>CM033470.1:186205163-187452080 GCA_019447015.1 Hymenochirus boettgeri
TATCGTGTGCATATAAATGATACTTAAAGCCAAAAGAGCTAATAATATCTCCCAAGGAAATAGTGTAGAGGGAGAAAAATAAGGGTCCAAGAACAGACCCCTGCGGTACCCCCACACCAAGAGGAACCGGAGAAGAGGTATTGCTAGCATAAGATACAGAGTAAGTTTGGTCAGAGAGATAGGATAGAAACCAGGATGCCACTTCATTCCGAATGCCAAAAGAGTGAAGTATCTGTTATTTAAAATACCAGAAAAGTCAAGACTAATTTATGGTGTGGTACGCATATATAACCTATATATAACCTATCGTTATATCGCTAAAGATCGGCAATATCACAAAATGTGCCCAGAATTCCTAAGGCTTCGTTCGCACTAGAAATAGCGGTAATGCAAGGGAACATCGTGCTCGCAATGTAGTGTCACTCCCCTGCATTATGGCATAGCGGTGTCCATTGATTTCAAACACGGCAAACAGTGCGTTACGTGTATTGCGGGTCATAGGTGTAAAGTTGTAAACGGTACTATTCACTCTTATAAGCACAGCGGTTTGGTGCCATGTCAACGCTCAACATCAAACTAAACATCCCCTACCACGAACGAGCCCTTAAACTGTTTCTCATCCATCATCATTTCTAAATATACACATTAATTTATATATTTTAAAAATGCAACTTGTTTTGTGTTAGTTCGAACACCTAGAATATTTTTGAGCATAGTTCCCACCTTTCCTCTTCTAGCAAGCACAATAAACTTCTAGCAGGGGGCCCACTACTCCACTTCTAGCAGGGGGCCCACTACTCCACTTCTAGCAGGGGGCCCACTACTCCACTTCTAGCAGGGGGCCCACTACTCCACTTCTAGCAGGGGGCCCACTACTCCACTTCTAGCAGGGGGCCCACTACTCCACTTCTAGCAGGGGGCCCACTACTCCACTTCTAGCAGGGGGCCCACTACTCCACTTCTAGCAGGGGGCCCACTACTCCACTTCTAGCAGGGGGCCCACTACTCCACTTCTAGCAGGGGGCCCACTACTCCACTTCTAGCAGGGGGCCCACTACTCCACTTCTAGCAGGGGGCCCACTACTCCACTTCTAGCAGGGGGCCCACTACTCCACTTCTAGCAGGGGGCCCCACTATCCACTACTACAGGGGCCACTACTCCACTTCTAGCAGGGGCCCACTACTCCACTTCTAGCAAGCCACACTACTCCACTCTAGCAGACCACACCACACTCTCCACTTCTAGCAGAGCCACACTACTCCACTTCTAGCAGAGCCACACTACTCCACTTCTAGCAGAGCCACACCACTCCACTTCTAGCAGAGCCACACCACTCCACTTCTAGCAGAGCCACACCACTCCACTTCTAGCAGAGCCACACCACTCCACTTCTAGCAGAGCCACAACCACTTCCCATTCTAGCAGAGCCACACACTCCACTTCTAGCAGAGCCACACCACTCCACTTCTAGCAGAGCCACACCACTCCACTTCTAGCAAGCCACCCCACTCCACTTCTAGCAAGCAGAGCCACACCACCCCTTCTAGCAGAGCCACACTACTCCACTTCTACAGAGCCACACTACTCACTTCCAGCAACTCTCTTCAGCAGAGCCACACAATCACTCGCACTTCTAGCAGAGCCACACTACTCCACTACTAGCAGAGCCACACTACTCCACTACTAGCAGAGCCACACTACTCCACTACTAGCAGAGCCACACTACTCCACTACTAGCAGAGCCACACTACTCCACTTCTAGCAGAGCCACACAACTCACTTCTTGCAGAGCCACACTACTCCACTACTAGCAAGCCACACTACTCCCACTACAGATCACTCCACTACTAGCAGAGCCACACTACTCCGCTTCTAGCAGAGCCACACTACTCCGCTTCTAGCAGAGGCACAATACTCTTCTATCTGGCACAATAATCAGCACAATACTCTTCTAGCTGGCACAATACTCTTGTAGATGCACAATACTCTTCTAGCAGGCAAGATACTCTACCACACCATACAATGCTTTACAGCGAGCCAGGCAAATCAAACCAAACCCCGACCCATTGCAAGGATAATCCTCAGCATCCCTTTATAGAACGTGCACTGATCTGCTGCTTTACAGCCGCGAACTGTAGATCAGCAGACAGAAAGAGAACATGGATCTTACACTTCCATGCTGTATCCTCAATGGAAACGCCGAGCCCTCATCCAAGCAGACAGCATAGCTACAGTCTGTGGCACGTAACGACTCTAGATCCGGTGGGCGGAGCTTGCAGTGAAGCTGGAGGTCATTTCCGTTCTCGTGCTTTCGTTTGTTTCTGTGCTTGAGGAATATAGTTTCCAAATACAACAGCCCATATTTTACAATAATGTCAATATAAAATAAAGGTACTTAATGTATGGCATTTTCTTAGTGAGATCGTATTGGAAGATTCAGAATGTGTACTAATAAAGGAGAAGTTAAGGTTAAACGCTTTTTCTGTAGCACTAAATCTATGTATTAAAACAATATGCACCACTTGCTTTACTTAGCAATCTTTAGGTTAAGCTCTGTCAATGAATGTAAGAATGGGTACACACTAGCGACCGACCGATTCACGGCACTTTTGGTCGGTCGGCCGAAAGTATCTGCTGGTGTGAGGCAGCCTGCTGACCTCAATTGTTTATTCTTCTGGATCAGACGAACGAACGATCGAATGTGTCAGTAAATTCCGATCAATCGTTTGCAAATTCGGCCGAATTAGCTGCAACCGATGGACATTTGTCCCGGCCGAGCAGTCGGTTGGGACAAATAGTCCCTCAGTGTGTACCCAGCCTAAAGTTACATTTACTAGTGTCGCCACCCAACCCTTTTCAAGACTAATGACAGCAGGGTACATTATCTGCCATGAAGCCACAAGAGGACGGTAAGGTTACTTTCAAACTAAAGGCTGAAAATGACCTAAAAGGTTCCCTGAAGATAGAGAGACGCTGCATGTAGCAACAGTCAGGGCTGTTTTTAGGCATAGGCCACCTAGGAAAATTAGAGAGCGCCCAGTGTTCTCCCTAGCATCTCCCTGTCAGCTTTTACTTGCTGTGTTAGATCTTCTCTCCTTGTTCTGTGGTAATTTATAACATTGTAGTGAGTAGAGAGCCTGAACTCAGCTACTTCTACATGGAAACAATGTTACAAAGGAACTGGAGGTGATGGAAGGAGGGGGGAGACCCTGACGAAGTCCCGTTGGTGAGGGTCAAAACGCACGTCGGTTGGACGCCTTACCTACTGGCATGATTGTTGTGGGACCTTAAGCAGACTGATCCACGCGACTCATCACTACAGTCTAGCCCTAAGACAAGATCGCACACCAGGAAACTACAATAGCGGAGATACGGCACTCGTATTGGGAGGCAGACTGGGTGAAAATATCAGCTGGGAAGCCCGGAGAGTCTCGAGGCTCGTGGTTACTATGCCAATATCATTAAGTCCGGGTGTATGAGCCTCCTGTATTAACTTGTACAGGCTACTTAAGTTGTTAGCCTGTGATGGTTTCTTACCTGGAAAGTGTATCTGAAGTCTAAAGTGGTAACCTGTGTAACACGATTGGATCCATATTTGGGATTGGTATAATCAATATTTGAAATTCATTGAGCATAAGAGACTGTTGTGGACTGTGCTTTATTAAAACCATAACCTGGAGGGGGACACCCCACTTTTAGATATACTTGCCAGTGTTTTTTTTAGTGCATTGTCAGGGGGAATTGTTTTTATATAGATTTTTTGTATATTTATGTGAATACAATAAAGGTTCGATTTAATTCATTAATTGGGGAAGTACAAGGCCCTGTGCTTTACTGTTTAGGAGACTGATGTTATGATATTGTGGGCATCTCTTGTATAGAAGCTTGGCCATATCCTATATAGAGTTGTGCACTCTAAGGGGCATATTTATAAAAGTCTACATTTTTCGCCTAGTTAATAATGGCGAACATCGCCGCAAAAACTTCTTTTCACGGTATTCATAAAAAAGCGGGGGGGGGAACGACTTTGCGTCTGAAAAACGCGAACAGGCGCAATAAAGAACAAAAGTATTGCAGCGAAACGCGTCTAGAAGATGACTGCATTGTGAAACCCATTAGCGAAAATGCCACTAAAACACAAACCTAACCCAAAAATATCTCACATTTACAAATAAGTAACAAAACATTTTATTCAGCAAATACATTTCATTTAAATTGGTTTCAATAAATAGAAAGATCTCTAGTATAACAAGCAAATGTGAATATCTACCAAAAAAATAGTACAGTTTCATGGATCAATAAAAAAACACAGTCCACCTAACACGTACCACAAAACTATACAATGCTATTCTCTCCTTTACACAACAACCATATCCATCACACTCAATCATCTATCTGTTGTCCACCTTCCTAAGCCACAAATACAAATGAGTATGGAAAAGTACCGGGAGACTCGGATTTTTCATCGGAAAGGTGTGTTTGGGACTGGAATCAAGGTGTGTCTGTGACAAGTTCATTAACATAGAGCTTCCATGATGCTTGCACGCCTGAGGTAGCATAGCCATAATTGAAGGAAGATTATCCCGCCGGAGTCACCTTTTCTCCGGAAAACTTCAATCAGCTTTGCGCAGTGGCAGTATCATAGCCAATGAGGTTAACGAGGCGTGATTATTGCTAGTTGAAAACTTTTCCCAATACCCCGCCATGATGACTTGAAATACAGTCAGCATTGGCAATTTTTGACAGTCTCTCAGGAGGCTGATTTGTGCTGGAAAAATAAAAAAAAGGTGTTTGTAGAGTGTTGCTATACATTATGACATTGTTGGGGCTGCTGTTCCCTTGGGTATGAAAAGTACCGGGAGACTCGGATTTTTTTCATCGGAAAAGGTGTGTTTGGCACTGGAATCAGAAGGCGTGTCTGTGACAAGTTCATTACATAGAGCTTCCATGATGCTTTGACACGCCTGAGGTAGCATAGCCATAATTGAAGGAAAGTTATCCCGCCGGAGTCACCTTTTCTCCGGAAAACTTCAATCAGCTTTGCGCCAGTGGCAGTATCATAGCCAATGAGGTTTAACCGAGGCGTGATTATTGCTAGTTGAAAACTTTCCCAATACCCCGCCATGATGACTTGAAATACAGTCAGCATTGGCAATTTTTGACAGTCTCTCAGGAGGTGATTTGTGCTGGAAAAATAAAAAAAGGTGTTTGTAGAGTGTTGCTATACATTATGACATTGTTGGGCTCTGTTTCCTTGGAGTATGGAAAAGTACCGGGAGACTCGGATTTTTCATCGGGAAAAGGTTGTGTTTGGCACTGGAATCAGAGGCGTGTCTGTGACAAGTTCATTAACATAGAGCTTTCCATGATGCTTTGCACTGCTGAGGTAGCATAGCCATAATTGAAGGAAGATTATCCCGCCGGAGTCACTTTCTCCGGAAACTTCAATCAGCTTTGCGCAGTGGCAGTATCATAGCCAATGAGGTTTAACCGAGGCGTGATTATTGCTAGTTGAAAACTTCCCAATACCCCGCCATGATGACTTGAAATACAGTCAGCATTGGCAATTTTTGACAGTCTCTTCAGGAGGCTGATTTGTGCTGGAAAAATAAAAAAAGGTGTTTGTAGAGTGTTGCTATACATTATGACATTGTTGGGCTGCTGTTCCCTTGGAGTATGGAAAAGTACCGGGAGACTCGGATTTTTCATCGGAAAAGGTGTGTTTGGCACTGGAATCAGAAGGCGTGTCTGTGACAAGTTCATTAACATAGAGCTTTCCATGATGCTTTGCACTGCCTGAGGTAGCATAGCCATAATTGAAGGAAGATTATCCCGCCGGAGTCACCTTTTCTCCGGAAAACTTCAATCAGCTTTGCGCAGTGGCAGTATCATAGCCAATGAGGTTTAACCGAGGCGTGTGATTATTGCTAGTTGAAAACTTTTCCCAATACCCCGCCATGATGACTTGAAATACAGTCAGCATTGGCAATTTTTGACAGTCTCTCAGGAGGCTGATTGTGCTGGAAAATAAAAAAAGGTGTTTGTAGAGTGTTGCTATACATTATGACATGTTGGGTGCTGTTCCCTTGGAGTATGGAAAAGTACCGGGAGACTCGGATTTTTCATCGGAAAAGGTGTGTTTGGCACTGGAATCAGAAGGCGTGTCTGTGACAAGTTCATTAAAATAGGCTTCCCATGATGCTTTGCACGCCTGAGGTAGCAGCCATAATTGAAGGAAGATTATCCCGCCGGAGTCACCTTTTCTCGGAAAAAACTTCAATCAGCTTTGCGCAGTGGCAGTATCATAGCCAATGAGGTTTAACCGAGGCGTGATTATTGCTAGTTGAAAACTTTTCCAATACCCGCCATGATGACTTGAAATACAGTCAGCATTGGCAATTTTTGACAGTCTCTCAGGAGGCTGATTTGTGCTGGAAAAATAAAAAAGGTGTTTGTAGAGTGTTGCTATACATTATGACATGTGTGGGCTGCTGTTCCCTTGGAGTATGGAAAAGTACCGGGAGACTCGGATTTTCATCGGAAAAGGTGTGTTTGGCACTGGAATCAGAAGGGTGTCTGTGACAAGTTCATTAACTAGAGCTTTCCATGATGTTGCACTGCCTGAGGTAGCATAGCCATAATTGAAGGAAGATTATCCCGCCGGAGTCACCTTTTCTCCGGAAAAACTTCAATCAGCTTTGCGCAGTGGGCAGTATCATAGCCAATGAGGTTTAACCGAGGCGTGATTATTGCTAGTTGAAAACTTTTCCAATACCCCGCCATGATGACTTGAAATACAGTCAGCATTGGCAATTTTTGACAGTCTCTCAGGAGGGTGATTTGTGGCTGGAAAAATAAAAAAAGGTGTTTGTAGAGTGTTGCTATACATTATGACATTGTTGGGCTGCTGTTCCCTGGAGTATGGAAAAGTACCGGGAGACTCGGATTTTCATCGGAAAAGAGGTGTTTGGCACTGGAATCAGAAGGGTGTCTGTGACAAGTTCATTAACATAGAGTTCCCATGATGCTTTGAACCGCCTGAGGTAGCATAGCCATAATTGAAGGAAGATTATCCGCCGGAGTCACCTTTTCTCCGGAAATCTTCAATCAGCTTTGCGCAGTGGCAGTATCATAGCCAATGAGGTTTAACCGAGGCGTGATTATGCTAGTTGAAAACTTTTCCCAATACCCCGCATGATGACTTGAAATACAGTCAGCATTGGCAATTTTTGACAGTCTCTCAGGAGGCTGATTTGTGGTGCTGGAAAATAAAAAAGGTGTTTGTAGAGTGTTGCTATACATTATGACATGTTGGGCTGTGTTCCCTTGGAGTATGGAAAAGTACCGGGAGACTCGGATTTTTCATCGGAAAAGGTGTGTTTGGCACTGGAATCAGAAGGTGTGTCTGTGACAAGTTCATTAACATAGAGCTTTCCATGATGCTTTGCACGCCTGAGGTAGCATAGCCATAATTGAAGGAAGATTATCCCGCGGAGTCACCTTTTCTCGGAAAACTTCAATCAGCTTTGCGCAGTGGCAGTATCATAGCCAATGAGGTTTAACCGAGGCGTGATTATTGCTAGTTGAAAACTTTTCCAATACCCCCCATGATGACTTGAAATACAGTCAGCATTGGCAATTTTTGACAGTCTCTCAGGAGGCTGATTTGTGCTGGAAAAATAAAAAAAGGTTGTTTGTAGAGTGTTGCTATACATTATGACATTGTTGGGCTGCTGTCCCTTGGAGTATGGAAAAGTACCGGGAGACTCGGATTTTTCATCGGAAAGGTGGTGTTGGCAATGGAATCAGAAGGCGTGTCTGTGACAAGTTCATTAACTAGAGCTTTCATGATGCTTTGACACGCCTGAGGTAGCATAGCCATAATTGAAGGAAGATTATCCCGCCGGAGTCACCTTTCTCCGGAAAACTTCAATCAGCTTTGCGCAGTGGGCAGTATCATAGCCAATGAGGTTTAACCGAGGCGTGATTATTGCTAGTTGAAAACTTTTCCAATACCCCGCCATGATGACTTGAAATACAGTCAGCATTGGCAATTTTTGACAGTCTCTCAGGAGGCTGATTTGTGCTGGAAAAATAAAAAAGGTGTTTGTAGAGTGTTGCTATCATTATGACATTGTTGGGCTGCTGTCCCTTGGAGTATGGAAAGTACCGGGAGACTCGGATTTTTCATCGGAAAAGGTGTGTTGGCACTGGAATCAGAAGGGTGTCTGTGACAAGTTCATTAAATAGAGCTTCCATGATGCTTTGAACCGCTGGAGGTAGCATAGCCATAATTGAAGGAAGATTATCCCGCCGGAGTCACCTTTTCTCCGGAAAACTTCAATCAGCTTTGCGCAGTGGCAGTATCATAGCCAATGAGGTTTAACCGAGGCGTGATTTTGCTAGTTGAAAACTTTTCCAATACCCCGCCATGATGACTTGAAATACAGTCAGCATTGGCAATTTTTGACCGTTCTCAGGAGGCTGATTTGTGCTGGAAAAATAAAAAAGGTGTTTGTAGAGTGTTGCTATACATTATGACATTGTTGGGCTGCTGTCCCTTGGAGTATGGAAAAGTACCGGGGAGACTCGGATTTTCATCGGAAAAGGGTGTTTGGCACTGGAATCAGAAGGGTGTCTGTGACAAGTTCATTAACTAGAGCTTCCCATGATGATGCTTGACCGCCTGAGGTAGCATAGCCATAATTGAAGAAGAAGATTATCCCGCCGGAGTCACCTTTTCTCCGGAAATTCAATCAGCTTTGCGCAGTGGCAGTATCATAGCCAATGAGGTTTAACCGAGGGCGTGATTATTGCTAGTTGAAAACTTTCCCAATACCCCGCCATGATGACTTGAAATACAGTCAGCATTGGCAATTTTGACAGTCTCTCAGGAGGCTGATTTGTGCTGGAAAAATAAAAAAGGTGTTTGTAGAGTGTGCTATACATTATGACATTGTTGGGCTGCTGTTCCCTTGGAGTATGGAAAAGTACCGGGAGACTCGGATTTTTCATCGGAAAAGGTGTGTGGCACTGGAATCAGAACGGTGTCTGTGACAAGTTCATTAACATAGAGCTTCCCATGATGCTTTGCACGCCCTGAGGGTAGCATAGCCATAATTGAAGGAAGATTATCCCGCCGGAGTCACCTTTTCTCCGGAAAATTCAATCAGCTTTGCGCAGTGGCAGTATCATAGCCAATGAGGTTTAACCGAGGCGTGATTATTGCTAGTTGAAAACTTTTCCCAATACCCGCCATGATGACTTGAAATACAGTCAGCATTGGCAATTTTTGACAGTCTCTCAGGGAGGTGATTGTGCTGGAAAAAAATAAAAAAGTGTTGTTTGTAGAGTGTTGCTATACATTATGACATTGTTGGGCTGCTGTTCCCTTGGAGTATGGAAAAGTACCGGGAGACTCGGTATTTTCATCGGAAAAAAGGTGTGTTTGGCACTGGAATCAGAAGGCGTGTCTGTGACAAGTTCATTAACATAGAGCTCTTCCATGATGCTTTGCACCGCCTGAGGTAGCATAGCCATAATTGAAGGAAGATTATCCCGCCGGAGTCACCTTTTCTCGGAAACTTCAATCAGCTTTGCGCAGTGGCAGTATCATAGCCAATGAGGTTTAACCGAGGCGTGATTATTGCTAGTTGAAAACTTTTCCAATACCCCGCCATGATGACTTGAAATACAGTCAGCATTGGCAATTTTGACAGTCTCTCAGGAGGCTGATTTGTGCTGGAAAAATAAAAAAGGTGTTTGTAGAGGTGTGCTATACTTATGACATTGTTGGGCTGCTGTTCCTTGGAGTATGGAAAAGTACCGGAGACTCGGATTTTCATCGGAAAAGGTGTGTTTGGCCTGGAATCAGAAGGGTGTCTGTGACAAGTTCATTAACATAGAGCTTCCATGATGCTTTGCACGCCTGAGGTAGCATAGCCATAATTGAAGGAAGATTATCCCGCCGGAGTCACCTTTCTCCGGAAAAACTTCAATCAGCTTTGCGCAGTGGCAGTATCATAGCCAATGAGGTTTAACCGAGGCGTGATTATTGCTAGTTGAAAATATTCCCAATACCCGCATGATGACTTGAAATACAGTCAGCATGGCTATTTTGACAGTCTCTCAGGAGGTGATTTGTGCTGGAAAAATAAAAAAAGGTGTTTGTAGAGTGTTGCTATACATTATGACATTGTTGGGCTGCTGTTCCCTGGAGTATGGAAAAGTACCGGGAGACTCGGATTTTCATCGGAAAAGGTGTGTTTGGCACTGGAATCAGAAGGCGTGTCTGTGACAAGTTCATTAACATAGAGCTTCCCATGATGCTTTGCACCGCCTGAGGTAGCATAGCCATAATTGAAGGAAGATTATCCCGCCGGAGTCACCTTTTCTCCGGAAATCTTCAATCAGCTTTGCGCAGTGGCAGTATCATAGCCAATGAGGTTTAACCGAGGCGTGATTATTGCTAGTTGAAAACTTTTCCCAATACCCCGCCATGATGACTTGAAATACAGTCAGCATTGGCAATTTTTGACAGTCTCTCAGGAGGCTGATTTGTGCTGGAAAAATAAAAGGTTTGTGTTGTAGAGTGTGCTATACATTATGACATTGTTGGGCTGCTGTTCCCTTGGAGTATGGAAAAGTACCGGGAGACTCGGATTTTTCATCGGAAAAGGTTTGTTTGGCACTGGAATCAGAAGGCGTGTCTGTGACAAGTTCATTAACATAGAGCTTCCCATGATGCTTTGCACTGCCTGAGGTAGCATTAGCCATAATTGAAGGAAGATTATCCCGCCGGAGTCACCTTTTCTCCGGAAAACTTCAATCAGCTTTGCGCAGTGGCAGTATCATAGCCAATGAGGTTTAACCGAGGCGTGATTATGCTAGTTGAAAACTTTTCCCAATACCCCGCCATGATGACTTGAAATACAGTCAGCATTGGCAATTTTTGACAGTCTCTCAGGAGGCTGATTGTGCTGGAAAAATAAAAAAGGTGTTTGTAGAGTGTTGCTATTACTTATGACATTGTTGGGCTGCTGTTCCCTTGGAGTATGAAAAGTACCGGGAGACTCGGATTTTTCATCGGAAAAGGGGTGTTTGGCACTGGAATCAGAAGGGTGTCTGTGACAAGTTCATTACATAGAGCTTTCCATGAGCTTTGCACGCCTGAGGTAGCATAGCCATAATTGAAGGAAGATTATCCCGCCGGAGTCACCTTTTCTCCGGAAAAACTTCAATCAGCTTTGCGCAGTGGCAGTATCATAGCCAATGAGGTTTAACCGAGGCGTGGTGATTATTGCTAGTTGAAAACTTTTCAATACCCCGCCATGATGACTTGAAATACAGTCAGCATTGGCAATTTTTGACAGTCTCTCAGGAGGCTGATTTGTGCTGGAAAAATAAAAAGGTGTTTGTAGAGTGTTGCTATACATTATGACATTGTTGGGCTGCTGTTCCCTTGGAGTATGGAAAAGTACCGGGAGACTCGGATTTTTATCGGAAAAGGTGTGTTTGGCACTGGAATCAGAAGGCGTGTCTGTGACAAGTTCATTAAACTAGAGCTTCCCATGATGCTTTGCACCGCACGAGTAGCATAGCCATAATTGAAGGAAGATTATCCCGCCGGAGTCACCTTTTCTCCGGAAATCTTCAATCAGCTTTGCGCCAGTGGCAGTATCATAGCCAATGAGGTTTAACCGAGGCGTTGATTATTGCTAGTTGAAAATTTTTCCCAATACCCCGCCATGATGACTTGAAATACAGTCAGCATGGCAATTTTGACAGTCTCTCAGGAGGCTGATTTGTGCTGGAAAAATAAAAAAAGGTGTTTGTAGAGTGTTGCTATACATTATGACATTGTTGGGCTGCTGTGTCCTTGGAGTATGGAAAATACCGGGAGACTCGGATTTTCATCAGGAAAAGGTGTGTGTTTGGCACTGAATCAGAAGGGTGTCTGTGACAAGTTCATTAACATAGAGCTTCCATGATGCTTTGACACGCCTGAGGTAGCATAGCCATATTGAAGGAAGATTATCCGCCGGAGCACCTTTTCTCCGGAAAACTTCAATCAGCTTTGCGCAGTGGCAGTATCATAGCCAATGAGGTTTAACCGAGGGTGATTATTGCTAGTTGAAAACTTTTCCCCAATACCCCGCCATGATGACTTGAAATACAGTCAGCATTGGCAATTTTTGACAGTCTCTCAGGAGGCTGATTGTGCTGGAAAAATAAAAAAGGTGTGTTTGTAGAGGTGTTGCTATACATTATGACATTGTTGGGCTGCTGTTCCTTGGAGTATGGAAAAGTACCGGGAGACTCGGATTTTTCATCGGAAAGGTGTGTTTGGCACTGGAATCAGAAGGGGTGTCTGTGACAAGTTCATTAACTAGAGCTTCCATGATGCTTTGCACGCCTGAGGTAGCATAGCCATAATTGAAGGAAGATTATCCCGCGAGTCACCTTTTCTCCGGAAAACTTCAATCAGCTTGCGCAGTGGCAGTATCATAGCCAATGAGGTTTAACCGAGGCGTGATTATTGCTAGTTGAAAACTTTTCCAATACCCGCCATGATGACTTGAAATACAGTCAGCATTGGCAATTTTTGACAGTCTCTCAGGAGGCTGATTTGTGCTGGAAAAATAAAAAAAGGTGTTTGTAGGGTGTGCTATACATTATGACATTGTTGGGCTGCTGTTCCCTGGAGTATGGAAAAGTACCGGGAGACTCGGATTTTTCATCGGAAAAGGTGTGTTTGGCACTGGAATCAGAAGGGTGTCTGTGACAAGTTCATTAACATAGAGCTTCCCATGATGCTTTGACACCGCCTGAGGTAGCATAGCCATAATTGAAGGAAGATTATCCGCCGGAGTCACCTTTTCTCCGGAAATCTTCAATCAGCTTGCGCGCAGTGGCAGTATCATAGCCAATGAGGTTTAACCGAGGCGTGATTATTGCTAGTTGAAAACTTTTCCAATACCCCGCCATGATGACTTAAATACAGTCAGCATTGGCAATTTTGACAGTCTCTCAGGAGGCTGATTTGTGCTGGAAAAATAAAAAAAGGTTTTTGAGAGTGTTGCTATACATTATGACATTGTTGGGCTGCTGTTCCCTTGGAGTATGGAAAAGTACCGGGAGACTCGGATTTTCATCGGAAAAGGGGTGTTTGGCACTGGAATCAGAAGGTGTGTCTGTGACAAGTTCATTAACATAGAGCTTTCCATGATGCTTTGCACTGCTGAGGTAGCATAGCCATAATTGAAGGAAGATTATCCCGCCGGAGTCACCTTTTCTCCGGAAAACTTCAATCAGCTTTGCGCAGTGGCAGTATCCTAGCCAATGAGGTTTAACCGAGGCGTGATTATTGCTAGTTGAAAACTTTTCCCAATACCCCGCCATGATGACTTGAAATACAGTCAGCATTGGCAATTTTTGACAGTCTCTCAGGAGGCTGATTTTGTGCTGGAAAATAAAAAAGGTGTTTGTAGAGTGTTGCTATACATTATGACATTGTTGGCGCTGCTGTTCCCTTGGAGTATGGAAAAGTACCGGGAGACTCGGATTTTTCATCGGAAAAGGTGTGTGTTTGGCACTGGAATCAGAAGGCGTGTCTGTGACAAGTTCATTAACATAGAGCTTCCCATGATGCTTTGACACGCCTGAGGTAGCATAGCCATAATTGAAGGAAGATTATCCCGCCGGAGTCACCTTTTCTCCGGAAACTTCAATCAGCTTTGCGCAGTGGCAGTATCATAGCCAATGAGGTTTAACCGAGGCGTGATTATTGCTAGTTGAAAACTTTTCCCAATACCCCGCCATGATGACTTGAAATACAGTCAGCATTGGCAATTTTTGACAGTCTCTCAGGAGGTGATTTGTGCTGGAAAAATAAAAAAAGGGTTGTTGTAGAGTGTTGCTATACATTATGACATTGTTGGGCTGCTGTTCCCTTGGAGTATGGAAAAGTACCGGGAGACTCGGATTTTTCATCGAAAAGGTGTGTTTGGCACTGAATCAGAAGGCGTGTCTGTGACAAGTTCATTAACTAGAGCTTCCATGATGCTTTGCACGCCTGAGGTAGCATAGCCATAATTGAAGGAAGATTATCCCGCCGGAGTCACCTTTTCTCCGGAAAACTTCAATCAGCTTTGCGCAGTGGCAGTATCATAGCCAATGAGGTTTAACCGAGGCGTGAGTATTGCTAGTTGAAAACTTTTCCCAATACCCCGCCATGATGACTTGAAATACAGTCAGCATTGGCAATTTTTGACAGTCTCCAGGAGGCTGATTGTGCTGGAAAAATAAAAAAGGTGTTTGTAGAGTGTGCTATACATTATGACATTGTGGGTGCTGTTCCCTTGGAGTATGGAAAAGTACCGGGAGACTCGGATTTTCATCGGAAAAGGTGTGTTTGGCACTGGAATCAGAAGGGCGGTGTCTGTGACAAGTTCATTAACATAGAGCTTCCCATGATGCTTTGCACCGCCTGAGGTAGCATAGCCATAATTGAAGGAAGATTATCCCCCGGAGTCACCTTTTCTCCGGAAATCTTCAATCAGCGTTTGCGCAGTGGCAGTATCATAGCCAATGAGGTTTAACCGAGGCGTGATTATTGCTAGTTGAAAACTTTTCCCAATACCCCGCCATGATGACTTGAAATACAGTCAGCATTGGCAATTTTTGACAGTCTCTCAGGAGGCTGATTTGTGCTGGAAAAAATAAAAAAGGTGTTTGTAGAGTGTTGCTATACATTATGACATTGTTGGGCTGCTGTTCCTTGGAGTATGGAAAAGTACCGGGAGACTCGGATTTTTCATCGGAGAAAGGTGTGTTTGGCACTGGAATCAGAAGGGTGTCTGTGACAAGTTCATTAACATAGAGCTTCCATGATGCTTTGCACGCCTGAGGTAGCTAGCATAGCCATAATTGAAGGAAGATTATCCCGCCGGAGTCACCTTTTCTCCGGAAAACTTCAATCAGCTTGCGCAGTGGCAGTATCATAGCCAATGAGGTTTTAACCGAGGCGTGTTATTGCTAGTTGAAAACTTTTCCCAATACCCCGCCATGATGATTGAAATACAGTCAGCATTGGCAATTTTGACAGTCTCTCAGGAGGCTGATTTGTGCTGGAAAAATAAAAAAAGTGTTGTGTAGTGTTGCTATACATTATGACATTGTTGGGCTGCTGTTCCCTTGGAGTATGGAAAAGTACCGGGAGACTCGGATGTTTCATCGGAAAAGGTGTGTTTGGCACTGGAATCAGAAGCGTTGTCTGTGGACAAGTTCATTAACATAGAGCTTTCCATGATGCTTTGCCCCCTGAGGTAGCATAGCCATAATTGAAGGAAGATTATCCCGCCGGAGTCACCTTTTCTCCGGGAAAACTTCAATCAGCTTTGCGCAGTGGCAGTATCATAGCCAATGAGGTTAAACGAGGCGTGATTATTGCTAGTTGAAAACTTTCCAATACCCCGCCATGATGACTTGAAATACAGTCAGCATTGGCAATTTTGACAGTCTCTCAGGAGGCTGATTTGTGCTGGAAAAATAAAAAAGGTGTTTGTAGAGTGTTGCTATACATTATGACATTGTTGGGCTGCTGTTCCCTTGGAGTATGGAAAAGTACCGGGGAGACTCGGATTTTTATCGGAAAAGGTGGTTTGGCACTGGAATCAGAAGGCGTTGTCTGTGACAAGTTCATTAACGTAGAGCTTCCCATGATGCTGTGCACCGCCTGAGGTAGCATAGCCATAATTGAAGGAAGATTATCCCGCCGGAGTCACCTTTTCTCCGGAAAACTTCAATCAGCTTTGCGCAGTGGCAGTATCATAGCCAATGAGGTTTAACCGAGGCGTGATTATTGCTAGTTGAAAACTTTTCCCAATACCCCGCCATGATGACTTGAAATACAGTCAGCATTGGCAATTTTTGACAGTCTCTCAGGAGGCTGATTTGTGCTGGAAAAATAAAAAAGGTGTTTGTAGAGTGTTGCTATACATTATGACATTGTTGGGGCTTGCTGTTCCCTTGGAGTATGGAAAAGTACCGGGAGACTCGGATTTTTATCGGAAAAGGTGTGTTTGGCACTGGAATCAGAAGGCGTGTCTGTGACAAGTTCATAACATAGAGCTTCCCATGATGCTTTTGCCAACTGCCTGAGGTAGCATAGCATAATGAAGGAAAAGATTATCCCGCCGGAGTACCTTTCTCGGAAAACTTCTTCAATCAGCTTTTGCGCAGTGGCAGATCATAGCCAATGAGGTTTAACCGAGGCGTGATTATTGCTAGTTGAAAACTTTCCCAATACCCGCCATGATGACTGAATACAGTCGCATTGGCAATTTTTGACAGTCTCTCAGGAGGTGGATTTGTGCTGGAAAAATAAAAAAGGTTGTTTGTAGAGTGTTGCTATTTACATTAGAACATTGTTGGCTGTTGTTCCCTGGAGTATGGAAAAGTACCGGGAGACTCGGATTTTTCATCGGAAAATGGTGTGTTTGGCACTGGAATCAGAAGGGTGTCTGTGACAGTCATTAACATAGAGCTTCCCATGATGCTTTGCACCGCCTGAGGTAGCATAGCATAATTGAAGGAAGATTATCCGCCGGAGTCACCTTTTCTCCGGAAAACTTCAATCAGACTTTGCGCAGTGGCAGTATCCATAGCCAATGAGGTTTAACCGAGGCGTGATTATTGTAGTTTGAAAAACTTTTCCCAATACCCCGCCATGATGACTTGAAATACAGTCAGCATTGGCAATTTTTGACAGTCTCTCAGAGGCTGATTTGTGCTGGAAAAATAAAAAAAGGTGTTTGTAGGTGTTGCTATACATTAGACATTGTTGGCTGCTGTTCCCTTGGAGTATGGAAAGTACCGGGAGACTCGGATTTTCATCGGAAAAGGTGTGTTTGGCACTGGAATCAGAAGGCGTGTCTGTGACAAGTTCATTACATAGAGCTTCCCATGATGCTTTGCAACCGCCTGAGTAGCATAGCCATAATTGAAGGAAGATTATCCCGCCGGAGTCACCTTTTCTCCGGAAAACTTCAATCAGCTTTGCGCAGTGGCAGTATCATAGCCAATGAGGTTTAACCGAGGCGTGATTATTGCTAGTTGAAAACTTTCCCAATACCCCGCCATGATGACTTGAAATACAGTCAGCATTGGCAATTTTTGACAGTCTCTCAGGAGGCTGATTTGTGCTGGAAAATTGTGTTTGTAGAGTGTTGCTATACATTATGACATTGTTGGGCTGCTGTTCCCTTGGAGTATGGAAAAGTACCGGGAGACTGGATATTTTTCATCGAAAAGGTGTGTGTTTGGCACTGGAATCAGAAGGCGTGTCTGTGACAAGTTCATTAACATAGAGCTTCCCATGATGCTTTGCACCGCCTGAGGTAGCATAGCCATAATTGAAGGAAGATTATCCCGCCGGAGTCACCTTTTCTCCGGAAAACTTCAATCAGCTTTGCGCAGTGGCAGTATCATAGCCAATGAGGTTTAACCGAGGCGTGATTATTGCTAGTTGAAAACTTTTCCAATCCCCGCCATATGACTTGAAATACAGTCAGCATTGGCAATTTTTGACAGTCTCTCAGGAGGCTGATTTGTGCTGGAAAAATAAAAAAGGTGTTTGTAGAGTGTTGCTATACATTATGACATTGTTGGGCTGCTGTTCCCTTGGAGTATGGAAAAGTACCGGGAGACTCGGATTTTTCATCGGAAAAGGTGTGTTTGGCACTGGAATCAGAAGGCGTGTCTGTGACAAGTTCATTAACATAGAGCTTCCCATGATGCTTTGCACCGCCTGGTAGCATAGCCATAATTGAAGGAAGATTATCCCGCCGGAGTCACCTTTTCTCCGGAAACTTCAATCAGCTTTGCGCAGTGGCAGTATCATAGCCAATGAGGTTTAACCGAGGCGTGATTATTGCTAGTTGAAAACTTTTCCCAATACCCCGCCATGATGACTTGAAATACAGTCAGCATTGGCAATTTTTGACAGTCTCTCAGGAGGCTGATTTGTGCTGGAAAAATAAAAAGGTGTTTGTAGAGTGTTGCTATACATTATGACATTGTTGGGCTGCTGTTCCCTTGGAGTATGGAAAAGTACCGGGAGGAACTCGGATTTTTCATCGGAAAGGTGTGTTTGGCACTGGAATCAGAAGGCGTGTCTGTGACAAGTTCATTAACATAGAGCTTCCCATGATGCTTTGACCGCCTGAGGTAGCATAGCATATTGAAGGAAGATTATCCCGCCGGAGTCACCTTTTTCCGGAAACTTCAATCAGCTTTGCGCAGTGGCAGTATCATAGCAATGAGGTTTAACCGAGGCGTGATTATTGCTAGTTGAAAACTTTCCCAATACCCCCCATGATGACTTGAAATACAGTCAGCATTGGCAATTTTTGACAGTCTCTCAGGAGGCTGATTTGTGCTGGAAAAATAAAAAAAGGTGTTTTGAGTGTTGCTAACATTATGACATTGTTGGGCTGCTGTTCCCTTGGAGTATGGAAAAGTACCGGGAGACTCGGATTTTCTCGGAAAGGTGTGTTTGGCACTGGAATCAGAAGGCGTGTCTGTGACAAGTTCATTAACATAGAGCTTCCCTGATGTGTTGAACCGCCTGAGGTAGCATAGCCATAATTGAAGGAGAGATTATCCCGCCGGAGTCACCTTTTTCTCCGGAAACTTCAATCAGCTTTGCGCAGTGGCAGTATCATAGCCAATGAGGTTTAACCGAGGCGTGATTATTGCTAGTTGAAAACTTTTCCAATACCCCGCCATGATCTTGAAATACAGTCAGCATTGGCAATTTTTGACAGTCTCTCAGGCGTGATTGTGTGGAAAAATAAAAAAGGTGTTTGTAGAGTGTTGCTATACATTATGACATTGTTTGGGTCTGTTCCCTTGGAGTATGGAAAAGTACCGGGAGACTCGGATTTTTCACGGAAAGGTGTGTTTGGCACTGGAATCAGAAGGCGTGTCTGTGACAAGTTCATTACATAGAGCTTCCCATGATGCTTTGCCGCCTGAGGTAGCATAGCCATAATTGAAGGAAGATTATCCCGCCGGAGTCACCTTTTCTCCGGAAACTTCAATCAGCTTTGCGCAGTGGCAGTATCATAGCCAATGAGGTTTAACCGAGGCGTGATTATTGCTAGTTGAAAACTTTTCCCAATACCCCGCCATGATGACTTGAAATACAGTCAGCATTGGCAATTTTTGACAGTCTCTCAGGAGGCTGATTTGTGCTGGAAAAATAAAAAAAGGTGTTTGTAGAGTGTTGCTATACATTATGACATTGTTGGGCTGCTGTTCCCTTGGAGTATGGAAAAGTACCGGAGAGACTCGGATTTTCATCGGAAAGGTGTTGTTTGGCACTGGAATCAGAAGGCGTGTCTGTGACAAGTTCATTAACATAGAGCTTCCCATGATGCTTTGCACCGCCTGAGGTAGCATAGCCATAATTGAAGGAAGATTATCCCGCCGGAGTCACCTTTTCTCCGGAAATCTTCAATCAGCTTTGCGCAGTGGCAGTATCATAGCCAATGAGGTTTAACCGAGGCGTGATTATTGCTTTGAAAACTTTTCCCAATACCCCGCCATGATGACTTGAAATCAGTCAGCATTGGCAATTTTTGACAGTCTCTCAGGAGGCTGATTTGTGCTGGAAAATAAAAAAGTGTTTGTAGAGTGTTGCTATACATTATGAACATTGTTGGGCTGCTGTTCCCTTGGAGTATGGAAAAGTACCGGGAGACTCGGATTTTTCATCGGAAAAGGTTGTGTTTGGCACTGGAATCAGAGGGTGTCTGTGACAAGTTCATTAACATAGAGCTTCCATGATGCTTTGCACTGCCTGAGGTAGCATAGCCATAATTGAAGGAAGATTATCCCGCCGGAGTCACCTTTTCTCCGGAAAACTTCAATCAGCTTTGCGCAGTGGCAGTATCATAGCCAATGAGGTTTAACCGAGGCGTGATTATTGCTAGTTGAAAACTTTTCCCAATACCCCGCCATGATGACTTGAATACAGTCAGCATTGGCAATTTTTGACAGTCTCTCAGGAGGCTGATTTGTGCTGGAAAAATAAAAAAGGTGTTTGTAGAGTGTTGCTATACATTATGACATTGTTGGGCTGCTGTCCCTTGGAGTATGGAAAAGTACCGGGAGACTCGGATTTTTCATCGGAAAAGGTGTGTTTGGCACTGGAATCAGAAGAGCGTGTCTGTGACAAGTTCATTAACTAGAGCTTCCCATGATGCTTTGCACCGCCTGAGGTAGCATAGCCATAATTGAAGGAAGATTATCCGCCGGAGTCACCTTTTCTCCGGAAAACTTCAATCAGCTTTGCGCAGTGCGTATCATAGCCATGAGGTTTTAACCGAGGCGTGATGTATTGCTAGTTGAAAACTTTTCCCAATACCCCGCCATGATGACTTGAAATACAGTCAGCATTGGCAATTTTTGACAGTCTTCCGGAGGTGATTTGTGCTGGAAAAATAAAAAAGGTGTTTGTAGAGTGTTGCTATACATTATGACATTGTTGGGCTGCTGTTCCCTTGGAGTATGGAAAAGTACCGGGAGACTCGGATTTTCATCGGAAAGGTGTGTGTTTGGCACTGGAATCAGAAGGCGTGTCTGTGACAAGTTCATTAACATAGAGCTTCCCATGATGCTTTGCACGCCGAGGTAGCATAGCCATAATTGAAGGAAGATATATCCCGCCGGAGTCACCTTTTCTCCGGAATCTTCAATCAGCTTTGCGCAGTGGCAGTGATCATAGCCAATGAGGTTTAACCGAGTGTGATTATTGCTAGTTGAAAACTTTTCCCAATACCCCGCATGATGACTTGAAATACAGTCAGCATTGGCAATTTTTGACAGTCTCTCAGGAGGCTGATTTGTGCTGGAAAAATAAAAAAGGTGTTTGTAGAGTGTTGCTATACATTATGACATTGTTGGGCTGCTGTTCCCTTGGAGTATGGAAAAGTACCGGGAGACTCGGATTTTTTTATCGGAAAAGTGTGTTTGGCACTGGAATAAGAAGGCGTGTCTGTGAAAGTTCATTAACGTAGAGCTTCCCATGATGCTTTGAACCGCCTGAGGTAGCATAGCCATAATTGAAGGAAGATTATCCCGCCGGAGTCACCTTTTCTCCGGAAAACTTCAATCAGCTTTGCGCAGTGGCAGTATCATAGCCAATGAGGTTTAACCGAGGCGTGATTATTGCTAGTTGAAAACTTTTCCCAATACCCCCGCCATGATGACTTGAAATACAGTCAGCATTGGCAATTTTTGACAGTCTCTCAGGAGGCTGATTTGTGCGGAAAAATTAAAAAAGGTGTTGTAGAGTGTTGCTTACATTATGACATTGTTGGGCTGCTGGTTCCCTTGGAGTATGGAAAAGTAACGGGAGACTCGGATTTTTTCATCGGAAAGGTGTGGTTTGGCACTGGAATCAGAAGGCGTGTCTGTGACAAGTTCATTACATAGAGCTTCCATGATGCTTGCACTGCCTGAGAGGTAGCATAGCCATAATTGAAGGAAGATTATCCCGCCGGAGTCCCTTTTCTCCGGAAACTTCAATCAGCTTTGCGCAGTGGCAGTGCAGTATCATAGCCAATGAGGTTAACCGAGGCGTGATTATTGCTAGTTGAAAACTTTTCCCAATACCCCGCCATGATGACTTGAAATACAGCAGCATTGGCAATTTTTGACAGGCTCTCAGGAGGGCTGATTTGTGCTGGAAAAATAAAAAACGGTGTGTTGTAGAGTGTTGCTATACATATGACTTGTTGGGCTGCTGTCCCTTGGAGTATGGAAAAGTACCGGGAGACTCGGATTTTTCACGGAAAAGGTGTGTTTGGCACTGGAATCAAAGGGTGTCTGTGACAAGTTCATTAACTAGAGCTTCCATGATGCTTGCAGCCTGAGGTAGCATAGCCATAATTGAAGGAAGATTATCCCGCCGGAGTCACCTTTTTCCGGAAAACTTCAATCAGCTTTGCGCAGTGGCAGTATCATAGCCAATGAGGTTTAAACGCGAGTGATTATTGCTAGTTGAAAACTTTTCCCAATACCCCGCCATGATGACTTGAAATACAGTCAGCATTGGCAATTTTTGACAGTCTCTCAGGAGGCTGATTTGTGCTGGAAAAATAAAAAGGTGTTTGTAGAGTGTTGCTATACATTATGACATTGTTGGGCTGCTGTTCCCTGGAGTATGGAAAAGTACCGGGAGACTCGGATTTTTCATCAAGGAAAAGGTGTGTTTGGCACTGGAATCAGAAGGCGTGTCTGTGACAAGTTCATTAACATAGAGCTTCCCATGATGCTTTGCACTGCCTGAGGTAGCATAGCCATAATTGAAGGAAGATTATCCCGCCGGAGTCACCTTTTCTCCGGAAAACTTCAATCAGCTTTGCGCAGGTGGCAGTATCATAGCCAATGAGGTTTAACCGAGGCGTGATTATTGCTAGTTGAAAACTTTTCCCAATACCCCGCCATGTGACTGAAATACAGTCCGCATTGGCAATTTTTGACAGTCTCTCAGGAGGCTGATTTGTGCTGGAAAAATAAAAAAGGTGTTTGTAGAGTGTTGCTATACATTATGACATTGTGGCTTGCTGTCTTGGAGTATGAAAAGTACCGGGAGACTCGGATTTTTCATCGGAAAAGGTGTGTTTGGCACTGGAATAGAAGGCGTGTCTGTGAAGTTCATTAAAATAGAGTTCCATGATGCTTTGCACGCCTGAGGTAGCATAGCCATAATTGAAGGAAGATTATGCCGGAGTCCACCTTTTCTCGGAAAACTTCAATCAGCTTTGCGCAGTGGCAGTATCATAGCCAATGAGGTTTAACCGAGGCGTGATTATTGCTAGTTGAAAATTTTCCCATACCCCGCCATGATGACTTGAAATACAGTCAGCATTGGCAATTTTGACAGTCCTCTAGGAGGTGATTGTGTGGGAAAAATAAAAAGGTGTTTGTAGAGTGTGCTATACATTGACATTGTTGGGCTGCTGTTCCTTGGATATGGAAAAGTACCGGGAGACTCGGAGTTTTCATCGAAAGAAAAGGTGTTTGGCACTGGAATCAGAAGGCGTGTCTGTGACAAGTTCATAACATAGAGCTTCCATGATGCTTTGCACCGCCTGAGGTCAATAGCTACATAATTGAAGGAAGATTATCCCCCGGAGTCACCTTTTCTCCGGAAAACTTCAATCAGCTTTGCCAGTGGCAGTATCATAGCCAATGAGGTTTAACCGAGGCGTGATATTGCTAGTTGAAAACTTTTCCAATACCCCGCCATATGACTTGAATACAGTCAGCATTGGCAATTTTTGACAGTCTTTCAGAGGCTGATTTGTGCTGGAAAAATAAAAAAAGTGTTTGTAGAGTGTTGCTAACATTATGACATTGTTGGGCTGCTGTTCCCTGGAGTATGGAAAAGTACCGGGAAGAATCCGGATTTTTCATCGAGGAAAGGTGTGTTTGGCACTGGAATCAGAAGGCGTGTCTGTGACAAGTTCATTAACATAGAGCTTCCCGATGATGCTTTGCACCGCTGAGGTAGCATTGCCATAATTGAAGGAAGATTATCCCGCCGGAGTCACCTTTTCTCCGGAAACTTCAATCAGCTTGCGCAGTGGCAGAGTATCATAGCCAATGAGGTTTAACCGAGGTGTTAATTGCTAGTTGTAAAACTTTTCCCAATACCCGCCATGATGACTTGAAATACAGTCAGCATTGGCAATTTTTGACAGTCTCTCAGGAGGCTGATTTGTGCTGGAAAAAAAAAAAGGTGTTGTAGAGTGTTGCTATACATTATGACATTGTTGGGCTGCTGTTCCTTGGAGTATGGAAAAGTACCGGGAGACTCGGATTTTTTCATCGGAAAGGTGTGTTTGGCACTGGAATCAGAAGGCGTGTCTGTGACAAGTTCATTAACATAGAGCTTCCATAGATGCTTTGCACGCCTGAGGTAGCATAGCCAAAATGAAGGAAGATTATCCCGCCGGAGTCACCTTTTCTCCGGGAAACTTCAATCAGCTTTGCGCGGTGCGCATCATAGCCAATGAGGTGTAACCGAGGCGTGATTATTGCTAGTTGAAAACTTTTCCCAATTACCCCGCCATGATGACTTGAAATACAGTCAGCATTGGCAATTTTTGACAGTCTCTCAGGAGGCTGATTGTTGCTGGAAAAATAAAAAAGGTTGTTTGTAGAGTGTTGCTATACATTATGACAGTTGGGTGCGCTGTTCCCTTGGAGTATGGAAAAGTTCCGGAGAGACTCGGATTTTTTTCGAAAAGGTTGTTTGGCACTGGAATCAGAAGGCGTGTCTGTGACAAGTTCATAACATAGAGCTTCCATGATGGTGCACGCCTGAGGTAGCATAGCCATAATTGAAGGAAGATTATCCCGACGGAGTCACCTTTTCTCCGGAAAACTCAATCAGCTTGCGCAGTGGCAGTATCATAGCCAATGAGGTTTAACCGAGGCGTGATTATGCTAGTTGAAAACTTTTCCCAATACCCCGCCATGATGACTTGAAATACAGTCAGCATTGGCAATTTTTGACAGTCTCTCAGGAGGCTGATTTGTGCTGGAAAAAATAAAAAGGTGTTTGTAGAGTGTTTGCTATACATTATGACATTGTTGGGCTGCTGTTCCTTGGAGTATGGAAAAGTACCGGGAGACTCGGATTTTTCATCGGAAAAGGTGTGTTTGGCACTGGAAGAAGAGGGGTTTGTGACAAGTTCATTAACATAGAGTTTCCCATGATGCTTTGCACTGCCTGAGGTAGCAAAGCCATAATTGAAGGAAGATTATCCGCCGGAGTCACCTTTTCTCCGAGAAAACTTCAATCAGCTTTGCGCGTGGCAGTATTATAGCCAATGAGGTTTAACGAGGCGAGGCGTGATTTTGCTAGTTGAAAACTTTCCCATACCCCCATGATGACTTGAAATACAGTCAGCATTGGCAATTTTTGACAGTTTTCAGGAGGCTGATTTGGTGCTGGAAAAATAAAAAAGTGTTTGTAGAGTGTTGTCTATACATTATGACATTGTTGGGTGCTGTTCCCTTGGAGTATGGAAAAGTACCGGGAGACTCGGATTTTTTTTTCATCGGAAATGGTGGTTTGGCACTGGAATCAGAAGGGTGTCTGTGACAAGTTCATTAACATGAGACTTCAGCATGCTTTGACGCCTGAGGTAGCATAGCCATAATTGAAGGAAGATTATCCCGCCGGAGTACCTTTTCTCCGGAAAACTTCAATCAGCTTGGCGCAGTGGCAGTATCATAGCCAATGAGGTTTAACCGAGGCGTGATTATTGCTAGTTGAAAACTTTTCCCCATACCGCCATGATGACTTGAAATACAGTCAGCATTGGCAATTTGACAGTCTCTCAGGAGGCTGATTTGTGCTGGAAAAATAAAAAAAGGTGTTTGTAGAGTGTTGGATTACATTATGACATGTTGGGCTGGTGTTCCCTTGGAGTATGGAAAAGTACCGGGAGACTCGGATTTTTCTCGAGGAAAAGGTGTGTTTGGCACTGGAATCAGAAGGCGTGTCTGTGACAAGTTCATTACATAGAGCTTCCCATGATTTGTGCACCGCCCGAGGTAGCATAGCCATAATTGAAGGAAGATTATCCCGCCGGAGTCACCTTTTCTCGGAAAATCTTCAATCAGCTTTGCGCGTGGCAGATATATAGCCAATGAGGTTTAAACGAGGCGTGATTATGCTAGTTGAAAACTTTTCCCAATACCCCGCATGATGACTTGAAATACAGTCAGCATGGCAATTTTTGACAGTCTCTCAGGAGGCTGATTTGTGCTGGAAATAAAAAAGGGTGTTTGTAGAGTGTTGCTATACATTATGACATTGTTGGGCTGCTGTTCCTTGGAGTAGTGAAAAGTACCGGGAGACTCGATTTTTATCGGAAAGGGTGTGTTGTTTGCACTGGAATCAGAAGGCGTGTCTGTGACAAGTTATTAACTAGAGCTTCATGATGCTTTGCAAAGCCTGAGGTAGCATAGCCATAATGAAGGAAGATTATCCCGCCGGCGAGTTACTTTTCTCGGAAAACTTCAATCAGCTTTGCGCAGTGGCAGTATCATAGCCAATGGGTTTAACACGAGGGTGATTATTGCTAGTTGAAAACTTTTCCAACTACCCGCCATGATGACTTGAAATACAGTCAGCATTGGCAATTTTTGACAGTCTCTCAGGAGGCTGATTTGTGCTGGAAAAATAAAAAAAGGTGTTTGTAGAGTGTTGCTCATACATTATGACATTGTTGGGCGCTGCTGTTCCTTGGAGTATGGAAAAAGTACCGGGAGACTCGGATTTTCATCGGAAAAGGTTGTGTTGGCACTGGAATCAGAAGGGTGTCTGACAAGTTCATTAATAGAGCTCCCATGATGCTTTGAAACCGCCTGAGGTAGCATAGCCATAATTGAAGGAAGATTATTCCGCCGGAGTCACCTTTTCTCCGGAAATCTTCAATCAGCTTTGCGCAGTGGCAGTATCATAGCCAATGAGGTTTTTACCGAGGCGTGATTATGCTAGTTGAAAAAATTTTCCCAATACCCCGCCATGATGACTTGAAATACAGTCAGCATGGCAATTTTTGACAGTCTCTCAGGAGGCTGATTTGTGCTGGAAAAATAAAAAAAGGTGTTTGTAGGTGTTGCTATACATTATGACATTGTTGGGCTGCTGTCCCTTGGAGTATGGAAAAGTACCGGAGACTCGGATTTTTCATCGGAAAAGGTTGTGTTTGGCACTGGAATCAGAAGGGGTGTCTGTGACAAGTTCATTAACTAGAGCTTCCCATGATGCTTTGCACCGCCTGAGGTAGCATAGCCATAATTGAAGGAAGATTATCCCGCCGGAGTCACTTTTCCGGAAACTTCAAATCAGCTTTGCGCAGTGCAGTATCATAGCCAATGAGGTTTAACACGAGGCGTGATTATTGCTAGTTGAAAACTTTTCCCAATACCCCGCATGATGACTTGAAATACAGTCAGCATTGGCCATTTTGACAGTCTCTCAGGAGGCTGATTTGTGCTGGAAAAAAAAAGGTTGTTTGTAGAGTGTTGCTATACATTATGACATTGTTGGGCTGCTGTCCCTTGGAGTATGGAAAAAGTACCGGGAGACTCGGATTTTCATCGGAAAAGGTGTGTTTGGCACTGGAATCAGAAGGGTGTCTGTGACAAGTTCATTAACATAGAGCTTCCCATGATGCTTTGCACCGCCGAGGTAGCATAGCCATAATTGAAGGAAGATTATCCGCCGGAGTCACCTTTCTCCGGAAACTTCAATCAGCTTTGCGCAGTGGCAGTATCATAGCCAATGAGGTTTAACCGAGGCGTGATTATTGCTAGTTGAAAACTTTTCCCAATACCCGCCATGATGACTTGAAATACAGTCAGCATTGGCAATTTTGACAGTTCTCAGGAGGTGATTTGTGCTGGAAAAATAAAAAAGGTGTTTGTAGAGTGTTGCTATACATTATGACATTGTTGGGCTGCTGTTCCCTGGAGTATGGAAAAATACCGGGAGACTCGGATTTTCATCGGAAAAAGGTGTGTTGGCACTGGAATCAGAAGGGTGTCTGTGACAAGTTCATTAACATAGGAGCTTCCCATGATGCTTTGCACTGCCTGAGGTAGCATAGCCATAATTGAAGGAAGATTATCCCCGCGGAGTCACCCTTTCTCCGGAAAACTTCAATCAGCTTTGCGCAGTGGCAGTATCATAGCCAATGAGGTTTAACCGAGGCGTGATTATTGCTAGTTGAAAACTTTTCCCAATACCCCGCCATGATGACTTGAAATACAGTCAGCATTGGCAATTTTTGACAGTCTCTCAGGAGGCTGATTTGGCTGGAAAAATAAAAAAGGTTGTTTGTAGAGTGTTGCTATACATTATGACATTGTTGGGCTGCTGTTCCCTTGGAGTATGGAAAAGTACCGGGGAGACTGGATTTTTCATCGGAAAAGGTGTGTTTGGCACTGGAATCAGAAGGCGTGTCTGTGACAAGGTCATAAAAATAGAGCTTCCCATGATGCTTTGCACCGCCTGAGGTAGCATAGCCATAATTGAAGGAAGATTATCCCGCCGGAGTCACCTTTTCTCGGAAATTCAATCAGCTTTGCGCAGTGGCAGTATCATAGCCAATGAGGTTTAACCGAGGGTGATTATGCTAGTTGAAAACTTTTCCCAATACCCCGCATGATGACTTGAAATACAGTCAGCATTGGCAAATTTTGACAGTTCTCAGGAGGCTGATTTGTGCTGGAAAATAAAAAAGGTGTTTGTAGAGTGTTGCTATACATTATGACATTGTTGGGCTGCTGTTCCCTTGGAGTATGGAAAAGTACCGGGAGACTCGGATTTTCATCGGAAAAGGTGTGTTTGGCATGGAATCAGAAGGGTGTCTGTGCGGAAGTCATTAACATAGAGCTTCCCATGATGTTTGCACCGCCTGAGGTAGCATAAGCCATAATTGAAGGAAGATTATCCGCGGAGTCACCTTTCTCCGGAAACTTCAATCAGCTTTGCGCAGTGGCAGTATCATAGCCAATGAGGTTTAACCGAGGCGTGTTATTGCTAGTTAAAACTTTTCCCAATACCCCGCCATGATGACTTGAAATACAGTCAGCATTGGCAATTTTTGACAGTCTCTCAGGAGGCTGATTTGTGCTGGAAAAATAAAAAAGGTGTGTTTGTAGAGTGTTGCTATACATTATGACATTGTTGGGCTGCTGTTCCCTTGGAGTATGGAAAAGTACCGGGAGACTCGGATTTTTTCGGAAAGGTGTGTTGTGGTTGGCACTGGAATCAGAAGGCGTGTCTGTGACAAGTCATTAACATAGAGCTTCCCATGATGCTTTGCACGCTGAGGTAGCATAGCCATAATTGAAGGAAGATATCCCGCGGAGTCACCTTTCTCCGGAAAACTTCAATCAGCTTTGCGCAGTGGCCAGTATCATAGCCAATGAGGTTTAACCGAGGCGTGATTATTGCTAGTTGAAAACTTTTCCCAATACCCCGCCATGATGACTTGAAATACAGTCAGCATTGGCAATTTTTGACAGTCTCTCAGGAGGCTGATTTGTGCTGGAAAAATAAAAAAAGGTGTTTGTAGAGTGTTGCTATACATTATGACATTGTTGGGCTGCTGTTCCCTTGGAGTATGGAAAAGTACCGGGAGACTCGGATTTTCATCGGAAAAGGTGTGTTTGGCACTGGAATCAGAAGGGTGTCTGTGACAAGTTATTACTAGAGCTTCCCATGATGCTTTGCACGCCTGAGGTAGCATGCCATAATTGAAGGAAGATTATCCCGCGGAGTCACCTTTTCCCGGAAATCTTCAATCAGCTTTGGCCGAGTGCAGTAGTATAAGCCAATGAGGTTTAACCGAGGCGTGATTATTGCTAGTTGAAAATTTTCCCAATACCCCGCCATGATGACTTGAAATACAGTCAGCATTGGCAATTTTGACAGTCTCTCAGGAGGCTGATTTGTGCTGGAAAAAAAAAAAAGGTGTTTGTAGAGTGTTGCTATACATTATGACATTGTTGGGCTGCTGTTCCTTGAGTATGGAAAAGTACCGGGAGACTCGGATTCATCGGAAAAGGTGTGTTTGGCAATGGAATCAGAAGGGGGTGTCTGTGACAAGTTCATTAACTAGAGCTTCCATGATGCTTTGACCGCCTGAGGTAGCATAGCCATAATTGAAGGAAGATTATCCCGCCGGAGTCAACTTTTCTCGGAAAACTTCAATCAGCTTTGCGCAGTGGCAGTATCATAGCCAATGAGGTTTAACCGGGCGTGATTATTGCTAGTTGAAAACTTTCCAATACCCCGCATGATGACTGAAATACAGTCAGCATTGGCAATTTTGACAGTCTCTCAGGAGGCTGATTTGTGCTGGAAAAAAATAAAAAAGGTGTTTGTAGAGTGTTGCTATACATTATGACATTGTTGGGCTGCTGTTCCCTTGGAGTATGGAAAAGTACCGGGAGACTCGGATTTTCATCGGAAAAAGGTGTGTTTGGCACTGGAATCAGAAGGGTGTCTGTGACAAGTTCATTAAACTAGAGCTTCCATGATGCTTTTGACCGCCTGAGGTAGCATAGCCATAATTGAAGGAAGATTATCCGCGGAGTCACCTTTTCTCCGGAAAACTTCAATCAGCTTTGCGCAGTGGCAGTATCATAGCCAATGAGGTTTAACCGAGGCGTGATTATTGCTAGTTGAAAACTTTTCAATACCCGCCATGATGACTTGAAATACAGTCAGCATTGGCAATTTTTGACAGTCTCTCAGGAGGCTGTTTGTGGCTGGAAAAATAAAAAAGGTGTTTTTGTAGAGTGTTGCTATACATTATGACATTGTTGGGCTGCTGTTCCCTGGAGTATGGAAAAAACGGGAGACTCGGATTTCATCGGAAAAGGTGTGTTTGGCACTGGAATCAGAAGGGTGTCTGTGACAAGTTCATTAACATAGAGCTTCACATGATGCTTTGAACGCCTGAGGTAGCATAGCCATAATTGAAGGAAGATTATCCCGCGGAGTCACTTTTCTCCGGAAAACTTCAATCAGCTTTGCGCAGTGGCAGTATCATAGCCAATGAGGTTTAACACGAGGCGTGATTATTCTAGTTGAAAAATTTTCCCAATACCCGCCATGATGACTTGAAATACAGTCAGCATTGGCAATTTTTGACAGTCTCTCAGGAGGCTGATTGTGCTGGAAAAAAAAAAAAGGTGTTTGTAGAGTGTTGCTATACATTATGACATTGTTGGCTTGTGTTCCCTTGGAGTATGGAAAAGTACCGGGAGACTCGGATTTTCATCGGAAAAGTGTTGTTGGCACTGGAATCAGAAGGCGTGTCTGTGACAAGTTCATTAACATAGAGCTTCCCATGATGCTTTGCACCGCCTGAGGTAGCATAGCCATAATTGAAGGAAGATTATCCCGCCGGAGTCACCTTTTCTCCGGAAAACTTCAATCAGCTTTGCGCAGTGGCAGTATCATAGCCAATGAGGGTTTAACCGAGTGGTCGTGATATTGAGTTGAAAACTTTTCCCAATACCCCGCCATGATGACTTGAAATACAGTCAGCATTGGCAATTTTTGACAGTCTCTCAGGAGGCTGATTTGTGCTGGAAAAAAAAAAAGGTTGTTTGTAGAGTGTTGCTATACATTATGACATTGTTGGGGTGCTGTTCCCTTGGAGTATGGAAAAGTACCGGGAGACTCGGATTTTCATCGGAAAAGGTGTGTTTGGCACTGGAATCAGAAGGGTGTCTGTGACAAGTTCATTAACATAGAGCTTCCCATGATGCTTGCATCCGCCTGAGGTAGCATAGCCATAATTGAAGGAAGATTATCCCGCCGGAGAGTCACCTTTTCTCCGGAGAAATCTTCAATCAGCTTTGCGCAGTGGCAGTATCATAGCCAATGAGGTTTAACCGAGGCGTGATTATTGCTAGTTGAAAACTTTTCCCAATACCCCGCCATGATGACTTGAAATACAGTCAGCATTGGCAATTTTTGACAGTCTCTCAGGAGGCTGATTTGTGCTGGAAAAATAAAAAAGGTGTGTGTTGTAGAGTGTTGCTATACATTATGACATTGTTGGGCTGCGTTCCCTTGGAGTATGGAAAAGTAACGGGAGACTCGGATTTCATCGGGAAAAGGTGTGTTTTGGCACTGGAATCAGAAGGGTGTCTGTGACAAGTTCATTAACTAGAGCTTCCCATGATGCTTTGCAACGCTGTGATGAGGTAGCATAGCCATTGAAGGAAGATTATCCGCCGGAGTCACCTTTTCTCCGGAAAACTTCAATCAGCTTTGCGCAGTGGCAGTATCATAGCCAATGAGGTTTAACCGAGGCGTGATTATTGCTAGTTGAAAACTTTTCCCAATACCCCGCCATGATGACTTGAAATACAGTCAGCATTGGCAATTTTTGACAGTCTCTCAGGAGGCTGTTTGTGCTGGAAAAAAAAAAAGGTTGTGTTTGTAGAGTGTTGCTATACATTATGACATTGTTGGGCTGCTGTTCCCTTGGAGGATGGAAAAGTACCGGGAGACTCGGATTTTTCATCGGAAAAAGTGTGTTTGGCACTGGAATCAGAAGGCGTGTCTGTGACAAGTTCATTAAAATAGAGCTTCCCCATGATGCTTTGCACCGCCTGAGGTAGTAGCATGCCATAATTGAAGGAAGATTATCCCGCCGGAGTCACCTTTCTCCGGAAAACTTCAATCAGCTTTGCGCGAGTGGCAGTATCATAGCCAATGAGGTTTAACCGAGGGGTGATTATTGCTAGTTGAAAACTTTTCCCAATACCCCGCCATGATGACTTGAAATACAGTCAGCATTGGCAATTTTGACAGTCTCTCAGGAGGCTGATTTGTGCTGGAAAAATAAAAAAGGTTTTTGTAGAGTGTTGCTATACATTATGACATGTTGGGCTGCTGTTCCTTGGAGTATGGAAAAGTACGGGAGACTCGGATTTTTTCATCGGAAAAGGTTTGTGTTGGCACTGGAATCAGAAGAGCGTGTCTGTGACAAGTTCATTAAATAGAGCTTCCCATGATGCTTTGCACGCTGAGGTAGCATAGCCAAAATTGAAGGAAGATTATCCCCGCGGAGTCACCTTTTTCTCCGGAAAACTTCAATCAGCTTTGGCAGTGGCAGTATCATAGCCAATGAGGTTTACACGAGGCGTGATTATTGCTAGTTGAAAACTTTTCCCAATACCCCGCCATGATGACTTGAAATACAGTCAGCATTGGCAATTTTTGACAGTCTCTCAGGAGGCTGATTTGTGCTGGAAAAAATAAAAAAGGGTGTTGTAGAGTGTTGCTATACATTATGACATTGTTGGGGCTGTGTCCCTTGGAGTATGGAAAAGTACCGGGAGACTCGGATTTTCATCGGAAAAGGTCTGGTATGGCGTGTCTGTGACAAGTTCATTAACATAGAGCTTCCCATGATGCTTTGACGCCTGAGGTAGCATAGCCATAATTGAAGGAAGATTATCCCGCCGGAGTCACCTTTCTCCGGAAAACTTCAATCAGCTTTGCCAGTGGCAGTATCATAGCCAATGAGGTTTAACCGAGGCGTGATTATTGCTAGTTGAAAACTTTTCCCATACCCCGCCATGATGACTTGAAATACAGTCAGCATTGGCAATTTTGACAGTCTCTCAGGAGGCTGATTGTGCTGGAAAATAAAAAAAGTGTTGTTTGTAGAGTGTTGCTATACATTATGACATTGTTGGGCTGCTGTTCCCTTGGAGTATGGAAAAGTACCGGGAGACTCGGATTTTTCATCGGAAAAGGTTGTGTTGGCACTGGAATCAAGAAGGTTGTCGTGCTGACAAGTTCATTACATAGAGCTTCCCATGATTTGCAACGCCTGAGGGTAGCATAGCCATAATTGAAGGAAGATTATCCCGCGGAGTCACCTTTCTCCGGAAACTTCAATCAGCTTTGCGCAGTGGCGTAGTATCATAGCCAATGAGGTTTAAACGCGGGCGTGATTATTGCTAGTTGAAAACTTTTCCCATACCCCGCCATGATGACTTGAAATACAGTCAGCATTGGCAATTTTTGACAGTCTCTCAGGAGGCTGATTTGTGCTGGAAAAAATAAAAAAGGTTGTTGTAGAGTGTTGCTATACATATGACATTTTTTGGGCTGCTGTTCCCTGGAGTATGGAAAAGTACGGCGACTCGGATTTTTATCGGAAAAGGTGGGTGTGTTTGGCACGTGAATCAGAAGGTGTCGTGACAAGTTCATTAAAATAGAGCTTCCCATGATGTTTGCACTGCCTGAGGTAGCATAGCCATAATTGAAAGGAAGATTATCCCGCGGAGTCACCTTTCTCCGGAAGAAATCTTCAACAGCTTTGCGCAGTGGCAGTCAGATAGAATAGCAAAATGAGGGTTAACGGAGCGTTTATATTGCTAGTTGAAAACTTTTCCCAATTACACCGCCATGATGACTGTGAAATACAGTCAGCATTGGCAATTTTTGACAGTCTCTCAGGAGGCTGATTTGTGCTGGAAAAATAAAAAAAAGGTGGTTTGTAGAGTGTGCTATACATTATGACATGTTGGGCTGCTGTTCCCTTGGAGTATGGAAAAGTACCGGGAGACTCGGATTGTTTCATCGGGAAAAGTGTGTTTGGCACTGGAATCAGAAGAGTGTCTGTGACAAGTTAAACTAGAGTCTTCAAATGAGTTGCAAGATGAGGTAGCATAGCCATAATTGGAAGGAAGATTATTCCCTGCCGGTAGTCACCTTTTCTCGGGAAAATCTTCAATCAGCTTTGCGCTAGTGGCAGTATATAGCCAATGAGGTTTAACACGAGGCGTATGATGCTAGTGAAAACTTTTCCCAATACCCCGGCCAGATGACTTGAAATACAGTCAGCATTGGCAATTTTTGACAGTCTCTCAGGAGGCGATTTGTGCTGGAAAATAAAAAGGTTGTGTAGCAGTGTTGCTTGCTATACATGTATGACATTGCTTTGCGCAGTGGCAGTATCATAGCCAATGAGGTTTAACCGAGGCGTGATTATTGCTAGTTGAAAACTTTTCCCAATACCCCGCCATGATGACTTGAAATACATTCAGCATTGGCAATTTTTAACAGTCTCTCAGGAGGCTGATTTGTGCTAGAAAAATAAAAAAGATGTTTGTAGAGTGTTGCTATACATTATGACATTGTTGGGCTGCTGTTCCCTTGGAGTATGGAAAAGTACCGGGAGACTTGGATTTCTCATCGGAAAAGGTGTGTTTGGCACTGGAATCAGAAGGTGTGCCTGTGACAAGTTCATTAACATAGAGCTTCCCATGATGCTTTGAACCGCCTGAGGTAGCATAGCCATAATTGAAGGAAGCATTGATTTTTATCGATACTGCGCCTTTAATGATTGGCAAAACGATCGTTAAAAAGAATGTTAATTTCTGATTGGTTTAACCATTAATTTAGCAGGCTCACCAACAAGTATAAAGACCTAGCGTGGATGTCTGTTCAGGGGAGATTAACTCTCAGGACTTTCATGCATGCCCGCAACCTGTGCCGCTACCGACATTGTCCATTCTGCATTGTCCAGGAGGAGACTGCATTGCATCTCTTATGGGCATGCCCTGTGGCACAGGCCTTGATGGATGCCTTGGAAAATGAACTCAGAGACTATGGGCCCTATTTATAAAAGATCGCTATCGTTATCGAAAAAATAACGGTCGTTATCGTAAAATAACGATCAGTATTTAACAATAAGGACCGGTATCGTTAAATACTGGTCGTTATCGTTAAATACCGGTCGTTATCGGTAAATACTGATCGTTATTTTACGATAATGACCGTTATTTTTTCGATAACGATAGCTATCTTTTATAAATAGGGCCCAATGTGCCCAGGAACAGCCTCTCTCACCATTCGGTGCTTTATGGACTATTTCCTGGAGCCCACGGAGACCAGGCGATCCAGGATGCCTGGCACCTTATGAACTGTTTTAAGGACGCTGGATAGCCAGGAATCGCCTGGTACTAAGAAGGGAGAGGATGTCCATTCTGGTCTGCCGCAAGCTAATCCATAGCTTGCTCAGAGACTATTCCGTTATGGACAGAGCGGAGGAAGTAGACGGCGATTAATTGTTTTCTACCCCCCCCCCCCTCTTTTCCCTTTGTGTCTGTTTTTAAATAAAGCTTCGGGCAAATGTTTCCCCCACCCTTGCACCTCCTTTCCTTCCCCATCACACTGTTGCTTTATTTAATTGTGTTACAACGTCATAATGTGTTATAAATGTAATGCTGCCCCTTGCCCAAACTCCGCCCTGATGTTTCACCTCTTGTTGTTTTGCTATGTAATGTACCCCCAGCCCCGGCCTAGCCCACACTTCCCCCAGCATTACCCGTTTGAACTGTTATTGAAAGAACGTAGGGCCCTATTTATAAAAGATCGGTATCGTTACCGTAAAATACCGATCGTTATCGTAAAATAACGACTGGGTGACTGGGTTTTTACCGATAACGACCGTTATTTACCGATAACGACTGTTATTTACCGATATCGTTAAATACCGGTCGTTATCGGTAAATACCGGTCGTTATTTACCAATAACGGTCGTTATTTACCGATAACGACCGCTATTTACCGATAGCAACCGTTATTTACCAATAACGGTCGTTATTTACCGATAACGGTCGTTATTTACCGATAACGGTAAATAACGGTCGTTATCGGTAAATAACGACCGTTATCGGTAAATAGCGGTCGTTATCAGTAAAACCCCGGTCGTTATTTTACGATAACGATCGGTATTTTACGATAACGATTTTTTATAAATAGGGCCCGTAAAGTCATGAATGAGTAGTGCAGGACCTATTGTATTTGTTGTATCAACATAAAAGGTTGTGCACCACATGAGTGCTTGTGTATTGTTACCAGTACTTGCTGCGTCACAGTACATGGTATGAATGTTTGTTTTATATATTTTTTATGACAATAAAGAATATTTTAAATAAAAAAATTGTTAATTTATGATCGTTATTGGAAATTTATGTTACGATCGCGAATTGCCGATTTCGATCGTAAATCTACGATAACGAAATTGTAGGTTTATGATCCCCATAGAATACCATTGTGGTAGTTTACTACCGCCTGGTATTCTATGTGTGAACGTTCGGTAATTATTGAGCGTTCAGTTAAATGTAATGTATGTAGAATACCATGCTGTTGTAAACTACCGCTATGGAATTCTATGGGGATCGTAAATCTACGATTTCGTTATCATAGATTTATGATCGTTATTGGCAATTTACAATCGTTATCGTAAATTTATGATAACGATTGTAAATGAACGATCGTTAAACCAATCAGAAATTAATGATCGGTTTAACAATCGTTTTACCAATCGTTAAAGGCGTGGTATCGCTAAAAAGGGCCATATTTATACGTACATTTACGATCCAATGTTCGTTAATTAAATGTTTGATCGTAGAATACCATGCAGTAGTAAACTACCGCAATGGCCTTCTATGGGGATCATAAATCTATGATTTTGTTATCATAGATTTACGATCTGTATCGGCAATTTACGCTCGTTAAACCGATCATTAATCTCCGATCGGTTTAACGATTGTAAATTTACGATACCGATCGTTAAAAGTCGATACCGCGGCTTTATAAATATGGCCCCTATAAGAAAATTTAGACAGACCCTACAAGGGAATATAGGATAGCTTTGTTAATTATCGAACGTTGGGTCGTAAATGTACGATCGCGATAAAAAAAAGCAATACCACGGCTTTAGAAATATGGCCCTATGTTGCAACAATTTGTCAAAAGGAAGTTTTCATATGTAAGGCATACTACGCATATTTTGTTATAGCCTGTGCTGATTGGCAACAAGCATACAGCCTTGTAACTAGAGATGTAGTGTCTCTATGGGCCATATTTCTAAACCAGTTAATTTACGATCGCAGTCGTAAATGTATGATGACGATCGTAAATTTACGACCGAATGTTCGTTAATTAACGAACGTTCAATCGTAGAATACCGTGCGGTAGTAAACTACCGCAATGGTATTCTATGGGGATTGTAAATCTACGATTTTGTTATCGTAGATTTACGATCGGTATCGTATAATTTTTAATATGATGTTCCCCCATGTCTGCCAGCCCCAACCGCATATTTTTTATTTTCCAAAAGCTCCCAAAACTCTTACTTACCTCTCCTCTTTCCTCTGCTGCACTGAATGACCGGCAGCCGCGTCCGTGATTGGCTGCCGCTCAGCCAATCACAGACGCGACTGCCGGTCCCGCCCCTCTGCTTGCATTCTCGCAAGCAGAGGGCCGGCAGTGCGGCGGAGGAACGAGGGGAGGTAAGTAAGAGTTTGGGGGGCTTTTGCAAAATAAAATATATGCGGTTGGGGCTGGCAGACATGGGGGAACATCATATTAAAAATTATTTTTAAGGGTGGACATACCCTTTAAGAGCCATACCGTATGCTCAATATAGTAGACTGAGACGCAATTGCTATGCTATGGACAGCTTTAATGAACGTATGACATCCAGATTTTTACAAAGAGGGTACAATCAGATAACTCTCAGTCGAACATATGAAAAAGTCACTTCTCTGGACAGGAAGGAATTGTTGATGGGAGCTACAAGGAAAAGGGATATACAGGGGTTTTCTTCACAACTTGTTACAGTCCTCAATATAACAAAATCATTAGTACCACTAAGAAATATTAACCTGCGTTGGATCAGGATCCAGAGTTTAAAGAGATTATCCGAGAAGGGTGTAATTTTGTTCCCAGGAGGGCAAAATCCTTGAGGGATTTATTATCCCCAAAGTTTGTTTGTTAGCTCCTCTGAGTACCAAAAAAAAAACCTGGTTAAGGGTTAGTTTCCCCTGTGGAGCGTCTAGGTGTAGAACATGAACACATGTCAAAAAGGGTGATTCCTTTAAAGGGACACTAAACTGAAAAAAATGACTTGCATTTATCCATTTCTATATTTTTAGTGCTGCCAGGAACTTTATCCCTTTTGCTCTCAGTGCTCCCTGTCACTAGATCTCCTCATGTCCTGTTCGGCTCACTCCTAGGGCCCTATTTATAAAAGATCGGTATCGTTATCGTAAAATACCAATCGTTATCGTAAAACAACGACCGGGTTTTTACCGATAACGACCGCTATTTACCGATAACGACCGTTATTTACCGATATCGTTAAATACCGGTCGTTATCGGTAAATAACGACCAGTATTTACCGATAACGACCAGTATTTAACGATATCGGTAAATAACGGTCGTTATCGGTAAAAACCCGGTCGTTATTTTACGATAAAGATCGGTATTTTACGATAACGATCTTTTATAAATAGGGCCCCTAGTTAGTATGCATGTCTCCTCTCTATGTATCCACCCCCTCCCAAAACTGAGGAACAGTGTGCAGCGGAGATGATCTGTGCCTCACAAAAGCCAATAGCATTCACCCTGTGATTTTGCATTATAGTGAAAGTAAAACTGATTTGCTATGGGAAACTGCTTGAATCAAGTAAGATTTTCTTTAAGATGTAGGAGTTTGAATGTGTGTGTGTGTATAGTGGGGGCTTTGTCATTGATTTCTTTAGGTACAGTGCTACATTAGGACTTAACACAGACAGCAGCTAGCTGCAGGATTGGGTTTATCTTGCACAGAAAGAGCACAGCGCAACAGACAATTCTTATTCCTTTCCTGATCTTAATGCGGAATCAATTAGCCATGCAGTGATAGAGAAATAAGCTTTATATAGGGTGGCAGGGGGAGGGGCTGGGTGATTGACAGTCCTTTACTGACTAGCTGTGCCCCGCCCTCTTTAAAAAGTAAAACTCCTAGGGCCATATTTATCAAACATCGTTATCATTTTTTTTATAATCTCCTTAAAATAACGATTGGTGTTCTACGATACTGATCGTTATTTTATCATATCAACCGTAATTCTACGATAACGATCGTTATTCAAAGATATCGGCACTGTAGATTTACGATAGCCATATCGTAAAATAACAATCGGTATCGTAGAACACTGATCGTTATTTTACGGCGATCGTAAAAAAAGATGTTTGATAAATATGGCCCCTAGAGCTTAAAAAACAATGGATAGGAAGGTCAGAGAAGGGGGGAAAAAGCAGAATTAAGATTGGTAGTAATTAATCCTAATTTCTGTGTAATTAGTTAAAAAATAATTTGCCTCAGTTTACATGTCCTTTAAGTGTTCGGTAACTGGAAAAACTTATTGTATTAATTCGTACAGTAACTGTAACACTAGGTTTGTGGTTCATTTAGTGACATGCATCAAATGTAACATCCAGTATGTGGGGTGTACTTCATGCCCCTTAAAGAATAGGATTAGAGAACACCTTAGGGACATAGATAATCAACGTGTGGTGACTCAGGTAGCCAGATATTTCCTGGAGTGCAACCAGGGTGATAATACTTTTTTACAATTGTTGTGCCACTATCCCCTTTTTTAATTGCCCTCCTTCTCCTCCCCTGGGACTGGTTGTGGGGGTGGAATTTTGGCTATAAAAAATGGAGGAGCATGTTAAAACGCGTAAGGCTGTCCATTCACTGTGCTTACTATTAAGATGACCGTATAAAGATCCATTTTATTGTTACAAGGACGCTGAATGCATCCAGTGTGTGCGTTGCAGAGCTTCTTAAAAACAAGCTGGCATAGACAAATAAATAAATTAAAACTGAACTTAATGGGGGAATGGGCCACAAGCTTTAGACTGTGGGAGAGGCATAGCACTAATGCAATGCTTCTGGAGGTGGTCGACAACATAACATACTTATTCAGGGATTTAAGAAAAGTTTCTAATAAACTGTAACGAAATTAAGGTGATAATTTCTACCCAACAATCAGATTTATTTAAACATTGTGTAAACTGAACATACTGATTGGTTGGGCACAATTAGCACATTTGAAAAGAATAAGGAATTATGCAAATAACACTGTGGGGATCAAACGCGTGTAGGCTGGTATATGAAAAACAAGAAAATCAAGGTTTCAATAAAAATATGTCTAAATTTTAGCAACACAGCATAATAGGAAGATATGAAACATAAAAGTGGTTGACTATAAGAGCTATGTAATGGAGGGTATGCATGATCTGAAGGGCGGACGTTACAGGGGTTGGTAGTGTAAATGAGGATTTCACAACCAGTGTCAAGGGCCAGCCCTCCAGTTCACTAGCCCATCCTCCAGTTCCCAGCCAGTTAGGCCGTCAGCCCCCACTTCCCCTGTCCAGTGTCCATCATGCTCCTCAGCTCAGCAGCACTGGTTTAGTGACGCACCTCCTAGCAACACACTCCATCTACAACGCCAAACCAATGCATTGAAGAAGTATGGGGAGAACTTTTTTAAAGTTTGGTTGGTGCCAAGAAGGGTGCTGGTTATAAAGGTTACATTTGTTACTGTAAAAGGAAACAACAAAAAATGAAGTCACCCAACAATTTGACTGTGTGCACAAAAAGAAAACAAACTGTTGGGACATCTTACTCACACTCGGGTTGGGGCACAATGATACACCTGCTGTTGCGGTGTTTTTGTAGACTGCCACAGTCATTATATGACCACCTACCCCTGTGGCTCTGGTCGTAAAAAGGCCACGGCGAAGGTTTAGCGGACAACCCATACCTAGGAGTCCCTAAGCCCAGGGCTGGTTCTGAATTCGGGCACCTAGCGCCGTGCATCCACGCCAAGTAAGGGCGGCATAAAATGTGAACGAGATTCCCCTCCCTCCCCCATTGTGGACGATGGAGCCTTTACTTACCCGCCACGTATGACCCGGACCTCTTCAGATAAGGGCTGTTGCACCTTACTCTTATCGCAGCCCAATTTTTCACTGCTCTGTTCTCCCTCCCCTCCCTTTCAGTTAGCGTGGCCCGCGAGAAGAGATGTACACGGAAATAGTGTCGCTCCCTGAGCTAGCAGACACATTGTGATGTTATCTCTTTTCCAGTCGCGATCTACTAACCTGCACTGCTTTCATTCCAACTGGCAATTAACTGGCTCGGTCAGCCCTGGGCATATCACTTGGTCTTTTGATTGGCTGAAGACGTTTCAAACATGGAGGGGGCAGTCAGGACTTAACAATTTAACAACACAGATAAACACGGTGGGAAGTAGCACTCTATCCACTGTGGGTGTGACAGCGCCTCGTGGGTTCTTCCCTTTGGAACAGTAGTTTTACAGGAAAAAGCAAATAGAGGGTCGCACTCCAGAAATTATAACATTTTTTGATATCCACAAACCTCACGATTCACAGTGACGTGTGGATGTGTGGAGAACACGAAAAGTGGTTCATTAAAGTATAAGGAAAGTGACGAATACACTATTGCATGTTTTACTGTTAAAACAGAGTTAAAAACTTTAAAAAAGAGTGGGGGAGAAAAAAACATAGAAATCTGACCCTGTCCAAGCCACACATTTCCTATTCGCAGGACATCCTGTTAATTACAGCTTGACAGCCAATCAGAAAACGGGATCAGAATGAGCAACATGCCGTTAATGAATGGAACAGTCCCGGACCATCCGTCATTTGCCAGGTGTAATACCCCTCCAGATAGTAATAATAAGTGGCCAGCTACTGTCCTACAGTTTCTAAAAGGGGAATACATTATGGCTGGATGGAAAATAGTCCGAGTTCCTACGGAATATGGGTGAAGAAGCAGCGTTCCTGAGGCTCTAGGACTGTCAGAAATAAGCTGGCTGGCAGTTGGACCCAGGAGACAGAGAGTTTGGCGTTATCCCAGTATTAGGACAGAGACAATATAAATACAATCTCAGTCGTGTTTCTGCTTGGCTTGCCTGGCAGCTCCCAGATACTCATCGTCCCACCATTCCCAAATGTGGAGGGTTAATAGACCATGGCCCAGCCCACCGCACTGCTTTTCCTGATTGGTCTGCAGAGAGGGGCTGGGTCCAGAGATGGGCGGTCACTAACTGATTAGAAGCAGGATGGTAAACACTGTCAGACGGAAAAGGTTTTTCTGGAGCTGTGGGTGGAAAGGGAGAACTAGTGACAGGTGAGCTAATGTGTATGGGAATGTGCTTCTCCTGCAATTGTTCTATGTGGATTTGGAATGTTTAACAACATGAATGTGTGTTTTAAAGAAATAAAACTTTCTACATAAAGGGTTATCCAGGTAAGGGACAAAAACAGTGTGTGTTTACCTATCAGAATAACTATCATTAATAATCATTCGGATATTAGTCAAGGGGATATTTAGTGTATAGCTGATATGTAGTTTACTTAAAGGAATGTCTATGTATAATGGATATAGCATTACTATGGTCAGTGAAATATGCCATAAAGAGGGATCACCAGCAACATGTATATAACCCTTATACTAAGTATAGTGAGGGTCAACATGAGGTAAAGAAATCACACTCACTCTCTTCAATGTGTAGAATCCTTATAGATATATTTAAGGTTTCTTTTAACCTACAGGGATAAAGGGAAACAGCACATTTTCTGTTTTACACTGGTATACCTATACAGCTGTATATTTTATATAGGCAGTATACAAAAAAGTTTGTTTTGATATTTTTACGTTTTTTTAATTTAGTCTATAGTGATGGGAAAAATGCACTGCACCTTGGCATACATAAAATAAGGTGGAATTTCCAGCTCTACCTAACCTGTATTTTCTTTCAGGAAATACAACTTCTTTGTAAATTCCCTTTGTTGGTACAGGAAGTAAAAGTAAATTTCATCATTTAGGGAGGACTGTGGAGATGTTTTGTAAGTTAACTGAAATTTGAGCTGTATTGGTGTACAATAATACAATCTGCCTTCCTTTCAAATGTGGATATATGTATCCAAGTATAGTGGTCACTTTCCCACCAACCACTTTCAGGACCATGGAGAAACTATGGTCAATGTATAAAAGAAACCAAAGTTCAGTGTATTCTTGACTTTTTTCCCCACATGATTAGTTGGGCCATAATATCAGTGCTACACGTTGCATGTAAAAGTATGTGAACCCTTTGGAATTATAAGGATTATAAGGATTTCTGCATAAATTGGTCATAAAATGTGATCTGATCTTCATCTTCAAGTCACAACAATAGACAATTATGGTCTGCTTAAACTAATACCACACAAATAATTAAATCTTTCCATGTTTTTCTTGAAAACCCCATGTAAACATTCACAGTGCAGGTGAAAAAAGTATGTGAACCCCTAGACTAATTACATTTCCAAGAGCTAATTGGAGTGAGGTGTCAGCCAACTGGAGTCCAATCAATGAGATGAGATTGGAGGTGTTGGTTACAGCTGCCATGCACTATAAAAAAAACCACCAGTTTTGGGTTTGCTTTTCCCAAGAAGCATTGCCCGATGTGAATGATGCCTTGCACAAAAGAGCTCTCACAAGACCTACGATTAAGAATTGTTGACTTGCATAAAGATGGAAAGCGTTAAAAAAGTGTCTCCAAAAGCCTTGCTGTTCATTAGTCCACAGTAAGACAAACTGTCTATAAATGGAGAAAGTTCAGCACTGCTGCTACTCTCCCTAGGAGTGGCCATCCTCTAAATACAACTGCAACAGCACAGCACAGAATGTTCAATGAGGTGAAGAAAGGGCGATATTTATAAAACCTCGCTATCGTTATCGGAAAATAACGATCGGCATTTTCCGATAACGCGCGGTATTAACCGTTAACGATCGGTATTTTACGATATCGCAAAATACCGATCGCTATCGTAAAATACCGAGCGTTATCGGAAAATGCTGATCGTTATTTTCCGATAACGATCAGTATTTACCGATAACAATAGTTATTTTTGCGATAACGATAGCGAGGTTTTATAAATATCGCCCAAAATCCTAGCGTGTCCGCTAAAGACTTACAAAAATGTCTGGCATCTGCTAACATCCCTGTTAGCAAATCTACAATATGTAAAACACTACTAAACAAGAATGGATTTCATGGGAGGATACCACAGAGAAAGCTGCTGCTGTCCAAAAAAACCATTACTGCGCTTGGATGGTGGAAGAAACACACAACACTACTCTGTGTGGAGAAAAAGAGGCAGAGCATACCAACATCAAAACCTCATCCCACCAACATCAAAATCTCATCCCAACTGTGAAGTATGGTGGTGAAGGCATCATGGTTTAGGGCAGCTTTGCTGTATCAGGGCCTCAACGGATTGCTATCATCAAAGGTAAAATCAATTCCTAAGTTTATCAAGACATTTTGCAGGAGAACTTTAGGCCATCTGTCCACCAGCTGAAGCTCAGCAGAAGATGGGGGTTGGAATAGGACAATGACCCAAAGCATAGAAGTAAATCAAAAGCAGAATGGCTTAAACAGAAGAAAATACGCCTTCTGGAGTGGCCCGGTCAGAGTCCTGACCTCAGCCCGATTGAGATGCTTTGGCATGACCTCAAGAAAGCTATTTACACCAGACATCCCAAGAATATTGCTGAACTGAAACAGTTCTGTAAAGAGGAATGGTCAAGAATTACTCTTGACCGTTGTGCACGTCTGATCTGGACTACAGGAAACGTTTGGTTATTGCTGCCAAAGGAGGTTTAACTAGTTATTGAATCCAAGGGTTCACATACGTTTTCCACCTGCACTGTGAATGTTTACATGGTATGTTCAATAAAAACACGGAAACATTTAATTATTTGTGTGGTATTAGTTTAAGCAGCCTGTGGTTTTCTATTGTTGTGACTTAGATGAAGATCACATCACATTTTATGACCAATTTGTGCAGAAATCCATATAATTTGAAAGGGTTCACATACTTTTACTTGCAACTGTACGTTTGTATCCATTTGTGAGTCAGAATTATTGAATATACCAGGCAGGCCTAAAAGCATCTGGTTCTTGAGAAACAACAAGAATTAAGAAAATGATCACCTGATATCACTGCAGTTCCTAGTAAATACCTAAAACAGACAATTTAAGGGCCTATATGCCATTGTCAACATTTTAAAACATCTTTACTCTAAAAGTATAGTAGAATTGGAAGTAGGAGTGAACAGTCCTACCTCCCAAAAAGCAGATTGGCAAAGTGTTAAAGATCACTGTGAGAACTGCTTGTTCTTGTCTGTCCAACCAGTTTCACTGACACTTACTCATAGTATAGTCTTTTTTTTTTTTTAATGCCTATTTTTTTTTTTAACTTGCCTTGCCTAGACATCATTCCAGGGCCGTATTATACACAAGGCAACCAAGGCATGTGCCTGCCCCCTCCCCCCCCCCTCAAATTTTTTTTTACCTTTAATAGCCAAAAAACATCAAACCGGAAGTGCAGGAGAGGGGGAGGTTTGGCGAGCCTGTTATGTGTGGAGCTGCTGGTATTAGACACAGTGCAGTAGACAAGACATGTGAGGTCAGTTACAGAAAGGAACCTGTGAAACATGCTTGTGAAGGTTCGACACCAACTGTCTGCCATGTACAATGCTGTTTTAACACCTTACTCTGGGCGTTCCTATAACACCTCTTAGCCACTATCTAATCACACACCCTTAACACCTGGCTGTGATATGCTAATTGGGATTTTCCAGGGTACATAATTGCCACAGATTCTTGTACAAGTCATTCTGAATTGAGAAAGCCAGTCGGATGACTAGCGAAACGTCTTCAAGAACTACATTTCAAGTCCAGTTGATCTAATTGAATACAACAGATGAACCTGTGAAACATGTTAATGCAGTAGCTACATTAACAAATAGCTACATAGTAGCAGTAGCTACATTAACTGCGTGGCATCCCCTTCCTAATAATTTCTTTATGTGATATTGTCCTGCTATACTGCTGGGTACGGAGCAGTGGGAAGGCGAGGACCCGAAAGAATCCTGGTGCATTAGGTGATACCTAAATATCAGTTACCTGTGACGCACATCAGGGTATTTCTACACATTGGTTGTATTTGTAGCTGCCTGTAAACCTGCCATCTCCTCTCCTGTGTTTGTCTTTAGTAACAGACAGAACTTCACTAACTAAATGAACCCTTCCTTTACCAGGTCAGTAGTAGTTACTAAGGGAGAGGGTTGCCCTGCCTGTTACTAAACACAAACACTGGAGATCACTCGCACAAACAACTCACTGTAATATCATATGTTTCCTACCTGCAGACATGACAGTGATGGGTGCCCCCCTGTACCTGGTTATGGCAGTGTTACCTTGGCGTGAGGGGGTTGGATGTCCCCCTGTACACCTGGTTATGGCAGTGTTCCCTTGGTGTGAGGTCAGTCAATGTGGGCATCTTGTATTGGCCAGTCAATGCAGGCATCCTATAATAGTCACTGTGGGCATCTTATATTGACCAGTGACTGTTTGCATAATTTACCAGGCCCACTGTGATCATAATTGTATGTACCAGTTTCTGCTCGGGGGTACTCTGTGGCATATATATGTCAGCCCTCCAGTTTCCCAGACATGGTTAGGTCAGCCCTCCAGTTCACCAGACACTAGACACTGTTACAAAACTGGCTGATGGAATGGAGGGCTGACCTAACAGTGTCTGGTGAACTGAAAGTCTGATCTAACAGCGTCTGATAAACTGGAGGGCTGACCTAACAGTTTCTGCTAAACTGGAGGCCTGACCTAACTGTGTGTGCTGAACTGGAGGACTGTAAGGTTCAGCAGCCACTGTTAGTACAGCCCTCCAATTCACCAGCCAGTTAGCCCACAACACCCACCTCAGGCCTCTTCCCTCCTTGTTAAAAGCCAGTAGGCGGGGGGAAGTGATAGCCTGTAATACTAATTCAATGCAAGGTCAGGGAGACAACCTTCCCAGGAAAATGCAACCAAGCAAGGAGTGTCAGCCCAGATAAATGACCCAAGGTAAACTGTTAGGACCTTCCATACTGGGGTTACCTTGACGTGGTTGGAAGGATTTTCACTTTTATGCATAAAATTGTAACTAAAAACCCCCATGTTTTTACTGTTTGCACTAGCATAGATATTATGATATATGGGGCCAGGAATGTGCATTGATCATCTCTTTTCTTGTTTGTTCAATGGTGTGGGTGTAGTTCTTCGTAGAATTTCGCACTTTTCTGAAAAAATGAACAAAAAACAACTTCAAAAGGTAGAAATCATGCCAAAACCTGACGGAATGTAAAAAAAAGTTACTAAATATCAATCTCCCAAATGTCCTGAATCAAACGGTATGCCATATGTGTGGTTACACATGCGGACGTGGAAGCGAAAAGCCACGATGTGAGACAATGCATGATGGTTGAGAAACAGCGAAAATATTTAGCCAACTCCGAATTTGGACAGTCTGCAGTTTTTTCCACAAAACACCCTGATAACTCAGAAATACCCCACACAAACTATATATTGCTGAAATCTAAACACCTTCAGCTATGTAGCACTGTAGTTCGTTCATTCATACCATCAATGGTGTGGGCGCAGTTCTTCGTAGAATTTCGCATTTCTACACAATTTTCTGGAAAAATAGAGAAAAATACATTTCAAAGTTACAAAATCACACCAAAACCCCATGTAATGTAAAAAAAGCTACTAAATTATCAATCTCCCAAATGTCCTGAATCAAACGTTAATGCCATATGTGTGGTTACACACGGACGTGGAAGCCAAGACACAAAGTGAAACATGCACAATGGCCAGAAACACAAAAATATTCAGCAAATCTGAATTTGAAACCGTCTGCAATTTTTCCCACCAGAACAATATTTCCCACAACCCACCTGTATCTCTACGAATTCTGGTTTGTTCATGTCTTACTCATCAATGGTGTGGGCGCAGTTCTTCGTAGAAGTTCGCAGTTTTAGCAGATTTTCTAAAAAAATTGAATAAAAACACTCTCAAAGGTAGAAATCATGCCAAAATCCCAAGTAATGTAAAAAAAAGTTACCAAATATCAATTTCCTAACTGTCCTGAATCAAACGGTATGCCCTATGTATGGTTACACACGCAAACGTGGAATCAACTAGCCACAAAGTGAGCCAATGAACAATGGCCCAATTACAGCAACTTTTCAGATTTGTCAGACTAAACACCCCTCTGTATTAGAAATACCCCCCAAAACTATATATTCTTGGAATTTACACACCTTCAGCTACGTTACGGTGCCATGCTTTCATACATACATGAAGAATTCCAGACCCAGTAATCCAAGGAACTCCGTGTTTTTAGGAGGTTTTGTGAAAAATAAAGTAAGATGATGCAAGGGTTGAAATCCTACCTAAACCCACTTGACAAGCAAAAAACCCCACTTAATGTCAATCTCCCACATGTTCTGAATCAAACGGTATGCTATATGCGGGGATGCACACAGGGACGTGGCCACCAACTAGCTCAAATTGGACGCATGCACAAGTGTAATTACAAGAAAAAAATCAAAGTGCTCTGTAATTTCAAACAGCCCCAAAACTTGGAAATGCCCCCCACAAATAAAACCCCCCACTAAATATCAATCTCCCACATGTTCTGAATCAAACGGTATGCCCTATGTGTGGATGTACACAGAGACGTGGCCACCAACTAGCTCAAATTGGACGTATGCACAAATGCAATTACAAGAAAAAATCAAAGTGCTCTGTAATTTGAGCAGCCTACCCTTTTTCTAAGGAAACAGTCCCGAAACATGGAAATTCCCCCCACAAACTATATATTTTTGGAATTTACACACCTTCAGCTACGTTACGGTGCCATGCTTTCATAGCAGATTAGACAAGTTAGGGCTGTTTACATTGGAGAAGCGGCGGTTGGGTGGGGACATGATAACCTTATACAAATATATTAATGGCCCATACAGTGAACTCTCTGGTGCATTGTTCATTAATAGGTCATATCAGAGGACTGTCGCACTCAGGAATTATAAACAATTTTATTTGAGCCACACATCCCACGTCACATGTGAATCGTGTTATGTGTATATCACATAAAATTGTTTAATTTCTCTGGAGTGCGACCCCTCTATTGCCTTTTTCCCCCTGTTAAACATTTAACCCCTTTACACATAGGGGAGAAAAAAACATATAGAAATTCGTACCCTGTCCAACCACACTTTCCCCGATTCGAGACACATATCCTGTTACTTACAGTGACAGCCAATCAGAAAACGGGGATCAGAATGAGCAACAGCCGTTTAATGAAATGGAAACATGCCGTACCATCCCATTTTGCCAGTGTGAATACCCCTCCATATAGTAATACTAAGTGGCCAGCTCCTGTCCCTAACATTGTTCAAAAGGGAATCTTATGGCGTATGGAAAATAGTCCGAGTTCCTACGGAATGGTTGAAGAAGCAGCGTTTCCTGAGTACTTCTGACTGTCAGAAATAAGCTGTCGGCAGTTGGACCCAGGAGACAGAGATTTGGGCGTTTATCCCGATTGGACAGAGACATATAAATCCAATCTCAAGTCGTGTTTCTTCTTTGGCATTGTCCTGGCAGCTCCCAGATATCACGCGTCCCACCATTCCCAATGTTGGAGGGTTATAGACCTCCCAGCCCACTCGCCTGCTTTTCCTCCTGATTGGTCTGCAGAGTGGCTTGGGTCCAGAGATGGGCTGGGTCACTAACTGATTAGAAGCAGAATGGGGAAACCCTGTCAGACGGAAAGGTTTTTCTCCTGGACTGTAGGGTTGAAAGGGAGAACTAGTGACAGTGAGCTAATGGTGTATGGGAATGTGCTCTCCTGCCATTGTTCTATGTGGATTTGGAATGTTTAACAACATATGTGTGTTTTAAAGAAATAAACTGTCTACATAAAGGTTTCCAGGTAAGGGACAAACAGTTGTGTGTTACCTATCAGAATAACTATCATTCAATATCATTCGATCTTATCAGGGGGATATTTATAGTGTATAGCTGATTGGTAGTTTTACTTAAAGGAATGTCTTGTAATAATGGTATAGCATTACTATGGCCGTGAAATATGCCATAAAAGGGATCACCGAGCACAGTATATCACCCTTATACTAAGTAAGTGAGGGTCAACATGAGGTACAGAAACACACTCACATCTCTTCATGTTTAGAATCCTTATAGATAATTTAAGGTTTCTTTTAACCTACAGGGATAAGGGAAACCACACATTTTCTGTTTTTACCACACTGTAAACCTAACACTGTAAGTTTAATAGGCAGTAATACAAAAAATTGTTTTGATATTTTTAACGTTTTTTGTAATTTAGTCTTATGATGGAAAAATGCCACTGCACTTGGCAAATACATAATAAGTGAATTTCCAGCGCTACCTAACCTGTATTTTTCTTTCATGAAATACAACTTCTTTGTAAATTCCCTTTGTTGGTACAAGAAGTAAGTAAATTTCATCATTTAGGGAGGACTGTGGAGATGTTTTTGTAAGTTAACTGAAATGTGAGCTGTATTGTTGTACAATAATACATCGCCTTCCTTCAAATGTGGAATATGTAGCCCACGGATGTGGTCACTTTCCACCAACCCACTTTCAGACCATGGCGAAACTATGGTCAATGTATAAAAAGAAACAAAGTTCCGTGTCGTTCTGGACTTGTTTCCCCAGATTAGTTGGGCCATAATATCATGCTACACGTTGCATGAAAAGTATGTGAACCCTTTGAAATTATAATGATTCTAAGGATTTTCTCAATAAATTGGTCATAAAATTGTGATCTGAATCTTCATCTTCACGTCACAACAATAGACAATTATGTTCTGCTTAACTACTCCACACAAATAATTAATCTTTCATGTTTTTCCTTGTAAAACCCATGTAAACATTCCACAGTGCAGGTGAAAAAAGTTTTGCACCCCTAGAACTAATTCATTCCAAGAGCTAATTGAGTGAGGTGTCAGCCAACCGTGAATTCCAATCAATGAATGAGATTGAGGTTTTTGGTTGCGCTGCCATGCCACATAAAAAAAACCACCATTTTGGGTTGCTTTTCCAAGAGCATTGCCCGATGTGACTGAATGCCTTGCACAAAAGAGCTTCTCACATACCTACGATTAAGAATTGTTTTGCCTGCATAAAATGGTGAAAGCTTAAAAAGGTCCTCCAACGCCTTGCTGTTTCATTGTCCAACAGTAAGACAAACTGTCCTATAATGAGAAAGTTCAGCAGCTGCTGCTACGCTCCCTATGATTGGCCATCCTCTAAATAGCAACACTGCACAGCACAGCCAGAATGTTCAATGAGTGAGAAAGGCGATATTTATAACACCTCGCTATTCGTTTCTTCAGGCAAAATAACGACGGCAGGTGCCGAGAACGCGCGGGAGGTAACCGTGAACGACCGGGGAGGGGGACGAGAGCTCAAGACCGAGCGCGAAGCCGGGGAAAAGACCGGACGGGAGCGGAAAAGGCGGACGCGGGGAGGGGCGGGATAACGAGCAGGAGGAACCGAGAACAGAGTGATGGGGTGCGATACCGGAGCGAGGGGGGGAGAAGGCCCCACAAGCCGAGCGGGGCCGGCGAAAGACGGACAAAAGGGCTGAGCAGCGGCTACAGCCCTGGGAGCAAAGCGACAAGAGGGACAACACGAGAACACAAGGGGGGCGGGGAGAGACCACAGAGAAAGTGCGCGGCTGCCAAAAAAACCATACTGCGCTTGGGGGATGGGGGAAGAACACACAACACTACTCTGGTGTGGAGAAAAAGAGGGCAGAGCCAACCAACATCAAAACCTCATCCACAACCACATCAAAATCTCATCCAACTGTGAAGTATGGTGGGACGGCATCATGGTTTAGGCAGCTTTGCTGTATCAGGGCCTCAACGGATTGCTATCATCAAAGGTAAATCAATTCCTAAGTTTATCAAGACATTTTGCAGGAGAACTTTAGGCCATCTGTCCACCCTGAAGCTCAGCAGAAGATGGGGGTTTGGAATAGGACATATGACCCAACATAGAAGTACATTCAAAGCAGTAATGCGCTTAAAACAGAAAGAAAATACGCCTTCTGGAGTGGCCCGTCAGAGTCCTGAACCTCAGCCCGATTGAGATGCTTTGGCATGACCTCAAAAAGCTATTTCACCAGACATCCCAAGAATATTGCTGAACTGAAACAGTTTCTGTAAAGAGGAATGGTCCAGAATTACTCTTGACCGTTGTCACGTCTGATCTGACTACAGGAAACTTGGTTATTGCTGCCAAGGAGGTTTACTAGTTTATTGAAAATCCAAGGGTTCACATACGTTTTCCACCTGCACTGTGAATGTTTACATGGTATGTTCAATAAAAACACGAAACATTTAATTATTTGTTGTGTAATTTATTTAAGCAGCCTGTTGGTTTTCTATTGTTGTACTTAGATGAAGATCACATCACATTTTTATGACCAATTTGTGCAGAAATCCATATAATTGAAAGGGTTCACCATTACTTTATTGCAACTGTACGTTTGTATCATTTCCATTTGTGAGTCAGAATTATTGAATATACCAGGCAGGCCTAAAAGCATCTGGTTCTTGAGAAAACAACAAGAATTAAGAAAAATGATCACCTGATATCACGCAGTTCCTAGTAAATACCTAAACAGACAATTTAAGGGCCTATATGCCATTGTCAACATTTTAAAACATCTTTACTCTAAAAGTATAGTAAATTGGAAGTAGGAGTGAACAGTCCTACCTCCCAAAAAGCAGATTGGCAAAGTGTTAAAGATCACTGTGAGAACTGCTTGTTCTTGTCTTCCAACCAGTTTCACTGACACTTACTCATAGTATTTCTTTTTTTTTTTTTAATGCCTATTTTTTTTTTTAACTGCCTTGCCTAGACAATCATTCCAGGGCCGTATTATACACAAGGCAACCAAGGCATGTGCCTGCCCCTCCCCCCCCCCCCCAAATTTTTTTTTACCTTTAATAGCCAAAAACATCAAACCGGAAGTGCAGGAGAGTGGGGAGGTTTGGCCGAGCCTGTTATGTGGAGCTGGCTGTATAGACACATGCAGTAGACAAGACTGTGAGGTCAGTTACAGAAAGGACCGTGAAAGCTTGTGAAGGTCATTCATCCGGTCTGGTATACTGGTATTCATTAGATCAACTGGACTTAAAGTAGCTTGAAGACGTTCTATCATCTGACTGGATCTGTACAGAATCTGTGGAATTATGGTACCCTGGAAAATCCCAATTGCATATCACCCCCGGGTTCGACACCAACTGTCTGCCATGTAAATGCTGTTTTACCCTTACCTGGGCGTTCCTATACACCTCTTAGCCACTATCTAATCACACCCTTACACCGTGGCTGTGATATGCTCCTGGGATTTTCCAGAGGTACAATATTGCACAGAATGCTTGTACAAGTCATTCGTCGAATTGAGAAAGCCAGTCGGTATGACTAGCGAAACGTCTTCAAGAACTACATTTCAAGTCCAGTTGATCTATTGAATACAACAGATGAACTTGAAACATGTTAATGGCATAGCTACATTAAAACAAATAGCTACAGTAGCAGTAGCTCTACATTAACTGCGTGGCATCCCTTCCTAATAATTTCTTTATGTGATTTGTCCTGCTATACTGCTGGGTACGGAGCAGTTGGGAAGGCCGAGGACCCGAAAGAATCCTGGTGCATTAGGTGATACCTAAATATCAGTTACCTGTGACGCACATCAGGGTATTTCTACACATTGGTTTATTGTAGCTGCCCTGTAAACCTGCCATCTCCTCTCCTGTGTTTGTCTTTAGTAACAGACAGAACTCACTAACTAATGAACCCTCCTTTACCTGTCGTAGTAGTTACTAAGGAAGGGTTGCCCTGCCTGTTACAAACACAAACACTGGAGATCACTCGCACAACAACTCCACTGTAATATCATATGTTTCCTACCCTGCAGACATGACAGTGATGGGTGCCCCCCTGTACCTGGTTATGGCAGTGTTTACCTTGGCGTGAGGGGGTTTGGATGTCCACCTGTACACCTGGTTATGGCAGTGTTCCTTGGGTGAGGTCAGTCAATGTGGGCATCTTGTATTGGCCAGTAATGCATCAGGCACCTATAATAGTGCACTGTGGCATCTTATATTGACCAGTGACTGTTTGCATCTTTACCAGGCCCCTGTGATCATAATTGTAATGTACCAGTTCTTGCTCGGGGGTACTCTGTGGGCATATATATGTCAGCCCTCCAGTTTCCCACAACAGGTTAGGTTCAGCCCTCCAGTTCACCAGACACTAGACACTGTTTACAAACTGGCTGATGGAATGGAGGGCTGACCTAACAGTGTCTGGTGAACTGAAAGTCTGATCTAACAGCGTCTGATAAACTGGAGGGCTGACCTAACAGTTTCTGCTAAACTGGAGGCCTGACCTAACTGTTGTGCTGAACTGGAGACTGTAAGTTCAGCAGCCACTGTTATACAGCCCTCCAATTCACCAGCCAGTTAGCCCACAACACCCACCTCAGGCCTCTTCCCTCCTTGTTAACAAGCCAGTAGGCGGGGGGAAGTGATAGCCTGTTAATACTAATTCAATGCAAGTCAGGGAGACCACCTTCCCAGGAAAATGCAACCAAGCAAGGAGGTCAGCCCAGATAAATGACCCAAGGTAAACTGTTAGGACCTTCCATACTGGGTTACCTGACGTGGTTGGAGATTTTCACCTTTTGATGCATAAATTGTAACTAAAAACCCCCCAGTTTTTACTGTTTGCACTAGCATGATATTATGATATATGGGGCCAGGAATGTGCATTGACATCTCTTTCTTGTTGTTCAATGGTGTGGGTGAGTTCTTCGTAGAATTTCGCACTTTCTGAAAAAATGAACAAAAAACAACTTCACAAAGGTAGAAAATCATGCCAAAACCTGACGGAATGTAAAAAAAAGTTACTAAATATCAATCTCCAAATGTCCTGATCAAACGGTATGCCATATGTGTGGTTACACATGCGGACGTGGAAGCGAAAAGCCACGATTGAGACAATGCATGATGGTTGAGAAACAGCGAAATATTTAGCCAACTCCGAATTTGGACAGTCTGCAGTTTTTCCCACAAACCACCTGATAACTCAGAATACCCCACACAAACTATTATATGCTGAAATCTAAACACTTCACTATGTAGCACTGTAGTTCGTTCATTCATCCATCAATGGTGTGGGCGCAGTTTTCTCGAGAATTTCGCATTTCTCACATTTTCTGAAAAATAGAGAAAATACATTTCAAAGTTACAAATCAACCAAAACCCCATGTAATGTAAAAAAAAGCTACTAAATATCAATCTCCCAAATGTCCTGAATCAAACGTTATGCCATATGTGTGGTTACACACGTGGAGTGGAAGCCAAAAAGACACAAAGTGAACAATGCACAATGGCTCAGAAACAGCAAAAAATATTCAGTCAAATCTGAATTTGAACAGTCTGCAATTTTTCCCCACAAACCATATATTTCCACACACCTTTATCTACGAAATTCTGTAGTTTGTTCATTAGTACATCAATGGTGGGGCGCAGTTCTTCGTTAGAAGTTCGCAGTTTTAGCAGATTTTCTAAAAAATTGATAAAAACACTCTCAAAGGTAGAATCATGCCAAAATCCCAAGTAATGTAAAAAAAAGTTACCAAATATCAATTTCCTAACTGTCGAATCAAACGGTATGCCCTATGTATGGTTCCAACACGCAAACGGGAATCAACTAGCCACAAAGTGAGCCAATAACAATGGCCCAATTACAGCAACTTTTCAGATTTGTCAGACTAAACACCCCTCTGTATTGAGAAATACCCCCAAAACTATATATTCTTGAATTTACACACCTCCACTAGTTCGGTGCCATGCTTTCATACTACATGAAGAATTCCAGACCCAGTAATCCAAGGAACTCCGTGTTTTTAGGAGGGTTTTGTGAAAAATAAAGTAAGATGATGCAAGGGTTTGAAATCCTACCTAAACCCACTTGACAAGCAAAAAACCCCACTTAATGTCATCTCTCCCCACATGTTCTGAATCAAACGGTATGCTATATGCGGGGATCACACAGGACGTGGCCACCAACTAGCTCAAATTGGACGCATTCACAAGTGTAATTACAAGAAAAAAATCAAAGTGCTCTGTAATTTCAAACAGCCCCAAAACTTGGAAATGCCCCCCACAAATAAAACCCCCACACTAATTCAATCTCCCACATGTTCTGAATCAAACGGTATGCCCTATGTGTGGATTTACACAGAGACGTGGCCACCAACTAGCTCAAATTGGACGTATGCACAAATGCAATTACAAGAAAAAATCAAAGTGCTCTGTAATTTGAGCAGCCTACCCTTTTTCTAGGAAACAGTCCCGAAACATGGAAATTCCCCCCACAAGCTATATATTTTTGGAAGCTACACACCTTCAGCTACGTTACGGTGCCATGCTTTCATGCATACATTAAGAATTCCAGACCCAGTGATCCAAAGAACTCCGTGTTTTCACGGAGTTTTCACATTGGATAACAGAGGATATGGTACGGAATCAATTAGACAAAGTTAATATCAATAAAGCGCCCAGGACCAGATGGATTGCATCCTAGGATTTTAAAAGAGCTTAGTTCAGTTCTAGCAAGACCACTGTGCCTCATCTTTCAGATTCGCTTTTGTCTGGGGATGTGCCATGGCAATTGGAAAAGCCAATGTAATACCAATATTCAAAAAAGGTAGTCGTTCACAGCTGGTAACTATAGACCTGTAAGCCTAACATCAGTGGTAGGGAAGGTGATGGAAACTTTGTTAAGGGATCATATCCTTGACTTTGTCTCCAGAGATTATCTTATTAGTAGTAGTCAGCATGGATTTAGAAAATAGATCATGCCAGACAAATTTAATTGGTTTTTATGAAGAGGTGAGTAGAAGTTAGATTCAGGCACAGCTGTGGATGTGGTATATTTGGATTTTGCAAAAGCCTTTGATACTGTGCCACATAGGCGACTAATGTATAAACTGAGGACTGTTGGCCTTGAGAGAAAACATTTGTTCATGGATAGAAGAACTGGTTATTGGACCGCAAACAGAGAGTGGTGGTTAATGGAGCTACATCTATGTGGGCTAAAGTTCTAAGCGGATTCTCAGGGTTCTGTACTGGGCCGCTTCTGTTTAATCTGTTTATAATGACTTAGAAGGGGGCATTGAGAGCAAGGTCGTCTGTGTTTGCTGATGACACTAAATTATGCAGAGCTTTGGAAACTTCCAATGATGTGCAAGTGCTGCAAGCAGACCTAGATAGATTATCAAAATGGGCAGCAGAATGGCAGATGAGATTCAATGTTGATAAATGTAAGGTGATGCATTTGGGATTTAATAATCCCTGTGCCACCTACACCATAACTCTGTGTTAAGTGCATCTGAAATGGAAAAAGATTTGGGGGTTCTGGTAGATAACAGACTTAGCTGTAGCAAACAATGCCAGTAGCAACAGCTAGAGCTAGCAAGATATTTCTTGTATAAAGAGGGAATGGAATCAAGAGAGAAAAATATTATTCTCCCTCTTTACAAGGCACTGGTAGGCCACATTTGGAATATGCGGTGCAGTTTTGGAATCCCATATACAAAAGGGACATCTTGGAAATTGAGGCAGTTCAGAGGAAGGGCCACTAAATTAATAAGGGAATGGAGGGGCTTGAATATGCAGGCAGATTAGACAAGTTAGGGCTGTTTACATTGGAGAAGCGGCGGTTGCGTGGGGACATGAAACCTTATACAATATATTATGGCCCATACAGTGAACTCTCTGGTGCATTGTTCATAATAGGTCATATCAGAGGACTCGTGGACATCTTTAAGGTTGGAAGAAAGAAGTTTCATCTTCAAGTTAGGAGAGGTTTTTTCTTACAGTGAGAACGGTGAAACTGTGGAACTGTCTTCCAGCAGAGGTGGTAATGGCAAGTTCATTGAATACCTTTAAAAAAGGCCTGGATAGTTTCTTAAAACTAAAAATATTGAGAATTACTGGTATTAATGCATTAGATCTGGTTGAGCCAGGGATACTTTCCGATGCGTTTGGTCCGTTTGGAGTCAGGAAGGAATTTTTTCCCCCCTTTGTAGCTGGGTTTTTTCCTTCCTCTGGATCAACTGTTAGGTAGGTTTAAAAATAAATAATAAAAAAAAAAAAAAAAAAAAGTGAATAGGTTGGACTTGATGGACGAATGCTTTATTCACCTTAATTACTATGTTACTATGTACTATGTGTTTTTAGGAGGTTTTGTGAAAAATAAAGTAAGATGATTCAAGGGTTGAAATCCTACCTAAACCCACTTGACAAGCAAAAAAACCCACTAATGTCAATCTCCCACATGTTCTGAATCAAACGGTATGCTATATGCGTGGATGCACACAGGGACGTGGTCACCAACTAGCTCAAATTGGACGCATGCACAAGTGTAATTACAAGAAAAAATCAAAGTGCTCTGTAATTTCAAACAGCCCCAAAACTTGGAAATGCCCCCCACAAATAAAACCCCCCACTAAATATCAATCTCCACATGTTCTGAATCAAATGGTATGCCCTATGTGTGGATGTACACAGAGACGTGGCCACCAACTAGCTCAAATTGGACGTATGCACATATGCAATTACAAGAAAAAAATCAAAGTGCTCTGTAATTTGAACAGCCTACCCTTTTTTCTAAGAAACAGTCCCGAAACATGGAAATTCCCCCCACAAACTATATATTTTTGGAATTTACACACCTTCAGCTACGTTACGGTGCCATGCTTTCATACATACATAAAATTCCAGACCCAGTGATCCAAAGAACTCTGTGTTTTTAGGAGTTTTGTGAAAATAAAATAAGATGATTCAAGGATTGAAATCCTACCTAAACCAACTTGACAGACAAAAAACCCACTAAATGTCAATCTCCCACGTATCCTGCATCAAACGGTATGCCATATGTGTGGGTGCACAGAGAGACGTGGCCACCAACTAGCTCAAATGGGACGCATGCACAAGTGTAATTGCAAGAAAAAATCAAAGTCTCTTAATTTGAACAGCCTAATCAATTTTGAAATACCCCCCACAAACTATATATTTTTGGAAGCTACACACCTTCAGCTACGTAATGGTATCATGCTTTCGTATATACGTGAAGAATTCCAGACGCTGCTATTCATAAGAACTCCGTGCTTTTAGGAGATTTTGTGAAAAAATAAAATAAGAGGACTCAATGGTTGAAATCCTACCTAAACCCACTTGGCAAGTAAAAAAAACCCACTAAATGGCAATCTCCCACATGTCCTGAATCAAACGGTATGCCATAAGGGTGGGTGCAACGGAGACGGGGCCACCAACTAGCTCAAATGGGATCCATGCGCAATTGCATTACAAGAAAAAAATTAACGCCACAACCCACCCCTCTACCCTATACCCACTCCCCCTTTTAGTGGAAAACCAGTTAGTACGGGAGAGTCACACAAGTTTTTGCACACTTACATCCTAAAAACAATACGGCTTTTTTGGTACCTCTGCAAATTTCCTACTAAAATAGGCTTGTTTCCCTTGAAATCCAACAAATAAATGATCCGCGTTTACTTTCCGATATCACCGGGGACATTGGGAAGCTTGGAGAAGACAAAGTTTTTGCTAATTTATAGTTTTAGGGTAAAAAAAAAGGTGTGTGATTACTTTAAGATTTTTTTTGTGTGCATTTCCCCTTTTTTTGGGATCATTCTCAAAGATGATCATCAAATCATCTTAGGGAATGATACCGAACTTGGAATACGGGCATAATGCCCGTTTTCCAATTCGAAATCCGATCGGAAAAATCACTTCCGGAAATCATTTTCCAAGTGATTTTTCATTCATTGGCAAAGATCAATAATTTGGTGATCAGAAGATCACCAATTTGATCTCTTCCCATTTTTTTCTAAGTCTTCGCTAAGTAGCACAAGACTTAGAAAAAATCCTATTTGTGAAGGAACTTTGAGTTCCATTCACAAAATGTATTGTACAGCTGTCAGCTTGACAGCTTGTGCTATACAGGTACTGCAGCATGACCTGAATGAGATCAGGCTGCAGTACCTCAACTAGACCACCAGGGGCTCTTACCAGTTCAAGGGGAACCCCGGTGAAGGAGGAAGCTCAGTGACATCACCGGGGTCTCCCTTTCCGGAACAACCCTTACCCTTCCCACGTGGGACCGGCTTTCTCCTCTCTCGCGGACCCGGCTAAAGGCAGGTAAATCTCCCGATCCCCCCCCTCGGATTTGGACGAAACCGAGGGGGGATCGAGGGGGCTAGGGGGGCAGTTGAATACTGCCCCCCGATCGCACCTAGCTCCGTTTTTTGGGGGGTTTTTTCAGGTACAGCCACAGATCGTATATTCACGATCTGTGGCAGTAACTATATTAGTGTATTTTTTCGATAACGATTAGCGAAGGTTTTAGCGGAATACCGGTTTTATTTAAATATCGCCCAAAATTCCTAGCGTCGTTCTTCGAGTCGTAGCCCGCCTAAAGCCATCCTTTTCTATAACATCCCCAACAAAAAAAAATAATGTCATGGCGGCGCCCATATATCTTAGCGTGCCTAAACTCATCCAACTGTTCAGCAAGTATAATTACCAGGCCAAACTACGAATATGTCAGGTTTTTGTTAACAACGACTCACTAAACAGAGAATTGGCAAGTTCGAAAACTAGTGTATATTTTTTCATAGCGAGTGATACCACAGAGAAAGTGCTGCGTGCCCAAAAAAACCATACTGCGCTTGGGATGGTGGAAGAAGAAACACACAACACTACTCTGGTGTGGAGAAGAAGAGAAAAAGAGCAGAGCATACCAACATCAAAACCTCATCCACACCAACACAAAATCTCATCCAACTTGAAGTATGGTGGTGACGGCATCATGGTTTAGGGCAGCTTTGACTTGGTATCAGGCCTCAACGGATTGCTATCATCAAAGAGTAAATCAATTCATAAGTTTATCAAGACATTTTGCAGGAGAACTTTAGGCCATCTGTCCACCAGCTGAAGCTCAGCAGAAGATGGGGGTTGTTAGGAATAGGAACAGTATGCACCCAACGCATAGAAGTAAGCATCAAAAGCAGACATGCAGTAAACAGAAAGAAAATACGCCTTCTGGAGTGGCCCCGTCAGAGTCCTCGAATGACCTCAGCCCGATTGAGATGCTTTGGCATGACCATCAAGAAAGACTATTTACACCAGACATCCCAAGAATATTGCTGAACTGAAACAGTTTATGTAAGAGGAATGGTCAGAATTACTCTTGACCGTGTTTCACTGCACGTCTATTGATCTGGACTACAGGAAACGTTTGGTTATTGGCAATGCTCTGCCAGGAGGTTTTTAACTATAGGTTATTTGGAACAATCCAAGGGTTCACATTACGTTTTCCACCTGCACTGTGAATTGTTACATGGTATGTTCAATAAAAAACACGGAAACATTTAGATGTGCATGTTTGTAGTATGTTTAAGCAGCCTTGTGGTTTCTATTGGTTGTGACTTAGATGAAGATCACATCACATTTTATGACCAATTTGTGCAGAAATCCATATAATGTTGAAAGGGTTCCACATATACTTTACTGCAACTGTACGTATGCTATATGTATCCATTTGTAGTCAGAATTATTGAATATACCAGGCAGGCCTAAAAGCATCATGGTTCTTGAGAAAACAACAAGAATTAAGAAAATGATCACCTGATATACGCAGTTCCTAGTAAAATACCCTAAACAGACAAGTTTAAGGGGCCTATATGCCATTGTCAACATTTTATAAAACATCTTTACTCTAAAAGTAAGTAAATTGGAAGTAGGAGTGAACAGATCCTACTCCCAAAAGCAGATGGCAAAGTGTTAAAGATCACTGTGGAACTGCTTGTCTTGTCTGTCCAACCAGTTTTCACTGACACTTACTCATAGATAGTCTTTTTTTTTTTTTTTTAATGACCTATTTTTTTTTTTAACTTGCCTTGCCTAGACACTCATTCCAGGGCCGGATATTATACACAAGGCAACCAAGGCATGTGCCGCCCCCTCCCCCCCCCCCCCCCAAATTTTTTTTTACTTTAATAGCCAAAAACATCAAACCGGAAGTGCAGTGGAGGAGGTGGGGAGGTTTTGGCCGAGCCTGTGTAGTGTGGAGCTGCTGTTTAGACACAGTGCAGTAGTGAGAGCAAGACTGTGAGGGTCAGTTACAGAAAGCGCAACTGCGTGTATGAAACAGGGCTGATGCTGCTAAGACGTTCAGACTAGGACCAAACATGTTATGCCCATGTACAATGCTGTTTTAACCACCTTACTCGGGCGATTCCTAAACACCTCTTAGCCACTATCTAATCACACCCTTAACACCTGGCTGTGATGATCTGCCTAATTGGGATTTTCCGAGGGTAATAATTGCCACAGAATTGCTTGTACAAGTCTTTGTCGAATTGAGAAAGCCAGTCGGGTATGACTAGCCGAAACGTCTTCAAGAACTACATTTCAAGTCCAGTTGATCTAATTGAATACAAAAACCGATGAACTTGAAACATGTTAATGGAGTAGCTACATTAAAACAAATAGTACATAAGTAGGAGTAGCTACATTTAACTGCGTGGACCATCCCTTCCTAATAATTTCTTTATGTGATATTGTCCTGCTATACTGCTGGGTACGAGCAGTGGGAAGGCGAGGACCAAGAAGAATCCTGGTGCATTAGGGGGATACCTAAATATCAGTTACCTGTGACGCACATCAGGGTATTTCTACACATTGTTTATTTGTTAGCTGCCGCTGATAAACTGCCATCTCCTCTCCTGTGTTTGTCTTTAGTAACAGACAGAACTTCACTAACTAATGAACCCTCTTTACCAGGTCGGTCAGTAGTTACTAGAGGAGAGGGTTGCCCTGCCTGTTACTAAACACAAACACTGGAGATCACTCGCACAAACAACTCCTACTGTAATATCATATGTTCCTACCCTGCAGACATGACAGTGATGCGGGGCCCCCCTGTACTAGGTTATGATAAGTGTGTTACCTTGGCGTGAGGGGTTGGTGGATGTCGGTATTCCCCTGTACACCTGGTTTATGGCTGTGCTTCCTATGGTTAGGAGGGTCATCAATGTGGGCATCTTGTATTGGCCAGTCAATGCAGCCATACATCATAATAGTCACTCGTGGGCATCTTATATTGACCAGTGACTTTTTGATAATTAACGTACCCATGGCCCATCTAGTGATCATAATTGTATTAGTACCAGTTCTCTGCTCGGGGCGTACTGTATCTGTGGCATATATATAGTCAGCCCTCCAGTTTCCCAGACACGGTTAGTGGTTAGCCCTCCAGTTCACCAGACACTAGACACTGTTTTACAAAACTGGCTGTGATGGAATGGAGCGGCTGACCTAACAGTGTCTGGTGAACTGAAAGTCTGATCTAACAGCGTCTGATAAACTGGAGGGTGACCTAACAGTTTCTGCTAAACTGGAGGCCTGACACTAACTGTGTGTGCTGAACTGGAGGACTGTAAGGTTCAGCAGCCATGTTAGTACAGCCCTCCAATTCACCAGCCAGTTAGCCCACAACACCCACACTCAGGCCTCTTCCCTCCTTGTTTAAAAGCCAGTAGGCAGGGGGGAAGTGATAGCCTGTAATACTAATTCAATGCAAGGTCAGGGAGACACCTTCCCAGGAAAATGCAACCAAGCAAGGAGTGTCAGCCCAGATAAATGACCCAAGGGTAAACTGTTAGGACCTTCCATACGGGGTTACCTGACGTGGTTGGAGATGTTTCACTTTATGCATAAATTGTAACTAAAAACCCCCATGTTTTACTGTTTGCACTAGCATAGATATTATGATATATGGGGCCAGGAATGTGCCATTGACATCTCTTTTCTTGTTGTTCAATGGTGTGGGTGAGTTCTTCGCTAGAATTTCGCCATTTCTGGAAAATGAACAAAAAACAACTCAAAAGGTAAGAAATCATGCCAAAACCTGACGGAATGTAAAAAAAGTTACTAAAATATCAATCTCCCAAATGTCCTGAATCAAACGGTAGAGCCATATGTGTGGTTACACATGCGGACGTGGAAGCGAAAAGCCACGATGTGAGACAATGCATGATGGTTGAGAAACAGCGAAATATTTAGCCCAACTCCGAATTGGACAGTCTCAGTTTTTTCCACAAAACACCCTGATAACTCAGAAATACCCCACACAAACTATATATCTGTGAAATCTAAACACCTTCAGCTATGTAGCACTGTAGTTGTTCATTCATACCATTCAATGGTGTGGGCGCAGTTTTCGCTAGAATTTCGCATTTCTACACAATTTTCTGGAAAAATAGAGAAAAATACATTCAAAGTTACAAAATACAACCAAAACCCCATGTAATGTAAAAAAAAGCTACTAACAAATATCAATCTCCCAAATGTCCTGAATCAAACGTTATGCCATATGATGGTGGTTACACACGTGGAAGTGGAAGCCAAAGAAACAAAGTGAAACAATGCAAAATGGCTCAGAAACAGCAAAAAATATTCAGTCAAATCTGAATTTGAACAGTCTGCAATTTTTCCCACAAACCATATATTTCCACACACCTTTATCTACGAAATTCTGTAGTTTGTTCATTCGTACCATCAATGGTGTGGGCGCAGTTCTTGTCTGGTTAGAAGTTCGCAGTTTTAGCAGATTCTAAAAAATTGATAAAAACACTCTCAAAGGTAGAATCATCCAAAATCCCAAGTAATGTAAAAAAAAGTTACCAAATATCAATTTCCTAACTGTCTGAATCAAACGGTATGCCCTATGTATGGTTACAACGCAAACGTGGGATCAACTAGCCACAAAGTGAGCCATGAACAATGGCCCAATTACAGCAACTTTTCAGATTTGTCAGACTAAACACCCCTCTGTATAGAAATATACCCCCAAAACTATATATTCTGGGAATTACACAATCAGCTAGTTACGGGCCATGCTTTCATACCTACATAAGAATTCCAGACCCAGTAATCCAAGGAACTCCGTGTTTTTAGGAGGTTTTGTGAAAAATAAAGTAAAGATGATGCAAGGGTTGAAATCCTACCTAAACCCACTTGACAAGCAAAAAACCCCACTTAATGTCAATCTCCCACATGTTCTGAATCAAACGGTATGCTATATCGGGGATCACAGGACGTGGCCACCAACTAGCTCAAATTGGACGCATGCACAAGTGTAATTACAAGAAAAATCAAAGTGCTCTGTAATTTCAAACAGCCCCAAAACTTGGAAATGCCCCCACAAATAAAACCCCCCACTAAATCTCAATCTCCCACATGTTCTGAATCAAACGGTATTGCCCTATGTGTGGATGTACACAGAGACGTGGCCACAACTAGCTCAAATTGGACGTATGCACAAATGCAATTACAAGAAAAAATCAAAAGTGCTCTGTAATTTGAGCAGCCTACCCTTTTTCTAGGAAACAGTCCCGAAACATGGAATTCCCCCCACAAGCATATATTTTTGGAAGCTACACACTTCAGCTACGTTACGGTGCCATGCTTTCATGCATACATAAGAATATCCAGACCAGTGATCCAAAGAACTCCGTGTTTTCACGGAGTTTTCACATTGGTAACAGAGGATATGGTACGGAATCAATTAGACAAAGTTAATATCAATAAAGCGCCAGGACCAGAGGATTGCATCTAGGATTTTAAAAGAGCTTAGTTCAGTTCTAGCAAGACCACTGTGTCTCATCTTTCAGATTCGCTTTTGTCTGGGGATGTGCCACTGGATTGGAAAAAAAGCCAATGTTAATACCAATATTCAAAAAAGGTAGTCGTTCACAGCTGGTAACTATAGACCTGTAAGCCTAACATCAGTGGTAGGAAGGTGATGGAAACTGTGTTAAGGGATCATACCTTGACTTTGTCTCCAGAGATTATATTATAGTAGTAGTCAGCATGGATTATGAGAAATAGATCATGCCAGACAAATTTAATGGTTTTTATGAAGAAGTGAGGAGAAGTTAGATATCAGGCACAGCTGTGGATTGTGGTATATTGGATTTTGCAAAAGCCTTTGATACTGTGCCACATAGGCGACTAATGTATAAACTGAGGACTTGGCCTTGAAGAAAACATTTGTTCATGGATAGAGAAACGTTATTGGACCGCAAACAGAGAGTGGTGGTTAATGGAGCTACATCTATGTGGGCTATAAGTTCTAAGCGGAGTTCCTCAGGGTTCTGTACTGGGCGCTTCTGTTTATCTGGTTATAAATGACTTAGAAGGGGGCATTGAGAGCAAGAGTCGTGTTTGCTGATGACACTAAATTATGCAGAGCTTTGGAAACTTCCAATGATGTGCAAGTGCTGCAAGCAGACTAGATAGATTATCAAAATGGGCAGCAGAATGGCAGATGAGATTCAATGTTGATAAATGTAAGGTGATGCATTTGGGATTTAATAATCCCTGTGCCACCTACACCATAAATAATCTGTGTTAAGTGCATTGAAATGGAAAAGATTTGGGGTTCTGGTAGATAACAGACTTAGCTGTAGCAAACAATGCCAGGTGCAACAGCTAGAGCTAGCAAGATATTGTCTTGTATAAAGAGGGGAATGGAATCAAGAGAGGAAAAATATTATTCTCCCCTTTACAAGCACTGGTAAGGCCACATTTGGAATATGCGGTGCAGTTTTGGAATCCCATATACAAAAGGGACATCTGGAAATTGAGCAGTTCAGAGAAGGGCAACTAAATTAATAAGGGAATGGAGGGGCTTGAATATGCAGGCAGATTAGACAAGTTAGGGCTGTTTACATTGGAAGCGGCCAGACGCGCGGTTGGTGGGGACATGAAACCTTATACAATATATTAATGGCCCAACAGTGAACTCTCTGGTGCATTGTAATTAATAGGTCATATCAGAGGACTCGTGGACATACTTTAGGGTGGAAGAAAAGAAGTTTCATCTTCAAGTTAGGAGAGGTTTCTTTACCAGGTGAGAACGGTGAAACTGTTGAACTGTCTCCAGCAGAGGTGGTAATGGCAAGTTCATTGAATACTTTAAAAAAGGCCTGGAAAGTTTCTAAAACTAAAAAATATTGAGAAATTACTGGTATTAATGCATATAGATCTGGTGATCCAGGGGTACTTTCCGATTGCCGTTTGGAGTCCTAGAGAGAGATTTTTTCCCCCCTTTGTTAGCTGGGTTTTTTGCTTCCTCTGGATCAACTGTGTAGGTAGGGTTAAAAAAAATAAATAATAAAAAAAAAAAAAAAAAAGTGAATAGGTTGGACTTGATGGACGAATGTCTTTATTCAACCTTAATACTATGTTACTATGTTACTATGTGTTTTTAGGAGGTTGTTGTGAAAAATAAAGTAAGATGATTCAAGGGTTGAAATCCTACCTAAACCCACTTGAGCAAAGAAACCCACTTAATGTCAATCTCCACATGTTCTGAATCAAACGGTATGCTATATGCGTGGATGCACACAGGGATCGTGGTCACAACTAGCTCAAATTGGACGCGATGCACAAGTGTAATTACAAGAAAAAAATCAAAGTGCTCTGTAATTCAAACAGCCCCAAAACTTGGAAATGCCCCCCACAAATAAAACAACCCCCCACTAAATTCAATCTCCACATGTTCTGAATCAAATGGTATGCCCTATGTGTGATGTACACAGAGACGTGGCCACCAACTAGCTCAAATTGGAGACATGCACATATGCAAACAAGAAAAAATCAAAGTGCTCTTGTAATTGAACAGCCTACCCTTTTTCTAAGGAAACAGTCCCGAAACATGGAAATTCCCCCACAAAACTATATATTTTTGGAATTTACACACCTTCAGCTACGTTTTACGGTGCCATGCTTTCATACATACATAAGAATTCCAGACCCAGTGATCCAAAGAACTCTGTGTTTTAGGAGTTTGTGAAAATAAAATAAGATGATTCAAGGATTGAAATCCTACCTAAACCAACTTGACAGCAAAAAACCCACTAAATGTCAATTCCCACGTATCCTGCATCAAACGGTATGCCATATGTGTGGGTGCCAGAGAGCGTGGCCACCAACTAGCTCAAATGGGAGACGCAGCACAAGTGTAATTGCAAAAAAAATCAAAGCGCTCTTTAATTTGAACAGCCTAATCAATTTTGAAATACCCCCCACAAACTATATATTTTTGGAAGCTACACACCTTCAGCTACGTAATGGTATCATGCTTTCGTATATACGTGAAGAATTCAGACGACTGCTATTATAGAAACTCCGTGCTTTTAGGAGATTTTGTGAAAAAATAAAATAAGAGGGACTCAATGGTTGAAATCCTACCTAAACCCACTTGGCAAGTAAAAAAAAACCCACTAAATGGCATCTCCACATGTCCTGAATCAAACGGTATGCCATAAGGGTGGTGCAACGGAGACGGGGCACCCAACTAGCTCAAATGGGATCCATGCGCAATTGCAATTACAGAAAAAAATAAAAAAAGCCACAACCCACCCCTCTACCATATACCCACTCCCCTTTTAGTGGAAAACCAGTTAGTACGGAGAGTCACACAAGTTTTTATGCCAAAAAACAATAGGCCTTTTTTTTACCTCTGCAAAATTTCCTACTAAAATAGGCTAGTTTCCCTTGAAATCCAACAAATAAATGATCCGCGTTACTTTACCGATATCACCCGGGGACATGGGAAGCTTGGAGAAGACAAATTTTTTGCTAATTTATAGTTTTAGGGTAAAAAAAAAGGTGTGTGATATACTACTTAAGATTTTTTTGTGTGCATTTCCCCTTTTTTTGGGGGATCATTCTCAAAGATGATCATCAAATCATCTTAGGGAATGATACCGAACTTGGAATACGGGCATAATGCCCGTTTTCCAATTCGAAATCCGATCGGAAAAATCACTTCCCGGAAATCATTTTCCAGGAAGTGATTTTTCATTCATGGCAAAGATCAATAATTTGGTGATCAGAGACAATGTTCCCCATTTTTTTTCTAAGTCTTCTCTAAGTAGCAAAGACTTAGAAAAAATCCTATTTGTGAATGGAACTTTGAGTTCCATTCACAAAATGTATTGTACAGCTGTTCGCTTGACAGCTGTGCTATACAGGTACTGCAGCATGACCTGAATGGAGATCAGGCTGCAGTACCTCAACTAGACCACCATGGGGCAGTCTCTACCAGTTCAAGGGAAGACCCAGGTGAAGGAGGAAGCTCAGTGACATCAACGGGGTCTCCCTTTCCGGAACAACCCTTTCCTCCACGTGGGACCGGCTTCTCCCGCGGGACCCGGCTAAAGGCAGGTAAATTCCGATCCCCCCCTCGGATGGAACGGAAACCGAGGGGGGATCGAGGGGCTAGGGGGGGCAGTTGAATACTGCCCCCGATCGCACCTAGCTCCGTTTTTGGGGGGTGTAGCAAACAATGCCAGGTAGCAACAGCTAGAGCTAGCAAGATATTTCTTGTATAAAGAGGGGAATGGAATCAAGAGAGAAAAATATTATTCTCCCTCTTTACAAGGCACTGGTAAGGCCTCATTTGGAATATGCAGTGCAGTTTTGGAATCCCATATACAAAAGGGACATCTTGGAAATTGAGGCAGTTCAGAGAAGGGCAACTAAATTGCCCAAATTGGTTTTGGGCATGCAAGTTGGCACCAAAGTCTGCAAAACAGCCATTTTAGCCATTTGAATAAGAAACTGGTGTATTGCAATAGGTAAACCAGTTTGGGCCACTGAAAAAACACCGCAGACAGACTTGTACATACCCCTGGCACATAATTCAGTTTAGTCCAGCCTGGCCCAAATTGGTTTTGGGCATGCAAGTTGGCACCAAAGTCTGCAAAATAGCCATTTTTTTAATCTGTGTGGCACGTAGTCGTGATTTGGTGCACACTCACACTTTTATATAACTTTGAGTAAACAGTACCCCTGCAGGGTTATTCAATAAAAGTTCTTATCGTTTAAAATGGTGCTAATTTGCCCCCACCAATCAGATCTTATTCACATTTGAAAGCTAACATCTGATTGGTTGGGGCAAATTAGCACCATTTTAAACGATAAGAACTTTTAATTGAATCTCCCTGCTGGTATATAAAAGTACATATAGAAATATTAAGGAGTTTAGTAAATGGGCATCTTTTTGCAGGCTACTTCAGTAAAAAAACAAAAAAAAAACTGTATTGGCAGCTTAAATGTTCACAAAGGACATGATCCATCTGGAAAGTTTTATTACTACAGGAATATTCAAAACTGCAAAAATTGTGCGGCACTTCTAGTTTTTTATGTGATTTTAGCGGAGTTTTTCTTATCTGGGCTCTCTGTTTATGACTCACCTTAGCAATTGTCCTGAAGATCTTATTATCTCAGTACAAAGAATGTCAGCTTGTAACCTTATCTGATGCCTCCAGGTGAATTTTTTATAATGCCTAATACAATGTCTATATATGTCAATGTGTATAATACACTCTTTCTGTGGAACACTCTAATATTGGTTTTGCATATCCAGGTTTTTTTTCCAGCTCTCTACAATTTATACGCTAAGAAACTGGCAAAAAAATGCAACAGGAGAAACTAACAAGCATTTCCATATTATTTTTCTGTGATTATGCTCTCAAAGGCAAGCACAGATATTATGCCGATATGGCTCTCAAACCATGACGAAGTGCTGTTAACCATTGCCCAGGGGGGCCGTTTTCTAGCCATGAGTGCTGGCAGACTTCCCCATATATGTGATTACCAATTTCAGTGCCAGCAGAGTATTACCATTAACCCTTCAGTGCCGCAGACTTTCATACTAATAATTCAGTGTCCTCTCCTGGAGGTGATTTGCTTAATCCCTGTGTTGGTCCCTCTGAGGGGCTGAGTAGAAAAAATGCTTAGATTTAAGCTTTTGAAGCTGGGCCTGATGTGAATTTATTATTTTGAATTTATTTAATGATTATTATGCATTATATGTATGCGCATATGGATGTTTATCCAACCTTTGTGATCTAGTTTTATAGTATCCCCATGTGGCATATCCTATGTAGGGAAACCTAGGGAAGAGAGGTCGGCAAGACACTGTAGGAGCCAGCATAATGTGTCAAGTCTCAAAGTCCTGAAGTAAACAAATTAAGGGTCCACTCCAATAACAATTCTACTTTCTTTGTGACCACACATCATATCACACAACATTTCGGGGGAATAACGTTGCCCCCTTTTACTGAGGAGGTTAGAAAGTCCTCTGCACTCTGTCCAAGTATGGGTGCTATTTTTATTGTCTCAATGTCGTGCCTTTGACCATATCCCTGATAGATGATGGGACAAATTAACATATTAGATTGCTACAACTAAAGCAAAATGGATTAGGGCACTTGACACTATAGCCCCCAGGGAGCTTATGAACAGTTGGTATTGTGTTTTCTGAAGGGCCCTAGAAGATTGATATGGGGATCCCTAGGATGTATACTTGGATCTGTGTTTAGAACCCAGGGTCCATAGATGTTAGAGGGATCACATAATATAGCGTCCTTTTTCCCGATACTGATCTGATAGGTAATACTATAATAAATACAAGGTGGACCACTCTAATTGAGTGTCTTGTGTATCCCCTATGCTTCTGTTTATTGAACAGTTCCCTGTCCATATCCCTCTTTTAAGATCTCTAGGCTGGGGAGGAGGGATGACTATGATCGGTATGAAGTTATATTCTTTGATGCATTATCTTGTTAATGAGGGGTGTGTTAGGGGGAGGAGGAAAGGTTTCCCACATGACGCTTATCGGCCAAGATGTCCGAAAGCGTTGAAGCAATCAGGAGAAGTGTTTTCCACAGTGCAATCTGACTTGGGACTTACAGTATATATATATAATTTATATATATTTGTCACAATTTCTTTCACATGGCCTATGAATTTAGAGGTTGTAAAAATAAAATATATTTTCCAACAGGAAACATTAAGTATAACTACTCCTATTATGGGTGTAAGATGTCTTACTGCTTTGCATACCAGAAAATAAATATTAGTGAAACTGCATTCCATTGGCTATGGCTAGCTCTTTTGCTGCGTGCCATATGAAATGATTAAATTATCTCTGTAGGTGCTATTGGCCAGGGAGATTTAGACTGAGGCCCCACTACAACGCACCAAATCAAGTTCCTCTTAAAATTCCAAAAGCAAATAAAAAATACAAGAAAAGATAAATTAAGTTTCCCCCAACTCTGCTGTTGTGTAAAATCAATTTAAGTTCCTTCCGTAAAAAAAAAAAAAAAAAAACACATTTGAGAAATGCAGATATCCTTAAAGGGCAAGTCCAGCCCTAAAAAAAACGTACATACAGGTAACACACCCCCCAAACCTCACAGTAATAGTTTGAAATCTGAAATTATATAATCTACCTGAAATCCTGCAAATGTCCTTTCCCCTGTTCTGTTTCCTGGTTCTCCACTTGGTCTGACAGGTTCCCGACGGACCTGTCAGACTTGTGCCAGGGGAGCGAGCGAGCGGGTAATTGTTTATTAGCTTGTCACCAGTCTCCTGTGTGTTCTATTGAAGAATGGAAGGTAAGGCACAGCTCCTTTACCTCCCGTTCTTCAATAGAACTGGATTACCAAAACTTGAAAAACGAGTGGAGGATACCCCTTTAATGTATCACCCTGTTAGTTTTAAACAAGACTCCTCCTCTTTCTCCCACTGGGTAATGTGCAGGTCTGTACTCCACATGGCAGATGTGGTGGAGCCAATTCAAAGATGATTGGAGAGTTTGTTGTCTCTGTATTTAGACTGCTTTAATTACACAAGTACCTATTAATTGATTGGCATTATGGTAACATCAAAGCACCACATTTACCAAGAGCCAAATTGTTTTCTTAATTTGTCTTACCTGCTTGACCTATAAAGACTGTAAACGTTTTTGGAAAGTACTGCAACCACCCACAAGTCCCTTTTTAGAAAAATTTCCTGTAGAACACTGCTACTTTGCACTGCATTGTTTATTTATTTTTATTATTCCTTACTCCTTACTCTCTTCTTTCCATCATAATAATATGGAGTAAATATGAACACATTGATACATCTTTTCGCTGCTGTACAAAAGGATCTATATTTTACATAGGAATATTTTTCTCTCCCAGCACTGGAAGCAGTTTAATGCCTCAGAAGAAAATCCTGACGTTTGGAACTTATTCGCAGCAAAGCTGGACGTGGTTTTTTGGCCGGGTATGTGAATAAGCAGCCTGAACTCTTTTTAAGTTCCTGCAGATCGCTGAGGTAGCATGGGCATGGTATTGTGTAAATTTGTGGGTCTTGGCAGAGTTAAGGTGGTATAGGTTAAACCATACACATTCCCTGCTGATTTGCCCCTTGCAGTGCCATAGGTTGGGCACTCATGCTTTGAAAAGTTTTAGTTGTCGGGGAAATTTATTTTTTTTTCTAGCCTGTGTCTAAAAATGTGGAGTAATTTTGCATAATTTTAAGAAATTACAGGGGGTAATGTACTGAGAACCATTATCGCACGCAAAGTCATGTCTTTAAGTTATGTTATTGTGTGTAACAGGTATTTAAGTCAACAAGTGCATACTGCAATGTGTATGAATTCCGTTAGGGCCTGTCAGAGGACCCGGCGGAGGAGCGAGACATTGGGTAATTCCAATCTTCTCTCCTGGCTCCTGCAGGTTTTATTGAAGAACAGAGGTAAGACACAGCTCCTTATACCTCCTGTTCTTCAATAAATCTGAATGGCAAAAAATTAATTTACCAATAGAGATACTGTTTAAGGGAAGTTCAGTACTGATTTGCTTTAAATAAAAAGGAAATATTGTGTCTGACTACTTTGTGGCCATTGACACAAAACTCACTAAAGTGACTTCAACTATTGTTTATATTTAATTGAAGGTAATGCATTATTTCTAATAATACACAAGTCATGTCACCTTCATGATCTAGTAGAAGGGCATGTCCACCCGAAATTTACTTTTGATATGTGGTAGGCATGCTCCCCCAGCCCCAACCGCTTAATAAACTGTTAGAAAGTCCCCCGATCTTACTTTACCTGCCCTCTCTCCTCCGCTGCAGTGTTCAGGCCCTCTGCTTGCATGGAATTGAAAGCAGGGGGCGGGACCGGCAGCCGCGTCCGTGATTGGGCTGGAGGCAGGAGCTGGCACTGAGCATGCCTCAACCTTGATGAGTTGAGGAAGTCTTCAGGCACAGCATGAGTCACACACTGCTCCCACACAGCCAGTTTCCTGGACTTTGGAGGGGCACAGCAGGGGAACTATTTTGAGCAGGAATTAAGGTAAGTTGTTTTTAACTACTTAATGTGGCCAGTAAGGGGTTAAATTTTAGTTTTGTGGGTGGACATGCCCTTTAAAGCTAATAACTATTCACCATTCATGATATAATATACAGTTCATTTGTTGCTTTTGTTTGTGAATTATCTGGGGTAAAAAAATAATAAAAAAAGTATGTTCCTAAAAAAAGAAATTTTCAACAAACCTACATTGACATTTTTATTTTTATTTTGCACAAGCCCCCTAGACTTGAATGTTTAGGGAACATGGAAACTGGAAAAAGGAAGCATTATATAATTTTATGGTTTTTATAGTATTTGTTAACATTCAAAATTAAATATTTGGCGGAAAAGGTCCTAATTACACGGGGAATCACACAAGCTTTATTTATACTTTAATTTAATTCTCCTTTAATAATGCTGCATGCATTTGTATACGTGTTTGCATAATAAAACATTTAATCATTACAGTGTTCTGGGATTCTTATGATTCTGAAGGACTTCCAAGCACTTACAACAAGGATTTGCAGGTGTGCTGAACTAAGTGCTAAATGTTGCATTAATGTAGTTTAAATAGAAGCCTAAAACACACGGGTGTGATGTAGTATACTTCCCAGTCAGCGATTCCCTCAATGCAATAATTGGTTTGTAAAGTAATGCTTATGGTTCCGTACGTAAGGGGAACAGTTTTAGGGTCAAGTTTACCCCTCAAAGAAAAAAATTGTATATACCCCCAAACGGCTATAGATAGAAATCTGAGAGATTTAAATCTAACATGTAATGCTGCCTGATGTAAAACTGTTGTTTATTTAATTAGTTTTTAAACTGGGTATCTGCAGCAACTAAGAATAAAAAAAAATACCCACTGGGGATATTCATTTAATCTTTTTATAAAAGTTTCATTATAGGATCAAAGTGAACTATATTACAGCCCTCCACATCAATCTCAGTCAACTGCATCTGCAGGAAGTATTCCAAGGGGGCACGGGGAAATAAATGCTTAGCCGCTGCCGCTACAGGCAAGTGGGCATGGCTATTTGGTGGATATTGGGTTAATTTGTGGGCTTGGATTGTAAATGAGCGTTGCTTGCACGCATGAGTGGGAGCACCCAGGGAAACCTTATAATTATCATGTATATAATTACTCTAAGTAGTCTATATCAGGCTATAATTGCACTATTCTCCCCAAAAGGTAAAGCAGGCATAAGCTATTAAATTTTTGAATAAATTATTGATATAATATCATTGATGCCATGCCCATATGGCTCTTATTACCTTATTAAAACAGCGGAGCCTGAGCCTACTGCACTTGCCGGTGCACTTTCCACTCTCTCTTCTCCCCGGAACTTCAAATGAGGAGCAAGCTTTCAATGGCCTCCTATATATAGACCACGCACATGGCATCATTGCCGCATGAGCCACACATCATTTCATTTGATGTCATACAAGCTCCACGTGACACATGACATCATGCACGCAACACGCTCCCACACGCGTGATGCACAGGAAGGCACCTGGAGAGGAGCGCACTACTACACCGCCACCCCTACCCCTAGAAACTGCAATTTTGCTAAAGGTATCTTCTGCAAAAAAAAATAGGAAAAAAAATGGGGGGGAGGGGGAAACGTAAAATAAAAAGGGGGGACAAAATGCCCCACTCTTGCCCTATGTTGGACGCCCATGATCTCAGTCTTTAATGCAGCCCCCTGAGGAAATTAAATTGCCCACCCCTATCCTAAGTATTCCCTGGATTACATTTTTGGTAGAGATATCTCTCTTAACTTTGCATCATATTAGTATGAAATATTTTATGAGATTGAAAAGTTGGTGGAATAAACTTACTATTAAAGGCCCAGGGTGGAGGCTACAACCATGTAGAAGAAAGGGGTCAGAAAATGTGAAAACTGGAAAAAATAGGAATAATAAGAAAGTTCAAAGAGAAATTATGTAGAAAAAAGAATAAGGAAGCAAAGGGCAAGGGAGAAAGAGGGTAAAGTAAAGTTTATGTAAATGTAAAACCCCCCACAGCTGTACTTTTTACAATTTTGAGGAAGTAGAGTAACTGACATCACCCATATTGCGGATCAGTACTCCATTTTGTTTGTTTTTTCTTGCTGTCCAGGAAACAAGGAAGCCATGTTTGATGTGTATGACACGGTCTCTGCTGTCCTACAAGTAGCCTCAGGTGTCATTTCCACTTTACAGGTCTTGATTCTACTTACAAGAGAAATTAATCATTTTTTTTTTCATTCTTTAACTTTTATTTAATGGGCATGTCCCCCCCAACACCAACTAAATTTGCTGTACTTTTCTCTCTTCTTATGGTTGTACTGCAGGGCTGATGAAAGCCAAAAAGGACTGTCTGTGTGTAATCCTTACCTCCACATCCTGTTCCTCTAAGAGGATCTGGCTGTGCAGTGGAGCTCTCACCCCTCCCTCTGGATTTGTATGTTCTTTATTAAAACAAACACTTCTTATAAGGTAAGGTAACCCCCACCAACCCTAAATGCTCTCTTTAAAATCTATCTAACTCAGCCCTAAATGAACTTTCTCGACCTCACTCCATCTGCTGACCAGCAGCCCGCATCAGTGATTGGCTGAATGACAGACGCGACTGTTGGTCCGGCCCCTTGAGCTCTTCTGTGCAAGGAGAAGTAAAGAGTCAGTGACCAGGGAATGAAGGCAGGTAACAATGTTTAGAGCTGATTTAGATGTATTAAGTTAAGCTAATATTTATGGTTGGGGAGATGCTTTACATTATATAAGGTATATTAAGGTTTGGGGGTGGAGATTCCCTTTAAAATAAAATGCATGCAAGCTTCTCCCAAGTCCCAAAACACATTTGTGACCATCCTGAACATTTTAAAATTTATGGTACACATACTGTAACACATACTGTGAGTCCAGTGTATTAGTCTTTTACTACATGGATGTGCTTTCCTGTTATGTTATTTAACATGTGGGGATATATTATGTGATTTGTGATGAAAGGGACTGAAGCCCCGACAGTCATGCATTAGAGTTGGTGCCCACATGTCAATTCTACTAACAACCAATATTTTTTAACCAATTTTTAAGCAAAATAGATATGGCAGAAATTGTCAAACTGTGTGCCTCCAGATGTTTTGTAAATTACAACTCCCAGCAGGGACTATTACAGCTCAGGAGCTATAGGCACAAAAAGCCTGGTGCTCTTACACAGGCCACACCATAAATAAACACCCATTTTTGAGGGGGAATACAACTATGCAACAAGAACCTCGGGCGCCCCTAGGCTCGTGTCTAATGGTGAATCCAGCCCTGACTCCCATCATTCCTCAACTACAGAGGAAGCCAGTGAATGCTGGGTGTTTGAAGTTTTAAACAGCTGGAGACGCACGGTTGAGAATCCCTGGATTTGGACAATCAGATGTGTTAGTAAAATTACAGCCAAACATGTGGTCTTCAATTGGCAAACAGGGTATTATTATAAATCGTTGGTACATCTATTAATACAAATTAAAGGGCTGAAATTGGCCTGAACTGTTCCAAAATGTACTTTTTCTTTTTAAGATAAACAAAGAAGCAATGGAAAAAGCTTAAGTCCAGATATGCTTTCTACTGACATTGCCTATTAACTTGGTCAGAAAGGGGTATGTATATCTCTATAACGCAAGTGATGGTTGCCAAACATTAAACCTATACCACATTACATTTTCCATTAAATGTATTTTTGGGTACATGGTGCTAATATATCAACTGCCATTTCTCACTCTCCATTTTCATGAGTACTACACTTGAAAAGTTCTTGTTCCGGCCTTGGATGATTTTACTGATTGATTGATCCACAGGTTACCAATGACAGGAAGGAAACCTTCCTTATCAGATGGAGCAAATGAGATGTGCAATCTCAATAAGATTGGTTTATCATTGTATTGGAACTTTACAATTTTGCACCTCTTATGAATAATCCTGTAAATATTTAAACATTTGCCTGAGCTGTTAGTTTGCCTCAACCAATCAGATGTTCTGTTTTGGGATCTAGGGTTTATGAGACAAACATTCTGAAATATTGATGTAACAGCTGAATTTACCAACCAAACATGTACTCTCAAGTTATATTAAATCTTTGATTAAAATTTACCATAGAAAAGGCTGCTGCTTGGGCAAAATAATTAAAAGTAATTAATTAGTTACTCTTTTTTTGTAGCCCCAAAGTGTTCTGCATAACGCGTTAGACAAATCTGATTGAGAAGAACTTTTCTTCTATTCTGACATGGAATTGTATTTAGATGCCCTTTAGAGAAGCTCATGGGATTTCTGGGAAAGCTGTACAACTTGCAGAAACAAATGGAATTCTGTTAATAAACTTTCTTTGGAAGATCTGAAAAGTATTAGGTGCGTATACAAAATCTGGTATGTGGTTTATTATGTATAGTTTATTTTATTTAAAGCGCCACTTGGGGATGCAGCGCTGTTCTATAACAAAATACAATAAAGTCATACAAGGGGAACAAATACTATATAGTTCAGTACATAAATTATAAATTAATAAACAAGGTAGTCTAGTTAAGTCTAGCTAGTGGTGAACATACATACATGGAATGGGTATAAGTGCTGGTGTGAGACGAATGCAGTGCAAATAAAAAATCATATACTGTTTTGGTTACCAGATAGATAGGCTGTAAGGCTAGAGTTAAACCTGCTAATTAAGGTTTCTTGATGTAGAGAGAGGGGAATAGAATTCCAAAGGGTGGGAGCCACAAGAGAAAAAGGCTTAGGGCGAGAGGAAGCAGTACAATGGGGGGGTCTGTCACAGGAGCTGGTTCTTATGAGCGGAGGGTACGGCAGGAACATATGGGGAGAAAGGAAATATAAGGAGGACAGCAAGTGAAGGGAATTAAAGGAGAACTATAGTGCCTATACACTTTTTTCGAAAACAGTTAAAATGAAGTACCTGGGACAGGGAGGAGGTAGATTGGTACTTTTCTTCCTCCCAATATTATTTCTATGAGAAGTGGCAACAGAAAGAAAACTGCTTCTGCCAAGCTTCCTTAATGCTTTAGCCCTACTTTAATACAGGAAGGCCCAGGGCCATAACCTGGCAAATGAAAACTGTATGTGCTGTAGCTCTTCAAAAAAACCAATATTAGAGTGGAATAATCAATCCTACCCTTCGTTCCCAGTAATTTCATTCTAAAAAGTTAATTTTTACTGTATAGTTTTCCTTAATGTTAGGAGAAGGATTTTTGATGCAATGCGCTGTTTAATGGGAGCCGTTTGTTGTCCGGAGCAGAGGAGATTTGGCATCCGGTCATTGAACACAGGGTATTTAAACATACAGGATTGTGGGAAGGTAAAACCGCTGTTTTTTCCTGCTCTTTTTTCTAAGGTTTTGTTTCAGAACTGCTGGTTTTAAAATTCACTTACGCTATTTTCAGAAATTTATTGAGAAAATTTGTCATTGGTGTTAGGTGTGCTCAAAATGTCAGTGCTAACATGAATAACAGATGCTGGCTGTATGGAAAACAAGATGTAGGTAGTTTCCAGCAATCATACAGCATCTCTAGTCTGTCATAATTAATGAGATTAAAGTTGTCCGCAATGAATTTTGAATTGTGTTCTTTGACACTTCATTGTGAACTTTCAACATAGCTATCATCAAATCAGTTTATTAAGACGTCTAACAGAGTTGAGATCTTGGTTCAGTCATAATTCACAACAGAATAACAACTCATAAGGTGAATTCTTCATAAAATAAAAGTATATAGTATTTATATTATTTGCCAGACAGACTGCAATCATTTTGTTTCTGCTCAAGAAAATTTGGAAAGTATAGTAGTAAGATTTGTTTCCTACATCATTTTGGAAATATTACAGATATGACAACAAGATTTATAAGTTTAGAACTGTAATGTTTCCAATATCACTATACAGTATATACTGAAGTGTAACAAACACTCACAGGACTTTGCATACTTTAATTGCACCATAATATAGGATCAACGTGCTTCAGCACTGAATGGAGCTAATAGTCGATCCTGAATAGCCCAAATGCATTGTTCCTTTTCCACAATGTATAAAGTTTCAAAAGTCAGAATACACGTAATAGATATATTGTGATATTTACAGTTTATTGTTCAATTTGAAACATGGTGGTGCATGTATCTTTTGTAAATCCATTTTTGTCATTATTTCACCATATTTTTTCCAAGCTATAATGTATGTAAGTTTTAATCTTTGTTTTGTGTAGCCCTCTGTTCTGCAGTGATGTATCTGAAGTCGGGGACTACAACAACAGTGTAAAGCAATACACAGCTGCAGGAGGTACAGCTAAGTGCAGTGTGGTTGCACAATTGAACAGCTGAGAACATGGATGAAGAACCACACATATTAGATCTTGTTATTTTCAAGACCTTAATTAAACTCATACAAATCATTTACTTTAGTGTACATAACACCTAACATAAGAAAAGCCTCAAATATAATTTTTGAAGCAAGTGCTGCTAGTTGACCATTTGCTACACTTTTTTTAACCTGCAGGAAATCTAGTATACCCATAAACATACATCATGACCTGCTAGTTGAACACCTTATAATTTTACAAACATACCCCAAAATCAGAACAATAATTTTTATTTTGGTCAAATGTGTTATATGATTTTAAATCTTTTTGAATTAAATATTCATGCACCCAGGGGTTAAAATTGCACATGAGCAGAAAAGTTTTATAAAGGCACAGATTTCACTGTAAGAGTAGGAAACGGTTGCTTCACATTTGGGGATAACAGAACTTCAAGTGAGCTTGTAGAGGAAAGGAAGGGCACATGAGAAGGTTGCTGAGGCAGTACTTTCTTTCTTAAGGCATGTCCACCCCCAATCTAAATTTTCCCAAGTGCTGGCCCCTATGTATAGTTTTAAAAAATTCTTACCTTACATTCCTGCTCCTTATGGTTTTCCTGTAGTCCTTGTCCAAAGTCCAGGAAACTGAAGAGTAGTGGCTGTCTTCCTGCCAATGGTCTCTACCTTTTGTGATGCCTCTGGGGGGGATGCCGACATGCGTAGGGAGCCCTTTGTTTCTTGGGTTTCATTCTCCTTTAAAAGCATTAATCTTTGACACTAAAGTCACTGTTTTACTTTAAATAATGTCATTTGTATGTTCATAGAATTTTTTATTAAATACCAGTACCCTTTTACTCATAAACCAATTATTTTAAATGCATAATATACACATATATTCAGAGTAGTAGAGAATTAGCATGAAAAATGTATCTTAAAAGCTTAACTTTGGAGAAGATAAGGCAGTAATCCAGCACCATAAACAGTTTGGAATTTTAAGGCAACAACTTAAGTATTTAAAGGATAAGTGCACTGTAAAATCAAGTTGTGTTCATTTGGAAGCTGCAGCTTTAAAATACTGTTGCCATATTTTTTTCTCTATGCCCCTGCAGAGCCTTCCTATGTGCCTAGAAAATTGCCGACATCTTGTTACTGGTTTGCTGAATTTTAAGCTCTGCCCTCTGAGATTTCCTCTGCTTTCTTCTGCCTGAGCATCAAACCATAATGCCTGTGTTCCGTGCACTCCTCCTGCTTGAGCATCAAACAGTATGTCTGAGTTCCGTGCGGTGTCATGAAACTCGCAGCATTACTGTTTGAGGCTCAAGCAGAAGAGCAGAGGAAATCTCAGAGGGGCGGAGCTTAACATTCAACACAACCAGTAACAAGATGTCAGCAACTTTCAAGGCACAAAGCTAGGCTCTGGAGGGGCATAGGTAAAAAAAAATATGGCAACTGTATTTTTAAAGCTGCAGCTTCAAAATGAACACAACTTGATTTAACAGTGCACTATCCTTTAAATAACACTTACTCACCAAAGTCTACTAAAAGTACAACAAAATTACTAAACAATTTGTTTGGAGGTGCTTCACTGGAGAATGGAATGGCAGCATGGGAAGCTGGACTGTGCATCTGCAAGGGTCCTGTTGACTGGTTACCTAGGGGTTATATATAAACCCAATGTATCTAAAGAGTGCAAAAACCACAGGTTTATAATGGCTGCCAACAACGCAGTAATACAATATAAAAATACAAACCCACAGTATCTATAATAACATAAAATAAAATAAATGGCAAAAATATTATTATTTTTATGCAGTTTTGTGTGCTGATAAATTAGATTACTGAGAAAATAAAGATTTTGCCAAAAAGCTATGGTGTTTAATCATTGGCCACTGAGGATAGGGGAGGGTACAGCAATAAACAGTGCACAGTGCTTGTCTTACCTCCAAAGATGAATGTGGCAAGAACTTAAACCACTAAAATGTATGTATTAACTCTTATCAAATTTTGTAGTCAGCCTATTTGTGTCTGCCACACCTCCTATATCAGAAACTATCAGGAGATTCAATAAATTTTCTTATCGTTAAAAATGGTGCTAATTTTGCCCCAACCAATCAGATCTTACTTTCAAATGTAATAATCTGGCTGGGGCAAAATTAGCACCATTTTTAATAATAAGGACAGTTTACTGAATCTTCCTGTATATGGAGAAGATGTTTCTGAATAATTTACTTTTAATTTTATTTTTTTTCCCCCTTTGAAGTATTTTCTTTAAAAAAAAATATGCACACTTCTTTTGCATACGGTACCTTGTTTTTTAATGTAAAGTTTGTGTGTGTAAGTTCAGATATATTTTACCATGTGTACTATAAAGTTAGTGCACTGATGGTTTTTACAAAAATAGTGCATATGTACTGAGTTACCGAAGTGCACTTTTAATTTGCTTTGCATAATACTGTTATGTATGCAAAACATTATGGGGCATATCCGTATTTTACGGCAACTTTATATTACAGTTGCGTCGTAAAATAAGAATCAGCCATAACAAATCCACAGTATCTGTGATTACTGATACAGCCTGTTTATAAATATAATAAGTGCGCTTCTTGTACTACAGTTAGCACCACCCCTACTATTCACCCTACTTTCCACCAGCCCCTTCAGTCCTCTATTCTCCTTGATATAATTGAATTTTTTTTTAAAGGAATCTCTAAACACTATTATTAAAGTCATCTTATTTTTTGATAAACTGACAGGGTTATTTAATAAAGTTCTTATCGTTAAAATTGTACTAATTTTGGCCCAACCAAGCAGATATTGTTAAAATGTTTGAAAGCTAACATCTGATTGGTTGTTTAAAATTAGCACCATTTTTAACAATAAAATCTTTAATTGAACAACCCTGTATGCTTCCTACACTCCAAAACACAAATCCCTTCTTAACAAAGACAATTACACACAAACAAATGCATTATCCACTCAGACAAAAACATAATCAGGAAAGGCACGATTAACATATGTTGGTGGTATTGTCTAAATAGGGTAATACCCATACTGCACAATGTAACATCAGGTTAACATGGATTTTTGCACTCATTTGACAGTGCCAGAACCATTTTCAAGTCATTTGAAGTAGCGCAGCTCATTTGGTTCATGGCACTTCTTATTTGAGTGTCTCAACTGATGTTGGAGTGTAGTCGGGTAAGAGCAAAGGGAAGCATATCACATGGCCGCCAATGTTTTTTTTCATGCAGTCCAATGGGGCATTTAAATAACAACATGATGCATTAACACTGAGATGTTGAAGCAGAAAGTACGGAGATATGTTTATCCCAAATGTCCCCTTCACCTCTAAATAAGTCCTCTCGTGTATCTTGTCAGTGCACTAATATATTCTGCGTATGGACAGCTTTTATGTCTGGCCATACACTTTTAGACATAAAGCCAAATTTGTTCTGACGAACATTATCTGCTTTAACATCTTCCTTCACAGTGGTTTTACATGCAATGTTCCTTGGCCTGATACATTTTTGCGATCAACGTTATAGTGGATCAGGAAATCCGGTTCAGGGAATGTTGCAGGTAAGTTACTATGAATTGGCAGCTTAAAGGAGAACTACAGTAAAAAAATGTTACTCTTAATTTGAAAGCTTTCTCCCCAGAACACCACTATATTGTAAGATTTTTCTCTAGTAAGTTGTATTCAGTACATGTAATAATAGTTCTGTAACTAAGGAGGCTTCCTGTTGTTGCCAGTAAAACTCACAGCCAATATAGGCTCACGCCCCCTGACCCCAGTATTCACGGTCTCTATGCCCAGAGTATTTTATATAAATGTTTCTACATCAATATTGAAGTCCCTGATAAGCTTTAAAGCTTTTTGCCATGCATTTTTATAACTAATCAGTGTAAATTCACATACAGCGTTCCTGGGGCAATACCAAATATTCAGCTTATTTAACTAATATTAGAAACACACATTCCAAAGGTAACAGGTTCAATCCCAAACTTCCCTTTTTTGTGTGTTACATTGTGTTCCTAGAAAAAGCAAAGTTCTTACATGTACTAGAGTGTCATATAGTATCTCTGTTTGGGATAGGGTAAAAGCTTACATGTCCTCTTTCATTGCCATAGCAAGATTAGAGTTTTAAAACCAGCAGCACAGACACACACTCCCTTTCAAATGTAGCCTTCCAAGCCAAATTCACAGTTTATACTTAAAGGACTCTAAAGTGATTTGTAAAGTACACTAAATCTGTATATTTTTTATTCACAGGTAGGGAGAACAACTTATTCCCACTTCCCTGTGAATTATAAAATGCCTGGGGAACAGTGCAACACTTACAGGCCTATATAAACAGTCGAGTAGCCCACCTTTATTTCCAAACTTCAGAGTCCTCTAGCTCACGGCATCTCCGCAATCAACGCTTTCATTTACATAAACATTCACCAAAAAGAGCATAGAGTACATCCTAGCGGTGAACAAACTTCAACTTTATTGAGGCAACAGGCACAACATGTTTTGAATAAAGAGAGTCCGGGACTGAAATATGTTGTGCCTGTTGCCTCAATAAAGTTGAAGTTTTAGTTCTAAATTGTAAAAAGTAAACCCATACCACCACACAGACACAGGTACACACTACACACCCAACCTACACTTTCATGGCAACAATACCTAAACCATCAAAAAAGGTTGTTTTAAAAACAACAAAACATCCTCCATCACACCACACACGACACAGGGATGCACACCACACAGACACAGGGATGCCACACACTGACATACTCCAACACCCACCCCTTTTTTTATTTCTATGGCAACCATACACACACAACAAAAATATATGCATTTCATCTAAATGGATTATTAATTTTAATGTCCTCTTGTATTATCATAGCAAGGCATTTCCTTCCAAAATGCAGAATTTCAAGTTAATTTAAAGCTTATATTTAAACATTCCTTTCTAATTCCTAGTTGCTGTGCAGTCTGTAATTACTGAGATTTTTAGAACTGATAATGGTTTAGCTTGTAGCTGCATGGAATATGATAGTGATATTTCCTGGAGAAAACGATACGTGTCGCTGTTATCTAGTAAATAACTAAGCTTGAGGAAAGGCCTGCCCTGCAATTTAATCAAAAAGTTACATTAAAATGTAGCTTATCATAATGGTAAAATGGTCTGCACTCCTGTTTATACTGTTGCACATATAAATACACTTTTCAGCAAGTGCAAGAATGGTGTTATATAATAAAAAAACCTTATGTAAAATAAGTGTCCCTGAACACAAAAAGAAAGAAACCAAAACAATTGCAAACAAAAAAGTATTACAGTCCCTGTTGGGATAAATTAAAACACAGAGTCAAACTGATATATTAAAGCAATCAAAATCCCACCACTCATGGGAGCAGTCTGACAAGTGACAGTGCTCAAATATTTTATGCTATTTGTAGCGCAAAACTGTCACAAGTGATTACTGCACTCCTACTCGAGTTAAAGTCATGCCACTTAAAATCCATACTTGTGGCAGGTTGGGCACCCTGACTCTAAGGTCCTCATGGTCCAGAATATTAGGGAGGGCTGCTGGGAAGCGGCGGCGGTGGTCTCCGCTGCTGCGGGGGGGTCGAGGGCGGGTGGGCGTGGCTTCCGGGCGGTTGCCTGCCCATCTCCGCCGCAGGGCGCTAGTATTGGACGCTTTTGCACCCTTGAAGGTGGCGAAGCAAACAGCTGGGAAAACGGACGCGAAAACTTAATGAGGCTTTATAAATATGCCCCATAGTGTATAGTATAGTATAGTATTTGAGGTTGAATAAGACATACATCCATCCAGTCCAACCCAATTTCGGAACAGGAGGCTTGGAGGGGCTGCTGGGAGGGGGGTGCACAGGCGGTGGTCGCGACCACCTGCTGCGGCCCCTTCCCAGCAGCCCCTCCTAGCCTCCTGTTCAAATTGCCGCGAGCGGGGAAGGGGTTAGGAGGGGCTGCTGGGAAGCGGCGGCGGGTGGTCTCCACCCGCCGCGGGGGTTTGAGGGCGAGGTGGGCGTGGTTTCCGGGACGGGTGCGACCACCCGCGCGGGTTGCCTGCCCATCTCCGTCGGCTAGTATCGGACGCTTTCGCCACTTTGAAGGTGGCGAAGCAAACAGCTGGGGAAAACGGCCGCGAGAACTAAACAAGGCTTTATAAATATGCCCCATAGTGTAATAAGTATAGTATAGTATTTGAGGTTGAATAAAGAATACGTCCATCCAGTCCAACCTGTTAGGGAATTAAGTAGAGCCACACCAGTCTTGAAAGTCGAAAGTAGAGATTTATTGCATATGCATTAAACACTGTGCTGGTAATACCCTTATTACCTGCCTAACTGTTGACCCGAGGAAGGCAAACCCCCCAACCCATCAAATTTACGAACGGCAACAATCCCCATCTGAACTGCCGTTTCAGGCGTTAAAGTGCCCATACACGGCACAAATATCAGCCGAAAGGGGCGTTCGTACACATTGTGCATCAGGGGTCGGCAACCGTGATTGTATGTGTGTACAAACCTTTAGGATGGGTACACATGGGCAAATTTTTCACCCTAGAGAGCTTTATCCGGTACGAATCGCTGTCATAGGTGACCGCATAATAGTCTGTATGAAGTAAACATACACGCAATTAGCTGTTTAAAAGACCGGAGCTGGTCTTTTAAACCGCTTACTGCCCAATATTGACTTTATATGCGCAATCAAATGTTTAAAAACAGCTGATTGTGGACCTTGGTACGCTGGCGAGGGAATGTGTCAGGCCAGGCCTCCTCTCGGGGGGACAGGCCCGCAGTTACACCCCTGAATATAAGTGATTTATTGTACAGCTTTTAATGGAAATTACAGACATGTTTTAGATGATAAGTAGCAGGCCGTTTAAAGGGGTTATTTGTGTCAATAGATGTGTCAAGCTGGTTTTTCTTGTACTTATGGCTTCTTGTTAGAAATTGCCCCACTATTATTTTTGTTGTAGTTAGCCTGGAATTACGTTAATTATACTTAGAAAGAGTTGTAGCTACAACTGGAATTTAAGTATCCCCAGGAAATTTGGCAGCTAGTCTAGAAACACTTGAAAGGTATTATAATAGGTGTAGCATATCACTTTTACCCCAGTGACACATTTTTTGTTTAAATAATCTGCGTATTTGTACACATTGTCAAAGCTTAGAGTGTAGTTTACAAAATATTAAGTTTAACTCATGAAATAACAATTTACAATTATCAGGAGCCCCTAACAAATTGCTCCCATATATTACTGTACAAGTTTTGTCTGAAGAAGGTAATTTATGTACCAAAACGTCACTTTGATGTCCCTGTGTACAATTCAATAAAGATTACACAGGATTGAAGTTTGGTGTGCATGGCTTTTCATTACTATTTGATATACTACGACTGTTGCCTCAGTCTGCCATTTACACCCAGCATCTACTTTAAATATAATATACAGGTGTGTGCAGGATTTCCTTTGATTTGGCATATATTACTGCTAGTAACTGCACACAGTGGTTCAGTGGTTGCACTGATGCCTTGCAGTGCTGAAGTCCTGAGTTCGATTCACCCTTGGACACATCTGCAAGGAGTTTGAATGTTCTCCTCCGGACACTCCAGTTTCCCCCACAATCATAAAGACATACAGATAGGTTTTATGTGTCAAATAAATGTGCTTAGATTGTAAGGTCTTCAAGGCAGGGCCTGACTGAATGTATACATGTTAATGTAAATGCTACGGAAGATGTTGTGCTGTATAAATCCATAATAATGTTTAGTGTACAGACATAGTAAATGAATATAATTAGAAAGCCACATTTTAGACTAATGCTGACCATACACTGGCCCATATTACATTGATCCAAACAAACATCAAAATTGTTATAATGCCAAGTATGCTATGGTATTCCTTTGATGTTCCAAGTTGAATATTTTTTGGGATCAGCATGAAAGCAAAATCCTCTTTTACAAATGACTGACACTGTTGGGTGTTGGATAGGGGTTGGAATGTGGGGAGGTATTGCACATTAGTGACTAGCATTTGATCATTTAGGACCACATGACTGGATTTTAATGCATATGTTTATTCCTCTAGTTTATAAAATGGCATGTAACACTCACCATTAATTTTAAGTCACATATTTAGTTTCCCCCCAAGCACAAATGTTACTATACTTTTACCAAAACTTCTTCTATAACTAACAAGCCACATCCTACGCCACGGCTCCGCTGTCTTCTCTGCAGCTCTGGAAAAGGAAGGCAGTGAATGGCTGTGATGCTCAGAGAAGAAGCATCCTCTGCTCTGCTGTAACATGTAGTCAGGGATGTTCCTAGACCTTTTGTCACCAAATAAAGTGGATGTGGGGGGCTGACTAACACTGGCTGGTGGACTAAAGGGCTGACTTAACACTGACTAGTGAACCTGAAAGCTGACTTGACACTGGTGAACTGGAGTCTGGAGGTCAGGTTTTAAACTGTCTGGTAAACTAGAAGGCTGACTTTACATGGGCTGGTGAACTGAATGGCTGACTTTACACTGGCTGGTGAACTGGATGGTGGAATTTACACCATTTGGTGAACTGGGGGGCTGTTTTACACTATCTGGGGAATAGGGGGGCTGTCTTTACACTGGCGGGTAAACTGGTAAATATAAATGCTCACAACATAGACTGGTAATATAAATGTCCACAACACTAGTAAATATGAGATGCCCCCAGAGACTTGTAAATATAAAATGCCCAGCCCACACAGGCTTGTAAATATGATACCTCATGCCTATCCCCAACAGACTGGTAATATAAGATGCCTCACTGCCCAGCCCACACAGACTGGTGAATATAAGATGCCCTCATTCCCAAGCCATGCAGACTGTTAATAAAAGATGCCTTCATGCCCAGACTGTAATGAGATGCCCTCATGCCCAGGCCATGCAGACTGTTAAATATCAGATGCCTTCATGCCAGCCCAGACTGTTAATATGATGCCCTTGTGCCCAGCCCACACAGATTGGACAATATAAGATACCTCTTTTTCAGTTTTCCAAACATGTGCAATGATCCTGACAGGCAGAACTCTGAGGTGCACTACTAATTACCTGTGCCACTGCAGGTGAGTATATTCAATCATGTAAAGTTCATAAGTAGGCACACTCACTTAAGTCTTCAAGAAATATTCATTTTATCTAGTGCTGAAAAACAAAAACGCCAAATACACACACAGTGTGTATATTTGGCGTTTTGTTTTTCAGCACTAGAATAATGAATATTTCTTGAAGACTTAAGTGAGTGTGCCTACTTATGAACTTTACATGATTGAATACTTCATTTTCAGCCCAGACTGTTTGAATATAAGATTCCCTCATGCCAGCTCACACATACTGGTAAATATAATATTTCCTCATGCCCAGCCCAGAGAGACTTGTAAATAAGATGTGCCCAGACAAAGTTAACAGTCACCAACAGGGCCCCAGTGACAGCCATATGAATGATCTCTTGCAACTCTCTGGACTCATGCCACCCCCCACCCCCCACTTGCAAGCGGTTCTCATACAGCAGCCGAGACAGGTTTTCTTTCCCTCCCTGAAATTAATGCCAACTTTCAAGTGGATTACAGGGGTCCACTGTGAGCAAAACTTTCTGTTTGCTTCATGGTAGCTCGTCCCTGAATGTACTTAACATATTACTTTACATATTTCCAAAGTTTATGGTGAGGGAGGACATGTCCTTTAAGTGCAAAGAATCTAGTTTTGGGGTAGTTATTATAGTTATTATTATTTGTAATCCTACAAATATAACTATATAACAAGGTAAGTGTTTTATTTTCCTCACCATTTAACACAGTAAGTGGTACATTATTCCTATATATAACCAATAAGGGGAATGTTATTGCAATCACATTTTAGACTACTGTCTATATAGAGGTGGTGCACAAAAAAAACTCAAAACACAGTACTCCACAAATATACCCATATGCAATATAGAAAACAAACAAAAACTGTTTTGTTTTCAATTAAAATATCTATATTTCACAATGAGTGATCTTGATCTAAAAACATCCTATCTAATAGATGGTAATTGTCCCTCATATACAAAACAAAGTTCATTAATACTTTAAAATATCAAAGTTCAAGGTAAATGTACTACCAACACTGTTGCAATCAGTGTAACTTATGCTACAATATTCCTAATGGTATGTTACTCTGTTATAGTTAAGTTGTTGCTGTGAAGTAGTTATAAGGCTTACATCTTATTTAGAATGCTTGCAATATCCCACATAAGCAACAGTAATATTCAAAGATGTAGATACACACATAAGTATAGGGAGAATGATTCGGCACTGCCCACACCCTAGCGATTGAAACCGATTATGTCTGTCCCCCTGTTGTCAAAGATGTGGCTAACACAGTCCCTGTCCCTCTATAAGCACAGGGAGATCGCTTGGCACTGCCACACACCCTAGCGATTGTGGGACGACCTCCTGTATATTCTGGCATCTGAAACATTTTTTGCCAATACACACGATAAAGACCTATCCAGTTGGTACTGATGGGTTTGTCCCTATATTAATATGGTCACACACGCTTTAGAAATCCCAGTTTCTATTGTAAGCATTTTTATCTGAGTAAGTACACTTCTAGTATAGGGAGTTATAGTACACATAGTAAAGGGAGTTATGATACACTTATAGTATAAGGAGTTATAGTATCTGTCCAAACGCCAGTTCGCTGGGCACATGATCTGATCAATCAATCGGTACTCCTGCCACCACTTTAAGTTACGGCCTTAAAGACGCCCCAAAAACACTCTTGACTCTCACTGACATCCACACCCCTGTCCTGGCAGCTAATGGTTAACACTACACCATTCACTCCAGCAACTAACTGGTTAATTAGCATCAGTCCTTCACAAGCAGTCACAAAGTTATTAGCATTTTACTGCCAACACTCAATCCACATATAAACTTATCAGAGGCTAACTGAGTTCTTTTGAGCATCAAAGACAAAACTTATTAAATTTTAGATTTAATATTCCAAAAGGTGGACAGTGCGCATAATACAAAAATAGAAGAAAATGGTGTTATAAAAAGTACATACAAGTACAACATGTTACAAAGTTATATAAATAAAAAAAGTATAAAAATATTCACAGACCCTACTTACTAGAAGAAGTCCTGTATCCCGGGGCGGGAAGAAAACATCGGGTCCATACACAAGTTTTTAGCATGTCCCCTCAGTATGAACAAAGTTATAGGGGCACAAGGATTTTAAAACTCCTTGTTGAACAACCCCCATCCTATGGGCTATTGCATGAGGTGGGAGTGTCTAGGAATGTCCAGATTTACGACTAGCCAAAAGCATTCATTTCCCCTCAGTTAGGCAGATTCCTATAAATGTAGATATGTACATTGTATTGGGATATTCCCACATTTCCTCTCCTGTATTAATTATCAATTCCTCCAATACCAAAGATGACCTGTGTGTAATCCATATTCCCAAGATATTAATAACTTGCCTTGGCAGGGGAATAAGGGCTCCATGTTGGGTATCATTTTTAAGGCCTACTTTCCCATTCACAAGTATAATATTGGTTTCTGTCTTACGTATTCCAATACCGAAATACATTTATTTTACATGTATGACTGTCCTTAAAATGACCTCTTAAAGTACCCACCAGACCCCTAGCTGAAGAGAATTCCAGATACACGGTTTGGCCCCACATTGTCTGGAAAAGAAGATCTGGTTCCATGCTTCCTGCTTCAGGGTGGAATTGTGTTTTATTGGTCCTTTGCAAGAACTAATACCAATAGTTAACCCATTCTTACCAAGTCACTACACACTTTTCTGACACATACTAAGGGCCATATTTAGCGATACCGTGCCTTTAACGATCGGTATCATAAATTTACGATCGTTAAACTTATCGAGATTAATGATCGGATTAACGAACGTAAATTTACAATACTGATCGTACATTTACGATACCAATCATAAATCTACGATAACGAAATCGTAGATTTATATCCCCATAGAATACCACTGTGCTAGTTTACTACTGCGCGGTATTCTACGATCAAACGTTGTTCGTAAATGTACGATCATGATCATAAAATTTATGTCCGCGATTGTAAATTAACTATCTCGCGTAATACAGTCCTTAGGCCTAGGTCCCACCAGGCGTGTTTCTACCGCTTTTCTGTCTGGTTGCATTTTCCGATCTGCAATGACATTTTATTTTTTAAATCGCAGGAACCAGTTCCCACTATATGCATTAGTTTTGATCCCTTTATCATTCGCATGCGTGCACGACTTTTGGTCCATTTGTGGCCATTCTTGTCTATTTTGTGATTTAACTTGTCTAAGGGAACGCAGAGGAAATAATGCAGACAAATGGACACACATGCCCTACTAACACGTTTTCCCACAGTAGTTTTCGAAAGCTTGGGGTACGTGCTTTCTGTGATCGTCACCACCACAGTGCAACAAGCGTGCAAGTGGATTGGACCATCTGACTCCTCTTATGCCCATAGCTGTTAAGCCGTAGGGCTAGAGGGAGACAACTGAGGTCCCTCAGCCGGTAGGCGTCAGAACCACCATACTTGCCCTCCCTTTCTGCTCCCAGCTGCCACCAGGAAGCTTCCAGGGGGGGTTCACGTGGAAAACCTGAAGGTCCTAAAAAGAACCCGGCAATCCCGCCACATACGTGATACAAACCAAACAAAAAACACAAATAAGTGCTACGTGTTCTAAGTGTTAGTGTTAATAATAAGGGAGTGGTCAATTTAATACAAAGTGACCTAATTAAAGCCCAGGCCTTCGGCCTGAGGTATAAAATTTTTCCACCATAGCCGAAGCTATGGCAGGAAAGTGATGGGAGTGCTATACACACGTGCTCCCAGTGCACAGTAGTGCTGGAGGGAAGCCCGACTTTCGCACTCCCCTGCCTCAAGATTTCGACCAGGCTCCGCATCATCTCAGTACCAGGCGGGAGCTTGGGGGTGTGTTTGCCCACCCCCCTCTCAACCATGCACTGGCCAGGATTGGATGCTTCACACAGTCTTATTCCGAAACAGGGAAGTGGTGCTTCTGCTTTTGTCAATCATAATGCAGTGTGCAGACCTGCCCTTACATTACTGGGGGACTGACCGCTAAGTGACGCAGGCAGCCCCTTTTCTCTGTAAGAACAGATTTTTTTTTCTATTGAAAGCCCGGTACGTGCTTTCGTGCCTCACACCACAAGTGAACACACAAGTGCTCTAGTGGTAGTCAGGACCATCTTCCCCTCCCGGTTGTCCAGCCGCAACTGGACCCACCACAGAGGGGATCTTTAGGGCTTCCCGGCGCCATAAGGCTATGGGAAGCCCACCAACTACCCCCCCTCAACTCCCAGCTCCACCAGGATTCCTCAGGGGGGTACAATTGGGAAAGCTGAAGATCCAAAGGGACCCAGCTTGTCCCGCTACATACAGTGACAAAACGAAAATCAAAAAAAAAAATTTAGTGGGGGAGTGGGGAAAGTGCTCTGTGCAAATAAATATGGGTGCCAATTCATTCAGGCAAATTAATCTAGTGCGCCCAAATAGCCTCAGCCGGCAAAGGCAAAAAAATTATCCGGTCCCCTTTAACGGGGAACCAGGATGTGCGAGAGTAAAACCATGCTCCCAGTGCTCAATAGTGCAAGGGATAGCCGGGCTTCCAAGCCACTCCTGGCCCATGACCTCGACCAAGCGTAGCGGGCAGACCCATCCATTACCAGGCGGAGCTTGGGAAAGACATCCCTGGTGTGGGACGGGATGCCCTCCCTCTCAACCAGCTCTGATAAGAACGATTTTTTTTTTTTTTGAAAGCTCGGGGTTACGTGCTTTCTGTGATCGTCACCACAGTGCAAACGTGCAAGTGGATCGGGATCCATCTGCCTCCCCTTGTGCCCATAGCTTTTTTGAAAGCTCGGGTTACGTGCTTTCTGTGATCGTCACCACAGTGCAACAAACGTGCAAGTGGATCGGATCCATCTGCCTCCCCCTTGGTGCCCATAGCTGTAAGCCGTAGGGCTAGGAGGAGGCTACATTGGTCCCATCAGCCGGTAGGCGTCAGGAACCACCATACTTACCCTCCTTTTCTGCTCCCACTGCCACCAGGAAGCTTCCAGGGGGGGTTCACATGGGAAGCCTGAAGGTCCCAAAAAGGCCCCAGGCAATCCCGCCACAATACGTGAACACACAAACAAAAAACAAAAGTGCACGTGAATAGTGCCAGTTAAATAAATAAGGGTGCCTAGTGCACAATTAATAGGGAGTGGGCCAAATAGGCCCCAACCTTTCGGTCGGGATAAAAATTTGTTCCGCCATAGCCGCAGCTATGGCAGGAAAGTGAAGGGTGCTATACACACGTGCTCCCTGTGCACAGTAGTGCTATTGGGAACCCGAGCTTCACACCCCCCTGCCTCAAGGCTTCGACCTGGTTCCGTAGCTCCCCGTACTGGCCTACCATGGACATGTGGACTCCCCCATACCTAGGGTCCCTCACTCGACCTGGAACTAACGTTCGGGGGAGGTACTTCGCCTAGTCTTATTCCGAAAGACAGGGAAGTGACGCTTCCAGCTTTAGGCTTCGATCAATAGCGTGTAGTGTGGCACCTGCCCCCATCAGTAGTACTAGGAGACACCCCCCCAGCATAGGAATGCCCCTGCCGTTCCCAGCTGATAAGAAACATACTACACTTGATCTTAGCCAAAAGGCCTTGTGCCCATCGGGTTAAGCCGTAGGGCTAGGAGGAGGCTACATTGGTCCCATCAGCCGGTAGCCAGGAACCACCATACTTCCCCTCCCTTTCTGCTCCCAGCTGCCACCAGGAAGCTTCCAGGGGGGTTCACATGGGAAGAGCCTGAAGGTCCCAAAAGGACCCAGGCAATCCCGCCACAATACGTGAAACCACAAACAAAAAAACAAAAAGTGCACGTGAATAGTGCCAGTTAATAAATAAGGGTGCCTAGTCACAATTAATAAGGGGAGTGGGCCAAATAGGCCCCACCTTTCGGTCGGGGTAAAAATTGTTCCGCCATAGCCGCACTATGGCAGGAAAGTGAAGGAGTGCTATACACACGTGCTCCCTGTGCACAGTAGTGCTATTGGGAAGCCCGAGCTTTCACACCCCCCTGCCTCAAGGCTTCGACCTGGTTCCGTAGCTCCCCGTAGGCCTACCATGGACATGGTGACTCACCCATACCGAGTTCCCTCACTCGACCTGGAACTAACGTTCGGGGGAGGTACTTCGCCTAGTCTTATTCCGAAGACAGGGAAGTGACGCTCCAGCTTTAGGCTTTGATCAATAGCGTGTAGTGTGCAACCTGCCCCCATCAGTAGTACTAGGAGGACACCCCCCCAGCATAGGGATGCCCCTACCGTTCCCAACTGATAAGAACAGATACTACACTGATCTTAGCCAAAAGGCCGAGAAGCGATTTTTCCACAGTAGTAGTGCGGATACAAAAGTGGACACAATCGCACTGCGTTTTTCACTGAGATCAGTGGGACCTACCCCTTATAGTGTAGGGAGTTTTTTTCAGGTACAGCCACAGATCGTATATTCACGATCTGTGGCAGTTTGGGCATACACTGCACAGATCGTGAATATACGATCTGTGGCAGGGAAAGGGTTAAAGGGCATGTCCACCCCCCAAACTAAAAATTTCCCTACTACTGGCCCCACTGTACAATTAAATAAAAACCTTACCTTACATCCCTGCTCCTTGTGGTTCTTGTGTAGTCCATGAATAAAGTCCAGGAAACTGTAGGGTAGGAGCTGTCTTCCTGCCATAAAGGTCTCTGCCTCTGTGTTGCCTCCGGGAGGTAAAGAGACTTGCGCATTGGAGACCCTTTCCCCCCCTCCCTCCCGATGCCTCTCTTGATTATTTCTAGCCATCATAAAATTCTTTTAACATACTGCAGGGCAGGTCCCCCCACCCCCAACCGCTTCATTCTTATACCAAATAACGCTTCCGTTCGTTACTTACAGCACCTCGTTCCAGCGCCGTCCTCACTGATGGCAGCCGCGGCTGTGATTGGCTGCCTCTCAGCCAATCACAGAAGCGGCTGCCGGTCCGGCCCCCTGCTTACAGTTCCAGCGGGCAGGGAAGCCGGACCAGTACAGCGAAGGAACGAGGTGCTGTAAGTAAAGAAGGGAAACGTTTTTTGGTATAAAAACATAGCGGTTGGGGGTGGGGGGACCTGCCCTACAGTATGTTAAAAATTGAAAAAGAGGGTGGACATACCCTTTAAGCATGTCTGTCCAGAATGCTTCTCTTTGGAGTAATTGTTTAACAAGTTACCTCCTCTGTGATGGCTAAATTCTTAGAGAGAGGTTATAAAAAAGAGGATTTGATTAACTATATTAGTGTATTTTTTCGATAACGATTAGCGAAGGTTTTAGCGGAATACCGGTTTTATTTAAATATCGCCCAAAATTCCTAGCGTCGTTCTTCGAGTCGTAGCCCGCCTAAAGCCATCCTTTTCTATAACATCCCCAACAAAAAAAAATAATGTCATGGCGGCGCCCATATATCTTAGCGTGCCTAAACTCATCCAACTGTTCAGCAAGTATAATTACCAGGCCAAACTACGAATATGTCAGGTTTTTGTTAACAACGACTCACTAAACAGAGAATTGGCAAGTTCGAAAACTAGTGTATATTTTTTCATAGCGAGTGATACCACAGAGAAAGCTGCTGCGTGCCCAAAAAAACCATTACTGCGCTTGGATGGTGGAGAAGAAAAACACACAACATACTCTGTGTGGAGAAAAGAGAAAAAGAGCAGAGCATACCAACATCAAAACCTCATCCACACCAACACAAAATCTCATCCCAACTTGAAGTATGGTGGTGAAGGCATCATGGTTTAGGGCAGCTTTGCTGTATCAGGGCCCTCAACGGATTGCTATCATCAAAGGTAAAATCAATTCCTAAGTTTATCAAGACATTTGCAGGAGAACTTTAGGCCATCTGTCCACCAGCTGAAGCTCAGCAGAAGATGGGGGTTGTTGGAATAGGAAATGACCCAAGCATAGAAGTAAATCAAAAGCAGAATGCGTAAACAGAAGAAAATACGCCTTCTGGAGTGGCCCGTCAGAGTCCGTGACCTCAGCCCGATTGAGATGCTTTGGCATGACCACAAGAAAGACTATTTACACCAGACATCCCAAGAATATTGCTGAACTGAAACAGTTTTGTTAAGAGGAATGGTCAAGAATTACTCTTGACCGTGTCACTGCACGTTCTATGACGGACTACAGGAAACGTTTGGTATTTGCCTGCCAAGGAGGTTTTTAACTAGTTATTGTAGTATTAGAATCCAAGGGTTCACATACGTTTTCCACCTGCCACTGTGAATTGTTACATGGTATGTTCAATAAAAAAACGGAAACATTTAATGTATGTTTGTAATATGTTTAAGCAGCCTTTGTGGTTTCTATGTGTGTCTGGACTTAGATGAAGATCACATCACATTTTATGACCAATTTGTGCAGAAATCCATTATAATTTGAAAGGGTTCACAATACTTTTACTTGCAACTGTACGTAGTTTGTATCCATTGTGAGTCAGAATTATTGAATATACCAGGCAGGCCTAAAAGCATCTGGTTCTTGAGAAAACAACAAGAATTAAGAAAATGATCACCTGATATCACTGCAGTTCCTAGTAAATACCTAAAACAGACAATTTAAGGGCCTATATGCCATTGTCAACATTTTATAAAATCTTTACTCTAAAAGTTAGTAAATTGAAGTAGGAGTGAACAGTCCTACCTCCCAAAAAGCAGATGGCAAAGTGTTAAAGATCACTGTGAGAACTGCTGTTTGTCTGTCCAACCAGTTTCACTGACACTTACTCATAGTATAGTCTTTTTTTTTTTTTTTAATGCTATTTTTTTTTTTAACTTGCCTTGCCTAGACATCATTCCAGGGCCGGATTTATACACAAGGCAACCAAGGCATGTGCTCCGCCCCCTCACCCCCCCCCCCCCAAATTTTTTTTTACTTTAATAGCCAAAAACATCAAACCGGAAGTGCAGGAGAGGAGTGGGGAGGTTTGGCGAGCCTGTTATGTGTGGAGCTGCTGGTATTAGACACAGTGCAGTAGAAAGAAGACATGTGAGGTCAGTTACAGAAAGCGAACCTGTTGAAACAGGCTATGTGAAGCGTTCGACAGCCAACTGTTATGCCCATGTACAATGCTGTTTTAACACCTTACTCGGGCGATTCCTAGAACACCTCTTAGCCACTATCTAATCACACCCTTAACACCTGGCTGTGTGATTGCTAATTGGGATTTTCCAGGGTACATAATTGCCACAGATTCTTGTACAAGTCATTGTCTGAATTGAGAAAGCCAGTCGGATGACTAGCGAAACGTCTTCAAGAACTACATTTCAAGTCCAGTTGATCTAATTGAATACAACAGATGAACCTGTGTGAAACATGTTAATGCAGTAGCTACATTAAACAAATAGCTACATAGTAGGAGTAGCTACATTTAACTGCGTGGTCATCCCTTCCTAATAATTTCTTTATGTGATATTGTCCTGCTATACTGCTGGGTACGGAGCAGTGGGAAGGCGAGGACCCGAAAAGAATCCTGGTGCATTAGGTGGATACCTAAATATCAGTTACCTGTGACGCACATCAGGGTATTTCTACACATTGGTTGTATTTGTAGCTGCCCTGTAAACCTGCCATCTCCTCTCCTGTGTTTGTCTTTAGTAACAGACAGAACTTCACTAACTAATGAACCCTTCTTTACCAGGTCAGTAGTAGTTACTAGAGGAGAGGGTTGCCCTGCCTGTTACTAAACAAAAACACTGGAGATCACTCGCACAAACAACTCACACTGTAATATCATATGTTCCTACCTGCAGACATGACAGTGATGGGTGCCCCCTGATCGGTTATTGATCAGTGCGTGTTACCTTGGCGTGAGGGGGTTGTGATTGATTCCCCTGTACACCTGGTTATGGCGTGTTCCTTGGTTGAGGAGGGTCAGTCAATGTGGGCATCTTGTATGGCCAGTCAATGCAGGCATCATCATAATAGTACTGTGGGCATCTTATATTGACCAGTGACTGTTTTGATAATTACATACCACTGGCATCTAGTGTCATAATTGTATGTAGTACCAGTTCTCTGCTCGGGGGTACTCTGTGGCATATATATGTCAGCCCTCCAGTTTCCCAGACACGGTTAGTGTCAGCCCTCCCAGTTCACCAGACACTAGACACTGTTACATTACAAAACTGGCGTGATGGAATGGAGGGCTGACCTAACAGTGTCTGGTGAACTGAAAGTCTGATCTAACAGCGTCTGATAAACTGGAGGGCTGACCTAACAGTTTCTGCTAAACTGGAGGCCTGACCTAACTGTGTGTGCTGAACTGGAGGACTGTAAGTGGTTCAGCAGCCAATGTTAGTACAGCCCTCCAATTCACCAGCCAGTTAGCCCACAACACCCACCTCAGGCCTCTTCCCTCCTTGTTAAAAGCCAGTAGGCAGGGGGGAAGTGATAGCCTGTAATACTAATTCAATGCAAGGTCAGGGAGACACCTTCCCAGGAAAATGCAACCAAGCAAGGAGTGTCAGCCCAGATAAATGACCCAAGGTAAACTGTTAGGACCTTCCATACGGGGTTACCTTGACGTGGTTGGAGATGTTTCACTTTATGCATAAAATTGTAACTAAAAACCCCCATGTTTTTACTGTTTGCACTAGCATGATATTATGATATATGGGGCCAGGAATGTGCATTGACCATCTCTTTTCTTGTTGTTCAATGGTGTGGGTGAGTTCTTCGTAGAATTTCGCACATTTCTGAGAAAATGAACAAAAAACAACTTCAAAAGGTAGAGAAATCATGCCAAAACCTGACGGAATGTAAAAAAAAGTTACTAAATTCAATCTCCCAAATGTCCTGAATCAAACGGTAGAGCCATATGTGTGGTTACACATGCGGACGTGGAAGCGAAAAGCCACGATGTGAGACAATGCATGATGGTTGAGAAACAGCGAAATATTTAGCCAACTCCGAATTGGACAGTTCTGCAGTTTTTTCCACAAAACACCCTGATAACTCAGAAATACCCCACACAAACTATATATTGCTGAAATCTAAACACCTTCAGCTATGTAGCACTGTAGTTGTTCATTCATACCATCAATGGTGTGGGCGCAGTTCTTCGTAGAATTTCGCATTTCTACACAATTTTCTGGAAAAATAGAGAAAAAATACATTTCAAAGTTACAAAATCACACCAAAACCCCATGTAATGTAAAAAAAAGCACTACTAAATATCAATCTCCCAAATGTCCTGAATCAAACGTTATGCCATATGTGGTGGTTACACACGTGGAAGTGGAAGCCCAAAGAAACAAAGTGAAACAATGCACAATGGCTCAGAAACAGCAAAAAATATTCAGTCAAATCTGAATTTGAACAGTCTGCAATTTTTCCCCACAAACCATATATTTCCACACACCTTTATCTACGAAATTCTGTAGTTGTTCATTCGTACCATCAATGGTGTGGGCGCAGTTCTTCGTTAGAGTAGAGTTCGCAGTTTTAGCAGATTTCTAAAAAAATTGATAAAAACACTCTCAAAGGTAGAATCATCCAAAATCCCAAGTAATGTAAAAAAAAGTTACCAAATATCAATTTCCTAACTGTCCTGAATCAAACGGTATGCCCTATGTATGGTTACAACGCAAACGTGATCAACTAGCCACAAAGTGAGCCATGAACAATGGCCCAATTACAGCAACTTTTCAGATTTGTCAGACTAAACACCCCTCTGTATTAGAAATATACCCCCAAAACTATATATTCTTGGGAATTACACATTCAGCTACGTTACGGGCCATGCTTTCATACTACATAAGAATTCCAGACCCAGTAATCCAAGGAACTCCGTGTTTTTAGGAGGTTTTGTGAAAAATAAAGTAAGATGATGCAAGGGTTGAAATCCTACCTAAACCCACTTGACAAGCAAAAAACCCCACTTAATGTCAATCTCCCACATGTTCTGAATCAAACGGTATGCTATATCGGGGATGCACCACAGGGACGTGGCCACCAACTAGCTCAAATTGGACGCATGCACAAGTGTAATTACAAGAAAAAATCAAAGTGCTCTGTAATTTCAAACAGCCCCAAAACTTGGAAATGCCCCCACAAATAAAACCCCCCACTAAATTCAATCTCCCACATGTTCTGAATCAAACGGTATGCCCTATGTGTGGATGTACACAGAGACGTGGCCACAAATAGCTCAAATTGGACGTATGCACAAATGCAATTACAAGAAAAAACAAAGTGCTCTGTAATTTGAGCAGCCTACCCTTTTTCTAAGGAAACAGTCCCGAAAACTGGAATTCCCCCCACAAGCATATATTTTTGGAAGCTACACACTTCAGCTACGTTACGGTGCCATGCTTTCATGCATACATAAGAATTCCAGACCCAGTGATCCAAAGAACTCCGTGTTTTCACGGAGTTTTCACATTGGTAACAGAGGATATGGTACGGAATCAATTAGACAAAGTTAATATCAATAAAGCGCCAGGACCAGATGGATTGCATCTAGGATTTTAAAAGAGCTTAGTTCAGTTCTAGCAAGACCACTGTGTCTCATCTTTCAGATTCGCTTTTGTCTGGGGATGTGCCACTGGATTGGAAAAAAAGCCAATGTTAATACCAATATTCAAAAAAGGTAGTCGTTCACAGCTGGTAACTATAGACCTGTAAGCCTAACATCAGTGGTAGGAAGGTGATGGAAACTTTGTTAAGGGATCATACCTTGACTTTGTCTCAGAGATTATTTATAGTAGTAGTCAGCATGGATTTATGAGAAATAGATCATGCCAGACAAATTTAATGGTTTTTATGAAGAGTGAGGAGAAGTTAGATTCAGGCACAGCTGTGGATTGTGGTATATTGGATTTTGCAAAAGCCTTTGATACTGTGCCACATAGGCGACTAATGTATAAACTGAGGACTTGGCCTTGAAGAAAACATTTGTTCATGGATAGAGAAACGGTTATTGGACCGCAAACAGAGAGTGGTGGTAATGGAGCTACATCTATGTGGGCTAAGTTCTAAGCGGAGTTCCTCAGGGTTCTGTACTGGGCGCTTCTGTTTAATCTGGTTATAAATGACTTAGAAGGGGGCATTGAGAGCAAGGTCGTGTTTGCTGATGACACTAAATTATGCAGAGCTTTGGAAACTTCAATGATGTGCAAGTGCTGCAAGCAGACTAGATAGATTATCAAAATGGGCAGCAGAATGGCAGATGAGATTCAATGTTGATAAATGTAAGGTGATGCATTTGGGATTTAATAATCCCTGTGCCACCTACACCATAAATAACTCTGTGTTAAGTGCATTGAAATGGAAAAAGATTTGGGGTTCTGGTAGATAACAGACTTAGCTGTAGCAAACAATGCCAGGTGCAACAGCTAGAGCTAGCAAGATATTGTCTTGTATAAAGAGGGGAATGGAATCAAGAGAGAAAAATATTATTCTCCCCTTTACAAGCACTGGTAAGGCCACATTTGGAATATGCGGTGCAGTTTTGGAATCCCATATACAAAAGGGACATCTGGAAATTGAGGCAGTTCAGAGAAGGGCAACTAAATTAATAAGGGGAATGGAGGGGCTTGAATATGCAGGCAGATTAGACAAGTTAGGGCTGTTTACATTGGAGCGGAGCGGCGGTTGGTGGGGACATGATAACCTTATACAAATATATTAATGGCCCAACAGTGAACTCTCTGGTGCATTGTATTAATAGGTCATATCAGAGGACTCGTGGACATACTTTAGGGTGGAAGAAAAGAAGTTTCATCTTCAAGTTAGGAGAGGTTTCTTTACAGGTGAGAACGGTGAAACTGTGAACTGTCTCCAGCAGAGGTGGTAATGGCAAGTTCATTGAATAACTTTAAAAAAGGCCTGGAAAGTTTCTAAAACTAAAAAATATTGAGAATTACTGGTATTAATGCATATAGATCTGGTGATCCAGGGTACTTTCCGATTGCCGTTTGGAGTCAGAGAGAATTTTTTCCCCCCTTTGTTAGCTGGGTTTTTTGCCTTCCTCTGGATCAACTGTTAGGTAGGGTTTAAAAAAAATAAATAAATAAAAAAAAAAAAAAAAAAGTGAATAGGTTGGACTTGATGGACGAATGTCTTTATTCAACCTTAATTACTATGTTACTATGTTACTATGTGTTTTTAGGAGGTTTTGTGAAAAATAAAGTAAGATGATTCAAGGGTTGAAATCCTACCTAAACCCACTTGAGCAAAGAAACCCACTTAATGTCAATCTCCACATGTTCTGATCAAACGGTATGCTATATGCGTGGATGCACACAGGGACGTGGTCACCAACTAGCTCAAATTGGACGCATGCACAAGTGTAATTACAAGAAAAAAATCAAAGTGCTCTGTAATTCAAACAGCCCCAAAACTTGGAAATGCCCCCCACAAATAAAAAAACCCCCCACTAAATATCAATCTCCACATGTTCTGAATCAAATGGTATGCCCTATGTGTGATGTACACAGAGACGTGGCCACCAACTAGCTCAAATTGGAGATCATGCACATATGCAAACAAGAAAAAATCAAAGTGCTCTTGAATTTGAACAGCCTACCCTTTTTCTAAGGAAACAGTCCCGAAACATGGAAATTCCCCCACAAAACTATATATTTTGGAATTTACACACCTTCAGCTACGTTACGGTGCCATGCTTTCATACATACATAAGAATTCCAGACCCAGTGATCCAAAGAACTCTGTGTTTTAGGAGTTTGTGAAAAATAAAATAAGATGATTCAAGGATATGAAATCCTACCTAAACCAACTTGACAGCAAAAAAACCCACTAAATGTCAATTCCCACGTATCCTGCATCAAACGGTATGCCATATGTGTGGGTGCCAGAGAGCGTGGCCACCAACTAGCTCAAATGGGGACGCAGCACAAGTGTAATTGCAGAAAAAAATCAAAGCGCTCTTTAATTTGAACAGCCTAATCAATTTTGAAATACCCCCCACAAACTATATATTTTTGGAAGCTACACACCTTCAGCTACGTAATGGTATCATGCTTTCGTATATACGTGAAGAATCACGACTGCTATTATAGAAACTCCGTGCTTTTAGGAGATTTTGTGAAAAAATAAAATAAGAGGGACTCAATGGTTGAAATCCTACCTAAACCCACTTGGCAAGTAAAAAAAACCCACTAAATGGCAATCTCCACATGTCCTGAATCAAACGGTATGCCATAAGGGTGGTGCAACGGAGACGGGGCACCCAACTAGCTCAAATGGGATCCATGCGCAATTGCAATTACAGAAAAAAATAAAAAAAGCCACAACCCACCCCTCTACCCTATACCCACTCCCCTTTTAGTGGAAAACCAGTTAGTACGGAGAGTCACACAAGTTTTATGCACACTTTTACCTCTGCAAAATTTCCTACTAAAATAGGCTAGTTTCCCTTGAAATCCAACAATAAAATGATCCGCGTTACTTTACCGATATCACCGGGGACATGGGAAGCTTGGAGAAGACAAAGTTTTTTGCTAATTTATAGTTTTAGGGTAAAAAAAAAGGGTGTGTATCACTTAAGATTTTTTTGTGTGCATTTCCCCTTTTTTTGGGGGATCATTCTCAAAGATGATCATCAAATCATCTTAGGGAATGATACCGAACTTGGAATACGGGCATAATGCCCGTTTTCCAATTCGAAATCCGATCGGAAAAATCACTTCCGGAAATCATTTTCCAGGAAGTGATTTTTCATTCATGGCAAAGATCAATAATTTGGTGATCAGAAGTTCCCATTTTTTTCTAAGTCTTCTCTAAGTAGCAAAGACTTAGAAAAAAATCCTATTTGTGAATGGAACTTTGAGTTCCATTCACAAAATGTATTGTACAGCTGTCGCTTGACAGCTGTGCTATACAGGTACTGCAGCATGACCTGAATGGAGATCAGGCTGCAGTACCTCAACTAGACCACCAGGGCAGTCTCTACCAGTTCAAGGGAAGACCCGGTGAAGGAGGAAGCTCAGTGACATCAACGGGGTCTCCCTTTCCGGAACAACCCTTTCCTCCACGTGGGACCGGCTTTCTCCCGCGGACCCGGCTAAAGGCAGGTAAATCTCCCGATCCCCCCCTCGGATTGGACGAAACCGAGGGGGGATCGAGGGGCTAGGGGGGCAGTTGAATACTGCCCCCCGATCGCACCTAGCTCCGTTTTTTGGGGGGTTTTTTCAGGTACAGCCACAGATCGTATATTAAGATTGTGGCAGTTGGGCATACACTGCACAGATCGTGAATATACGATCTGTGGCAGGGAAAGGGTTAAAGGGCATGTCCACCCCCCAAACTAAAAATTTCCCTACTACTGGCCCCACTGTACAATTAAATAAAAACCTTACCTTACATCCCTGCTCTTGTGGTTCTTGTGTAGTCCATGAATAAAGTCCAGGAAACTGTAGGGTAGGAGCTGTCTTCCTGCCATAAAGGTCTCTGCCTCTGTGTTGCCTCCGGGAGGTAAAGAGACTTGCGCATTGGAGACCCTTTCCCCCCTCCCTCCCGATGCCTCTCTTGATTATTTCAGCCATAATAAAATTCTTTTAACATAGCAGGGAGGTCCCCCCACCCCCAACCGCTTCATCTTATACCAAATAACGCTTCGTTGTTACTTACAGCACCTCGTTCCAGCGCCGTCTCACTGATGGCAGCCGCGGCTGTGATTGGCTGCCTCTCAGCCAATCACAGAAGCGGTGCCGGTCCGGCCCCCTGCTTACAGTGTCAGCGGGCAGGGAAGCCGGACCAGTACAGCGAAGGAACGAGGTGCTGTAAGTAAGAAGGGAAACGTTTTTTGGTATAAAAAACATAGCGGTTGGGGTGGGGGGACCTGCCCTACAGTATGTAAAAATTGAAAAAGAGGGTGGACATACCCTTTAAGCATGTTGTCCAGAAGCTTCTCTTTGGAGTAATGTTTAACAAGTTACTCCTCTGTGATGGCTAAATTCTTAGAGAGAGGTTATAAAAAAGAGGATTTGATTAAGGATAAAGAACGAGTGTTGAATATTTCTAGAAGTGCAGCTATGCAAAGCCGCAATAATACAGATATACAAAACAAGGGATTACCATTTGTTTCTACATTCAGCACTCTCTCTGAGAGAACTAAAGGTATTATTAAATCCAATTGGAAAATTATGACCATGGACCCCCAGTATGGCCAGTTATTTCAAAACCCACCCTTATTTTCCTATAGAAGATCAAAAAATTTGGGGGATGAATTAATACACACGGATTTGTTACCAGGTAATATCACTCCCACATATAGATTAGGTGACCCTAAAAGTGGAACCCATCCGTGTGGGAATTGTCAAATATGTACCTCCATTATCAAAGGAGATAAAGTCTGCCATCCTTGCAAAGGTACCCTGATTAAACATAGAGATTTCTCTACCTGTAATTCTAAAGGGGTAATATATTATTTAAAATGTCCATGTGGCAAAGGCTACATTGGACAGACAAAGAGAGAAATCAAGACACGGATCTGGGAACATAGAAGAGATATATCAAATTATAAAGGAATTAGCAAAAGATATGAGATCCTCAATATCTAAGCACTTCTTTGAAAATAGACATAATCTGAAACTAAAATGGCAGGTCGTGGAAGTCGTTAGTCAATCCACTAGAGGAGGTAACTTTGTTAAAAAATTACTCCAAAGCATTCTGGACAGACATGCTTAACACTTTAGCTCCAAGTGGATTAAATGAAACAATGAACCTCTTGTGTTATTTGTAAGCGGTAAATTTTTTCCAGTAGGAATCCATGTAGTAACTGTTCAACAAATCCCTTTATTTTATTTAGGTGATGGCTTGATAAACCATTTTTGGTTCTTCTACAAACGATATTTCTCATGTTACAAATTTTTTGTACGAGTCACCTTTTGATATGGACACTGAGACACTGAATCACAGATATGTATCATGTTTTAATCACTTTTATAAGTGATATTTTATAAGTACATTGTGAACTATTTATATATATATGACTATTTAACTGCACATGTTTTTAATATATATATCTGCTGTTATATGATATTGAATGTACATTTTTGGCACTTTATATTGGTACACATGTTGATTGGAATGTATTTATTGATATTCATGTTATTTATTGCACAAGCACTTTTGGAGTAATGGATAATCTCCCACCTGAAGGGTGGAGTCCAATCACAAACAGTATTTATTGCCACACACTGGGAGGGTTTGATTATGCACCTGAGGAAGGGGCGCGTCCCCCGAAACGTTGTGCACGTGAGATGGTTGAAGTGAAATAAAAGTTTAAATTGGTTCTGCAGTGTGCGTTTTCCCTGTTTTTCTCCCTGGATTTGTCCATTTGGGTGTGGGAAACCCTTGGGTGGAGATAGCACCTGCTACCTGGACTACATTTCCCTATGTGCACAGGTAACCCGATCTGCAATTGTATACTTTAAAGGACAACTATAGTGTCCAATCCAGGCCACAAAGGGGGGCAGAGCATCAACACACTATAGTTGTCCTTTAAGAGGTTAACTCTGCTTTGCAACATACATTAACCCGCAGTATATCCAAAACCCAACTCTGCACCTTTACACTGTGTCCTTGGAACTAACTCCTGTTAAGCTACATCCTTTAGCACTGCAACCTGTCACTGAATTGCAAGCAACAGAAGTATCTAAACTGCAATTATGCAGGACACCCAAACCGAAAAATCAGGTACCCAACCTGAAAAAGCAAGAACTTCCTTATTTTAATTTTATTAGTCATGCTTTGATTCTTACTTTCAATTAATGGTTAATTTGTACATTTTGCAATGTTTTCTTCAGGTACAACACTAAAAGTCAAGCACTTTTACAAGTGGAGAAATGGCATCAGAGGTAAATAATACATTTTAATTTCTTTTGGCGAAATAGAATATATAACATAAGAATGTTATCCTTAAAAAAACGAAAACACATTTATTTTAAAGTTCATTGCTTCCCAGGACTTTTGGGGCAAGGATACACTGCTCCATTTTTTCACATGTTTATTCTCAAAGATAAAGTTGCAGAGAAGGAAACAAGGGAAGTAATAGGAGTAAAAACTATAAAATGAATAAAGAATGCTGGGCACAAAAAAGTAAGAAAATAGAATTTTACATTAGGAACCAGAAAACTAGGAGGTTCAGAATATATGAACCTCACATATAAATCCTGCTTGCAGAGCGAGTGTGACATTGGAACTTTGATAAACAAAAGTGTTTAGTTAGGGTGAGGCCACACTACAACACGCTCCCGTCTGTGATTACGCAATTGGAACGAATGCCATTGTGCAAAAAAAATGTGTATTGCATGTGCTTCGATTAACGGATCACACGCGCAGCACACTAGTATGGCCACATCAATTGGACCATACTAGTGTGTGCTTTTAAAAGCGCAATTGTATCACAATCTGATCTTGCAAGCACATTAGTGTGCCTAACCCTTACTGTGGTCAGTGTGAATGTATCAATATTTTATTTCTGCGAGTGAGTGGAAGTAGAAAAATTCACTTTGCTTTCATCTTACCGCTTGGGATAAGTTGGTGGGGTTTATTTAGTAAAACTTTAGGTCTACGGTTTCTAAAATAAATAGTTGGTTGTATCTGTGTTACCTGTAAGTCTGGGTCTGGGAAAGTGAAAAAATTAAAAGCAAGGATTGCTGATTATCTATTGTTGTGTATTAATATTTAGTATGCATCCTGCTGTATATATGGGATCTTGGAGCAGCTATTCCAAGGGACCTTTTTTTGTTTCATGTGAGTGGGTTGCCCATTTGAAATCTGAGATGCAAACTTTAAAGGGGAAATGTGCAGCATTGCAGGGCTTCCCAAACCTGGGGGGAGTGCAGGTACTGGCAGGGGCCAGTAAATTGGGGGTTGGAAATGGGGGGGGGGGGGAGAGAGGTAGTTTTGTAAGGGCCACCAAGGGAATTAGGGGTCCAAAGGGTAGGATTGCTTCTTCCCAGCCAGTGTATCCCAACTGATTTGCCGTCTTAGGTGAAGAAGCGGAGAAGGACAGCTCAGAAGTAGCATGTATGGGCTAGGCTGATCCCTTGAGCACCCAGGGGACCATCATCTCTAATAAAAGGGAGGGAGAACTTGGGGCCAGAAAGGCTAGGTAAGTGTTAGTGGTAGGGGACTTCATTTTAGAAAAGGTGGATAGAGTTATCTGTCACCAATACCCGAACAGTGCGTTGCCTGCCTGGTGCTAAGGTTCAATGTTTTGTGGAGTAGACTATTGTGTTGGGCTGAGAGTAACCCAGTGGTCTTGGTTCACATTGCAGCCAATGACAAATTTAGAGGAGGAGGAGAGGCCCTTAAAAATTACCTCAGAGAGTAATTAGCCAAGTTAAAAGTAAGGACATCCAGGGTAACCTTTTCAGAAATACTACTGCAGCCACATGCTACACTAATGAGGCAACAGGAGCTTAGGAGGATGGGAACAAAGCCTTGAAACTTGCATGCGAGCACGGACCTTTGCTAAGTCCTGAATGCTTTCAGCTAATACTATACTATAGCACTCATGTGGGCTATAGCATCGTTTAACCCGGAAGCAGTCAAATCAGCGAGGAAGCATGCTTACTGATACGGTAAGTTACAAGGCTTTGATTCCTGGCTCCTGTAACAATTTAAGAACTGGAGGTAAGACATAGCTCTTTTACATCCCGTTCTTCAATTAATGTGTAATGAGTCAAGAAGGACAATTATACTCGCCTCTCCCTCGCTCCTCTTCCTCCATAGCTGCATAGTACAGGTAAGGACCTAAATCACCAACTCCTTAACCTGGATACTTTCTTTAACTCCTACAATACTTACTCAAATCTCCTTTGGCAATCAACTCTGCTCCTTCTCTCTTCCCCTGTAAGTGACAGATCATAATTTAGCCAATGGGAAGACACCCTCTGCAAGGAGGTATGTCTTCCCATTGGATGCACTGACATTGGAAGGGAGTAGGGATGAAGCAGATCGCCTACTGAAAATTTGAGTAAGTATGTGTAGGACCACATGAGGTGCTAAAAAGTACATTTCGGGCAGTGTGGGATTTGTTATGGTTTGTACTGGGAGCTTTGTGCTGGGGTTAGGTATGCTCTATTTACAGTGAAAATTTGTGTTTGTCATAGGCTTTGGGAGATACTAGTTTGCAGGATTTTAGAACTTCCTCCCATTCCTTGCCATCGAGAGGATCCAGGTCTGTTTTTGGACAATTTTGTAGAACTTGATAAAAACTTGATTACAACCTAGTAGGTTTGGTCCTGGTAGTGGATTAGGTTGGGACTCATAAGAGAAATTCCAAAGTTGTGGTATAAAAGCATTTTGATCTGGAGGTACCTGAAGTCCATGGGGTTGATTGAATCAGTGTTCTCCCTAGCATCTTCATGTCAGCTGTTACTTGCTGTTTTAGAAGTGCTATCCTCATTCAGCTGCTTCAAGTTGCATCATTGCAGAGAGTAGAGAGCCTGAACTCAGCTCACTCTACTTAAATTAACCGAAGGTGAAGGAATGAGGGGGGGGGGATGAGCTTGGCTAAAAGAACTAAGGAGAGCAGTTCTAAAATGCCAGGTAAAAGCTGCTGCAGACTTTTAACAGTGGCCCCTGTGATTAGCAGCCATAAGATCACCACACCTGCCTCTTGCTTCCTTCCATCCAATTAGAACTTAGAGTAGGTGAGCAGTGAACAATTCAATGAAGGAAACATGGAAATCGGGTACATACTGTATATCATGTCAATGCTGGCAGCTGAAAGGGTTAAAGGTAATACTCTGCTGACCCTGAAAGTGTTAATGGCAATACTCTGGGAAAATGCTGGCACTGAAGGGTTAATGTCAATACTCTGGGAAAGTGCTGGCACTGAAATTATTAGTAAGAAAATCTGCTGGCACTGAAACTTTAATTGCAATACTCTGCTGGCACTGAAAGTGGTAATGGTAGTACTCTTGTAAAGTACTTATTCATGCCACCGGCTGGAAACTATTTTTTCAGCACATCTGCTGAAAATCTCTGCAAGATTCTGTCTTGTCATTTTCTAACAAGCGCGCTACACACAGTCCTGAGCGTTTCCCAATGCAAAGCATAGGGAGAACGCTCAGGACTTCAGATTTTCTCTAGCCACGGCTGACTCCCTATCCTTTAAGTACAGGGAAACAACCACAGCAAAGGGAAATTTTCAGGCATTTCCAAACGACCGTGAAGCTGACTGTGAATGTTTGCGATTGTTCAGAAAAAATGCACTACGCACAGTAACGAGAAAGGGACAATACTGTTGTTATTGTCCCTTTCTTGTTACTGTGTGCACCCACCTTAAACCTGCCCATTCAGCATTTTGTTTGTGTATAAATAAATGCTTCCGAAATACTTACTTCCTGTTTGCAGGACCCCCTAATAGACACCGTTATGGTCTTGCCCTTGACTCAGTGCCTGGGTTGATTTATTTGCTCAGTAGAGATCTGAGCATGTTTGACCCATCCAACATCCAATTAATAGAAATTACTGTTAGGAACATTACAAGGTAGTGTGCATTCTGGGAAGAAAAAGGACTGTTACAGAACCTGAAATGGCAGCTCACTAATGTCAACAGCAGGAAATAGCAAGGGGTATAAATTCAACTGATTTTTTAAAATGGAAGAGAATATGTAGAATAACTATGTATGCATAATATAAAATGTTAAATAAGATCTGATTGGTTGGGGCAAAATTAGCACCATTTTAAATGATGGGAACTTTTATTGAATCTCCCTGTAAGAATTTTAAAAATAATGATATTTTACACTGAACTTTCCCTATAATGGTTCTGTATTAACGCAGTTAATACTGTGTACATCATGAGAACGAGCAAAGGGAAGCTGCGGTAAGGAAATATATTGCATTAGTTCCCCACTATAAAGGTATATGGATAAAATGAGCATAGCATCAATTTGATTTTGTACATATCATTATTCAGATTTTTTCTGGGAGACAATATAACATTAAAGTTCATCTCAATCATAAATGTCAATCATTATTAGTAAATCTCCTGGACCGGATAAAATACATCCTAGGGTACTTAGGGAGCTAAGTTCAGTTTTATCTAGGCCATTGTTTCTTATTTTTGCTGATTCCCTCATGTCCGGTGGTGTGCCTCTGGATTGGAAAAAGGCTGATGTTATTCCAATATTCAAAAAGGGTAGTCGTTCACAGCCGGGTAATTACAGGCCTGTAAGTTTAACTTCAGTGGTGGGGAAGATCCTGGAAAGTTTAATAAGGGATCATGTTCTAGAGTATGTTTCAAGGACTGACACTATAAGTAGTAACCAGCATGGATTTAGGAGGAATAGATCTTGTCAAACTAACTTGCTTGGCTTTTATGAGGAAGTAAGTAGAAATTTAGACTCTGGTATAGCAGTAGATGTAGTTTACTTGGATTTTGCAAAGGCTTTTGATACAGTCCCCCATAGGCGACTAATGAAAAAGCTAAGGTCTGTTGGTCTGGGGAGTCACATTTGTACATGGATAGAAAATTGGTTAAAGAATAGGATGCAGAGAGTAGTTGTTAATGGGGCTTCATCATTATGGACTAAAGTGCTAAGTGGGGTGCCACAGGGTTCTGTGTTGGGGCCGCTTCTATTTAATCTATTTATTAATGATTTGGAAGTGGGTATTGTCAGCAAGGTTTCTGTGTTTGCTGACGACACAAAACTTTGTCGACCATTAAAAACTTCAGAGGATGTGCAATCGTTGCAAGGGGATCTAGATAGATTGTCACATTGGGCTGCTAAGTGGCAGATGAGATTCAATGTTGATAAATGGAAGGTGATGCATTTTGGACTTAAAAATCCTTGTGCTACTATACTATAAATGGCTCTGTGTTAAGTGAATCCCTGTTGGAAAGGGATCTTGGAGTTTTGGTGGATAACAAACTTAAAGGTAGCAAGCAGTGCCAGGCGGCAACAGCCAGAGCCAGCATGGTATTGTCTGTTATAAAGCAGGTATGGATTCAAGGGAGGAAAATGTAATTCTCCCTTTTACAAGCTTGGTAAGGCCTCATTGGAAATGCAGTGCAATTTTGGAATCCTGTGCACAAAAAGGACATCTTTGAAATGGAAAGGGTTCAGAGAAGGGCAACTAAATTAATAAGGGGTTGGGGAGTTTGAATATGAGAGACTGGAAAGTTACAATTATGTACGCTGGAGAAAAGGCGCTTGCTGGGGATATGATTACTGTGTATAATACATTAACGGGCCATACAATAAACTATCTGGGGCATTGTTCACCAAGAGAACATGTCAAAGGACACGAGGACATCCCTTAAGACTTGAGAAAAAAGTTTAGGCTTCAAGCTCGAAAGGGTTTTTCACTGTGAGAACGGTAAAGCTATGGAACTGTCTTCCAGTGGACTTTGTAATGGCAGGTTCATTGGTCAGTTTCAAAAAAAGCTGGATGAGTTTCTGCAAACAAGGAATGTTGCAAGTTACTGGTATTGATACATAAAGTAGAGTTGATCCAGGGAAATTTCCGATTGCCACTTGGAGTCAGGAAGGAATTTTTTCCCCCTTCATAAATTTGGTGGGTTTTTTTTGCCTTCCTCTGGATCAACAGTTAGGCAGGAAATGAGGATATTGCTAGATGGGTTGGACTGGATGGACGTATGTCTTTATTCAACCTCAAATACTATACTATACTATACTATAAATGTCAATCTCAATAAAGAGATGTATGTAGCATACAATGTATTTATCTTCTTATATAGCATTGAACATATTATGCAGCACTTTTAGTTTAGGCTAAGGGGTGTTTCTAAACAACTCTCTGAATATTTCAATAGCTACTGAAGGGTAATACAAGTTCTGTTGTTATTGGCATTTGCCAGGTAAGTAATCATTAGCATTAACTTGTTTATACAGCCTTTTTTCTGTGTTTTTCAGGGCAATAAACTTTGGGGAGGAAGATTTACTGGTAAAATAGACCCAATTATGGAGGTCTTTAATTCATCTGTGTCCTATGACCAGCGAATGTGGTCAGCTGACATCAAAGGAAGTCAAGCATATGTTAAGGCTCTTGAAAAGGCACAACTAGTAAGCAAGTCTGAGATGGAACTAATTATCACTGGCCTGGATAAGGTACGTTTTTCAATATTTTAGTTGCCATGCTTTCCTTTGTTCTATAAGCATTACATATACTCTTAAATGTCCTTGGTTAATGGTTACAGATCCACGAGGAATGGTCTACTGGAACTTTTGTTCTAGCTAAAGGAGATGAGGATATCCACACTGCTAATGAACGACGTCTTAAGGTACACCCTTGCACTCATTATCACACATTGATACTATTCTGGAAGATGCATACAATTAAAAATACTATAGCTTTTTTTTCAGTAATAAGTAGCTCTGATTTAAATTTTTGTTTTACAAAATAGAGAATTTTCCTTAATGTGCACCATATGTAAAAAGATATTTTTAGTTTACATAGCTATTAGGTCTGGGTTAGTTAAGAAGGCTCCATACGTACATACTCACATATTTGGCAGTCTTTGGCATGGAGTCTATATCAGTGAGTGTTGCACTGTACACTATTTGAATAGCATTACGTGAGGGTTACCACTTATAAATGTGTATTCAGTACAGCTAACTAGTTTCCTCAAAATACACAATTTAACCTCTGATTTTATGTTCCATGTTAAATCTCCCTAACATTGTGTAAGTTTTAGAGGTACATTTATCTATGTCAAAAACAGCCATACCCCTCAATTGTCTCAGTTTGGCCAAAATGCCATGATGGCGTGACCAAGATGATTCTGGGGCATGGTTGGGGGGAGTTGGACAGTCTAGGAGAGAGTTCAAGTCCTGCAAATTCCCCAGTCATCCTATCTCCCGTGTTAAGGTTGCCATACATATGAACAATAATAGGTAAATCCCATCGGGGAACGGCGGAATATACCTATTATCGTTCGTGTGGAGCTTTTCCCAACCCGTTCAGTGTGCCAACAAACCACCGTAGTCAGCACACCAAACGATCGGGAATGACAGAAAATTTCCGTTGTCCGTTATTGCCTCCCTTTACTTGAAGTAGAGGGAGCCAATACTGATCGTGCGGTGTGTGGCCGCATGGCCAACCGATGGGGGTCGGTCAGGTCCGTGTGTGCAGTTTCCACAACATGTGTGCTGACAGATACCAGTGTGATCAGTCGGCACACATGCTGTGGGATCGCATGTGTATGGCCAGCTTTAAGGCTGGACAAATCCCTGGACCCAGGTATGCTCCTAAAAATGTACATCTGTCACCATACTTTTTATATGAATGTCTGGCAATGGAACTGATTACCTAAAAATAATTTTTCATGCAGTATTCAATTTGAGCTGAAATGGTGTTTTATATTCAGGAACTGATTGGAGAGGCTGCTGGTAAACTCCACACTGGAAGAAGTAGAAATGATCAGGTATGAAGAATGTATGTAATGTATTTGGCATCAACTTATTTCAATGTGATGTTTTTTTACTCTGATCAATCCTTAAAGGGTATGTCCACCCCCCCCCCCAAAAGATTTTTTAGTATTTTGTTGGGAAAGCTTGTAAACCTCAACCTCGTTTGTCATTTTTGCCCAACACACATCCTGCCTGGCCTGTCAGAATTTGTCAAATATCAGCCATGTGTATGGCTGCCATAAGGTGCTGGCATTATATTGCATTATTACACAACTAGATTGATGCATATTTTGGGGGGGGGGGTCTTCCATTGCTTTGAGAATGGGTATAATAAAAATATAGGACTAATATCAGAGCAAAATAAATTATTCTTATTTATTTACACAACCAATCAGTATTAAAGAACAATTCTTAGGGCTCAAGCAAGAGTCAGAGACAAGAAGAGTAGACTCCTCTACTCTTCCTTTGAGAAGGGAACATACTTATGCTTTGCATTTAAAAAGTAGCAAAGGAAAAATGGTTCTCTTTTTATGACATAGGCCACCTAGGCAAAGAACTAGGGCACCTATTCTTCTCCCTAGCATCTCCCTGACAGCATTTATATTCAGTTTCAGAACTGCTCTCCTTGTTCAGCTATAATTTGTAACATTGTAGTGAGTAGAGAGCCTGAACTCCACACACTACTTAGCAACAAATATTGCAAAAGAACTGAAGGTGAAGGAAGGAGGGGGGAGGATGAGCTCAGCTAAAAGGACAGAGGAGAGCAGTTCTAAAATCTCAGGTAAAAGCTGCTGCAGACTTTATAACAGTGACCCCTGTGACTAGCAGCCATGCGATCCCTATCCCTGTCTCTTTCTTCCTTCCACCCAACTCTCCAATTAGAACTTAGAGTAGGTGAGGAGTGAACAATTTAATGGAGGATACATGCAGGTATCCCACTCCTCCCGGTAGTTGCAGGAGTCTCCCGGTTTCTGGGGTGATCTCCCACACTCCTGCAAGACCACCCCAAACTCCTGCGACTTAAAGGATCTCCTCCTTTCATTCGGACCGCCCCCGTTTTGGAAAACACTACCTCAGAATGCATTGTCAGGCCCTCCTCCTCCTAACTGACGTCACAGACATCACGTGCCCCTCGGCACGCCCCTCTGTGACTTCAAACCTCACATCTGCCCCTCACCACGCCCATCAGCACACCCCCTTCCCCCACCCTGCCCGAAAGCCTCATATGGAAAGGTAGATACTTTATTTAATGTCAATGCTGGAAGCTGAAAGATTTAATGTTAATATTGTGCTGGCACTGAAAGTGTTAATGGTAAAAACTCTGGGAAAGTGCTGGTGCTAAAAGTATTAATGGGAAAGTCTGTTGGCATTGAAGGGTTAATGGTAATACTCTGCTGGCACTGAAAGTGTTAATGGCAATACTATGGGGAAGTCTGCTGGAACTGAAGGGTTAATCGGAATACTCTGGAAAAGTGCTGGCACTGAAAGTATAAATAGTAAAGTCTGCTGGCACTAAAGGGTAAATGGCAATACCCTGGAAAGTGCTGGCACTGAAATTATTAATGCCAATACTCTTGGAAAATCTGCTGGCATTGAAAGAGTTAAACAAGTTAAACAGAGAAGTTGTTATATTTTATATATATTTCTAAACAAGGTATTTGTGCCAAATTTTAACTCTATACTTTGTGCTGATATTTTTGTAAGACGAAAAGTAACTGCTACATATCGCACCTTTAAAAATCTGCAAACTATTTTTCAATTAAAAAATAGTGAAGTTTAAAAATTGTACAAGAAAATCATAAGCAAACAAAAGTCTATTTCTAAAACAAATATAGAAATATTTATTCCAAATGACTGACCCTTATTTACTATGCAAGTCATTTAAGAACAATAAAATAAAAAAAAATATAACATCACCCCCATTACATGTCCACACTTCCAGCAGCTGAAATTGCTTACTCTCATTTACAACTGTGCTGCCCTCCCTTAGATATCACAGAGCAAAGATGAGGGCTAAAAGCCCGCCTCCTAGATGGCCCAGGGCCATGATTAACATATCACTTGTCATTGGCTGGTGGGAATGTCTGTTACAACCTCTCTCCTCCTCCTCTGCCAGTCAAACAAACTTGAACTGTTCTGTTGCTAGGATACAGCCTGCATAATCAAGCTGATCAAGGGTGGGTGGAGGAGTGTTTTCTCACATGCTAGCTTTGAGTGACAGTTACAGGCAGACAGAATTGTTACGCCCCCTTCACAGCATGGCTAATTGAAGGCTAAATTAAGGCAGAGAGAAGCTCGAAATCAGGAAAAAAAATGTATGGGGAGGGCTGCTCTTGTGAAAGCAGTTTAAAAAAAAAAATGCATTTAGGCAATAGTTATCTTTTAATTTAGGAAGTATGCATCTGAAACATATTTAATGCTAAACTGTATAACCGAGTTAGAGGTGCTTTTTGCTTAGATTATGCAATATACATTGTTGTTTGTTTAACATTTTTTTGCAACAGGTTGTCACAGATATGAGACTGTGGTTGCGAGAATCTTGCTCTGTACTCTTATCTTATCTAAATCATCTAATCCAGACCATGGTAGACAGAGCAGCCATGTAAGTTTTGCATTGCCGAAACATTACTTTGTAAAGTTTTATGTTTGTGTGACTTTTGGGGTGTAATTTAGAAGTATTTTAAATTAGAACTAGGGTCTCCAAACAAGTTAGGCTTAATTTTGGTGGTTCACTTTCAGAAGTTATAGCTCTGAAATCGTTAAAGTGTATGTCCTCTTAAAAAATCAAAAAACTTTGGCCATATTGAAGCTCTCCCTTGCCCACCCCCATCTTGCCCAAAACAACTTTGGCCATATCGAAGCTCTCCCTTGCCCACCCCCATCTGCCGATTTAGATCTTTAATAAAAGGTTCCGAATCATACTTACAGCCCTTTGCTCGCATTGCTGTCTTCTCCAGTTCTCTGCTTACCGATAGCAGCATAGAGGGGCCAGACTGGCAGCCGTGTCTGACACGTCTGTCGGCTATGAAGATGGTCGTGGGAGGGCTGTAAGTATAATTCGGAAAATTTTATTACAGATCTAACTAGGCGGTTGGGGGTGGGCAGAGGAGAGCTTTATTATGGCCAAAGGTTTTAAGCTAGGAGGAAGGGTAAGGTAATGAAGTGTTAACACTACACGGTGGGGCCAGAAATGGGTTAAATTTTAGTTTTGGGGGTGGAAATGCTTTAATGTTTTTATGCATTTGTATCCCAGCATGATAATATAGGACTTTTAACTTTTTCTATAGGGAGTGTTGCAGTTATTTTTTTTGTGCTTTCTATCATAGTAAGCCCAGTTTTATTTAAACAGACTGCACATTGTTCGTTTCAAATTTCCTCACTGATCACTGATAAAATTTTAGGGGGAATCAACTCAGAGCCACAACTGCTTGGGTCCCATGTATTTAATATAGCAGTTGCGGCTCTGGGTGAATTCCAATTGTGTTCTACGTGATGCACCACTAATGCCAGCTGATGGCTGTAGTTAGAAGTTATGAAAAAATGGGACACTACAGTTATATGAGATCTTTCTACCCACACAGCCTTCTCAACTCCTGTCTTAATGTTGCTTTAATCGCTGGTAAAGAGGTTTGCATGACGTTAAGGCAAATTTGAGTGCTGTGGCTCTCTGAATAAAGCACAACATCAAGTTTCCTTTTGCATTTTTTGGATTGAGGCAGAGAAGCTTAGTATTTAATGTCATTGTGTGGGATTATTATGTAGTAGCCCCACACGGACGAAAGTATGAACAATCAATCGTGCGGTCCCATAGGGAACCGCACGATTGATCGGAATTTACCGACATCCGTTCGTTCGCCTGATCCGGACGCCCCACACCAGCAGATATTTTCAACCGTCCATCCGAAAGTGCAGTGAATCGGTCGGTCGGTCGGACGAAAATATCTGATGGTGTGTACCCAGCCTAAAATAGAATCTGTTACGGGTAGTATAGGGTGTGGAACCCCACTGAGGCCCTACAAAAGGAGCAAATCACATTAGAATAATCGCTTTTCTACAATGCACATTATTTTTACAAAAAATCCCTGCTGTTGCAGCTACATCCTTACCCCTCTCATTGGCAGATGTGGATCACCTGTTTGTCAGAGCGTATCTTTCCCACTATACAATCTTCACCAATGGATTACTGCACTGTCCATAAAAAGAACTTGAGCTGGCTTCTTAAAGGGCATGTCCACCCCCAAAACAAAAAATTCACCCACTACTGGCCCCACTGTACAATTAAAAAAATCCTTACCTTGCTTCCCTGCTCCTTATGGTTCTTCTGTAGTGGCTCTTCAAAGTCCAGGAAACTGTAGGGTAGGAGCTGTCTTCCTGTCCAAAAGGTCTCTGCCTCTTAGATGCCTCCGGGAAGGATAGAGACATGCGCAGTGAAAATGTAAATGTACAAAACTATATGAAGGATGAATGATAACCGGTTTTAATTGATGATGGTTTTTTAAAGGGTGGAGGGAAGTTAATGTAAACAGCCCTAACTTGTCTAATCTGCTTGCCTAGTCAAGCCCCTCCATTCCCTTTATTATTTTAGTTGCCCTTCTCTGAACTGCTTCCATTTCCAAGATGTCCCTTTTGTATATGGGATTCCAAAACTGCACTGCATATTCCGAATGAGGCCTTACCAGTGCCTGTAAAGAAGGAGAATAATGTTTTTTTCTCTCTTGAAACTATCCCCCTCTTTATAAAAGACAATATATTGCTAGCCATTGCTGTGTGTCATTGTTTGCTACAGCTAAAGCCTCGTACACACGTGCGATCGCGGGTCCCGCCCCGCAACGCACAATGTGTACCAACGTTCGTTTGTGGTCAATAATCGTGTGTAGGGCCTTTATCGGACGTTTGGTTGGGGATCGCCGAACGACCGACTTGGCGGATCCCCAAACGGGCGGATTATCGGCCAAAACGAACGTTGGTGCACATCGTGCGTCGCAGGTTGGGACCCGCGATCACACGTGTGTACGAGGCTTAAGTCTTTTGTCTACCAGAATTAACTCCTTTTTTTCATTAGAGATTCACTTAACAGAGTTATATATGGTGTAAGTTGCACCACGATTGTTAAACCTCAAATGCATCACCTTACATTTATCAAGATTGAATCTCATCTGCCATTCTGCTGCCCATTTTGATACTCTATCTAGGTCTGCTTGAAGCACTTGCACATCATTTGAGGTTTCCAAAGCTCTGCATATTTTAGTGTCATCAGCAAAAACAGAGACCTTGCTCTTAATACCCCCTTCTAAGTCATTTATAAACAAATTATAAAGAAGTGGCCCCAGTACGGAACCCTGAGACTATTTTTTTCTAGTCCAACAGTCCTCAGTGGCACAGTATCAAAATCTTTAGCAAAATCTCGCAGATCCTGTCTGTCATCTTTCAGAAATCTGTACTGTGTGCACCTAGCTTAACTCACTTCTTCATCAAAGCCAATTAAATTTGTCTGGCATGATCTATTTCTCATAAATCCATGCTGACTACTACTTATAAGATCAGTTTTGGAGACAAACAGGGTTATTCAATAAAAGTTCTTATCCTTTAAAATGGTGCTAATTTTGCCCCAACCAATCAGATCTTATTTAACACTTAACATCTGATTGGTTGGGGAAAAATTAGCACCATTTTAAACGATAAGAACTTTTATTGAATCTCCCTGCATGTTTTTTGCAGATGCGGTTATTCAATAAAAGTTCTTATCGTTTAAAATGGTGCTAATTTTTCCCCAACCAATCAGATGTTAAGTGTTAAATAAGATCTGATTGGTTGGGGCAAAATTAGCACCATTTTAAAGGATAAGAACTTTTATTGAATAACCCTGATAGTTTCCAGCACCTTCCCTACCACTGATGTTAGGCTTGTAGGTCTATAGTTACCAGGTTGGGTACGACTAACGTTTTTGAATATTGGTATTACATTGGCTTTTTTCCAATCCAGCAGCACATCACCAGACAAAAGTGAATCTGAAAAGATAAGAAACAATGGTCTAGATTAAACTGGACTAAGCTCTCTAAAGGTTCGTACAGATGTTGGCCAGAACCCCGAGCCCCGGCCAAGCCCCGACTGACCCCCGAGCCCGGCGTACACCCGTGTCAAACGGGCGAAACGGGGAATAGTCATGCTTGTGGAACGACTCCCGGCCGAATGAATACACATGCGTGACTATTGGCCGTTATGGACATTCGTTGCGAGTGTACGCCGGGCTCGGGGCACACATCTGCAGGTGTGTACGAACCTTTAGGCTGGGTACACATGAGTGCACTATTTATCCCGACCGATCGGTCGCTATGAGCTAGCGCTCGGCCGGGACAAATGTCTGTCGATTGCGGTAATAGTGGCTGTGACTGCAATAGTTTGCGAGACTGATCTTGCGGTCCCATAGGGAACCACACGATCAGGCGTGATTTACCGACATGTCCGATCGCCCTTTCGTCTGATCTGGATGAACGGATGATCGACAACGGTCGCAACATCGGCCAAAAGCAGGACAGATTTTTTTTTTTTTTTACATGGAAGTATCGGTTGATTGGGCCGAAAAATCTGCCTGTGTGTACCCAGCCTTAAGATCCAAGGATGTATTCCATCCAGTCCTGGGGCTTTATTGATATAAACTTTGTCTAATTGTTTCCGTACCATATCCTCTGTCAGCCAGAGTGAATTTTCGTTATTTATACCATATATATTATAAATACATAATATATGTATATATTATAATACATATTATTACAATCCCTACTATAAGGACTAGGATTCTCTATAGTGAATACAGAGGGGGGGAAATGGTTTAGCACATTAGCCTTTTTGGCATGCTCTATAACCATCTCAGCCCCATTATTTAATGGTCCCATATTCTCTGTCTATAAATAAGGGCATGCAGCCCGAGACGCATAAGACTATGTAAACCTCTTTAAATAAAGAAGCTTTTTAATATTAAGAAGACTGCTTGAGTTCTTTACTTTTTAAGGACGATGCTGAGTAATCCGTTGGTTGACATTTATTTTTACAAGCTACAAGACAAATCAAGGTATAAATCTACATGCAGGCTTTTAGAGATGTGGTTGGATTGGAGTAGAATTGAAGGATATTTTAAATGCTTGTGTATATAGTTTATTTGTGTGAGAAAATATACCTAGTTATTCATAACTTAGGTATATTAAATATAAATTCATAAAATGAAGGGTTCTTATAGAATCTGCTGGTTTGGTTTGATTATTATTTAGACAAAAATAGAAAACAAAATAAAAAGTCTACCCTAAAAAAGTAAACAAATTAATCCGTAGAACATTCTGCAAATATTGTCAGTTTTGTAAAATTCTAATTAAACCTCAAAAAAGGTAAAAAAATAAAAAATGAATAACTTTGTTTAACATGTGACTGTCCTGGTATTGTTCAAGGGTTCTGTGTAGTCACCTGTGTACTGACCTGCAGATCACAACTGGCAAAACACATGATTTTTTTTTAGTACCTTTTGTACTTTTTCTTTATCATTGAACTTTGTTAGCCTTTTGTACTTGATGTCAGATGTTTAACTGGACAATAAGCACATTTTATGCATAATGCAAAGTTTTAGTTGCACTTGTTTTTAAAGGAGAACTAAACTTAACTGGTTTTAATGTGAAAGTTATTCTCCTTACACCACCTATAAATCATAAGCTACTTGAAGAAGTAGAATGAGGAAGTTTGTTGATGACAGTACAACTCACAGTAGTCTCCAAAGAGCCTTGAGAGCAGATAGACCCTGATAAGACTTTAAAGGCTAGTTGTTACAGTGCAGTTTATTTCCCAGCCAACATGAATTGCAGTCAGCCTAACAGGAACAACATACTCGGGTTCATAATAATATTATAATTATTATAATTTCATAAATCATCCAGGTGAGACATGGCTTGTATCTTTGTTAATGTTCTCCGTCTTTTAGAACAATGTTGTTTGGTGGCTTTGGTTCCCCTTTAAGTAATGTAATTATTTTTTACATATCCAGACCATATAGTGGATAATGTACCCTATGCTGCAAATTATAATAGAAGTCACTGTGGATTTCTGTTAGCATATAAAATCACAAGTATAGCACTCTGAGGTGTTCGTCTTTGGTTTCTCCTAACGCAGTTAAGTTTATCTTCCCAGCAGGGTTGCCAAATCGCACCTAACTGGCTGAATTATAAACATAGAAAGATATAAAGCATCACTACATCAGTACTGTGTAAACCAGTCCTGTTACCAGAAGTATCCAAAGCACTTGAGTTTAGTTATAATAATATCTGAATGGACTGCATCAAGGATCATCTGCATCTTAATGCAGCCTCAATTTATTATCAAAATGAGATAGAAGATGAACAACTATTCTTTCTGTTTGCATATGATAGTGCATATGAATTTCAACTTCTTTGTTATCAAAATAAGAGAGAAGATGAACAATTAAAGTGGGTACACACCTTCCAATCCTTCGTCCTGACTGACCATTCAGCTCTTCCGACAGGCCAGGACAAAGAATTGTCAGTCGCAGCAAAAGAAGTTGCATCTGACAGTTTACCGTGACCAAGCGTGTGGTCCATTGAGGACTGCTCGATCAGTCGTGGTTTTCTGGCGCGTCCGAGCATTCGCTCGTCCAGGTCTGACGCCGGAAGCACCCGGCCGAAGAAACCATCCAATATTTCGGCCCCACCGACAGATACACTGCAATGTCAGTCAGTTGGCCTGAATTATTGGATGGTGTGTACCCAGCTTTATTCTTTCTTTTTTATAGGGCTGCATATGAATTCTAACTTCTTTGCTATCAAAATGAGATTGAAGATGAGCAATTATTCTTTCTGTTTGATAAGGCTGCATATGAATTTCAACTTCTTTCTAACTCTGATTTATTTTTCTCTTTAGAGAAATTGATATACTTTTTCCAGGTTATACCCATATGCAGAGAGCTCAACCTATAAGATGGAGTCACTGGATTCTAAGGTAACATTGACAAAAATAGTGATAATTTGGACCAGAAAAGTAGAGAAAAAAAGGAGAAACATAGTGTAATTTATGATTGTCTGCTGGTTAAAGACTGTATATAGCACTTCAAAAGGCATTTTGAAATAAATAGAGCATCTTTAGCTCCCAAAAAGAGAGAGCTGAACAGAATAGGATTAGCTAGGAAACATGTTTAGGCGATGTCTTGCATAGTTGTTGCCCTATCTTTTAGCTTGATTGCAAGGGATCCTGCATCCAAGTTTACAGGAAGAAGCCAGCCAGAGCAGTCCGAAAGAAAGGATCCAAGGCAGGGGAGATCCCAGGAACTGCTTTCCTGTGGCAGTGTTTGGTCTGTAAGAAAAGGATTTGCTTAGATCTGGTGTGTTTCTTTTCTTCTAAAACTGCAAAAAGAACATGATTTGCCTTATTGCCAACAGCCTGATCAGCTAGGAAGTGAGCATATTTAGAGGTATTCAATAGGTAAACATTAAAGGGTAAGTCTACCCCCAAGGGTTGGATTATTTAAGGAGTGAGCACCCACGCTTGGTGCGAGTGCAGAGAACTTTGTATTATTTTTCAAGTCTACCCCTAATCACAAGCGCACACTCCAACCCTAAAACCAAAATACTTAAATTCCTGACAGACAAGGAATATCTTTACCCAGCAAACTTAGGGTTGAACATGTTCCTTGTGGCACAAGTATTGCAGTCTTTGGGTTTGGGGGAGTGATTAAGCTATGTGTACATTTTTAGTTGGGGGCATTTGCTCACCTTTCAAATAATTCATCAGTGTTTAAAAGAGAAATAAAACATAAAGGAGGATGCAATATCGTCCACAAAGGGACAAAAATGTATTAAACCCACACTTTCCAAAGTAATATCTGGTTAGTGGGGGTTTAACTCATTATTTCCTGTGCCTGCTCCATTTTCCATTAATGCCACAGGCACCCAATGCAATAAAGACATTTGTTTTTTGCGCTATTTAATATCTCGAAAACAAACATCTTTACAACAGAGGCGGTAACTTGCGCTAAGTGAGTAGTGCGTAGCAAGATCCCGGAAAGAAGAGGAACGTGGTAGGTAAGAATTGCATCTACCCACAGTGCATTATATAGTTAAGACAGTAGGTTTAAACAGATCACAGGAAAAAGCACAGAGTAAATTGGTATCAGTGAACAAGCCTTGTTCATGTATGTAAGAGTGTTATATTGGATTGTGTTATTGGTGATACTATAAAAGTAAGGCCACACTGTTGTATATTTAAGTCTGTCTGGCCTTGTCTTGTGCTCTGTGTTCCTGCCTGATTTTAAATTGCATGCGATCACTATTTTGTCATGGATCACGTGCATTTTCATTTTGGCTAATCGAGTAGGAATATGAGTCCTATCAGTCTTGTCCACAAAATTGCAGTATAAATGCATTGAAATGGTTTTAGTAGTTAAATACAAGGCATGTCCACCCTTTAAACAAAAAGCTGGTCAGATGCATGTTACCTGCCCGCAACCCCAACTCATCTATTTAGCACATTATTAGATGTATTATTAACTAGACATTTAAAGGGATTCTAAACTGGACTTTTAAAGTAAATTAAATCTGTATCTATTATTCACATGGAGGTGAGAATGTTTATTCCAACCTCCCTGTGAATAATAAAACGCTTAAGTAACACCTAACTGGGGAGCATCTGCGAGTGGAGCACCGGTAAGAAAGGTAAGTGTTACACTGTTACCCCGGTATTGTCCCTTTTAAAGGACTGTCCAACCTCTTTTGAAAAATGAATATGTGGTAGATAAGCCCCCAAAACCTAGACATCGTTTAAGTCTCAACCTTTAATTCGGCTCCCACACAGAGATAGTATACTTACATCTCCTCCTCGCTCCACCCCGCGCGCTCTGCACTTCGGGTAAGGAGTCAGTGTCGGCCGTGACTGTGACGTCACGGCCAATCACTGACTGCCATTCCCGGACCAGCCTCCACTGCGGCTGCTCGGGAACAGAAAAAGAACAGAGCGGCCACAGTGGAGACTGGGAGAAGAACCCGGAAGCGGCGGTGGAGCGAGGAGGATGTAAGTATAATATCTCAGTGTGGGAGCCGAATTAAAGGTTGAGACTTAAACGATGTCTAGGTTTTGGGGGCTTATCTACCACATATTCATTTTTCAAAAGAGGGGTGGACAGTCCCTTTAAGTAAAATTGTTGCCTCCATTCTGGCAGAGTAAAGCTGGGTACACACATTAACGATAAAGCCCCGATACCGTCGGATCCGACGGTATCGGGGCTTTATCGTTATGTGTGTACGCTCGTTTCCCGAATGAGCGCGCGGCGCTGAACGATCGGGTCGGCCGTACGCTAGTTCGGGAAAGGCCGAAAATTTCCATCGGCCGCGTTAGACTCCCTATAGAGGAGTCTAGCACGGTCGATGGAAACACACAGTCCCGAGCGTTCTCCTTATGAAGTTCATAGGGAGAACGCTCGGGACTGTGTGTATGCAGATCTTTGAAAGATGGCAGACAGGATCTTGCAGATCCTGCCTGTCATCTTTCAGAAATCTGTGCTGTGTGTACCTAGCTTAAGCTGGATCCTCCCTTCATGCAGTCAATCAAGTCTGTGCCTGCTGACATCCCAACCAATGATTGACTGCGGATTACCCCTGTTGCCTCCTCTGCACATGCTCAAGCTTATAAAAAGCTTTTTCAGCAGAGCAAAAAATATCTGGTTACAAACATGTAAGAAACTGTTTAAAATAAAATAGCATTTGGGGTTGTCGTCAGATAAGACAAGTCACCGTTTTTTTGTTTTAAGAATGGACATGCCCTCTAAGGTAACAGAGTAAAACACTAGAAAATAGAAGGAAATCAATTATAACAACAAAACTATAATTTAATGATTATGCAATCCTACAAATCAACTTAGTCAACTTGGTCTGTTCCCTTACAGCCATGCTGTTGCATTGTGCAGGGATGCAGAGCGACTAAAAGAAATAAAGAAGAGAGTCAATGTTTTGCCTTTGGGCAGGTACGGTATTGATAAATGTGGTCTCCAAACAAGTGCTTCCTGCTCTGTCTGGCCACATAAGGGGAGGGGCCACATGTGTCCTGTGAGGGGAAGGGGCCATAAGGAAGCACATGTGGGGGCCACATAGGCCCCATGGGAGGGGCCACAGGGGTCCCACAAGGGGGAAGGGGCACAGAGTGGAGGGGTCCCACATGGAGTGGGGCTAAGAATACTACACTAGGCACTTTGGAAACAAAAAAGATTGCTATTGTCACATGGGTTTTAGAGCAGGAAGTGCAGGGGATCTGGTGATGCTGCTTCCACATCACACATAAAAATTGGAATATCTTCAAAACTATGTAAAAAAACAAAAATAAAAAGACAACACATAACACTATATTCTGGTCAGTTTAACATTAACTTGATAGATTGCACATTTAAGTCTAGACACTTTTAAATAAAAACATCAACCTCATATGCATACCCTCTACCCATATACTTTTCCTATAAATGTACAACAAATCCCAGTTTCGTATTATACATTATTGCCAAAGATGCCCATCTGTCTAAAATGATTTATTCTCTTTGAGGAAATTGTGCATGCTTTAGCCTTTAATTGATGATGAGCAATTTTATCTAGGAGTAAATGTTAGTTACACACCTTAGATTTCCCCCAGACTTCCGAGCCCCGACCGACCCCTCGAACCCGACAAACACCCTCGGTGGACGGCCATTTCGGCTGATAGTCGCGCATGTGTGCATTCGGTCAGGGGTCATTCGTCGATCTGCCAGGCGGAACGGCCGGCCATCACAGCTGTTTGTTGGGATAGGAGGTCGGTCGGGGCTCGGAAGTCTTGGGAAAATTTAAGGTGTGTACAAACCTTAAGTCAAGTCTAAATCAAACTTCTTTGTCTTTATTGACAGCGGAGCAATAGCTGGTAACCCTTTAGGAGTGGACAGAGAATTTCTTTGTAAAGGTATGTTTTGACTCTGTGACATACTTACTGTAGGGGATCCACATTAAACATATCTGTGTTTTTAAAAATGTTTTTAAAGGGCATGTCCACCCCCAAAACCTATAATCCCCCCCACTAATGGCCCCACCATGTAGTGTAATAAATCCTTACCTAACATCCCAGCTCCATATGGTTCTCCTGTAGTCCCCCCCCCCCCCCCAAAGTCCCAAAAACTGCCCATCAGGAGGATAATACAGTTCAGAAACACTCTAGCACACTGCTGTTGGCTTGCTGCCAACAATAGATAGGTGCTATCCCTTAGCTCTCTACTCCACGGCTTGAATAATTCCAGAACAAAGATGCAAGCGAGGGAGCACACTAAATGTGTAGAATCAATATTTATTGTGAACAACACACGACGTTTCGGGACTGCAATGTCCCTTCCTCAGGAAGGACTTGCAGTCCCGAAACGTTGTGGGTTGTTCACAATAAATTATTGATTCTACACATATAGTGTGCCACCAGGAGGATAGCAGAGTCCATATAGGACTCTGCCTCCTGTCTCGCCTCCGGAGAATTTTGCCATGCGTACTGCAGCCCTTCTCCCTTCCCTCCCGTTTTGCAATCCCTCCCTACCATAAAACCCCTTGCCCATATCATAGTATATCTTCCCCCAGCCCCAACTGCTAAAAAATAATTTTAAGAAAGACCCCCGAACTCTACTTACCTTCCCTCTCTCCCCCGGCATTCTGAGAAGCCGGCAGCCGCGTCCGTGATTGGCTGACTCTGTCAATCACGGAACGCGGCTGCCGGTCCCACGCGGCTGCCGGTCTTGTAAGCAGAAGGCCGGGCGTCGGAGGAGAGAGGGAAGGTAAGTAAACATCGGGGCACTTTCTTAAATTTATTTTATAGAGGTTGGGGCTGGGGGAAGATATACTATGATATGGCAAAAGTTTATAATAAGGGTTGACATGCCCGAGATTGACATCACGCATGCACATGTCCGTGCACGCACCCCCCTCACGTCGCGTGCACTGTGATGTCATGCACGCGCGTCGGACGCGTGCACAGAGCGTCCGAGACTTACCTATTGAGGCTTACCAATCAGGAGGAAGATGAAAATCTTGCAGGGGTGGAGCTAACCATGCACCTAAGGACATACAAGATGTCAGCAACTTTGAATGGAAAAAGGTAGACTCTGGAGGGACTTAGGGAAACAAGAAATACAAAAGTATTTTTAAAGCTGCAGCTTCCAAGTGACCCTAACTTAATTTTACAGTGAACTTATTCTTTAAAAAAAAAAAAAATTGCACAATTTTTTATTTTTTTTTTTACTACTGGCCTGGTTGCCGCCTTTCTTAATGTGCCACCTGAGGTTTTTGCGTCACATTGCCTCATTAGAGAGGCAGCCCCAGATGAAGCCCACTATCTATGCCAGTCACCATTATTTCAGGACAGAGGGGAGAAAGCATGTGACATATGATTTTATTGTAGTGAAAGATTTTACTTATTTTATCTTTTTAGAACGGTAAGTAGTTAGACGGTGTAATCAGGGGCTTTAGTCAAAAGAATGTTTTTAGATTATTCTGATTTAACAAACTAAAGTAGTTATTATTGTCCATACAAGTAAACACCACAATGTTGTATCTTTCTTTTTTTTTTCTATAGAATTAAACTTTGACTCTGTCAGCCTGAACAGCATGGATGCAACAAGTGAGCGGGACTTCATAGGTATGCTTGTATTCCTAATAAAAGTACGCAAACATTCTTGTCTGCACTGTGCTATTTGATGGGAACTACATTCACTGGGTGCTTAAAATTTACCATTATTCAATTCATACACATCAGCCCCTGCCTCGAAAAGCTTACAATCTAATCACTTTGTCTCGCACAAAATCTAGCAATATGTCTTTATGATTGTAAAGGAAAAGCACACATGCACAGGGAGAACATACAAACTCCTTGCAGATGTCTACAGTAAGATTCAAACGTTTCAGAGCTGCAAGGCATTGGTGGTAACCACTGAGCCACTGTGCTGGTTTAATGAGAATCATATTGCAATTTTGTAAGGTAAGATCAAAACAATGGCATAACTACCATCCTCACGGGCACGGGAGGGGGGGCTGGTTGGAAGGTAAAAAGGGACTGTGAACCTCAGCGATCAGCTATTTTAAAACAGCTGATTGTGCATATGAGGTAAACATACATGTGATCAGCTGTTTTAAGAGACTAGAACCAAGCTGTTTTAAAAGACCAGAACCCTGCAGTTACACCCCTGGATCATATATAATAAAAAGACGCATTCACGTTCTGGCCACTGTTTAAAAAGCTGTTGACCATAATACATGTGAAGGCAATGGACTTGCAAAAGGATTTGTGGAGTCTGTGTTAAACTTGTTTAAATAATTAAAATGTTGCACACTGCACACCATAATGTATTTCTTCTGGGGGCCTTTTTAATGTGTGCTATTTAAATCTGTGTGCACAGGTATGTGATTTGTGCACACTCACACTTTTATATAACTTTGAGTAAACAGTACCCCTGCAGGGTTATTCAATAAAAGTTCTTATCGTTTAAAATGGTGCTAATTTTGCCCCAACCAATCAGATCTTATTCAACATTTGAAAGCTAACATCTGATTGGTTGGGGCAAAATTAGCACCATTTTAAACGATAAGAACTTTTATTGAATCTCCCTGCTGGTATATAAAAGTACATATAGAAAAATAATTAAATGAGTTTAGTAAATGGGCATCTTTTTGCAGGCTACTTCAGTAAAAAAAACAAAAAAAAAAACTGTATTGGCAGCTTAAATGTTTCAAGGGACAATGATCCATCTGGAAAGTTTTATTACTACAGGAATATTCAAAACTGCAAAAATTGTGCTGCACTTACTAGTTTTTATTGATTTTAGCGGAGTTTCTTTTCTGGGCTTCTCTGTGTATGACTCACCTTAGCAAATTGTCTGAAGATCTTATTATCTACAGTACAAAAGAATTCAGCTTTGTAACCTTATCTGATGCCTACAGGTGAATTTTTTTATAATGCCTAATACAAATGTCTATAATGTCAATGTGTATAATAACATCTTTCTGTGGAACACTCATAAATATTGTTTTGCATATCCAGGTTTTTTTTCCAGCTCTCTACAAATTTATAGCTAAGAAACTGGCAAAAAAATGCAACAGGGAGAGAAAGTGAACAAGATTTCCATAATTTTTCTGTGATTATGCTCTCAAAGGGCAATGCACAAGATATTATATGCCGATAATGGCTCTCAAACCATGACGAAGTGCTGTTAACCATTGCCAGGGCCGTTTCTAGCCATGAGTGCTGGCAGACTTCCCCAGAATATTGTGATTACCAATTTCAGTGCCAGCAGAGTATTACCATTAACCCTTCAGTGCCCGCAGACTTTCATACTAATAATTACAGTGTCCTCTCCTGGAGGTGATTTGCTTAATCCCTTCGTGTTGGTCCCTCTGAGGGGCTGAAGTAGAAAAAATGCTTAGATTTTAAGCTCTTTGAAGCAGGGCCTGATGTGAATTTATTATTTTGAATTTATTATAATGATTATTATGCATTTATATGTGATGCGCATATGGATGTTTATCCACCTTTGTGATCTAGTTTATAGTATGCCCATGTGGCATATACTATGTAGGGAAGACCTAGGGAAGAGAGGTCGCAAGACACTGTAGGGAAGCCAAGCATAATGTGGTCAAGTCTCAAATGTCTGAAGTAAACAAAATTAAGGGTCGCACTCCAATAAACAATTCTACTTTCTTTGTGACCACACATCATATCACACAACATTTCGGGGGGAATAACGTGCCCCCTTTTATCTGAGGAGTTAGAAAGTCCTCTGCACTCTGTCCAAGTATGGGTGCTATTTTTATTGAGTCTCAAATGTCGTGCCTTTGACCATATCCCTGATAGATGATTGGGACAGAATTAACATATTAGATTGCTACAAACTAAAGCAAAATGGATTAGGGCACTTGACACTATAGCCCCCAGGGAGCTTAATGAACAGTTGGTATTGTGTTTTCTGTAAGGGGCCCTAGAAGATTGATATGGGGATCCCTAGGATAGTATACTTGGATCTGTGTTAGAACCCAAGGGTCCATAAGATGGTTAGAGGGATCAGCATAATATAGCGTCCATTTCCCGATACTTGATCTGATAGGTAATACTATAATAAATACAAGGTGGACCACTCTAATTGAGTGTGCTGTAGTATCCCCCTATGCTTCTGTTTATTGAAACAGTTCCCTGTCCATATCCCCTTTTAAGATCTCTAGGCTGGGGAGGAGGGATGACATGATCGGTATGAAGTTATATTCTTTGATGCATTATCTTGTTAATGAGGGGGTGTGTTAGGGGTAGGAGGAAAGGTTTCCCACATGACGCTTATCGGCCAAAGGATGTCCGAAACGCGTTGAAGCAATCAGGAAGAAGTGTTTTCCACAGTGCAATCTGACTTGGGACTTACAGTATATATATATAATTTATATATATTTGTCACAATTTCTTTCACATGGCCTATGAATTTAGAGGTTGTAAAAATAAAAATTCATAATTTCCATACAGGAAACATTAAGTATAAAACTACTCCTATTATGGGTTGTTGTAGATGTCTTACTGCTTTGCATACCAGAGAAAATGAAATATTAGTGAAACTGCATTCCATTGGCTAATGGCTAGCTCTTTTGCTGCGTGCCATATGAAATGATTAAATTATCTCTGTAGGTGCTATTGGCCAGGAGAGATTTAGACTGAGGCCCCACTACAACGCACCAAATCAAGTTCCTCTTAAAATTCCAAAAGCAAATAAAAAATATAACAAGAAAAGATAAATTACATTTCCCCCAACGTTCTGCTGTTGTGTAAATACAATTTAAGTTCCTTCCGTAAAAAAAAAAAAAAAAAAAAACACATTTGAGAAATGCAGATATCCTTAAAGGGCAAGTCCAGCCCTAAAATGAAAACGTACATACAGGTAAACACCCCAAAACCTAAACAGTAATAGTTTGAAATCTGAAATATTAAATCTAACCTGAAATCCTGCAGAATGTCCTTTCCCCTGTTTCTGTTTCCTGGTCTTCCACTTGGTCTGACAGGTTCCCGACGGACCTGTCAGACTATGTGCCAGGGAGCGAGCGAGCGGGTAAGTTTATAGCTGTCACCAGTCTCCTGTGTGTTCTATTGAAGAATGGAAGGTAAGGCACAGCTCCTTTACCTCCCGTTCTTCAATAGAACTGGATTACCAAAACTTGAAAAAACGAGTGGAGATACCCTTTAATGTATCACCCTGTTAGATTTTAAACAGACTCCTCCTCTTTCTCCCACTGGGTAATGTGCAGGTCTGTACTCCACATGGCAGATGTGGTGGAGCCAATTCAAATAGATGGAGAGTTTGTTGTCTCTGTATTTAGACTGCTTTAATTCCAAAAGTACCTAATATTGATTGCATTATGGTAACATCAAAGCACACATTTACCAAGAGCCAATATTGTTTCTTAATTTGTCTTACCTGCTTGACCATAAAGACTGTAAACGTTTTTGGAAAGTACTGCAACCACCACAAGTCCCTTTTTAGAAAAATTTCCTGTAGAACACTGCTACTTTGCACTGCATTGTTTATTTATTTTTATTATTCCTTACTTCCTTTTTCCATCATAATAAATATGGAGTAAATATGATACACAATTGATACATTTCGCGGTACAAAAGGATCTATATTTTACATAGGAATATTTTTCTTCTCCCAGCACTGGAAGCAGTTTAATGCCTCAGAAGAAGAATCCTGACAGTTTGGAACTTATTCGCAGCAAAGCTGGACGTGTTTTTGGCCGGGTATGTGAATAAGCAAGCCTGAACTCTTTTTAGAGTTCCTGCAGGATCGCTGAGGTAGCATGGGCATGGTATTGTGTAAATTTGTGGGTTGGCAGAGTTAAGGTGGTTAAGGTTAAACCATACACATTCCCTGCTGATTTGCCCCTTGCAGTGCCATAGGTTGGGCACTCATGCTTTGAAAAGTATTAGTTGTCGGGGAAATTTATTTTTTTTCTAGCCTGTGTCTAAAAATGTGTGAGTAATTTTGCATAATTTAAGAAATTACAGGGGGTAATGTACTGAGAACCATTATCGCACGCAAAGTCATGTCTTTAAGTTATGTTATTGTGTTAACAGGTATTTAAGTCACAAGTGCGATACGCATAGTGTATGAATTCCGTTAGGGCCTGTCGAGGACCCGGCGGAGAGCGAGACATTGGGTAGTTCCAAATCTTCTCTCCTGGCTCCTGCAGGTTTTATTGAAGAACAGGAGGTAAGACACAGCTCCTTTACCTCCTGTTCTTCAATAAATCTGAATGGCAAAAAATTAATTTACCAATAGAGATACTGTTTAAGGGGAAGTTCAGTACTGATTTGCTTTAAATAAAAAAGGAAATATTGTGTCTGACTACTTGTGGGCCGATTGACACAAAACTCACTAAAGTGACTTCAACTATTGTTATATTTTTATTGAAGGTAATGCATTATTTCTAATAATACACAAGTCATGTCACCTTCATGATCTAGTTAAAGGGCATGTCCACCCCGAATTTAACTTTTGATATGTGGTAGGGCATGCTCCCCCAGCCCCAACGCATAATATAATTGTTAGAAAGTCCCCCGATTCTTACTTACCTGCCCTCTCTCCCCTGCTGCAGTGTTCAGGCCCTCTGCTTGCATGGAATTGAAAGCAGGGGGCGGGACCGGCAGCCGCGTCCGTGATTGGCTGAGAGGCAGGGAGGGCTGCACTGAGCATGCCTCAACCTTGATGAGGTTGAGGAAGTCTCAGGCACAGCATGAGTCACACACTGCTCCTACACAGCAGTTTCCTGGACTTTGGAGGGGCACAGCAGGGGAACTATTTTGAGCAGGAATGTAAGGTAAGGATTGTTTTAAACTACTTGATGTGGCCAGTAAGGGGTTAAATTTTAGTTTTGGGGGTGGACATGCCCTTTAAGCATAGCATAACTATTCACCATTCATGATATAATATACAGTTCATTTGTTGCTTTTGTTTGTGAATTATTCTGGGGTAAAAAAATAAATAAAAGTATGTTCCTAAAAAAAAGAAATTTTCAACAAACCTACATTGACATTTTATTTTTATTTTGCACAAGCCCCCTAGACTTGAATGTTTAGGGAACATGGAAAACTGGAAGAAAGGAAGCATTAATAATTTTTATGGTTTTTATAGTATTTGTTAACATTCAAAATTAAAAATATTTGGCGGAAAAGGTCCTAATTACACGGGGAATCACACAAGCTTTATTTAATATTAGACTTTAATTCTCCTTTAAGATAATGCTGCATGCATTTGTATACGTGTTTGCATAATAAAACATTTTATCATTACAGTGTTCTGGGATTCTTATGATTCTGAAAGGACTTCCAAGCACTTACAACAAGGATTTGCAGGTGTGCTGAACTAAGTGCTAAATGTTGCATTAATGTAGTTTAATAAGAAGCCTAAAAACACAGGGTGTGATGTAGTATTACTTCCCAGTCAGCGATTCCCTCAATGCAATAATTGGTTTGCTACAAGTAATGCATTATGGTTCCGGGGTACGGTAAGGAGGAACAGTTTAAGGGTCAAGTTTACCCCTCAAATGAAAAAAATTGTATATACCCCCAAAACTGCTATAGATAGAAATCTGAGAGATTTAAATCTAACATGTAATGCTGCCTGATGTAAAAACTGTTGTTATTTTATTAGTTGTTATAACTGGGTATCTGCAGCAACTAAGAATAAAAAAAAAATATCCACTGGGGATATTCATTTAATCTTTTTATAAAAAGTTTCATTATAGGATCAAAGTGAACTATTAGTACAGCCCTCCACATCAATCTCAGTCAACTGCATCTGCAGGAAGTATTCCAAGGGGGCACGGGGAAATAAATGCTTAGCGCGCTGCCGCTACAGGCAAGTGGGCATGGCTTATTTTGTGGATATGGGTTAATTTGTGGGCTTGGATTGTAAATGAGCGTTGCTTGCACGCATGAGTGGGAGCACCCAGGGAAACCTTATAAATTATACATGTATATAATTACTCTAAGTTAGTCTATATCAGGCTATAATTGCACTATTCTCCCCAAAAGGTAAAGCAGGCATAGCTATTAATATTGTTGAATAAAATTATTGATATAATATCATTGATGCCATGCCCATATGGCTCTTATTACCTTATTAAAACAGCTGAGCCTGAGCTGCACTTGCCAGGTGCACTTGCCACTCTCTTCTCCCGCGGAACTTCAAATGGAGGAGCAAGCTTCAATGGCCTCCTATATATAGACCAACGCACATGGCATCATTGCCGCATGTGAGCCACACATCATTTGCATTTGATGTCATACAAGCTCCACGTGACACATGACATCATGCACGCAACACGCTCCACACGCGTGATGCACAGGAAGGCAAACTGGAGAGGAGCGCACTACCGCCACCCCTACCCCTAGAAACTGCAATTTTGCTAAAGGTATCTTCTGCAAAAAAAAATAGGAAAAAAAATGGGGGGAGGGGGAAACGTAAAAATAAAAAAAAGGGGGGACAAAATGCCCCACCTTGCCCCTATGTGTGGACGCCCATGATCTCAGTCTTTAATGCAGCCCCCTGAGGAAATTAAATTGCCCACCCCTATCCTAAGTATTCCCTGGATTACATTTTTGGTAGAGATATATCTCTCTTAACTTTGCATCATATTAGTATGAAATATTTTATGAGGATTGAAAAGTTGGTGGAATAAGACTTACTATTAAAGGCCCAGGGTGGAGGCTACAACCATGTAGAAGGAAAGGGGTCAGAAAATGTGAAAACTGGAAAAAATAGGAATAATAAGAAAGTTCAAAGAGAAATTAATGTAAGAAAAAAGAATAAGGAAGCAAAGGGGCAAGGGAAGAAAGAGGGTAAAGTAAAGTTTATGTTAAAATGTAAAACCCAGCCACAGCTGTACTTTTTACAATTTTTGAGGAAGTAGAGTAACTGACATCACCCATATTGCGGATTCAGTACTTCCATTTTGTTTGTTTTTCTTGCTGTACAGGAAGACAAGGAAGCCATGTTTGATGTGTATGACACGGTCTCTGCTGTCCTACAAGTAGCCTCAGGTGTCATTTCCACTTTACAGGTACTTGATTCTACTTACAGAAGAAATATTATCATTTTTTTTTTCATTCTTTAACTTTTTATTTAATGGGCATGTCCACCCAGCCCCAACTAAAATTTGCTGTACTTTTCTCTTCTTATGGTTGTACTGCAGGGCCTGATGAAAGTCCAAAAAGGACTGTCTGTGTGTAATCCTTACCTGCCACATCCTGTTCCTCTAAGAGGACTCTGGCATGTGCAGTGGAGCTCTCACCCCTCCCTCTGGATTTGTATGTTCTTTATTAAAACAAACACTTCTTATAAGGTAAGGTAACCCCCACCAACCCTAAATGCTCTCTTTAAAACATCTAACTCAGCCCCTAAATGAACTTTCTCGACCTCACTCCATCTGCTGACCAGCAGCCGCATCAGTGATTGGCTGAATGACAGACGCGACTGTTGGTCCGGCCCCTTGAGCTCTTCTGTGCAAGGAAGAAGTAGAAGAGTCAGTGACCAAGGGAATGAAGGCAGGTAACAATGTTTAGAGCTGATTTAGATGTATTAAAGCTAATATTTATGGTTGGGGAGATGCTTTACATTATATGAGGTATATATAAGGTTTGGGGGTGGAGATTCCCTTTAAAATAAAATGCATGCAAGCTTCTCCCAAGTCCCAAAACACATTTGTGACCATCCTGAACATTTTAAAATTTATGGTACACATACTTGGAACACATACTGTGAGTCCAGTGTATATAGTCTTTTACTACATGGATGTGCTTTCCTGTTATGTTATGTGTAAACATGTGGGGATATATTATGTGATTTGTGATGAAAGGGACTGAAGCCCCGACAGTCATGCATTAGAGTTGGTGCCCACATGTCAATATCTACTAAACAACCAATATTTTTTAACCAATTTTTAAGCAAAATAGATTATGGCAGAAATTGTCAAACTGTGTGCCTCCAGATGTTTGTAAATTACAACTCCCAGCAGGGACGATTTACAGCTCAGGAGCCTATAGGCACAAAAAGCCTGGTGCTCTTAACACAGGCCACACCATAAATAACACCCATTTTTGAGGGGGAATACAAACTATGCAACAAGAACCTCGGGCGACCCTAGGCTCGTGTCTAATGGTGAATCCAGCCCTGACTCCCATCATTCCTCAACTACAGAGGGAAGCCAGTGAATGCTGGGTGTTGAAGTTTTTAAACAGCTGGAGACGCACGGTTGAGAATCCCTGGATTTGGACAATCAGATGTGTTAGTAAAATTACAGCCAAACATGTGGTCTTCAATTGGCAAACAGGGTATTAATTAGAATCAGTTGGTACATCTATTAATACAAATTAAAGGGCTGAAATTGGCCTGAACTGTTCCAAAATGTACTTTTTCTTTTTAAGATAAACAAAGAAGCAATGGAAAAAGCTTTAAGTCCAGATATGCTTTCTACTGACATTGCCTATTACTTGGTCAGAAAAGGGGTATGTATTATTCTCTATACGCAAAGTGATGGTTGCCAAACATTAAACCTATACCACAAATTACATTTTCCATTAAATGTATTTTTGGGTACATGGTGCTAATTATATCAACTGCCATTTCTCACTCTCCATTTTCATGAGTACTACACTTGAAAAGTTCTTGTTCCGGCCATTGGATGATTTTACTGATTGATTGATCCACAGGTTATCCAATGACAGGAAGGAAACCTCTCCTTATCAGAATGGAGCAAATGAGCATGTGCAATCTCAATAAGATTGGTTATATCATTGTATTGGAACCTTTACAATTTTGCACCTCTTATTGAATAATCCTGTAATATTTTAAACATTTGCCTGAGCTGTTAGTTTGCCTCAACCAATCAGATGTTCTGTTTTGGGATCTAGGGTTTATGAGACAAACATTCTGAAATATTGATGTAACAGCTGAATTTACCAACCAAACATGTACTCTCAAGTTATATTTAAATCTTTGATTAAAAAATTTACCATAGAAAAGGCTGCTGCTTGGGCAAAAGTAATTAAAAAGTAATTAAATTAGTTACTCTTTTTTTGTAGCCCCTAAAGTGTTCTGCATAACGCGTTAGACAAATGCTGATTGAGAAGAATCTTTCTTCTATTCTGACATGGAATTGTATTTTAGATGCCCTTTAGAGAAGCTCATGGGATTTCTGGGAAAGCTGTACAACTTGCAGAAACAAATGGAATATCTGTTAATAAACTTTCTTTGGAAGATCTGAAAAGTATTAGGTGCGTATACAAAATCTGGTATGTGGTTTTATGTATGTATAGTTTATTTATAAAGCGCCACTTGGGGATGCAGCGCTGTTCTATAACAAAATACAATAAAGTCATACAAGGGGAACAAATACATAGATAGTTCAGTACATAAATATATAAATTAAATAAACAGAGGTAAAGTCTAGTTAAGTCTAGCTAGGTGGTGAACATACATACATGGAATGGGTATAAGTGCTGGTGTGAGACGAATGCAGTGCAAATAAAAGAATCATATACTGTTCTGGTTACCAGATAGATAGGCTGTAAGGCTAGAGTTAAACCTGCTAATTAAGGTTTCTTGATGTAGAGAGAGGGGAATAGAATTCCAAAGGGTGGGAGCCACAAGAGAAAAAGGCTTAAGGCGAGAGGAAGCAGTACAAGTGGGGGGGTCTGTACAGGAGCTGGTTCTGTGATGAGCGGAGGGTACGGGCAGGAACATATGGGGAGAAAGGAAATATAAGGAGGAGCAGCAGAGTGAAGGGAATTTAAAGGAGAACTATAGTGCCTATACACTTTTTTCGAAAACAGTTAAAATGAAGTAACTGGGACAGGGAGGTAGGTAGGATTGGTACTTTCTTCCTCCCAATATTATTTCTATGAGAAGTGGCAACAGAAAGAAAACTGCTTCTGCCAAGCTTCCTTAATGCTTTAGCCCTATCTTTAATACAGGAAGGCCCAGGGCCATAACCTGGCAAATGAAAACTGTATGTGCTGTAGCTCTTCAAAAAAACAATATTAGGAGGTGGAATAATCAATCCTACCCTTCCGTTCCCAGTAATTTTCATTTCTAAAAAGTTAATTTTTACTGTATAGTTGTCCTTTAATGTTAGGAGAAGGATTTTGTATGCAATGCGCTGTTTAATGGGGAGCCAGGTTGTTGTCCGGAGCAGAGGAGATTTGGCATCCGGTTCATGTGTACACAGGGTATTTAAACAATCACAGGATTGTGGGAAGGTAAAACCGCTGTTTTTTCCTGCTCTTATTTCTAAAGGTTTTGTTTCAGAACTGCTGGTTTTAAAAATTCACTTACGCTATTTTCAGAAATTTATTGAGAAAATTTGTCATTTGTGTTAGGTGTGCTCAAAAATGTCAGTGCTAACATGAATAAACATAGTGCTTGGCTGTATGGAAAACAAGATGTAGGTAGTTCCAGCAATCATACAGCATTCTATAGTCTGGTCATAATTAATGAGATTAAAGTTGTCCGCAATGAATTTTGAATTGTGTTTCTTTGACACTTCATTGTGAACTTTCAACATAGCTATACATCAAATCAGTTTATTAAGACGTCTAAGCAGAGTTGAGATCTTGGTTCAGTCATAATTCACAACAGAATAACAACTCATAAGGTGAATTCTTCATAAAATAAAAAGTATATATGTATTTATTATTATTTGCCAGACAGAACTGCAATCATTTTGTTTCTGCTCAAAGAAAATTTGGAAAGTATAGTAGTAAGATTTGTTTCCTACATCATTTTGGAAATATTACAGATATGACAACAAGATTTTATAAGTTTAGAACTGTAATGTTTCCATATACACTATACAGTATATACTGAAGTGTAACAAACACTCACAGGACTTTGCAAATATACTTTAATTGCAACATAATATAGGATCAACGTGCTTCAGCCTGAATGGAGCTAATAGTCAGGATCCTGAATAGCCCAAATGCATTGTTCCTTTTCCACAATGTAATAAAAGTTTCAAAAGTCAGAATACACTGTAATAGATATATTGTGATATTTACAGTAATTTATTGTTCAATTTGAAACATGGTGGTGCATGTATCTTTTGTAAATCCATTTTTGTCATTATTTCACCATATATTTTTCCAAGCTATAATGTATGTAATGTTTTAATCTTTGTTTTGTGTAGCCCTCTGTTCTGCAGTGATGTATCTGAAGTCTGGGACTACAACAACAGTGTAGAGCAATACACAGCTGCAGGAGGTACAGCTAAGTGCAGTGTGGTTGCACAAATTGAACAGCTGAGAACATGGATGAAGAACCACACATATTAGATCTTGTTATTTTTCAAGACCTTAATTAAACTCATACAAATCATTTTATCTTTATAGTACATAACACCTAACATAAGAAAAGACTCAAAATATAATTTTGTGAAGCAAGTGCTGCATAGTTGACCATCTTGCTACACTTTTTTAACCTGCAGGAAAATCTAGTATACCCATAAACATACATACATGACCTGCTAGTTGAACACCTTATTAATTTTACAAAACATACCCCAAAATCAGAACAATAGAATTTTTATTTTGGTCAAATGTGTTATATGATTTAAATCTTTTTGAATTAATATATTCATGCACCACAGGGGTTAAAATTGCACATGAGCAGAAAATGTTATAAAGGCACAGGATTTACTGTAAGAGTAGGAAACGGTTGCTTCACATTTGGGGGATAAGCAGAACTTCAAGTGAGCTTGTAGAGGAAAAGGAAGGGCACATGAGAAGGTTGCTGAGGCAAGTACTTTCTTTCTTTAAAGGGCATGTCCACCCCCAAATCTAAAATTTTCCCAAGTGCTGGCCCCTATGTATAGTTTTAAAAAATTCTTACCTTACATTCCTGCTCCTTATGGTTTTCCTGTAGTCCTTGTCCAAAGTCCAGGAAACTGAAGAGTAGTGGCTGTCTTCCTGTCCAATGGTCTCTACCTTTTGTGATGCCTCTGGGGGGGATGCCGACATGCGTAGGGGAGCCCTTTTGTTTTTTTGGGTTTCATTCTCCTTTAAAAGCATTAATCTTTGACACTAAAGTCACTGTACTTTACTTTAAATAATGTACATTTGTATGTTCATAGAATTTTTTATTAAATACCAGTACCCTTTTTACTCATAAACCAATTATTTTAAATGCATAATATACACATATATTCAGAGTAGTAGAGAATTAGCATGAAAAATGTATCTTAAAGCTTAAACTTTGAGGAAGATAAGGCAGTAATCCAGCACCATAAACAGTTTGGAATGTTTAAGGCAACAACTTAAGTATTTAAAGGATAAGTGCACTGTAAAATCAAGTTGTGTTCATTTGGAAGCTGCAGCTTTAAAATACTGTTGCCATATTTTTTTCATCTATGCCCCTGCAGAGCCTTCCTATGTGCCTAGAAAATTGCCGACATCTTGTTACTGGTTTGCTGAATGTTAAGCTCTGCCCCTCTGAGATTTCCTCTGCTTTCTTCTGCCTGAGCATCAAACCATAATGCCTGTGAGTTCCGTGCACTCTCCTGCTTGAGCATCAAACAGTATGTCTGAGTTCCGTGCGTGTGCATGAAACTCGCAGGCATTACTGTTTGAGGCTCAAGCAGAAGAAAGCAGAGGAAATCTCAGAGGGGCGGAGCTTAACATTCAACAAACCAGTAACAAGATGTCAGCAACTTTCAAGGCACAAAGCTAGGCTCTGGAGGGGCATAGGTAAAAAAAAAATATGGCAACTGTATTTTTAAAGCTGCAGCTTCAAAATGAACACAACTTGATTTAACAGTGCACTTATCCTTTAAATAACACTTACTCACCAAAGTCTACTAAAAGTACAACAAAATTACTAAACAGATTTGTTTGGAGGTGCTTCACTGGAGAATGGAATGGCAGCATGGGAAGCTGGACTGTGCATCTGCAAGGGTCCTGTTGACTGGTTACCTAGGGGGTTATATATAAACCCAATGTATCTAAAGAGTGCAAAAACCACAGGTTTATAATGGCTGCCAACAACGCAGTAATACAATATAAAAATACAAACCCACAGTATCTATAATAAACATAATAATAAAATAAATGGCAAAAATATTATTATTTTTATGCAGTTTTGTAAGTGCTGATAAAATTAGATATACTGAGAAAATAAAGATTTTGCCAAAAAGCTATGGTGTTTAATCATTGGCCACTGAGGGATAGGGGAGGGTACATGCAATAAACAGTGCACAGTGCTTGTCTTACCTCCAAAGATGAATGTGGCAAGAACTTAAACCATCTAAAATGTATGTATTAACTCTTTATCAAATTTTGTAGTCAGCCTATTTGTGTCTGCCACACCTCCTATATCAGAAACTATCAGGGAGATTCAATAAATTTTCTTATCGTTAAAAATGGTGCTAATTTTGCCCCAACCAATCAGATCTTAGCTTTCAAATGTTAAATAATATCTGGCTGGGGCAAAATTAGCACCATTTTTAATAATAAGGACAGTTACTGAATCTTCCTGTATATGAGGAAGATGGTTTCTGAATAATTTACTTTTAATTTTATTTTTTTCCCCCTTTGAAGTATTTTCTTTAAAAAAAAATATGCACACTTCTTTTGCATACGGTACCTTGTTTTTTAATGTAAAGTTTGTGTGTGTAAGTTCAGATATATTTTACCATGTGTACTATAAAGTTAAGTGCACTGAGTGGTTTTTACAAAAATAGTGCATATGTACTGAGTTACCGAAAGTGCACTTTTAATTTGCTTTGCATAAATACTGTTTATGTATGCAAAACATTATGGGGCATATCCGTATTTTACGGCAACTTTATATTACAGTTGCGTCGTAAAATAAGAATGCAGCCATAACAAATCCACAGTATCTGTGATTACTGATACAGCCTGTTTATAAATATAATAAGTGCGCTTCTTGTACTACAGTTAAGCACCACCCCCTACTATTCACCCTACTTTCCACCAGCCCCTTCAGTCCTCTATTCTCCTGTGATTATAATTGAATTTTTTTTTAAAGGAATCTCTAAACACATATTAAAGTCATCATTATTTTGATAAACTGACAGGGTTATTTAATAAAAGTTCTTATCGTTAAAAATTGTACTAATTTTGGCCCAACCAAGCAGATATTGTTTAATGTTTGAAAGCTAACATCTGATTGGTTGTGGTAAAATTAGCACCATTTTTAACAATAAAATCTTTAATTGAACAACCCTGTATGCTTCCTACACTCCAAAACACAAATCCCTTCTTAACAAAGACAATTACAACACAAACAAATGCATTATCCACTCAGACAAAAACATAATCAGGAAAGGCACGATTAACAATATGTGGTGGTATTGTCTAAATGAGGGTAATACCCATACTGCACAATGTAACATCAGGTTAACATGGATTTTGCACTCATTTGACAGTGCCAGAACCATTTTCAAGTCATTTTGAAGTAGCGCAGCTCATTTGGTTCATGGCACTTCTTATTTGAGTGTCTCAACGTGATTGTGGGAGTGTAGTCGGGTAAGAAGCAAAGGGAAGCAATATCACATGGCCGCCAATGTTTTTTCATGCAGTCCAATGGGGCATTTAAATAAACAAACATGATGCGATTTAACACTTGAGATGTTGAAGCAGAAAGTACGGAGATATGTTATCCCAAATGTCCCCTTCACCTCTAAATAAGTCCTCTCGTGTATCTTGTCAGTGCACTAATATATTCTGCGTATGGACAGCTTTTAATGCTGGCCATACACTTTTAGACATTAAAGCCAGAAATTTGTTCTGACGAACATATAATCTGCTTTAACATCTTCCTTCACAGTGGTTTTTACATGCAATGTTCCTTGGCCTGATTACATTTTGCGATCAACGTTATAGTGGATCAGGAAATCCGGTTCAGGGAATGTTGCAGGTAAGTTACTAGTGAATTGGCAGCTTAAAGGAGAACTACAGTAAAAAAATGTTACTCTTAATTTGAAAGCTTTTCTCCCCAGAACACCTATACAATGCAAGATTCTTCTCCAGTAAGTTGTATTCAGTACATGTAAATAATAGATTTTGTAACTAAGGAGGCTTCCATGTTGTTGCCAGTAAAACTCACAGCCAATATAGGCTTCACGCCCCCTGACCCCAGTATTCACGGTCTCTATGCACAGAGTATTTTATATAAATGTTTCTACATCAATATTGAAGTCCCTGATAAGCTTTAAAAGCTTTTTGCCATGCATTTTATTAACTAATCAGTGTAAATTACATACAGCGTTCCTGGGGCAATACAAAATATTCAGCTTATTTAACTAATATTAGAAACACACATTCCAAAGGTAACAGGTTCAAATGCCCAAACTTCCCTTTTTTGTGTGTTTACATTGTGTTCCTAGAAAAAGACAAAGTTCTTACATGTACTAGAGTGTCATATAGTATCTCTGTTTGGGATAGGGGTAAAAGCTTTACATGTCCTCTTTCATTGCCATAGCAAGATTAGAGTTTTAAAACCAGCAGCACAGACACACACTCCCTTTCAAATGTAGCCTTCCAAGCCAAATTCACAGTTTATACTTAAAGGGACTCTAAAGTGGATTTGTAAAGTACACTAAATCTGTATATTTTTTATTCACAGGTAGGGGAGAACACTTATTCCCACTTCCCTGTGAATTATAAAATGCCTGGGGAACAGTGCAACACTTACAGGCCTATATAAACAAGTCGAGTAGCACACCTTTATTTCCAAACTTCAGAGTCCTCTAGCTCACGGCATCTCCGCAATCAGACGCTTTCAATTTACATAAACATTCACCAAAAAAGAGCATAGAGTACGATCCTAGCGGTGAACAAACTTCAACTTTATTGAGGCAACAGGCACAACATGTTTTGAATAAAGAGAGTCCCGGGACTCGAAATATGTTGTGCCTGTTGCCTCAATAAAGTTGAAGTTTTATGTTCTAAATTGTAAAAAGTAAACCCCTAACACCACACAGACACAGGTACACACTCACAACCCAACCTACACTTTCATGGCAACAATACCTAAACCATCAAAAAAGGTTGTTTTAAAAACAAAAACATCCTCCATCACACCACACAGACACAGGGATGCACACCACACAGACACAGGGATGCACACCACTGACATACTCCAACACCCACCCCTTTTTTTATTTCTATGGCAACCATACACACAACAAAAAAATATATGCATTTCATCTAAATGGATTATTAAATTTGAATGTCCTCTTGTATTATCATAGCAAGGCATTTCCTTCCAAAATGCAGAATTTCAAGTTAAATTTAAAGCTTATATTTAAACATTCCTTTCTAATTCCTAGTTGCTGTGCAGTCTGTAATTACTGAGATTTTTAGAACTGATAATGGTTTAGCTTGTAGCTGCATGGAATATGATAGTGATATTTCCTGGAGAAAACGATACGTGTCGCTGTTATCTAGTAAATAATACTAAGCTTGAGGAAAGGCCTGCCCTGCAATTTAATCAAAAAGTTACATTAAAATGTAGCTTATCATAATGGTAAAATGGTCTGCACTCCTGTTTATACTGTTGCACATATAAATACACTTTTCAGCAAGTGCAAGAATGGTGTATAATAAATAAAACCTTAAGGTAAAATACGTGTCCCGGAACCAAAAAGAAAGAACAAACATTGCAAACAAAAAAGTATTACAGTCCCTGTTGGGATAAATTAAAACACAAGAGTCAAACTGATATATTAAAGCAATCAAAATCCCACCACTCATGGGAGCAGTCTGACAAGTGACAGTGCTCAAATATTTTATGCTATTATGTAGCGCAAAACTGTCACAAAGTGATTACTGCACTCCTACCTGGAGTTAAAGTCATGCCACTTTAAATCCATACTTGTGGCAGGTTGGGCATCCCTGACTTCTAAGGTCCTCATGGTCCAGAATATTAGGGAGGGGCTGCTGGGAAGCGGCGGCGGGTGGTCTCCGCTGCTGCGGGGGGGTCGAGGGCGGGGTGGGCGTGGCTTCCGGGGCGGGTGCCTGCCCATCTCCGCCGCAGGGCGGCTAGTATTGGACGCTTTTGCACCCTTGAAGGTGGCGAAGCAAAACAGCTGGGGAAAACGGACGCGAAAACTTAATGAGGCTTTATAAATATGCCCCATAGTGTATAGTATAGTATAGTATTTGAGGTTGAATAAAGACATACATCCATCCAGTCCAACCCAATTTCGGAACAGGAGGCTTGGAGGGGCTGCTGGGGAGGGGGTGCACAGCGGGTGGTCGCGACCACCTGCTGCGGCCCCTTCCCAGCAGCCCCTCCTAGCCTCCTGTTCCAAGATTGCCGCGAGCGGGGAAGGGGTTAGGAGGGGCTGCTGGGAAGCGGCGGCGGGTGGTCTCCACCGCCGCGGGGGGGTTGAGGGCGAGGTGGGCGTGGTTTCCGGGACGGGTGCGACCACCCGCCGCGGGTTGCCTGCCCATCTCCGTCGGCTAGTATCGGACGCTTTCGCCACTTTGAAGGTGGCGAAGCAAACAGCTGGGGAAAACGGCCGCGAGAACTAAACAAGGCTTTATAAATATGCCCCATAGTGTATAGTATAGTATAGTATAGTATTTGAGGTTGAATAAAGACATACGTCCATCCAGTCCAACCTGTTAGGGAATTAAGTAGAGCCACACCAGTCTTGAAAGTCGAAAGTAGAGATTTATTGCATATGCATATAAACACATGTGCTGGTAATACCCTTATTACCTGCCTAACTGTTGACCCAGAGGAAGGCAAACCCCCCAACCCATCAAATTTACGAACGGGCAACAATCCCCATCTGAACTGCCGTTTCAGGCGTTAAAGTGCCCATACACGGCACAAATATCAGCCGAAAGGGGCGTTCGTACACATTGTGCATCAGGGGTCGGCAACCGTGATTGTATGTGTGTACAAACCTTTAGGATGGGTACACATGGGCAAATTTTTCACCCTAGAGAGCGTTTATCCGGTACGAATCGCTGTCCATAGGTGACCGCATAATAGTCTGTATGAAGTAAACATACACGCAATTAGCTGTTTAAAAGACCGGAGCTGGTCTTTTAAACCGCTTACTGCCCATATATTGACTTTATATGCGCAATCAAATGTTTAAAAACAGCTGATTGTGGACCTTTGGTACGCTGGCGAGGGAATGTGTCAGGGGCCAGGCCTCCAGTCTCGGGGGGGACAGGCTCCTGCAGTTACACCCCTGAATATAAGTGATTTATTGTACAGCTGTTAATGGAAATTACAGACATGTTTTAGATGATAAGTAGCAGGCCTGTTAAAGGGGTTTATTGTGTCAATAGATGTGTCAAGCTGGTTTTTCTTGTACTTATGGCTTCTTGTTAGAAATTGCCCACACTATTATTTTTGTTGTAGTTAGCCTGGAATTACAAGTTAATTATACTTAGAAAGAGGTGTAGCTACAACTGGAATTTAAGTATCCCTCAGGAAATTTGGCAGCTAGTCTAGAAACACTTGAAAGGTATTTATAATAGGTGTAGCATATCACTTTTACCCCAGTGACACATTTTTTTGTTTAAATAATCTGCGTATTTGTACACATTGTCAAAGCTTAGAGTGTAGTTTACAAAATATTAAGTTTAACTCATGAAAATAAACAATTTACAATTATCAGGAGCCCCTAACAAATTGCTCCCATATATTACTGTACAAGTTTTGTCTGAAGAAGGTAATTTATGTACCAAACAGTCACTTTGATGTCCCTGTGTACAATTCAATAAAGATTACACAGGATTGAAAGTTTGGTGTGCATGGCTTTTCATTACTATTTGATATACTGACTGTTGCCTCAGTCTGCCATTTGACACCCAGCATCTACTTTAAATATAATATACAGGTGTGTGCAGGATTTCCTTTTGATTTGGCATATATTACTGCTAGTAACTGCAGCACAGTGGTTCAGTGGTTAGCACTGATGCCTTGCAGTGCTGAAGTCCTGAGTTCGATTCCACCCTTGGACACATCTGCAAGGAGTTTGAATGTTCTCCTCCGGACACTCCAGTTTCCCCCACAATCATAAAGACATACAGATAGGTTTTATGTGTCAAATAAATGTGCTTAGATTGTAAGGTCTTCAAGGCAGGGCCTGACGTGAATGTATACATGTTAATGTAAATGCTACGGAAGATGTTGGTGCTGTATAAATCCATAATAATAGTTTAGTGTACAGACTAATTGTAAATGAATATAATTAGAAAGCCACATTTTAGACTAATGCTGACCATACACTGGCCCAATATTACATTGATCCAAACAAACATCAAAATTGTTATAATGCCAAGTAGTGCTATGGTATTTCCTTTGATGTTCCAAAGTTGAATATTTATTTGGGATCAGCATGAAAAGCAAAATCCTCTTTTACAAAATGACTGACACTGTTGGGTGTTGGATAGGGGTTGGAATGTGGGGAGGTATTGCACATTAGTGACTAGCATTTGATCATTTAGGACCACATGACTGGATTTTAATGCATATGTTTATTCCTCTAGTTTATAAAATGGCATGTACACACTCACCATTAATTTTAAGTCACATATTTAGTTTTCCCCCCAAGCACAAATGTTACTATATACTTTTACCAAAACTTCTTCTATAACTAACACAGCCACATCCTACGCCACGGCTCCGCTGTCTTCTCTGCAGCTCTGGAAAAGGAAGGCAGTGAATGGCTGTGATGCTGCAGAGAAGAAGCATCCTCTGCTGCTGTGTAACATGTAGTCAGGGATGTTCCTAGACCTTTTGTCACCAAATAAAGTGGATGTGGTGGGCTGACTAACACTGGCTGGTGGACTAAAGGGCTGACTTAACACTGACTAGTGAACCTGAAAGCTGACTTGACACTGGTGAACTGGAGTCTGGAGGTCAGGTTTTAAACTGTCTGGTAAACTAGAAGGCTGACTTTACATGGGCTGGTGAACTGAATGGCTGACTTTACACTGGCTGGTGAACTGGATGGTGGAATTTACACCATTTGGTGAACTGGGGGGCTGATTTTACACTATCTGGGGAATAGGGGGGCTGTCTTTACACTGGCTGGTAAACTGGTAAATATAAATGCTCACAACATAGACTGGTAATATAAATGTCCACAACACTAGTAAATATGAGATGCCCCCAGAGACTTGTAAATATAAAATGCCCAGCCCACACAGGCTTGTAAATATGATACCCTCATGCCTATCCCCAACAGACTGGTAAATATAAGATGCCCTCATGCCCAGCCCACACAGACTGGTGAATATAAGATGCCCTCATTCCCAAGCCATGCAGACTGTTAAATATAAGATGCCTTCATGCCCAGACTGTTAATGATGATGCCCTCATGCCCAGGCCATGCAGACTGTTAAATATCAGATGCCTTCATGCCCAGCCCAGACTGTTAAATATGATGCCCTTGTGCCCAGCCCACACAGATTGGACAATATAAGATACCTTCATTTTCAGTTTCCAAACATGTGCAATGATCCTGACAGGCAGAACTCTGAGGTGCACTACTAATTACCTGTGCCACTGCAGGTGAGTATATTCAATCATGTAAAGTTCATAAGTAGGCACACTCACTTAAGTCTTCAAGAAATATTCATTTATTCTAGTGCTGAAAAACAAAAACGCCAAATATACACACACAGGTGTATATTTGGCGTTTTTGTTTTTCAGCACTAGAATAAATGAATATTTCTTGAAGACTTAAGTGAGTGTGCCTACTTATGAACTTTACATGATTGAATACCTTCATTTTCAGCCCAGACTGTTGAATATAAGATTCCCTCATGCCAGCTCACACATACTGGTAAATATAATATTTCCTCATGCCCAGCCCAGAGAGACTTGTAAATAAGATGTGCCCAGACAAAGTTAACAGTCACCTAACAGGGGCCCCAGTGACAGCCATATGAATGATCTCTTGCAACTCCTGGACTCATGCCACCCCCCCACTTGCAAGCGGTTCTCATACAGCAGCCGAGACAGGTTTTCTTTCCCTCCCTGAAATTAATGCCAACTTTCAAGTGGATTACAGGGGTCCACTGTGAGCAAACATTTCAGTTTGCTTCATGGTAGGCTCGTCCCTGAATGTACTTAACATATTACTTTACATATTTCCAAAAGTTTATGGTGAGGGAGGACATGTCCTTTAAGTGCAAAAGAATCTAGTTTTGGGGTAGTTATTATTAGTTATTATTATTTGTAATCCTACAAATATAACTATATAACAAGGTAAGTGTTTTATTTTCCTCACCATTTAACACAGTAAGTGGTACATTATTCCATATATATAACACAATAAGGGGAATGTTATTGCAATCACATTTTAGACTACTGTCTATATAGAGGTGGTGCACAAAAAAAACTCAAAACACAGTACTCCACAAAATATACCCATATGCAATATAGAAAACAAACAAAAACTGTTTTGTTTTCAATTAAAATATCTATATTTCACAATGAGTGATCTTGATCTAAAATACATCCTATCTAATAGATGGTAATTGTCCCTCATATACAAAACAAAGTTCATTAAATACTTTAAAATATCAAAGTTCAAGGTAAATGTACTACCAACACTGTTGCAATCAGTGTAATCTTTTATGCTTACAATATTCCTAATGGTATGTTCTTACTCTGTATATAGTTAAAGTAATGTGCTGTGAAGTAGTTATAAGGCTTACATCTTATTTAGAATGCTTGCAATATCCCACATAAGCAACAGTAATATTCAAAGATGTAGATACACACATAAGTATAGGGAGAGATGATTCGGCACTGCCACACACCCTAGCGATTGAAACCGATTATGTCTGTCACCTGTTGTCAAAGATGTGGCTACACACAGTCCCTGTCCCCTATATAAGCACAGGGAGATCGCTTGGCACTGCCACACACCCTAGCGATTGTGGACGACCTCCTGTATATTCTGGCATCTGAAACATTTTTTGCCAATACACACGATAAAGGACCTATCCAGTTGGTACTGATGGGTTTGTCCCTATATTAATATGGTCACACAGCTTTATAGAAATCCCAGTTTCTATTGTAAGCATTTTTATCTGAGTAAGTACACTTCTAGTATAGGGAGTTATAGTACACATAGTAAAGGGAGTTATGATACACTTATAGTATAAGGAGTTATAGTATACTGTCACAAACGCCAGTTCGCTGGGCACATGATCTGATCAATCAATCGGTACTCGCTGCCACCACTTTAAGTTACGGCCTTAAAGACGCCCCAAAAACACTCTTGACTCTCACTGACTATGCACACCCCTGTCCTGGCAGCTAAATGGTTAACACTACACCATTCACTCCAGCAACTAACTGGTTAATTAGCATCAGTCCTTCACAAGCAGTCACAAAGTTAATTAGCATTTATACTGCCAAACACTCAATCCACATATAAACTTATCAGAGGCTAACTGAGTTCTTTTAGAGCATCAAAGACAAAACTTATTAAATTTTAGATTTAATATTCCAAAAGGTGGACAGTGCGCATAATACAAAAATAGAAGAAAATGGTGTTATAATAAAAGTACATACAATAGGTACAACAGTTATATAAATAAATAAAAAGTATAAAAATATTCACAGACCCTACTTACTAGAAGAAGTCCTGTATCCCGGGGCGGGAAGAAACATCGGGTCCATACACAAGTTTTTAGCATGTCCCCTCAGTATGAACAAAGTTATAGGGGCTACAAGGATTTTTAAACTCCTTGTTGAACAACCCCCATCCTATGGGCTATTGCATGAGGTGGGAGTGTCTAGGAATGTCCAGATTTACGACTAGCCAAAAGCATTCATTTCCCCTCAGTTAGGCAGATTCCATATAAATGTAGATATGTACATTGTATTGGGATATTGACCACATATTCCTCTCCTGTATTAATTATCAATTCCTCCAATACCAAAGATGACCTGTGTGTAATCCATATTTCCCAAGATATTAATAACTTGCCTTGGCAAGGGAATAAGGGCTCCATGTTGGGTATCATTTTTAAGGGCCTACTTTCCCATTCACAAGTATAATATTGGTTTCTGTCTTACGTATTCCAATACCGAAATACATTTATTTTACATGTATGACTGTCCTTAAAATGACCTCTTAAAGTACCCACCAGACCCCTAGCTGAAGAGAATTCCAGATACACGGTTTGGCCCCACATTGTCTGGAAAAGAAGATCTGGTTCCATGCTTCCATGCTTCAGGGTGGAATTGTGCTTTTATTGGTCCTTTGCAAGAACTAATACCAATAGTTAACCCATTCTTACCAAGTCACTACACACTTTTCTGACACATACTAAGGGCCATATTTAGCGATACCGTGCCTTTAACGATCGGTATCATAAATTTACGATCGTTAAACTTATCGGAGATTAATGATCGGATTAACGAACGTAAATTTACAATACTGATCGTACATTTACGATACCAATCATAAATCTACGATAACGAAATCGTAGATTTATGATCCCCATAGAATACCACTGTGCTAGTTTACTACTGCGCGGTATTCTACGATCAAACGTTCGTTCGTAAATGTACGATCATGATCATAAATTTATGTCCGCGATTGTAAATTAACTATCTCGCGTAATACAGTCCTTAGGCCTAGGTCCCACCAGGCGTGTTTCTATCCGCTTTTCTGTCTGGTTGCATTTTCCGATCTGCAATGACATTTTATTTTTAATAATCGCAGGAACCAGTTCCCACTATATGCATTAGTTTTGATCCCTTTATCATTCGCATGCGTGCACGACTTTTGGTCCATTTGTGGCCATTCTTGTCTATTTTGTGATTTAACTTGTCTAAGGGAACGCAGAGGAAATAATGCAGACAAATGGACACACATGCACTACTAACACGTTTTTCCCACAGTAGTTTTCGAAAGCTTGGGGTACGTGCTTTCTGTGATCGTCACCACAGTGCAACAAGCGTGCAAGTGGATTGGGATCCATCTGACTCCCTCTTATGCCCATAGCTGTTAAGCCGTAGGGCTAGAGGGAGACAACTGAGGTCCCTTCAGCCGGTAGGCGTCAGGAACCACCATACTTGCCCTCCCTTTCTGCTCCCAGCTGCCACCAGGAAGCTTCCAGGGGGGGTTCACGTGGGAAAAACCTGAAGGTCCTAAAAAGAACCCAGGCAATCCCGCCACATACGTGATACAAACCAAACAAAAAACACAAAATAAGTGCTACGTGTTCTAAGTGTTAGTGTTAATAAATAAGGGAGGGGGTCAATTTAATACAAAGTGACCTAATTAAAGGCCCAGGCCTTTCGGCCTGAGGTATAAAAATTTTTCCACCATAGCCGAAGCTATGGCAGGAAAGTGATGGGAGTGCTATACACACGTGCTCCCAGTGCACAGTAGTGCTGGAGGGAAGCCCGAGCTTTCGCACTCCCCTGCCTCAAGATTTCGACCAGGCTCCGCATCATCTCAGTACCAGGCGGGAGCTTGGGGGGTGTGTTTGCCCACCCCCCTCTCAACCATGCACTGGCCAGGATTGGATGCTTCACACAGTCTTATTCCGAAAGACAGGGAAGTGGTGCTTCTGCTTTTGTCAGATCATAGTGCAGTGTGCAGACCTGCCCTTACATTACTGGGGGACTGACCGCCAGTGACCAGAGGCAGCCCCTTTTCTCTGTAAGAACAGATTTTTTTTCTATTGAAAGCCCGGTACGTGCTTTCGTGCCTCACACCACAAGTGAACACACAAGTGCTCTAGTGGTAGTCAGGACCATCTTCCCCTCCCGGTTGTCCAGCCGCAACTGGACCCACCACAGAGGGGATCTTTAGGGCTTCCCGGCGCCATAAGGCTATGGGAAGCCCACCAATACTACCCCCCCTCAACTCCCAGCTGCCACCAGGAAGTCCTCAGGGGGGTACAATTGGGAAAGCTGAAGATCCAAAAGGACCCAGCTTGTCCCGCTACATACAGTGACAAAACGAAAATCAAAAAAAAAAATTTAGTGGGGAGTGGGGATAAGTGCTCTGTGCAAATAAATATGGGTGCCAATTCATTCAGGCAAATTAATCTAGGTGCGCCAAATAAGCCTCAGCCGGCAAAGGCAAAAAAAATTATCCGGTCCCCTTTAACGGGGAACCAGGATGTGCGAGGAGTAAAACCAGTGCTCCCAGTGCTCAATAGTGCAAAGGGATAGCCGGGCTTCCAAGCCCCTCCTCGGCCCATGACCTCGACCAAGCGTAGCGTGCAGACCCATCCATTACCAGGCGGGAGCTTGGGAAAGACATCCCTGGTGTGAGACAGGGATGCCCTCCCTCTCAACCAGCTCTGATAAGAACAGATTTTTTTTTTTTTTGAAAGCTCGGGGTTACGTGCTTTCTGTGATCGTCACCACAGTGCAACAAACGTGCAAGTGGATCGGGATCCATCTGCCTCCCCCTTGTGCCCATAGCTGTTAAGCCGTAGGGCTAGGAGGAGGCTACATTGGTCCCATCAGCCGTAGGCGTCAGGAACCACCATACTACCCTCCCTTTCTGCTCCCAGCTGCCACCAGGAAGCTTCCAGGGGGGTTCACATGGGAAGAGCCTGAAGGTCCCAAAAAGACCCAGGCAATCCCGCCACAATACGTGAAACACACAACAAAAAACAAAAAGTGCACGTGAATAGTGCCAGTTAAATAAATAAGGGTGCCTAGTGCACAATTAAAAAGGGGAGTGGGCCAAATAGGCCCCAACCTTTCGGTCGGGGATATAAAAATTTTCCGCCATAGCCGCAGCTATGGCAGGAAAGTGAAGGAGTGCTATACCCACGTGCTCCCTGTGCACAGTAGTGCTATTGGGAAGCCCGAGCTTCACACCCCCCTGCCTCAGGCTTGACCTGGTTCCGTAGCTCCCCTACTGGCCTACCATGGACATGGTGACCATCCCATACCGAGGGTCCCTCACTCGACCTGGAACTAACGTTCGGGGGAGGTACTTCGCCTAGTCTTATTCCGAAAGACAGGGAAGTGACGCTTCCAGCTTTAGGCTTTGATCAATAGCGTGTAGTGTGCAGACCTGCCCCCATCAGTAGTACTAGGAGGACACCCCCCCAGCATAGGGATGCCCCTACCGTTCCCAGCTGATAAGAACAGATTTTTTTTTTTTTTTTTTTTTTTTTTTCCGAAATTATTCAGCCATTTGTAACTTGCAATTCATAACTAACAAGTTACTCAAACGTCATCATCAATTTCGTTTAAAAATTAAACATAACATAAACACAAATATAACTTAACATTTTATAATATACCTAAATAAATCAATTTATTAACCAGTCTCTCCACTTTAGAAATTTCCATATCCCTTCAGCATCCTTTTCTCCATGCTTCTTTTTATCCATTATCCCATATCCATACAGTCTACCACACACTAATCTCACACAATCTTCCTCACTCATCTCATACTTCTTAAACACACATAAATTCCTTACATCCCATAACACTTCTTTCATACAACATACAATTAGCCAAAAAACTCTGGCTTTAGCTTTGTCTACACTATTCCATCCATACAACATCATTCCATATGATACACTCTCCAACCCAGTTAAACCTCTTATGAACCATCTCATTTTTTCCCAAACACCCTTTGCATACTTACATCTCCAAAACACATGTAACACATCCTCACACTCCATACACCCCTCTCTCGGACATATCTCACTCTCAACCAAACGTCTCCTCCTTTGAAACATCCTAGTAGGCAAACATCCATGCACTGCCATCCACGCCACATCTTTCTGTCTATTCACAAGCTCTTTCTCATTTACTCTCTTCCACACCATTTTACTTTCAATCTCACTTAAACCACCAATCATAACCATTTGTTCAGCAGCATTCAATCTCTTCAGTACCCCTTTACAATCACACCACTCATTCACTGACACATCCTCCAATTGATTTCTACGCACACACCTCTCAATCCTCACATAAAACCACGCTGGTGCAAAACAAATCGGCTTTCGTAAATCTAAATCATATAAACCATACTTCCGCAAAACATTCCCACATGCGTACCTCACCATGCATCCTATCACACTATCCTTTTGACTCACCTTAATACACAAACTAACATACCTAACAGCCAAAAATCTCTCAACATTCATTAAACCTTTCCCACCATTCATTCTCATTTTTACTACAATCTCACGTTTCAATTTCTCCATACTCGAACTCCAGATGAAACAAAAAATCAATCTTACCATCTTTTTCAACATTCTATCTGATATTGGGAAAACATTATTTATAAATAGCAGGATAGGAATAACTACTGCTTTCACTATCAGTATCCTACCCTCTATGGTTAAGGACCTTAGGGCCCAGAAGTCAACTTTACCCTTCACTCTTACATAAGCATTCTCCCAACTCTCTTTCCCATACATATCCTTATCAAACGTAACTCCAAGCACTTTTACTCCACCTTCTATAATCGGCCATTCACACCTTTCAACCTCCGCCCACTCTCCAAACGTCTTACAGACACTTTTATTCATGGTTTATTACAAACCACTGTCACATCATCCATATAACCTATCACACGCAAATCTCTCCCTCCACTCCCAGGCACCTCGATACCACGCATAACTTTATCACTCATTATCGCTCGCAACAACGGTTCTATCACACAGATAAACAATATAGGAGACAGGGGACACCCCTGTCTCACACCTGATCTTATAAACACTCTTTTTGTCAGAAAACCATTCACTTGTACCACACTCACCATACCCATGTATAAACATTTAATCCAGTCTAACAATCTACCAGACACACCCATTTTCACTAAAACTGCAAACATAAAATCATGCACAACCCTATCATAAGCTTTCTCGAAATCCACAGTCACCACCGCTACATTCTGCTTTCTATCCCTTTCATACCATATACCATCACGCAAACCTATCAAATATTCACCAATCTGTCTCCCAGGCACACCACACACTTGTTCCTCACCAACCATTTTCCCTATCACACTTCTCAGACGATTGGCCAACACTTTGGATACGATCTTATAGTCTACGTTCAACAATGATATTGGCCTCCAATTTCTCAAATCATTCATCTCCCCTTTCTTAAACAACAACACAATCACACTTTCACACATACTTCTAGACAAGCAACCCCTTTCTAACACATTCTTACACACTTGAAACACATGCTCACCAATCATATCCCAAAACTCACAATAAAATTCAACAGGCAAACCATCCTTACCAGGCACTTTCCCTTTACTCATCCCTTTCACACACTCATCCAATTCCCATTTACCCAACTCTTCATTCAAACAACTCTTATCTTCAGGTGACAATCTATCCTCAATCACCCTTAAACAATCACTCTCTAGATTCGTATCTCTATCTTTCTCCATAAATAACTCAGAATAAAACTTCCATACTTCATTTAACACCTCCATCTTCCCAAACACTTCCTTACCTTCCTCCGTCCTAACAGCATTCATACCCACACGCTTCCCAAACACCTTTTTAAAGAAAAAACTTGTACACTTTTCATCCTTTTCCATCACATTCACTCTCGCATGCATAATTATCTTTCTCCCTTTTCCCTCCAAAAACTTACTCGCATTCTTTCTAGCCTCTTCTATTTCACTCTTCACATCCTCCCCCCATTCTCTCAAATGCTCCAAATACACCAATCTTTTCATCCATAATTCATACTCATCCTTTTCTTTTTTTGCTTTCAACCGCCCTTGTTTTATAAAAAACACTTTTGTTTTATATTTAATCCACTCCCACCACTCAACACAATCTTCAAAATCTCCTTTCATTCTTATCCATTTTCTAAACATGTTTCTATATACTTCCTTCACTCTATCCTCATCCAAAAGGGATATATTCAGTTTCCATGTACTCTTACCAAAACTCCTTTCGCACTCAAACTCCAACTCACACTCCACACATCCGTGATCTGAAAAAAAAATTCTTCTCACAAAATAATTTTTTACTTTAACTTGTTTTGAAACGAAAATGAAATCAATTCTAGAAAAAAATTTCCCACTATCACTAAAATATGTAATGGAATTTAATTCATTCCCAGCTATCTTGAAAGCGTCCCTATACCCAAAAATAGACATTATCTCATCTAGTTTCTTTCCAGATATATCTACCCCACCACCATCCACCCCTTTAAAATCCTTCCTATCACCCTTCACCACTATACAATTAAAATCCCCACACACAATACAATTCCTTTTCCCGCCCAAAAAAAACTTTACCTTATCAAACAAAACAATTCTCTCTTGTTTGTCTGTTGGAGCATAAACATTTATTATCTTTATCATCGCCCCTTTAAATTTCACACAGACATAAAGCGCTCTGCCATTTTCTATATGAATCACTTCAATAATTTCAAAGAAAAAACTTTTAAACAAAATACCCACCCCACCACTTCTGCCTATACCTGATGACCACACACTAGGTCCTAATGACCATTCTTTTGGACTTTGATCCGATCCTAATGAGCAATCCTGTAAACATAAAACATTTGAATTTAATGTTGAAAAAAAATTAAAAATTGCAACTCTCCTACTTTTAGATTTTATACTCCTAAAATTTAGGGTAGCAATATTCAAAAGCATAGGAGCTTATTTTTGAAAAAGAAAAAAACAGGAAAAAACCAAAAACCCTTTCATCCTTCTGAGCCCTCTTTTTCCTTTGCTTTTGCCGCTTTTCCTCTTGCTTTTACAGTTCTTACAACACTGCCTCCCTTAGAACCACCTTTTACCCCACTCATTTCCTCCTTTGACCTTTTTGAGGTATCTGCCACTTCCTCTTTAAAGCCAGTTGTTTCTTGGAAAGTCTGCAAACAGTCCTTACTTAAGAAGGCTCCCCCAGAAGAATCAGAATCCTGTATACTGTCTCCCCATGAGGCCTCAGATCCTGATTCAAACTCGCTTATTTCTTGAGATAAAGCGCCCATCTTTCCCTCCTTATCCCCTCCTTTTATTTTTCTTTTTAAATTTCCTTTTTCTACTTCCATCTGTTCTTCCTCTTCGTCTGCATGCACAAACTCCTCCCCCTCAGCCACCATTACATCCAGACTACCTGAGTGTCCAATATTTATGAAGGCCGCAGCCCCCTCCAGTTCAGTCCCACATGGCTCTTCCTGACTAGGCCTCAGTTTATTTTCAAGGCCTACACACTCCAAATCCCCTGGTTCTTTTCCTGGTGTTCCAGGACTCACCTGTGCTCCCCTGGCAACATCTGCGTAGGTGCTCTTTTTCCTATGTACTTCTGGACATTGTCTGGCCAAATGATCTCTGGAGTTACATAGGTGACATTTTTTCCCCTCCGTGCACTGGGAGGTAACATGCCCAGACTTATAACAATTTCTACAAACTGTTCCAGATTCACAGTCTGCTTTTAGGTGACCAAATGCAAAGCAATTACGACAAAATTCAGGCATGTTTGGGTAGTACAAAAAACCCCTATTACTTCCAATCGAAAAGGTCTGGGGAGGATGTTTAAAACCTCCTTTTCCCCACGCATCCGGGAGGAAGGTTACCCAGTACCTTCTCTGCCCGTTAAAAGTACCAAACACATTTGTTAATTTTGTACCTTGCGATACACTCACACAATACCTGTCCAAGAAGGTTCTAATTTCTTCTTCTTCCACAAAAGGGTTGTACATGTGGACAGTCAAAGGTATGCGCTGCTTGGTTTCATTCACCACAAATTTCATGCCCTCCAAGCAGGGTCTCCATCTTCCCATCCTTCTCATCATACAAGTTTGTAAGTCTTGTAAACTCCTAAAAGAAACATCAAAAAAGCCGCTTTGGGGAAAGTTTTGAATGCAAAAAATAGACTCACGTTTCATACCCAACAAATCTTCGATGCTTTCTTCTGCACATGGTACAGTCCCCACGATCCTTTCTTCTCCTCGGGATATACAGCGCGCTGTGTTTTTGGCCTCAGGTACTTTTGCCATACCAGAAACCGGTTTTTTATCGCCTTCTCAAAAATAGCCCAGACCAAGTGCAGATACTACAATGATCTGAGCCAAAAGGCCGGAGAAGCGATTTTTCCCACAGTAGTAGTGCGGATACAAAAGTGGACACAATCGCACTGCGTTTTTCACTGAGATGCAGTGGGACCTAGCCCTATAGTGTAGGGAGTAGGGTAGGGACATCTCCCCAAGGTATAGGGAGAATGTCAGTACAGTGTACATGTGGACAGTCAAAGGTATGCGCTGCTTGGTTTCATTCACCACAAATTTCATGCCCTCCAATGCAGGGTCTCCATCTTTCTCCATCCTTCTCATCATACAAGTTTGTAAGTCTTGTAAACTCCTAAAAGAAACATCAAAAAAGCCGCTTTGGGGAAAGTTTTGAATGCAAAAAATAGACTCACGTTTCATACCCAACAAATCTTCGATGACTTTCTTCTGCACATGGTACAGTCCCCACGATCCTTTCTTCTCCTCCGGGATATACAGCCGCGCTGTGTTTTTGGCCTCAGGTACTTTTGCCATACCAGAAACCGGTTTTTTATCGCCTTCTCAAAAATAGCCCAGACCAAGTGCAGATACTACACTTGATCTGAGCCAAAAGGCCGAGAAGCGATTTTTCCCACAGTAGTAGTGCGGATACAAAAGTGGACACAATCGCACTGCGTTTTTCACTGAGATGCAGTGGGACCTAGCCCTTATAGTGTAGGGAGTTATAGGACATCTCCCCAAGGTATAGGGAGAATGTCAGTACAGTGTGTACCTAGATCTGTAGCCCATGACAGATCCAATAGAAGCTGTCTGACATTGGCTAAAAATCTGTACTGTATGGTACAAAGTATAAATAGAATATGGCCGGGTCCCTCAATCACAATTACCAACTTTCTAATGATCAATCATACCCCACCACAGAATAATCATCTGACTACTGCGCCCCTATTGGTCCACATCGGGGTTAGCGGCTTCCTATCCTGCCCCCTTTTCACAGTATACGTCACTAGTGACAAGGGGTGCGTGCGCTGTGTCTCGCTCCTGCGCGAGTTTAGAGCAGGCCGGGTTAAGATGGCGGCGCCCGTGTTAAGAGTTTCTGTCCCGCGGTGGGAGAGCGGGGCCCGGTATGCGGTGTGTGTGTTGGGGATTTTGCTGTCCATCTACGCCTTCCATGTGGAAAGGGAGAAAGAAAGGGACCCCGGCTACCAGGCCATGTGCGATTTAAATGAGTGGGTTCGCTGCTCCACCGTTCTCTCCTCCAGGTATTTGACACAGTAATGATGTGGGTCCCATCGGCTTTCCTGGTACCTTACGTTGTAACTCAGTCGCGGGGCTATGTGAGATAAGAATACCAGATGACTACCCCGACGTGACTGTGTTGTGTAGCTATAGCTCCCATTTACCGGTATGTTTGTTCTACGTGTCACTGTCACATTGCGATGACACTGCCCCTGAACACACCGAGTAGGGACATCTCTGGGGAAAGTTAGTAGGTAAACTGATACTGGCCTGGTCTAGTTATGTGGGACCTACTGAGACTGAGGTGTCTCGGGCTTGCAGATGGTGATTATGAATGGGACAGGGATGGAGCCGGTCTATGTTTCCTATAGCAGCAGGGAATATGTGGAAAAGGTTGCAACACGAGATCTTATCATAGCGTGATATAGGGATTTCCTTCTTCTGCACTGTGCATTGTTATCACTATGGGAGGACAACCAACCATATATATTACATACATGCTGCCAACTTGCTCTTAATGTCAACATGAATTTGTCTACCACTGTTAATTACAGCAGGGTCAGATCTTTAGGCCAGTACACAAGCTAAAATGGAATGACTGCTTTGTCCAACAATTTTCGTGTGAAGTCTCCCCTGACATTGGTAAATTATACATCCTGCTTGTTCACTAAACATAGTAGGGCAGCAATAGGCCATTGTTCTTCCTACCTGAGACAGTTCTCCAATACTTGTTATTGGCAACCCAAATGATTACCTTAACGTGGCTGTGATTTTTTTGTTGTTCTATAGCCGATGACAAACGGCTTAAAGTGAAATCTGTCCGTCATCTGCTATAAATGTATAATGTGTGTACCCAGCTTAACAGTAGTTTTGTAAAGGTTCTCATTCATCCAGATCAGAGTATATCTCTGGTATTCAGTTAGATAAACTGAATACCATAAACTAAAAGTCTAGTTCTAGAAGATGTTATGCTAGTCATCCTACTGGCTTTATGACTTTTGTGCAAGAATCATGTGGCAATAAATACCATAGAATGGCAAATAACAGCAAGGAGTTAGGGACCTCGTGAATGCAAGGTGTTGATTGCATTTAATAAACTGCCCAGCGTGATGCTGGCCATTCAGTGTTAAGATGGCCTTTTTGACAAATGTCTAACCAGCTTAAACACATTCCCATCTTGCCGTTCTTACCTGTGATGTTTCCCAAAATACACCTTACGATTTTTACAGTTGTAACGTCTGATGTTGAGTGAATCAGGAAGTCTGGTTTGGAGAACATCGCAGGTAAGTTACTAGTGTATGGGCACCTTAAGGTGTGAACACAGAATTGTATGTGACAGACAATAGATGTCGAACCCCCCACCTCTATTCAGGCTTGTTTATTTATTTTTACAATAAATCTTTGTGAAAATTCAATGGATAGTTCCTTTTCATTTTTCTTTCAAAAAAATACTGTTATGGGTAAGTCTTTAGCCTTTCATTGTATAGAAGCTAAAGGCTGTATTTTTCAATGTTTTAACTGGCTCATATTTACTTCAGCCTATTAAATATTGACACCGTGGCAATCCTAATTCTTACTTTTAAAGGGGAACTGTGGTCTCCAAACAAAATGAAAGGCTGGTTTCCTACCTTTAAAATGAGCCATCAACCACCACTCTAACTGCTCCACAGCCCAAGATAAAAAGAAATAACTGACCAGAAAGTTAATGGGTGGGAGGCTGACATGTGACATTGCTAAGGCTGCTCCTACACTTCGCCGCCGGCGAGCACATCCTCAGACTCCCTCAGTGTGTGAGGGAGACAGGAAGTCCTTCCCCCTCCCTGCTGTGTGAAGGAGCTGCAGAGAAGGTAAGGGAATCTACAGCCCTTCTCTCTCACTATGTGAGAACAGCCTTTTCAGGCAGAGTTCTCACTGCCTGAAAAGGCTGTTTTCACACAGTTATCTGTAGAGGGGGGGTGTCTTGAGTGGCCCATAGCTCCCGCGGGGCCAGGGCTATGGCATCCACGAGTGGGCAGAACTAAGATGCGCGTTGGTGGGGCCACATGGGGCTGTAAGGGAAGGGGCCTGCAAATGGAGAGGCCATAGGCTCCATGAGTGGGAGGGGCAAAAGGTGGGGGGCTGCAAGGGGAGGAGGAGACACAGGGCAGATTGACTGTCATCCACTGACATGGTTTTAGAGGAGGAAGTGCAGGGGACCTGGTGATGCTGCTGCCATATCACACACAATAATGTAAATATCTTCAAAACGATGCAAAATAAACAATGACTATAAATTGCAAAAATTCTCAGGAGAGCAATTCCTATCAATTTACCTAAAGTTATTTTTGGACCACATTTCCCCTTTAATAGTGGGCTCAAAAGCAAAATAAGTGACATTGTGTAAGAGCTTCATAACTTGGATGAAAGCCTTGTTCAAATATTTTCGTTGATACACTTGCTTTTGCTTTAGTCTTATTGGCTTTCCAGACAACCAAGAAAACGCAACCAAGCAGTGGGTGTGTGTCCAGATGAATGACCCAAGGTAATAAGTTGGGACCTTCCATACTTGGGGTTACCTAGACGTGGTTGGAACACTTTTCACTTTTATGCATAAAATTGGAAATATGTCTTTACTGTTTGCACTAGCACAGATATGATATTATATGGGGCCAATATAATATCAGATGTCTTCATATGTGTGTGTGTAGCTAGCCCAAAACTGGACCCGGATGAAGGAGCTGGAGAGCTCTGATACGTACGTCGGTTCATTGGGTGCCTATTTCTTTTTGGATAGCTGTGTCTACCTGTGGTCGTTGATTGCCATTTAGTTGCCCTTTAAATGGACAGCAGAGTTCCCATACAGTAATAGCCATAGTAATAGCCATACTGGAGGTCTATGATAGCACCTGACGAAAGGGGCAAAGTGTTTCCCCCCGAAATGTATTTGTGATGCATAAATAAAATCACCTTGCTATAGTGTGCACCTTGGTCTATTTGTTTGCTTGTAAGACAAATGCTAGGAGTCAAGTAGCCAATGCACTTGTCAACTAACTTTTTAGGGTGCTCTTTTGATGTCTATTTACCTGACAGTGTGAAAAGGCTATTTTGACTTCTAGACTTGTCTGACTTGATTGGAAAACTAGTTTCTCAAACTGTTGCATTATTACATATGATAAGAATATTTAACTTATTAATGGGTAATAATTTGAAAATTTTTTTCATGCAAAGTTTTATGTATGCATGTATGCGTCATTGTATTTATTTGGGGATAAAGCACTACATTATTGCAATAAAATTTATTGGGAAAATTAAATAAACAAACAGGAAAATCTAATAAAAGATGGTGCTAATTTTGCCCCAACCAATCAGATTTTAGCTTTCAAATGTTAAATAAGATCTGGATGGGGCAAAATTAGCACCATTTCTAATACCACATATATTTGAGTATAAACCAAGGTTTTCAGGCTTGCCGCTGGACAAGGTAGGATGGAGGCAATGTTTTGTAATATGGATTTTGAACATATTCTCACTGTATTGCCCCATGTAAAAGCACAAATAAAGCATGCTATTATTTCTTCTGCTGTAACTAGGTATTAGATTATCATATGCTTTAATTGTCTACAATATAGACATCCGCTGGACAAGGTAGGAGAAGGCAATATACAGAGGAGCCAACAACAGTCCCCAATACTTGCAAATAGAGGGTTTTACCCCTCTGTATGTTTTGTAAAGTGGTCTACATTGGTGGCAGTAAGGTGGCCACTGCAGATGTTTGTAGTTTCCAAACATCTGGAGTGGCAAGGAATTGGGGGGTTGCTGTGTGAGATTTACTCTAATTTAAAGGGCAACTAACTAACAATACAGAATCGGGAGGATGGTATCTATTGTTAAAGATTGCCTTCTGATTCTGTGTTGTTTTGAGGCTTTAGTTGCCCTTTAAATGGACAGCAGAATTCACATACAGTAGTCCCATACAGTAATAGCCATACTGGATTTGGTTATTACTGTATGGGACTACTGTATTGGAATTCTGCTGTCCTTTTAAAGCAACTAAAGCCTCAAAACAATACAGAATCAGAAGGCAATAGTGGTCATAATTTCTACCCTCAGTTTATACTCGAGTCAATCACTTTCACTCCCTTTTCAGGTAAAATTATGTACCTTGGTTTATACTCTGGTTGGTATATATGGTAATAAGAATTTTTATTGAATCTCCCTGTTAGTATTTAAAAGTGCTTAAAATCAAGTTTAGTATGTAATCAGGTGGGTAACAAACATAGAGGGCAGAATAAAATCATATGCACTAAGAGGAACCAAAATTAGAATTAAACCTACTGATAGACATTTCTAAAAGGACATCCATACTCCGTTTAAGTCCTCGCCCTGGTTACTATCAGGTGAGGGTTGTTTACCAAGAGTAAACGCGGTCTCACGTTTTTGTGTTTTGTACAAGGCGTGTACTATACTGTCACTTCCTTTATATACACCAGAACACGCCATAAATTACCATAGACTGTCTTTCTGTAAAGAAAGAAAAGTATAAACCAGTGGTCAGAGGATATTTTCAATATACTCCCAATAAGCAAGGGACTAAGCACCTTTGTTACCTATATAATTGGGACGTGGTGAGATGCTCTCTCTCTATATTTACATTTTTTTTTATCCTTGGAAGTTATAGTGGTATTACCTGGGTTGCGCAGCCCTCTTCTTGTTGATTACCTCTTGGGCTGTGTTTAGACTGGTGAGCCACTACTGCATATGCAAAGGATATTGGTATGTTTAAAAGCTTTATCTTTTTCTACCAACAGAATATAAAAGTCAATGAAATCAAAATACTATTTTGTATTGCCCCAGGAAGTATGTATGCAATTCATGCTGGCTGGTAAATAAATTGCAGGGTAAAAAGCAGCTTTCGAAGTCTTACCAGTCTTATTGGTGTGGAGGCAACTATACAACTATATAGAAAATACTCTGTGTATAGCGACAGTGAATGCTAGGTTCACAAGGTGTGGCTCTCTAAAGACTACATGGGCTGTGATTTGTACTGGCAACAACATGGTTAGCCTTCTTAAGCTGGGTACGCACAGTAACAAAAAAGCGTTGATACAGTTGGATCCGACACTGATGCTGCTTAATCGTTACTATGTGTAGCACTTATCTCAGCTGCAGTTGTCTCCCTGTGCTAAAGTATAGGGGAGTCGGCCGTGGTTGTGGGAAACATGCAGTCCCAAACGTTCTCCTTATACTGTGTATAGAGAAAATGCTTGGTATTGTGTACCCTGATCTTTGAAAGATGACAGAAAGGGTCTTGAAGTCATTTCTCAAACGTCTGTGGTGTGTGTACCCAGCTTTAGTTACAGAATCTATTGCTTACATGTACTAGATGCAACTTACAGGTGTTATTGGAGTAAAATCTTTCACGTTAAGATAAAAAAAAAAGTTTAGCTCTCCTTCAAAGCTGTAAAAAGCATTGGGGTAAGAGAATTAAACGGGACGGGTTAGTGAAAACTGCAGTGTATCCCCTAGCCAAGAACATATGAGGGCATGGGCAAAGAAATAGGAGGTCCAGTAAAGTATTTGAAAGCTAAAAAAAAGGATTTTGTTAAAGGGCAGGACACCCCCAAATCCCTACTTTCCAATATACGCCTTGCTCCTCAGAGTTTCTAAAAGAAGCTCTTTCATTGAAATCCTCCAGTTCCTTTGCCTTTTTGTGGCGTTGCAAGTTTATCAAAAGCTTGCACAGCCATTTAGACATTTCTGATCATTCAAATGAGCAAATTTAGCAGGAAAAAACATAGGTTAAGATCGGTAGTGTATAAAATCGCAAAATATTGGGCAGTGTGTTCCATCAGGCCAAGATATCTATTATAGGACAGAGGTTAGTCTGTTAGTTTGTTCAAAATGTTTGCCCTCTCATGCCTTTCATAACTCTTAATATTCGATTTTCTTACTCATATTACTGAATATTAATCTCTTTTGAACAGACTAAGTTCAAAGGTGTGTGCTTTTAGTAGACGTGGCAGATGGGAAAAGACTTCAGTTTATCAGCTTTATAGGTTATAATTGCATGACTTAAACTGAGTCATAAGGCCTTGTGTGTGTATTAAGTTTAGTGTTGAAGAATATTGTAGTCAAATTACGGTATACTAGTTTTGTAGTTGATACGATGAATCTTTATTATATTAGTTAAGCTGTGGCAGGTTACCACTGGTCTTTATATGAATGTGTGTGCTTAGTGCGACTGCAAATATGTTGTTCCTGTAAAAGTTTGCATACATATAGGGGTGTGTGCATGTCTTTTCCTATGCATTCAATTGTGTGCTTGTGCATATACACAGGCAGACGGACCATTAAACAAGCGATTCTATGGTCATGCAAGTCTCTCTTCCTGTTGGGGCCTAATTAGCATACAGGATTGTGTAGGTTACGAATTCTTTTTTTTTCTAACTAGCCAAGTCTTTAAAAATGGCAATTTCTATAGAATGGCTGATCTTTGGGATCTATCTTGCCATATCATACATTCACACAAATGACTACTGGCAAGTCAGTGGAAACGGGCACCTGTGAGGAAAATTTCTTTGCCTTTTGCATTCTTATAAGAGGTTATCTTAAGGCTGAATAGTGTTAGGAATGAGTGGGTATGAAAAGGGGGAAAAGGTAGGTATAAAAAGGGGGGAAAAAGTAATCTCACTATTCTGGGCTGCAAGATATATTTGTAAGGTTTACTTTTAAAGGGCAACTCTGCTAGTGTACCTGTGTTGAGGACGGGAAGCACTTCATCCCTGGGTTTGAAATGGCCTAGCAGCAATATTTACCTTCACTTGTAGGGTCTGCCCTTCCCTTGATCTGGACTCAGCCAATGGAAAGTTGTGCTTCTTCTCATATGCCAGGCATCAAGCACAGCTTCGAGACTTGCTTATTGGATATGGCAAATGTAACTTAAGTTAATATAGCTGCTACACCATCATGAACTCAGGGCAATGGCCTATATCCTTACCCTGGGTACACTAACTGGTAAGAGGGAGGAGGGGTGGGCTGTTTGGAACCAGCTGTTGTTTCTTTATTGTCAAAAGGTCTTTCCTTTGCCCCCACCTGTAAAGTGGATACATTTTAGTGATAAAAAAAGGTTTAATTAAAGACCTCCAGATTTTTGCTCGTAGGTTATTGTTGAAATCTTTGCCAGGAAGGAGTCTGGTCCTTTCGATTCAGATAGGGACCTGAGGGCTTTGAGAGATCTTTAGTTCCTAGCAGGGATTAATGAAGAGGACGGGGTAAGTGACCCTACATATGTAGGGGGATTCTCTCAATATAGGAATACATTTTTAGAGGGTTTCCCCAATGTGGATCTTTTTGTTAAGTTGTCACTTACGACATTGTATCCCTTTCCGATACTCCGGTTAAAGCATCTAATCTCCCCAAGGCTGAATTTATGGCCTTGAGATGGCTTGTAAAAAGTGATGACTGGATTATCAGAGTTGCAGATAAAGAGGACAATGTGGTAATTATGACAAAACTACAGTATAAGATATTTTTAAAAGTATCTTGCTTGCGCTTGGGGATATGGGTAAGGGAAGGGTTAAAACAGAAAGTTAAAATTAAATAGGTTAAGATCAAGATCTCTGTAAAAAATCAGTTTAAAATGACACTTCCATATATTCAAATTCTTAAAACACTCACTTGTGCTTATCCACAACTAGGGGCACTGCAGGGTTTACTCTGTGCTAAATACAAAATAATGTAGAATGTGGAAAGAACAGGTAAAATTTATTTTATAACATATTACCCCAATAGTCACATATATAGCTATATATAAAACCACATGAATAATAAAATATAAGTTGGCCAGCTATATTACCATAATAAATAGCCTATTATATGGATATTTATATAAATCTAAAAGTTATTCTATACAAAAAAAATTATATATGTATATATAGCATATCAAAGAGCTATAGCCAAGTATAAGCACCGCAAGTCTATATAAAAAGTCAGTCGTAAATATACAGTGTCTCCATGTTAAATAGCTGTTCGGTTCCAATCTAATGCATATGTAAATCTGTCTCCACCTGATATATATATATATATGTATAATATTTGAAATCCAATTCAGATAGATAGCTATGCCAATAGATAAGTTATCCAAGTCCAGCTCAGACAGATAGCTATGTCAGAAAGTATGTCATACACGCCAATATAAGTAGATATGTGCTACCTGATCAAGCTTACTTCAAGTGAAACACGTAGTGGTGACATATTCGGAACTAAAGAGTGTTGCAACACGGACTAAGACACGTGCGGTATAGCGTTACTCACGGCTGTTTACAAGCCAGCCTTACTAAGAAGGTCGGGGAAACTATCTACCTGTGCAAGCCCCAAGAGCTGAGGCCACGGACGAGCGGTAATTGGATTCACCTGGGGGACCGGTGGAATTTACGTGCCGACCCACACAATTGAGAGGCTGAAGTGACGGTGATGTATTAGGCTTAAGCACATATCTACTTATATTGGCGTGTATGACATACTTTCTGACATAGCTATCTGTCTGAGCTGGACTTTTAAAAATAGCCTGAAAACCTAACCTGGTTTTATACTCGGGTCACTAACCTCTGGGAAATCTGCGCTCCGTTTACATCACATCCCTCCTAGACTGTCCATTGGCTGAGCATTTCTTCCACTTCTTCATTGGCTGAGCGAATTGTGCGCCCAATAGCTGGAGACTACTACGTCTCGCGATACTTTCCCTCCCACCTAACCCTTGATGATGTCAGGGCAGCAGCACGCAAAGCATGGCAGATGCTTTCCTAGTAGAGTACAGCGTTGACAGTTGCTAGGAGACCGGCGGTCACAAGCGCGTAAGGGGTTTAGGTCCAAAAAGCAGCAAGTCTGGTTCCATGGATACTGGTAGTTTAATAATACCGGTAATTATGTGATACACTTCTCTTCATTGGGCTCCACAAGAACTGGTGCTGTCTGCTGTACAGGGGCCCATGGTTAGTAACTGTCTAGGGGCATTAGCTGGGATTTTTGTCTGGACCTCTAACTACAATTCCCATCATTTCCTGACAGGTGTTGGACTAATAGGGGGTGCTGGGATTTGTAGTTCTGCCTTTTCTGTTGGATCAGGGTCTATGGTGAGATCAGGGTCTATATTTCAACCCTCGGCTTATACTTGAGTCAATCATGGTTTCCTAGTTTTTGAGGAAAAAATAGGTACCTCGGCTTATACTCGGGTCGGCTTATACTCGAGTATATACAGTATTCTCTCTATTTATTATGGTAATATAGCTGGCCAGCTTATATTTTATTATTCATGTGGTTTTATATATACCTATATATGTGACTCTATTGGGGTAATATGTTATAAAATACATGTTCTTTCCACAGTGTACATTATTTTGTATTTGGCTTCTGTTTGAGGGGAGAGGTTTTCTACTCCCATCTTATAGACTGTGTGTGTCTGGTTGGGGGATTCCAGAAGTACCTGTGGGTGGGTTCCGATCACCTTCCATTCTTCATTGCTGTTTACTCTGTGCTGTTTTGATGCTTGCTTGGTCTGTGTAGCTCCCAAAAACCTCTGCACACAGGAATAGGGTTGCCAACAAACTTTATTATAGCAATTAAAAACAATAAAAAGCACTAAAAACCTTGCAGAAAAGTCCATTAGCAGTTGTTGAAGTTGCACCTCTCTGCTATGTTGCGGCCCCTTTAAATCTTAGTGGTCTTGTGGTAAGGTATAATCCACTTGAGGTAGTTCCTACGCGTTTTGCTGTTTTAAGTCTTACAACTTCATCAGGGTCTTATAGCAAGACAAGAAACAATACAGAATGCAGCGTCCAGGCCGGAACCATATGAGGTACACTCCCTAAAATGCTGTGCCACAGCCAGGTAAGTCACACAATTAGAAGTGAAGGGAGGCACACTCTCCAGAAAATGTATTATTGATTCATTTATTTCTGAGTAACAACACGCCAAACATACACAACGTTTCGGGGAGACTAAGCCCCCTTCCTCAGGTGCAAGCCGGGTGAATAGTGTGGCCGTCATGCTAGTCAGGAGTGTTTGGCCCTGGCTTCTGGCGTAAGTCCCGGGTTGGTAAGTTTCAATTAATTTCTTTTGGCTGCTTGGATTTAACTTTCGCCCTGTTCAGTGGGGCTTTGGGATTGATTGTTTACCGTCATCCTGGATATTGTGCCTTGATTGTGGCTTGCCCTAGATATGTGGGATGTAACTGTTATCACACTTGTTAGCGTTAGGAGTTCAGGATTTTTCGGCTGATGACTCTACCTCACGGTTAGGGGATGCCTGACCGTGGTACATTTGGACTTTTGATTGTAGATTGTATTTAGCTGTTTTTGTACTGCATTGCACTTTTTGCTGGGGTGGGTTGGGATATACAGGGGTTATAGGGATGTGAATTTGAGTTTTTGACGGCTCAACTGGATGTGCCTGGTTTGTTTTTGGGGATCTTTATAGATGGGGGCATGTTCTTGACTCTTACTTTGTTGGTGCTGGCATCGTTTAAGTAGTTTTTGTTTAAGGATTTGTGTGAGATTTTAGAAAACAGTACCAAGACATTCACCAAGTGATGTGAGTTTGTGTTTATAGTAGTGAGCTGGAAAGAGAGCATGAGAAAGTGCTTTGCAAATGCATATCCAAGCATAATCCATGAAGGATCAGCTTCTACCTTAATAACAAAAGGACTTTCCTGATGGACATTTAGGTGGTTCATAAGGAGGAGTTTGTGATCATGTATATTTAATCAAATCAACACTACCAATACCTTGAAAATTAAAGGGCATGTCCACCCCTAGAGCACAAATATATATTTTACCTTACCCACCCCAGACCCCAAGATCATTATAGTTCATTACCTCCTTGAAGCCCATAATCCTTATTCTCTACCATGCTTGTCCTCCAAGGTCCATGCCTCAGAACTTTTACGGAGAAGGTGCACAGGACAGAGGAAGTGTGCAGTATGCAATGTCAGTCATTGGATGCTATATCACCGCCACAGCAGTGACTGACTGCTGCAATGTGTAAGAAAGCCAGAAAATGTATAAGATGCTGGGTTTCTTGTGTCAGAGGAAGGTAATGATTAGGGGCTTCAGGAACCACGGGCGGAGGAAAGTAACCATCTCCGGGTTTGGGGTAACAGAGGGAAGTATAGGTTTATTTTCTGGTGGCGGACATGCCCTTTAAGTGCAGCAGAGCCATCCTAAAGATAAGGTACTAACTAATCTAATAAAAAAGGAGTAATTCATTACTTCCACAATAATTCACTGAATAGTAATGTTAGACATACAAAATTGTAATATTGTAATATTTCCATGCCTTGTTCTGTAGCAACAAACATTTAAGTAAAGTGCAGGTTTCTTTTCTTTTGCAAAATTGGTAATGCCGTACTTATGTATTAAGGGTCAATGAGATGTTGGTTTCTATTTGTCATGAATTATATGTACAGCTTGTGTCTATGTGCCAAAGTGTAGTACGTGATTTTGAAGTGTTAGAGATTAAAGGCCAGCAGTTTTAATTTGCTTTACCATGTTTATATATAAGGAACATTGTTTTTTTTATAAATAGAAGTATTTATACATAAATGTAAAGATACTTGATCTATTGCTTTTGTGCATATTAGACTTTATATTACTAAGCGTACAAGTCTTGATTTGTGCACTTTATCACAAAAATCATTGGTTTATCGTACATGGTCATACGTTTGAGAGTCATGCATAGCTGAGAAATATCTCAGCTATGCATATATATATCTCTTCACATACATTTTCTTATATTTCCTGTGGGTGGGTTGAGGAGCTCAGAGAGCACACCTGCAATGGATGCTACTCATGAGTGCCCACTACAATTGTTTAGGGAACCAAATCATTGCTGCCTATCATCATTGTCTGCATTCTCTCCACCCCCCAAATTTTACTTTTTCAGTAGTGTAGAGTTGCTCAGCCCATCCCCAACTGCCAAGTCAGTTTTCTTTTTTTTAAAAAAACAGAAACAGACTTAACTCCGCTCATTCCTTCGGCTCTGTGCTTGCCGGAAGTTGCAAATAGGGGCCAAACTGGTGGACACGCCTGTTATTGGCTGCGAGTCTCTGCTAGCTATGCAGAGAGCATGCCAGAGTCATCCAGGAGGACAAGGAAGTCGGAAGGACCAGATGACACGAAGACAGCTCCTACTATTCACTTTTTGGGACTTTGAATAGGCACTGCAGTAGAACCATAAGGAGCAGAGGTGTAAGGTAAGGATTTTTTAATACTAGACAGTGGGGCCAGTAGTGGATTCAATTTTATTTTTGGGGGTGGACATGCCCTTTAAGGCCCTTTAACCCCTTTTAATATGATAAGCAGGACACCTTAAAACGTAAGTTCCAAATTTAAATGCTATTAAATATGCTCCCAGACGGAGATATATTATACTTACAAGTTCACAATCCATCGCTGCTTTCTACCTCTCCACTGCTTGTCCGGGAATGGTAGTCAGCCATTGGCTGTGATGTCACTGCCTTTGTATCTGGCATTACAAATAGGGCCTTAACCACCTGCAGCAGGCATTGCACTCAAGAAGCACATTTAAAAACTTTTTATTTTACCTTATTGCCCATTTCACTAATCTATGCCTGATTAATTTAAAATATAGCTTCCACGATCGTAAAAGACCAACGACCGTCGACTGATGTTGGCTTTTTCCGGTGACCAGCATGGCGGATTTGTTCTGTCGATTGTCGTTATATCTGTACATGGTTGGAAGATTATCGTTGGATTTCTAAGAAAATTGTATAGAAAGGCTCATGCGTTGGTTTCAGTAATCACGCGATCATATGAACGTTGCGCGATGACACGTGAATAGCACAAACGAACGTCTGACGTTCACACGACTATCGTTGCTATTATCGTTTTTGTGTGTACAATAGTCGTTTGAAAAATGAGGATTGACGATGTTGTCGTTGAACGTTCGTCTGCTGTATCTAACGTGTATACGAACCTTTAGACTTGTAGTTAACTGGAGAGCCTAATTAAATTGACAATATGGTGACATTCATTAAAGTCTAAAGATATATGTGCATCATTGTGATTTGATAATTTGACTAAACCACTAGTGCAGACATATCCTTTAACATAACAGATAACCTACAGATGTCTACTAACAGAACTGTTTTCTTCATCACCTTTACAGATGGGGCCGGGGATTTGGTGTATTGGGTTCTATCTTTGGAAAAGACAGTTTAATGAATCAGCCAAACAGCATATTTGGACTAGTGTTTTATTTGCTACAGTTGCTGCTTGGTAAGTAAAACCTTGTAAAACCTTCGACTTTTCAGGGTCTGGTTAATAGTTTATGGAAGTCTGGAGCACTTGCCTGCCAAACATGAGATTCTCTGGTCCAGGAACTCCTAACCATTAGTCATAGATGTTTACTAAAGGTTTTTTTTTTTGTTTTTTTTTTACAATTAAGCCTTTATTTAATTTGCTGCGTGGGAACAGCCCATCTGTTCATGCCCTAAGGGGCTCTAATTTAGCACCATGTATTCCATGTAGTCAACAAATCTCTATGGCATCATACCAATGCAGACCTTACTGTTAAAAGTCAGTGCAAGCATCATATATTGTATATTTTTATAGGTATCCATTGCACTTTTAATAATATCTGCTGTATGTTGCCATTTGGTTTTGATCAGAAAATCGGTAACAAGCTGCTATGAATTTGTGGTTAAGAGTAGAATTGGTGGTGTACAGTATGTTAGAATTGGTTGGTACATGTGGTTTCTCTTCCTTTTTTTTAAATTCTGCTTGAGGCTTCTTCTTTGTGGAAACTTTATATAATAATTTCTGGTAATCACATTTACCCTATAAAAGCAAGAAAGAAAAAAGAAAAAAAACCAAAAGATGTAGACCAAACAACTCCTGCAACAGAGGTAAGGAGGTATAAAATGAAATATAATCAAGGTAGATGTGTGCACTGTGATAAACTTAACATATAATTTTAGATAGTGGTACCCTGTGCAACATGCCATGCCTCAAGATGGATCTACTGTGTATCATCACACATCCGTATGAGAATCTATAGCTACAGTTAACAACATATATCAGTGTAGCCACCAATACCGCTTGTGTCTTGGTTCTTCTTTCTCTATCAGGAGGCCACCATTCCAAGGTATCATGAACAGAAACAACAGAAATAATACATGTTTCAGGCCTGAATCCCTTTCCTGGTGTGACATCAACTGTCTTTTATAAAAATCACAGATGAATACATAATGTTTTTCAGTCTAAACAAAATAAGGAAGTACTGTCCAGTCTCCAATCAATGCATAATAGGGGTAACGACCATCTTTATTAGTGCAAACACAACCAACACGACATTTCTGCCAATGGCCTTTCTCAACCCTTGAGATATAGTGTTTGCACTAATGAGGGTTGTTACCCCTATTTTGCATTGATTGGAGACTGGACAGCCCTTCCTTATTTTGCTTAGATTGGATTATACTGGTGGCAAAGAGGTGGCCGCAGGAGGTCTGGACGCCCAGAGGTACCCCCACTCTGATTGTATATTGGTACATAATATTTTTCCCTTCATGCTGGGGATGTTTTTGTTGTCTTAGAGGCACAGTCTGCTAAAAGTGTTTATTTTTCCAAGTCCACATGGTCACTGTCCAGTCCCTTAAATTTGTCCGATGACTGTACTGTAATGAAAGAAACTGACTGCACCAATCCCAGCTCCCTACAAAAAAAATAATTTTTAGGGTGGACAAGCCCTTTAAACCCTTTTTTTTAATATATGGTAGAGACCCCCTGCCCACCCACAACCGCCATGTTATTTCTTTAAAAAAACGATTAGATCTGTACTTACAGCCCTTTGCTGGAACTTGCAAGCAGGGGGCCAGACAGACAGCCACGTCTGTGATTGGAGGAGCACCGCGGGAACGAAGGGCTGTAAAAAAAAGTTCTGATTGTTAGTTTGGTTTTTTTTTTAGAAGAAATAACTCTCCATTTATGGGTTGTCGGGGTATCTACCATATGTTAAAAGGATTTAACACTAGGTGGAAGGACAAGCATGGATGGATCCAGGTGGTAAGGGGGTCTCCCCTTCACATGTCACTGTCCTTACAGAGGTTAAGGAAGCAGCAGGGACCAGATGACTCCGACAACTCCTACTATTAATTTTTTGGAACTTTGGACAGATACTACAGGAGAACCATAAGGAGCATTGGGGCCAGTAGTGGGTTAAATTTTAGTTTTGGGAGTGGACATGACCTTTAATATAGTTGTCTTATTCTATGTAAATCTTGAATGAAAACTCTAGGTTAGCATTTTCATGTTAGCTTTTACATCCCATTTAACCTCACTATAGGTTTGTACTGAATAATTTGATTTTGGTTTCAATTTGTTTAGCCATTGCAAGTTTGATCAGCAGACACACAATTTTATATTGGTTCCCTTGTAATTTGCCAATTCGATATGTTGCCAGTTATTTGTAGTCTTGTATAATTTTCTGCCTATGTTTTGTTTAGCAGCCTCTAGTGTTTTGGTTAGTACAATGTAAATGCTTTTTTATTTAGCTTCAACTGAATATTAGAGATGGGATCCGGGTCCGTCATGGAACCCTGTGGTTCCGAAATCCGAATGTTCCGTCCGAAACCGGACTGATAATTCGGATTTCAGCATTTCGGAGCCTATTTTCTATAATTACTGAACGTTCAAGAATTATCAAAAATAGCATTGAACGTTCAATAATCCTCGAAAATACGATTGGAAACTCAAAATTAGTTTCTGATGGTATCTTCAAGTATTTTAGAACATTTGATAATTATCCGAAAACGGAATGAAATTCAACAATTTCGGCCATCTCTAGTGAATATAGGTTGTATTCCCTGCTGAATGAAAACTGTGGTCCTAAGAGAAATTAATTTAATGTGAAATCCTTCTTTTCTACCACTTTTTTTTTTTCGCCAAAAAATAAGATATGGTTATGAAGAGGTTTTAATGTCAAGTATCTTCTCTCTCCCATTCTGCCCTACTTCTGCTGATGTAGACATGCACTGTCATCATTATAAAAGATAAGAGGGGCTGTTTCTCATCACAGAGATTCAATGCAATCTCTACACAACCAGGAGACTGTCTGAGCAAGCAAGTGAAGTAAAAGAGAGAAGTGCTTTATTCATATTTATTTTAACCTCTACATCACCATAACTAAGTGATCCCTGCATTGAAACAATTTTCACTCTCATGGTTCTTCTTGAAAAATGTGAATACAGCTTTGTTTATGCATTAATTATTTTAATAAGGTAATCTACAATTGTATAGTGAATTCTCTTGTGTTTTTTTTCAGGTATGACGGTAAGTGCTGTAGCAGCCCTTGTACTAATGACCTCATCCATTGTGTCAGTTGTGGGGTCTGTTTACCTGGCATACATCCTGTACTTTGTGCTAAAAGACTTCTGTGTTATCTGCGTTGCCACTTACTTGCTGAACTTTATTCTCCTTATCATCAATTACAAACGACTAGTTTACTTGAATGAGGCCTGGAAAAGGCAACTACAGGATAAACAAGAATAAGATGCCTCTTGAACTCAATCAAATCACGAGGACACTGCTTCCTTAACTTTATTTTGCAGTACATTTTTATTGGTTGGAGACCATTTTCAAGACAAAGAACAATTTATTTTTTTTAATTTCTTTTCTTTTTTTTTTAATTTGTTATTGACTGAATGGGGCCTGGATGTTTGTGTGTATTTACTATATCACCTTTTGGTTAAAACAGATGAGTGCAAGAGTGAAGGTAATTTAATGTTCATGTATGACAAGCTTTAACTGTACTTACCAATGTGTTTTGTTGAAAGGAACGTTTCTGACCTTGTCGGCCTTTGCTGTCTCTTGTATTCATGTTTCATCTTCCCACGTGTTATGGATGTTTGTGTTTCAAATTTTTTACTTTATATTTTGAGTTCAGAAAGACTTATTCTTGTAAGTCACTAATAGTTTAAAAAGTTTAACTTTGCCCTATTCTTTGGGCAATTTAAATTAAGCAATTATAAAATGAAACCGCAAGCAATTCAAATTGGCTCTTTCTACCATAGAATGAGCTTTGCCTTTGTATTGGCTGACATTATGCTGCCTGTTGTCATACTGGTAGCAGACTAAGATTGTAATGGAGGTAAGAAACTTGAATAATAAAGCAAATCTCCTACTGAAAATTAAAACATTTTATGCCATGTATTGCTCCTATCCTCTGGCATTCTTAATTTTTCACCCTTAATTATTGACTCAAACCAGCATCTGAGACAACTGGAATTACAGTTAGCAATTAGATTCTGCTTATTGAAGGTGTGAATTCATGAGCCCTCACTATTTAAGTCATTGTCCGCCCTTATGTTAACTGGCAGGATTTCACTATGAAAAATTTCTCTCAGTCATATATGCCATAACTAAGGCTTATTTCTCATGCACAGATTGATCATTTTGTAATAATTCTGCTATAAGAAAATGGCAGTGTCAAAATGTCTTTATTTGTCTGTGTTAAAGTCACTGTCTAAGAAACAAAAGCAGTAGAGTTGAAATTATAATACACTTCCATAAGATTACTGCAATCAGTGATATGTTTTGTCATGATGGCCTGTTTGGGAAATTATGGTGGAATATAGTCTTTTACATACATGACTTGTAGTGAAGGAATACTTTCTTCCTTCTTTTTGACCTTATTAATTAAATTATAAACTTATTAACTTGGATAAAGCAGTAGTAACCCTGTCTATCAAACCAGAATATAGTACATATTTTCAATATTCACCCTGCAAATTCTACTAATTTGTAGAATTTTCTTTGGAATAGTTTTTGGTAAACAAGTCTTAATTACTAGTTGACACAAAAGGAAATATCTAACTATATGAAAAGATAATTGGCCTCTGTGGAGAATATGTTTAAATACTACTTGTAATTATGAAACATTAGCTGTTCCTTATCTGAATAAAGTGGGGAAAATATCTGTAATGTGTGTCATAGGGATGTCCAAGTATTATTCCCAGTATTCCTTGGCTGCAGTAGTACCCCTTTTCTTTAAGCCACTGATTCAGTTTCAGTGTGCTTCAGCCATTATGTTCTCTGTGCTGTGGGAAAGTGAAAGTAATGGCAGGATTGCAACTCTTTAAAGATTTCACCAAAATATATTTTTGATTCTATACAAGAAAGAAAAAAAATATGAGCAAATAGAAAGTGCATTAGGAATGTGCTTAAAGGAATAGTTCAGTTGGAAAGTGAACGATTCCTTTACAACAAACATGAAAAAAGATGATCAATGCACATTCCAGGACCCATCTACTATCATATATAGTATATCATGTCTGGGGTTGGAAGGCTTTTCACTTATGCATATAATTGTAACTAAAACCCCCATGTTTTTACTGTTTGCACTAGCACAGATATTACAGATATTATGATAGTATATGGGGCCCAGGAATGTGCATTGATCATCTCTTTTCTTGTTTGTTCTAATGTTTTGGTCAGATCAGTAGCACTTCCACTATATGTTATAATAATGTTGCCATAGGGGTGCTCCCACAGTACCCCTTTTGTTAACTATTCCTTTACTGCATTAATTAAAGACCGGGAGGTAAAGGAGCTATGCCTCACCTCCCATTCTTCAATTAATTTAGAGGAACGATGAGGAAACTTAATCTTGCACACAATCCACTGCCATCTCTATTGACATTTCCCAAACACTTTCTCATTCAGTGTAACTATAGCATGCATTATCGTGCATGCACGCTATAGTTACATGTTATAGTGATCGGGACTTGTTGGTGGAGCCAGCGGTGGTTCGCGCGCAAAGTAAGTTTCCTTACCTTCATTCCTGGCTCCATCTAAATTAATTGAACAGGAGGTAAGGCATAGCTCCTTTACCTCCCGTTCTTGAATTAATGCAGTTAAGGATTAGTTCACTTTCTGAGTGAACTATTCCTTTAAATCTGGTATAAAAAAAATTCTGGGAAAAATTAAAAGAAAATCTTTAGGTTAGAGATAAGTACATACATTAGATTTATAATGAATAAAACATGATGAGCATTTATTGTACTGACTGATGGGGCAATTAATAACTGTACATATTACAATAATGCATTGATTTGCTTGTTTATGATTTAACGCATTTCACCTTTGTGACATGGGCGTTGTGGTTGAGCATGCTCGTTTTCTGAGCAATTTCGTTCATTGTCTGGTGGCTGTGTACAGAGTCTGGACAATAAACAATAATTGTGCAAACCCATAAACTTCTGAACAAAATAATGTATCTTCTAACAGAGCGATGCAATATTGCTCCCAGCGTGTCTTGCCAGACTGCACTTAGCTATACTTACTGCATGACAGGAGTGCTGACAGATACTGTCAGGTACTAAGGGTTTTAGGTCCTGTTACAATACTTGTTAAGTTTCCCTTTACTATCTTGACCAATTAAGTGTAATAAGTTAGTTTCAGGTGATTCCCCATGTAAAAATGGATTATCTGTTATAGTTTTAATTTTTGATTGCAAACAAATTTCTTAAAACCATTCCAATCATTAATGCGATATTTTTTTCTGTCCTATTGTTCTTTTCTGATGTTGATGTAAGCCCTATTCAAGTCTGAGTCTGGTGCCAAATAAAGAGTTGTCTCACAGGGAGGTGCTACCAAAAGTAGAGGAGCTTGGGAGGAAGGGGAGCAGTACTCACTTACACATGGATTTTTTTTACACATTGGCATAAGGCCATGAAAAGTGTAAGGCAGGGTAAGCTCCATCTTTAAGTATTTTCTACATTCTATTTGTTTTTATGTGGTATTGCAATAAATATTTACATTTTTAACATGGACCACAGTAGCTTGCCTGCATGTTTGCTTTCATTTTGTCTGCTTGTAAGCTGTATTTTAGCAATTTTGTGAGCACAGTTAAGGGCATTGGGGCTTTTATCACTCACCACAAAACAGACACTAATTGCATTAAATATACAGGCAGTTCATGGGTTAGGGATATTTGACATCTTGACTATACTTTATTTGACAATAGATTACAGTGTGGCTCTCTTTGTGTTCCAAAACATGTCCACTATAGTAAAATAAATGTATACATTTGTCTTATGGTCTTAAACTGATCTTGTTCATAAACTGGGGACTCTTATTATAAAAATGATGTCCATATTACAAAATTACTTTGTCAAATTTTGTCATTCCAATTTTTAACTACAAAAGAATTCTCTGGGCTTTACTGTCCAAGGTCTTATCTATTTTGGAAAGCTATTTGAAACATTGTATTTTACCTTGAAAAGTGCCTTCTGTGTTATCAAGCTGGTGCAGAGGAGTCAGATTTCATGACTTTAGAGAGCTAACCATGTGGGCAAACGGGCTGGTCTAAATGCTTTCAAAGGGTATTTTCTCCCTTAAAAAAACTGGTCACGTCTATTACATGACCCCAACTGATATATTTAGCACATTATTAGATTTTAACCAGAACTTTAAGTATAATTATTGCCTTCATTCTGGCAAAGTATGCTGACTCCTCCCTCAATGCAGTCAATCAAGATTGTGACTGCTGACATCAAAACCAATGATTAACTGCCTTTTTCCCTGCTGCATCCTCTGCACATGCTCACGCTTACAAAAAGCTCATTGAGCAGAGGGAGGAGGCAGATACCTTTTCTAGAACGGGAAATAACCCATAAAAATATTAGATGGGGTTGTGAGCGAATAACTGACAAGTTTTTGTTTTAAGGGTGGACATGTTCTTTAATGCTGGTTGGTTAAAAGGCCTTACAATCCAGTTCTGGTTTAGTCACATTTGCTGGATTTTTTATGATATATTGAAAGTGGATAAAGAAAATAACTGCATAATTACTCATTTGATAATTTTGCTTGTTAGTGATATTTGTTTTAAGTTTATAGATTTTGTTTTTTTCAGGATTGTATTCTGACTTCACACTGCATGGTTATTCTAATAATCAGAAAGCACTGTTAAAATTGTTGGTTAAAAAGTGCATTGTCCAACATAAGATGACAAATATGGTTATTATGTTAATGGATGAAATTTCTTCAGCATAGCCAAGCATATGACACTTTTATTATATGACAAATGGTTTGATTGCTGAAATGGATATGAATATAAGATGAAGCTGAGCTAATAGGGTAAAAAAAATGCATCTGAGTGAATCCTCCACAACGGAAGACACCTTACCTGCCCCCCCCTTACATGATGCAGTAAGGTGCACTCCATTGTTTGTTTGTTTTTTTTGTTTTTTATTGCATCACACCTTAAAACTTTAAGGACAATTGTATTTTTCCAATAGGAAAAAGCGCTTATTGCAGAGCTTGTCTTCTCATTGGTTATGCCCAGGGCAGATGGGGTGGAGCAGCAACACTACAGTTGTCCTTTAATTCACATTGTGAAGATTTGTCTTTTGTGATTTTCTGGTCAAGTAGTACTTGCAAATCTCTTAACACCCCTCCCATTTATTATGGAAATAATGAATGAAAGTTATCTATAGGTGATTCCTGTTGAAGGCTATTTTAGTAGAATTGCCACCAATAGTTGCAGCAGACAAAATCTGAAAATGCTAGAATATCGGCAGTTAAAAACAACTGGGACAGTAGAGGTTGATCATTTCTAAATTTGTTGGCTTTAAAGTTTAATTGATGGGAACATCTAACAAGTGTATGGCTACCTTAATACTTACTGCAAATAAACCTTATGGTATTATAACACCCCTTAACTGTAATAGCTTTTGATGAAAAGATTCCTAGAACCAGCAGAACCAAACCCTTTAGCATTTACTGTTGGTTTAATTTTTCTTAATTAAAATATGTAAATTCTGACTATACTAAAGGTGGCCATACACTACAAAAGGTTATTGCGATTGTGATTGTAAACCGACCAATACTTTGATAGACAGATATACAATGTTAATTGTTTGTAGATTTACCATACATATTGTTCGACATTCAATTTGTTTGGCGATTAATGTCTAATGCCGTCTATTGTGAGCTTACGTTACATTTAATCAGAACTTCAGAAAAGAACCAATCAACGATAAAAAAAAAATATCGAAATGACAAACTATTTTACGATCTAATGTCACGTAAGATCGGTAAAATGTACCATTTTTCGGCCAATCAATGAAAATGTTAGATTATATGTCAGATTGCAGATAAAATTGGCCTAATGTATGGGCACCTTAAAACACACTTAGCAAGTCTGTTCCAATGGGGAGAGGGTTAGAAGCTGGAAGTATGGAAGTAAAGATTTTTACTTGGTTTACAACAATGTATCTGTGGGTTTGCTTAGAAAGACGAGCCATACAGCCAGAATACACAGGTTAAAAGAATTTGATATTGTGTTTTTAGCTCATATTTCACATTTAATTTTACAGGTAATCGAAAATAACACCACATCTGACCCTCTTTATGTAAAACCATACATCAGATTTGGCTACATGTGGATTTAAACAGAAACTATATTTCCAATGAACAGATGATTGAAAAATGTGCCAGGGCAAACATTGCCTATGAATTCCAAAGCTGGTCTTTGTGCAGCAAATCCTAAATTGCATAACTTTATATGGGTGTGCCCAATTTAGATTCCATTCCATTATTATTTTTGGCTTTGCTTTTTACTTTACTTGTTAGAATTGTTCTAAATATAGCATGTTCTGACTGTTTGATAAAAACGCTTCTTTTAAATGCCTTGAGAGAGAGAATGTTATGTCAAAAAGCTTGTTCTTGTTCTCCCTTCATTGCACTGTGGGGTATTCCCAAAAGGCAAAGTTATGTACTTATTGCATTATCAAAGAAGTAAACATTAAACTTATTTTCATTGATTTTGTAATTTAAACTTTTTGGTCGTGAAGTCAAAACTGGCAATATCTTTCATTAATGTTAGAACTAAATTATTTGTTTACATACAGGTATTACATTTTATAATTCTAAACCATGGTGTTTGGATGTAGACATTGAAGTGGTCAATACACTAATTTAGTTGTACTTGTAAAATAATTACAAACATCCTGGGGATTTATTTAGCTCATTTTGCAGGTGGACGAGTGCTTTATTGCTGTAAACTGTGACAATTCCCAGGTTTGAATGCTGTCATAAAATCCTTATGTTAAAAATTCACTTTATAATTTAGCACTGTATTTAAGAAATTAAAAATGATGTTCAAATTTTCATATTCATTATTGCTTTTTGGTTTGCAAAGTTTACATAGTGCCAACGTAATTGTGGTGAAATGTATGTTGTAACCAGACTGGAAAACAAATGTTTTTCATCCAAACAGTATTGCATCATAAAAGTGTTTGGGTATCCTGAAACATGTGGGGTGAATTGTATTTTCTCTTAATCTTAAATACCACTGTTTGTTACCACCATTTTAAGATGTTTGTTAGAATTTATCAAATAAGTTTAGTTTTCTTTATATCACAGTACCAATAAATGCAATTTTTAGAAAATTGGAGGAAGCTTGGTGTTGTATAGCAGTGTCTATCAACCTAGTCTTTCCCGAGATATTTCTAGGGGTTCTGTGAGAGATGACGGGAACTATACAGATCCACCCTTGTGGTGATTTTTGAGGACTATAATTTAAAATTTTAATTTTTAAAAATGAAAAGTACCTGGGGTAAGGAGATAGGATTGATTATTCCAACCTCCCAATAGGGTTTTGTTGAGGAGCTTTAGCACATTTGGTTTTTACATGCCAGGTTATGGTCTTGGGCTAAAGCACTGAGGAAGCCTGGAACTTCTGGAAGAAGCAGTTTTCTTTGTGCTGCCACTTCTCATAGAAATTATATTGGGAGGTAGAAAGTACCAATCCTACCTCCCTGCCCAAGGTACTCTTTCTTTTAACAGTTTTTGAAAAACATTTATACACACAATAGTTCTCCTATAGTATAGTTATTATACTCCCCTCTACCCCCTACCTTTTCCCTACAATGAAAAATACCCATGGTGAGGGTTTAGGTCCTCAACCTGGGTATTTTTAATTGTAGTGGTGTGGGGATAGTTGTCCTTTTAAATATAGATATATATCTGTTACCGTATATTTATTTACATCATGGGCACTATTTACTATGGGGAGGGGCTTTGGTGGTGAAAATTTGCAGCAACCAATCAGTTTTTATCTTATTATATAGTATAGTGTTCTATAACATCTAATTAGTTTCTGCAGACTAATAAAACTGGCCCCATATGTATTCTATTTACTAAAAAAAGCTATGGAGGGGTGCCTGAGACTTGACAATTGTTTGTTTTAAAGGTTCCACAAGAATAGAAAGATTAACACTGTGGGCTGTATTATTGGTAAGAAAAATACACTACATTTTCCTTTTCCAAGGACCTGACAATATTGTGTAATTAAGTAAGTAAACACTATACAATGTTAAAATTGTAAAACTTTTGCTGCATCTTTTAAATACAGGTACAATAATTTTCTTTATAAAAACACAATGCAGATTTGTTTCTTGTGGATTTCCGGTTTAGTCAGTGAATCTACAGAGGCTCCATTTAATGCATAATATAAATACTATGGATATTGTTAAATAATGTTGACACTGTCTATTTTACCCTTTCAAAGTACAGTTAAAGCTTGTCTTTTCCTTTACTAGATGTAAGATATTTAATACATGCCTCAGTATTTAATGATGTGTCCTGTAAATGATACATTCCTGAACAAGTGTGGGGGAATTCGTACCTTCTTTATGTCTGTGTAAAGTTATTGCACATCTACAGTTCTGGGTTTCCCCTCCGATAATGGGACTGGAAGCTGCTGGATTTCCAACAGAAATGAGCTATTTTTTTTCTAAACAAACTACTACGTGAATCTGTTAACACCTACGACTGGAATTACAATCTTGTCTCTTCAGATGTTGTTTAACAAACTTTTATTCAATTTAAAACCTGACTTATCCTGGACATGTATCTCACAATGATTGGGGAGTTCTAAGTGTATCATCCTCTTGTGTGTTAATTACAATAACTACTTGGTAAGGACATCATCAAATCACAACAGACAGAAAATGATTGTGGGCATTCTGGTTACGGATACCAAACGGCAATGCTGGAGAGGTGGTGAGATTAGCAGAAAACCTAACTGAAGAATGGAAATGAACAAAACTAGTGACTGCATAATTACCAACAGATTAAGCCAGAGGTGTATCTTCAGTATTACATGGGCACAGAGATCATTAACAGGAGATTACTAGTAATCAATGATTAGTGAACATTTGCAGTTCTGTAGTTCACTGGCTGTCTACCCCAGAAGTGTGCACCCAAGCTCAAAGCCAAAGGGACTTTTTCCCCTCATTGTTCTCTGACAGTGCAGTCTGGTTGCTCGGTCAGTACAAGGTATGTTAACCACTGTAAAAATAGGCTCAAAGATTATTTTCAGCCTTCAGCAATGCATCTATAAAGGGCTGATTATGATTAAAGTTTATAAAATGTATGTTGTATGTTCGTTTTTGTATTGAAGGATGTGCACTTGTTAATGTTTTCTCAGGCTTCCCACTGCTAGCCTATTGACTGAAGCAAAGTATATGTTGTACACACAGCTTCTATACTTGCATTTGAAGCAAAAATTTAGAAAGGAGTTTAACCAGTGTTGGGTGAGCTCCCCATAAATGATGGACACGCAGCACATATTGAAAAGGACAGAACCAATATAAAATCAGTTAATCCCTTCCCCTTTCTGGATGTTCAACTTCCAGCTAAAAATGCATTTTTTTGAGAACTAATATGAATTTTGATTTTTACAACCAAAGCTGTGTGCCAACCAGAATTGGGTTTCTTGTATTGCTCATTGCCCTTTACAGCTTATTGCTAAGTATTAGTTAAATAAGAGGATTCTTGGCTGTTCTGTAACCTGCTGTACTTCAGCTTTGCCCTATAAAAAAAAGCAACTCAAATCTGTTAACTGATTGAGTCCATTTTTATGGTGTAACTATGCAAAATAATAAAAAGCCTGGGTATTTATACTACTGTTATTTATTTTTTGTGTGTACACAAATAGAGCAGCCAAAATTTGGCCACAATAAACTAGTGTAAACTACCTTTGTAATTATATGCTTTAGTTTTGTTGTAAATGCTTCATAATTAGTGCTGAACTAAAGCAAGCATGTTAATTAAACATTACTGTGATATCATACCTTAGCATTCCAGTGGATGCCAAGCTATAAGTTACAGCGATCTATGGGCTAGATGTTCTCCATCACTGTATCAGCTATACCTGATCTGGTTCTTTTTAAATGGGCCATTATTACATTATACCATTTATAAAGAAAAAATATGATGGGGGGGGGACGACACCCTCCGATTTTATCCCTATTGAGGCTGTGCCTTCCTTTTAAGCTATACAAAGCTAAAATACTTTCAGTAGCCAGTGTTAAAAATGAAGGACAAAGCTATAAAAAGTTTCAGCAACCAGTATTAATATTTAGGATAGGGCTCTCCATAGTCCACCTGTGAATAACTACATGTGATAAACTGTTGAATATTTCAACCCAGCTTGGGTACTAAACATGCACTTTAGAATTTCTGTACCCATGAGTTACACCGAAGATGCACTTAACACCTTTTTCTTACCTTTTTTGATAATGTATGCTAGGAATTTTTCAAAAACAACATTGACCTTCAGACTAATATTGTTTTATAGGATGTGTATTGTATTAAATATCACATGATAGATACTGCTTTAGATAAAACAATGGTTGAAACGGAAGTGCCAGAATGCTATAATTCCTTAGTAGAAATAATTTCGCTTGTAACAAGGAAAAAGAAGGGGTCTGTATAAAGAACTGATAATGGTACATAAATAAACTAAAAACATATACTACATATTCCATTAAAGAAAGACAAGCTTCTAGATTAGAAATCCTGGAATTGTGAAGTTGAGAAGCTAATATTTGTTTGTAACCCCAATAAATGTTCTGTTAATATGCACTTCCTGCTCAGTTGGTGAAGTTACAGATTATTTTTTGTGAAGGTGGAAATTTAAATAATTGTTTTGTTTGACTGGATGTTTGTGGTTAAAGAAAATAACCCTGAATATAACATTGGTGCAAAAGAGCACAGAGAACTTATTAAAATAAACTCACGTTCATGTCTCTATGTGATTTAGTTCAGGAGATACATGCAGGGAAAGGGCCTGTTCACAAACCAGTTTCTGCAAGTCCTTTTCCCAAAATCATTGTACTGAAGCATACCAAAAATGTAGTTGCTCTTTTACAGCTGAACAACTTAAGTCTGCAAAGAAAATGGGGACTTGGCTTTCTCAGAGCTACAATATAAATGCACATTACTTGCAAGTATATTAGGAGCAATAGAATGTTGAGTGGGATTATTCTAAATAAATAAAATATTTCCTTTTTAAAATTAAAGATTTGTTTTTATTTCATGCTAGTGTAGAAAAATATAATGGTTATTGCTTACCCTGAGCGCTTGCTCTACTGACTGCCTTTTTTCTCAGATAAAACCAAAGCAAGATGTGCAGTTGGCCAATAGATTCACGAAACCCACTTTTAAGTACAGACTAGTACAAATTGGGTGTCTGAAATTTTATGGCATGGCATAGCATGCATGGCTATACATAATCGGCACTGGACATCCGATTGTGGTCTGTAACATACAATAACGTAAACATTTTTTTCCTTTTCTAGGATTCCATACACCCAGGGTAGTCTTTAGTTCTATGTGAGTATTGCTAGCACTATTCTTATTTCTCATCTTCTATAGTTATATTATTAGACTTTTTTGCCTGACAGTTTTAGTTTCATGAATTTTTCTCCGAAAAAGGATTTAACAATTTGGAGTAACTAAGTAACTAACAGAGCCAAAAGATGTGTTAATAAGAAGGCAACAGCACTCTCTTGTTTCCTCTTGTAACAGGAAATTAAGGCACATGATGTTGAAATTATTGGTTGAATGTGGATGATGTAGCAACAATAGGACATGCTATATAACAAATGCATTGAGGAAGCAAAATTATTGCTCGGCAGGGATGAGCACTAATTGGAGCATTGCAATGATTTGACCAAACATTCTAATACAGATGCAATGTCTTTCAGTTAGATCTGGCTCATTTGATTAAACAGTGTGACCCCATTTAAAAAATAATTGTAATTAAAATAAAGAAAATGTTTATGATCTGGGGATCTAGGCCTGAACTTTTGTTAAACTGGTAAAGCATGGCCAAATCTTTTTTAAATCTGTTTTATTGATGTGTATAAAATGTTTTTGGAAAACACATGAACTTTGTTGTTTAACTCCAGCATTTACCCTTCAACTAAAGTTGCCTGTTAAATGATCAAATAGCCCTAGACCAAGCAAGCTTTGGGGCTCTTTTCAACTGTGTGTCGAAAAAAAGTCTTGTAAATACTGTATGTAAGGATTGTTTATTTTTTTTTGGGGGGGGGGGGGTTGTTGCATATAAACTTTGGTATAAAATAAATGTAGAAATTATATTTATTATTTTTGAATGTTTTTTTATTTTTTTTTTATTGATAAGAACTAGTCCTCTGCTTTTGTAACAAATATTTTCTGTCTACTATCAACATCATAAGATTTATTTTAAAAAATTCAGCTCACAAGCTGGAAATTGAACATTTAGGGATACTGGCTAATTTATCGTCTGCCCTTTTAATTATAAGTAAAAGGTTTTCACATCGGATTGCTACAAAAAGATAAATATTAAACCCATATGCAGTTATTAAAAATTAGGGTTTAATTATGGTTTTTGAATGCAGCATGGCAACTAGATTTACAGATAGAAAATCATAAAGGAAAATTTAACCCAAAGATATTGTTTGCAACTGGGTAAGTTCTGATGTGTGTCTCAGTGTGACATTTATACCAGTTGTGAAACTTGCAGCCATCGCTAACCCTTTTGAAAATGGATTAATATCACTTAAACTGGAATATACTGCCGCGGCTAGTCATAATCTGTTGGTTATACACCAGTAAACCTAAAAAGCAATAATGCTGTTTCCCAATTTGTCCAATTTAAAAGTTTTTGCAGAGGCAAGGTATTGTTTCTATATTACATGAATTGCCTGTTAAAAACATTTTTTTTATTTTAGCGTAAGCCAGATTCTATTCCAGGTAGTTTGGGAAGTCTATTGCTTAAGCTCCCATTTGCTCAACTTCAAAGAGAATGTACTCACTAAAATATTATCTTAGGGTTCTTATCAATGCTGCACTTTTATAAATATGCCCTTTAGTGAGTAAAGCTTGGAAGATTAATATCCAATGTCAGATTTCATGCAAGTGGCCACAGACATTCCCATTCAGGTGGTCAGCGGCTAATATCGGCTCCATATACTGATAGTAATTTGGCTTCACATGTGGCCATGAGATCACCAAAAGACCTTTTAAGCTTGCCAATATGTATTTAAAATGTACAAACGTCCTATTAACCAATATTTTTATTAAATGTTCCATCCTTACACAGAATGTTTGCATTACATAATTTTCTCAGAAATGGTTGCAGTGAGGAACAGTAACATTTATTTGCTATTCCCCATAGTTTACCTACCAATAAATGCATCTTTCTGAGTTTCTGGTATTTCACATTGAAGGAAAAAAGCTGCAGCACCATAAAATATATCATGAAAAACATCAGTTTATTGAATACCTTTTAAAATCACAGATGGTTCACAGCAATCAAAAGAATGGTGGGGAGAGGAGTACCCGGATGCATTTTGGACAGCCATTGTGTCCTTAGTCATAGGTAAGTGAAGGTATAACCTCTTCCTCTCTTTAAAGGTACATTCTTCCAATATAAACAGTCGGGGAGATTCAATAAAGGTTCTTATCGTTAAGGTGCTAATTTTGCCTCGACCATTCCGCCCTTATTTGAAAGCTAACATCTGATTGGTTGGGGCAAAATTAGCACCATTTTTAATGATAAGAACAGTTGTTGAATAACCCTGAAAGTGTACATATTGCTCACTTAACCACTTAATTTCCCAGAATCTTATTTTAATCCAGAGACCTCTCCTTTAATCCATATCTCCACAGTGTATCTATTGGATTAACCATAAATAAATAAATACCCATGTGCACACGTGCATGGATATAAATAAACTTATAAATATGCTTAAATGACATACAACTCTGCATACAAACCAATGGGTAAAATAGGTACATTCATATGTAAGTAAAAGATGTAAAGATAAAAACTAGCAATACATGGGAAAGCTTGTCTTAATATTTAACCTAACACCACAGCAGAATGACTTACAGAATATCAAGATAACATATTAATAGAATAACCCAGAGGTAGTCTAACTAACCCTTATACAATGTTTTAAAATCACATTACTTAATACAAAACGAAGGGCCATATTTAAGAACGCGCGTTATCGCAATTTAGCAATACCGCGCGTTATGATAATGTACAACAGCAGGCATAAATGAGCGTCTGGAGTACATTTAGGACTGAATGTTTGTTAATTGATGAACGTTCAGCCATTGAATACCATGCAGTAGTAAACTACCGCAATGGTATTCTATGTAGATCGTAAATCTACAATCACGTTATCATAGATTTATGGTCATCGTTAATTTACAATAACGATCAGAAATTAATGAACATTAAAATGATCGGAAATTAACAATCATTTTAACGATCGTTAAAGGTGTGGTATAGCTAAAAAGCAGCCCTAAATGTTTTTGGAGAATCTGTATAGCTGCATGATCCAATAGTAAAACCTATATAACATGATCCCAAACTCTGTATCCTTTTGGAATATATATGTCAATATCTTGTGGTAACCAGACCTTTGGGAATCCTGTAGTGTAATTCCAGTATCCAAAATGCCTCACTCTTATTAATAGTATCCAAAATATTACCACCTCTAAGTTTCATATTGATCCATTCTATACATGTTCCAAGTGCAATGAAGAAAATGTTGGGCTACTGGGGATTTCTATTTTCCAGATTCAACAGCATTAAGATGCTCCTTTATCTGTTCCGATAAGGGACGTATCGTCTGACCTTCATATTGTTTCATACATTCAGTGCAAATGAGAGGATAAATTACCTTAAGTGGTATTACAATTTATGTATGTTTTTATGCTTTATTCCTTTCGTGTGGTGTTAAAGGTTATGCCAGTGAAAATCAACTTGCATGTTTTCCATACATGGGCTCCGCATCTATGACTGCCTACAGTGGATAGCCAAGTCCTAGTTCCAGAGTGCCTTCTGTCATTCCAGCATAAGCTGGGTGATAGTTGCTTACCTATTGAGGGACCCTTCTTGCTACCGTTTTTAAATTTATCCTTCAATTTTAGATCTCAGTTTAAAATATACATGTTATTAGATAGAATATGTGTGATGTCATCATAAGCTTCACTATATTATGTTGCAAAACAGAATATAGCTGATCTCTCACTATCAATTTTACATTTCTTATCAGAGAGTAGAGACTTACTGTCCTTTTTCTTAAAAATAGCGTATGCGTTATTTATGTCCTGGGGCCCATGGGCCATATTTATAAAGGAGCAATACAGTATCAATAAATTGCATCATCGTATATTACTTATTACTTTCAGGTCCACAGCCGCCGCCTCAAAAGCTGCCTCTGTTAAGCAATTCCTTCTGACCCTAGCAAACTGGCCAAAGGGTACTTAGCATGTGTCTGGGGTGGCAGCTGGAAGCCTGCAAAAGGGTATTCATGGCTACCAATTTCCTATACATTCTAGTCTCAACTATATTACTCTGTGCATCTCCCTTTAGATTAAGGTCCAAAAACTGAATGGATTCATGTTGAAAATTGGCAGTGAAGTTTAGATTACAATCATTCAAATAGTCCATGAATAATGGTATGTTCACTTGATCACCATGCCAGATGAATAAGAGGTCCTCTATGAAACACCTGTACCAAAAGATGTGAAGCTTAAATAAATTACTATCTCCAAAGATGCGGGACTCCTCCCACCAACGCATAAAGAAGTTGGGCATCTCTGGAGACAGTAGGCACTATCTAATATGAAATAGTTTTACTGCAGGAGATGTTGTATCGAAGTTGCATGAGGATGAAGTTGCATAAGTCAACTGAGTAATTGAAGAACCACTCCACTGCCTCAAGGACCAGGGTAGGGTCTAGAATAGACTATTGTGACTTAACATCAAGTGCAATCCAACACATATCCCTATTCCATCTAATTCCGCCCATTTTTTGTAATACCTCCTTGGTGTCTCTAATATAGGATTTTAACTTCAGTACGAGTGGTTGGAGATAAAAATCCACCAATTTAACGAGCAGGGGTGTTCCTAGGGGTTTGACACCTGAAACAACTTTTTAATGCTACCTATTGGCAGGCGGTGGGGGCAGCGCATGAAGCGGGCATTGCTTCATCAGGGAACATTGGCGTGGAGGTGGGTATTTATGTAAACAGTGGAAAATGCATATGATTGGATAGTCATCACTAGAGACAACTCCCAAGTATGTGTATTCACTTATCAAATGTTTTTATAAAGGCGTAGTATTGTGGGTTGTCCTTTAACAGGTGTCCTTTTTACTACAGTGGTCATACAATTACAGTCATACATTTATGATCGTAATTGTAAGATTGCATATAATACCATTGCGGTAGTATCCTACCACATTGTATTTTACGACCCGTAACTGTAGAAGCACAAACATACTTGAATGGTAACCCCGTAGTATTAGAAGTTATCAGGTCAATAAATATGCCCCTAACAGACTTCATGGGCCATATTTATAAAGCCGCAGTATCGCTTTTTAGCGATACCGCGACTAACGATCGGTATTGTAAATTTACGATCGTTAAACCGATGGGAGATTAACAATGTTTAACAATCGTATATTTACGATACGATTGTAAATCTACAATACCGATCCCCATAGAATACCATTGCGGCATTAATTAACGAACGTTCGGTCGTAAATGTACGATTGCGATTGTTTATAACTATGGCCCCATATTAGTTCAGCCTCGTACATGTCCGCTAATTTGGACGAGGAACGACCCTAAGGGCACATACGACAAATCGCCGTTTTGGCCAAGAATTGCAAGTGTGTTTGCGTTCAGTTGGGCGGGGTTTGTCAATCCACCACAGCGGATCAACGAACAACACCTGACCGCATACACAGGTGCGATTCTTGGCCAAAACGGACGTTCGTCACGCATTGCCCCTGCACTCAGGTTGTTCGTCATCCAGAGAAAAAAAAAAAAAAAAGAGGCTTTAGAAAGGGGTAAATTACTGTAATTGCCACCATTTTATGGTGCCAGTACCTTGTTTTCTCAGTGTACAGTGCTGACAATTACCCGCTTTTTTTGAAAGTTAAGTTACACACCTGTTTAGTGATGTAATAAAATGCATATATAAAACATAATGCATTTGGCCCTTAAAAGCGAGTGGTGTTTAAAGTGGGTTTAAAAAAAAAATATCAGAAGTTGCCAATCCTAAGAATGTGGCCTCTTGCACTCATAAGTTTATAACCGGTTCATAAGGTCAGAATAGGAATAGTTGTAAACCGTACAGGGGTCAGAGCTAGAAGGGAAGTGAGCCATATGCCAGGAGTCAGAGCTAGAAGGGAAGTGAGCTATATGCCAGGAGTCAGACAGAAGGGTAGTCGGTCATATGCCACGTTCAGAAGCTAAAGATCAATTAGAAGGTACAAACTGTACTTATATTGGATCATAGAATATTCATAAAGGCACAAAAATTGCAATTTTGCCATAAAGCAACTTTAACAAGGCTATTTTTACAACCGTGGATTTACATTTCCGATCATGTTCATAATTGTACAATTGCCTATACAATAACATTGCGGTACTTATGGTCAGAAATGTATGGCCGCAAATGTATTAAACATGAATATATAACAAAATATAGGAACCAGGAATGAAGGTACAACACAGGCACCAGGGTACAGGAAAGGTGGCAAATAAAAACAAGAAACTTGAGCAGGGTGTAAGTGTGGGAACATCCAGGACTGAACAAATGGTGCAACAGGTTTAAATACCTCACTGGTCTGCTCTTGACATGGAGAGTTACAGGGGAGTTCTGCATTTATGACATTGTCACTATAGGTGGTATTCATAAAGGACGACACTGGACAATACATTTTAATTTAGTGATAATACTCCTTTATAAATATCTCCCAATTTCACCAGTTTTGTGGAGATTCATCTGTTTCCATAAGTACAGAGGCACAGAATCTACATATGTTTCAGTCTTTACCCCGAGCCCATAAAGATTGGGAAAATCAAATGTACTGTGTTTTGGCCCCCGTAACCACAAGAACAGAGTTAATTACAGATTGCCTGAGGTCACAATAGGTAGTTATAAACCTGAAGAAAAGTTACAGCCAGAAGTTCAGGATTATTAGTATAATGGCTTTTATCATAAACAGCTGCTGGCAGGACTGTCCCTTTCACATTGAGGGGCATATTTTTAAAGACGCAGTACTGAATAATTGTAATCATAGTGGAAAATACCGATTACTAGATGCTAGATTAAACTGCTTCTGGCAGCTGCAAGCATTATTTTTGTGAAACACGTCCCGGGTGAATGTCACTCTAATCTATTGTTAATAGGTTAGCGTGACGTTAACACTGGAAAGTCTGCATTGCGACTGTCTGTAAATGTCCCTGTCTGTTTTGACAAATTATGTTAAAAAAATTTCCACTGTATGAAGAGACAAAAACACTTCAGGCAAGTTCCATAAACAGCTGAATAGCTTCTACCTTCACCTTTATTTATCTGCATATATATGTATGCATATAAAACAATCAATACAGCAATAAGACAGTGGCACTCTGCACTGCATAGGCAAAAAAATAAAGTGCTTTATAATCTCTATAGCGCACAACTAAGCTTGTCTTCCAAAATTTGTTTTATTCAAGTAACTACTTTATTGTTTCTGTCATGGGCTGCAGGGCAGTCAGAACATCACTGTGCCAACTGTGTTCTCTGCAATGGACAATAGCTCTTTTAAGGCACACAGAAACACTCAGCTACTTTAGCCACCCTGTATTGTTTGCCAGTTTGAAATATCTGTCCCGCAGTATAAACGCAGAAGACTTGGGCTGTCGCTGTCGAGTGAAGATTCCCTTTTTGTTCCCCACAACTCTTGTAACAGCTGTAAGGAGAAAAATACAATAGTTATATAGGTGATAAATTATACATTATCATAATATAAGGAAATAATGCAGAGTGAAGTATCATCATTAAGTATGCCATACGCTAGTTTAGACAAATTCGATTTGACATTGGAAAATGCTGAATCAGCTTTAATGTTTCCCTGCCAGATAACACTTTGATTGACATAAGGTATGTAATATTGGTTACCAGGCCAGATTATTGTCTGGAACATCTTGGAAACATCCACAGGTAGGCACAAGTGTATGGGCAACTTTACACTAGTAACTCAAATTTCTTCTTTGTACCATAAAACCACAGCTTTAAACTTCCTAACCATATCTACTATATAAAGCAGAAATCTTGTATGTATGTATGTGCTCACCTCACAGCCACACACCTGAATGACTCAACATAACTGCAACGCAAATTAAGTCCAGTTTGACCAATAAAAAGCCTGCACGCAACTTGCAGAGTGTGATTCCCCAATTCGGTAACTCAGATGAAGGGCCTGGGTCCTGTGTGCTGCCCGACTTCAACAACACAGACACAGAGTCCACTTCACTGACACAACAGCTTCTATAACAAAGGGAACCAGACATTTCCCTTAAGGTCTGTAACATTACAATTTGCTCTAGGAAGATTTCAAATATTAACCCTGGAAAGACTATGTTACAATTGGTGATATGAACCACATTTGCAGTTATTGTCATGCTAAGAAATTTAAAGCAGAGTCTCCTTGAATGTGAGCACACCCCCATCGTAACCATGCCCCCAAATGTTGTGACCACCACGCTACCAGATATTGTGGTCACCCCCCAAAAAAACCCAAAACATTATAGTCTGCCCCCATACATCATGGCCACACCCCAGGTCTGTTCCCAAATTACACCCACATACACAAACATCCTGTCCATGCTCCCAAACATCACAGGCACACCCCCAAACACCACACCCATGCCCCTAAATGGCAGGGCCATGCTTTGAGACTGTCCACACCCTAGAACACCGTGCCTCCACCCACCGCAACATGTACCAAAGTAGAAAAGGATCCTGCACACTCCGAATGTAGTATTAACAAAGTTCAGTGCTGGGTGCCACAGCGTAGCGGCAAGCTCACATATATAGAAAGAGAATGCTGTGCACACCAGTCTTATTAGCAATAGGTGTTTATTACCACATCAGTATAACACCGTGTAACGTTTCGGCGCTATTACTCACGCCTTCATCAGACACATACCTAGGGGGATCTGTTGTATTCAATTAGATCAACTGGACTTGAAATGTAGTTCTTGAAGACGTTTCGCTAGTCATCCGACTGGCCATTCTGAATTGAGAAAGCCAGTCGGATGACTAGCGAAACGTCTTCAAGAACCACATTTCAAGTCCAGTTGATCTAATTGAATCAAACCATATACCATGACCTGAGATGAATGAGAACTCACAAAAGCACAAGGGGAGTATGGCTACATGGGAATTACCTGCATTACCTGGACACACCTTCCCCCATGTCACACACTTCACAGACAGTTAACAACTAATAACAAAGACATTATGGCACTTTCATTCAGACCAGAATCTAACTTTATTGATTTGGATCTAATAGTCAATATAAAGTGGTCCTTGAGCAAGGATAGAGTTTTAAAGTGCAAACAAGGTGACATACTGCTAACTAATGTGCAAAAAAATTGAACACGCTTAATAAAAACACACAACGCTTAGACAGTGCAACAGAATGAAGCCCAGATTTAACAACATAGACAAAGAGCCGCACATCACATGCTTCAGAGATACGGACGCCCATCAGTCACTAAAGTGCTGCGGTATTCAGTTGCAAACAAACAAGCAAGTTCAGTCCTCCTAACCCCTCTAAAAATCCATTGGGCCATTGAGACGTATAGCTGTGTCAACTCACACTATCTCTAGGGTGACCCGGGTGCACATATGCCCCAGGTCCTTCACTTCAATGGACACTCGCCCAATAATCATGGCCTCTGGAATACACAGATACTTCTGGCTTAACTCACCCTCATGAATCTGTGGTCTGGGTGCTGCCTGCCCCAGACCCGTCGCTACTGGTCCTCAGTGTACAACTTCCCGTCCAAAACCAAGGAGTTCCGGCGCACACCGGAACATCAAACTTGCGACTCTTCACTACAATCAACTTAATTCAAACATGTGACATTACAACAAAAGCTTCCATTGCCTAAGGCGTTTCATGCGAGTCATATGACTAAGAGCGTAGTGAAGAGTCGCAAGTGTTTGATGTTCGGGTGTGCGTCCGAGCTCCTTGGTTTTGGACGGGAAGTTGTATTCAGTTGCAATCAACATGTTTTCCCAACAGCAAATTCCATGTAGCATGTTCACGAGTAGGTTCACCACAACATTTGTATATTTATGCTCCAAGTGGACTGAATAACGTTGTATATACGGTTTTGCCATAAGCATGTGCTATATGTCCTTCAAGCAATGTCACCTCAACTCATAACTATTAAATACATGACGTACATTACCAACTGTGCACTTCATTTTCCGCCTGTCTCTTCCATCTACGTCAAACACACACCTGCACGTAAAAAATACTCTACCAATATGTGTACACGGCCAACGCCGGGTACAACTGCTAGTATTTTATATAAATGTAATCTATTTTATTGATTCTAGTTTATTCATTCTGTTTTGTGCTATTTTACGGAATGATCAGGGCCAGATTTACCATAAGGCAGAGAGCGGAACCTGTGGTGGCTGTCTTTTAATTCTCCAATGTTGTCACTTTAATCTGCAGCACAAAACATCAGACACATACTGCAGCACAATGAATATTTTAAACAGTTATTGGGAGATTCACCCAGAGCCGTACTTGCTTTGGGCAAATGGGTGAATCTCACCTGCACACAAGTATTTAACACAATCTATCAGTAATCACTGATGGGCAAACTGCGGCTCTCCAGATGTTTGAAAACTACAACTCCCAGCATTCCTATGCTTCCCTCTGTAGTTGAGGAATGCTGGGAGTTGTAGTTTTCAAACATCTGGAGAGCCGCAGTTTGAGGATCACCAAGCTAGGTTATCAAAAACATGTCTGCTATAACACCAGTGTAACTACAGAATAAATTTATACCCCCGATTTGAAGACAAATAAAAAAATTTACAAAAGTGTTATAATATCCTTACACTGTGCAGTCATGAAATCAGCAAAATTCCAGATAAGTTCTCCAATGACATATTCCTTTTGATCAAACACAGAATGATAGTTCTTTAAAACGATTTCTTGGTATTCTTCAGTAAACATTAACGGAGGGTCCTGCCATTAAATAAAATAAATGTTCATTCAAAGATGTTAACCACCAACTTTTTAAAATAATAAATTTCAATGCCAACTAATCAGATTTACACAGACAGATTCTTTGGCAAGCTAAGGCCCCATTTACACCTGGCCCTTACCTGAAGAGATTTATAGGGAGATTTAATAACGCAAAGTCTTACCTTGTCTAAGTCCTGCAGTGCAATACGTGATTATGTCCTTTATTGCATTGTGGGATCTTGGAAAGGAAATACGTACCAATCCACACTCCTTTACTGGCCCCTTACAATACACTGTTAAGTTTTGTGCTTTGAAGTAGCAGACAACGTAACTAAATGGGTATTGTATCGAGAGCACTGCACTATTTCCAAAAACATTTGGAAATGGCACGCCCCTTAAAAAAAAAGTGCAAAACCCATGTTAACCCAATATTACACCAGGTAACTTTACACTTAATTCAGCGTTATTGATTTTCCTTGTTTAGCCTAAGCACAATTAGTATGTCTTGGTTATTTGTGTGTGTGAGATTAAGAAGCCATGCTAGCCCGGGATAACATACAGACTTCTTTCATATGTAACCATGGAAGGATTTGTGCACTGCTAATTACGACTTAATCAGCTCAACCCCCCTCTATGTGAGAATCCTCAATTATAGCATTATGAAAAAGAAATATATGCATACCTAAAGGAGAACTAAACTTTTCTTCCCCCTAAATGTGTATTCACAGTCTCTATGCACATAGTAAGGTTTCCCAAACAGTGTCCCAGATGTTTGAAAACTACAATTGAATAGTTTGCTTTGATAGTGAACTTTTCCTTTAATAAGATGTGCAAAAACTTGCCCATGCTGTTAATTTTCACAATGGCATAATGTTTTGGGTGTAATACTTATTGATAAATTATTAGCTGCATTTTAAAGCAAAGACTCTGTTTGCCCATAAAGTAGGTAACACACCAAAATAGACATACTGTATGTGCATTTGTTGCTAAATGTTAGGAGATGCATTTTGGTTTCAAAAATATCATGATGCCTATAGTCTGCACAAAGTGAAGCTCTGTGGCAGACCTAGGTGTTTTAGTAGGTAACGGGCTATATTACCTCCACTACTACATGTATGTAACAAATTATAGCTATGTGAAGGGTCACTAGACAGGTTAAGTCTCTAGCTAATCATTTAATGGTATGTCCACCTTAAAAATATGCTTTTGCTGTAGTGTAAAACAGCATGATTTCAATTCTTAAATTGCCAGAAAACTTACTTACATACCTCTGTTCCTGCGGCCACAACCTCTAATGTTACTTCCAGGAACAACATTAGGGGCTGGACTGTCAGCCGCGTCTGTGATTGGCTGAGAACCAGCCAATCATAGACACGGTTGCTGGCTATTGAGGAAGCTCAAGGAACGCAGTCTGGTAAGTAAGTTTTCTGGCATTTTATTTTTTCAATTTAAACCAATGCGGTTAGGGTAAGGAGGGGGGTACCTACACTACAGAAAAGGATTTATTTTTATATAATTAAGTGCAGAGATGAGGGATCGGGGGGGGGGGTAGATTTTACACAAAGGAAGGCTCCGAGTCTTCAGTTTCCTGGACTTTGGATAGGCACTGCAGGACATCCATATGGAGCAGAGAGATTTTTTAACACTACACAGTGGGTTAAATTTTAGTTTTGGGGTTGAACATGCCCTTTCATACAATTTACACATTTTTCCATCTCATACTTACACTATGGTAACCAGGAATAGTATCTGCCCCATATTCACTCTGTATTATTGGTTTCTGGTACTTTTCATACCATTTATCAAACTGGTCATGGAGCTGCAGTTGGATCACCTCCAGATGGCCTGCATCATGGTACCAGGAGAAGTAGCTGTTAACACAGATCACATCCACATAGGGAGCCTAGATGGGAGTCCACAGTTTACTCTACTAAAATATTACTTTTGCATTTTATAATTAGGGTGTGTACATTATTTTATAGAAGGTAAAACACGTCAGAACAGAATATTGTATGATGCACTCTCTAGTTCCTATAACATTCTCACCTCCAACTTTAGCAGCATTGTGGGTCATTTTTCTGAGTTAGCTATTATTTGTTTTTTTGTTTGCTCATTTCTGTTTAAGCAGGTTCAGGAAGCGTTTAACTTATAGCAGTTATATTCCAGTTCTTGCCTGCGTATATTTATATCATGTCTTTGACCTGTAACAGGCGGTTTGATGTAAAAAAACAATGTTGATCATTTCAGTGGTAAGAGACTCAGCCAACTGTTAGAAAAAATCCATTCGACCATAAAAAGAATTTATCAGCACAGAATTGATTTTTTAATTTATATTTTAACATAATGACCAACCCTATAGGAACTTGCGGCTATTATTATAGAATTCTTGTCAATTGCAGATAATGTTAATCATGGTTAATTTGTAGTACACATACGGGGAGATTCAATATTGCGGGCAGCGTTACTTACCTTAGCCCGATCCAGCGATACAATAACTAACGTAAACGAGATTACGTCAGTTATTGCATTGCGGGATCGGGCTATGGTAAGGAGCAGGATTTTAACGCTCCACAAGCCGTAGCGTTAAGTTTCATGCAAAGGAGTAGCGCAAAACTTAACGCTACAGGTTTTCGATCGTTAGCACAGTGATATTTCCAACAAACATTTGGAAATGGCACTGTGCTCTAAAAGCCATCTAAAACCCACTTTAACCCGAAATTTTTGGGGTTAAAGTGGGTTTTAGACAGAAATGGGCTATATTGTAACTTCCCCATAGAGTGGTTAAAACTGTGCCGGCTTCCAAGGTAAACTTTACATTAAAAAACCTATTACCAACCTGGCCCATTCGACTGTAATTGCATCACAAACTGCTAGATTAAAAAAGGTAGTTAGGCAGGTCCCTGGTATGAAAGCCAACATTGTTTTAAGAAGACTCCATGTACCAGAGGCCTTAGAGAGACCATACTTACACCCTGGTCGTTTTGATAATTAGCATTGGAAACATATGTCACTGGTCGGGTGGCATCAAGGTGTTTAGTGTATTCAATCACAGTTCTGTCAAGATATCAAAAGTTATTGTTTAGAGAAAAGGAAAATAATTGAGTAATCATTTAACACTTTATAATATAAAAACCAAATTCTCCCGTGGAATACAATGCTTTTTTCTTCAAAAATAATCCTCAATGTAACAAAACCCATAGTGGAAAAAGTTTTTAGCATGTTTGCGTGTGCGCGTTTTAAATCATTTACTATTTTTCTGGAAATTCCAATCCAGTCCTTATTTTAAATTTCTGCACTGCAAATAAATAAATCAAACAAACATCTTGTGACATACTGTATCCAGAACTTTCATGGAGAAAAACATTGAATTATTTAGCTTAAAGGCTATTCAGTCATCAAATAAACCCTTGTTTTTCTATAAACAAAGGTTAGATTTAAAGGGCAATTCCACACCTTATGTGAAAAATTTTATATAGATAAATCACCCCCCAAAACTGCAATGTTTAGAAAGCTGAAAGATAGGACTAAGCTGAAATGCTGCACAATGTACTGTTACCCCTTCTTTCTGCTTCCTGGTTCTTACTGTTAGCAACAAAAAAAATCATAGATATGACAGTTAGCGTCGAACTTCTAGAACTTTCCGAACTAGTTCGGTTTTCCAAATTCGGACGTATTTTCAATAATTATCGAATTTGCATACCATTCAACAACCCTCGATTGCGGCCATAACCCTCAAATGTATCGTTCGGCAATCACCCTCAAATGTGGCATTTCAGCAATATCCCTCGAATGTTTATTTTCGGCAATAATCCTTGAATGTATTGTTCAGTAATTCAATTTCGGTTACCCTCGAATGTATCAGTCGATTTTTTGGTAACCCTCGAATGTATCGTTTGATAATCTTTAAATTGGCGATAACCCTCGAATGTAGCACGAGGAGACAATTGCCTGATTCTTTGGGGAAGGTACTGTTTATAAAAGTTTTGGTGATATGGACATGTTACCCAGACCATTTCCCAGGTGCCTGAGCCATTTACAGTAAGTTACCATTGCTTTATTTACTGTATTTAATCTGAACTTTTCAAACTTCCTTTCAAACTTCAAAGTCCAGATCTAAATCCAATCAAGAATATGTGGCAAGATCTGAAAACTGCTGTTCACAAACGCTGTCAATCTAATCTGACTGAGCTGGAGCTGTTTTGCTAAGAAGAATGGGCAAGGATTTCAGTCTCTAGATGTGCAAAGCTGGTAGAGACATACCCTAAAAGACTGGCAGCTGTAATTGCAGCAAAAGGTGTTTCTACAAAGTATATATATACTGAATACCCCACTTTGCAGTTGATTTGTTAAAAATGTTTGGAATCATGTATGATTTTCGTTCCACTTCACACGTGAACACCACTTTGTATTGGTCTTTCACGTGGAATTCCAATCAAATTGATTCATGTTTGTGGCAGTAATGTGACAAAATGTGGAAAACTTCAAGGGGGCCGAATACTTTTGCAAACCACTGTACATGGTGCGCCACCAGCAACTCAACTGTGATCACAGGTACATTTACAATCTTTATCTTTCGCTAGAAAGTGAAGCTAGAAATTTTGTGCAAAAAAGACAGTGAATCCTGGGGTCAGGGGGCGTGGTTCTGTGAAGCCAACATGGGCTATGAGTTGTACTGGCAACAAACATGGAAGCCTCCTTTGTTACAGAACTATTTCTTATACTATATGCAAATAACTAGAGAAGAATCTTTCAATATATAGGTATTCTGAGGAGAAAAGATTTCACATTAGGATTTTAAAAAATTAAGTTTAGTTCTCCTTTAATCTCAGAAACCTTGGAGAGTAGACAAACCTTTTGAGAGGCAAAGGGAACAGGCATAAGAACATTTCACTGCATAAAATGTAGTCCTACATCTATCAACTCTCGAACTATTGCAGTTTGGGGATGATTTATATGTACATTGGCATAGGAACTGGGGACGCAACTGCGACGAGGGGGTTCACAAATGTGCAGCTAGTCCATGAAATTGTAAGTGGTTTGTAACAGGCTGAGGCATGCCAACCATGAAGCAAACAAACATTTTCTCACAGCACCCTATGGTCCACTAGGCGGCACTTAGTGCAGAGCGAGTGTGTAGGTTTAGAATGCACACGCACACCCATGATTTCCCCTGATCTGCACTAACTGCTGCTTTTGTAGCAAGTTTATGCAGCCACTCAGGCCCTCCTCTGCTTATCATGGGGTGAGTGACTTTCTGTGTGGGAAGTGCTGGGCACATCTTATTTAAAACTTATTCACAAGTCTGTTTGAGCTGGGCGTGAAGGCATATTGTATGTACCAATCTGTGTGAGCTGGGCATAAGGGCATTTATATATTATATATAGCTACCTGTGTGAGCTGCACATGATGGCATCTTATCACTGGCTGCAGAGGTAACATTGTTTTAGCAAATATCACCTACCAACAATGATTTTATTACTCACATGGAACACTGAGTGCAGTTAACAATTGTGTGGAGATTATGTTCAGACTGTGTGGGACAGAAATGGATAGAAAAAGAAACAGACAGACATGAATAGATAGACATATTTAGATAGATATATTTAAGCTGGGTACACACAGTAACGATAAAGCCCCGATACTGGTATTGGGGCTTTATCGTTGTGTGTACCGTCGTTTCCCCGAACGAGCGCGTGGCCGCCGAACGATCGGGTCGGCCGAACGCTTGTTCGGGAAAGACCCGAAAATTTCCATAGGCCGCGCTAGACTCCCTATAGAGGAGTCTAGCGCAGCCGATGGAAACACACAGTCCCGAGCGTTCTCCCTATGATGTGTATAGGGAGAACGCTCGGGACTGTGTGTATGCAGATCTCTGAAAGATGGCAGACAGGATCTTTCAGAAATCTGTACTGTGTGTACCTAGCTTTAGATAGATAGATAATAGACAGACAGAAAATACCATAGATTAGTCTATCTAACAGATAGTAATATAGATAGATATAAAGAGATATAGAGATAGCCAGAGATATATAAAGAAAAAGAGAGAATGACTGACAGAGAGAGGTAGAAAAACAGAGATAAACAGAAGCATTGGTCAGGTTCTCCCACCAAATTTCCCCAGATGTGTGAGGGACAGTGAATATGCATCTGTGTGTCTTAAAGATTGGTGGGACTCTGATGTCTATTTTCCTGGCGGGCCCCATGAGCCCAGTCTGACACTGGTTTGGCAAGATATTGACCAATATCTTTGTGACAACTATTTATCAGTGGCTGTGTGCCAACCATATTGCTAGTGCCAGTTTGCAAAGGATTTTACCAGTGTGTGTGCCAACCATTTACCATTATATTAAAAATCTGAAAAACGTTTTTGGGATCTTGCTGTATCTAAAAGGTATAATTTTTAAATTTGATTTTGAGTATAGATTTTGAGTATAGATACCCTTTAAAACAAAAAACTGGTCATTTGAAGGCTACCTGCCCCCAACCCAAACCAATATACTCAGCTCTTCATTAGGTTCATTACTTAACAGATATAAGAATAACTAGAAAGGGAAAGTTTAAGTATAAACTTTGAATTTGGCTTGAAGGGCTGCATTTTGGAAGGGAATATGTGTGTTTGCTGCAGATTTTAAAACTCAATAATGGAAATGATGAGTTTATAGTGAACGCTTGTTTGGGACAAAAAAAACTTGTGTGTGTACCCAGCCCAAAGTGGTGATAATTTTGATCCAATCAATCAGAAAGCTAACATCTGATTGGTTAGGGCAAAATTAGCACCATTTTCAATGATAAGAACTTTTATTGAATCTCTCTGTATCTTTTTGATGATTAGTCAAAATTAGTTTTTTTTACTTTAGTTACCCTTTAAGTATGGCTGCCACAGTCATGGATAAGTAAATCAGGTGTGTGTGTACCTGGGTCTGGTTGAGGGGGGTATGTCTTTTTTATGTTTACAACCATAAACTATCTTTTATTGAGAATAAATCTAAATTAGTTTTTTTTTTACTTTAGTTACCCTTTAAGTATGGCTGCCACAGTAATGGATAATAGATCAGTAGGTGTGTGTACCTAGGCCTGGTTGAGGGGGTATGTCTTTTTTGTGTTTATAACCATAAAACTATCTTTTATTGAGGATAAATCTAAATTAGTTTTTTTGACTTTCCATGGGAATGGAAAGGTAGGTCAGTAGGTGGGTGTACCTGGGTCTGTGTGGGGGGTTGGGGGTATCACCATTTGTATTTATGACCATGAAAAAAACTGTTTTGAAATATCCACATTTGAGGATTGTTACCATTATAGTCTATGGGGAAAAATGTCCGGAAATTCGCTGATAACGCCACCGCGGATTCCTTAGCTAGAAGATAGCACACGTCTCCTATATGCCCCACATGTCTGTACCGAATTTCATGTCATTAGCTCAAAAACTGTGGGAGGAGATACGGTCCAAAAAAGCGGAAGAAGAAAACAGAAGAAGAAAAAGAAGACGGAAGAAGAAAACAAAGAAGAAAAAGAAGACGGAAGAAGAAAACGAAGAAGAAAAAGAAGAAAGAAATAATAATAATAATAATAATAAATATAAAAAATAATTAATATAAGAATAATAAATACTTAATAAAACTAATAAACTAATAATAAAAAATAATACTTAGAATAATAACAAATAAGAAAAATAATACTTATAAAATAATACAAAGAATTCAGAATAATAAGACGACGAAATATCAACATATTTTAAAGGCATGTCCACCCTTTAAAAAATTTCCCCCATATCTTCCCCCACCCCAACCCTATAAATATTTAAGAAAGTGCCCCATTTTTACTTACCTTCCCTCTCTCCTCCGACGCCCGGCCTTCTGCTTGCAAGACACTGCAAGCAGGGGGCGAACCGCACCGCGTCCGTGATTGCTGAGGGCAGCCAATCACGGACGCGGCTGCCGGCTTCTCAGAATGCCGGGGGAGAGAGGAAGGTAAGTAGAGTTCGGGGTCTTTCTTAATTATTTTTTAGCGGTTGGGGCTGGAAGATATACTATGATATGGGCAAGGGGTTTTATGGTAGGGGGGGATCGCAAAATGGGAGGAAGGGAGGGGGAAAGGGCTGCTGTAGCATGCCAAACTTCTCCCGGAAGCGGACGGAGGCAGAGTCCTATATGACTCTGCTATCCCCTGGTGGCAGTTTTTGGGACTTTGGGGGGGGACTACAGGAGAACCATATGGAGCTGGGATTGAGTAAGGATTTTATTACACTATATGGTGGGTCATAAGTGGGGGGATTATAGTTTTTGGGGTGGACATGCCCTTTAAAGAGGGCATTCTTTCTAAAAGATGTTCTTATGAGGTTGGAGTTGCCCTTTAAGTAAGGTATTCCCTTAAACCGAGCATATTGGCATTTACCAATGTAAAGAGACAGTAGATTTTAGTAAGTTGTAATATCTTTGTACATTATACACCTACACTGATACAAAGTAAGCTAATTAATCTGGTCATTCTCTTTAGAATTCACAATACCTCCCTAAGTGTTTACACAACATTTATGACACAACATTTATGGTAACAAACTATGTCTGGGGGGGTGGGTCCTGGTTTTGGGAAAAATGTGTTTGTCGGTGGGGTGGGGTGGATATGCCCTTTAAAAACCTTATAAGATATTGACACACATGCATGTTTATTACATTAGTCATTACAAAACATTATCACAATCAAATGATTTTGAAACTTACTTAAAATAATATCCAGCCTCAGGGAGTTGGGAGGCAGGCTCATTGGCAACTGACCACATGACAACTGAAGGCCTGTTTTTATCTCTGCGTACAAGTTCCTCCATGACTGCTAAATGGTGAGCTAGAGACGAGTTTCCAAAGCTTTCACTACAATGTAATCGAGGGGGAAAATGCATAATGTTTATTATTATTATCAAACAAATATTACATACAATACAAGAATTGTGGAAGCACTCCAATTAGGCTAATTTACAACTACATTTACAACCCCATTCAGTCCTAAAGAGCTGCTATTAGCTCAGTACATTGGTTGTGTCGGTCGGGGGCGAACAAGTTTTTGTGCACCACCACAACTGCCATTATTTCTGTCTTGCAGCTGGTTAACGTGGCTTTATGACACAAAGAGTTGACAGCGGATATCCGTACATAGCCCTGTTAAAATGCAATGTCCTGTCCTACACTTTCCAATTTGCTATGTGAAGATTGGTGCATGATATATAAAAATAAAATGAAATATATTTGTTTATAAACTATATATTACAATTCATTGAAATTAAGGATTGTAGTTCAACATACCCTACAAATTAAAACCCTTAAGGGACAATTGTGACAGACACGACATCTCTTAAGCTAGCTAGGACCAAAGCCACTGACTGAGTGATACCGTCATTCATATATTTATATGTATTTACCTCAAACCAATGGTAACTGGGGAAACAGGGTAACAAGGGATAACAAGTTAACCACAACCAATTACAGAAATGTGTGGGCTGAACAAAGTTCAGGGGTTCCTCTAATAAACCTAAAGGGTGGCTATTCCTGCCAAAATCTGCATTGCAATGGGACAATGTGACATAAACCTGTCAACTCCCAAATCTATATTCAGCACACTGATGTATAGTTACAAAGTTTGATGTGGCTAATATTTATGGTTCCTTAAAACAAACGTGGTCCATTTTAAAATACGGTTAACGTGCACATCACACAACAAGATATAAATTCTAACAAACATTTTGTTTCATATATGGTAATGGCCAACTCCTGTGTAACTAATAACCCCCTGTGAAGTAGGAGTCTGGGGTCCATTTAGCACCTAGGTTATACAGATAACTGTGGACACAGGGCATCCTTTCATGGGGGGAATTAGTGGGAAGAGCTTTGTACAAAATAATACTAATTATTACACAACCATATCTTCACAAGTGTACTTTGACCACACATTGATCACTGCACTCTGCTTCTCAGCCTGCTCTAGCCCTCCAAACTTCTTTAGGACAAGGGTCCAGCACATATTCAAGCCCACACCATGCTTTAGCAAGCACACTGCACTGCTGAAGTAAGCATAGAAAAAAGATTTCTAATAAAAGAGTGGAGCGGTTGTGGCTTAAAGGGCCACTAAACCCCCAAATTGACTTAAAACTATAATTCAAAATCCCACAATGTTCCATTTTCCCGTGCTTGGCTTTAATGACTTCCAACTGTGCTTCCATCCACTTGCACAAATAGTTGCACTATATATTGGTGTTTGTTGGAAGCAAGACAGGCAATCAGGCCAGGGGCGTGTTTGGGGAGGGGGGGGGATTACTGGTGCCTGGAATCCCCCCTTTCTGCCTGCTCAGTGCAGTCTACTGTTCTACTTCTCCTGGTGTCCATAGACTGTTACATAATTTTACATAGATTGTTACATTGCTAATTGAGCTGTGAGTGAGAAGCAACATTTGGATGTTTCAAAAATGTATCCAGTCTGCCCTGTGATTGACAGCAGCATAGAGATCTGTATCAACATTCACCCTGCAGCTGCCAGAGGTGATTGCTGGGACTGGGTGTCTCCTATGGACCACACGATCAGCGATGATTTACTGGAATGTCAAACTGCCCATTCATCTGATCCAGGCAAATGGGCGACCAACAGCGTTCACTGATGCTTGTTTAGTGGTAACCCACTGCAGGCAGAATAACTGCTCAAACTTGATTTAATTCATATTAAACCAACATGATTCAGGTCACAGGGACCCTTTCTCAAGTATAAGAAAGGATATGAGAAAGGGTCCCTGTGACCTGAAACATGTTTGTTGAAAATGGATTAACCCTTTGAGTGCCAGAAGAATTTCATTTTTTTTTTTTTTGCGTTAAATGCCAGAAGAATTTTCAGGATTTTGCCCTTAATCGCTTTAGACTAATTTTACAGTAGGAAACCTTGCAGTAAATCAGGAATATTATACACTGTTTTTTTCAGTACAAAGTTACTTTAACATGGTAACAGAATTTTGTAACTTTCTGGAAATTTTACTGGAATTATGGGTAAAATATGTAAAAAAAATTGCAAATTTTCAAGGACTTTTCCCATTTTTACTTATAGTTATCTAAGGTTACACAAAAATCTTACTATTTCTAAAATCTCTGATACTCCCGAGTACAACGATACCAGATATATGTAGGTACCCCACTTTTCCTGGACAGGAGACCACCCAAACTAAAGCTGCACCTTCTAGAATATTACACCAAATTAAATGTATAACCACTACTGACAGTTACATAGAATATCTACCAAATTAACTAAAATATCCCACAAGTGAGATATTTTTAGAAACTACACACCCACAGGATTTTATAGCGAGGTAAGTTTCGATCAAAATGCAGATACCCGGACGCAGTCTTCGTCCAATTGTAAGTTATTTTCTCACATTTTCCTTTTTTTCCTCAACTGTAAAATCAGAGACAAAATCAAATGCGAATTTCAGCTAAAAACTGTGGAGGAAGTTCAAACACATCTCAAATATGAAAGCCTAACACTCCAGAATAAAACGGTATGCCATATTCATGGGTGTACCCAGAGACATAGCTACCAACTAACCCAAAGCGTGACCAGTGCCAAATGTCAGTAGCAGCAAAAATAAATTAGCAGTTTTGTATTTGAACAGTCTGCAGTTTTTCACACAAAACACCCCCCCAACTCGAAATACCCCCCACAAACTATATATTCCTGAAATCTACACACCTTCAGCTATGTAACGCTGTAGTTCGTTCATTCATACCATCAATTGTGTGGGCGCAGTTCTTCGTAGAAGTTTGCACTTTTACCAGATTTTCCAAAAAAATGAACATCAAACAACATTCAAAAAAGGTAGAAATCATACAGAAATCCCATGGAATGTAAAAAAAAGTTACCAAATATCAATCTCCCAAATGTCCTGAATCAAACGGTATGCCATATGTGTGGTTACACACGCGGACGTGAAAGCGAAAAGCCACAAAGTGAAAATGCACAATTGCTCAGAAACAGCAAAAATATTTAGCCAAATCTGAATTTGAAGTCTGCAATTTTTCCCCACAAAACAACCCCCACAAACCATATATTTCTCGATCCACACCCCTTTATCTACGAAATCTGTAGTTTGTTCATTCGTACCATCAATGTGTGGGGTGCAGTTCTCCGTAGAAGTTCGCAGATTTTCTAAAAAATTTGATTAAAACCACTCTCCAGGTAGAAATCATGCCAAAATCTCCAAGTAATGAAAAAAAGTTAACAATATCAATCTCTAAATGTCCTGAATCAAACGGCATGCCCTAGTATGGTTACACACGCAAATGTGGAATCAAATAGCCACAAAGAGAGCAATGAACAATGGCCCATCAAACAATTCAGACTAAACACCCCTCTATATTAGAAATACCCCCAAAACTATATATTCTTGGAATCTACACACCTTCAGCTACACAATGGTGTGATTCCTTTATGCATACCACCAATGGTGTGTGGGCGCAGTTTCATGTAAAATTTTGCTTTTTTACCAGATTTTCAGGAAAAAAATATTAAAATACAATTCAAAGTTAAAAATCATGGCAAATTTCCATGTCATGTAAAAAAAACTTGTCAATGATCAATCTTCCAAATGCCCTGAATCAAACGGTATGCCATATGCATGGATGTACACAGGGACATGGCCACCAACTAGCTCAAATGGGACGCATGCACAAGTGTAATTACAAGAAAAAAATCAAAGTGCTCTGTAATTCCAAAACTTGGAAATGCCCCCCACAAATAAAACCTCCAACTAAATATCAATCTCCCACATGTTCTGAATCAAACGGTATGCCCTATGTGTGGATGTACACAGAGACGTGGCCACCAACTATCTCAAATTGGACGCATGCACAAATGCTCTGTAATTTGAACAGCCTACCCTTTTCTAAGGAAACAGTCCCGAAACATGGAAATTCCCCCCACAAACTATATATTTTTGGAATCTACACACCTTCAGCTACGTTACGGTGCCATGATTTCATACATACATGAAGAATTCCAGACCCACTGATCCAAAGAAATCCGTGTTTTTAGGAGGTTTTGTGAAAAATAAAATAAGATGATTCAAGGGTTGAAATCCTACCTAAACCCTTTTGACAAGCAAAAAAACCCACTAAATGTCAATCTCCCACATATCCTGCATCAAACGGTATGCCATATGTGTGGGTGCACACAGAGATGTGGCCACCAACTAGATCAAATGGGACGCATGCACAAGTGTAATTACAAGAAAGAAATCAAAGTGCTCTGTAATTTCAACAGTCTACACTTTTTCAAAGGAAACGGCTCTGAAACTTAGAAATACCCCACAAAAACTATATATTTTTGGAATCTACACACCTTCAGCTACGTTACGGTGCCATGCTTCATATATACATGAAGAGTTCCAGACACAGTACTCCATAGTACTCTGTGCTTTTTAGGAGATTTTGTAAAAAATATAATAAGGTGATTCAAAGGTTGAAATCCTACCTAAACCCACTGACAAGTAAAAAAAAAAACACTAAATGGCAATCTCCCACATGGCCTGAATCAAACGGTATGCCATATGCGTGAGTGCACACAGAGATGTGGCCACCAACTAGCTCAAATGGGACACCATGCACAAGTCCAATTACAAGAAAAAAGTCAGTGTTCGTAATTTGAAAGCCTAATCAACTTGGAAATACCCCCCACAAACTATATATTTTTGGAAGCTACACACCTTCAGCTTCGTGATGGTATCATGCTTTCATATATACATGAAGAATTCCAGACGCTGTTATTCATAGAACTCCGTGCTTTTAGGAGATTTTGTGAAAAAATAAAATAAAAGAGGACTCAATGGTTGAATCCTACCTAAACCCACTTGGCAAGTAAAAAAAACCACTAAATGGCAATCTCCCACATGTCCTGAATCAAACGGTTTCCATATGGGTGGGTGCAAACAGAGACCAACTAGCTCAAATGGGATCCATGCGCAATTGCAAGAAAAAATAAAAAAACACCACAACCCACCCCCCACCCCTATCCCCACTCCCTCTTTTAGTGGTATTTTAGTGAAAACCAGTTAGTACGGAGAGTCACACAAGTTTTTGTGTGACTCTCCTAAAAATTCAATCCGGTCTTTTTTTGGTACCTCTGCAAAATTTCCTACTAAAATAGGCTTAGTTTCCCTTGAAATCCAACAAATAAATGATCCGCGTTTAGTTTACCGATATCACCGGGGCATTGGGAAGCTTGCAGAAGAAGTTTTTGCTAATTTATAGTTTTAGGCTAAAAAAAAAAAAAAAGGTGTGTGTATCACTTTAAGATTTTTTTTGTGTGCATTTCCCCTTTTTTGGGGGGATCATTCCCAAAGATGATCACCAAATCATCTTTGGGAATGCCCGTTTTCCAATTCGAAAACCAATCGGAAAAATCACTTCCCGGAAATCATTTTCCAGGAAGTAATTTTTCATTCATTGGCAAAGATCAATAATTTGGTGATCAGAAGTGATCACCAAATTTTGATCTCTGTCCCCATTTTTTTTCTAAGTCTTCGCTAAGTAGCTTTGAGTTCCATTCACAAAATGTATAATAAAGCTGTCAGCATGACAGCTTGTACTATACAGGTACTGCAGCATGATCTGAATGGAGATCACACTGCAGTACCTCCACTAGACCACCAGGATCTTACCTCTCATAGGGAAGACCCCGGTGAAGGAGGAAGCTCAGTGATGTCACCGGGGTCTCCCTTTCCGGAAAGAAGACCTCCTCCTCTCTTCCTCCACGTAGGACCAGCTGCAGAACGCAGGACCCGGCTAAAGGTACTGCTATCTTCTGATCCCCCCCTCGGATTTGGACACAACCGAGGGAGGATCGAGGGGGCTAGGGGGGCATCACCCCTAGCGTGGTGCAATTTTTTGGGGGGCCACTTAAAGTTTGAGTATTCACTGCACAGATCGTGACTATACGATCTGTGGCAGTGAAAGGGTTAAAGCAAGTTTGAGTAGTTTTTCTGCCTGATTTCCCATCATTCTTCCAACAAACACCAATATTTATAGTTAAAACTACAATTCATTAGCTCCTGTGCTTATCCTTTTCTTCAGCACTGCTGTGTCTCTCAGTTCAACATCCTCCCCTCACCCCATAAGCACGCCCGCCTATGTCAAACATAGGCACTGCGTTACGAACAAGGGGTGCATCAGAGGAGAGCCAGAGACACTGCAGAGCTGTAGGATTGTCGTTTGGTGTGTGGTCTCAGCTTCGAGGCCAATAGAGGAGACCTTCTCCTGTCTTAATTAGAATTATACATTTGATTCAGCAAGGCTAATTTTGGGGGGTTAACTGTCCCTTATATTTTTCTTTGTGTCAGAATCTCTTATCAATGGATCATATTACATTTTGCAAAATACACTAATGAAGCCTACCATATTAGTGAAAACCTAAAAACCGAAGAAACAAATTTAATAATGAAATAATATAACTGAGAAAATCTTACCTTTTTTTTATACCCACTCCAGGGCATTCATTAATCACCACAATGCCGTATTTATCACAAAGTTCCATTATCTCTTCTGAATATGGATAATGACTAGTACGGAAGGAGTTTGCACCAAGCCATTTTAACAAATTGAAATCCTTTACAATCAGTGGCCAATCCAGTCCCTTTCCTCTGACCTATTATAAGGCAAAGAAAAGTGAAAATCCTGGTAACCGTGCTTTGCATTGATGAGGTTGCATACAAAACATTACCTTTTGGATAAATAACATATGCAAATATTATTAGGCAAGCGATTTTAACATTGATAAGATGATTTCTGGAGATACTTACAGTATGTTTTACATAGTAATTGAGGTTGAATAAAGACATACTTCTACCAAGTCCAACCTTTAACCCTCCTTTTTAACCCTACCTAAGGCTGGGTACACACTGAGGGACTAGTTGTCCCGACCGAGTGCTCGCTAGGAGCTAGCGCTTGGCCGGGATAAATGTCCGTCGGTTGGCCGCGGCCGGAAAAAAAAAAAGATCGATCGGAATTTTCCGACACGTCCAATCATTCGATAATCCTGCCGTGTATGGGAACTTTATCAGCCAAAACTGCCACTTGTTCTCTGGATCAACATCTTCAGTAGTCACAAATGGTAATCTTCTGCTTCCAAGTGCGTAGCAACGTCATGCATGCTATTGAAGATGTTGGAACCAGGGAATCTCAGAGGGGCAGAGCTAAAAACAGTCAACTAAACAGATTCAAGATGTCAGCAACTTTAAAGCAGAAAAGGTAGGCTCTGGAGGGGCATAGGAAAAAAAATGGCAATAGTTTTTTTTAAAGCTGCAGCTTCCAACTAAACTTAAAGGACAACTCCACCCTCATAAGAAAAGCTTTTAGAAAGAATGGCCTCCTCAAATTATGCTGATATATCATAGTTTGTCCTATGAATTCATTACTGTATGCCTGCTATGCTTCTGGGTGCCTCATGGAAACTGAGCAATTTAAAAACCTGTACTGAGCCTGGGCATGCTCAGAAGAGGCAGACAGGGGATTAACATTCAGTCATTGGCTGTGATGTCAACTGTCAAATCCATAACTGATAGTTACTAACTGGAAGAACCAGGAAGCAGAAACAGGGGCAACAGGACATTGTGCAGGATTTCAGGTTAGACTTATATATTTCAGATTTCAATCTATTACCGTTTAGGGTTTTGGGGGGTGATTTACCTGTATGTAAGTTTTCATTTCTGGGCTGGACTTGCACTTTAACATTGTTTTACAACATACTTTTCCTTTAATTTTAAAATTTAGTTTGGGGGTGAAAATTCCCTTTAAATCCATATTCAATATTATTAGTGGCTATTTTTTCACCACTATCTAAGCCAAATTAGCAACAAAATAGCCTCACCTTTTCCTAATCTTGGAGTGTGTGGAAGAGCAGTATTGTCCAAATCAGGTAACCCATAGCATCCACCCATTAGAATATATTAGTTCAGTGTAGTTCTCTAATAATACATATACTGTATTACTGAAACAGGAAAAAATGTTGGGTAGCTTTCACCCATCTTGCAAAAAAACTAATAATGTTTAAACTTATTTTGTGTGCCTCAACCACAGTACATACAGTATGTTCAAGAGCAAAAATAGAAGATGCATAAGAGTCCTGTGCATTTTATGGACAGATCAAACTTTACCGATTTACTTCATAACCAAGGGCAATAATACAGACTATATTCAGTTGGATTTTTTGCTTTAAAAAAAAAAAGCTATTTGGATCTTACATCATAGTCCTCATGTTTGTTGACTCCATGGAAGTAGAAAGGTTTTCCATTGATGAAAAATTGGTGTCCTAATACCTGTACAGTTCTTATTCCCACGGGCAAAACATATACATCTTCCATTAAACCATTTTCAGTTTTGCCCATTATCATAACCTATATCATTAACCAAACAAGGAGATTATTCCAAGCTTGCATATACATAGATACATACAGTTATAGGATATAAGTAAGTATTCTGTTAACATATAAATGCACATAAAGATGTAATGAAGGAATCCCATGATAACCAATTTACACAGAGACAGCTTGACTGAGGCTGGGTACACACGGGCAGATTTTTAGGCCCAATCGACCAATACTTCCGTGTATCAGTCGAGTGGGGCGAAAAATCTGTGCCGCTTTCGGCCGCCGCCGTAACCGATGTAGGTCGTCCGTTTTTCCAGATCAGACAAACAGGCGATTGGACCTGTCGGTAAATCATGGCCGATCATGCGGTTCCCTATGGGAACCACTAATGCCACGACCGACAGACATTTGTCCTGGCCAAGTGCTCGCTCATAGCAAACGCTCGGTCGGGACAAATAGTCCCCTCGTGTCTACCCAGCCTAACACAGGATTTGCTGTAGCTGTGTAGGTTTCAGAATTTTCTCCTGTAGCCCCCACAAATCGATTTTATATTATGATTGCAATAGTTTTTTTTATATCAATTTCAATGCCAGATGCAATCGTACTATTAATTTTTTACAGGGCATGAGCGACAGTGGCTATTGGTAAACAAGCCCCAATATATATTAACGGGCTGAATTATATATTCCAATAATACAAACACACATTGTACGTGATAATTAGTTTTCCAATTTCTTAAACTTATTTAGAAATTACTGGCAGATCATCTAACAATCCAATGACAGCTCCGTCATGGATTGAGAGAGAAATGGGAGATTCATAAGTTATTGTAAATATCTTCATGTGAATATAAGTTTCCATAAAACATGTTCGATATTACTATGAAATGCAGTAATATCAGAAGTTCCTATATAGCACGAGGGCTGCATTTCTCATTTTTATTTGTAATATTCTTTTAGTAACAGGAAAACTACCCTTTGCATATTTAGCTGCTTGTAGATGAGTCACTCACAGTATGTATTTGTTAGCTCATAACACGATAAGTTTAGAGAGAACCAAACTATCACAGCTGATAGTGAAATAAGAAAGAACAATTAATAATTACCTCGAAAGAGTACAAGTATCCAGGGTCTTCATTCCTTAGATAAGGCCACCAAAAATTTGCATTTGGCACTACCAGCTGCCCAGCAACCTCCACCCCTTGTGCAACCACTTGCCCTTCACGATCACGCAAGGTTACAGTCACTGAATACGATTCAGAGCCCACAACGGACACTAAATATTTAATTAATCCTGAGCCAGAAACACAAAGAGAAATAAAATATAACATCAGGGTTGAAAAATATATAACCTAAACAGAACTATATGAGCAAGAATAACCAGTAAAAGAATAATAATAGTAACTACAAATTAATGTGAATGTTTATAAGTTACTTTATGTTTATTCATGTCAGTTAAATCAGTTTTTAAAGTGTTAACCCAATAATGTAGCTGCATCCTGATACAGTGTGTTCTAATGAAGCAGCTCTGTTTGGCTGACTGTTGTGACACTTTACAGGAAATAATTGATAATCCATTAATGTGGAGTTACATGCTATAAGTGTCAGCTTCCTTCTTATTTTATTGACAAACCAGTGTAGCCAGTGCATTGTATCCGTTTAATAGTATAGTAAGTAGAGACAGTTATGAGAGGTAAAAGTTTGAAAATTATTAGTTATTTTTAACAATGTGATTTGAACCTACCTGTATTGCCGCTGACATCTGTGATAACTGTGATGTCATCAATGTAGACAGGAGGTGTTGTATAAAGAACTACTGGCCGATGAATGCCAGCATAGTTAAAAAAGTCAAACTCTATATTTTGAACAAAATATCCTTTGGGGTACCTGCAAGATGCAAAATACAGTTAAACCTTAGGTAGTTCTAAGTTAAGATCTTGCAGAAATCTATAATTGGATCCTGATGTGGATTTCTAGTCTATCAATACCTTTTTAGGTAGCAAACATTTTTTGGGGGCCCCATGCATTAAAAATACATTTACCCTTGCTTATTGCCCTTGGCCTATTTTTTCTTAGAGATGAGAAAATGGTGTAGGAGAGACACAGACAAATCTAAATTCTGATATTTCTTACAAATTCTCTTTGAAAGTTATTAAGCCCCTTCACCCAAGGCTATATTGTACTCGAATTAGATTATATAAAAGAAAGAGGGATGTCCAACCTGCAGCCCTCTAGATGTTTAAAAACTACATTTCCCAGAATTCTGTAGCCAGGGAATGCAAAGAGTTGTAGTCTGCAAACACCCAAAGGATATCGGATATAAAACGTCAGAATATTGGAACACAATAATTATTATCCAATCGCATATTTTAAAACTGTTCTTTTGTAAAAACAATATTGTACATTTGCATGTATTCAAAAGTGGAGTCTGGCACCATCTAGTGCATGTTTGGTACTAAAATATGGACTTTCAATTTTATCTCGTTTCTGAAATTATGGAGAATGAACAGGCCTGATTCAAACTATTCTGTCCTCTCGAGTGGAATTTACCAGTTTCATATAGCAATGAACCATTGCAATCATTCATATGATCGATCTGCATATCTTATTATTAATGCGCCATTTACAAATTTCCTATGCTGATGCTGGCAAACAGAGGCGTGAGTATTGGTTTGATCAATCCATTCCTGCACTGCCTTACCAATAAATCTGTCAAAGCAAAAGAACCTAGCTATGCTGGATGATAATTTTAAATGTGTGGCTGTTCGGGTTGGCATCATTGGTGGGTCGTCCTGGCGGATGAACAAACAATGCCTAACCAAATAGCCACAACGTACGATTATCACCCAGTATGGCCATTAGGCGGCAGTTGCGTGCTACAATCTGCACCAGCCTTCAGAGTAGAAGAGGAAGCAAGTCTGGGTGCATGATTGCTGCCTCATCATATACTACAGTTTTATCTTTAACTAGGCACAATGGCTATTTACCTTATAATGTAAAGTTCCCAGTTATATTGCTAATTTCAAAATGGCTTATAAAGTATAGATAAAGCTTTAATAGGAATAAAATGTGAATTTGCCGCGACCGACAGACATTTGTTCCAGCCGAGCGCTTGCTCGTAGCGGGAGCTCGGTCGGGACAAAAAGTCCCTCAGTGTGTATCCAGCCTAAAAGTTTTGATTAACTTTTTAATGCTCTGTTTTTTTAATGCCTAAATCCATTATTTTACCGGTTAGTGTCTTTCATGAAATCAATGGTTCCTGGAGGTAATGTGTGCAGAGTGAGGGTGTTATTAACTGCAATAGTTATTCTGCAGGCAGACCCGGCACTGGACTTCAATATACTACTTATTTCAGCCTCATAGGGAAGGTGGCCACCTTCATGTTCTGTGACCTGAATTCCATTGACCCACTGAAAACAAAAGACAATTTATATTTACATTTTAAAGATCTACACATTATATATTCACTATAGATAATAAACCTGCCATGGATAACCTGCACACCTGGGGATGCACCATTAATGATCAACAGCATACCAGTGTCATCCTGACATGTATCTTTGTCAGAGACGGTGATCTTAATTCAGCAAAACGATGCAAACCTTATTCTGCACATTTCACATGTTAAACTAGCTTTCCGGCGGTCCAGACATGTCACCCACTAAAAATATCTGACATATGATAAAGATCTTATCTCCTTCTACTACCTAAGTTTTTTTGGTTTCTTTTTTTTTTTAAATAGTACATTTTTAATTTTTTAACACAACAAAGGTAAAACTTTAAAGAAATGAGAATTAGCATTAATGAGAATGGTTACAGCTTAGTCACATAGAACAATGACATATTTTCCGTATATCCCTTCTGTTTCCATTGGCTGTGAGCTCCAGTGGTAAACCCTAGGATAGATTTGTGAATGTCTTAATATATTTTACAGTGTCTGGGATTTTAAGTAGGTGTCCAATCAGATTCATTCATGTCTCTCCGTGTTACCCCTTAATTATACTGTAAGATTTTCCATAACTTTGATTTCTTGTATCTTTATGAGTTCTGGCAATGTGGGTGTTATTGGTTGTCTCCAGTGCCTGGGTATTACATATCTAGCGTCCATTACAATATATATATATATATAAACAGTTTCCTCTCTATACTTAATAGGTATGGGGCATTTAGAAGAAACTGTATGGGTGAGACCCCACTTCATGGCCTTTCACTTCACTCCCCAATTTCAAACTTTCCCCAAGTACTTTTGGAATCGTAAACATGTCCAAAAAATTTGAAATGCAGTACCTATTTCGATTTTACATCTCCAACATTGGTTCCAGGGGCGTAACCGGGCAGGCCAGGGGCGGAGCTACCCCCACAGCCCACTCACAGTGTTCAGTGCCGCTAGTGCAGCCCCCAGCATCGGCTGGGTTGGGAACTCCTGGTCTATGTGCTTTTTGTCCCCATATAAACCGCATCACTTTTCCCTGTATTTTTTATGGAAACATTTATTGGAAGTGTGGCAAAAAGATATGTAAATTTAGGCATTATGGTCATTTTTAGTGAGTTGATGCATTCGAAGTAGGAATGTTTTCCATGTACTTAACATTTGTTGTTTTTTCTTTAGCATTGGTGGTAGGTATATAAATCTGCATAGCTGCTCGTGATCTCCACACTCAGGTATGAAATACTGTATGGAAAGTTTAATTTTAGTAGTTGCTTCGGGTTGCATATATAGTGGCATAGCTTCAGATTTTGTTTGGTTTATTTTGTAATCGGATCATATTGGGACACTATCTGCACTTAAGATTTATATAATTTTAGGTGTCTAGTGGAGTCTGAGTAATAGTAGATCACATATCATTAAGTATATCTATATACACATCCTTTTTTGTAATTGGATTAAGCTGTATCTATGGGGAAGGATTCAGCCTTTTAAATGTGTAACTAATTATTTTGTATTGAATAAACTATGCATACTTTATACCTAGTTGCGGATTGGTTTATCCCTTGCCATATAAGGTCTTTTTAAATATGGTAATTCCACGAGTGCTATAGGGGACACTTAGGCGTTTATTGCATGGAGAAATGGGACTTTGATCACCACTGCTTGTATGTTCGGAACTTAAAAGTTTTACTAGATGTCAGAGAAGAATGATCAGACGGATTAGAGAAGATTAAATCAACAGTAGCTCAAATACCCACTTGTTTAATCTAAGGTATACAGAATACCATATCTGAACACACAACATGTTGAGCCCTGAAGATAAAGGGCTACAGCAGCAGAACACATACCAGGTGCTGAGGCTACAGTTTTCTAAAGCTCACCAAAATTAGACAATAACTAGATTGTAAGGGACCTCCCTTCCTCTTGTGGCAAGGGTCAAGCACTTTCATAATTCTATATTTATATAATTTATATAAGTATTATGTAACTATTTATGCACTATATAAATAAACTATACATACAAAGTTGGAAAAATGTTTCCTGGTCTTAAAAGTCTCAACTTTAGCTGTGACATTCAGATGGTAGGGTCAGAATCTGGCATATACAACAAGAAAACAAGGATCCAACATTTCGGGCCGGTGGTGGTGTAGGGGACATTGTCTTGACACACACTTAGTACAAATTTACCATTGTTTAAAGGGGAACTGTGGTCCAAAAATGACTTTAGGTAAATTGATAGGGATTGCTCTCCTGAGAATTTTTGCAATTTATTTTCATTGTTTATTTTGCATAGTTTTGAAGATATTTACATTTGTGTGTGTGATATGGCAGCAGCATCACCAGGTCCCCTGCACTTCTTGCTCTGAAACCATGTCAGTGGATGACAGTCAATCTGCCCTGTGTCTCCTCCTCCCCTTGCAAGCCCCCTGGTCCCTCCATTTGCAGGCCCCCCTTAGCCCCTTCCCTTACAGCCCCAAGTGGCAACATCCACTCGCAGGTGCCTTAGCCCCGCCCACTCGGGTGCCGTGGCCACTCAGCCCCCCCCACACACACACAGAAAACAGCCTTTTCAGGCAGAGTGAGAACTCTGCCTGAAAAGGCTGTTTTCACATAGTGAGAGAGTAGGGCTGTAGATTCCCTTACCTTTTCTGTGGGGATCTGCACACTGCAGGGAGGGGGAGGGACTTCCTGACTCCTGTCCTGTCACTGAAGTCTGAGGCTGCACTCGCCAGCGGCGAGGTGGAGGAGCAGCCTTAGGAATGTCACATGTCAGCCTCCCACCCATAAACTTTCTGGTCAGTAATTTCTTTATACCTTGGGCTGTGGAGTATGTAGAGAGGTGGTTGATGGCTCGTTTTAAAGGTAAGAAACTTGCCTTTTATTTAAACTCAACTTGTTTAGAGACCACAGTTCCCCTTTAAATGCCACAAGCTGCCTGAATATTATTTGTTGTTATTTTTCATACAGGTTTCAGTCTTTGAATATTCCTTTAGGTAGGCCTGTTGAACATGTCCAGCTATTGTTTCCTACTTACAACAACAGAAAAATAGTGAGCGCTGCCAACACGAAGCAAGACTCTTGAAGATGCCTCTATCCAGCGGCTTGGGAGCCAGATTTCCTTCTCATACCACACCCACCCGATAAAATCACGAAGAGCGATGTCCTGGGTGATGTCATTATAACTGGCTGGTACTGGCATGTCTATTATTGGGCCAGTCTGTAGGAAAAAGGGATTGAACAATTATTTACTTCAGCAACTATGCACAAAACTTAAATGGTACATAGCCAATTACCGCATTAGTCTACTTGTACCTCATCTGACTTATTGTGGTTTCATGAAAAGATAAATTCAATTACTTTTTTTGCATTTTTTAGTAGATCAAACTCCAATTTTACAGCTCTACAAAATGCAAACAAGTTTGAAGCTTGCTACAGTATGTTTTAGTCATAATTACTGATCCTTACATTAATCCCAAAAACAGTTATCGAAATAAATAGAGGCATCTAGTTTAGAAAACTAAACTGTAATGAATTATTTTTATCAACACAATGTCACATTCCACTAGACATTACATTGAAGCCTCATTGTGGCATAACGGCTATTGAGGACAATAAGCCATCACTGGCAGGTTTGCTAGACAATGTATTTATTTTTATTAATAAAATATGAGTAGCTATTTCTTCATGGTATAGCACAATCACGATAATGCACAACAATATTTTCTGTTCTATGTTGCCCCATAAAAAAGGGGCAAGTGCAGTATTTCCAAGGGAGGAATTCCTGAAAGGGTTATCATGGGCAGCTGTGAATGCAGCTTATTAGCCACGCAGCGATACACAATGTTTTGAGGAACCAGTCCCCTTCCTCAGGTATAACTATATGCTCTACTTTACTCAACTATTTATCCCTAAACCCCACCTACATATGTGTATAAAAATAGCTGATAGTGATATTTAATAACTACATTGAGTTTAATTTAACTTGTGCTGCACTGTGGCGTTGGGCACGAAATCACCATCCCCAGGCTTTCAATAAAAAAAACAACCCCACCCCGCCAAAGTCTTTATAGTTCAAATCCAAATCAACAATTATGTGATGCTTGCCTAAATTTTAAAAGGTCCTTTATAACAGTCCCTGTAAGTTCTAAGTATAATCCAGTAGATGGCACTGTGTAGGCAAACTACTTTTAAAAAACAAAGATACAAAAGAGAAAAACACACCTTTTTACATTAAAATTACACTATTTCACTTTTTTTTTTGTTGTTTTTTTTATTTAAAAGATAGTTTACACCCCAGTAACTTTAACCAGTGGCAGCAGGTACACATGGACTGGTTTCAGTGAGAGATAGTTTTACTCTTATGCAGTAAAGATACACGCCATCAGCTGTTTAAATGTTCGGTACTGAACTGGCATAAATTTTTAACAGCTAACCGTGCATATCTTTACTGCATACGTGCGATCAGCTGTTTAAAAACAGTTGATTGCGGGCCTTCTTTGTCCCCTGGCCCCTCGGTCATCACAGGCCCTAAGGGCATCGTAGTTATGACACTGTATCATTTAATAAAAACAATTAAAATAAAAGTCAGGCTTACCTTTTTGCTGCAATATCCAATAAGTTAAGGTGGCAAAACACATAGCGATCTTATCTGCACCTGACATATCCAATAATGAAAATGAGCAGATTTTTTCATGCCATGTAGTTGCCGGACACTGCACACAATGCAACTATTGTCTGATACCACATATCAGCCATAATATTACTACTTAGAAGTGTCTGCATAAACGTGACTTTAGAAAGGGATTTGCAGTGACACTTTTGCGTGGCACACAACTAGTGTACTGCATTGGCCGCAGCCTAATGGAGAGCCTTGATTATATTATAAAGTTATAGGTGCAATACCAAGCCAATTCTTCTCTCTTTCCCATACCTCAATATTCACCTTAAAATAGGTACAGTATTAAGAAATGCATTGCACAGAGCTGTGCTAAGATCATGTTCACATTATTATCCATACCCTGCAGCTCTGCACTATGTTGTTTCTATAATTGTACCAATTAAAGGGTTAATGTTGAAGGGTACACCCACAGAAACAAAATGGTGCAGAGGTTAATGAAGTGAACCTGATTTTAGAACAGCTCTGTGCAATGCATTTCTCAGAGTAGGGATTAGTCAAAGAAGGGTTGCCACCTTTTCCTTTAAGACCCAAAAATATATAAAATCTACATGGTGAAAGGCTGGTCTGTAATTACATTAGGAGAATGATGCAGGCTTCATAGGTTTCAGTGCAGGCATACACTCTTGCAGTTAATAAACTGATATATAGAAGAAAACCTTACATATAGTGAACCAGATCTCAGTACAGCTCTTTCTGGGCTCAGGGCTGCACTGAGCATGTGCAAATTCTCCCAGAGGAGATACAGGAGGCAGAGTCCCTATATGGACTCGGCCAGGTTCCTGGTGGTGTTAGCAGATGTAAGGTAAGGGTTTTTATGCATACAGAGTGGAGCCAGTAGTGGGTTAAATTATAGTTTTGGGGGTGGACATGCCTTTTAAAGTTAAATGTAATTTCAAGTCAGAAAATCATAGTTCTCCTTTAAATAACCATAGAAACAGGTGATGTTAAAGGGCATATCCACCCTTAAAATAAACTTTTGCCCTATAATAGTATATCTTCCCCCAGCCCCAACCGCTATAAAATAAATTTAAGAAAGTGCCCCGATGTTTACTTACCTTCCTTCTCTCCTCTGATGCCTGGCCTTCTGCTTGCAAGACACTACAAGCAGGGGGAGGGACCGGCAGCCGCGTCCGTGATTGGCTGCCTCTCAGACGTGGCTGCCGGCTTCTCAGAATGCCGGAGGAGAGACGGAAGGTAAGTAGAGTTCGGGGGTCTTTCTTAAAATTATTTTTTAGCGGTTGGGGCTGGGGGAAGAAATACTATTACATGGGCAAGGGTTTTTATGGTAGGGGAGGGATCACAAAATGGGGGGGGGGGAGGGGGAAGGGCTGCAGTACGCATGCCAAACTTCTCCCGGAGGCGAGACAGGAGGCAGAGTCCTATATGGACTCTGCTATACTCCTGGTGGGCAGTTTTTGGGACTTTGGGGGGGACTACAGGAGAACCATATGGAGTTGGGATGTGAGGTAAGGATTTTATTACACTACATGATGGGGCCATAACTGGGGGGATTATAGTTTTGTGGGTGGACATGCCCTTTAATTTCTGTTATTGTTTCTGGACGAATCACGAGTGTGTGAATACCCAGCCAGTACCTCTCTGAGCGGCCTCTTGTACCATTGCTCCTGGAAGCCTTGGTCTCTTTGGGTGGATTTATCTGCACGGAAACTCCAAACCCCATTGAGTTCCTTCAGTTCCCGTGTAGGGGTTTCCCTGGGATACAGCATCCCCCCATTTAAGGCATGTGCCAGAGCAGTGCTAAAAAGCAGTAAGGCCCCACATCTCCATTGTACAGATATGAGTGCACAGACACTGCCGTACTTCCGCATTCTCTTCCGCTCTGCAATAAATGCGGTTCAGCAGGTTTCCCTTCAATAGCTACTCTCCCGTTCATAAATCCCTCTCGGCTGACAACACAGGAAACGTCCACTAAGAGTCATATGATCTTGCATTGGTCCATAGAGGAAGTGGGTTCTGCCCTGACTACGGGTCAGTAGTGGGTATGGCTGGGACAGTTCAGATTTTGAGACCAATCACTGTCCCGGTCAACAGTTAGTTAACCCTGGTTTATAAGGGGTGTCACGGTTTGTATGACTGATACACTGGCAAGCCAACTGAACTTCACTGATTCTGAACTCTCCTGGCAAATCATCATCTGTAGCCACGCCTCCCTCCCTGCATGATTGGTTATTGCTGCTGCCATTCTCCCCCTTCTAAGAATCTACTAGTGAAACATAGTTTGGTCACTAATAAATGAAATAAGCATTTAGCTAGTGGAATGCTGTAAAAGCCTTTCTAAAAGTATACCTAGCCTACTTGCATGTATGACTACTAAACTAATGGAAGAATGAAAAGGAAGAAAATGAACAACACACATCACTGTTTACAGCACAACAGGAAAAGGCAGCTAAAGCTGATTGGCCCAAAAAAGACAGCCCAAGCACTGATTGGCTAAATGAGTTAGGCAAAATTCTCCGCCTACCAAATGCTGCATTGACCAATAATAAATGCGGACACGATCACCTGACTAATGTTTACTAAACGAAGCTAATTTGTTTTCGTTATTACATTCATCGCCCGTTATGGCTTCGGACACAGAGAGCTTGGCTGTCTTTGAACGCGATCACTATGATCAGTATGAATATTACAACCTGCAGGAGTATGGCTGTGGATCTGGAGGCAAGGGTCGAACGAAAAGGGAGATCGAGCAGAACGGGAATCGTCACGTTCCAGCTGGACATGAACGAAAGATATTAGAGAAGCTTCACAACAGCGAAGTAAAAAGGAGAAGAAGCAGGAGCTCCTCAAACTAATAGCGGCCAGGATACCCTATAAGGTGACTATGGTCTGAGGGAGGGAGGACTGACAGATCGGTAAAGGGCAAGTCTGGACATGAACGGGATTAGTGTTTATATGGTTTTGCTCTGCGCATGTGCTTCAAGCTCACACCATAGCTGCCTAGTCCTGCAGGGTAATTTGCTAGTTATTTCTCACCGTTGCAGTACTTTTGGTAGCAGCCCTATAAAATGTAAGTCCGACCTGTAGTGTGTGTGTGTTCTGTACAGCGGCTTCCATGTTGTCTTCTAGGACTGCAAACGCTCATTATTATTTAGGGCTAGGCCACACTTAATGCATTTTTAGTGCTATTGCGTATGTGTTTTTGTCAACATGGAAATCGCGGGAACGCACAAATTCCTGTGATTTCCTATGCATTTGGCTGCCCAATTTTTTAACGCAAAGGCATTTTTATAATATTAAATTACAAAAACACATGCACAAATACAGCGCACAGAAATCACACCGCAATCGCGTGCAATAACACTCGTGATTGCGTGCACATTTTAGTGCGTTGTAGTGGGGCCTCAGCCTAAAAGCTACGCTCAATGCATTGACTCTATTAAGATATTTATTGCAAAATAAACTGCTAGTGGACAACCTAGTTTGCATATTTAATATTATTTTGTTGACCCACTTAAGAATAAGCAGGATATATATTAAGCATGGCACTAAAAACACACAATCACATTCTCAGTATTATCTATCATTGGTAGAATAACACATGCTTGCTGTTCCACTTTTGCCATATATTACAAACCTATATACTATAACAATCCCGAATATCCGATTTCTATATAAAATAACTTTATTATAATAAATAATCAGACCAGACGGTAAATCTGGCCACCACGCCTTTCTTTTTAAAACTACTTCTGCTCGGTAGTTTGAGGCCAAATATGAGTGAAAACTGCAGATATAAACAAAATGTTTGACTTTTCATTCATTGCTGCAAATGAAACAAAAAACACTATGGCGTGTCTGTATAGTAGTATCTAACCAGTTGAGGAAGCTCCGAATACTGTTAGCATGGAGCGAGCATGGAGCAATCCTGCCTCATCCTTGCCATACCAGCCAGACTTGGTAAAAGTACTAGTAAGTTGTGTTGTTATCCCATGCACAGTGCAATGACTTGTATAGTGACTTATATGTGATACTTTATACCCCGAGGCTTGTCTTTTTAAGGTTTTTTAATGTTTTTATGATTGGCATGTCCCTAATGTGATAATAAATAAAGGACTTTTACTACATATCAGCTTAGGAGTGCAGACAGTATTTTCTAATTCTAGTATAGTGGTATCTAAAGCATAAAACCCGTTTTGAAAGTAAAATTTGGAGAGTTTATTATTTTAACTACGTATATACTCGAGTATAAACCGAGGTACCTAGTTTAGCTAAAAAAAGGAGAAAAAGGATATTGACTCGAGTATAAACCGAGGGGGTTGTATTTGCCACTTAGATGTTTGGAAACTACAACTCCCAGCATGCGTTATTGCTGGGAGTTGTTAGTTTCAAACATCTTAAGTGGCAAATACTTACAAATAAGAGTAAAACCTTCTTTATTTCTGCATATGTATGCACAATAAAGGAGGATTTACCCTATTTGCAAGTATTTGCCACTTAAGATGTTTGAAACTACAACTCCCAGCATGCTTTATTGCTGGGAGTTGTAGTTTTCAACATCTTAAGTGCAAATACTTGGCAATAGGGGTAAATCCTCCTTTATTTGTGCATACAGTATGCACAAATAAAGAAGGTTTTACTCTTATTTGTAAATATTGCCCTGGTGTCCCTGTTGTATTCTCCTACCTTGTCCGGCGGACCCTCGCTCCGCATCCTCTGTGCGCATCCGGATGATGTCACTACTTTCTGCCGCAAAGTGAGAGGCGCCGGGTATTGACATCATCCGGATGCGCACCGAGGATGCGGATCGCGTGGCCGGATGACAAGGTAGGAGGAAGATTGACTCGAGTATAAACCGAGGTAAGATTTTCAGGCTTTTTTTAAAGCCTGAAAACCTCGGTTTATACTCGAGTATATATGGTACACTTATAAATGACAATAAATGTAGCGAAAACTGTTTATAACATACCATCTCCCACAGCCTTGGCAATAATTCAAAATAATAATAACAGAACTGATTCAATTTAAATGTATTTTAATGCTCAAAACCAGAGGTACTGGCAGGCAGTGGAGAACGCCAGGGGAAAAAGAGGTAAGGTAAGTAGAGTTCGGGGGAGTTTCTGTAAAAACTATTATTGCGGTTGGGGCTGGGGGAGGGAGACCTACTATACCACAAAGGGGATTTACACAAGGGTGAGGGAGAGCAAAACGGATGGGAGAGGGAGGGGGGGCTTTAGTGTGCATGGCAGAATTCTTCCGCAGGAGAGACAGGAGACAGAGTCCTATATGGACTCTGGCATGCTCCTGTGGCCAGTTTTCTGGACTTTGGAGGTGCATAGCAGGGCAGCCATTTGGAGCTGGGATGTAAGGTTAGGATTTTTATACACTACACAGTGGGGCCAGTAGTGGTTTAAATTATAGTTTTGGGGGTGGATATGCCCTTTAAAAGCCATGCTAAAAAGAAGCTGCAGAGATGTCTACTGTATAAAAATGTATTTTGATTTTTCATTTTAATACTGATTAAAATTCTCTTTTTCTTGTAGGCAACCTATGCTCCTAAACGTCTGATTACAAAGGGATCCAGTGTTTTTTGTGGATTATTAAAGCTTTGTGCTTTATAGAAGAATGCATAGCATGGTCACTTAGCGTATTTGCTTTACAGTGTTCTACACCAAATAAGATACTAAGCTGCTTTTACCTGTGGGTAATTAAACATTAGTGACTGTCTGGCTTTGATTATACAGTGTGTAGACATTTGGTAATTGAAATGGGTACCAATAACTTGCGTACCTTTTTAAGTGGTGAATGATTCTCATAATGTTCACTGTTTTAATTGCAGTGACATTTTTTGTTTTTACGAAATGGTTTGATTATTTTATACTGTACTCTACTTCTGTACTTGACACAAAATAAAGAGATTGAAGATAACAATGTGGGATTATTAATAGCATATTGAAGTTGTATATTATTTCATACCATCTTAGAGCATCCAGGTTCCTGTTCAAAGTCCAGGCAACTGAAGAATAGGAGCTGTCAGTGAGACATCCGGTCCCTGCTATTTCCTTAACCTCAGAAAGGCAGTGACATGCACTGGAGAGTCCCCCCTCCCACCATCCGGATCCATCCTCTGCAGCCATGGCACCTAGCATGAAACCCTTTGGCCATAAGGAAAGTGCCCCCTGCCCACCCCCAACTGCCAAAATGTATTTTTTTTAAAGGGCATGTCCACCCCCAAAACTAAAATTTAACCCCATACTGGCCCCACTCTGTAGTTTAATAAAATCCTTACCTTCCATTTCTGCTCCAAATGGTTCTCCTGCTATTCCCCTCCAAAGTCCAGGAAACTGCAGTGTAGGATCTGTCCTGCTCCTGCGTCTGCCTCCACCTCGACAATGTTTGAGGCATGCGCCTAGCGTAAATCTGTTATTATATAATATAGTTCATGTTCCCCCAGCCCCAACCGCTATAATTATATCATCAGAAAGTCCCCCGATCATTACTTACCTTACCCCTCTCCTTCGCCGTTGTGAGCAGCCGGCAGCCGCATCCGTGATTGGCTGCCTCTTAGCCAATCACAGGCGCGGCTGCCGGTCCCGCCCTCTGCTTGCAGTTCCGTGCAAGCAGAGGGACAGGCAGTGCGGCGAAGGAGAGAGGTAAGGTAAGTAATGATCGGGGGACTTTCTGATGATATAATTATAGCGGTTGGGGAAACGAACTATATTATATAAAAACTTTTTATAAAGGGTGGACATGCCCTTTAAATGTTCAGATCACTACTTACAGACCCTTTACTTCCGCGGTCTCCTTTAAGGGGCAACTGTGGTCCCCATACAAGTGCCCTCTGTTATAATGAGCACACTCCTACTTTAGAATGACTCCAGGATTATGCTTCTAAGCTGTAATCTATTTAAATTTACAGCAATATAAGAAGTGTTTCCTGCTTACAATATGAGCTGTAACATCATGAGCACCATTGCTCTACCCCCTCATTGTTGGCTGGAGCATGCCTATTTGTATTCTTCTGCTGGGAGAGAGAAAGTATGCCACATCAGCTGCATCATGAGCCTGAAATTTTTAATTGGTTTTAAAGCTAGCCACAGGCCCGAAAAGGGAAATTTCTCTTTCCCTAAGGCTGGGTACACATGAGGGGACTATTTGTCCTGACCGAACGTTCGCTACGTGCGAACAAATGTATGTCTTTTGCAATAGTGGCCACGGCCGACAGTTTGTGATCTGTCGTGATTTACCAACACATCCGAACGGGCGACAGACATCAGTCGCGGCTGCGGACCAAAGCAGCACAGATTATTCCGCTTAACAGACAGATACACGGAATTATCGGTCGACTTGGGCGACAAATCTTCCTGTGTGTACCCAGACTAAGGTGTTCATAGGCAGATGACAGCCCAGAGAATGATTGCAAGCCTGTAACTATACAGTTACAGTTAATGTTGGGTTGAAAAAAAGACATCAGTCTGTCAATTTCTACACCTCCACAAAGAGAAACCCCCACCCAACAAAAAGTAGTAGGGGGAATTATAGTTTTGGGGATGGACATGCCCTTTAATATTCCTTCCTAAAGGTTTTCCACCACAGATATCAATCTGACAAGCCTATAATTACCTGGCTGGGAACAGAAACCCTTTTTAAATATAGGCAACACATCAGAGATCCGACAAGATCAGATCTTACAACATACGAAAAAATTAGCTACAGTGGTCTGGCAACTACTGAGCTTCCTAGATAGCAAGGTGCTATTGATTATTTAAATATGGTCAGAATGGTCAGTTTTGAAGATTGAACATTGAACCAGTATTGTTTTTTGGCTAGACTTTCAACATTGAGAATCTGATTGTCAAATAACATTGATTTAACATTAATAAATGGTGAGTTTTTTCAACATTGAAAAAGTTTTTTCAACATTGAGATGTCAAGCAAACATTGATATTAGGAAAAATGTCAACATTTAAGTGCTGAAATGTATGTGGCACATACTGTGCCTTTTTTTTTTTTAATGGTCACTTGTTTTTTAATTGCCTCAACCCCAGCACTTCATTACATACATTTCTAACTAGATATTTAAAGGGAATGTCCAGCCAAAAAATAACATATCTTTAAAATGTTTATTACCCCCCCAAACCCCACTTTCGCATGGGTGACAGATTTCAAAGATCCCCCAGAACTTACTTACCTGACCCGGTCCCTTGCTGCTTCTACTCCACTTCCTGGTTGCGGCTGTCAGTTAAAGCACGACATGACGTCATGCTTAATCGCTGGCAGCCGTGACCTGGAAGTGAAGCGGCTGTCAGCGCAGAAGTCCCCTGCTCCTGTTTTTGCTCGAAACAAGAGCAGGGGGCAGCACCTAGATGGCGAGGGACTGGGTCAGGTAAGTAAGTTCTGGGGCATCTTTGAAATCTGTCACCCATGCGAAAGTGGGGTTTGGGGGGATAATGAAAGTTTTAAAGTTATTTTTTGGCTGGACTCTGGGGCATTGTTCACCAATAGAACATGTTAGAGGACACACGGACATCCCTTAAAAGATACACTGGAAATCTGTGGCTTTAAATATAAAGGTGGTGTTTTTTTGCCCTATGAGGCTGAGGCCACACTACAACGCACCAAATCGCACAGGCAATCGTGAGCATTATTGCAGTGGATCGGAACCGGTTAGTGTATACGTTATAATGGATATCTATGGGAAAATAAACGTCATTACTATTTTAGAAAATTAACGTATTCCCAAATATGCACGCAGCCTTTTAGAAAAAGATATGGCCTGTGGGAGAAAAAATTACAATCACGGCCGTACAATTGCAGTCGCATATTCAATACCATTGCAGTACTCCAGTAACGCGTGATATTTTACAGCAGCATGGTCGAAAATGTATGAGTGTGGCTGTATTTTTATGCTAACCAGCAGTATTGGATGTTTCCGATACTGCGAGTCAGGACTAATCACAGTTGGTATAACCTCATAGGAGAACTGTCTGAGTTACCCAGGTACTTGTGCTGGATACTTTTTATTTGCCGGAACCTCACTGGAACGATGAAACCGTTGTTCCTCCGGTGCTCGTGTCTTCACTCGATACTCACAGACACTGTAACGTCACAAAGTGGTTATGTAAGTACAAAAGAAATGTTCTGCTTGCCGGGACTTGGCAGGAGCGGCCTCTTTATTACTTGCACTTCACTCTGCCAGAATCTTCACCCGGTATCCTTGTTGCCTGTCTCTCCTAGTTTGCTGGATAAGTTCCCATACATGTAGGACTAGCGAAATGTCTTCAAGAACAGTCCAGTTAATCTAACACACACACAGACTCACACCAGCACAGACCCTTCATAATAGCTTATAAACCAATCAAACCAATCGTTTTAATGACAAATCAGCTAAATGTAGTCATTCATTTTTATTACAGAGTTTAATATACAGTCAAAATGAAAGAACAACATCTGCTCCTAATGGTTACATTACACAAGTTACATTACACTTACATTGCGACCCCCTCCATGCAGCTACCATTGCATGCGACCTGGTGGGGCTGCTGTGAGTTATTACCCATCCTGGTGGGGAGCGCTGTGAATGGGTACCCCTTCCAGAGGCCCCTGCTGAGAGGGGCACCTCCTCCCAGCACCCCTCTTGGTGCTTCTTCCTGGTGGATCCCACTCCTCTCCCTCCTGGCACACGTGCCACCCTTATATCATGCCCCTCCTGCTGAGGAGAGATGTAGGGGCAACCAGGGGTGTTCCTAGGGTTTTTGACACGTGAAACAACTTTTAAATGTCGCCTATCGGCAGATAAGTGGGCGTGGGTTGATCAGGGAACATAGACGTGACTTGTGGAGGTGGGTGTGCTGGACTGACTAACACTGACTGGTGGACTGGAGGGCTGACTATCACTGATTGTTGGACTGGAGGGCTTACTTAACACTGATTGGTGGACTTGTGTTGAAATGCAGTATTGCAGGAAGGACTGACGTCTTTTAAAGGGCATGTCCACCCCTCTTTCAAAAATCCATTATGTAGTAGAACACCGCCCAAAAGCTGGGTTTCGTTTTACTTACTTGTAACAAAGATGCTTCCAGGCTGTGTAAAGCTGGTTACAATCCCACGCTCCAGCGCCATGGCTCCCAGATACTTCCGGGTGGACATGCCCTTTAAGTGTTTTGCAGAGATGCACCCCGAGCAAATGTTTCATGGTAGGGGCACCCCTGGGGTAACATGCATGCAATGGGGGCTGCCATAAAAGGGCATCTCCTCCCAGGGGAAGACCTCACACCACCGGCAGGGGCACCTCCTTCCAGTGCTACCTACCTCCTGGTAGGGCAAGATGGGGGTGGAACGTGCCTGCAATGGGGGCTGCCAGAAGGGGACACCTCCTTCTGGAGGACCCCACTCCCCCTTTCCATCAGACTACACACTGCCAGTAGGGGCATCTCCTCCCAGTGCTACCTACACAATTACATGCGCATATCTGCACAAGATGTGGTGCAAAGGGGACAGCAGAGGCCACCTCCTTCCTTAATCTTTTGCCAAATTCTTCTTCTTCCGCAGTCTTCCGCTTCTTCTTCTGCCACCGTCCTAATTTTTGTAGGACCTTTTGACTTATCTGTCTAGGAAATCTTTATAAAGTTTCCACCGCAATTCTTCTTGTGCTTCTGGACCCAGCGTAGTCCATCGTGTGGTGGGCGGTTTGTCGCCCTCTCCACAAGTTGCCTGCATGGGCCATCACACACCCATCGGTAGGGATAGAGGGCCTTTTTTTTATTGAAAAGAGCTTTGCGGATCTAATGAACATTAAAGAAAATAAAAGAACAATAAAATCCTTCCATGTAGTAACTATATAAACATACAGAATATTATCCTCACTGAATTCCTTTCTTATGGGTATTGCTTTATGTTTTATTTAACACAATGGGTTATAGTAAAGCTCCTACCGTAATGTTTGCTCCGGTCATAGAGTTAATTGTGCTCATCATCATTTGGAAATTTTGTCCATGGCCATCATCTTGACCAATCACCAGCAAATATGCATGGATCATCTCATGGAGGGGAGACTGCAGGGTACAATAAAGCCATTCAATTACATTTTGTCTTTTACATATTGTTTATGTAAATAAACCAACAAATATCATAAAGCAAAAGTTTTATTTGTAAACAATAACTGTCATTATAGAATATCCCCCTTGTCATCTACCGGTAACACAGTAAAGAAATCAGACACCAGATACTCACTTCCACTTTATCTTTCCTGGTGAGTAAGTCATGGATCAGCTTACTCATCACAATTTCTATAAATTTCAGTGGATTCCGTTCAAAACGAATTTGCGCCGCCTTTCTATAAAAGATACAGAATAAATATATATACTGTATATATATTTACAGTAATGCACTGCATTGTTTATTTAAAGGATGCTATTTTAATCTAATCAACTCAAATAATCCAGAGATCAGTTATTAGCTTTTTACTGGGTTACTGCAGTTAGATAACATTTGATTGGTTAGTGCAGATTAATAGCACAGGGAAATGTTTGTACCTTTATTATATCAGACTCATTTTATTCTGTAGCTACATTCCTTATATATCTGAATATGAGATTATGGGGCTAATTTAATAAAGGAAGAAAATGATTTGCAGCAGCGAATCAGATGTTCCATTTTTACTGGTCTAGTGAAATAAACTCCTGTATATATTTTAACTGTCATTTCTGAGATTTACTGTTTAAAACTATGTTAAAATTGTCAAAAATGTGTCACTTACGTTATCATCCTTTTACTCCATCTTATATTAATATATGGCAAAATTCCATTGAAGTAAATCACATTTAAATCCCAATATAGTGTCTGCATATCGGGATCCGGATCCAGTGTCTCCCAAACTGGGTCAACTGGTGAACATCCATAATATGACATAGTTACTGACAGGACAGTTTGTAGATGTTTAACACCTTCAAATGTTGTCAAGCACTGTTGAAAATTTCTTTTGATCTGCAATTTATGTTTCAGCAGGTGATGTCATTGTGATGTCATGGGAGAAACCATTTGGGAGAAAATGGGGGGTTTGGAAACAATTAATCCTTAGTGATGTCATGGGAGAAACCATTTGCGAGAAAACGGGGGGGGGGGTGGAAATTTGGTTTTCCTTGTAAATATAAGCAGCAATGGATTAGGAAAAGAACCCCAATGTTGCTTGATTTAAAGTTTGAAAATTACAATCCCAGCATTGCCTTTTCTGCTTGTAATGGAAATGAAGTAATTCTTTAGCCTGGGAGCATTATTAAAGCAAGTGAGTACAACGCAAAAAAAAACAAAGGTCCAAAAATCCAAAAACAGAACTTACTTTCAAGGGCTCGGAAAATAACCTTGTACATTCGGTAACCTTTGAAAAAATACATTCCGGGGTCCCAAAATTTGTATCTGTATCTGTACTGGTAAAAAAGTTTCTTTTAAATTGGCCATTACTGGAAAGTATAATTATTCCAGACTATCACTGTATCATTTATATGTTGATCTGTCCCCTATTTCTTTAGCCATCCAGTCTAAATTTTTTAATATTTCAGCTGTCAATCAAGTACCTTATCATCATAAACTCTTCTGCTGTGTGCAGTTTTGCTGTAACCATAAGGCAACATTCACACTAAAAAATGCCTAAAAGGTAAAAGGTATACAAATGCAGTGCATTGTGTTTGTGTTGCTTTACTAACATGAATGTGTGCAGTAGTTTTTAAAACACAGTGGATGGGAACCTGTTAATGTAAACATTATAATGGATATCTATGGGAAAATAAACGACATTCCTTTTTTAGAAAATGAACGTATTCCCAAATCTGCATGCGGCCTTTTAGAAAAAGATGTTGCCTGTGGGAGATAAAATTACAATTGCAGTAGCATACCCCAGTATTGCATGATATTTTTTACCGCCGCATGGTGGGAAATGTATGAACGTGGCTGTACTTTTATGCTAACCGGCGGTATTGGATGTTTCCGGTACTGCGAGTTAGTAAATATGCCCCTTAGCTCCACTACTAAGGTCATATAAATACGCAGATATATTAGTTACAGAGCCTATATAACAAACTTCTAACATGTTTATCCAAATAAACTGTGACCAGGGGTGTTCCTAGAGTTTTTGACACCTGAAACAACTTTTAAATGCCACCTATCTGCAGACAGGGGGACATGTTAAGTGGGCGTGGCTTCATCATGGAACATAGTCGTGGCTTGTGGAGGTGGGTATGGTGGGCTTACGTACAATGACTGGTGAACTGGAGGGATGACTTAACACTGACTGGAGGGCTGATTTAACACTGATTTGTTGACTGGTGCTAAAATGCAGTATTGCAGGAAGCTACTGCCGCCTATTAAGCTTTCCGCAGGGGCGCACCCTGAGCAAATGTTTTAGTTTGCTTCATGGTAGGGGCACCCCTGACTGTTACCCTGTATTACCGACCATGTGACCCTGTGCTACAGACCATGTGACCCTGTGCTACAGACCATGTGACCCTGTGCTACAGACCATGTGGCCCTGTATTACAGACCATGTGATCCTGTGGTATAGCACCTTTAGAATTTTAGAAAGAATACCATCTGTCCCTGACCTTTGATTACATTTAAAGGGTATGTCTACCCCTTCTATAAATATTCAGCATGTTAAGGGGCACCCCCCAAAAAACCCATTTGCGTTGTTTTAATACTGCTCCAAGGCTGAGGAATTACACTTACCAGCTCCACAATCCTCCACTGCAGCTCCCTTCTACTTCCAGGTAAGTGTCAGTCACGGCAGTGACAGGCAATGGCTGACCACCATTACCGATCGAGCTTCCACTGCTACTGCTTGTGAATGTAAATGGCACGTTGCAGCAGCAGAGGAGATGGAGCAAGCCGTGGTGGATCGTGGAGTTTGAAAATGTAATTCTTTAGCCTGGGAGCATTATTAAAGCAAGTGAGTACAACGCAAATTGGGTTTTGGGGATGCTCCTTAAAGGGCATGTCCAGCCTAAAAAAAGTAACTTTAGAAATGTCAATCACCCCCCAAACCCCACTTTCGCATTATCTATAACTTTCAAAGATGCCCCAGAAGTTCCTTACCTGACCCGGTCCCTCGCCACTCCTCTACTCTTCCTTTCTGGTTGTGGCTGTCAATTAAAGCACAATGTGATGTCACACCCAATCACCTGACAGCTTCAACCAGAAATTAGAGCGGCTGTCAACACAGAAGGCCTCTTCTTCTGTTTTTGCTTGAAACAAGTTTAAAAAGAAGGGGGTGGTGCCCAGGCGGCGAGGGACCGGGTCAGGTAAGTGCCTTCAGGGGAATCTTTGAAAGGTATAGATAATGCGAAAGTGGGGTTTGGGAGGTGATTAGCATTTCAAGGGTTACTTTTTTTTAGGCTAGACTTGTCCTTTAACATACTCAATTTTTGTAAAAGAGGTAGACATGACTTTTAAGCGGCCTAATCTCTTTTGCACTTCAGAGAAAAAAAGAGAAAGTTAAAGATTTCTGCCTTCTTTTTGTTACTATGCTTGTTGGTTTTTTTTTCTTTTTACTATTAAAAGGGAATGTCCACCCCCAAAACCATAATTTTATATGTTACTGGCCATTATCCCAGCTTTAAAACAAGCCAAACCCCATTAAACTCCGTTCAGCCAATTTTAAGATACATACCTTTTTACAACCTTCTTTTTGCACACTAGGACCATCAGTGTAAATTGAAGCTCCTGACATCACCTCATGTCTGGGCCTTTTCTGTTCCCGTGCAGCCTTCATCCTCCCTCAGCACATCCAAGCAGGAACTGCATTTCTGTGACGTTTCCCCACTCCAACCATCCAGATCCATCCTCACTCCCCCTTCCACGTAACGTTAAATCCTTTAATAGTATGGATAGATCCCCCTGCCCAGACTTAAACACTGTGATATTTCTTTCAAATAAAAATCAGATTTTTACTTACAGCCCTTCGTTCCTGCAGCGCTCTCTGTGACATCAGCCACTGAGATGCAGCAAATCACAGACGTGGCTGCCAGTCCGGCCCCCTGCTTGCAAGTCCCTGGAGCTGGAGCGAAGGAGCTGTAAGTACTATTCTGTTTATTTTAAAGGGCATGTCCACCCCCAAAACTATAATCCCCCCCACTACTGGCCCCATCATGTAGTTTAATCCTCACCTCACATCCCAGCTCCATAAGGTTCTCCTGTAGTCCCCCCCCCAAAGTCCCAAAAACTGCCCACCAGGAGGATAGCAGAGTCCATATAGGACTCTGCCTCCTACCTGGCCTCCGGGAGAAGTTTGGCATGCGTACTGCAGCCCTTCTCCCCCTCCCTCCCCCTCCCGATTAGGATTTCCTCCCCCTAGTGTAAAACCCTTTTCACCAAAGATTCCCCCTGTCCCCCCAGCCCCAACCGCTGTTAGTATTATTAGAAAATGCCCAAAACATTACTTACCTTTCCTCTTGCCTCTGCCGCACTAAACTCCCGGCAGCCGTGTCCGTGATTGGCTGCTGCTCAGCCAATCACAGACACGACTGCCGAACCCGCCCCTCTGCTTGCATTTACTCGCAAGCAGAGGGCCTGGCAGCACAGCGGAGGCAAAAGGGAAGGTAAGTAAAGTTTGGGGCATTTTCTAATAATACTAACATAGCGGCTGGGGGGACAGGGGGAATCTTTGGTGAAATTTTTTTTTTAAGGGTGGACATACCCTTTAAAGAAAAAACATGGCGGTTGGGGGTGGACAGGGGGGATATCACATATTAATTTGTGGTTTTTAGGGTGAAAATATTTTAAAAATATATTTCCCCATCATAGCAATAGACATATTCAGATTTTTGCTTGTTTGATTGCTTTTTTTACACAAAATGTTTGCCCACTTTAGTGCACAAAATGCTTTTTTTTTCTTACCCATCTCCACACTAACCACAGAGGCATTGACTTATTTGGTTTACTTTTGATAATAAAAGTAAAACAGGATGTATATTTGCTTAGCAGACTTTTACCTTCTGTCTAAAGCCCCATGAATATAGCCTCACAATGAATTTAATTGACTGCATACTTTCTCTTAACTTGGAAAATATTATTAATTTGGCTTGAAAAAGCCAAATTACTGTTCTTTCTATTTCTTCTTCTTCTTTTTCTTCCCTTTTATTCTTCCGCTTTTTTGGACCGTATCTCCTCCCACAGTTTTTGAGCTAGAGACGTGCGGGGCATATAGGAGAAGTGTGCTATCTTCTAGCTAAGGAATCCGCGGAAGCGTTGCGGCGTTATCAGCGAATTTCCGAACATGTTTTCCCATAGACTATAATGGTAACAATCCTCAAATGTGGATATTTCAAAACAGTTTTTTTCATGGTCATAAATACAAATGGTGATACCCCCAACCCCCCACACAGACCCAAGTACACCCACCTACTGACCTACCTTTCCATTCCCATGGAAGCCATATTTAAAGGGTAACTAAAGTCAAAAAAGCTAATTTAGATTTATCCTCAAAAAAAAGAGTTTTATGGTTATAAACACAAAAAAGACATACCCCCTCAACAAGACCCAGGTACACACACCTACTAATCTACTTATCCATTACTGTGGCAGCCATACTTAACGGGTAACTAAAGTAAAAAAAAAACTAATTTAAATTTATTCTCAATAAAAGATAGTTTTATGGTTGTAAACACAAAAAAGACATACCCCCTCAACCAGACCCAGGTACACACACCTACTAATCTACTTATCCATTACTGTGGCCGCTATACTTAAAGGGTAACTAAAGTAAAAAAAAACTAATTTAGATTTATTCTCAATAAAAGATAGTTTTATGGTTGTAAACACAAAAAAGATATACCCCCTCAACCAGACCCAGGTACACACACCTACTAATTTACTTATCCATTACTGTGGCAGCTATACTTAAAGGGTAACTAAAGTAAAAAAAAACTAATTTAGATTTATTCTCAATAAAAGATAGTTTTATGGTTGTAAACACAAAAAAGACATACCCCCTCAACCCAACCCAGGTACACTCACCTACTAATCTACTTATCCATTACTGTGGCAGCCATACTTAAAGGGTAACTAAAGTAAAAAAAAACTAATTTAGATTTATTCTCAATAAAAGATAGTTGTATGGTTGTAAACACCAAAAAGACATACCCCCCTCAACCAGACCCAGGTACACACACCTACTGATCTACTTATCCATTACTGTGGAAGCCATACTTTAAAGGGTAACTAAAGTCAAAAAAACAAATTTTGATCAATAATCAAAAAACTTTGTTTTTTTAACCCCCAACGTGATACAGGTATACACAGCTACTGACCTACCCCTCCATTACTGTTGCAGCCATACTTAAAGGGTAACTAAAATCAAAAAAACTAATTTTGACCAATCAGCAAAAAAGTTTTTTTTTTTAACTCTCAACCCGACACACGTACACACACCTACTGATCTACTTATCCATTACTGTTGCAGCCATACTTAAAGGGTAACTAAAGTAAAAAAAAATAATTTTGACAAATCATCAAAAAAGTTTTTTTTTAACTCTCAACCCGACATGGGTACACACACCTACTGATCTACTTATCCATTACTATGGCAGCCATACGTAAAGGGTAACTAAAGTAAAAAAACTAATTTTGACCAATCATCAAAAAAGTTAGTATTTTATCCCCCAACCTGATATGAATACACACACACCAACTGACCTACCTTTAATGCATGTGAATTGAGTTTTAAAATCTGCAGCACAAACACACAAATTCCCTTCCAAAATGCAGTCTTTCAAGCCAAATTTAAAGTTTATACTTAAACTTTCCCTTTCTAGTTGGTTATATTATTGTCTATGCAAGATACTCTCAAAGGAAACCGTATTATCATCATTATTCCCCAAATGTGCTGCCACACCAATACTAGCAATTAAATCAGCAATAATAATGATCACACTATCTAGCGCGTTTTTTCGTTGATTTATGCACCAAGTGGGACATTAAACACATAACATATTACAAATCTATGCGCTTTTACTGATTTACATTCCTTTCTGCTCCAGTCGATGTCTCGATAGTTGAAATCTCCCATTATTATAATCTGATTGGGAAGCAGTTTCCATTTGTAAGAGTAACTGTGCCTCGTACTCCTCACTTAAAGAAGGTGCTTTAAAACATACTCCAATGATGACTTTCTTAGTCATCTTCTGACCTACAGAAAGCATAAGGCTTCCACAGTGTCATCTCTATGATACTTTGTTTGATGCAAGGCTTTTTACATATAGACCAACTCCTTCACCCTTTTTGTTCTCTCTGTCCCTCCTAAAAAGGTTACAACCATCTATTAGCATAGACCAGTCATTCTTCTTATCACACCATGTCATAGTAATCCCAATTATATCATACTTTTCAGCACAAGCCAATAATTCATGTTCCCCCATTTTGCTTGATAAACTCTGTGCATTTGCAAGGACAAAAAGGGGGACTCCTATGGCAACATTATTATAACATATAGTGGAAGTGCTACTGATCTGACCAAAACATTAGAACAAACAAGAAAAGAGATGATCAGTGCACATTCCCGGGCCCCATATACTATCATAATATCTGTGCTAGTGCAAACAGTAAAAACATGGGGTTTTAGTTACAGTTATATGCATAAAAGTGAAAAACCTTCAAACCACGTCAAGGTAACCCCAGTTACTAAGGTAACCCCAGAATACTAAGCATTGGATGGCAGGCCTCTTCCCTCCTTGTTAAAGCCCCATACAACCTAATTACTATCATTTTCCTATTCAATCAATCATGGCTATAGACCTTGTACCAAAATGGAAAATCAGTCCAGTCTTTTAAAAACTCAAAGCCCTCATTCCCACAAAACAACTTTAGCCACGCATTTCCCTAATCTCTCTCTGCCTTAATAATTTAGCACATGTGACAGGTACAATTTTGGGTAAAATTTACTTTGCAGGACCTGCCTTTTAGCTTACATCCTAAATTGCTGAACTCACTAATTTTGGTGCCCTAAGCACCTTTTCTGGCCACCACACACCAGAACGCCTCCATCACGCCCCTAACCCCCACCTCTGGCCCACTCCCTAGATGATGCCGCCTATGTCATGCCCCATTCCCCGCCCCAACCTGCCTGGAAGCCACATTTGGCGGGGTGGGATGTCCGCATTTTCTCCACCCTCTCAGTGCCCTAACTCTTCTCCTAGGTCCTCCATCCACCTGAGGTCCTCCATCAACCTCTCACTTTTTTGTTAGGTACAGCCCCTAATGCTAACTGTTTAAAGGTAAACCCTAGCATTTAGGGTTGGAGTGTGGTCCCCTACACTACAGAAAAATGTATATTTGGGGGTGGAGATATCTTTTAACGTTAAAACGTACAAACCAATATTCTATATGATAGAGCCCCATGCAATGCATAATGCATAGGAGCTCAGACAGTAGTTTTGACAGTTTTTACTGAAACTGGATTCCAGTGCAGAATCAGAATGTGCTAAAAATTATTTACTGTATTGCAATCAATCATTCAAGCAGTGCAGAGCAACATTGTATATAGCTTACCGTGCATTTACCCAAAAAAGTTCCTGAATATGTTGAAATGTATGTATAGTTTTAGTGACTCTGCACAAAGATTTTTTGAGACAAATTCACAATAACTTACTGGTGGCCTCATCTTTTAATGACAACATACATTTGTTGTATTGTGAGGAACATTTAGACAAACTACATATTTAATTAGAAAGGGAGAAACTTTGAATTTGTGTTTTTTTTTTTATTTATTTACAATAAAATTAACTTTTTTAATGATTTAGGCATGGTTGCCATGGAAAATGAAGGATGGGGTGACTGTAGGGTTGCATGAGTAGTTGTGTGTACCTGTGTCTGTGTTGTGTTAGATGGTATGTTTTTTGTGTTTATGACTGTAAAACTAACTTTTCATGATTTAGTTATGGTTGCCATAACGTAAGGGTAGGTTGGGTGTAAGGTTGTATCAGTAGGTTTGTGTGTCTGTATCTGATATTTAGGGTATGTTTTTGTGACCATACAGTGATTGTTGTAAATTCGGATTTGATCACATTACCCTGAAACCTGGGTAGTAGATCCAGGGTTATCTGGAAAGCTTGAATAGATTTGCTGCCTAGCAGTCATAGACACAGAGTTCGGTAATTTAGCCAAAGATGAAGGTAGTTCAACTGTTTTGTGTTACTATAGTGTATTGCATTTGTAATAGCATTGATGCCTTGCAGCGCTGAGGTCCTGAGTTCAACTCCCTTGGACACATTTTCAAAGAGTTTGTATGTTCTCCCCGTGCTTGCCTTGGTTTTCTCTGGGCACTCTGGTTTTCCGCACAATCATAAAGACATACTGATAGGTTGGATGTGTCAAATGAATGTGCTTAGATTGTAAGCTCCTCGGGGCTGGGCCTGGTGTGAATTTATTCATGATATTGTTAAGTGCTACGGAAGATGGCCCTATTTAAATCCATAATAATAATAAAAACTATAATGTTCATGCTGGAAGATTATACCCATTATAGTCAATGGGAGAAAATGTCTCTAGTTTGAGGATATACAATCCCAAAAATAAATAAATAAATAAATAGAAAGCCCAGGAACTTGGACCTAGTGCAAGCCATTGGGCCAGGATGACCCATTGAATTGTGCTAACCGATTTTGTTGCAGTGTATGGTCAGTGTTATGTGTTCCTTCTCACATATTCAGTCATCAGATACTTTCCATTCTAGTCATCAGTATCACAACAGGAAATGAATTCTGAATGTTACCATTTATAAATGGGACCATCCTGATTAACCTTGTACATAATTTCTAGTTGTATTTGCATATTTATTTAATATTCATGTTGCCTTCTAATACTGACATCTCGCGTTTCTAGAAGTCCGTAGAATATCCGCTGAGTCACTACTGTGACCTTCACAGCCTTCCTGCTTCAAACCTCATTACGATTGGCTTGTGTACACGTTGGTGGGTGTGGCCAAACGACTCCGTAGAAGTTATATTAACCGGGTTTATGCGTGATGACGTCATTTGAAGTATTCCGGTAGGAGTGCGGCGTAGCGTCCGGTTGTACATTGTAACCAAAAGAAAGATGCCAAGAGGGAGTAGGAGCCGTACATCCAGGGTGGCACCCCCTGCCAGGTATGATTTTAACGGTATTTTTTCAGAGTCTCTGGTAACCTCTAAATACCAAGGGTTGGAAAGACTTGATGCACATAGGAGGTGATAGGCCTTGTGCAGCCTGCTGGTTCCTCTAGACATGCCAATTCATAGTCAGCCTGACTGTCTCGGGACTGAGTGCACATTCCATTAGTCCCACTGCGTTAAATAAGCAGACGGTGCAGTAAGGCAGAATATACCTTAAGCGTTAGAATATAGAGCTTTGTGCCTGGCTTGCCGGATCATCTGATCCGGTCAGATTTAATAAATGAGATTTACAGGACTGCACTGACTGCAGGAAAAGAACATTAAGCAGCATCTGTTTTTAATAGGCGTTCCTGGCTGATTTGGCAAGCGTGGCTAACACACGTATGTATATGTTTATATAGCGCCACTAGGGGATGCGGCGCTGTACAATATATAATACAAAAAGTCATACAAAGGGGACAATAAATAAATATATAAATAAGTATGGGCATCACTAAATATACAAGTGCTTAAAACTTGTAACATGAGGAAAGAGGTCCCTGCCCCATAGAGCTTACAATCTACTTAGGTGGCTAGCATACAGATACATAGGAAAGGTGGAAGTGCTAAAGTAATAATTGGTGCAGTGTCAACAGTCCTATGTTGTGCTGTGCTCGAGGGAGATGGCTTGACAGGTTAGATTTAAACTTGTTTATTGAGGTGTGCAATGTTACGAAGAAAAAAGCGACAGGTTTTAGCAACATAGTTAATGTGATTGGAAAAGGAGAGAGGAGTCAATAATAACCCTAAGCAACATGCCGACTGAATAGGGTAATTGGGGGTGTTGTCCACAGAAATGGAAAAAAGGTGGGATAGGATCAGGTTTAGGTGGGAAAATAAGTTCAGTTTTAATCAGGTTTAGTTTAAGGCATCGGTTCGCCATCCATGAGGAAACAGTCGGAGATACGTGATTGGGTGTCAGGACGTGGGTGTCAAGTGTGGGGGTGGGAAAATATATTTGCGTATCATTGGCATGCAGATGGTAGTTAAAACCAAATGAGCTGATGATTTCTCCCAGGGAAATGGTATAGAGGGAAAACAACAGGGGTCCAACATTAAGAGGAATCAGAGAGGATGTTTTATTATCGTATGACACAGAGTAGGTTCTGTTCGAGAGGTAGGATCGTAGCCAGGATGCCGCTTCATTCTGGATGCCCACGGAGTGTAGAATTTTCATTAGGAGGGAATGATCAACTGTGTCGAAAGCAGAGGGGAGGTTGAGAAGGATAAGAATAGAAAAGTGGCCTTTGACTTTGGCAGCTTGAAGGTCATTCACAACTTTGCACAGGGCTGTCTCCATGGAGTGCCCAGATGAAACCCTGATTGTAAGGGGTCCAGTAAGTTATGAAAATTAAGATAATTAGCGATACAGGAAAAGACAAGACGTTCCAGTAGCTTGGAGGCTATCGGTAGAAGAGAGACCGGGCGGTAGTTAGTAAGATAATTAGGGTCAAGGGAGGCTTTTTTGATTATGGGTTTCACGTGGGCACGTTTAAAGGAGTGTGTACTGCACACCCGGACCATAATTTACTTTTCGTAAGAACCATATATGTAAAATATAATGTTGAGCCCATGATTGCTTAATTCTGTTTGTCATTCATACAGGCATACCTACACACATGCATTTAGACAGGCACGCAGATGCACACACACACTCCCCCAAGTGCTCCGCCAGTGATCCAGGGGATACGGTGTCCTGGATCCACCCCTGGCTGATTATGATTAGTTTCTTTGCTTAGCTTGCTATTTGTATTATTGGGTCCAATTCCATATGTGCATGCACAGAATTCCACTGAGGGACACACACGGTGGCAGGGATGTAGCACTTAGGGTTTTATTATAATTAAAGTGGCAGTTGCAATATTTTTGAATGATTGGCTGTGTTTTACATGTGCAGACAGAACAATTTGGTTAAAATATAGTTTGGGAACAGTTGGGTGTGTTGGTAAATAATTCGTAGCGAATCTGTCAAAAATACAAGGCTGGGTGATCAGTCTAAATTGTTTCTAGAGAAATAATTAACTGTGCCCTTAGGACTAGGCCACACTGGCACAATTTATCAAACACATGAAATATCATACCGTATATACTCGAGTATAAGCCGAGGTTTTCAGGCTTTAAAAATAGCCTAAAAACCCGACCTCAGCTTATACTCGGGTCACGGTTATTGTAAATTTCCACCCCTAATCCACTGCTGCTACTTTCTCTCTATGTAAGGTACTGGTAATGTAAATCCAGGGATCCGGCTGGCTCTCTGCACTGATGTCCATACTCGGCGGCTGTCTTATTTACTGCCCGGCGCCAAGCAGTAACGTCACTCCCTGGATTTACATTACCAGTACCTTACATAAAGAGCAATTAGCAACAGTGGATTGGGGGAAAAATTTACAATAGGAAACAGCAAAGAAGTGAGGGTCGCACTCCAAAGTAAATTAACTTGAATTTATTTTAAACCACACATATATCACAACGTTTCGGGGGGAAACATGCCCCCTTCCTCAGGTGATCGGGGGGAAACATGCCCCCTTCCTCAGGTGATCACTTGAGGAAGGGGGCATGTTTCCCCCGAAACGTTGTGATATATGTGTGGTTTAAAATAAATTCAAGTTAATTTACTTTGGAGTGCGAACCTCACTTCTTTGCTGTTTCCAATTGATATATGTCCATTAAGGGTTGGACTATCTGGAGGAGTAGGCACCCACGGGTGGACGAGTGCAGAGGATCATCTTTACTTTATTGAAAAATTTACAATAACTTACCGTCACTTACCTCTCTTCAATTGTATGTACCACCTCACTCACTGAACTGGGGGGCTCTCTAAGGGGGAATGTTTGGAAACTGCAGGGGTTTGGAAACTACAATTCCCAGCTACTAAAGCATGCTGGGAGTTGTAGTTTCCTAACATCTGGAGTGCCAAGGAATGAGGCTTTGGACAGCAGAGTTCCCATACAGTAATATCCATACTGGATTTGGCTATTACTGTATGGGACTACTGCTGTCCATTTAAAGGGCAGCTAAATACAGTATTAGAAGGCAGTAGTGGTCATAATTTCAACCCTCGGCTTATACTCGATTCAATCATGTTTTCTTACTTTTTGTGGTAAAAATAGGTACCTTGGCTTATACTCGGGTCAGCTTATACTCGAGTATATACAGCACTTCAATTCTGACCAACAGAATACAGTTTGTATATTGATTGGTTAATCGGTAAAATGGGCGCTAATGAGTATTTGCAGTTGATTTAACAATCTCTTAATCTGTACATAAAGAGTTATTTTATATTCTGATTGTTTGTTACATGATTTTATGATTTCTAACAGCATGTCTGGTCATCTGTAATTGACCAATGACATGAAAAATCTGTCTGTTTCCTAACAATATGATTAAAGTAAGGGATTGGAGATCAATCTAATTTAAAATAGTGCACGCAGTTTTAAATCTACAGCTTTAGTAAGGGCACAATGGGAAGGCTTTTTTTGTATTATAAATAGCATACAAGAAGCAATAAATCGATTTTAAAAAGTCATCTGTGTACGTCCAATGTATACCAGACTTATGCTGAGTTCACCTGAGCAGATTTTTTTGGACAAATGGACCAATATTTACATGTTATTGAACTAAGGGGGAGATTCAGTACTTCGGATCGCGTAACTTACCTTAGCCCGATCCCACGATACAATAACTGACGTAAACGGGATTACGTCAGTTATTGCATCGCGGGATCGGGCTAAGGTAAGGAGCGCGAACTTAACGCTCCACAGCCTTTACCGTTAAGTTTTGCGCAAAACTTAACGGCAGGGGTTTTGGATCGTTAGCACAGCGCTATTTCCAAAAACATTCGGAAATGGCGCTGTGCTCTAAATTCCGTCTAAAAACCCACGTTAACCCGATGTTTTTTAGGTTAACGTGGGTTTTAGACGGAAAAGGGTCATGTTGAATCTCCCCCTAATTGTTTTAATTTATCCAGAGAGAAGGGCAGGCTTTTTACAGTGGTAAAGTAAAATGTAAGCAAATTAATTGGATGTCTATTTTTGTATGTATTGAATACATTTGGTCACTACACACTTCACACTTCAAGGTAGAAGTGAGACACAAAACGTTGTCTTCAGTAATGTGTTCTGTCTGTTGGGACAATGTTATCTGGTGACTTTAGTTCCCTTAGATTAAACTGGGTTTCTATTGAATGTATTTCATGACACCAGCGCTGTGAACAATTCTGTGTGTGTGAAAATCTTTCAGCATATTTTGCTAGATCTACCAATTATACTGATCAATAATATATTGGATTGGGATAAAAGTGTAACTAAAATATTTTGGTCCGGCCAATCTTTGGACCTTTATGATGGCCCACAACAACCAAAATGTACAGAAACATTGGATGTGTTGGTAAATCACACTTGGGGTACAGATGGTAGTTAGAAAATGTCTTGTAGGGCACCTCTACCCACCCCCATCCGCCGTGTCAGATTACTAAAAAAAGAACTTACAGTTTTCTTCCATGGCACTCCACGTCGGCAGCCACATCTGTGTTTGGTGCCTCTCAGCCAATCACAGACATAGCTGCCGGTCCGACCCTGTTAGCAAGTTCCAGCAAGCAGAGAGCGTATCAGAGCGCCAGCGTGTAAGTAGAGTTCTAATTCTTTTTTAGTAATCTGATAAAGCAGTTGGGGTGGGCCAGGGGTAGTGTACATTATACTAAAAGTTTTCTTTAGGGTGGAGATACCCTTTAATGTACCAGGATAGAAGATGGAACTTACCCCGCAGCATGATCCACTGCTAGCTGCTGACTTTTCCGACTGCAGTCGCGCTGCAGGTAAGTTCTGTCTTCTCTCCTGGTACATTGAGTGAAAAAGGGAGGTAACACATAGCTCTTTTACTTACAGGGAGATTCAATAAAAGTTCTCATCCTTTAAAATGGTGCTAATTTTAAACGATGAGAACGATGCCCAAGAATTAGCACCATTTTTAACAATAAGAACTTTTATTGAATCCAATGCTTTAAAAGCAAAGTTCACTTTTACAGTAAACTAACCCATTAAATGTTCTTGCTATAATGAAATGAAATGTCGCTTGTTTGGAAACATTTGTTGGATTAGCCACTAGCCAATTGTCTTTTCCATGCAGCTAAAGGAACCCTAAAGGCTAATTGTATTTGTAGCTAGCACAGGCATGCTGCTGGCTGCATTATAGTTCAGCTTCTCAATTCTAAAGACAAAATAAAATTAGTGTGGAAAACTAGCATTGGTAAATTGTGTGACTCAAGTAATTTTATAATATTTTTTTTTTTTTCTCTAGCCGAGCGCCGGTAATGAGGCCTGCACCCCCACCAGCAGCTCATCCTCCTGCTCCTGTCGCTGCTGCTCCTTCTGCTCTTGGCCCAGCAGCAGCACCTAGGCAACCAGGACTAATGGCACAAATGGCTACAACAGCTGCAGGTGTAGCAGTGGGTTCTGCAGTAGGACACACAATAGGGCATGCCATTACTGGAGGATTTGGAGGAAGCAGTTCTGAGCCAGCAAAGGCAGATATCACATACCAGGTAAAAAAAACAATGTATTTCCAACTACTTTTATATGCATTCTTCCAAATATTTTTTAGTGTATTTTTGTTTTATTGTTTAGAAAATTGTTTCATGAATTTGTTCCATTTGAAAATGGGGACATTTACTCTAAAACACATATCTCCTGACTTATCACCCATAAATTGCTACTTACAATGATGTCTCAGTTGTTTGGCCTGTGTTATTCTTTTTCAGTTAACTAAACTTACATTTTTTAAAACCTAATGTGAAAGTTTTTCTCCCCAGAACACCTATACATTGTCAGATTCTGCTGTAGTAAGTTGCATTTAGTACATGTGAGAAATAGATTCTGTAAATAAGAAGGTTTATATGTTTTTGCTAGTACAAATCACATGAAGTCAAAGAGCCACGCCCCTGACCACAGTATTCAATGTCTCTATGCACATATTGTTTTCTATACACCAATAGGGAAGTCCCTGAAAAGACTTTGAAAGCTACTTGTTAACCTGCAATTTATTTGCCAGTCTGTGTGAGTTGCTGGACAATAAACTGCAGAGTAACAAGCAGCTTTCTAAGTCTTATCAGGGAGTTCCATATTCCATTTTTTTTATTATTCTTTTAGAAAAAAATAAAGCTTCTAAATGTACCTGGATAACTCGGCTTGTTCAGTAGTGGAGCACTGGGTAAGGCACCAGGTATAAAAAAAAAAAACATAGTTCAGAAGGGCTCAAGTTCAATACCCCAAGCTTCTTTTTTTTTTGGTTTCTATTATGTTACAAGCAAAAGATAACGCTTCTAAATGTACCAAAGTTTTAGAAACACACCGTTCAGAAGATCACAAGTTCAAATCCCAACACTTTATTTTTTTTTCCCACGTTGTGTTCCTAGTAAGAGGTACTACATGTACCAGACTTATATATAGTATCTCTGTTAGCCTTGAGGTAAGAGCTCTGCTTTTAGCAAGTCAGAGTAAATGTACAAGTTGCAGGTTCTGTTCCCCATTCTTTTATTTATTTCTTAATTTTTTTCAGTTTCTTACATCCATGCTATCTATGAAATACATTGCAAAAATTACTTTTCTTTTTGTATGAAAAGTAAAGGAATATATCATTGTTGGGACAGGAGCATTGAATGAGTTTGAAAACAAAAAACTGAAATCCCTGTTCTGTGTCAGGGAGAGGGAGGATCTCTGTGCTGTAATGTTATTAGCTGTTAGCTTCTAGGAAGCAAGGCTGCAACTTCCTTGTTTTGATCTGTTGAGCACTACAGAGCATGTGCCTGTACGCAGACACTTAGCTGGGGGTTTACCCAGCTAAGGTGGATTTTGGGAGTTGACCCCTAGTACTCACAGGTTAATTGCATAAATCACCCAATGGCCACAGCAAAGGGAGAGGTGACACACAGCTTGTTGTATGTTTGTGAATGTGCTCTGTCTATTGGGACAATGTTATCTGAAGACTTTAGTTCTCCTTTAAATTTATCATTAGATTCTTTCAACCCTTATATTTTATATATAAGGTACCCATATACATGCAACCTTGTTGCAAATTCTTTTACACAGGAACTACTGTATACGGTATACTTTATATGGAACAATCAATCATTGCCCACATACGCAGCAACAATGTTATAGGGAGCCGATCTGCCAAAAGTTTCCCAATCTGATAGGACATGTTATGATACAGACGGCGGTAACCTATTCATACACACTAAAGGTGGCCATTCATTTTTTATTTTATTTTTTTTAAGTATAGTTGTCCTTTTAGGTGTGTTTCATTTTTAAAGACAGGATCTCTCCATTGAGCTGTTAATTATCCCACTGTGCTATGGGATCGGAAAAGCTCCTGAAACTATTATATTTAGTAAATAGGAAGGGGGGAGTGCTTTGTAATTCAGGACAGCCCCAGTATTAAGACTGGGTACACACAATAGGATCCTTCGTCCCGACTGACTTTTTGACACTTGCAACTGGTTGACTAGAACGAAGAACAAAAGTAGCAAGTGTGCGGTCCACAGAGTGTCGCACAAGTAGCAAGTGTGCGGTCCACAGGGTGTCGCACGATCGGCCGTGGTTTTTCCAACCCGTTTGATTGCCCTTTCAACTTGGATAAACTGTTGGATGTCTGTTGCAGCCGTCCGGAAAAAAAACATCCAATATTTCACTAAAGTGTTGGTAAGAAATATTGGATAGGTGTACCCAGCTTTATAGTTTTTAATGCCATCTCTTTGTTAAATTGTAGCAGATCATTGGCTTTCCAAAGTGATGTAATGAGTCCTGGAAGCTGATGGGTTGTGTATATGTACTAAAGATGTAGTTTTATAATTAAGCCCTTTATGTGGTATAAAGAATGGCTTTTTGTGGGTTTTTTATTTTCCTTTTAGTTGTTTTATTGAATTTTATGAGCTACAATTAAACAAGTAAACTACTACTTCAGGACACAGTCAGTCTGCATTACTAAAGTGGCCATACACATGCGACTTTTAAAGCATGTGTGCCAACGAATCACATTGGTATCTGTCGGCACACATGCTGTGGGGACCGCACACACGGACCCGACCGATCCCCATATGTGGTATAGGGATCGTGCGGCCATACACAGTACAATTAGATCGGCTCCCTTTACTTAGTTATCCTTTAATGTAACTAGCTGATCAATTGTAGCCCCACCAGTTTGAGTCTGGGCCTGGCTAATGGAAAGACTGTGCAAGAAGCACATCTTCCCATTGGGCTAGTCCCGTACTTCATGTGGTGAAATTCCTAGACCAGACCGGCGATTGCAAGTTACATAGAAGATTTCTGGGGGATAAAGACCTGGCAGTTTAGGTCCACACCCTGGGTACTTTAATAGGGAGGGAAGTAAGTATTTGTAGCAGTGGACCTGTAAGTTATCATTTAAGATATACAAATATGTTTTCAATCAGCATCAACAGTAGTTTTTTGGCCTCCGCCAAGCAAATCAGATGAAATCGGAAATTTCTGCAGATCTTGTGGACTGCATTATTAGTCACGACAATATACACACCGATTAGTGATATTTATGCCTGGTCGGTTAGATTGGAGTATCAATCCCTGTGAAGGTCCGTACACATGTACGATTTGGAACCGAGTCCCCAACCACGACCCTTGCATTCACACGAGATTCTCTGCCTAACGGCCGCTCTTCGCATGAATGCGTCGAGGTTGCGGCTCGGTGCACACATCTTGCGTGAACCTTAAGCCATATTTCTAATCTGATTAGTCTTACAGCAGACTGCAGTCCTTTCTATTCAACTGAGAGAATCTACTAAAGCTAGTCTTAAGGTTTGTACACATGTGCGATTGCTGGTGCCGACGCACCATGTGTACGAATGCCTGCTTCGAGTGATAAAGTGCCGTGTATGGGCACTTTATCGGGCGAAACAATTCCCGACCAAACTGCCGTTTCGTCCGATAAAGTGCCCATACACGGCATGATTATTGCCCTAAATGGCCGTTCGTACACATCGTACGAACCTTTACAGATCAGAATGCCAGATGCATCCAATAGATTTTTCCCATTGATTTTTAGTAGATTTGAGCTTGTGTGAAGGTTTTCAGTGTGGCCTGATCATTTTTTTAAAGTGGTTAATCAAGATGAGAAAACAAGCAGCAATTTATTTATTTCCAAATTAATTGGTCAAATTGCTTAAAAAATGTATCCAGTGTTTGTCATGCTTTAGGCTTACACTACGAGTGCAAAACGCAAAGAAGAAACACTACTATATTTAGTCCATTTGTTTTCCTTTGCTTATCATTCTGTTTCCTCATTCATATTGCTACAAGTTTAACGCACGTTTTATGTGGCTTCTAGCAGCATTTGTGAAAAGTGCAATGTATAAAGGGTCTAATGCAATTAAAATTGCTAAAATTTGCTATTATTATTGCTATTTTGCCACAGAAGTCAATCAGACTTACTACTGTAAGGGTTCATGCAGCTTCCTCTTGTTTGTCAGGGTTGTGTCTATTGAGTTTGTGTACATGGCGTAATTCAGTAAGAACATTACATCTGATTGGTTGCTGCAAACTTTTTGCATTAGCACCAAGGTGTTTAAATTATCTTTCTCTGTTTAAAACGATAACTTGTTTGCTTGTGTTTTTTTTAATTCAGGAACCAGCCCAACCTATGTATCCACAACAGCAACAATCCAATTATGCACCATGTCAGTATGAGATGAAGCAGTTTCTGGAATGTGCTCAAAATCAAAGTGACTTAAAACTCTGTGAAGGTTTTGGAGAGGTACTTAAACAATGCCGCTTTGCAAATGGTAAGTTTAGTGCATTCATAGATCTTCCTTTCCGATTCCATCAAAGCTGCTCTAAACATGCATATATGTATATTTTTTTTCTCACATTTTCCACCACCAATTTAGGCTATTTGGAATGTTTTGTTGTAGCTTTAATAATATCTCATTATTTCCAGCTATTAAACATTTTTATCTAGTTTTTACCTTGCATCTCATGGTCTCTCCATACTGGTCCCAAAGTGGTTGGGGCTTTTAGCTAATTTGACTAAAATGGAAAAGGATGGTCAGGGTGAATTATAATGTTCTAGGCAAATGCCAACTATTTAGTGGCAGACTTTTTGCCAGCTATATTAAGCGGTTTCTTTGTTAAGGTACCCATACATTAGGAACACTTCTTATGACGTTCCTGTAACATTCAAGCAGTGCTGACTTGAGATTGCAAAATAATGAGCCTGACTGGTATGTAGGAAGGTGAGAAACCGCCAGCATTATAGATATGGTCTACCAACAATTGTGTAATATATAAAATCTCCTTTGTAACAATCATTACACGATACAGACAAAGCAGTGGGAGGAGCAGCAATTGAGAGACCTCCCATGGAGAACTGGAGCTGGTCACACACACCATTTTGGGAGCCAATCTTATGGCTTTACACTTTAAAAATGTTTAATCAGTACTGATAGATTAGCAGGAATCCTAACAAGTACAATCTTTTCTTATTTGTATTTTTGTTTTCTTTTAGGCTTATAATGAGCATTTTTCCAGATACAGTTGTGTACTTGTGGATTAGAAGCACTGGAATGGTCAGAAGAGATGGCTTGGAAAATCTATTTTATTTTACAATCGAATGTGGTTATCATTTTGTTACACTAGGGGAAAAATGTTAAAAAAATTCAAATCATAGATATAAGAACTACATTATTGCCAGTGAAATGCCCAATGTTGTGTTTGATTTTTCTTTTATTTTAAATAAAAAAAAAAAATCATGTCCTAATGACTTTGATTTTATATATATATATATATATATATATATATATATTAGAAACCTTTTTTTTATAAGATAAAGTGATTGGAAGGTTAGATGCATTAAATTATTATGATTTTACATGCACACATGTTGGAATTTCTATTGTTGTGAATATGTATATACAGATAGAGCAAGTTTTATTTACAAATCTATTTTTTCCCTGTTTGTCGTTTCCGTGTGCTCCATGGCGTTACTATTCCACTTTAAAAAATGAAAAATCTCTCCCATAATACATTTTTCCACATCATAAAAACACTGCAAATGAAATCCTGAAAAGCACAATACAGGTACATTTTTATTGTGCTGTTGCTAGTCAGCTTAGAAGTTGGTCACATGCCCTGTAAAAGACTCCATTAAGAGGCAGGGAAACTTCTTTCAATTACCATATGCATGCCATAAAGATAAAGGCCCTTTATATTAAAAATAAATAGCAAGACAATGATTAAAGATTTGTTACGGTAAAAGCAAACAAATTAAGTTTCAACACTTTTATTCCACTTAAGTTATTCAACAATTTTTATTTACCCAGCCTGCCCCTCCCAGCGGGTAGCCCTGTAAATAACTTTAAACTTTTTAAGATTTGGCTCAGCCTTTAAATTTAAATAAGCCATGAGTCTAAAATTTCCTGCTTCACTTAAAACCGACCACGTCAAGCTCATTTAACTCCTTAAATTGAGCTTGATCCCCTCCAAGCCAAGGCCTTTTCAATCGCAGACTGAAGGACGAGGTTAAAAATGTCATGGCCAATGTCAGATAGGTGAATGGCATCGTCCCTATAACTCTCCTCTGTGTCGGTACGTACAAAAATGTAAGAACCTTGAAAATTTACTAATGGACAGGTTAATTTTACGTCTAGATTTTGAGGGCCTTGAGGGATTTGGTCAACCAGATTAAACAAGGGATTATTTCAGACCATACAAACATAACGTCCGGCATGATTAAACGAATATGAGCAATATCCTTTTTAATTTTGTTAATCAGGGAAATAGTTGACTGTTTACCAATATCATTGCCACCTAAATGGACAACAATAATATCTGGGTGACCACATTTAACTAACAACCTGGTCAAGGCGGAGACTAGATTATCCCAATTCAGACCTCACAAGCCCATTCAATGAATTCTATATTTTGATCTGTCAAGATTAAGATAGCATCCGTAGACCCGCTTTGCAGCTCTGCTATTTGACCAATAAACAAAGGAGTGACCCACTATCCAAATGACCGTCATCGTCCTCCTATACATTTTATGTAAGAGGTATTAAACCCGAGGAGAGATGCACGAGTAGCAGCACCTATACGGAAAGAGTGGGTCCTGAAATTCTTCTCAGGAATCCCCAAGGATACACAAAAGATGGACCAGTGAATTGCGACTTAAAAAGCCTGCCCTTGGTTCAATAACTTGGCCAAATTATATTAAGCCCAGCAACCACGTCACGGTTTGCTTTATTCTGCTGGGTCCTAACTTTTAACCTTTAGTAACTTTTTACCTTCGTAGCAATTCACTGGTAAAGTAAAATGTAAGCAAATTAGTTGGATGTGCACTAGGATTCTGTTTTTTGTATGTATTAAATTATTTGGTCACTAGTTGCACTCTGTGGATGTAAACTATCCCATCTTTTGTATATATTTTGCTTGTTGCGTTAGAGGTTTGACCAGGCCTCTGGGAAATGTGTACTCCACCCATAGTGGGTCATGTGTTCAAGTACTTAAAGCTGGAGAGTCAGTCCCAAGAAAGCAAGCGAAAGAGCAGCAGGGATTTTCATCTCATAAAAGGCAGGTACTCTTGTCCCCCAGGAAAATTCTTGCTTGGTGAAACTGCTTCACTTACCCGGAAGGCGGCAAAGAATGTTAAAACAAACAGGCAACGGAATAGGCTAACTTCATATTTGTCAAAACAAATATCCGGGAGGATACTGACTATTTTTCTAATGGGAAGAGTTATAGGGCATCTAGTGTCTATGCACTTTTTTGATTTGGCTAAACCTTTAAAGAACTGTTTAATAGAAAAGGAATGAGTGAAGTCAGGTTCCCCTAATAGTTTTAATATGAAGGAGATTCCCGCTATTCTCTTTTTAATGTAGAATAAGGAATAATTTGCTGATAACTATCAGAAAAATGAACAGACAATTTGCTCTGGGATTTAAATTGAACCCAAGCATTCCATGCCGATATGTACACTGTCCAGGTTTTTGTGGACAGTAAATCCAGCAGAATTTTCTAAATCAAATCCCATAAATATTCTGAACATGGCCTATCCAATGTCTCTGCTTGCTTCTCCAGTTCCCAGAATGCTCCAAACTGAAAACGAGACAGAGAATCGGCAGTAATACCAGCTATCTGCTGGGGTTAGAAATTACGTCTTAAAGAGCCGTTAATGGATCAGTATATTGGTTGCGTCAGTTACGTGACACAAATTTTGCGTAACGTCGCAAGTGCTGTTAGTTGTCTTAAAGTCACGTTAACGCTTGATACATTGGTTAACATGACTTTAAGACACAAATAGATGATAACGGCTCTCGGTACATAGCCCTAAAAGTGCCTAAGCAATCTCGGAACTGGAGGAGACCTAGATGACAATCCATTTATAACTTGGACTACACCCATATCGCATCTCAATAAGATTCTCTTATTTTCTAACTGAACGACCCATAATTCTATGGCAACAATAATCGGAAAAATCCTGTTGCCAACATTGGCCATTGAAATGTTCTAAGAACTGTTGCCATACTTTCAGATCTTCCTTGCACTCATATGAGATTCATATATGGTGGGAAGGATTGGTGACACCTATGGTTAGGTCAATGAGCCTTCTATTAAAGACTCTGCCAACAGGTAACACCCGATTAGCAAAGGTGAGATGACCCAATAATGATGGCAGTTCTTTTAACTGGAGTTTTTTGGCACTTAGCGCTCTGTTAACTAACAGGGAGATTCAATAAAAGTTCTTATTCTTAAAAATGGTGCTAATTTTGCCCCAACCAATCAGATGTTCGCTTTCAAATGTTACATAACAAGAACTTTTATTGAATAACCCTGTAAGTTTTTTTAATTTTAACAGCTTTTCGTCTGGGAGCCTAAATTGCATCAGGATAGAATCTCGATTCCTAAAAATTGGATACAAGTGCAGGGTGAAACAGTCTTATTCAAAGCAGCTGGGACGCCAAATTGCTTCGCTAACCACAAAAAGATATTTAGCAAATTCTCGCAAGTGGCTGTGGTGGCAGGGCCGATAAAAAAAATTGTCTAAATAGTGTATGACGTTATCAGAACTTGATTCATACATAACGGCCCAGTCAATAAAACTTGCAAATACTTCAAAGTAGAAGAATGCTAAAGAGCAGCCCATGGGTAGACATTTGTCAAAATAATAGACTCCTTTAAAATGAAAACCCAGTTTCCAGTGACAATCTGGGTGAGTGGGGAGTAATCTAAAGGCTGATTCTACATCGGACTTGGTCAATAGGGCTCTCTTGCCGCACTGACGCAACAGATCTAAAGCAGCACCAAATGATGTATATGAAACAGAACATAATTCAGCACTAATACCATCATTTACTGAGTCTCCTGATGGAAATGAGAGAGGATGAATAAGACAATAAATCCCTTTTTCTTTTTTGGGTGCTTAACCCAAAGGAGAAACTTTGAATTTTGGAAAAGGAAAATTAGTGAAAGGGCCAGCTATCCTACCCAAGGAAAGTTCTTTTTGGATCTTAGATTTAACTATTTCTGGCTGAATATGGGCTGATTTTATGTTTTCTGGAACTATCAATGTGGGTCTAATCTTTTCTAGGGGGATCCAAAAACCATTTCGAAAGCTGTCCAACCATTGCAGCATTTTTGATAAGGTCACTGGGGTTTATAGTTTATAGTATTGGAGGTTGAATAAAGACATACGTCCATCCAGTACAACCCATCTAGCAATATCCTCATTTCCTGCCTAACTGTTGATCCAGAGGAAGGCAAAAAACCCCCACCAAATTTATGAAGGGGGAAAATCCCTGGATCAACTCTACTTTATGTATTAATACCAGTAACTTGCAACATTCCTTGTTTGCAGAAACTCATCCAGCTTTTTTTAAAACTGACCAATGAACCTGCCATAACAATGTCCACCGGAAGACAGTTCCATTGCTTTACTACATTGCTTTTTCTCACAGTGAAAAACCCTTTCCGAACTTGGAGCCTAATCCTTTTTTCTTCAAGTCTTAAGGGATGGCCACGTGTCCTCTGACATGCTCTATTGGTGAACAGTGCCCCAGATAGATTATTGTATGGCCCGTTAATGTATTTATACACAGTAATCATATCCCCATTCAATCGTCTTTTCTCCAGCGTGCATAATTGTAACTTTTCCAGTCTCTTTTCATTAAATAGAAGTGGCCCCAACACAGAACCCTGTGGCACCCCACTTTACTCCATAATGATGAAGCTCCATTTACAACTACTCTCTGCATCCTATTCATTAACCAATTTTCTAGCCATGTACAAGTGTGACTCCCCAGACTAACAGACCTTAGATTATACATTAGTCGCCTATGGGGGACTGTATCAAAAGCCTTTGCAAAATCCAAGTAAACTACATCTACTGCTATGCCAGAGTCTAAATTTCTACTTACTTCCTCATAAAAGCCAAGCAAGTTAGTTTGACAAGATCTATTCCTCCTAAATCCATGCTGGTTACTACTTATCATGTCAGTCCTTGAAACATACTCTAGAAGTTAAAACTTACAGGCCTGTAATTACCCGGCTGTGAACGACTACCCTTTTTGAATATTGCAATAACATCAGCCTTTTTCCAATCCAGAAGCACTCCACAGGACGTGAGGGAATCTGCAAAAATAAGAAACAATGGCCTAGATAAAACTAAACTTAGCTCCCTAAGTACCCGAGAATATATTTTATCTGGTCCAGGAGATTTCTTAAAGGAATAGTTCAGTGCTAATTACTAGTATGGATAGGCAGAACACAGAAATTCCACAGTTCAATTACCTCTTTTCGGATTGTTGGTGTGATTTTCCTATCCCCAGTAATCTTTGCCGGTAACTGCTTTCCCCAGTCTTTGTCCTGAATCTTCAGCTCCCCCTTTCCTCCAATTCACGACTAGACAGGCTCCGTCGCACATGCGCAATGAGAGGCCCCTGCAGTCGCGAACAGTGACCTCTCTAAGCGCGCTGTCAACCAACCATGCAGAAGCGTCGGGTTTCCATAGTAACCTGCGCGTGCACTGCACAGCTAATGACTTTGCTGGGCCGGAGCTGTTTATCCGATGCAGAGGGTGGAGTTAGTGGTCACACTATGGGGGAGGCAACATGATTACCCGGCACTGTGCACATCGCTAATCCACATCTTAGCTGTGCTGATGGGATCCAGAGACAGGACCAGCTCCCACACACTGGAGCTCAGTCTGCACTGTCTGCCTTCTGCTGCCTTCGCTGGGTGATCGGCTTTAAGCAACCTGACACTCTCCCTCCCTTACCCAGGCTGCAGAAGGTCAGAGTCCAGGATCGAGCTGTCCAGGCAGTGAGAGGTGCTGGGTTGGGGTCCAGATTGGGGACTGATTTGTTTGTAATTAGGAGACCCCATTGGGGCCAGATAAAGACCAGGGGGGATTTCACAGCATCTCCTTATCCAGGGCAATGGGGCACATGGTCCTCAGGAAAGTCACCCAATCCCTCATATACAGACATGGCTTAACCTGCTGGGGGTCTCTTCATCCATAACTGTCAGTGTTCTCTCGAATCTTATCTATCTATCATCTATCTATCTATCTACTATCTATCTATCTATTCTCTATCTATCTATCTATCTAATTCTGCTATCTATCTACTATCTAATTCTGCTATCTATCTATCTATATCTATCTATCATCTATCTATCTATCTATCTATCTATACTATCTATCTATTCTATCTATCTAATCTATCTATTCTAATCTGCTATCTATCTATCTATCTATCTATCTATCTATCATCTATCTATCTATCTATCTATCTATCTATCTAATTCTGCTATCTATCTATCTATCTATCTATCTATCTATCTAATTCTGCTATCTATCTATCTAATTCTGCTATCTATCTATCTATCTAATTCTGCTATCTATCTATCTATCTATCTATCTATCTGCATCATCTATCTATTCTGCTATCTACTTATCTATCATCATACTATCTATCTATATCTATCTATCTATCTATCATCTAATTCTGCTAATCTATCTATCTATCTATCTATCTATCTATCTATCTATCTATCTATCTATCTATCTATCTATCTATCTATCTATCTATCTATTCTGCTATCTATCTAATTCTGCTATCTATCTATCTATCTAATTGCTATCTATCTATCTAATTTGCTATCTATCTATCTATCTATTATGCTATATCTATCTATCTAATTCTGCTATCTATCTATCTATCTATCTAATCTGCTATATCTATCTATCATCTATCTAATTCTATCTATTTCATCTATCTATCTATCTATCTATCTATTATCTATCTATCTATTATCTTTATTCTATCTATTTTATCTATCTTCTATCTATCTATCTATCTATCTATCTAGCTATCTATCTATCTATCTATCTATCTATCTATCTAATTATGCTATCTATATCTATCTATCTATCTATTCTATCTATCATCTATCTATCTATCTATCTATCTATCTATCTATCTATCTATCTATCTAATTCTGCTATACTATCTATTCTATCTATCTATCTATCTATCTATCTATCTATCTATCTATCTATCTATCTATCATTATGCTATCTATCTATCTATCTATCTATTATCTATCTATCTATCATCTATCTATCTAATTCTGCTATCTATCTCTCTTCTCTCTGTATTATCTATCTATCTATCTATCGATCTATTATCTATTCTAATCTATCTATCTATCTATCTATCTATCTATCTATCTATCTATCTATCTATCTAATTCTGCTATCTATCTCTCTCTCTCTCTCTGTATCTATCTATCTATCTATCTATCTATCTATCTATCTATCTATCTATCTATCTATCTATCTCTTTTATCACTCTATCTCTTCTCCTCTATCTCTCCTTCTTCTCTATCTCTCTATCTTCTTATCTCTCTCTATCTCTCTCTTTCTATCTATCTATCTATATTCTTATCTATTATCTTTATCTCTCTTATCTATCTATGCCAGACTGCCATACTGAAAGTGATGCACAGGCACTATAGGTGGGGGAAAGTGCTGTGAGTGATGGATGACAGCTTGCTACTTACATTATGCAATACTGAAAATGATGCACAGGCACTATAGGTGGGGGAAAGTGCTGAGAGTGATGATGACAAAGCTTGCTACCTACATTATTCCAGACTGAAAGTGATGCACAGGCACTATAGGTGGGGGAAAGTGCTGTGAGTGATTATGACAAAGCTTGCTACCTACATTATGCCATACTGAAAGTGATGCACAGGCACTATGGGTGGGGGGAAGAGTGATGGATGACTATGCTTGCTACCTACACTATGCCAGACTGAAAGTGATGCACAGGCACAATGAGAAGGGGAAAGGTTTCTGCGTGATGGATGACAGCTAGCTACCTACATTATGCCATACTGAAAATGATGCACAGGCACTATAGGTGGGGGAAAGTTGCTGAGATGATCTGACAAAGCTTTCGTACCCCTACATTATTCCAGACTGAAAGTGATGCACAGGCACTATGGGTAGGGGAAAGTGCTGTGAGTGATGGATGACATAGCTTGCTACTACATTATGACAGACTGAAAGTGATGCACAGGCACTATGGGTAGGGGAAAGTGCTGTGAGTGATGGATGACAGACACATGGTAGCACAAACACCACACGGTTACACAAACACACTGCCAGAATCACAGTTACAAACACACTGCCAGAATCACACAGTTAAACAAACACACTGCCAGAATTACACAGTTACACAAACACACTGCCAGTCTCACAGTAACACACTATATACAAACATATAAATCTATATAAACAATAAATACATACATTTCATTTCAATAAACAATACCAGCAATGTTTAATTTGTTATAAGTAATCCCTAAGTTCAGTAGATCTGCCAGCAAACTGTATCTTATGCAGCAAAAAAAAGTGCACGTGAAGAGAGGGAAAGTCTATTAGTCATGGGGTCAAAAGGGGCGGGGTTATAACATGTCAGTACAGCAGATAGACAACAAACAGTGCAGAGTGAAGGACACTCCCACCAAAAACGAGCAGAACTTTACAAGCTGATTGCAGAGGCTACAAGCAGAATTTTTTCACAGGAAAGGGATCCTGGGGGCTGGGGCACAGGGGAGTTTATTATACAGAAGTTTTCTAAATATGTCATTTCTGAGAGAACACTTCCTTTAATATTAACCTTATTTAGTTGTTTCTGTACCATATCCTCAGTTACCATTATTGCTACTATACTATATGATATCTGTACTTGGATCTTCTATAGTGTATACAGAGGGGGGGAAAGTATTCAAGACATTTACTTTATCGCCATCCTCCGTAACTAACATCCCCATTAATTAATGGTGCCACATTATCAGTCCTCATCTTCTTACTATTAATATACTTAAAAAAATGTTTAGGCTTAGTGATGCTTTGTTCAGCTATCCTAACTTCATTATTAACTTTAGCTAGTTTGATTGCTTTCTTACACTCCTTGTTACAGTTTTTATAATCCCTAAAGGCCCTTTCCGTTCCCTCGGCCTTAAAGGTTTTAAATGCCTTTTTCTTCCTTACCATTTGCCTCTTTACATCAGAATTCAGCCACATGGGCGCGGATTTATTTTTTTTACATTTATTTCCCAAGGGTATAAATTTAGATGTGAACTGGCTTAAAATCGCCTTGAACACAGTCCACTTCTGTTCAGTACATTTACCTGATAATACATTATCCCAGTTGACATTCTGAAGAGCTGCTTTTAACCTGGGAAAATTTGCCTTCCCGAAATTAAAAGTCTTTGTTAACCCAGCGCAGTTTTCCTTTCGATAACAAAGTCCAAACGCCACTATTTCATGGTCACTATTTCCTAAGCCTCCAGTTACCTTTATAATGGTATTCAAGTTTGGTTTGACTATCTCTGGCTTGTTTAACTGCGGGGTTGAATTTTGTAATGCAACGAAAGGCTGGATGACCCCCATTACACACTGAGCATTTGTGCCTATATCTGCAGTTGGCTTTCCATTTACATGAAGATTCATTAAAGGCCCAACAGGTATTTGTGTGATTGGCTGCTTGAATAGGTTTTCCTGGGTTTGGAAGATTGGGTTAGGGAATAATGTTTGTCTTGGGGCTAACATGGTGAGCCATAAGTCTACGTCTTCCGTACACCAAAATATTTGTTGGTGAATTGACTTCTTTTGTCTGAATTTTTCGTTGTATAAAAACCACCAGATCCCCCATATGCTCTATGAGCCTCTATAACAATGTCTAGATATTTGAATAAAGATCGACCAAGATCAGGCTTTGAGGTGGTCAACACGCTGGCATAAATACAAAATGATTGAAGCCAGTTAGGCAACGTGTGTGCCACTGGCCTCATCCTCCTCTAAATCGCCTGATTTTTTTATCCGTTTTGAACTCCTTTACCGATGGCAGCAAGGAAAGGATATCAACATACTCCCCTTTTATAATTTTTTCCCTCACTGCCATGGGTAAGTGTAATCCCAGGGGGGTAGTTTCACATGACACTACATCCCGAAGACAAGTCTCTGGTACATTCTTGACTGTAGAAACAGCACTATTCTCCTCTGAAACCTTTTTACTGGATTCAGAAGTAGTAACATCCTTTTGAACCTCCCCTTTATCGGTAGCGGTAAAATATTATGGTCTGTATTGCCCATAGCTTGAGTGTTAGGATCCTGCCCTTTGTTTGAATTGTATTGCCCTTGAAATTGACAGAAGACATTAGAGAGTGTATTAAACACTTCTCTTACAGATGCAAATGTGTCATTATCATTATCTGCATCTTTAGCCATATCTGCTTCCGACTGCGAAGAGGGAGACCCAGCTGGTAGTTGAGATGGTTGTGCCATAGACCAATCTTGAGCTTGCTTGGTAGGTAAACAGGGGCCAGCGGCTATAATAGCTACAAGTGGGGTACTGGAGACTGAAGACCCCATATGAACAATAGAAGGGAAGGGGTGGGGAATGGAGTGAGAAATAGCCCCTTTGCTAGCAGAGCCACTTGGAACAGCAGTCTGATTAGCTTGGGCATTTGCATACTGCTTATTTACAGCTGCTCTAGCATTGACAGCCGCAGGAGGAGACATGGAAGGCCACAGGGAACCTTTTGAAGTCTTCCTGTGCCTCTTAGCCCCCCCCCTGAAGCTTTTCCAGGGCGATTCCTGGCTGACTTCCGCTCGTCTCCTGCGCTCCCAGGCACAGCTGGAGTGGCTTTTCTCTTTGACGGCGCTTGGTTTGACCGGCCGTGAAGCTCTGCCCCCGCTGGCTCCGGATTGGAGATCACATCCTCGGTATCCATGGGGACTGACACACCTCCTCTGGCATCCGCGAGATGTGGATTGAGGCTCTGGGCTCTGCCTCCGCTGATGAGACACTCAGCCTCTGGTCTTCCCTCCTTCTGAGTTGACTTCAGGAACTCCGCCAGACGCTTTTCCACTTCAATCGGATCACCAGAGCGACGTAACCATTTGGACACCATCTCTGCTGTGCTTGCTCTTCTGGTCTGCAGTCCTTGATGTTGTGATGAGTCTGGCTGAATTCTGCCAGGAGGGAGATAGACAATAGGGGCTAAGGATGCTGAAAACCAACTTTCCTCAACATCTTGTACAGTCCCCATCCCCCATGCCATGTCTGTCCAGGCTAAAGGCCTGTCCAAAACATAACTACATCAGGCAATGTTTTTGGCTTTCTTAATGTGTTCTCTCAGGGCCTTTTTAGGCATAGGCCACCTAGGCAAAGAACTAGTTTGCCTATGTCACACCAGTACATTTCCTTCAATGTACTGTACAAGGAAAGTGTAAAATGATGAATTCAGCTAAAAGAACTGAGGAGAGCAGCTACAAAAGTAAAAGCTGCTGCAGATTTTTTAACAGAACAAAATGTAGTTTCCTGTAATTTACTTGTACTTTACTTTTTGTCTTGTGTATTGTGTGGGTAATGCAGCAAGAATGTACTATAGTACACACTAGGTGTGGAACGGTGTGACTGGTAATTAATAGGATGTCTATTAAAAAAGCTGGATGAAAATGGACAGTGCCCGGACCATCTACATCAAATGGTATATACTTTAAAAGGAGAACTATAGTGTATAATAAAGTTATTTTTAAAAATCTGTTAAAATGAAAAGTTATAGGGAAAGAAAAATAGGACTGGTAACTCCTACCTCCCAACATTGTTTTTGTGAGGAGCACCAGCCTAAAGAAAACTGATTCTGACAGTCTTCCTCCTGGCTTCAGCACTATCTTTAATACAGGGCTAACCTGGCAAATAAAAACTGTATATGCTGTAGCTCCTTAACAAAAGGATATTGTGAGGTAGGAATAATCAATCCTACCTCCCTGCCCCAGGTACTTTCCGTTTTTAAAAAGTTTATTTTTAGAGTATAGTTATCCTTTAAAAGGGGAAAATGTTTCTACATCTCCAGACATATCCTAATCAAAATACACACAGGACACACCAGTATGTGCTTCATACAAAATTAATCTTTTAGTCAAACTGAATATAAAGCAAAGACACTATACCCACTTCCATTTAGTGTTTTTACCTAAGAAAATACCACAATGGGGTTGATATGTTCTCGGGGAAAAATAGAATTTTTAATAGCATGAAATTTGTTTTTCTAAAGTTAAACATCTTAGTTAATTTTCAGCATATTTGACAATATTTCATAATCACTATTCCCTACTTTCATCTCCATAATGAGCTCAGGGTTATTAGATACTACCCGATTCAACTAAGCATCTTTTTTTTAGTAGGATCTCCTACAATCTATGACAGAAAATGCATGTCTCTGAATGTCTGGGTAACTGGAATGTTCCCTGAACATTTGTCATTTGTTATCTGTATATAGAGGTGAATTTGCTCCTTTTCACTAGCATTTGGTGGTTTGTAACAGACACCTACAGTTAATTTACCCACCTTCTTGCTTTGTGTGCACCTATACTGCTTCAGCTATATTTTTATACCCATAGATCTTTCATCTTTTAAATACATTACCCAGGAAAAAACAGGCTACTTTCAAGCTTTTACAAATAACCCTTTAACCCCTTTTTTGACCCCCTTTTCATTCATGTACAAGTTAATGGATGGTGTGATCTGACCTGTGTGCTGCCATCTGGTGGTGAATTGAGTGAGTGATTGCCCAACATGCAATCTAATGCAGCCAGCAAATCACCGAAATTGCATTGAAGGGCAGCGTGAATGGCTGCCCTTCAATTGGATAGGATAGTAACAAACCAAGACAGAGGCAGAGCTTCATATCTTCAGAGGATCTCTAAACTGCACAGAGTCACCTTAGAGATCCTCTAAGTCAGAGTCAGTGAGTTGTGAACTTCAGAAGAGACACACATGGCAAGAACCACAACTAACTCAGGACAGAGGCAAGCTCACATTATTGTAATTTATTTACCAGCTTTATATAGACATCCCACCCTATCAATGTTAATTTTCAGGACACCTTATCCCTCATCACTCAGTGTGCAGTGTTACAGTAAGCCCCCAAGTTCACAAACAACCCAGTGTTAAAGCCAGCCCTCCAGTATTAATGCCATTTACAGAAAGGCCAACGAGCCTAGACAAAATAACAGACTTTGGGCTAGGCCACACTATCTCGATTTCGGGTATGTGGCGATTGCGCATGCGTTTGCGAATCTGCATTTTTATGCGCAATTGCATGCGTTTCCCCATCTCTAAAGAATAAAAAAACAAACGCATCAAAATCGCACTGAAATCGCACACCAAATCGCACCCGATTGCGTTAGTGGCCGTGTCCTTACACTTGAAATTTAAGTTCCATCAGCCACTTACTTCATTAGCAGTGGTTTACCTCTCAATCCTCTAGCTGCCGGCTCCCACAAAGTTTTTTTTTGGCAGTGTCCCTAAAGTCTGCTATTCATCCTTATCTCTACTATGAGGTCAGCAGGGAGAATACATGGTAGTCAGAAGATATCAGGATGAATATAGTGAACTTATGAACATTGGGCCATATTTATAAATGTATTAATGTACGATCACGGTCGTAAATGTACAAATTTTACAGACACTTTAGTTCATTATTTCAAACAGGAACATTGCAAAGTCAACTACGACTATCTTAATGAAATAAGGCTGCTCCTCTCTGGCCTGGGGTGTAACTGCAGGGCCCCGGGCCCAACTGCATGATTGGAGGTTCACTTCCGGAAGTTTGGTCTGGTCTTTTAAACAGCTGATCGCATGTATGTTTCCTTCATACGCATTATGTTTTAAAGGAACACTAAACCCATAAAATTGACTAAGTGCCATTCGTTTCTATTATTCACAGGGAGGTGAGAACGCTTATTCTCACCTCCCTGTGAATAATAGGACCGTGGGGGGAACCTGGACTTACTTACCTGCCGCTCCACTCGCAACCGCTCAGTCTCTGAACAGCTGTTCTGTCCCGATCGCGCGCCTATCTTTTGAATTGGCGCGCATGCGCCAAAGATAGGCGCGTGGTCGGGCAGCGGCTGTCAGACTGAGCGGCTGCGAGTGGAGCGGCGGGTAAGTAAGTTCCGGTCCCCCGAGCGTCCTATTATTCACAGGGAGGTGAGAATAAGCGTTCTCACCTCCCTGTGATAATAGAAACGAATGGCACTTAGTTATTTTTAAGCACAGTTGGAGTTTACAGTCCTTTAGCTGATCTTGTTGCAGGCACTCTTACCGTCCAGGCCCATAATTGCGGGGGGTGGCGGGAGCAGTAGTTACACCACTGTCTCTGGCACAAACAAAGTGCATAAGCAAAATATGCACACAATTTCAAAATAAAAATCCTAATACATGCTTGTACTCTAAATAAAAGTTACAACTGTGCAACTATGGCAAGTCCTATTCTGAAACGCTTTTTTTCGTAATCCAAATCACTGCGGCTGCATCTGTATTTTATAGTGTAAAATAACAGCGCTGTCAAAAAATTTTATATTATTTTCTGCAGTTTAAGGCTGCAGTTGCATATTACGGACGTAGTCTAAAATACTTGCAATAACCAATACCAGTGGCATTCTACAGCCACTGTAAAGGTACAATACTGTGAAAAGGCAATTCCACATCTTCAAAATATGCATTATGTAATAATATTTTTGGTTTTGTTTTATAATTGTCAAATGTTCATATTAAGGGGGAATTAAAGTAAAAAAAAAACACTTGGGCTAGAAACTCTAGTGCATAGTACACAATGCTCTTGCTCAGAGTGACATCAGACTAATAACAGTCAAGTTACATGGCTTTAAAGTTACCCCTGGGTATCACACATGCCAAATAGACATGCCTGAGGGTAAATAGCGAATTCCCTATCGATTTTGCCTGTATACTTATTTAGCAGAACTAATTCATGCTGCATCTACATAAGATTAAAATAGTAATGCATTTTACTATCAACTATTTATATGGATTTTATTAGAGAAAAAAATCCTAATCCTGTTTAAACGGGATGTCTATAATATATTTGTGGTTTTTTTTTTGTTTTTTTCTACTACGTAAGTATGGGGAATTACAGCAATCAATTCCAAGGTATTTTTTGTGTGTCTCAGGTTAAAACATACCCTCCAACATTTACCTTTAATATGTGCGGAAATGTCTGTAGCTCGTAATTATTTTTTCTCTCTATCAATTCAGGAGAGTAAAGGTGGCCATACACCAGCACGATATTACTTACCCACCGCGACCGCTCATGCTACGTTCCTGCGATCCTGCCGGAACCACCTCTCCCGATCTATATGCGATCGACATGCGATCGCAAAATGAATGGGATTTTGCGATCGCATGTCAGTCGTATATAAGATCGGGAGAGGTGGTTCCGGCAGGATCGCAGGAACTCGCGTGAGCCGTCAGTCGGGTAAGTAAATCGTGCTGGTGTATGGCCACCTTAAGGTTAGGGCTCAATTGAAGTGGCCACACCAGGTGTTCTGGGACCATTTGCGTTATGTTGGTTGGAGCACAGGTGATCACCATTTTTAGGGTGATTTGCATGAACTCCGATCCCTGAAAATGACAGATTTTAGCAGACCCTGTACAGCATATTGTTTTATTTTTAAAGGGACATTGATGTGTGTTAAAGGGCCAATTATGCTTGTTACAAATGCTGCAACATATTCAATATTGTGCAAAAACATACCCCTAACCCTCCCTGTTCAAAAAGTACATTTATAGAAACAACATGGTGCAGAGTTGCAGGGGGAGGTGAACCAGATTATAACAAAGCTCAGTGCAATGCATTTCTTATCAGTGCACCTTGTTAAAGGGGAATGTTGGAGGGTATTCAGAAATTTGCTTCTTTGTACAATTTGTTTGCCTCAAACTTTAAAATGTAAACGTCTCTATTGTAAGTTGGTCAGAAGGCCCATTTAATTACTTATTTAATAAACATTTAGAAATGAAGGCCATACCCTACAGCAGGGGGAGGATAATAAAGTAAACCTGATCCTAGCACAGCTGTATGTATTTAAATGTGAATGTTGCAGGTTAGGATAAATATGTCCCTACAACACTTTTTATTTATTATCCTTCTTTAGGCCATGTTCACCCCCAAAACTAAAAATTTACCCAACTATTGGCCCCACTGTGTAGTAAAAAATCCTTATCATACATATCTGCTCCTTATGGTACTCCTGCAGTGCTTCTCCAAAATCCAGAAAAACTGAAGAGCAGGAGGGAATGGTTTCTGCCTCCTCCTTGTCCTCTGATAGTGGCATGCACGGGGGAGCCCTTTCCTCCCTCCCACCTTCTTGATACCTCCATGACTGTCTTTCACCTAGCGTAAAAAGTTTTTTATGTAATGTAGGGCACCCCTGCCCACCCCCAGCCAGTGGGGTGACATTTTTGGAAATGTTACATATCCAAAAAAAAAAAGAATCAGAAGTCTATTTACAGCCCTTCCCCCCTGCTGCTTTCTGCATTGCTGACAGCCTTGTCAATAATTGGCTGTCTCTCAGCTGCCCATCTGGCCCCTATTTGCAAGTTCCGGCAAACAGGGTTGGATCAGAGCGCTGCAGGAGCGAGGGTCTATAAGTAGAGTTCTGGTTCTTTTTTTAGCAATCTAACATAGCGGCTGGGGGTGGGCAGGGGTGCCCTACATTATATAAAAAAACATTAAGAGGGTGGAGATAGCCTTTATGGTTAAGGACCTCATTTGTTAGTTAAAGAATGCAAATGTTAGTTAATGGGTGAAGGTATTAGCTAAAGGGTAACTGTGGTATCCATACAAGTGTCCTATATTGAAAAGGATCTCTCATACCTTTCAAACAAGCCTAGGGTGATGTATCTAGCTTTTCAAGATCTTAAGTTATAGGCTTGTAAATTTACACTTTCTTGACTGCCCTGTCTCTGTGACAAGCATGTGTTTTAAGTTATGTATGATGCAGCTAATGATACTCTGTCCAGTGGGCATGCTCCAACCTTAAACTTGGAGGCATACCGCAGGCGATGTTACAGCTCATATACTACTATGACTTTGGATAGACTGCAGCTAGAAGCATGATCATGAAGTCAAGGTAGGAGTGTGCTCTTTTTAATTAATATGGAAACCACAGTTCCCCTTTAATGACTGAAGGTGTTAATTTTTAATGAGGTTTTGGTTTTACTTTTTAAGAACACAATACACAATGAAATAACTATAGACATAATAAAACAAATCAAAATGTATATATTTCTATATTTATTTTTTTAGTTAGAAAGCTGACAGATATAGTGCTAATCTGTTATGCAGCATAATGTTCTTCTCCCCCTTACCTCAGAGATGGCTGTAATCTATATACATATATATAAAAGTCAATGTATGTATGTGTGTATGTTTGTATGTTCCAGAAACTTTAAAACAGCTGGAACAATTTTCTGAGACTTTGGACCTAAGGAAAAGCATAGGCTACTTTATAACTTTTAAAAATGCCTCTGTACCCCCTTTTTCTGACATTTTTTAAGTTAATTAACCTGTGTGCTGCCATCTGGTTGTGAATCGAGTTAATTGCACACCTTCCAAATATCAAAAAATTGTTCACGGGAGTACAATGCTTTACTTTTTAATTTTGTTCTGTTGTTGCTTGTGATAGGAGGATAAGGCTTTCAATTATGAGGAGCTGCAGACCATGTGATGTAGCAATTTCATGTGACCACACACTCGGTCACCTCCTCTCACTTTTGGTTTGCCCAGAGTCAAGATTGAGAGGTAAATTGACCAATCGAAGATAAGTCTCTTGTACTGGGGGGTTGGGCAGGCAGTTACCAATGGAGATCACAGTTTTTAGCAGTCTGGTGCAGAGTTCAGAGTGAGTGCTTATTACTTAATGGACACCTTCATTTATAGGATGTGTATATGATTATATCTAATCCTACACTAATATACTTTTAGTGTATATTGTTATTTGATAATTAAAAGGAATGGATTACATTGCACATAGTTTATTGGGGCCAAGTCTTTATAAAATGTGACAGCATTCTACTTTGTGGTTGGTAAATTCCAAAATGGGTTATATTAAGATGTGGTTGTAAAATACCAGTACTATAATTTTGGGTATAACCGTTTAAAAAAAATAGCCCTTTAGTGCTAGGAATGCCAGAGACTGCACTGGTTAGCTTGTCATTGGTGCAATAATAAGTTATGGGGTTCAGAGTATTCCTTATACTGCTATCTGGCTATACTACTTATTTTTTCATGCACAGTACAAAGAGACTTGCTGTCATGTGATATTTGAGAAGTTGTGTACATCTCCTTAAGATATTGTTTAATGGCAAGCTCCCAAAAGAAAAAACTAATTGCACAAACTATTGATTTCCAGTCTAGTAATGATCCCTCTGCAATGCAGCAGTTTCTCTATATACATTATTAGAGAAGAACAGGATGCTATCTGCTTTGTTTATTAGCTCTACATGGCATATGACCTTTGCACAGGTCACACAGCTTATTCTCAGTACATAAAGGGGACTGACAGACCGCCCAAACAAGTAGTGTCAATCACATCCAGGGGCTGGGAGTTGTTACTGGGCTTTTTCCAGACTGCATAGCAAAGTATTTTTGGCAAGACACATGCTTAGATGTGCAGGGTGAGGAAAGAAGAGCAGAAGTGTATCAAACAGATCTGACAGTGGTAGCACATGGCCAGGTCCTTGGTTGAAAGCTCTGATCTGTGTAGTCATTTTCAGCTTTTGCCTTAACCTAAGGTAAGTTGTTGTTTACAGTCCTTTGTATGCTTTTGTCATGGCGAATCATTGGTACTTGGTATAGCTGGTTCTGGCTATAATATGAATTCATGGTTATATTGTATGGATCTCTTACCCTTGCTCATATACTATGTTTTAAAATGTAAAAAGGAAAGAAGATTTGCTTTAAAATTAAATTTTATATTTCCTACCCCCTTAGCAAATGCTAGGTACATACATGCAAGATCTTTAAAAGATGCAAGATTCTAATTTTTAAAGACATAGGGGGTTATTCAATAAAAGTTCTTATCGTTTAAAATGGTGCTAATTTTGCCCCAACCAATCAGATGTTAGCTTTCAAATGCTACATAAGTTCTAATTAGTTGGGGCAAATCTCTCTGTAAATGACTAGGGGGAGTGTAGAACCTCTATAAATAGTTCTCTATACTATGGCACGCACACATAGCAATCATCAAAAATAGCAAATCTTTATTGTTATCCACATGATGTCAACAAATTGCTTATGAAGGTTCTCATTCATCCAGGTCATGGTATATCTGCTGTATTCAGTTAGATCAACTGGACTTATAGTTTAGTTCTTGAAGACATTTTGCTAGTTATCCAACTGGCTTTCCCAATTAACATATAACAGTCAGGTGTAAGGGACCTTCTGAATGCAAGGTGTAGATACATTGAGGTTAAGAGGTGTTATCGAAACTGCCCAGAGTAAGGTGTACAATGCGGATTTGATACGCTGGGCAGTTCCTATAACACCTCTTAGCCTCAATGTATCCACACCTTGCATTTAGAAGGTCCCTAACACCTGGCTGTCATATACTAATTGGGACTTTCCAGGGCGCTTATTTGCGAACATATTCTTGTACAAGTCATTCTGAAATTTTGCCTTTTAAGGGTATATGTGGTCTTCATACAAGTGCCCTTCATTAAAAAGAACTTTCCCATACCTTTCAAACAAGACTAGGATGATGTCTACTCTAGCTTCTCTGGGTCTTAAGTTAAAAGCTTGTAAAGTTACAGTTACCAAGGCTATCCTGTCTGTGTCATTGTAAAAGGTGTGTGTTATAAGCTATGTGATAAGCCCCACCCCCCAAAATCAATCTTTTCTGATACTAGTTACAGACCTGCAAACATTTTCATCTACCTTTGGACCCAAACTCTTTTACCCATCCTTTTCCACAGCCAGACCTCCTGATAAATGTTCCCTCTAATAATCTACTGATTGTGTGTGAAAAAACAGGGGCAAGTGCAGGGTTTTCCAAGGGGGGATTCCTCAATGGGTTACCATTGAACATGCACTGTAGGAAGTTCATGAACAAATACATCCAAATATTCAATTATTTATAGATCATATAATAATATTATAAATGTTTCCTACATGTTATGATCATTATCACAGTTAGCCAATACATTTATCCCCTTTACTTCACATTTACTAAATTCATTTTACCTTGTGCATTACTTTCCTTACAAACCTGGCATAAAATTTAAAGGGCATGTCCATCCTCATAACTTAAAGGGTATGTCCACCCTAAAATGTATTTTTTAGCGGCAGCCAATCACGGACGCGACTGCCGGTCCCACCCCTCTGCTTGCATTTTGCAAGCAGAAGACCGGGTCGCAGTGGAGGAAAGAGGAGAGGTAAGTAAGAGTTTGGGGGGCTTTCTGAATATAAAAAATACCCGGTTGGGGCTGGGGGACATGGGGGAGCAGGATATTAAAGGGGAGTTACACTAGGGGGAGGGATAGTAGAGGGGGAGGGAGAGGGAGGGAGGGGGGAGAAGGGCTGCAGTACGCATGGCAGAATTCTCCCGGAGGCCAGGTAGCAGGCAGAGCCCTATATGGACTCTGCTAGCCTCCTGGTCGTCAGTTTTTGGGACTTTGGGGGGGGACTACAGGAGAACCAGATGGAGCTGGGATGTGAGGTAAGGATTACACTACACTACATGGTGGGGCCAGTAGTTGGGGGGATTATAGTTTTAGGGGTGGACATGCCCTTTAATTTTGCATAATACTTAAGCACCCCCCTAAATTTACACATCTGGACCCCTTGCCACGTCTCTCTGCTACTCTACAGCTTCTTGGTCTGGACATCAGTCAAATCCGTGATGCTTATGTCACTGCCAATGACTACTGGACATACCTAAAGCTGCTTCCTCTATGGCTGTGTGACATCCTATCTTATAGAATTCAATGCCAGCAATTGACCTCTAGTGTAAGCAGAATGGCACTGGAGAAAATCTGATCACGGCACCACGCCCCCTAGCGGTGCTTGAGGCTGTGTGGCAAGTAAATACACATACAGCAGCAGAAATGTCTTCTACCAGCTGTTGAGGGATTGGTTTGTGTAAGGTTAGAAGAATTTTTCATAAAGGTAAGAGGTAAAGGTAAAAATTTGTTTGGGGGGCCTTCAACAATTAATAATTAAATTATGAGTGTGGACATGCCCTTTAGGGCCCTTTAGGGCTAAGCCACACTAGTGCATCTCTATATGGGTGGCCACACTGCGTATGCTATGCTATGTTACAATCTATTTTTAGGGTGCATTGCATCAACATTTTTTGCTAATCACATGTGCAGTGATAAAGCAAAAAGTTCCCAAATGGATGGTAACGTGTGAAATGTGCGGCAATGTGTGAGTGCTTTGTGAGCATGTTACCGTCCAGTTCAGTGTGGCCACAGCCTTAAAGTGGATTTTTCAGTAAGCAAATCCAAAATTGAAACAGGAATATTAATTTTTACCCTACCTATAATGGATAACTTAACTTTACAATGCAAATAATAAATAGGCACCAAGAATTATTTGCAGAATGTGAAACAGATATATAACATAAATAAAGTTTGGGCTGCCCAGACAAGTACTGTACTGCATATAAACCCAGACTCAGCAATCACCTCAAGGCAGCTGCAGGGTAATATTGATACAGTTCTCTATGCTGCTGCCAATCACAGGGCAAACTGGAGACATTTATGAAACAAAATAAAATGCTGTTTCTCACTCAGGATATGTACCATATGTAACAATCTATGTAATAAGTACTAGGAGAAGTACAGCAGCAGACTGAAACCTTTCACTCAGCAAGCAGAAAGGACGGATTCCAGGCACTGGTAATCCCCCCTCCTAAACACACCACTGAGAGGCACCTGGTGTGCTTGTACTGTATATTTAAATATACCAGTCTGTAAGTTTTTAATGATTGGGAAATGTTTACACGTTCCATGTTATATGTTTTGTCCAGCTTCTGTGAGATGCCATGATGATTCTTTACATGGGGGTACTATTTATGCTAAAGGTTAAAGGGCATGTCCACCCCCAAAACTATAATCCCCCCAACTACTGGCCCCACCATGTAGTGTAGTTTAATCCTTACCTCACATCCCAACTCCATCTGGTTCTCCTGTAGTCCCCCCCCAAAGTTCCAAAAACTGCCCACCAGGAGGCTAGCAGGTCCATATAGGACACTGCCTGCTACCTGGCCTCCCGGAGATTCCTGCCATGCGTGCTGCAGCCCTTCTCCCCCCTCCCTCCCCCTCCCTCTCCCTCCCTCTCCCTCCCGATTCTACTATCCCTCCCCCTAGCGAAAAACCCCCTTATATTCTGCTCCCCCCTGTCCCCCAGCCCCAACCGCATGTTTTTTTTTAAAAAGCTCCCCAAACTCTTACTTACCTCTCCGCTTTCCTCCGCTGCACTGAATGACCGGCAGCCGCGTCCGTGATTGGCTTCCGCTCAGCCAATCACAGACGCGACTGCGGTCCCGCCCTGCTTGCATTCTCGCAAGCAGAGGGCCGGCAGTGCCGGCGGAGGATCGAGGGGAGGTAAGTAAGAGTTTGGGGGACTTTCTGAAAAAAAAAAATATGCGGTTGGGGCTGGGGGACATGGGGGAGCAGAATATTAAAAATGTATTTTCGGGGTGGACATAGCCTTTAAAGCCAATTGTTTTATAATAACATTGATTCTTATTGTTGAAAAGATGTGCTAAATAATTACCCACTAACACTATTATATTATTGTACTGATGAATGATCTTTATATACTGAATCTAAATATGGTCCTCAAAGTGTCCTGCTGTTCTAGTGTATTGTATTGTGTTTACTTTCTTAAAGGGAAAGATCCATTGGAAAATATAATTATTTTTAAAATGCTTAGTTTATATCATGCATACCTAGGTAGTCTACATATTATCTTCCATTTTGAAAAATCAGTTCAGTTTATGGGCCATATTTATCAAATATAAATTATACAGGCCTAATATACATTTCCTATAACCTCCTTTGGGACTTAAAGGACAACTCCACCCTCATAAGAACATCTTTTAGAAAGAATGGCCTCTTTAAAATATGTTGATATATCATAGTTTGTCCTATGAATTCATTACTGTATGCCTGCTATGCTTCTGGAGGCCTCATGGAAACTGAGCAATTTAGTGACCTGTACTGAGCCTGGGCATGCTCAGAAGAGACAGACAGTGGATTAACATTCACTCATTGGCTGTGATGTCAACTGTCAAATCCATAACTGAAAGTTACTAACTGGAAGAACCAGGAAGCAGAAACAAGGGAAACAGGACATTGTGCAGAATTTCAGGTTAGACTTATATATTTCACATTTCAAACTATTACCATTTAGGGTTTTGGGGAGTGAATTGCCTGTATGTAAGTTTTTATTTTGGACTTGCCCTTTAACGCAACTGGAATAAAGTTGGAATATGTGACTTTTACAGCATTTCCCCTCTATTTTTTTATTTGCTCAGTGTGCAGATAATTATTATCTGTGCTAACACAAAATTTAATTTTTTTGTGCTGCATAAAACAAATAATGACTTTTCTTGTACTTCTTCAACATGTCTAGTTGTGTGGGCATGCTTGAGTGCAGTTTTGAGGAAACTGCCAAGTACCAGCAAAAACACTTTCTTTACAATATTAGTCCAGAGTTTTAGCTTCAAAATTTGTGTCAAAATGCCAAACTACATAGGACTGTTCATCCTGCAGCCATCTTGTTTTTGAAAGGTCTGTGGTTTGCCACTGAAAGCTACATATTGTACATCCCTTTATTTTTCTGCCATTTCTTCCCCTGCATTGTTCCTGACTCTTCATTACAGTCATTACATTCATTATTCCAAATAGATTTGACATCTCAATGTTCAGCTTTACAAGACCATGCTACATATAATGTTTGCGAATAGTAATGAATAGTAAAGAAGAAACATCCTACTAGGAAGCAAATTATGTAACACAGTGCTCACTGTACACAAAGAAGAGGTCAGTAAATGCAAAGGATATGAGAGAAATACATATGAGAAATAGCTGCATACATAGGAGAAATGAAATTGTGAAAAATAATAAATGTTTCATATATGGACTTTATCAAGGGACTGCTGTTTTTCTGAAAGAATGAATTTCATCAAATGAAGACAAAAAGAAAGTTGAAAGCTGGGAAAAGGAGGTAGGGTGGCTTGAGAAGGTGGATGGAATCAAAAGCCTTGCTAGGGGAAGGATGTATTATAAATCAATATGTTTAAAGTCTTAAGGGATGCTTGTGTATGTGTTTGTAGGCTGTAAGTCTGGCTGATTTATCTACCCAAGTAAACCAGACTTACCAGCTGACGTTCCTGTGGCGGCCATTTGACGATAAACTTTTGATCACAAAGCGAACAAAGGCAGGTTAGTCGACTAGAAAGCAAGACTATTATTTGCATTAATAAAAGTACTGCAAATGGGCTTCATGTTTATCATAAATAGATTTTGAAGGAGATGCACAATGTGCTTACTTTCTTTGTTACCATGATATAGTAATCACTTTGCAGTGCATTACTGCATTACAGGAACCCAGTAAGTATGATTAGAAACGGACCACAACAGACAGTCTATGTTTGCTGTCCATTTTATTCTGTATTTAGTGCTCTGTTTTCGCTATATTTTTTATCAAAACGCGTCCGTTTCCAGACAGAAATGCATTCAGCAGTATGTTTTTTTTAACAAACTGGGTCAATCCGATCTGTTAAAAAACGGACCACAACGTGCATTTCTGTCCTGAAACTGATCTAGTGTGACCTAAGGGTTTATGGCTCCCTCTAGAACATGTACTGCGTAGTGCCAAACTTAATTGTTTAATAATTGCATCAGGTGAATAGCACAGTTTTACTAATGCTAGCTAACCTGATTGCTTTGTTTTATACTTATTTGTCTGCCTCTCTTCTCAGTGATTAAATTATAGCAGGAATAGATTTTTAGATTTTAATCTTTGGTCTTAAAAAAGTGTAACTGTGAGGTTTCCATCGTTGAATGAATGTGTAGAGAACCATTAAACATACAGTCACTTTGGAGCAGAAGTTTGTTAAATATTCAATCTGCTAGGTCAGTTTAAACTGTTGGTGTTTAAATTGTAGGTCCTATGAGAATCCAATTCCCTTTATGATTTCAAATGCACACAAGACTTAAAGAACTTCAGTAAACAGAAGACAAAGATGACGCGGGAAGAGGAATTACCAGATTGGCAGACATCGAAAGAGTTCTATGAGAAATATGAGCCAAAAGAAATATTGGGAAGGTAAAGTACATAATGTTGCTTAGCTATGTGTACTGTACAGATGTAATCATTTATTTTATGTTGGTTGGGTAGTGTAGGCATGTGGCTATGAGCCCTGAGTACATTATTACACATTTTGAATGGTAAATTTTGAATGGTGTCACACCACACAAAGAGGACCAAAGTAATTTTGGTTAATAAATACATTTGCAAAATTAAGATTTCCCCTGTTTAAAGGAAACTTTCCTATGCAGTGTTACATTGTGTTGATCAGTGGTCTCCAACCAATGGCACACTTAGGCCAAATCCCCCAGCATGTTAAAGAATAACCAATCAATATCAGGTTTACTATTTTGCCCTGTCCAGTTGTTTTGTGTATTAAAATATTTTTGATGGCTGTTATTTAACAGCTAGACCGATTTTCCAAATTAACAGATTTTGCAGAAGAATCTGTCTAGAACATTCAGCTGGCTGGTGAATTTCATGCAATGTTGTTAGCGTTACTTTTGCTCTGATTTTCGTGATAGCAAATTAAATATTAAATATAGAGTTTATTAACCAGACTTTGCTGATACAAAACTATGTTTATGGTACCCCCCAGTAAATATATAGAGGGTAGAAAGAAATAGCAGATAGTGTAGTATGACTAAAACAGTATGTTTTAAAAATGCTACACTTAAACGGCATTAAAACCCTGTAAACCCCCCCACACACACACATAATAATACCCAGGGTGAGCACCTAATTAAGCAGAGTAAGCTTTCCAAAGTTCTAGTAGTCTATTATTGTATTTTATAGATATATTTACATATAATACACCAGGCTCTGGTTATTTAATGGGAGGTGCAGTAGAATATTTCATTATTAAAAAATCGCTCAACTAAGCTGAATAAATCTTTTATAAACCTCTGTTTCTTCTCACTGAGCCGGTTACATCTGTAAGTTTACGGATTTTCGGACTTGACTTAATTTTGCGAAGGAAGTGCAGAAGCATACTACTGGTACACATCCATTTAACTGTCAGGGTTATTCAATAAAAGTTCTTATCGTTAAAATTGGTGCTAATTTTGCCCCAACCAATCAGATGTTAGCTTTCAAATGTTAAATAATAATATGATTGGTTGGGGCAAAATTAGCACCATTTTTAAGAACTTTCATTGACTCTACCTGTTTATGTATTATAAGATATAATGCATCCCTTACAACTCTAATATTTAGATATTAAGTCACCTTCCCTAACCTGTAAGAAAGACACAAGGCCACTGGTAAAAAAAACAATCAAAAAACGGGGTTGTTAAAATATTTTACAAAATAAAAATTAGTGTTATGTTTGTTAAGCTTAGTACACACCCATCAAATGTCTAATGAAGGGCTGTTCCAGCCCAATATTTCCCATGGCCTGTGACCACTCAGTCAGGCGGTCAGACATTGTTAGTAGTCCAACCCTACTGGATCAATGAACGACCAAGCAGTCACACACGTGCCATAGTCGGACTATATGGGCGATCATCATCACTCGGGCATCAGGTGCACAAGTCACACATGTGTGCTAGGCTTTAGCCTAATTTACACTACCTTTAAAAACGTGATCTAGCAATAGGACACATTCTGGTTTTACTTGTAATTCCCTGCATTATCTTGACTTGACTCTACTAGAGATGGATATGTCAAGATAACATAATTAGATTTAGAAATAATAATTAGAGAAATAATATATATTATGTTTAGATATATATTCGATTATACATTACTAAATGTGCTGTCAAATTAGGAGCACATCAGGATACTGCGAGTGACAAGTGTATTTAGAACCATCTGTTTTCTAGATACTGTATATAGACTTGGATGGGAAGGTCAGGTCAGGGTGGAAATGGACCTAAATTGACATGTGCTTGTTTTAGTGTACAACTGTCCCAATTATAAAACAAACAAGGGAGGCACATTGCTTCCATGAAACGCTTTCTTGTGTTGACCACATACATACACAATGAGTAGATTCATTGAAGCAGTGTGTCTCCCTTGTTTGTTTTATATTTGGGATATTGATAAGAGATAGCACCTGCAGAACAGTGACAAGTTGCTAATAAACAAAATGTGTGAATAGGATTATTTGTTAATTATAGTTAACAACTGACACATCATTTGATCTCATCAACAATATATGACCATTGGAAACTACTGTTAAGAATCACTAATTTTTTTGCCCATTACAGGAAACTAGCATTGAAAGAGGGAACCAGTACCAACTGTCACTATTCCAGCTACAGCAAAACTATACATAACAGAAGAGTTTATGATACTAAGGCACCTGATTGACAGCTGAAATGTAAGATGTTTTAGACTGGATATCTAAAGAAATAGGAGACAGATCAACAAAAAATGGTAAAGTGATAGTTGGGAAGAATTAAAGTTTCCAGTAATGGGCAAAAAAACAAGTGATTATTAACAGTAGTTTCCAAATGTTACATATTGTTGATTAGATCAAATGATGTGTCAGTTTTATACTATAATTAACAAAAAGTCCTATCCACACCTTTTGTTTTTTTTGCAACTCGCCACTGTTCTGTAAAGGGCTACCCTGTGCATGATACAGTCACTCCCAGAAGACAGATTAGAGGCAAAAACCTTCTTGAAGACAGCTCCTACTCTTCAGTTTCCTGGACTTTAGACAAGCACTGCAGGAGAACTAAAAGGAGCAGAGATGTAAGGTAAGGATTTTTTTTAACTACACAGTGGGGCCAGTAGTGGGTTAAATTTTAGTTTTAGGGGTGGACATGCCCTTTAACATCGCATACTTGAGTTTTTTCTTTCAAGTTATGGGCCCACTGTATTTGTCTCCCTCTACCCTGCCTCTGGCATTGTGTTGGCAAGTTGAAAGGGCATTTTAATGATCTTTGTTTTCTTAGAGGAGTGAGCAGCGTAGTCAGACGGTGCATTTTCAAACCCACACGAGAAGACTTTGCTGTGAAGATTATAGATATCACTGGGGATCACTTAACCCAGCAGCAGATTGAAGAATTACGAGAGTCTACAATCAAGGAAATTGATATCCTGAAGAAGGTATCAGGATTCCCTAATATCAGTAAGTGTTTCCACCAATGTCCTTTAACTGTGCCAGGGAAAAGGTGGGTAATCAGGAAATTTTCCCTTATTTGTTTCAATGTAATTCATGGACTGGCTTGTATTTTATACTTGCCATACAAAGAGCAATTAAAATCATGCAAAGCATTAGGTTGCGAAGGTTTACCTTATTTATAAATCAAACAAAACCAGTTTTAAAACAGGAGGCATTTTAACCACCACACATGTCCTGGGATGAAAATGCTGAACCATACTGGGCTGTGCACCATTCACTTGTATGGTAACTATCCTATATGATCCAGTGGTTACTTCTAATCCTGAAGAGTTAAAATGATCCAATTTTCGGTTCAGTGTTAATGTGCATATTTAGTAAAAACTTGTTTTTTGCTGCTGATCAGTTTAGAAACTTTATACCTGTGCCATGTATATGAATGTATTTATTTCCTTAAATACCATTAAAATATTAAATATTACATATCAATACAATTATACAAATATTTAATCCATTTACATTGATCCCTGTCCCTGAGAGTTTACAGTCTATGTGCACATTAAAACATCTTTACGTCTTCACGTTAAGCAATTTAAAGGGGAGCTATTGTGCATATAAAGTTTTTTCAAAAACAGTTAATATTAAAAGTACCTGGGGCAGGGAGGTAGGATTGGTATTTTCTACCCCACAATATTCTTTCAATCAGGAACATCAGCAGGAAGAAAACTGCTTCTGCTAGTCTTCCTGAGTGCTTTAGCAATATATTTAACACAGGAAGGCCCAGGGCACTAACCTGGCAGATAAAAACTGCTGTAGATCCTCAATGAAACAATATTGGGAGGTAGGAATAGTAAATCCTACCTTGTCCCAGGTGCATGTTAAAAGCTGCATGTGATGCAGATTGTTTTTCCTTGCTTCCTGTCAATCTACATTTTCAGTGAAAGAATGGTATATATCACTCCTATAACACACAATTCACTGACATTAGCCTGGATATAATTTTTAGGTTGTTATAAAAATGTAATCTTTGCTCTTAAAAAAATAAAATATTTTTCTTTCTCTATTGGGGATTTTCTAAAATGCTTCTTTGGTCCTATTTTATAGTTCAGCTCAAGGACAGCTATGAGTCTAATACTTTCTTCTTCCTCGTGTTTGACTTGTAAGTATGTTGTTTTCTATTTTTGAAGTGTGTTTTAACTGACGAGTGCCTGCAGTTAAGAAACTGGGAAACCATTTGATCATTTACTGAGCATGTCTCATAGGAGGCACTGGTGTGAGGCTGTAAAAAGCGTTGGAATGGCTGCACTCTCTTTATTCTAATAAAAGACCAATTTATTATTTTTAGAATTTCAGGAAGTTAGGAAACTTCCTATTAACTGCTATTAATATCAGAAACACTCTCTGAACTTTAGGTGGAATGTTTTCAACTAAAGGTACCTCTACTTCCTAGCAATCATGTGTCACAATTGCAGACAGATTTATTTACCTAAGGAAATACAGGTCTTTTAATTCTTTAAAAAAGCAGCTTAAAGTGTATTCATAGGGGAAGAGTATTTCTAGGGTACAGTTTAGCAGATTCAAGTTCTATAGACAAGGCTTGGTAGTATACATCAAAGCAAAAAGTTCCTTTGCAGTGCCCTGAACATTAATTTTATATGGAAACTTCACATTTTGTTATATCCACTAATTTCATCTTTTTATGATAGTATTTAGAAGACAGATATACTCTAAAATTTACAAAGGTTGTTATGTATCTACCTTTTCCACCCCAAGACAGACACCTCATGAAATTGGACACAGCACTGCATTTGACTGAAGAGAGGTGCTCCTCACCTAGAATCCAGCAAGCGTGGAGGGTGGGGGTGGGAGTATCCGGGGGACGTGCATGCGTGATGATGTCACACATCTTGCAGTGTTGCGCATATAAAGGGGGCGCCATTTTAGCGATCAACCCCACCCCGGGGAAGATGTTGTCACGTCCAGCCTGTCCCTGCTTTGTCTTAATGCACTTTTCATGAAAATGTTTGTTAAAATGTTAATCTTTTAAACATACTAAGAATTTTATTGTTGGATATGTCACAGTAGACGGCTAGATCCTTGCATTGGGATATAATATTGGATTTTACATGCTCACCGTAACAGGTGGCAGGCATACAAAGGATGGTGGTTTGGTAAAACCTGGTTATAAAGGATATTATGGCAACCATTGGTATGGTAACAATGCAAGGAATGTTAACATCTATAATGTAAACATCAATAAAGCTGTGTCCAACCATGTTCAACCATGTGCCTTATTTCTACTTACCCAGCGATATGGGAAGCTTATTATCACTGTTAGGGGGAAGGAGGAATTAGTTAGTAGTTTTAGTTATAGAGGAGGGCCACCTCTTATATTCAGTCTCTTTTTTTTGGTGCTGATGAGTTGCCATTTTGTCTTCATATATTGGTCCAAGTAATTAGTTACTATCCATATCACTGTGTCACCTTAAAGGGTTGTATGTAGTCATCTCTTTGATTTATAGGGTGCTGTCTCTTAACCAGGGGTTCAAGAGGTTGTTAGGGGTTACTTAAGAGGTAGTGACAGGAACTATTATTGTGATCCTTCATTGTGATTAATATGAGTGTATTTTTTGAATAAAGATATATGGATAGATACATAGATCTGTGTATTCAGGTACAGCTGCACTCATCCAGTATATTGTTTAATCTATCCAGGTGCCTCCAGGTCACACGGCTCCCATCTACCATGTGCAGTACTGATAAATTTCAATTCAATATATCTCCCGGGCACACTGTTGTTGTGAAAGCAAAATACGTTTTTCTTCCACGTTTTGACGTCACGCAGGAGTCTTCATCATGATGTCCTGATGAAGATGTCCTGCGTGATGTCGAAACATTGAATAAAAGCGTATTTTGCTTTCACAACAACAGTGTGCCCGGGAGATATATTGAATTGAGATATATAGATCTGTTATATTTGTATAAATGATGTATCTTGTATAATGGAATTGATGAATTCGTGTTGCTTCAATTCTTACCCCCACCCCACCCACGCCCAGATATCTTTAAATTATTATGATTATCCTGTTTATTGCCATATTTTGGCCTCTTTTACTGCTTGGCCTTGTATTTTGTTTGGATTATGCAAGAAATGGCCATGATATTTTAACGCAACTAACCATTCCCAACGTATGTTTAGGCCAAGTACCAGGTCTTACAATGACTTTTTATTGATCTGTTGCCATACAGTAACAAGGGCTTGTATGTATTTGATTTTCCTTTAAACCAGCAATACAAAACTTCTATTTTTCTATTTTTGTTTAGCTCTCAGATTTCAAATGAATAGAAAAGCTATAATGCCGTAAGAAAAGGGACTGGATAACGTGTATAGTCTTTGAATTTCTTTTTATGGTTATTCATTAGCCCTGTTATAAACTTTGGACATATTATATTTAATTATTTAATTAATTAATTATAATATTTCGGTAATGTAAAACATTGCTGCAATAACTTGACGATTGTTATTTTACACAGCGATCATAAATACTGTCAATTTATTTACGATTGTTACGTGGCCATATAACAATGATCTTCTGCATGCCTGTACTATTTGACATTTGTACCCCTGCTTTTTTTTTTAAATATGGCAATTATGGGGGGATTACCAATGTTTTATAAATACCATCCTTTGGTCCATAGAGTTGCATTTATACAGAGCTAATTTGTCTGGCTGTAGTCTTGCTGATGATAAGGGAATGTGATATTCTGATGTTCTCTGATACGTGTCATGTACTGTAATAGAGGAGCCCACGGTGCCAGATTCATAGCAGGGATTTGCAATGTCTTGTCCAAGATTGGGAATGGCAGGAAGTAGAAAATCAATGTTTTGGGATGTCCTTTTAACATACTTTGCACATGTAGTCTTTTCCTATTTCATTATTAATGCTGCTGTTTGCTGTGATAGTCTCAATTTTTGCATAAATGTCAGATTTCACATTTGCAATCGGACTTGGCTTTTGAAAGGTACTTTCTGATATTTTGGGGGTGCCGCAATAAATGGGGCAAATAATATGTTCACAGTATTAATCTGCAGCAACCAATCATATGTTATGTAACTGCACTAAATCAGTAAAATCTGACATCTGATTAGTTGCTGTAAATTGAAGGGTACAGATACCTTTGCAACATTCCCTTTGCAACACTTAAAGGCAAACTTTGGTCTCCAAACAAGGGGCCTTTAAGACTCCAGGATCATGCTTTTAGCTGCAGTCTATTCAGCAGTATAAAGGGTGGTTTATCTGCTAGTACTGTGAGCTGTGACATAACCATCACCACTGGTCTGCCCCCAAGTCTCCACTGCATCATACACCAAATCCCAAACTTCTGAATTATTTTTAAAGCTAACTACAAGCCTAAAAAAGGTATCTTTTCTCTGTCCATAGGCAGAGGAACGGACAGAGAATGGTTGCAGGTCTGTCACTAGCTTCAGAAAATATCTATTTTTGGGGGTGGGGCTTTTTACACAGCTCATTGTGTGCCTGTCAGTGTAAGTAAGTGAAACTTAACTAGTATTTAACTTAAGATCTAGAGAAGCTTGCAACACCATCCTCAGGGGAAAGCATCATGGGCAGCGGTGAGCAGTGCACCACCATTTTAGCCACACTTCCCCCCTTTTAAAGGCTATGTCCACCCCCAAAACTAAAATTTGCCCTAGTGCTGTCCCCATTGTGTAGTTTTAAAAAACCTTTACCATACATCCCAGCTCCTTATGTTCAAAAGGTTTCTGCCTCTGATCTGTCTTCTGAAAGGACATTGGCATGTGCCAATTTACTTCCCGCCTAAAGGTTTGCTTCTTAAAGGGCATGTCCACCCCAAAATTTAACTTTTGATATGTGGTAGGGCATGCTCCCCCAGCCCCATCCGCATTAATATAATTGTTAGAAAGTCCCCCGATTCTTACTTACCTGCCCTCTCTCCCCTGCTGCAGTGTTCAGGCCCTCTGCTTGCATGGAATTGAAAGCAGGGGGCGGGACCGGCAGCCGCGTCCGTGATTGGCTGAGAGGCAGGAGGGCTGCACTGAGCATGCCTCAACCTTGATGAGTTTGAGGAAGTCCAGGCACAGCATGAGTCACACACTCTCCTACACAGCAGTTTCCTGGACTTTGGAGGGGCACAGCAGGGGAACTATTTTGAGCAGGAATGTAAGGTAAGGATTGTTTTAAACTACTTGATGTGGCCAGTAAGGGGTTAAATTTTAGTTTTGGGGGTGGACATGCCCTTTAAGTAATTCATCATTTAATTATAAAATATAAGGATATTAGAAGTCACCAAGGAGTCCCATGACCATATAATGGTATGAGGTATAGGTATGTAGTATCTCATAATGTAAACATTGTTTATCCTTTGAAGAAAAGAGAGTATAGGCAACACAACCTGTTTCTGCAGTAAAGCTTTTTTGTTCTATCCTTTGTTGCAGGTGCAAACCTCACGATAGTATAAACAATACTACAATATAAATCCTTGTTACTTTCTGGAGTTCACTTGATGATTGTACTGTTTTTTTTTTAATTATGCAGGACAAAACAGCGGTATCACAATTCTTAAAGGCCGCAGCATAAAATTCCGATTGCAGTCGTACAATTACGATGGCAATTATACATTTATGATCGCCTATACTATACCATAACAGTACTGTACTAACACTTAGTATTGTATGGCTGTACGTTAGTAAATGTACGACTTTCCGATACCACAGGGTATTAAATTTTCCCCTTAGAACTTTCTAGGGTTGAAAATATAGACTACAACTGGACCAAAGACATATGAGAAAGGTCAAAACCTTAGCTACTGACTAGGCTTAGCCAAAGCAACACACATCTAGTAAATAAAAATGTGATTTTCCATATGGCCAAATTAAAATGTAACAGTGGTAAAACCATACACTGTAAAATAAAACTTTTGAGTGTTTTACCTTAGAAGGGTAAACTGTGACTGTAAGAATGTTTACAACTACTCTATTGTTCTGTGCGTTGGGACACCTGTTACCAAGGGTCACGTGGCATTGCTTAGACATTCGACCCAGCATAAATCTCTCTTCAGGAACTTGCTATATTTTAAATCCTTTACACTTCAGCAGTTATAGAAAAATGAGTTCATGATGGGCTAAATCAATCAGCTATAATCAGCTATACCAATCAGCTATACCAATCAACTATACCAATCAGCTATACCAATCTTGTAACTTAGTTTTCACTGAAGATATTTAGTATTGCTTGTTAACTTGTGAGTGAGTAACTTATCAATTGCACCCCAGTAGCTGGGGCAGTTCCTGTAAGCTCAAATTCCCTGTAACCTTCTCCGTAGCCTGGTAAAGTTATTAAAGGATTTCATTTTATCATTCTGCCCAGGCTGCTTTATTTATGCAACTAAGAGGCCCTGGGAACATTCTGATCCTGATATATTTGGAGTCCATTTAGAAAATCAAAAAACTGCAGCAAATTTTAGATTTAATGCTTTTTCATGTCTTACTTATAGTTATGATAGGATAAAATTATGTTATTAGATATAACTAGGTGTTATATCCATAAAGTGCGATTTCAGTTTTGCATGGTATAGATTTAATAGTGATGTTTGTTGCTGTGCCAGTATTATAAAATTTCCAGTTTGCTTTAAGTATCTACCTAGCTATACCTTTGCCTGACTCTCACTATTATCTATCTATCTATCTATCTATCTATCTATCTATCTATCTATCTATCTATCTATCTATCTATCTTACTCTCTCTCTGTCTCTCTTCTGTCTCTCAAGCCTATTTCCCAGTGGCTGTGCACATGTAAGCATTTAATGCCAGCTGATAGCTGTCATTAAATACGCGTGGATGAGAATCACGCACCAGCCTATGGCAAATCTGCTTTGGGAGATTTGCCCAGAGCGTGCGTGGCTCTGGGTTAATCTCCTTGTTACTGTTTATGTGAACTAATTCTCATGTCCACTTTAAAGAGGAATGTTGGAAATCATTAAGGAAATTATTGTTCTGGAAATAAACCTTTGGTTTGACAGGGTTTCAGTAGTTCTGCACTGGATGCAGGGAGGCTAATTTAGGAAAGGAGGATAGCCTCTCTGTTTAACACCTGTTTTTCACATATATTATAAATATCAATTTGGACCTTTAAAATAGTCCAATAGACACTACCAGGCAACAAGGAAAGTTATTTGCTACTTTATTATAACACTAAGTTAACAATGTGGTAAATGTAGTTAGAGTCACATTAGTACAGTTATCATTCAACTGCAGATCTACCTTATTCTTGTCAATGAGTATTCACTTAGAGCCACTGGACTGATAAACCTCTTAGCAACCATGGCGAGTGGGAAGCAAGGTTTCATACTGGGTAAATATCATGTCATCAGGCAACTGTGTTCTAGTTTAGCCTCAAGGCCATATTCCTGCCAAGGTTTAAAAAAAAATCCCTATTTAACGGCTAGATTTCATTTACTGTTTTCAGTGGTAGATGTTTATATCGTATATATATTGACCTCAGAAAACTGCAGTGGTCTATAAACGTATTAGTAATATCCGATAGTGCAGGTGTACATTATATGTACTTTTTATACTGAGTATTTTCAAGTCATGACATGCAGTACTTTAATAATCAATAGGCCGAAATTCGGCATCATGTTTGAGAAAAATTTTGTTGAATGGAAATTCGCTCAAGATCGGATGGTTGAGGGAAAAGAATTCTGTCAATATTTTGGCACGACTAAAATATTGCCTCAAACAATTGGACAGGTCAAAATATCAATCAGTCCATATGTACTGCCCTTTGGCTATTGTATTAAAGGGGGCTACACAAGGTTTAAATTAATAACTAGCCTTTGGGAAGAGATAAGAATGGGAACAAATAAGAAACAATGGAAGCTAAGCCAGTGAGGCAATTCCATTTTTTAAATAATATTTCTATTGTAAAAATAAACAGAAAACAATATTAAAATGGTAAAAGTAAATATCTTAAGATAATTAAATTGCTTGTGTAAATGGATGTTTAAATGTTGCCTGAGTATTAACTTCTAAACAAGAGCTATGAACAGATGAAGATGCAAAAACAAATGGGTTATGTCATCACTCTTCTTTTTAGCTCTGACAGGCTTAAAGGAGAATTATCCCCTTTTCCCCATTCCATACCTGAGTCCTTTACCTAACAGCTGTTATACTGTACTTACTTACTCTCTTGGCACTCTGGTCCGTTCCAACCCTCTGCCACTGGAACCAACCATCCACAATGAAACCAATTGGAAGACACGCTTCTTTGCAGAGCATGCCCTCCCATTGGCTGCATCACAGACTGCGGAATAGAACCGGAACGGAGAGAAACTTAATGTAAGTAATTACAGCTGCTAGGAAAATCGCCCTGGTATGAGGACTTTTAGATCCTCACCCTTGGTACCATGTAGGTGTGGAAGAAGACGAGCAAGGTGGAATTGAGTGTATCTAAACTGGAAAATAGTTTTTTTCATTTCTTGAAATTATAATTCTTTCCGACTATTACCATTTTTTTATTCTGCCTCCAATCATATATTTCAGCAGTTTTGTTGTAAATAGAAGGGTGAGAGTTGGTATGGTGTGAATTGCATAGTGGGTATCAAACAATTTGTGCTATTAATCATAAAATATGATAAGGCTTAGGCTAGATATACAGGGGCCGAATTATTTTTGCAGGTCAGGCTGAAATATTGTTGGTATTTTTTTGCTGGAAGCCTACCGATGTTAGTTGTCTTTTTCCTTAAATCGGACATGTTGGTAAATTACGGGCGAACGAGTCGTCTCCTATGGACTTCACGGTTGGACACGGCAAAATGTGGGCGGTGTCAATTTTGCTGCGACTGCCGCTATTTGGTCTTTTCTGACTAGTTGATACCAGTAACTGACTGTCTCTGGCTCCTCCTCCTCCATCTGCTTGTTTTCTGATCTTATCATATTAGAACATTAATGGTGTCAATAGGACACTAGGGGCCCTATTTATAAAAGATCGTTATCGCTATCGAAAAATAACAACCGCTATCGTAAAATAACGAGCGGTATTTGTCGATATCGGAAATTATCGGTCGTTATCGGAAAATACCGGGTGTTTTCGGAAAACACCAGTTGTTATTTTACGATAGTGATCGTTATTTTTTTCGATAACGGTCTTTTATAAATAGGGCCCTAGATATTGTCCCATATGTACCAGGCCTTATCATTGACATCCGACCAAATGTCTACACACGTGTGACTATCAGCCGAAACCTGTCCAGCCCTAATGCAGAAAACTGGTATCTTATTGTTTATTTGCCCCTAACCTCAACTGCTATTTTAGCACTTTGGGCCATATTTATAAACGTTATCACGGGTTAGTTAATTTACGATCATGGTCGTAAATGTGCGAACGTTCGATCGTAGAATACCATGCAGTAGTAAACTACCGCAATGGTATTCTATGGGGATCGTAAATCTACGATTTCATTATCGTAGATTTAAAATTGTAGATTTTTAAATTAACGATACCGATCGTTAAAGTCACGGTATTGCTAAAAAGCAATACTGTGGCTTTATAAATATGGCCCTTTAATACATGAATTTCTAACTAGATATTTTATGCCCTTGAATAGTATTGCCCTTGTTTGTCATGTGTGTGTTGCCCACTCGGGCGTTGGGACTTATTTACACTATTGTACTTGTGAACGAGCACTAACAGCTTCAACTGCTCTTACCTTTCTGCATAATCATTATCAAGAAACACAAATTCATGAAATGAGTTTTAAAAATCTTTTATGATTCATTTTTAATATATATGGTCTTTTTCTTTTTAGGATGAAAAAAGGGGAGCTGTTTGACTACTTAACAGAAAAAGTTACCTTAAGTGAGAAGGAAACAAGGTAGGAATGTAAGCAAAGACTTTTCTACTTGTACTATCAACTTTGTTGGTGAAATATTCATGCATATTTACCCCAAGGCCTCTTAAGTGCTACTGGCTTACACAATATGTTGAGTTTGTGTTGCTGTCCTAGGAAATCGCAATACTGCTAGAGTTTACTTCTAACCTACTGTATGTCCCAGAGGTCCAATTAGAGAATATATTTAATATTATTAATGGATCCATTTCTTATATACTAAACAACAGTTTTGTGTCACAGACGCTGGACCCATTTGTGTGTACCGTGTGACGTCATCTGACCCCTGTGTGGGGGGTGTGCGCATGTGGGGTTTGCTAGTATAATAGAAAACATAAATGTATTCTTCATGAGCCTCCTTCTGGGCTGGTTCAGTGGTAAGCAGTTAAGGAATCCCCCCTTGAAAATTCTGCACTTGCCCGTTCCATCTCAATCTAATCTATATATTTTTTTCTGTTGATACTGTATAATCAGCTCTTATGGAAAGGCTTTCCACAAGGTTTAGAACGGTGTTTGTTGAGACTTTTGACAATTCTTCGAGAAGACCATTTGTGAGATCAGACACTCGAAGTCTCAACTCATTCCAAAGTTGTTTTATCAGGTTGAGGCCAGTCAAATTTCTCCACATCAAACTTTCTCATCATGTCTCAGTCAAGACTCCACTGTTTTAGTCCAGTGGCAGTGTGTTTGAAACCAGTAAATCTGAGACGTGGCATTACCCTTGGTGATGTATGACTTGGATGCAGCTGTTTGGTCATGGAAACCCATTCCATGAAGCTCTTACATGTCTTACATGTCAGAGGTTTCTAATACAACGGGTTAGAGAATATGCCCCAATTGTTGTGCACTTAGGTTACACACTATTATAGAGTTTGTAATGCTACTTTAAAACATTCAAAGTAGTTTAAGAAATGGCATTTGTTTTTATTTTGCCACACTCCCTTAAAATAAAAAAATGCCAGTTTATCAAACAGATCCTGTTGTATTTGCTAGGAAGATCATGAGGGCATTGCTGGAAGTTGTCTCTGAACTGCATTCCCAGAACATTGTCCACAGAGACCTGAAACCAGAGAACATTCTGTTGGATGACGACATGAACATAAAGTTGACGGACTTTGGATTCTCTTGTCAGATTGGTGATGAAGAGAAGTTGAAGGGTAACATGTTTAAATCCAAATACTGCACATAATTCTTATTCCAACTATAAGTCATATTATTGTAATTTCTTCTTTACCTGTTTTGCAGACTTACATAGGTACATAGTATTAAAGGTTAAATAAAGACTAAAATCCATCTAGAACCACCTTTCTAACCTACCTCTGAACCTTAGTTAACAGTTGATCCAGAGGAAAGCAAAAAAACCCAAAACATTGTGAAGGGGGGGGGGGGGAATCCTTCCTGACTCCAAGGGCACTTTTCTAAAGCTGCAGTATCACTTTTTAGCGATACCGCTGGTTAGTTAATTTACAAACGCGGTCGTAAATGTACGGTCGCGATTGTACATTTACGACCGACGTTCGTTAATTAACGAACGTTCAATCATAGAATACTGTGTGGTATTAAACTACCGCAATGGTATTCTATGGGGATCGTAAATTTACGATTTCGTTATCGTAGATTTACGATCGGTATTGTAATGTACGATATTGATCGTTAAAGTCGCGGTATTGTTAAAAAGCAATACCGCGGCTTTATAAATATGGCCCCAAATGGCTTTCCTATCTTATCTTCCTTAACTTATCCAAAGAACTTGCCATTACCACAACTGCTGGAAGGCAATTTTTCAGTTTCACCATTCTCACAGTGAATAAACCTTTCCTAATCTGAAGATGAAGCATCTTCTCTTCCAATCTTAAATGATGTCCACAAGTCCTCTAATTTATTGCAATGCACTAGACAGTTTATTGTATGGCTCATAAATGTATTTGTATAAAGTGATCATATCCTCATGCAAGTACAGCTTCTCCAGTGTAAAAAAACTAATTTATCCCCATAGTCAAGACTCTCCATTCCCTTTATTTATTTGCTTGCCCTTCTCTGAATTCTTTCCATTCCAAAACTGCAGTGCATATTCCAAATGAGGCCTTACCAGTGCTTTGTTAAATGGAAGAATATTTTTCTCCCTTGAATTTTAACTCTTTGGTTAGACAGCAATAAGTCTGTTACCTATTAGAACTCCTAAACCTTTTGCCAACAGAGCACTTAGCACAAAGCCATTTAACATATAGACAGGATTGTTAATCCCCATACATTGAACCCTTACATTTGACAACATTAAATCTCATCTACCACTTTGCAGCCCATTCTGACAATCTATCTAGGTCTGGGGGGACAAAAATCATGAACCATGTAATATTAGGAAAGAGGTTCCCTCTTTAAAGCTTCTAATTAGGCGGGTAACATACAGATACATAGGGAAGGGTAGAATGCCATACTGGTGCAGTTCAGTGGCATTACTATGTTAAAACATTTGTGGCAGGTACCCTGAACCTTTGTCATATGAATATTTTAACACAACCTTCCTAATAGGAAAGCCCGAATCTCCGTTTTCCCAGTAGTACTTTGCGGCTGTGCAATCAAGTCACCGTGCACGCCAGCGAGATAACGTCATCACACAGCTGCTTTGTACTGTTGGGAAACTGCTGCCCCTGCGCTACCTCTGCACTTTACGTTCTCGGTGGGAACAGTAATAATTAGCCATCTTGCTGATGTTGATGCACACAATTCCAAAAGTGCCTGTATGCCTTAGTGAGTGCAGTTATAGTGTGTGGATTGCACTGAACATAGGTAGGTAATAGTCCCATTAGACTATTAGCTACCCATGTGCAGTGCAATCCATTCCCTATAACAGGGCAGTCAGTGGCATAATTTGGTTATGTGAACTCACTAAGCTAGTTAGGCAGTACTACAGTCTCTAAATTGTACATTGCCTTTTTTATACTAATTCCAAATACCAAGTAGTGCCTGTCTGCCCTAGTGAGTTCACATTACCAAATACTGCCACTGACTTTGCTAAATGTGCTGAAATTGCCAGTTTGCTACCAGTATGTGCTGAAATTACCAGTTTGTTACCAGTATTTGATGAAATTGCCAGTTTGCTACCAGTATGTGCTGAAATTCCCAGTTTGCTACCAGTATGTAATGAAATTGCCAGTTTTCTACCCATATATAATGAACTGTCTATTTGCTTCCAGTATATGATGAAATTGCCAGTTTTCTACCAGTATGTGATAAAATATCCTTGGCTACTGGTATGCAATGAAATTGTCAGTTTACCATTATTATATGATTAAATTGAGTTTCTGATGAAATACTGTGCCTCTGCCACTAATTTGTGTATGTCTATTATCTCGATCTATTTCTCGGTCTTTCCACCTAGTGGGTGTGGCTTAATTTGGGTGGAGGGGACTAAAAAGTGTGCCCGAAAGTGCCCCTGATCTTTTTAGACCCTAGTGACCTGGTGCCACTGTACCATAGAAAGGCTTGCTTTCTGCACTCCTCACACCATAATCTGAGTCGGGATAAGATTTAAAGGGCATCTATACTGAAAAGGTTATTTTAAATTGACCATAAATGGAAATTATAATTCTTCCCAACCACCACTGTATAATTTTTTTGTTCATCTTTCCTCTATTTCTTTAGATATCCAATTTAAAACGTCTTATATTTCAGCTGTCAATCAAGTTCCTTGCTCTCAAAAACTATTCTTCTGTGATCAGTTTTACTGTAGCTGGAATGGTGACAGTTGGAATGCTGTGTGTTCTGTGCAGGCTTGACAGTTGGTTTGTGGGGGAAAAAAGTCAGGTCGGATGGAAGTGGGAGTGGTTAAAAAAGGGACGGGGATACTGCTCCTAAACAAAATGTGTGCTGGATTGAAGGCATGCAGCAACACACACAAATCAAAGTAAGTGCTACTTACTTGTATTTACTTACAAATTTAGATGAGGCAAAGTCATTTTTTCAGTATAGTGTCCCTTTAAAACTTCACTTTTATTGTAAAACGCTGACATTACCATGCATAGTGACCTGGTGCACATTTAACAATCCTGTGCTGTGTTTCCAAATCTCCACAATGCACTGCTATGCCAGAATCTAAATTCTTACTCACATCTTCATAAAAATCTAGTTACAATAATATAACATAAATGTTAGTATGAACTATTTCTCATTAATCCATGCTGACTACTAATTATTGTTTCCAGTATTTCCCCTACCACTGATTATTAAACTTGCAGGTCTATAGTAACCATACCATAGTATCTGAATGACTATCTTTTTTAAATATTGAAATTACATCAGCTTTTTTCCAATATAGACGCAGACAAAAGTGAATCTAAATAGATAAGAACCAATGGGCCATATTTAAAACCCATGGTATAACAAGTTTGCCATAATACAGGTTATCGTTTATGTACACCTGGGGCTATAAATGTTCAGACACGACCGTACATTTACGTTTAATGTTAATCTACAGTAGTAAAATACTACAATGGTATTCTGTGGGTGTTCAGTAATCTACGATCATGGTTGTAGATCTAAGATCACAATTATATATCTACAACTACTGCATGGTATTCTATGGGGATCGTAAATCTACGATCGCGTTATAGTAGATTTAAGATCTTTATCGGTAATTTACAATCGTTATCGGTAATTAACAACAACGATCGCTAAACCGATCGGAAATTAAAGATCGTTTTAACAATTGTTAAAGTGATTATTAAAGCAGAATCTCTTAGATTCCATCTGTCATATTTCAAAGATGAGGGAATCCCTAGCGTTTAACCCTATGTAAGCCACGTAAGCCTATGTAGAACATTCGAGACTGACATGATTCCCACGACCGCAGCTGACTCCCTATATTTAAGTGCAAGGGGAGGGAGTACAAGCCAAGGGAAATTTTTAAACATAACAAGTGATCTTGAAGCCGACGGTGAATGTTCTTTGGCATTTAGAACCCAGGACATTAAATCAGTTCTTCAGAAACCAAATTTCCCGCTCTTTTTCACAACTGACATATGACCGCAAAATGGGCCAGGCGAGACATCCGCGAAAAAGAATGGGAAAGGCAGTTCTTGAAGAATTGATTAAATGCCGTGGGAATGGTCGAGAGGCGAGTTGTATGGGCACCTTTTGGTCAGTGATTATTTTTCTTTTATACCATTCTTATAACTACAGTCTATGCAATTAGTTAAAATAAAAACCTTTTTTAAATTTGACCAATTACAAATTTTATTCGTTTGTAGAGCTTTATAGGTTATAGATAATTTATATATATTTAAGGCCATTTATCTTGAACGTAATTGGTATTCTGTGCCACCTGATTGAAGCCATTAAAGGGAATGTCCACCCGATCGGAGGTTAATAGGTAAATTTACGATACCGATTGTAAATTTACGATACCGATGGCAAATCTATGTCAAGGTAAAATAATATATATTCAATGCTCCTTGGCCAGCATTATCGGTAGGAGAGCTGCCTCCTTGGCCTTTTTAGCCACTAGTGCATTACCTTGTGCCTCAAGGCTTTTATCCTTAGTATGGGCCTGTACTTTAACAATGGCTACTTCAGCAGGGAGTTGGATAGCATTAAAAAGATCATTCACAAGCCTAGCATTTCTGATCGGCTTACCTGTTGACGTCATAAAATTTCTGGCCTTCCAAATGGGCAGGTAGTCGTGTGCTATGCCAAAACATCATTGTTATTTACCACAGCAAATTCAGTGTATTTCCCACCTTCAATACAGTAACTCGAACATCTATAAACATTTCTAAATCATTTTCAAAATCTTTTGTTTCATTTTGCATAAGGTCAACACTGTTATGTTCCATACTCTCTTTATCAGAAAACTCCTTAAGGATATTACCTTTTCACTGCAGTACTGTACTTTTCCTTTACTTTGCCTTGCTTTCCGTAATAGACAAATAACATTTTAAACTTACAATTTTCTTATACGCTTAATGAATACCGAGGTAGTCTAGGAACTACCTTTCCTGGCTTAAAACTTCCACAGAGGGTGTAGTCAAAGTACCTATATCATACCTGCTGGTCACCCACAATAATTCAGGAACTCCATGACAGCTACCATAGCATTAAAAGCTGTATCAGTAACTTTGTAACTCTGTCCTCTATGAATTCAATACATTCAATTTGTGACAGAATATCGGTTCCTAATACATTTATTGTACAATATGTAATACCAAAACTGATGTAGTTCGTTCCAATTCATTGCCTACTTGAATTGTAATAGGTTTACTATACACTATACATTCAACCTTATCAAGTGGAGATTCCTGCAATCACAATTTAACAACAGCTTCTGCACGAGAATTAGAAGTTGATCATTCACAGCAAACTGGACACAGGTTGACCCTCCCTATAAATAACACTCTATCTGTTGTGTGTGTGATATAGATGCCAGACAATACCTTGCAATGTGTCCTACTTTGTGACACTGAAAACTTTTAACTATTGACCAATCATTTCTTTTTGAACCCATTTTTTTACCTGTTGGTTTTCTTCCAGATTTTCATCTTACACACCCATTACCTTATGAACCATAGGATTGTCAAATTTAAGATTAATACCTTTACATTCTATTCCTTCTGATCTACATTCCATTAATACATACATATTTATTTTTAAGACCCTTTAGAAAACTTCTTCTGAACTGAAACTTATCTTTTTCCTCTTTACCTGGTTCCTTTTTTAAAGTTAAATATTGAAGCCCAAGTATTACTTAATTTCCCAGGTAACCATTCTATTAAAATAAATAAATAAACATTTTCTTGCATTTACAGTATTTAATTCATCCTCCCTATAATTCTCCATCTTGTCTTCACATTATTTCTCTCCCACAAACTTAATCCCAGTTTGATCAATTGGACCAAGTTTCCCTATAGATACTTTCAATTGTAACAAGATCAGTAACAAACAGGATTTCTTTTTATTAACACAAATTGACCAGTCTGAGACCAGGGCTGATACCATTAAATATAAAACTTAGGACTAAATTCCCCCTGTTCCCATCCCTGCTGTATCCTTATAGGAAATACTGTTACCTGAACTTTTAGCACCAGCAGGAGGAAAAACAGAATCATAATACATAGAAGGGTAAAAGACACTAGGTAGTGGAGGATATACCTTTGTTCTTTCAGCAGATGTTTAAGGTATTACCTTGTACACAGGACTCTCAGGTTACACATTACAGCAAACATATTTAGCAGCTGCTCCCTTGGATTGAGCTTTTACCCATCCTTGAACCCTATGTGCAAGGCAATACCACTTTTAATATTTCGCTCCACCCTTAACACTTTTTCATCTACTAATTTTGCTATTTGAAATAGCTTTTTGCTATCCTTTCATGTTCTTTTTCTGACATACATTCGTATTTTTGTACCTTTCCTACTTGTGCTTCAATTAACTGTTTTTGTGTTTTTTTCTTACTGGCACTTCTTTACACACAAAATTTATATAACGGAGTCACTTCTTTACACTTTTTGTGGTATAATTCCCATTAATGCATATAAACCCTGTGAAGACATTTCCAATCATAATCAGGATTATCATCTAAAATACTATAGTCAGGCCAGCTGACAGTTAATCTTCCCTTCTTAGCTTACCTATACTGTCCACCATAAAAACATTCAACAATACACCTTCTTACTGAGATCCTTCAGTGGTTCTGTAGCCCTATTCCTGTGAGTCTCTTCCATCCATTCAACTGCTGTTTTCCCTGGGACCTCAGATTCATACTCTTTCTGAATCTTGGAAAGTGAACCTTTATTTCCCATTCCTGAGCCGTTGAGCATACGTACTCACAACACTTGTCCCCTGTGTCCCCTGTACTCATACACTTGAAAATAGACCAGTTGTAACTCACGCGCTACTCTGAATTTACTGTTGGAAACTCAGCAACAAATAAAATGTCTCTATTGGACAGCTATATATACACTTTTAATATGTATTGATCTGTGATCAATTTTAAACCAGTGCTAGTTGAACTGGAAGACTCTGCAATCTTCCTCTTATGTGTATCTTTAACTACACTTGAAATGTTACAAAGATTACAGGCACAAGTAAAATATTAAACCAGAATCAATCAATATTACTTCTCTTTAGACACTTTCTGTATATGCATTAGAGGTTCATAAACACAACCAAATAGAACATATTCACATCGTAATAGCACATAGATATATCATACAGTTATAACTTTCAACACCCAATAGTTCTTACACTTAATTATCTGCAAAGGAAAATCCCCATAACAAGCAAACATACCAGTAAATACACCATAAGTAAGAGTTTCCCCTTTACACACAATTAATAGTTTTTTCTTATTCTTAAACAACAAAGAACCACTTAAAACACTTTCCACCATAGCAAAAGATTAGTACTTTTCAAATAATAAAACAAATAATTAGACAAACTAGTGCTATCGATAGACTTAAACAAACACAAACATACAATGCCCAGCAACTGAGGTCTGTAGCTGAAGCTTATGACTCACCTAGACCAGACAGTGCCACAATGCAATCCAGCAAGTGTGAAACCCCCTTGGTAAGCAAACAGAAGAGGCTCACCATCAGCCGGCTAGGGGTGTCTCCAGTTGCTCCATTGCAGTCCCTGAGGAGCTGGTCCACCTAATTAATGTTGTTCAGGTCCAATCTGGGGTGGCAAAAATATCAAGGTAAAATAATATACATTCAAATAGGCCCACATATATCACAGCTGTGAGATAGAACTGTTCTGGTTTATTGTTACATTACAAGATTATTTATACCATTTGCAATTAGTCATATACGTCATTATTAATTAGTTACATATTTAGTCATGTGATTGCATTTACCCAATCAATGGTTAGAATTTTTCTCCAGATCACTGAGTTAAAACATTGTTCACCTTATTCATATGATTTTTCGTTAATTAATGAACGTTTGTTCGTAAATGTACGATCACACATTTGCGACAGTAAATTAACTAACCCGCAGTATCACTAAAAAGCGATACCGCAGGTTTATAAATATGGCCCTAGATTATTAGGGGTTCTGCCCAATATATTGATTTTTATTTATAAGGGGTGGACATACCCTTTAATCTGTATCTTGCACTAAGATGTAACAAGATGAAAACATATAAAGGGGAATTTGCAGATAGCTGCATGCTCTTTCCTACAGCAGAAATAATATTTATTTAATTGAAAATTAACGTTTGTTTGTAGCTCTGGCTAAATCCTCATGGGGTCTTATCCCCATGTGACTTTAATGCCAGCTATTTCCTGTAGTTAAAAAAAACATTTAACTTCCATTTTAAAGTTAGACTAATCTTGTGAGCAGAGCACTGGTGGCTCTCTTTAAATCTTTTAAACGTGGGCAAGTTATCTAAATGGCTTTTACATGTTAGACTATAGATCGTGTGTGTGGTATTTATAAAGGATTGATATTGCTAAATACCAATATCGAGCCATTTCCCAGGCGCATCATTATTTTACATTCTGGTCATAAAGTCGTGGATTAAAAATTCCATTATCTGTATTTTAGATTTTACGACCGTAGCTTATTTTAAAACTGCATTGCAAAATAATGCCTGAAAATACAGATAAAGCTCCTTTAGAAATACCACCTTGTATTACATGTTATAAACTATCTATTCAGGACCCAGGCATTGTGCAAAAGGACATAAAGGAGTAACGTTGCATATTTAGGCCTTCAGGCCAATATTTATTCAACTTTCTTGATGTAAAATAACGATATTGCTGCAATAAGGACACAACTGATATTTTATGTAGCAATCATTTTACACAGTGATCGTTATTTTACATGGCAATGGTGATCGTTATTTTACATGGTTGATCGTTATTTTACATGGCAATGGTGATCGGTATTTTACATGGTGATCGTTATATCCCACAGTGATCGTTATTTTTCACGGCAATCTTTATTTTACATCGTAAAGTAACTATGAACTTCGCACATTAATTTGACATCTGAACTGCTGGTTTAGGTCCTCACCAAGGGTAGTATTTACTGAAGTGAGGGGGTTTAATTGCCTTTTTTAAAAAACCCTAAGATTGCCTTTTTTAAAAACCCCTAAGATTATTTGTACATGTAGATATAGCATACACTGTCAAATAATAACCGGAACTTTTCTCTTGTTAAAGAAATTTGTGGAACTCCAGGATACTTGGCTCCAGAAATCCTACATTGCTCCATGGATGAAAATCACCCAGGATACGGGAAAGAAGTAGATATGTAAGTCCACCATTAATGTGGTGTATTAAAAATCATTAAATAGATTTTTCAGGTTCTGTTAAAATGATGGTGCTGTGAACTCGGCTACAGGACATATCAGGCCATATTTATAAAGACTGGTTAATTTACGATTGCGATCGTATATTTACGGCCAAACGTTTGTTAATTAATGAACGTTCGATCATAGAATACCGCGCTGTATTAAACTACCGCAATGGTATTCTATGGGGATGGTAAATCTATGATTTCGTTATCATAGATTTACGATCGGTATCATAAATTTACGATCGTTAAACCAATGCGCCCCATTAAAAAATGTTGAGGAAAAGTATAGACAGACCCTTTAAGGGGCAATGGTAGATAACCTCCAGTCAAAAGTCTAAAAATTGTGCAATGCTAAATTCTTATGTACTGATATATAATTATGGGTTGAAAACATATCCAGATGCAAACCTTATTAGCTTATGATTTCTCTGCTATTGTTTTTTGCTGCAGGTGGAGCTGTGGAGTTATAATGTATACACTACTGGCAGGTTCTCCACCATTTTGGCACAGAAAGCAGATGCTTATGTTACGAATGATTATGAATGGAGATTACCAGTTTGGCTCACCAGAATGGGATGATCGATCTGACACAGTCAAAGATCTGGTACAAAATAACTGGAAATGATTCTTGATCTTGTAGTTACGGTTTGTCTTTCATGGCACTAGCAATCAAAGAACTTTTGGTACCCGAGTCACTTTTTAAAGCTACCTCCTATTCTCCCCAAAAAATGGATGTGGCTTGTGTTGTGGGCATGGTTTGTGGAGATGGGTGTGGTGGGCTAAGGCCACACTGTAACAAGCTTGTATGCACGCGATTGCGATCGGCCAGTGATTCGCAATCAGAACGCACACGATTGCGCAAAAGATACGGATCACATGCACTCCGATTTACGAATCACAACACAGCGCTCCCTAGTGTGGCCACATCAACTGGGCCACACTAGCTTCAGTGTAACCTAGCCCTAACACTGGCTGGTAAACTAAAGGGCTGACTTGAAACTTGCTAATCAAAATTTAAAAATAAATATGGTCATAAATGCCAAAGGAAAATAACCTACACTGCTTTATTCCTCTCCTTAGATTTCCCGACTCCTAGTGGTTAAACCTGAGAGAAGGCTAACTGCAGATGATGCTCTAGCTCACCCTTTCTTCCAGCAATATGTTGTTAAAGAAGTACGCCATTTTAGTCCAATTAGGAAATTTAAAGTAAGTACATAAAAAGCACCACTGTCTGGCATCAAATAAATTGTGTATGTGATATTGTGCATGTGTGTTGTACTAATTAATACATTTTCTGGTTACTTTAACTTATTTGTTTGCAATTATTTGCATTTGAATTGAATAACAAAAATATCTTATCTCCACAGGTGGTCTGCATAACTGTTCTAGCTTCAGTCCGAATCTATCATTACTACAGGAAAGTAAAGCCGGTTACAAAGGAGATTGTTTTACGGGACCCATATGCTATTAAGGGCATTCGAAAAATGATAGATGGCTGCGCATTCAGAATTTATGGACACTGGGTTAAAAAGGGTGAACAGCAAAACAGAGCTGCCCTCTTTGAAAACACTGCGAAAGCTATACTTCTGTCACTGGCTGCAGAAACAAACTTATCTTAGTATGAAACATTAGGGCCTGGTCCCACTGCGCATCCTAAATTTGTGATTTGGAGTGGTAGGATGCGTGATGTGTGCTAGGGCTTCAGATTTTTCAATTTTCTGAACTACAACGCATAAGATGCGAACCAAAAAAGGTTATGGCACGTGTTTTCAAATTACAGAGGAGCACAGCCCAGCACACAGGTATTATCTTGTAATTGCGGTGTCCATGCAATGCGCAAAGCAGTTGCGATCCATAAAGACGGATCACATCATGCATATTTTGGCCATATTGGGGGCCTAACCCTTACTAAATGTTACCTGCATGTCTGCACTAGTATACTGTACTATTACTCTCAATATGTAGTAATAATAAAACACATATGTAAATATATTTATAATATTATTACAAGTTAAAACAACCAAATATAAAGTTAAAAGTTATTGAATTATTAATTATATAAAAGACATTTCTTTTAAAAAGCCAAAGGATATTTTGACATTGAATAACACCAATGCTTAACTATATCTGATTTTCTAAACAATATAATAAATAAAAATCTATTGTGGTATTGCAACCCACAATATACCCACAACCAGAAGCCATCAGCTACCTCCATAAAATTATGATCATACGTACAATGTTTATGGGAAAAAATTGTATTTACTTATATGTCAGTTTCACTGTTGTATCCAAAGAAGTGTCAATACAACACAGGGCCAGTCTTACCCAATGGGCAAACTGGGCAATTGTCTAGGGAACAAAACCTAAGGATTTAACTTGTGAAAGCAGACTCATATTATTGCTTCTATTCCAGTTCCAAGGACAGTATTTATAAAAGGATGCTGTATCGCTATTTTGCTAAACCACTGCTATAACAATTGATATTTTTATGTCTGTGATTGTACAATTAGGTTCACAGCTGTAATATAATGATCACAATACTAATTGCACAATCGCCTATACAATACCATAGCAGTATTGTACGGCTGTACGTTTTTAATAACCTACAGTTTTGGAGTTTTCGATACTACAGTTTTATAAATGTATCCTCAAGTCTCATAGATCATGCTACCATGTATGTAAGATGTAAAGATATACCATAGACATACTTTATATATTATTTTATAGTATATGGAACTTGTTTAAAAGTCAAGTTAGGGTTTAAAAAGCCTGCAGTATTTGCTTTAAAATGATCCCTTAATAAAATATCTGTACATTTAGGACAATTAAGCCATATAAACAATAGTAATTTTACGATCCCATTGTTATAATATGGAGCGTTAAAGGCACAGTATCACAAAAATTGTGATAGCGCGCCATTCTAAATATGTCCCTTATGCTCAACCTTTCCAGCAATATAACAGCACACATTTTACCTAAAGATGTGATCCAGTGTTCATTTTAAATCTACGACAGAAGAACTTTTGTTCATCCCAAAGTTGTTCAGAGACCACAGATGCCCGGTTAAAGCAAAATAAAAAACGGTAAAAGCAGGTCTCCACCAATGTTTCTCATGCCCTAATCTACTTGTTATATCATCAGATCAGGCTTAAGATGTCATATTTAAAATTAACATAACAATTTATTTAATTTAGCTAACTATATCTTCCCCTCATAAATTTGCCCAAGTATGGTGAGTGCTGTAGTTTTTATGAGCATTGCAGCAGCGAGAAATATGACGACTGCTCATAGAATAAATAACTTGTCTGAGGAGGAAAATCTACAGCTCTACTTACATTTATTATAGGAAAACAAACACTTCTATATCTTTACAACTATTTAAAGTGATGGGTGTTTCCTGCTGTTTTTCAACATGCATTAAAGGGCATGCCCACCCCTTTTTTATATGTTGTAGGGCTTCCTCCCCCAGCCCCAACCGCATTATTATTATGGCCAGAAACTCCCTCGATCTTTACTTACCTTCCCTCTATCCTCCACCGCACTGCCCGGGCTCCTGCTTGCATGAAACTGCAAGCAGGAGGCTGGACAGGCAGCCGTGTCCGTGATTGGCTGAGAGGCAGCAAATCACTGACGCGGCTGCTGACAGTTCAGAACGCCGGGGGGAAAGATCAGGGGAGTTTCTGGCCATAAGAATAATGCGGTTGGGGCTGGGGGAGGAAGCCCTACAACATATAAAAAGGGTTTTGTGCTAGGGTGAGGGAGACCAAAATGGTAGGCAAATTTCTCCCGGAGGAGAGACAGGAGGCAGAGTCCTATATGGACTCTGCTAGGCTCCTGGTGTCCAGTTTTTTGGACTTTAGAGGAACATTGCAGGAGAACCATTTGGAGCTGAGATGTAAGGTAAGGAATTTTATGCACTACAGAATGGGGCCAGTAGTGGGGGAAATTGTAGTTTTGGGGGTGGACATGCCCTTTAAGAGAAAAGTAAGAGAGAAACACTAGATTCATGTATCAAAACAAGCACCTGCAGTACAACAGATTATGATACCATATTTTGCCAAGATGTTTTTTTGTTAAGGATAGGTTATGCATTGTAGCACCTCAGAAAAGGTGGTCCCAACAATGTTTAATTACATCTTTAAGGTAATCTTAAAACCAACACCAACTCGCCTGACGTGTTTTAGGTGCCTCTGCATCCTTACTCATAGGCCGATTTCCATTTCCTGTTATTAGTTTAAACCGCCGAAAACCAACCAATCCTTAGTGGCTTTTTGGTGTTGGTTTACAGATGTATTTTTAACATATCGGCGTACTGTTAAAGGACACTGAGTGTGAGATCACAACCAAGGGAGAAACATTACGAGGACCAAGCGACGGGTCCAGGGCATCTCAGCCCCCAGACCACCCCTGCAAACAGGTTAGTTGTGCACCTGCACGCTTTCAAATATATGTATATACGGTATCCATACAGATGATATACAGGGAGAACCTCTTAAAGGGCATGTCCACCCACAAAACTAAAATTTAACCCACTACTGGCCCCACTGTGTAGTGTTCAAAAATCCTTACCTTACACCTCAGCTCATTATTATTGTGGATTTATATAGAGCCAATATCTTCCATAGCACTTTACAATTACATCGATACATTTACATCAGGCCCTGCCCCAAAGAGCTTACAATCTAAGAACATTTGACAACTACGACCAATCAGTAGGTCTTTACAATTGTGGCGGAAACTCATGCAAGCACGGGCAAAACATACAAACTCCTTGCAGATGTGACCAAGGGTTGATTCAAACTTAGGGTTTTCCTGCAGTGTCTGTTCAAAGTCCCAGAAAGTGAAGAGTAGGAGATGTCTGTGTGTCATCTGGTCCCTGCTGCTACCTTGTCCTCCTGGAGGACAAAGCATAATACTAATGGCATGTTAAGCAGTATTTCTTATGGCATAATTTTAGATTTTATAAGCTTCTCATGCACCCTGTAACAAGAGCTACATAATGTTAACCATTACACAAATAGCTATTTCACAACAAGCATAAACTACTTACACCGTTTGCTTTCTTCTCGGCTACCTACTGTATGGCCAGATTCTGTTTTTGCAATTCTCTAGTTTCAATCTGGATAAGTTGCTTTCTAAACCCTTTTCCCTTTATAATGATAATGATCCAAATTGTTTAAGAATTCTCCTCATTAGGAAGCTCATTAACTATTTGTTGAAGTTAAAGGATATACATGGTTGGTTAGACATCCAATAAAAAAATAATACTATACAAATTATTATATTTGTTCAAAAGTTTCAGTTGAAAATAAACAAATTAGGAGGCAGTTGAATTAAGGCAATGTGCTCATTTCACAGCTGCTTGGCACATGCAGATTCCATTCAGGCTTGTTTTGCCACATATGCTTTGTTCTGGCTTCTCTCATCTTTGGATTAATCTTTAATAACAAACACAATAAATCCAAATCTTATAAATCCACTTTTCCCTGAAAATTCCTTCTACTTCTGGCACATCGAAAACTTAAGTTATCGGAGGCTGAATCTGGTGTATTTCCCATCCTAGAAGTAAAAATTGATATTAAAGAGAAAACAATGACTTACGGTACACACTAATTTCTTAAAATAAATTTCTTAAAATTGTTACACTTTTGTCTGAAGAAGGTACATTCTGTACCGAAACGTCACAATGATGTCCCTGTGTGCCACACAATAAAGTACACAGGACTGCAAGCCTGGTGTCGCATGGTATTTATTTCATGTTTCTCTTCTGCTCCTTATGGTTGTCCTACATGATCTTCTGAAAGTCGGTGCCTCTCTGATTTTCATTCGGTATCTGCCTCTTTACTGTCCTCCTGGAGGCATGGGCAGTGGAGCTCTCCCCCCTCCCTTCCCCTCTCTGGATCCCTCAGCAGCTGCCAATGTCTTAAGAAAAAAAAACCTTCATAAGGTAAGGCAACCCTGTTCCACCCTAAATGCTAGTTTTAAATCTTCTAAAACAGCCCCAAAATGTACTTACACAACCTCGTTCTCTCAGCTCCTTCTACTGACCAACAGCCACATCCATGATGTCTGACTCTCAGCCAAACACAGATGCAGCTGCCAGTACGGCCCCTTCTGCTCTTCCATATGGAAGCAGAGGAGGCCGGGACAGGGGAACGAAGGTGAGTAACTACATTTAGGGGCTGTTTTAGAAGATTTAAACCCAGTATTTAGGGGGGGAGGGGATTGTCTTACATTACACCCCCAAACACCATGTTAGTTTCTTAAAAAGCAGCAGAAATGTGCTTGTATTGCCAGAAGTTGCAAGCAGGGGCCGGAACGGCAGCCTCATCTGTGAGTGGCTGAGAGGCAGCCAATCACAGACACGGCTGCCGGCAACGCTGAGTGCCGGAGGAACGAAGCAATCTAAGTAAATGTCTGCTGCTTTTTTAACAAAAGGAACATGGCAGTTGGGGGTGGGCTAGGGTGCCTTTCACTACAGGGCACCAAGCAGCAACAGATGCTTGGATCCGGATGTATGGAGGGAGGGTTTCCCTGCACATGCCCGAGGACAAGGAGGAGGCAGAAACCTTTTAAAAAAAAAAAAGAGCTCCTTCTCTTCAGTTTTTTGGACTTTGAACAAGCACTGCAGGAGAACCATAAGGAGTAGAGGTGTAAGGTAAGGATTTTTTAAGCTACACAGTGATCTTGTGAAGCAGAGGTAATGGGATTTAATAAGTCTATAATGCTTAGAAAGTTACCTAGTAGTTAGTCGAGCTTTGTGATTGGCCGAGCCATCCAGAGTATCTATCCAAGAAGCTCCTCGCAGAACATACATCTTTTGTCCACCCTGCTTTTTCACCTTTGTTGTACTGTACTCAGTGGCTGTCCATTCCCATGTATTCCCAAGCATGTCATACAAGCCTTATGTGCACAAAATGACACTATTATTTCATGCAAGGAATACTGTACTGGGTAAACATTTTTATGAGGACTAGAAAAAACATTATGATAATTAATTGTACTTCAAAAAATAAACTAGTATAATAATTTGCACAATAAAAAAATGTAAAATTGCACCCATCATCAGTGATTTGAATGTAAAAGGAAACCAAAGTCCCAAATAAAGTAATTGAGGTTGAATAAAGACATACATTCATCAAGTCCAACCTTTTCACCCTCCTTTTTAACCCTAGCTAATAGTTGAAGGGAAAAAAAAAACAGCAAAATATCTAGGAAAATATCTCTAGATCAACCAGAACTACAGTATATATATTAAAACCATTGTCCCTATAGACAGAGCACATTTCCAATGATACACAATATGTCATATATACCTTTTCTGTTGCTGTTGGTTGGTTGATTTATTTTATTAACCAGTGGGTATTTTACATCTATCTCTCTTTGTTTCTGGGAATCAAGTGTTCTATACACTTCTGAAAATGTGCTCTACTGCACAGCAGATCAAAGCTAGGCTGTCCTGCGCCGTAGAATCAGCCAACCATGCTACAGCACTGAGATCCTGCCCTGTTCAGTTATAAAGCTAGGCAACCACAGTCAGACATTTCGACTGACAGCCATTTGCGGTCATTGGCCAGGCCAATTGGCATTGGCTACAGTGTTAAGCTGGGTACACACTTGCAAGATTTTTAAAAAATGAAAAGTACAGGGAGATGACTGCAGCCAAGGGCATTTTTTTTAACATTCGTCAGCCTCACAATTGTTTGGAAATTCACTACACATAATAGCGAGAAATGGACGATATTGTCCGAACCAACTGTATAGTCTCTTTCTTGTAACTGTCTGTACCAACAATAATTGACGCTGTAATCAGCTGTGATTTACAAACATAATCAATAGTCAGATTTGGACAAAAGAGCAGCTGATGTTGGTCAAATAACGAATATCCACCAGTGTATACCTGGCCTAAGACAGTGTACACTTTTGTGTCTATTTCATTTTCCTACCTTAAAGGTTTATACACACGTGCTGAACAGTTCTGTCATAACCTAAGCGCCCATACACAGCAAGATTGTTGCCCAACACTGATGTTCATACACATCATGCATCACAGATTGGCCCCTGCAAATGCACGTGTGTATGAGGCTTAACACTTTTTTGCTTTTGATACAAAAAAGAAACGTAATCTTTGTAGTTTACTGTAATTCCTAGCCAGCATGAAAAATTTAAATTCCATAAGTAAGTCTGGGATTTGAACCTGTAATTACAAGGATTTGGTTATTCAAGTTAGAGCAGTTCACTATCCCACATGACAGACAGGTACATTTAGAAACTGTGGGGCTGAAAGTTTGCCCATGCTATTAATTTTCAGTAACCAATCAGATGTAAACAAACAATACTATATATTATATTGCAATAACCCAATAAAATGCTAACGTCTGATTGGTACCATCAAATTAACAGCATGGGCAAACTTTTGAACCTCTTATTGCATCAGCCCCTATATATTTTACTAGGAACAGAATGGAAGAAAAAAAACAGATGACTATTTTGTATTAATTCTAGTAGGTTTACAATTACAAATCTTGCCATGCTTGCTAAAAAAAATTATGTTTAAGCACTGATCTGAACACAGATGTTTAAACAGTGACTTCCATACCATAATTATTTTGTGAAGGAAAAGCAGTGACTGGAGATGCTCCATGATAGCCATCCTCTATAGTATCCTTTCCAGGAAAGGTTCCCTGCATATAATTTAAAAAAAAAAAAAAAAAAACTTCTTTAGTACACGGCCTCCTTCAATAACAAAGGGACTGAATGCTGTACCAAGAAATTATACATTGCATAAAATAATTAGTTTATGGGTCTTTAGTAAATACCGTATATACTCGAGTATAAGCCGAGGTTTTTAGGTTTTAAAATAAACCTAAAAACCTTACCTCGGCTTATACTCGAGTCAAGGTCCTGTGAGTTTGCCGGCTGACGTCAGTACTCGGCGCCGGGCAGTGAGAGGCGCCGAGTAGTGATGTCAGCCGGCAATCCACAGGATTTACAGAGCGTGCGGCAGCCGGATTTGGAGCCTCAGCAACATACTGGTAATTCTGGGAGGGAGGGAGGGAGGGGGCTCTACACTGCAGTTGCATTCCCATACAGTTGTTTGGAAACTACAACTCCCAGCCAATAAAGCATGCTGGGAGTTGTAGTTTCCAAAACATCTGTATGGGAATTCTGCTGTATTGAAGGCAGTAGTGGTCAGATCAGATCAGTGGTCAGATAATCAGAAGGCAGTAGTGGTCAGAATTTCTACCCTCGGCTTATATTCGAGTCAATCAATTTATCCTAATTTTTCAGGTAAAATCAGGGACCTCGGTTAATACTTGGGTCGGCTTATACTCGAGTATATACTGTAATCTTTTGAAAAAGTTGTTGGATGTAATTTTATATAACATTAGTTTTTTTTATATTGTTTTTTATTTATCTAGAGCAAAAAAAAAAAATCAAAAAGTACCCAACAACATTACATGGTTTACCACTGCCTCTGTCTCTTTTTTTTTGTTAAGATCAGACTCTATGGACTATTTTGCTGAACACTTATAACAGTGTGAGTGAACAAAAACCATTGAGTTATTCTGATCAAATAATATTTTTTAAAAATGCTGAAAAATGTGGCATCAAGTTTCTGATATCAAAATAAAAGTTCCTGCCACAAGGATGTGTGAGGCTCACATTACACTCAAACCAAGGAAGGACTACCTAGAGTGCAGACCATACTGTCCATATCCCCTCTAAACTTAGATTATAAGCAAAGGTTTTAGGTGACAGATTATCCATGGATCTTAAACAAGGAGCTCACAACAACACAGTTCCTTGGTCATGCTTTCCCTTCATGTGTAGAATCCCTGCAATACTGTCAAATGGTTTTTCATTTGGGCTTGTATGACGATTTGACTTTGGACCCGTGCCCAGACAATGGTTTTGATTACATATATGCCCACCCCAAAGCAGCCGTGTGACAACTATTCACCGTTATTTCCCCTAGTTTGAGAAAGGAGGCAAGAATACCCCTTCTACCAATAAGTTTTTGCCTTTGCTAACTAGATATGATCCAGTTCATTTACTGGTTAATACTTGCACCAACTTCCTTAATCAGCCTATAAGCAAACAAAATATAAGCTTTGAAAGTAAGTGCACACCCTCAGCACTAGCATGTGATGTATAAACTTCCAGTGGTGCTGGTATCTGGACGTCCTGCCATGTCTCCAAGGTAAGTATAATAGAGAAATCAGGAACAGCCCATACTTTTTTTTTATGAAGTGGGTCCCTAACCCATTTATTCATTGGAACAACAAAGGGTAATGTTTTGGGGGACCTCAGCCACCCTTCATCTGATGACCATTACTATTCTATCTACTTCTAACTTACTGGCAGGGGGAGGGTTGCACTTTTTATACTTACTTTAGGTTGTGAGGGATACTCAGATGTATATATTTATATGTTTTTAAGTGTTTTTAATTTGTAATTTGTCCTGCTCTATACCCCATTGTGCTCTATACCCCATTGTGACCCCCTTTGGAGTCAGCCAATCACAGCTATTGACAGCTATTGAGAGTGCCGAGGGAACTAAGATGGCTAATTTGATATTTGGGCTTTTTTTAAGTTATAACAATAGTTTTAAGGGTTGGGTGTGTGTGTGTGTGCCCTACACTACAGAAAGGTACAGCGCAGAGGGATCCACAGGGTGTGAGAGCTCCCCTGCGCATGCCAGAGTCCTTCCTGAGAACAAGAAGCACCAGATGACACACAGACAGCTCTTACTCTTTACTTTTTTGGACTTTCAGAAGGCACTGCAGGACAACCATAAGAAGCTGAGGAGAAATAAAAGGATTTTTTAACACTACACAGTGGGGCCAGTACTGGGGCAAATTTTAGTTTTGGAGGTGGACATGCCCATTAAGTCAACTCTTCAAGCTCCCACATTACTGGGGCCTTTGTCCCAGTGGTGGAGGAGTTTAGATATATGGGAATCATGTTAACTTTCTTGACAACTTTTTAACACATTGCCTCTACTTGACTTAGACCGAACCAAAACAACAATCTTCCAATCAATCTTATTAGCCAGATTAATTTATTCAGTAAATATGCTTTAGTACAGTATAGTCCCCTATTCCTGATTCCCCATTTGAAACTTATGTTTCTATGAGACTCTGGCAGATTAGGAGTTAGGCTTACAGTAAAACCCTACAGAGACCAAAAAACTATGGCTGGTATCATGACTACCACCAGGCCGATTATATTCTTTCAATACAATCAGGAACACTATATGGAAACAATGCTGCATTCTCAACCCATCTGCTGAAATTCTTATGTAGCCTTAACAGAAGACAACTGGATTCTCTTGCTTTTTCATGTGCATGCTATCACCACATTTCCTTACCAAGCTAAAATGCACTGCTTCATCCAAATATTTGCCAACAGAGTAATAATCCATTAAAAGATATGTGGTAATACAAAGAGGCCAAACTGGTATTACCTGCCAAAGGTTGCTGCGACTGGACTGAAATGTGTCTCCCCAAGGGTAATTGCTACCTGAAAAAACAGAGCTTTAGTTAGTCCAACATTTGTACTTATCCCTTTGTTTGTGGAACTACTCCATCTAAATGGAAGAAACCATGACATTTTAGCAAAATAAACAAGATTATGAACATTGATTTCAAAAATTGTAGTAAAGCATATTTCATTGACGTACCCTTAAGTCCTCCACGGGCAGCAAATTCCCATTCTTCCTCTGTAGGCAGTCTCTTCCCAAGCCACTTGCAATAGGCTTGAGCATCATTCCAACTGACTTGTAATACTGGGTAGTCCAGCTTCTCTTTTATACCAGATCCTAGACCAAAAGGCTAGAAGTGGTAACTAAAATGTTTAGTTTTTTCTTAGATTCTGGGGCTTACCCCTTTCCCTCCAAAAATATTTACACTCTATATTAAAGATCTGCCTTTTATATTAGGATCAGTTTGTTTTTTTAAAAAAAACAAAAAAAACAACAACCACCACCTTTTTCATGGCTATAATTAATGATAAAACAATTTTTAATGTATAAGCTTGCAAATATTGATGCTTGCAAATATCCAAATGCGTTGGGCTTTGGAATATGTGTTAATAATTTAAATGTGCTAAATGAAGGTTTGGTCTATTTTCCTATAGATAAACTTTCCTGAAACTATAATATACTACACAGCTCTTAGCTGTAATATATGTATTTACACAGGTACTATAATGTATAGTGTCCTGAAATGTGAAAATCCATTTACCTGACGCCAAAAAGCCCTTTCCACTGGAAGCCACCATGGGGCAGACTATAAAACATAAAATATTTCAGCGGGGGAAAAAAAAGAAAATATTTGCAAAAAACTAAATTTTATTATTGATCCATGCAGTAATAAATCTGTAAATACAATGGTACTAACCATGCAAATTGATAAGATTACAAACATTAAAACATTTAAATGTACATAATGCACACCCTATATCAAATCCATCAAAGGTATAGATTCCTTCATATTAGCAATGGGACGTTCATTCTTCACACAAGATTATTGTACTAGGCAGTTTTACAAACACTAGAAGCAGGAAGTGTAAAAAAGGATTTTTCATAAAAAGTCATAACTAAAAAATTGAAAGGAAAAAAAAGACCCAGGTCTGATACCTAAAAAGTGCTAAAAAAACAGGCCAAATCAGGTCTGAATCCGATGGTTTTGATTTGGATTATATATATGTGGTCTAAATCCGATTCAGGTCTGATCTTTGTAAAGTCTGAACAGTTAAATCAGAATTGAGCTGACGTAAACACTTTTTCATTACTTTAGGCTGACAAAGTTGTCATAAATGTGCAGCTGTAAAAGAGTGACTGACAGCTATGTATGTATATACGGTAGATGCAGTAAACTTAACTAAAAATTTATAATCACTGAAGCCACAAAAATCACCTTCCCACCAGTCCTGGCTTAGCCATTTTAAACTGATGAAATGGATGGATTTAATCTTTACATCTTAAGAGTAATAATATATGATAACTGAAAATAATTGGATAAGGGTAACTGGGGTTTTTAATTTTATATTACAATTTTTAAAATTACATAGCTGTAATACTTATAAATGACAAACGTAAATTTATATTTACCTCCAACTTCTGAGTAACCTTTTTTCTTTGCTCGTCTGATACAAAATCCTCAAATACAAAACTCCAGCCAAAATCCTCTGCTTCAGTTTTATATTTTTGTGCTCGAACAAATTCTCTTAAATTTAAGAAAATATATGTATTATAATGCATACATACTGTGAATACATACAAAACTATGTTACAGCTACACTTCTGATACTACACAGCCAAAAAACGCTCTGTTCAGGCGGAAGCTTTATCTATGCCCACCCTTAATAACGTATCTTTCTTGCATTTTACATAAAAAACTATCAGGGAGATTCAATAAAAGTTCTTATCGTTTAAAATGGTGCTAATTTTGCCCCAACCAATCAGATGTTCAGATTTTATTTAACATTTGAAAGCTAACATCTGATTGGTTGGGGCAAAATTAGCACCATTTTAAACGATAAGAATTTTTATAAAATAACCCTGCATATCTGTAAAGTCAATAAAATATTTCCTTACAAACACACTTAGCTAATGCTGGGAGAAGACAGCTATCCATTTATTTTTTTAAAAATGTGAAAAATATTCCTGCTGTAAAATAGATGTGAACACAGTACTCTTAAATTGCCAATCAGGACAAAAAATTAAATGGCACCAATGCCTTGATCAGGCTGGTTATATATAAATCTGGTACACATGGGCTGATAATCAAATGTTCAGTGAAATCCCGCCAGGTAGATTGTGAGGTGCACTCCCTGTAGCCTGTGCCACATCAGGTAAGTATCAATTCTATTTAAGTTCGTAGGGAAGCACACTCAAATAGAATATAATTACAACAATTCCATTTATTAAGTGCTCAACATACAAACCAGGTACACAACGTTTCGGGGGGGGGGGGGTCCAACCCCCTTCCTCAGGTACCATTCATTTTTACTAACCAATCACCTAGCCAATATGACAAAAATATCAGGTCAGGTGATCAACTAGGCTGAAATATCAGCAATCAATGAAGCTGCTTTATGTATTAGTTAATCAAATACACATGCAAAATTTCAGCCTTTTATATAAATAAATAGAGCGGAGGAAGAACTAAACTGTTACAAATATTAATCAGACCTAAAATCCATGTTGGTTACTGGATGCTTGTCAATATCAAATGGTAGTACTGTCACCCGCCTGGGAGGACTTTCTCCATCTTTACCATCAGTTGCCTTTGTTCCCATCTCAAACTGTCCCCCATCAAGTTGAACCATGCCATCTTCCTTAAACCCTATTGGGATTATATTTACAGCATTATATATATACAACAATTAATATTTCCATATGCACATTTGCAATAAAAAGAGCAAAACTATGGCAATGGATTTCATGGCCATTGGCATTTATCACAGTAAAGGGGTTTCACTGTATGCAATAACAAACAAACAAACAAAAAAGACTTGGTTTCACACTTGCATAGAAACAGAATTTGATTCCTTTAGAAAGAGCTGGGAAAATTAGAGTAACTGTGGTCCAAAATGAGTATTTTTGCAGCTTACTTTCATTATTTATTTTTTTTTACAGTTTTGAAGATGTTTACATTTTTATATGTGATGTGGTAGCAGCATCACTAGACCCCCTGTACTTTCTGCTTCCTGCTCTGAAACCATGTGACAATCCCTCTTTGCTGTCTCTTCCTCCTTACGGTCCCTCATGGCATGTGCCAACCGCAGAGTAGGAGGAACTAGAATTGTGACCGCAGATTCAGAACCTCCCACTCCCTAACTTTCTGATCAGTTTCTTCATACCGTGGGCTGTGCAGCATGTATAGAGGTGGTTGATGGCTCATTTTATAGGTAGGCCTTTCATTTAAAATCAACTTATTTGGATACGACAGTTCCCCTTTAATAAAAACATAGAGGCAATCCTATCTGAAGTAATGATCACATCATATTAATGATCACATCATATTAATCTGCACTAGAAAAAGCCAATACATAAATAAGAGTATTCTGTTATATAGCTGGCCTTAGTTAAGGGGCTAGATTAGAATCTGACAAGAACTGGAAGAAAATATTCAACATGTTATAAATATCATCAACTCTACAGGCCACATAATGTCAGATCAATAAAGAAAGAAGTATCACTGTATAGAAACCAGTTAGACAAGTATAACAGAAGATGATGAGAGCCGCACTCACAATTATTTAAATGGTTTTTATTGTGACCAGTATGTGCACAACATTTTGGGGCAATCCCCTTCTTCAAGTATATTAGACATGTATCACCCCAAGAATGGTAATGAAAGGCCTCCAGATGTGTTTCCACTTGTGGCTCCTTCCTAGCTGACAGGCGAGCTGTCCCAATCTCACTCTCTTTTGTATTGGCGCACACGCAAATAATAATATGGGAGCTGTCGGGACACAGCACCATCTGCTGAGGAGAAGCAATGTGTGGCGTTCTGGTAGGTAAGTATCTTTGTTACACGGGTGTTCTAGGGAGATGAGGTGATAAGCATTCTCACCTCCCTGTGAATAATGGCTACAGATTTCATGTACTTAATGGTGTACATAAAATCCCTTTAAAGGGACAGTTCAGTGGAAATGATCAATATTTGTTTAATTGGTAGTTTTTGTAATGCCTTCTTAGTTATTCTACATATTCTCTTCCATTTTGAAAAATCAGTTGATTTCATACCCTTTGCTGTTCCCTGCAGTTAACATTAGTGAGCTGCCATTTCAGGTTCTAATGGTCCTTCTTCCCAGGATGCACCACTTCCTTGGAATGTTTCTAACAATAATTTCTAATGATTGGCTGTTGGATGGGTCAAACATGCTCAGATCTCTACTGGGCAACTGAATCAACCTAGGCGCTGGGCCAAGGGCAAGACCATAAAGGTCTCTATTAGGGGTCCTGCAAACAGGAAGTCAGTATTTCGATTGCATTTATTTATACACAGATAAAATGTTGAATGGGCAGGTTAAGGTCATTGGGGTGGAAAAATACTGCTCTTTTTTTCTTAAAAGCATTTGTATTTGCACTTAACTTCCCCTTTAAATATATTTATGAAGAGCAGGCACCAGGTCAAACTATTTCTCTGCCATTCCCTTGAGGTTTTCCCATTAAATTGCAGCAGGGAAGGGATCCTATGTCCTAAATAACATTGATAGTAAGGTGCAGCACATTAATATCTGGAGAAATAACTGTTTACAACACCAAGATTAGTGTTGGTTGGACATGTTCCAGCAGAACGAACTTGGATATAAAAATGTATCTCCAAGCAGTGTCTATGGCAGCCTGACTGCCTCTCATAACCTTCAGCGGCCTTCAAAGCCTTGTGTGCGGAACCTCATCACTCACCACCTGAGAACCGTAAAAAGCTTAACAGTGCAGAAACTCCGATAAGCATTGTATATCTTGCCCTCCACACGCATAACCGGCCAATCGGAATCTTCATACGTCATTTTCCTGCGTCGGAAATAGAATCTGTTGTCGTATCACATGTTTTGTTGGAGGAAGTGTACTGGTAGCGTTGCTTAGCAAAAGAAGGAGGGGTAAGTGTAAACTGAGGCTGTTAAGTGTAAATGATCGGGACCTTGTCCTCCTAGGGATCAGTGGCTTTTACGTTATATAAAAGGTACAAAATGTTTGTGTGTTCTTAATTTACGCAACCAATAAGATGTCATCAGATTTTTCTGTTTTATACCAGTAAAATGGTAACATTTCATTGGTTGCTGCAGATTAGGCTATGTACAAACCAGGTTATATTTCAACACAATCTCAACTCAGCTGCCACAATTGCTTGACAGGTCAAAATATTAACTTTTGAAAAAACAAGCACAATTGGTCAAAATTTACTAACGTTTACATTTAATTTTACCAATTAACTTTAGTCAGATTTGAACGAAAGTTTGACTGAAACATCAGAAACATATCACCAATATTTAATCCTGTTGTGGCGGACGGTCAATCAGATTGAAATATCGGTTTGTTTTTTTGGCTATGGAAACGAGATCTTAATTTTTTAAGACCATGATCACTATGAAGGGAAAAAGTGTCCCTTTACCATAGCAAACATTTTCATATTACAGAAAAGCAGAGGGAAGCTGACATGCTTACAGTACTCTATAAAAAGGGAAATGTCCTCTCTTTGTCATGGCGTGCACGTTGCAATTGGCTGAGGTAGAATTCAGCACGTTGAGACTTAAAAGACTCCATTGACCATGCGCAACCAATCCTTGTGCCTCAGGATCAGGCTGAGGCAGCACACTCAGAGAATGGGGGCGTACATGTAATGTTGCACCAGGCAGAGGAACTAGTGGGGACATATTAACACAACTGTATACACTGAGGCTGATGGTCTGGAAGTCATAGGGTCCAAACTCTTGACACACTGTCATACGTGATTAATTACACACTTATACACTATAACAAACACATGTTCTCACACGCACACCCTCACACTCGTACACTATTACTCACAATCACACATACTATCATAGTAATTGAAGTTGATAAAGACATACATCCATCTAATTCAGTGATGCCCAGCCAGCAAAAAAGTGTGGGTAGTTTGTTTATGGCCTGGGAATCACTAGACTAGATGGACGAATGTTGTTATGTGGTTAAACTGAAACTCCTATTTGGCAATGTAGGAGTTAATGGTCACTATTTTGGAAACTTAACCTCCTGTCTGGCTATGTAGGGGTTAATGGTCACTATTTTGGAAACTTAACCTCCTGTCTGGCTATGCAGGGGTTAATGATCACTATTTTGGATCCAGAGTAACTGTAGCGCACATTATCGTGCATGCGCACTATAGTACAGAGGATCCAGTTTAAGTTGAGTTTCTTCTTTCTTCAATCAATTTACCAGGAGTGACAGACAAAGAACAGAAGGTAAGGAATAGCTCCTTAACCCCCGGGTCTTCAATCAATACATTACAGGAATAGTTCACTTTTTGAGCAAACTAATACTTAAATGGTGTACATATTGTCTTCAAAGTGTGGCACTGGATGTGGCTTAAATGGGTGTGTTAATGTGGGTGTGGCTTAAATATGTACTCAGGGTTTTTTTTTGGTTTTTAAAAAATGTCCATGGAATATATTTTTTTAGAAATGTTGGTTACTATATATATGGTATTCCAAAACTGCACTGCATATTCCAAATGAGGACTTACCAGTGATTTGTAAAGAGGGGGAATAATATTTTTCTTCCTTGAATCTATACCACTCTTTATACAAGACAGTTTCTTGCTAGTTCTAGCCATTGCTGTCTGGCACTGCTTGCTACAGTCTGTTATCTACTAGAACCCCCAAATCCTTTTCTAACAGAGATTTATGGTGTAGGTGGCACAAAAAGAGCAGAGGAATGGAGCGATTGCCGAAGCAGATTTGCAGTAAGTAGTGCAGGAGTTAGGAAAAGTACCCAGGGTGGGGACTTAGCGATTTTAGGTCCTCACCCTGGGTACTATGCTGCCATGGAGGAAGAGGAGCGAGGGTGAGGTGAGGAGATGGGGTTTAGGTTTTTAGAGAACTAGGCTGACTTTTCGGTTGGCTACAGGCTCTTTAGTAGAGATGGACTGCACCTCAGTGATGATGGTGCAGCTGTTTTGGAGGAGAAGATGGCTAGGGGGTTAGAGGAGATATTAAACTAAGTATGGGGGGAGGGTACATTGGACTACACAGGGGTAGATAGAGGAGTTAGAGACCAGGGGGCTTATAAGGTAATGGCAGGAGGAGATTGGGGAGAAGGGAGCATAGAGGATAAGGAGGCATGTACCTCCAAGTATGGAAGCAAATCAATTAATAATCTAAAATGTATGTTTACAAATACAATAAGTCTGGCTGGAAAAACTGGGGAACTAGAACTAATAGCTTTAAAGGAAAGATATGATGTGATTGGTAGAGCAGAAATATGGCTAAATGATTTACATAACTGGACAGTAAATATTGAAAGATACCCCTTTTAGGGAGTATTTAGGCATGACACCCGAGTAAATAAAGGAGGAAGAGTATGTATGTTAAACAGGGATTGAAGCCAAATTTTAAAAGAGATAGATGGGGGTATAAACTATAAGGCAGAAACAATATGGGTGGGGCTTGCACAGGAAGCTAGAAGGTGGGTAAACTAATTGTTGGTGTATGTGATAACATAAATTTACATACGGTATGTTATAAGCCGTCAAATTCCAGTGAGGAGGTGGAAATAAATCTCCTTATGCAGATGGGGAAGGCTACAGTATTAGGGAAGTTCTGGTTATTGGGGGTTTGACCAAGCTTCTGGGAAATGTGTACTCCACCCACAGTGGGTCATGTGTTCAAGTACTGAAAGCTGGAGAGTCGGTCCCAAGAAAGCAAGCGAAAGAGCAGCAGGGACTTTCATCTCATAAAAGGCAGGTACTGATATGAAACACAAAGTTTGAGAATTACGTCTCCTAAGAAGGTAAAAAGTTACTTAAGTAAAAAAAGGTTAAAATTTAGGACCCAGCAGGAATCGTCCCTTTATCGTTAATGTGTGTACCCAGCTTAAGGTTGCTAACCAACTTTATTACAGCTATTAAAAGCACTAAATACCTTGCAGGAACAGTCCATTACAGTTTGTTGTAGTTGCACCTCTCTGATATGGTGTGACCCTTTTAAATCAGGGTGTTGTTGTGGTGAGGTATAATCCACTTGGTGGTGGCATTTTCGGGTTAGTTCCTATGTGTTTATCTATTTAAAGCCTTACACCTTCATCAGGGATAAAATGTTAAGTATCTCTTGCCTTTTGATTTAATATTAACCGATTTAATACTGGGTAGTGCTACCTTAACCCCGTGCTTGGGGCATCCTCACAGATATCACAAAACAATACCATATTCACTTTGAAGTTACCCCCTGAACAGTCAAAATGGTTGCTGTTGAGCTATTTACAAAGTCAAAAAAAATTGTTTTTTGATATGCAGTTGCATATAAACTCACACTTGATGTTTACACTAGACATTAAAAGGGTCTTGAACTGGAATGGAAGTAGCAAATGTAGGCCACAAGCAATAAGGGAACGTCGAGTTTAGAGGCTGTCCACTTTCCTCACAGGCACATCTTTGTTTCCCGTTTAAGACATGTCCACTAGAGGCCAGAGAGTTGATATCTAATATAGTAAACGTCAGGTGTAATTTAAGGTGATTGATGCACTAATTAGAGCATCTGCTAAGCACCATTGGACCTGTGGACCTATTTTCTTGTATTACACCTGATCTTTTCTATTTTAGAAAAAAATAAGGGAATGCAGTAGGAACTCAACCTTAGCTATAAAAATCTGAAATGGAAGGATCACAGGACTGTGAAAAAAATAACAATATCCCAAGTATCATAAACAATTCAATAACAATGATGCTAAATAAGCCTCAGAGAGATATCTTGGGCTTCATAAATATGTTTTAAACAAATGCCCTTTCTCTTTGTTTATAGGAGATAACCATAAATAATGGAGTGCATAAAGGTCATTCTGATGGCTCTGAGTGCTTATAAATTTGACCAGTGGTGCTTCGTTGTCCTACATAACACTAGTCTATCAATCCAATTTAACAAAATATTACAGAAATAATCCTTGCTCATATCAAGTCTAGTGCCCCAGCTAAGTCTCAATTTTCAAACTATCTGCTAAAGACAGTGAATTGCCATAATTTTAAGACTTGTAGGGGGGGAAAAGGCCATTAAATGTGGGACACACTGTCACAACCACCATAAGCATGTAAGTGGAACATATAGTCCATCCAAAAATCAAAACGGGAGCGTGCACACCAACTGGAATCGAAGCTCTAGTTTCGGAAAACCAAGTCTTTATTCAATACAATACATGAAATAAAATAAAACGAAACACTCTATGGTCAGTCCCCTGATGCGTTTCGTACTACCAGTACTTAATCATAGGTATGAATGACTCAAGATAGAGTGAAACAGGAAGGGCTCCTAAATACACATGGAGTCCCACCCTTTAATTAATTATCCCTAATAGGAAACCACAAAGCAGACAATACAAGATGAGATGAAACAACAAAACAAAAACAAAACAAAATTAACCATTATAAATCAACATAATACAGTGTACTGTTCTTGCATTACATACTATATAAACTGTGCATATACAGAAACTAAATTAAACAAAGCAATAAAGGATTCAAAACCTAATGCTAATTTAAAGCATTTTTGTCAGATGTATATGACACACTATGATTCCATGATTAAGTTGTTTATCTGAAAAGGAACAAAATATATATAATAATAAAAAATAACAAAATAATATAACCAAAACACAATATTGTAAATTATAACTGGGAGAAAACAATATCGGTCTCCTACCCAACAAAGCCAGTAATGTCAAAGGTGCTGTTTAAACCAGAGGGTGATCTGGTGCGCAGGACAAAAATCCATCTTGCTTTGCGTAGGGCAACTTCCAGCGATCCCCCTCTTTTGCCCTCAACCGAGGCATTAATCCGTTGAATACCCTGTACTTGTAAATAAGTAAGGCTATTGTTATTACATGAAAAGAAGTGTCTAGCAACAGGACTTCTATAGTTATTATTCTTAATGTCCCTAACATGCTCCCTGATGCGTGATTTCAGAGTGCGGGACGTAGACCCCCCATATTGCAAAAAGCATCGGGAGCATGTTAATAAAGAAATTACCCAAGAGGTATCGCAATTTATATTGTGTTTAATAACGAATTTTTGTTTTGAAACTGAGCTACTGAAAGAAGTGCTAGTATGAATATAATTACACGTAAGGCATCGTTTTTTTTTACCACACTTGTATATCCCTTTATATTTTAGCCAATTCTGATGTGAAATAGGTGTACTGGAGAACCAACTAGGAGATAATATATTTCCCAGTGTAACTGCTCTACGTGCTACAAATTTTATACCCTTATCTAGGGTGTTTCTTAAAAGCGGGTCTTCATGAAATACCGGCAAGTATTTTCTAATTATTCTGGTAATAGTAGGATATTGGTTACTGTAACTTGTGGAGAAAATAACTTGACTTCGGACTTCGCTGTCCGTTGGTCTCTTACCAGACCACCCAATAATTCCTATTTTTCATTACTTACCTAAAATTCACAAGTCTGAGAGGCCTCCCCCAGGCAGACCTATAGTGTCTGGAATGGGGTCCCTGGGGGAGGGCCTCTCAGAGTTAATTGATACTCTTCTTCAGCCCTTGGTTTGCCGTTTGGTAACTTATTTAAAAGATACCAAACATTTATTGCAATTATTAACTCCATTAAAAATTGATAGTTCTAGTAATTTGGCGTCTATTGATGTCAGTGCTTTATACTCTTGTATACCACATGATAAAGGCATTTTCGCCATTAAATACCATCTAGATAGGTATAGTTTTTACAGTGATCCCCAAAAGTTATTTATATTGGAAGCAGTGTGGTTCCTTTTGAACCACAACTTCTTTATGTTTGACTCAGTGTTCTTCATTCAGATTAGAGGGGCAGCAATGGGGGCAAAATTCGCCCCCACTTATGCTAATTTGTATATGGGGTGGTGGGAGGAGACTCAAATACTTCCACTCATATCCTCTCTTTCACCCCTATATGAACATGTATTTATGATTAGGCGGTTTATAGATGATTTAATCATCTTGTGGACAGGATCAGAGTTTGATTTTAAAGAATTCATGAGCATCATAAATATCAATAATTTGAATTTAAAGTTCACCTATGACTTTGGAGGGAAAGATTTGAATTTTCTTGATGTCACTATTAAACATTGTGGTGATCACCTTGAGGCTAATATTTTTCGTAATAAAATTTCGGGGAACACTATTTTACATGCTAAATCAAGTCATCCACCCCACAATTTTTACGGATTAAATGTAATTGTTCTAAATTTGATGATTTTTTATTTCAATCCTGTGTTCTTCGGGACAGACTTCTGAAAAGAGGGTATCCAATGAGTATCTTTAGGACCGCTTTTTATAAAGCCCTTTGCAGGGATAGGGAGGATCTGATTTTAGGTCAGAAATTTAACACCACCCGGACCAACATAGATAGGTTTAATACAGGAGGTGATATGGGTAGAAATGGCTTCATTTCATCCTCTTCTGCTATGTATATCCAACGGAGAGCGAAGTCAGCTACTTGTAATAAGAATAATAGCAGTCAAGTTATTTTCTCCACAAGTTACAGTAACCAATATCCTACTATTACCAGAATAATTAGAAAATACTTGCCGGTACTTCATGAAGACCCGCTTTTAAGAAACACCCTAGATAAGGGTATAAAATTTGTAGCACGTAGAGCAGTTACACTGGGAAATATATTATCTCCTAGTTGGTTCTCCAGTACACCTATTTAACATCAGAATTGGCTAAAATATAAAGGGATATGCCTTACGTGTAATTATATTCATACTAGCACTTCTTTCAGTAGCTCAGTTTCAAAACAAAAATTCGTTATTAAACACTATATAAATTGCGATACCCCTTGGGTAATTTATTTATTAACATGCTCCCGATGCTTTTTGCAATATGGGGGGTCTACGTCCCGCACTCTGAAATTACGCATCAGGGAGCATGTTAGGGACATTAAGAATAATAACTATAGAAGTCCTGTTGCTAGACACTTCTTTTCATGTAATAACAATAGCCTTATTTACAAGTACAGGGTATTCAACGGATTAGTGCCTCGGTTGAGGGCAAAAGAGGGGGGTCGCTGGAAGTTGCCCTATGTAAAGCAGAGGCAAGATGGATTTTTGTCCTGCGCACCAGATCACCCTCTGGTTTAAACAGCACCTTTGACATTGCTGGTTTTGTTGGGTAGGAGACCGATATTGTTTTCTAACAGTTATAATTTACAATATTGTGTTTTTGTTATATTATTTTGTTACTTTTTATTATTATATATATTTTGTTCCTTTTCAGATAAACAACTTAATCATGGAATCATAGTGTGTCATATACATCTGACAAAAATGCTTTAAATTAGCATTAGGTTTTGAATCCTTTATTGCTTTGTTTAATTTAGTTTCTGTATATGCACAGTTTATATAGTATGTAATGCAAGAACAGTACACTGTATTATGTTGATTTATAATGGTTAATTTTGTTTTGTTTTTGTTTTGTTGTTTCATCTCATCTTGTATTGTCTGCTTTGTGGTTTCCTATTAGGGATAATTAATTAAAGGGTGGGACTCCATGTGTATTTAGGAGCCCTTCCTGTTTCACTCTATCTTGAGTCATTCATACCTATGATTAAGTACTGGTAGTACGAAACGCGTCAGGGGACTGACCATAGAGTGTTCCATTTTATTTCATGTATTGTATTGCATAAAGACTTGGTTTTACAAAACTAGAGCTTTGATTCCAGTTGGTGTGCACGCTCGTTTTTTGATTTTTGGATGGACTAAATGAAGCTGCAGCGAAGGGCTTGGGGCTGATGCACCCAAGCCACCTGTTACACTGGGTGAGTTCAACAAAGAAGCCTTTTAACTTTTACTGAAGTTACATAGCAGAGTGCCTACATCGCAAGTTTACGGAGGGTCTGGGGCTTATGCACCCGGACCATTGATTTGTTAATGTGAGTGGTTAATTACGCTCCTGTTCTTTTACTATTCCTTAACATACGCTTTTTAATTAAAGTAGTTGGTGAACTTCATGTAGACACTGTTTTTCAAGTAATCTATATGTGTTTACTATAAGGCACTTTCTTAACCCAGATGGGTGGTTAATTAGGCAAAAGGTGTATTTTCTTTGTATTTGTAATTTATCATAAGTGGAACATAGTTGTATTCTGACAGTAAAGAGAAAATGTTTGTTCATTTTCATAGTTTTTGTAAATTTGGTCACAAGTATAGAAAAAAAGATTTAGAAATAATATTGTTTTAGTTATAATGCTTTAGTGGCAATATTAAAGGGTATGCCCACCACCAAAACTAAAATTTAACCCACTGCTGGCCCCACTGTGTAATGTTAAAAAAATCCTTACCTTTCTTGTCATAGAAATAACACGGCGGTTGGAAGTGGGCAGGGGGTATCAACCATTTATACCACTCTTTCTTAAAGGGCATGCCCTTTAAGGAAGAGTCCTTTTTTTGGGTAAACTCTTCCTTTAAACTGTTGAGTTTCACTGTGATACAACTTTGTTCATAGAGGCAGCAATGCCTCTTGATTTTTTTTTAAAGAATCTGCACTTTATGTAAACTACCACATACATAATTAAATTCCTGGCACACTTGACCAGCATTTATATAAAATCCTTAAAAAATGACTTTTGAACAAAGCATTGGTTTGATAAAATGTAAAGGGCTGTGCATTGCTTTTATCACAAGACAAATACAAACTTTGCCTTTAAATTTACAATATAAATAAATGTTTTAATCCTATGCAAATTAGTAAATTATATCATTGTGATTCATTTTGATGCTGTCATTGTCCAATTCTCTCAGTAGCTCTTCAAAATCATGTATGTACCACTTGGCTTTTTCCTTCACTTGTTGTCTTGTCACGTTGCCTCCAAACCCAATAAAGGCATCCTAACATGCAAAGGAAAAACAATATAAAAAAAAACAAACCTGTTTATTATGACAGCAGCCCTACAATAGTAAATCTAAAAGTTGAATGAAACTTGTTTTTTTTAATCCTAATGTGAAAGCTTTTCCCCCCAGTACACCTACACATTGTAATATTCTTCCCTAGTAAGTTTCATGTAAGTACATGTAAGTAATATATTCTGTAACTAAGAAGGCTTCCATGTTTTTGCCAGTACAACACACCGCCCACGTAGACATCAAAGAACCATGCCCCAGACCCCAGTATTCACTGTCTCTATGCACAGAGTGTTTTCTTTACAGATATCTTCACACCATTATGGAAGTCCCTGATAAGACTTTGAAAGCTGCTTGTTAGGCTGAGTACACACGGTAAAACTTTTTGTCCCGACAGAGCATTCCCTGCAAGCGAGCGCTCAGTCTGGACAAATGACTGTCTGTTGTGGCAATAGTGGCTGCGGCCGACATTTTGTACGACCGATCGTGTGGTCGTGCGTCCCAGTATAACCCACGTTACTCTAAATGGGTGGCTTCCTTACCTCAATTGAGTAGTATAATTAATATATCTGTATCTTTCTTTAATAAAACTTACTTAAGAAATGTGAAAAATACCCATGACTTGTTTAAGTGATCAAATATTTTCTAAATTATTTAATACGTCAATATTAACTTGCTGTTAACTACACGTCTGCACATTTTAAAGTATGATAAACAAGATGACAATAAGAAATGGATAATTATTTGACATACAAACATATCTGGAGAACTGTAACAAATATGCAAAACCCCACGGGTGCTTTCCTTCCAATATTCCACTTGGCAGAGGGTAATTTCAGTGCTCCATAACTTACTGCATTTTCCATGATGACTGTTTTTAAATCAAACATTAAGAGGTTAACTTTAATTATACTTTTAATGCTGACTACACACAGGCAGATTTTTCGGGCCAATCGATCGATACTTCCGTGTATTGGTTGGGTCTAAAAATCTGCACTGGTTTCGGCTGCGGGCGATGTCAGTCGCCCATTCATCCGGATCAGACATGTTGGTAATCACAGTCGCTAAGAACGCTAGGTAGGGCTAAAAAAAAAACCAAGACTGAAGGCTGCCCCTCAAGCCACCTCCCCTATGCAGTATGAGCTTGTAAAGCTAAGATCAGGCTAAGAAAGGTAAATTGGTGTCACACAGAGGCAGTATCCTTTACAATATTAAACATGTTGCAGCAAAAGTGGTTTTAAAGAAGAAATTAGATGAAAAAAACAGGACTTAAAAATTAAAGTCCATTATCTTACTTTCTTGGTAATCCTTCACTGAGCACTCTGCATGAAGCTATTTTAGGGGTGTCAAATTTTAAAGAAAAGGCCACTCCTTTCTTCGATGAAGTGGACCCAGCAGTAATATAAGTGGGAGTGGCTTTTTCTTCAATCTTCAGAGCTCTTCTGAATAACTTCACGCAGAATGCTCAATCAAGGAATTGATAAAAAGGTAAGATTTAATTTGAAAGTACTTTTTTTTACCTCATTTCCCCTTTAATATGACAATTGTCCTTTAAGGCTGGGTCCACACTTCCAGATTTTTAGGGCAACCGACCGATATTTCTGTGTATTGGTCACTAAAAAATCTAATGTATTTTTGAGGTGCAATAAATAATGTTAAATTGTGGCAGTGCAGCATGCCGTCTCCTACTCACCTTCTCTAACACAAGTACAATCATGTTAGAAATAGGACACTGATTCAAGTCACAGACACTGAAGCGGACGAGTTGTTATTGATTTTAAGTTTAACTCTATGTATCGTGGAAAGTAATGGAGGTGGGCGTCTCTTATCTCAAATTATACTTCCTGGCTCTTGCAATGCATTAACCATCAAAAAGTTTTTACTGGTCATTACAAAGAAAATTCCCACGATTTCCAATGCGAATGTGATTGTGCGTCCATTCACGTTTTGGTAACGCATGCGTTCACCATTTTTGGTGTGCGTTAACGCATGAGTTTCCATAACGGAAAACGTGCGATAACGCTTGCTATTTTGTTTCGCGATTCCTGTGTGTTGCAGTGTGGCCTCAGCCTTATCTTGTGTATTCGTAAACTCCCAGTGCCAGTGATTTTCAGGGTAAAGGTTCCAAACAATATTTCCACTTGTTAATGTACAGATCTACTCAATAAAGATTAGTGCACATTAGTATCTGGAGAAGGTGGGACGAAATTTGGACCTTGCAAATAGTGGCAGTGAGTTATTAACCAGGAAAGTGAGAGGAGACAAACTTCTTACTGCCTCTTCTTTTTAAGATCATTAGTTATTGTGCTATAAAACAGTGTGTTTTGACTGTCCAATAACTTAAAAAATAATAAAACTATATTAAGCCAATCTAAATAGTCTACCATTTTAAAGGGAAAACATACACTTGATATAACCCAGAGTTAGGAGAGGGCGAGCAGCTGTCCATGTTAAAATAACTGTCTAAATTGAAATAAAAGCTATACAAGTCATTTTTAAACTAGACTTTTTTTTCCCTTACATACATGAATGAAGGGAGGTTACCAATGCAGATATAGGTTATAGACCTGCTTTAATAACAACTACCGTATATACTCGAGTATAAACCGACCCGAGTATAAACCGAGGTACCCAATTTCAGCTAAAAATCCTAATAAAAGTTGTTGACTCGAGTATAAACCGAGGGTAGAAACTTGGCATTCAAGATGTTTGGAAACTACAACTCCCAGCTAATAAGCATGCTGGGAGTTGTAGTTCCAAACATCTTGAATGCCACCCTCACTTGGCATTCAAGATGTTTGTAAACTAAAACTCCCAGCATGCTTTATTAGCTGGGAGTTGTAGTTTCAAACATCTTGAATGCCAAGTGAGGGTGGCATTCAAGATGTTTGGAAACTACAACTCCCAGCTAATAAAGCATGCTGGGAGTGTAGTTCCCAAACATCTTGACTGCCCCCTCACCATCCCAACCAGTTCAGTTTGTACATGTGGGCTCTTCTCCCTGTGGGCTCTCCTCTATCCAAGGGCTTCCTCCATCCAAGGGCTTCCTGGCAGGTATGGTATCCTTAGCGGTATCCTGAGCATTCCGGCAGCCGCGCGCTCATTCCAGTACTGGCGCGCCGGCTGACGTCACTGCCCGGCGCGCCAGTACACAGAAAGATCGTGCGGCTGCCGGAATGCTCAGGTAAGCTACTGACTCGAGTATAAACCGAGTCCAAGTTTTCAGGCTGATTTTACTTGAGTATATACGGTAGTTAGAAAGCCACAGAGAAAATGGAGAACAGTTTTATTGCCAATCTTTTTACACATTATTTTACTTACAGCAGGAGGACAGGCTTCCATGTCAGTGGCACCATCTCCAATCATTACTATTTTTTTAAAGCCAAACTTTTCTTTCAGCAGCCCAATCACTTTTCCTTTACCGCCAGATTCAGCTGTAAGTTGTGTCTCGTCAAATCCAGCATATTCCCCTTCAAATCAAATTATGTACGAGTTATGCAAATCATTTTGGATAAATAAATAAAAGTAGAAATTAAGAGGCATCTTTTAAGGGTTACAGTGGTCTCCAATTTCTGTGTGTGCTGGGCATGGAGGCATTGTATATTTACAAGTCTGTGTGGGCTGGGCATGGGGGCCAGCGGGGCCTTTTTAGGCATAAGCAGCCTAGGCAAATTGCTAGGGTGGCAGAACAGTGAGGGCATAATGCTGCCCGTCCACCCACTAATCTATACTATACATTGAGCTACCCAAAAAAAAAAAAGCCATTTTTCCTTCCCTGGGTGGGGTGTTGGGGTGCAGGTTAGCATGCGATTCGCTGCAGCAGTGGATGAATTAATTAACGAGTTAATAACTTTGCCAATGTGCGTCTTACCAAACTATATTAATGCTCCTTCCCACCATAACAGCCAACCGGAGCCACCGATAACTGCAATCAACCTGCAGACATCAGTCAGTGCATGGAGATTGGTTTGCTGTCAATTGGCATTCACCTGCCCCCGACCGATATATTTTGCATTTTGTTATCTGCATTACTAACCAGATATTTAAGGATAATTGTTGCCTCCATTCTAGCAGTATAAAGATGGCTTGTCAGTCGTTCTTCTACGCGACCGACAAGCGATCGCAAATACCATTTATTTTGCGATTGCATGTCAGTCGCATAGAAGAACGGGAAAGGCGGGTTCCAGCAGGATCGGTCTAATGCCGTGGGAGCGCTTGGTCGGGTAAGTAAAACTGTATATATGTATGGCCAGCTTTAGCCGTCTTTTCTCTCTATGCAGTCAATCAAGGCTGTGACTGCTGAAACTAATGATTGACTGCTGTTTCTCCTGTTGTCTCCTTTGCACATGCTTAAACATAAAGAGGAAGCAGATACCTTTACCAGAAAGCAATAAAACTTATTAAATATCTGGCTACAAATGCATGGGGTGGGTTGGGGTATCAGGTGGGGGCCCTAGTGTTGTGGAATCTGGTGGGCGGGTCTCCCAGTGCAGTACTGCTGGTCTGTCTTTAGGGGGAAAGTGGTGCCAGGTATTATTGTGTAGGGCACCAAAATGGCGAGAAACTGCTCTGGGGGGGCAGTTAACCAGTCAGTGTTAATTCAGTCCTCCAGTTCCCGATCTGTGTTAGTCAGGCCACCACACCTACATTTCCCCCGGCAACGCGAATCATGCGCTGCAGAAAGATACTAGGGCTTTAAATATTTGTTTCAGGTGACAAAAGGTCTAAGAATACCCCTGCATAGCATACATATATTATTATTGTTGTGGATTTATATAGTGCCAACATCTTCCATAGTGATTTACAATTACATGTATACATTCACATCAGGCCCTGTCCCGAAGAGCTTACAATCTAAGCACATTTGACACATACAACCTATTAGTATGTCTTTATGATTGTAGGGGAAACCGGAGTGCACGGTGGGAACCCACGCAAGCATGGGGAGAACATACAAACTCCTTGAAGATGTGTCCAAGGGTGGATTCAAACTCAGGACTTCAGTGCTGCAAGGCATCAATGCTAACCACTGAGCTGCCCCGGACTGCTCTGTAATGTGCAGTATACAACAACCCCAATTGGGAGTTACTGGAATTTGATGTGTTAAATTAAATGTAATGTATTTTTTCTTTGCCCATATATATAGACATGTTAGTAGGATGTGAAAAGTGCCTGAGATGGTGTATATAGTTGTTTTGTAGGGAATCACCTGAAATAAACTTATTTTTGTTCTTTTTATTCCTAAAAGTGAAAGATCTGGGTTAAATCAGGAGAAGCAAGAAAAATAGCTGGAACTAAAGCATCTATACAGACTTTAAATTCATAAGTATATGAGAAGACTAAAATACCACATAGTGTTTAGTCATATAAAAAATAAGTAACAAAGAAACAGTAATACTGAGGAAAAATTGTAAAGTGTATCTGACACAGAGTCTGGCAGATTTATAAGATAGTTATATTGAGCTTGTGTATGGCCTGAAAATGACTGATTGGTGGTAGTTTGTTAGCATTGGGACCTCATCCTAGATGCAAACTTTCCACCGTGTGGTTATTGGCTCATTTTTTGAATGTAGTGAGAGACAATAATATACGTGTTTTGCTGCACAATGATCTCTGCAGAGGTAGAGCATAGGTCCAGTTGGAATCTGCTTCAACTTGCACAAATTGTATGCGTATGAAAACCATACAGGAACTGTGGTCTCCAAACAAGTGTCTTAAAGCTTCTCTGCTTCCTACGTTATAGGCTTTTAAATTTACAATCAGGATGAACATGGAAGTGTGTAACAGTCACATGCTGAGCTGTGTAAGAAGCCCCACCCCCAAATAATCTTTTCTGAAGCAATTTAAAGACAGTTAAAGCAGTAAGATACAACTGGGCATGCTCAGTGCATCTCCGCGCCTGTGGCACAGGGTCAGAGTAATGGTGCTGGTGATGTCACAGCTCACAGTGCTAGCAGGAAAGAACACCCTTTATACTGCTATATGTTTGGATAGATTGCAGCTAGAAGTGCTCTTTTTAATAAAGGCCACTTGTATGGAGACCACAGTTACCCTTTAACCTCTTCACAGAAAGAAAGTGTTCTTAAATTTTCATATTCTATTAAAAGGGTAACTCCACCCAGAAAAACAACTTTTCAAAAATGGATTCCATAATTCAGTGGGAGATAGGATCACTAGATGCCATCTCCCAATTCAATTTAAAAGCGGAGGACTGTCTGTGTTTACGATCCTGCAACTCTCCATCTCACCCTGCTGGAAGCTCCACCTTTTTTCAGTGTTCTGCACTGGAGCTCCGTCAGGAATGCAGCCAGCATTGGGAGACAGAAAGCCAGCAGAGGAGACAGCTGCAGGATTGTGTAAATAGAAGCAGATCTCAGCTTGTAAATTGAATTAGGAGATGGCAGCTAGTGATCCTATCTCCCATTGAATTGTATTCAGAATCCATTTTTGAAAAGTTGTTTTTTTTTGGTGGAGTTACCCTTTGTTTTACAGAACAAAACCCATGACCTACCATTGAAGTAGAATTTGAGTCTATTGGCATACACATTTGTCAAAGGAATGTCAAGTTTAGTAGCTACATGCTCCACAATACTTCTAAATCCACCAGATATTAGAAAGACCTGGACATTTCGATGATGTAGCCTGGAGACGAGTTCCCTTAAAGTGTATAAAGAAGATTTTAAAATATAAGTTAGAAAATATAACATGTATTTTTTAACACAAAGCTATCCAATCTGCTGCAGCTTTAGCATAGCAATATTGCCAGATGATTCACTAATCTGTTGTAATTTAAAAGGTCAAAAATTCTGTTTGTGCTTGGAAATATACAACAATTAAAACAGACACACACAGACCAGTTTTGAATTCTAAGCCCCTTTTAAAAGGCTTTAAAAAGTTGTATTTGTAGAAAACAGATTCCCTGTTTGGCTGTCTCAAGGAGGTAGGAAGCTCTAAAGTGTAACTAAATTTAATTCCAAATCAATACTTAAATGAAAAAGTTAGAATTTTAGTGCAACGTATTACCAGTAAAATAGAATTTGCTGATTTTAAAGAAATAGGTAATAGGTCATCATTAAGTACATATGTGGGGTCCCTGTTTTTTTGGGGCGAGAATATCATTTTCATTCTTTTTCTGTTCCAAGTGTCATGAAACTGTAACTTCAAGCATCACCAACAACTGAATTCTGTTTGGACTGCCTTGCTCATCTTTTAAACAGTCAGGGGCAGGCAGGGAATATAGATAACTTACCCGAGATCAAGCTCCAGTGCTGGCTTCTCTGACAGGTCCCTTCCCTTCCTTGCACTGCAAACATCATAAGGGTGCGACGAGACCTGTCAGAAGCTCACTGGAGCGTGATCGCAGGTAAGTTGTCAGTTTTTCCTGCCTGCTAATGACTGTTTAATTGAAGAACGGAATGTAAGACATAGCTCCTTTTCCTCACATTCTTCAATTAAACTGAAAAAAATTAAGTTGGAGTGGAGATACACTTAAATTTCCTGATCAAGTCTACAAGCAATTGAATAAGGAATACAGTTTGGGGTTAGGGTGTGCTAACGACAGTAATGTAGAGGAGGACAAATTACTGTTGATTAATTGAGGCAGAAAATTTTAACAAAGAAATGAAAAGGAGACCCTCTAAAAAGTTAGTTGTCAGGAGTAAATTTCTAGGTGCATTGGCTGCTTATATTTTTTGAATTTCCAGCTCTGCATTAATTGTATAGAAAAGATGTAAACCACTTTCTAAAGCAAGCAATGGAAAGCATTACCAGTGGCCCATAACTGACCGTGCAAAGTTCCTTGACACTGGTCTACAAGGTTTTGCTCAGTGTTTAAACTGACCTTACTCAGCAGTCACTCACTTTATCCCCTCGGTGAGTCTTGGAGGGTGTTCAGTAATCAAAGCTTGCACCTGTTCTCTTGAAGGCCTAATTAAAGCAAGTCTCTCGGTCAGAGCGGCTCTGAATGTTAGGGATCCCCCCATTGCTCTGCGAGTCCTAAAGAGGAAAAAAAATATCTGCACCCACAACTGGCACTAGCATTTATGTATATAAAAAGAGCAGACAATACATATTCATAATGTCATACTTTCATAAATACAGATTTTCACAATATTTAGGAATCAGATCACATGGAAAGCTAAGAGTGAGCTTGTTTTATTCAGCCCTTTGTGTTCTCTGTTTTGTTTTGTTGCTTTTAGGGAAAAGATTTAGCCATAACAATAGGATTAAAGGGGAAGTTTAGCACAAATACATATGCTTCTCAGTGACCTTAACCTTTCCATTCAGCATTTTGTCTGTGTATAAATGCTTCTGAAGTACTGACTTCCTTTATGCAGGACCCCTTATAGTGTCCGTTATGGTTTTGCCCTTGACCCAGCGTCTGGGTTGATTCAGTTGCTCAGTAGAGATCTGAGCATGTTTGATCCATTCAACAGCCAATAAGTAGAAAAAACTGTTAGGGACATTTCAAGGTAGAGTACATCCTGGGAAGAAGAACTGTTACAGAACCCAAAATGGCATCTCACTAATGACAACAGCAGGAAATATCAAGGGGTATTGATTCAACTGATTTTTTTTTAAAATGGAGCAGAATATGTACAATTATTAGGTATACGTAATACAAACTAATGATTTAAAAATGTATATTTTCCACTGAACTTCCCCCTTAATTTAAACACCTCTCCCTTTACATGTAACCAGGGTAAGAACCTAAAATGTTTTCCCTGGAAGTCACAGGGGCCACTGTTATAAAGTCTGCAGCAGATTTTACCTGGCATTTTAGAACTGTTCTCCTATTAGCTGAGCTCATCCTCAGTTCATTTACAACATTTGTTGCTAAGTAGAGTATGTGGAGTTCAGGCTCTCTACTAAATACTACTATGTTACAAATTACAGCTTAACACAGATAGCGGTTTGCTTGTGAAGGTTCTCATTCATCCAGGTCATGGTATATCTGTTGTATTCAATTAGATCAACTGGGCTTGAAGTTTAGTTCTTGAAGACGTTTCGCTAGTCATTCGACTGGCTTTCTCAATTCAGAATGACTTGCACAAGAATCTGTGGCAATTGTGTACCCTGGAAAATCCCAATTAGCATATCACAGCCAGGTGTTAAGGGCATGATTGGATAGTGGAACGCCCAGAGTAAGGTGTCAAAACAGCATTGTACATGGCAGACAGTTGGCCCTTATCACCTGGCTGTGTACCATGCAGCATACGTCTGGATTCCACAGTTACAGGCATCGGAGCCAAACAGATACTGCAAAAGGCTCAAACACAGCTTCTAAATGAACAAGTACGACAGACACATTTTACAGTTGATGCTTTAATGCACAATATTAGCCAACTAGAACAGAACCTGGCCTCACAGCTACCTGTGGGAAAGAGTGATGGATAACTGTAAGGGCAAACAAAGACAACAGAACAAGTTCTCTTTTCTGTCATCCCAGAATACCCCCAAAGGAGAACAATTACCTTGGATACAAAAGGAGGAAAGTGTCACTAACAGGACCCTGACCCAGCCAGAAATGGAAGTCTTTGCTAAGGGCTTGAATTTTTCCATTACTTCTAAAGCCATCCCTTTGGTGGATATTATAGCAGCCACAGAAGCCTAAATCAACAATAATAAGGTACCACAGAGTGAGGCAGAACAACTTTGCCTTAAGTTATCTGCAGCCTAAGCCAGTGCTAAAACTCCTTCATCTAACCTGACCACACAGGAAAGAAGAGCCTTAACATCCCTCATGAAAGATTCCAGTATCGCCATTCTACCAGCAGACAAGGGACGATGCACAGTGGTACTCAACACCTCAGACTACCATGCTAAGGTGTGACCATGCTCCTGGCCGATAACACATATGAGGCTTTAACAAGGGATCCCACCAGCCGGTACAAGAAAAGGGTCATAGTCTTACTACAACAGCTTCAAAAGGATAAAGCCATTAATCAAGCAATGTATCATCGCCTCTACCCTGGTGAGGCACATCCATGCATACACGGACTCCCAAAGATACATAAGGAAGGGGCACCACTAAGACCTATAGTCAGCAGCATCAACTCTGTAACATACAAGGTGGCAAAATACCTAGCCAACATCTTAGGACCAATGGTGGGAAGTTCTAAGCATAACATCCAGAACTCTCAGGATTTCACCAACAAGATTGAAGATATAGTACTCTGTGCAGAAGATATCTATGGTGTCCTATGATGTGACATCTCTCTTCACTTGTATACCCACCAAGGTGGCTGTTGACATGGTGAGAAAATGGCTAGGCCAAAACAGCACTCTTACCAGCAGAACTGATCTCAACCCCAAACAGGTGTGTTCCTTACTGGACTTGTGCCTGAATACCACCTATTTCAAATACAGGGACAAGTTCTATAAGCAAAAATATGGATGTGCTATGGGATCTCCAGTTTCACCCATTGTGGCCAACCTTTACATGAAGGAGGTAGAAAAAACAGGCGCTTAATACCTTTAAGGGCATAGCACCCAGCCACTGGTTCAGATATGTGGATGACACCTGGGTTAAAATCCACCAGAAGGAGGTACAAGCTTTCACAGAACACATTAATGCGGTAGACCAAAAACATCAAATTTACAAGGGAAGAAGTACAAAACAACAAACTGTCTTTTTTTGGACTGCTTGGTAGAAGTCAGGGAGAATGGTAAACTGGAAGTAGAGGTGTACAGAAAACCAACCCACACAGATCAGTATTTGATGTTTGACTCCCACCACCCTTTACATCACAAGCTCGGTGTCATCAGAACTCTGCAACACAGAGCCGAAGGCTAAAGAAATGAAACCTCTCAGAGGAGCCCTTAAAACTTGTGGATATTCAGACCGGGCCTCTGTCAAAAGAAGTACCTGTAGAAGGAAATAAAAGAACACGTATACCAACAGTGAAGGGGGAAAAGCAAGACAGGAGGAAGAACATGGTCATCCCATTAGTAGCAGGTGTCTCCAAGAAATTAAGAAGAATTTTCAAAAAAACACTGTATCCGTCTGCTTTAAACCGAACAACACACTGAGGCAGCAATTGGTACATCCAAAAGACCCAATACCGAAACACAGGAAAAGCGACATCATATACGCAGTGCAGTGCAGTGAAGAATGCTCTGATTTGTTTGTGGGTGAGACCAAACAGCAACTGCATCAACATATGGCCCAGCAAAGAAGAGCCAATTCCTCGGATCAGGACTCAGCCATGTACCTGCATCTTAAGGATAAAGGACATACCTTTGAAGATTGTAATGTTAACATATTGGCAAAGGAAAGTGACTGGTTGAAGAGAGGTGTCCAGGAGGCCATTTATGTGAAAATAAAGAAACCAAGCCTAAATAGAGGTGGGGGGGGGGGGGGTTGACATCAACTGTCAGCCATGTACAATGCTGTTTTGACACCTTACTCTGGGGGTTCCTATAACACCTCTTATCCACTATGCAATCACGCCCTTAACACCTGGCTGTGATATGCTAATGGATTTTCCATGGTACATAATTGCCACAGATTCTTGTACAAGTCATTCTGAATTGAGAAAGCCAGTCGGATGACTAGCGAAACATCTTCAAGAACTAAACTACAAGTCCAGTTTTTCTAATTGAATACAACAGATATAAGGATAGCGGTTCTGAAAGTAAAAGCTGACAGGGAGATGCTAGGGAGAATAGGCGCCCTGGATCACCATAGGCACCCTAGTTCTTTGCCTAAAAACGGCCCTGCCTGCAGGTGAGGGAAAGCGCAGAGAGCTTTCGCACACACACTGGGCTTTCTCAGCACTCAGAACTGGATTGGCCATATTTTTATTTTCACATGCTTACATGATATTAAAGGGTCACTATACTCACTTGAAACAACTGTGTATAACCTGAAAGTACAATGTTAGGGTAGTATGTTGTTACATCTGTGCCAGCTTTGTTAGTAAATTTTCAATGTTTATTAACTGGTGCCCCCCCCCCTTAGTCACTGCCCACTTGTAATCCAGACGACTTAGATACATTAATTTACATAACAAAGAGCATTCACAGCCCGATACTTTAAAGCTCATTAACATATCTTCCCAACACTGCTGATAGTGGGTGGGGCGGCTGCGTTAGACACTTTCCCTTTCTCCCTTTCTAACAGGCAAGTACATGCTGCTGAAGGGGTGGGTGGGGGGCTCCTGTAAGTGACCTCCTGTGACACACTCCTATAGATAGTTGGAGACAGCACAGACAGATAAATAGAAAGATATAAAGATTGATATATAATAGATAGATAGATAGATTCATGGGTAATAGATATATATATTGATATATAATAGACAGAGTGATAGAAAGATAAACAGCCAAGACAGATTAGCTAGACAGGAGACCAATATTATTAATCAGCTCATTATATTTGGGGTTGTATTAATAAATATCCTAACATTTTGGGAGATCCTGGTTAAGAGGTCTCTGGAGGGACACAAATTAGCCTACCTGGTTTGAGTGACAAGTTTTTCCCAGTACATGCTGTTATTTAAATTGAAGATTTCTGATAATCTACAGCTCGGATTTCTAATCTGAAAAATGTGTTGGAATAGTGGATCATTACAGTAATGGTATCATTTTTGAAAATTCGATTTTTGGAAGTATAGATACCCTTTAAAGTCTCATCTGTATTGCATACCATTCATGCTGACAAACTACAGAGCAGAAAACAGGAAGAATTTATTTTCAGTAAAGGCAATAGAACTCCCTCAATGATAGACTTGTAAGGATACAATCGGTGAATGTAAACTGGATTAGAGAGAATTATTTTAAAGATGAATCCATCAGTAAAGTGACTTACATCTCTGCTACAGCATCACCAACGCCACAGAACTTTGCTAGTTCATCAATGCCCTCCTCTTTGATCACTGTGCTGTCCACGTCAAAGCACACAGCATCTGCACTGCGAAAAATTTTCTTAATCTCGGACTGGCAAGTCATTTTGTGTTGAACTTTACTGCACAGTCTAAAGGATAAAACATGTCAATCATCTCCAGGTTAAGCAACAGTATTGAAACATATATATATATATACACAATATAACAGTAACAATGTAAAGCATTCCTTGTTTTCTATGGAAAAAAGCCAAAAAATGAAAAAGTTATAGTACTAACTGGCTTTGCAAATTTTTTTTTAAAAGGGCATCTATACTGAATTTTTTTTATTTTAAATTGACCATTACTGGAAATTGTATAAATGCATAGAATTCTTCCAAAACCACCACTGTACCATTGCCAGTATCAGCTGATAATCGCCCATTGTATGGTCTCCATAGACAAAATTGTTTAAAAAATAATGCTTTCATTATCAGACTAGATTTCCCATGATTGGTTGATATTAATGCGTACATAATTACCAATTTATGAACAACAAATTTTGCATAATGTAAGTACAACATCTATAACGATCATGTTCATTATTTCAAAACGTATGCACATCAGCGCTTATTGTTAACAGTTAACCAGAGAAAGCACAACAATACTTGATGACACACATTTAATTTTATTCCAAGCTAAATGTATTTAATATATTAGAAACTTAGCTATCAAGCACATTTGAGCTGATTCAGGAACAGACATCAGCCAATAGTAATTACACAGGAAAAAAAGAAAAGAACAATTATGAATGTTGGCGGTAGTAAAAGATTGAAATAGTTTTAAAAAAAACCAAAATAAATAGTGAAAAAAATTATGATAAATATAAAGGAATTTATTATAAATTAATTTACTGTATATAATGTGTTTGGCATAAACCTGAAGTTTGAAGTCACAGAACCAGAAATTATTTAAGTCTGCAAAAAACATTGAAAATGAAGCACTAAAGGGACACTTCTGAAAAAATGACTTTGCCTCATCTTAATCTATAATTCAATACATGTAACTAGCACTTACTCTGATTTGTGTTTGTGTTGTGCCTTCAATCCAGCACACAATTTGTTTAGGAGCAGTATCCCCCCTGCCTCTTAACCACTCCCATTTCCATCCGACCTGACTTTTTCCCTCACAAACCAACTGTCAAGCCTGCACACAGCATTCCAACTGTCAAAACTCTGTCACCCTTCCAGCTACAGTAAAACTACTCAAAAAAGAATAGTTTTTGAGAGCAAGGAACTTGATTGACAGCTGAAATATAAGTTTTAGATTGGACATCTAAAGAAATAGGGGGCAGATCAACAAAAAAATTACATAGTGGTGGTTGGGATAAATTATAGTTTCCAGTTATAGTCAATTTAAAAAAACCTATTTTTCGATATAGATGCCCTTTAATTAATTCATTTTTATTACAAAACTTACTGCCGTTTATGAAAACATGTTCAGTCTTTAACATGTCATAACTGCACACAGTTTAGTGAAAACCTTCCCCATATGTAAAGCTAGGAAAACTATCTGACAAGATCTTTCTCTCTTGCAAAGGTATACCGTACATTGGCACAACCACATACAAAAGGCGATTTAAGAAGATGGAGAAGTTAAACAGCTAAGCTACCTAAGAACTAATAAATATACTCAACAGGTCCAGAAGCACTACTGATATTAACCTTGCCCTGTCTATGTCATAGGATCATCTAAAGTGCATTCCACATAAGATAGGTGCACTCAAGGGATTGAACCAAAACGGATTTATTTTGTGCTACAGGTGCATAGTAAAATGGTTTCATGCATCCCGCATGCATGAAACTTAAAGGGCAACTGTGGTCCAAAAATGACTTTAGGTAAATTGACAGGAATTGCTTTCCTGAGGATTTTTGCAATTTTACTTTCATTATTTATTTTACATATTTTTTAAGATATTTACATTTATATGTGTGATATGGTTGCAGCATCACCAGATCCCCTGCACTTCCTGCACTGAAACCATGTGACAGTCCCTCTTCTGGGTTTCCTCCTTCACGTGGGCCCCCATGGCCCCTCCCTTTGCAGCCCCTTGGGCCTTTTCCTTGCAGCCTCCCGTGGCCCCTCTCACTCATGTGCTCTGGGCCCCTCCCACTTGCCCATGATTGGGAAGGGCCAGCAAGTGGGAGGCATTAAAAAAAGCAGTGCTGTGGGCTGTGCTGTTCTCCCCACCCCCCTTCTACCCCTCAGTCATGAACTGAACATGTGCCAACCGCAGATTAGAGGAGGAAATAGTATTTCTGACCGCAGATTCAGAACCTCCCACCCCCTAACTTTCTGATCAGTGATTTCTTCATATTTTAGGCTGTGCAGCACGTAGAGAGGTGGTTGATGGCTCGTTTTAAAGGTATGAACCGGGCCTTTCATTTAAAATAAACTTGTTTGGAGACCACAGTTCCCCTTTCATAAAGGTCCTTAGTCCAGGACCGAAATGTTATTGCACTATGCACTTGTAGCACAAATTAAATCAGCTTTGATTCAATCTTTTTAGTGCACCTATCTTATGTGGAATGTTTATGGATTTATGGTAGCACCAGGGTAATTATATGAAAGCTCAATAAGGGAGTATGCCCACCTACTTAGTTATAGGGATTGTTCTTACTTTAACTGAAATTTCCTTCATTTATATTTTACATAACAAAGTCCTTTGTAATGTGCAAACTTTTTTTTTCTGTCCATGCCATGAAAAGATCAGCTCATCTTGTATGCCCAGTAGGTCACTGTGGCATATGGTGATGAGCAAACTATAATTAGGCGAAACAAATAAATTACTGTGTGTCTATAAATCAGTAGTTTCAATTAAAACATGTTGGACAATGCAATATTTAGCTTAGATGCAATGCAGATAAAGTCCTTAAGTTTAACTCCAGCTAAACCTTCAATAGTGTGTGTATTTTTCATCAAAATTTTCCTGCACACACTATATACAATGTTGCTTTTGTTGTGGATGGTTTTAGTTGCATGTACACAATGTGACCATTAGTTAAAAACAAAAAAAAAATCAGCATTGGCTATGTTTTCTGCTGCACTCTCCTTCTCTATAGAAAGCAGTAGTACAGTACAGATTCATTTCCATATAGTTCTTATAGACAGAATTCCAACAGCTCCCTGAGCAGTATTATTACTGGAATACCATAAGAGCAGTAAATACTTTTCCTAATATCTAGTGTATTTAATGATTTTGATTTTTTTGAAATTGCTCTGCAAACCAATACTGCCAATAATAAAGGAGGACAAAATTTATTTTTTTTAATCCTAATGTGAAAACATTTCTCTCCAGAACACGCATTGTAAGATTCTTCTCTAGTAAGTTGAATTAAGTACATGTAAGTAATAGATTCTGTAACTAAGAAGGATTTAATGTTGTTGCCAGTACAACCCACAGCCCAAGAAGTCAAAGAACCATACTCCCTGACCCTAGTATTCACTGTCATTATGCACATTTTTTATACAGATGTCTTCACACCAATATGATAAGACTTGTTACACTTCAGTTTATTTACCAGTCAGTGTGAGTTTTATTATTCTGTTCCTAGCAAAAGATAAAGCTTCTAAGGGCTCGTTTACAATATGGGACATTTTGGTGCAATGTCAAGCGTTAACATCGCACCAAAATCCTGTGCTCATAGGGGGGACTGCACCGTTCACAAATATGAGCTGCGGTACAGTGTGTTGCGTGCAATGCACTGTTTGCTGCATTATCGCATAGCGGTGCCATTGGAATCAATGGATACCACTATGATATAAAGCAGGGGAACATCGCAGTGCAATTTTCCCCGCAGCGTAAGCTGCCTCCTACTGTGAAGCTAAATGTAGATTGGAGGGAGGCACACTCAAATAGAAAATTTAAATCAACAATATTTTATTCTATTTCAGCACTAGAATGTAAAATTGTATATTTACATATTCTATTGGAGTGTGCCTCCCTCCAATCTACATTATTGATACTTACCACATGTGGTGCAGACCTCAGGGGGTGCACTTCATACCTGCCTGGACTCCACAACCTGTTCTCCAGCCTAAATGTACCTGGATTCTCTACATATGCAGTGGTGGTGCACATGATAACACTAGATTTAGAAACACAGTCCACAAGGTCACAAGTTCTAATCCCCAGACTTAACTTTTTTTGTTTCCATTATGTTCATATCAAAAGATAAAGATTCTACATGTACTATGATTCTATGTGTTACACATAGAATCTCTGCTCGGTTAAGGGCAAGAACTCAGAAAGACATTACAAGAGGTTGCAGGTTCAGTTCCCCAGTGTGATGATTTCCTGCTGTTCCGAATGTTACCACTTGATGTTTCAATGAGGATCTCCTGCTATTCTGAACTTTTCCATTGGTTGTCGCTGTTTCTTTGTTTCGTCTGCTATCTCATGAACTTCCATTTTCCACTTGTAGCACGCCATTTGTTTTTGGACAATTTTCATTCATCACATTCACCTGCTAACAGTCTTCAGCTATTTAAGGACTCCACCTCCACTCCTATACTTTGCCAGATCGTTGCCTATTGTTATGCCCCTCTCATCATTCCTCACCTTGTTCTCTGAATCCTGTGATTCCCGTTCTTGACCTTCACTTGCATCCTGACTTCCAGTCCTGTTCCTTGCTATTGCCTGTTTCAGTTCACCTTGTACTTTGGCTCCTGTTTCCTTTGATTCCTGTTCTTGATCTTGTCTTGCATCCTGTCTTCCAGTCCTGTTCCTTGCCCTATTGCTTGTTCCAGTTCCTAGCTATCTTTTCCTGTTTAGTCTTAGTTATTTGTATATAGTCTTTTGTCACAGTGTGTATAGCCTTAGACATTGCATTAGTCTTTTTTCATATTGTATAGTCTTATTGTTTATAGTATTATATATACTTTCACTGTGTGTTTAATAAACTGGTTAATCTAGATCACTGCTGAACTTCAGTCCTTCCTTGTTTCCCGGCTGCTTTGCAGCAGCACCCATTCAGGGAGCATTACACCTCCCTACGTTCAAGAGCAAAACCCAAAGAGGTAGAAAGGAGGTGGGCAGCCGGTCTTCAATAAAAAACTCTTCAATTGTTTATTGGGAATCATTTAAAACCATACATAAGTAGCCATCACACATACACATAGTTGCAAACTAACGGACAAAAGCATGTGAACACTCCAGGCTCTGCCCAACGCGTTTCGTGGCCAATAGCCACTTCCTCAGGGGCATAGACGGTGCTTGACGGAGGTTTGTAGGAGCGCCGGCCTGATTTGATGGACATCGTTCCCACCTGAGCAGATGCAGTAAGTTTGTTTGTTCGACTTCATTTTTACTGAAATCTTAATATTCTGTTTCTTACATCCATACTAGCTATGAAATACACTGTAAAGATTACTTTTCTTTTTTGTATGAAAAGTAAAGGATTATATCATTGTTAGAACAGGAGCACTGAATGCGTTTGAAAAAAAAAATTAAATCCCTGTTCTGTCAGGGAAAGGGAGAATCTCTGTGCGGTTATGTGATTGGCTGTCAGCTTCTAAGAAGCAAGTCTGCAACTTCCTTGTTTTGATCTGTTTGAGCACTACAGAGTATGTGCATGTACGGTGGCACTTAGCTGGGGGTTTACCCAGGTAAGTTGGATTATGGGAGCTGACCCCCTAATGCCTACAGGTTACTTTCATAAATCATCCAGCAGCAAAGGTAGAGAGTCAGCTTGTTGTATGTTTGTGAATGTGCTCTGTCTATTAGGACATAACCTTCAACCTGCAAACATTCACTGCTTGTTTTAGAGCACTTCACAGTGTTCACACACAAAAAAAAACACCAGCTTTGCAAATATCCAGTATTGACATGTCTAGGATCATTTCCTAATCAGGAGGTGATAGATTACTTACAACTGAAAAATGTTTTATTAATTGAATGTTTGTATAACAGAAATGATTAGAGCATAGTTCACTATGCAATTTCACATGCAATTATAAAGGAGCTGCTCTTCATGCAAAAGAAGCACCTTTATCTTAAAGGGCAAGTCCAGCCTAAAAATCAGCATTTTAAAGGATATTTATTTTTAGGCTGGACATTCCCTTTAAAGGTTATAGATGTGAAGTATCTCCCATAGTCTGTATACAAATACAATATTTGAGCAGCATCACTTTATAACAAGTAAACAGAGAACAATGTTTACTTGTTATAAAGTGAAAAAGGGTATGTGAAAAGTTAAAAGCACAAGCTTGCTAAATCCTTTTTAAACTGGATCTGTGAGACTGTGGCAGATTTAAAGGAGAACTAAACTAAAATATGTATACCCCATAGTTTGAATGCATCCCCCAAAAAACATCAAAAGTGTAAATTACCACTCCAGTAAATGGCATTAAAGTAAATTTAATCCCCCAAAGAACTGAATCAGATAACTGTGTATATGCATTCTATGGCCACACCTCCTGACTTCAGTCACACGCTCGCCTGTCTAATATGGATTGTAACAGGATTGGCTAGACTACTAGTGTGCGTGACCTGCTGCAACAAGTTCCTGCAGTAGTTTAGATTTCGGAATGTGCAAAGAACACAGTGTTCAGTGACCAGATTGTGCGATATTGAGGTGCAGGGAAATAAAACACCACCCCCATGTTAGAAAGGCAAATTTCATAGCACCCGCATCAAATTGAGAGATGAGACACAGGTTACTGCTTTTTTAATATAGGGGGTCTGCCTTTTGATTCAGTGTTATTCTGAGTCTTTTGTTGCCCTTTAAAGCAATTTTTAGGATATTTTGGCAGATAGAAAGCAATATCTAGGATACTGTGGCAGATAAGCTATCTTGTGGAGCTTGTGGCAGACTGAGCCTTGGTATTTACATTAGAAGCATAATGCAGGCTGCATTGATTTTAATGTAGCCATACATATTATCATAATGAACTGCTACAAAACCTTGTAATATGCAAATTTCATATGTGTTTAGTCTTAATATGTCACAAGATTACTTTTAATCAGCCAGTCTCCCTTTATATTGCTTTCAATCTACCAATATCTCCTAAGAATGGCTTTAAATCTGTACAGTCTCTCACAGATTGTATATCATCTGCATTCCCTTAATATTACCCATTTATTAGTTACACCATACTGAGCTGCAGGTGGAGAATAATGAAGTAAAGCTGATCTTTGCACTGTGCAATACATTTCTCAATAGTGTACCTTTCTGAAGGTGAATTAAACCTTCAGAGCAGATCAATCCAGCTCCACATTTTTGTTAATATCCCAATTAAGAACACCAGAGACTGAGGAATTTAGAGTGGAAAAAGATAAAATGATTTACAAATGGGATGAATAAAACAAAACTGGGAAGTAAGACTTTGTAGTTATTAGAAATACATAAGATGACTAAAAAAAGGTGTGCCTGCCCTTTAACAGATATATATATATATATACACACACACATAAAAATCCTTTCTATAGTACAAGATTTATAAGTTCCTTAACGATTTTTAGGAGCTACTAATGAGGTGAATATGTATGTGTGTACTTTCTCACTGTTACCTAAATGACTATAAATAAATGTATATAACTTATAGTACTGACATATTAGGTACAAGAATAAAAATATTTACAGATCTGATACCCCTGTTATACATGGAATAATTAAAATGGAAATATGTTACTGCTAAAACGTCTGCATGACTTTAGAGAAATTAAAATCTAAACAAATGTTAAAGGACAACTATACTCACCTCACCCTCGCTCCTCTTCCTCCATAGCTGCATAGTACCCAGGGTGAGGACCTAAAATTGCTAAGTCCTCACCCTGGGTACTTTCCCTAACTCCTGCACTACTTACCGCAAATCTGCTTCGCCGATCGCTCCATTCCTCCGCTCTTCCTGCTTCAGTGAGAGATCGTGAGGCAGCCAATAGGAAGATACGCTCTGCAAGGAGGCGTGTCTTCCAATTGGCTGCCTCGCGACTGTCACTGACAGTAGAAGAGAGGTGGAACAGTGTGGATCGGCGAAGCAGATTTGGGGTAAGTAGTGCAGGAGTTAGGGAAAGTACCCAGGGTTAGGACTTAGCGATTTTAAGTCCTCACCCTGGGTACTATGCTGCAGTGGATCGGGGAAAAGGTGAGTATAATTGTCCTTTAATGTCTGTTAGGTATCAGCTTTACACCTAATTATGTTCCATTTGTAAAACACATGACAGTCTATGATAGAGGACATGAAGGAGACTCTGTCTAGGAATGCTGGGAGTGAGAAAACATTCCTTGGATTATTTGGGCGATAATACTTTAATAGCATGATGCTGTGAAGTCCATTCTGTATTAAGAAGGCGCTATATCATTTTATGCTGGGGAGGGCTTTTTGCTCCTTTATGCCCACCCTATCTTAAGCTATATAGCTGTCATTTTAACATGCAATCTGAATCGCGTGTTAAAAAGCACACACTAGTGTTGGTTGTGATCTGCATTTTTTGGCATAATCACAGCGCACAAGGATCGCGCACAGAAACCGATGTAATGTGGCCTCGGTCTAAATACTGATCTGATGAAGTTTAAGTGATAAGCTATTTTATACATAAATAGCATGAGGCAATTTTGTTTTTAAATTGATATCCCTATATAAAGATAAATTAAGGATTTTTAAAAGCATTGTAAAGAGTGTTGCTAGTTCAGAAAAATAAATTTTTTAGAAGGAAAATAAAGGACTGAACTGCACCTCCTCTACTTAGAGAATTACAATATATCTAGTGTTAAAGGAGAAGTTCAGTGCAAATACATATGCTTTTGAGAAAATAGAGCAGTATTTTTTCATCCGAATGACCTTAATCTGCCAATTCAGCATTTTGTCTGTGTATAAATAAATGCAACCGAAAAACTGACTTTCTGTTTGCAGGACCCCTAGTAGAGACCGTTATGGTCTTGCCCTTGACCCAGTGCCTGGGTTGATTCAGTTGCTCAGTAGAGATCTGAGCATCTTTGACCATCCAACAGCCAATCAGTAGAAATTACTTTTAGGAACATTCCAAGGATGTGGTGCATCCTGGGAAGACGTTAGAACCTGAAATGTCAGCTCACTAATGTCAACAGCAGGGAACAGCAAAGGGTATGAAATCAACTGATTTTTCAAAATGGGAGAGAATATGTAGAATAACTAAGAACGCGTTACAAAAACTAACAATTAACAAATATTGATAATTTCCACTGAACTGTCCCTTTAAATGGCCCATTAATGTATTTATATAAAGTGATCATATATCATTGATTCTTCAATGTAAACAGCCCTCTGCAAGATTCTGTCTGTCATCTTTGACAGATGGAAGTAAACACAGTCACAAGCATTCTTCCCATGTAAAGTATAGGGAGAACGTTCACAATTGCCATACTACCTGTGATTGTGGCCAACTCCCTTAGTACAGGGAGCCGAACTTGAACAGACGTGGAACATTCAAAGGCGTCAGAAACTATCATTTTGGCAGTACACCCTTTCCGGATAAAGGTACAGAGGATGTATTTAATCCGGTCCTGGGGCTTTATTGGTATTAACTTTGTCTAATTGTTCCCATACCACACCTCTGTCAGCAATTGTGAATACCGTATTCCTCATTTATGATGATTACAGTCCCTGCTATAAGGACTAGGATTCTCTACAGTGTATACAGAGGAAACAAAAAAACTGGTTTAGCACATTAGCCTTTTCAGCATCCTCTCATTTACCTCCCGCTCTTTAGTTAAACTGAATAAAACATACTTTAAAAATTGGTGGCCATACCCCTTAATGGTCCCACATTCTCAGTCCTCATCTTTTTACTATACTATACATTTTGGGGGCTTTCTTTGTTAAGCGATACACATTTCATTTTCTATTTTAGCTAGTATAATTGCTTTCTTGCACGCCTTATTACAGCTTTTATACTTCCTGTAAGCCTGTTCAGATAGAAGTTGGTTTCTGATTTAATGAAGAACGGGATAAATGCACTCTCTCTTACCTCCCGTTCTTCAGTAAATCTTACAGGAGAGGAGGAGACACTTACCCGCGGACCCGCTCTAGCGCCGACTTTACTGACAGTCTCCGACGCGTCCTCGCTCCTTCGCACTGTGTAAAGTGCAAAGGAATGGAGATGCGTTGGAGGCGTCAGTAAATCAGATAGAAACCAACCAAGACCCCTTTTTTTACACTTTCAAGATTATTTTAGCATGTGTTAACTAGCTTTTCTGGGTTGCCTTCAGATGGTCTAAAACTCCAACTCCCTGCATTCTGCAACCAAGGAATGCTAAGAGGCTGTTCGGTATTCCCATTAGAATATGAAGATGGCTGTATGTATGTATGTATAAGTTATACTGCATGAGTTTAAGGGGCTTATCAAACCTAAAATTAATTGAAAATAGTAATAAATAACTAATAAAAATAGTGCACATTTAGTTTTCCCCACCACCAAATTTCCTTGTGCTGCTGGAAAAAAATTCAGGGGAGATCCCCGAAATCTATAAGACAGTAAATACAGTGTAATAGGTGAGTGCATTTTTTTCTATCCTTCAAAGCGTAAAATGTGATTTTTTTCCACTGAATTTCCACATTTTATTTAAAAAGACATCTTACAAAAGAGAAAACCACCATCCAAATACAATTTGGTTCTTACTGACAAACTAGAGCAGAAAAAAATGTAGAATTAGCTGGATAAAGAGAAGTGCATTATTAGTAATTCAGAAAGGGTAAAACATTTAAGATTTTTCTCAAGCCAAACTAAATGTCTCTTCATACCTTTTACTAAATAAACATAAACTGAACTGTCATTCATCTCTTATCCATTCCTTCCATCCTCAAATAACTGACAATGTCTAGGGTAGAGAGAAAAGAACTGGCTGAACAGCCATTAGGGTAAGGCTAATGTGTCAAGGGAAAGCATGAGGGAGCATTGGCCAATGGGGAGAGACATACCTCAGCAGAGTTAAGGGACTGAGGACAATTTTTAAAACCTTTGAAAAGATTTTATATTAACCCTTTCAGTGCCTGAAGAATTTCCCACTGTTGGTTTAGTCAAATTTTACATTAGGAAACCCCCTGGTAAATGGTATATTATGGGTTACTTTTCAGAACAAAGTGTACTTTACCAAGATAACATAGTTTTGTAACTTTTCTGGGTGAAATATGGCAACAAAAAATGTGAAATTTTGCAAATTTCTTTGTTTTTTATTTATAGTATTCTTAAGTTGACATACAAATATCTTATATTACACCAAATTTAAATGTATAAGCCCATCCAAGGGTTAATATAGAATAAATACCAAATTAACTTTAAAAAGTGTGATATTTTTAGAAACTACATACCCGCAGAGTTTTATAAATTTTTGATGAAAACACAGAAACCCGGATACAGATGGTCATCAAACTGAAAGTTATTCTCATGTAATCCTTTTATCCTTAACTGTAAAATCAGAGAAAGTCAAAAGGTAAATTTCACAGAAAAACTGTAGAGTAAAGTTTAAAAGTAACATGAAAGCCTAACCAGTCCTGAATAAAAGGGCATGCCACGTTCATGGGTATACTGAGAGATACGAATACTAACTAACCCGAAGGGGGGATCAATGTCTAAGGACAATTACAACCATCAAAATTCTGCCCGCTTTGTATTTGAACAGTCTGCAGTTTCACACTAAATACCCCTCTAACTCTGAATTACCCCCAACAGATTATATATTTATATGATCTACACACCTTCAGCTAAATGCCTCTGGGTATGAATTAATGGAAAATTATGAAATAAATGTGCCCATGCATACAAGAATATCTATCATACAATTGCTGTATTGGCCCAATGAGAATTTTCTAACAGGTTCCAATGGGGGGGGGAATCCTATGACCGTTGTACGAATATTCATTCTCAGTCCGACAATCGTATTATATCAGAATATCTGGATGTTGTAAGATTGGGATTTTACAGTGTATGGGCACCATAACAGTCTTGTTTTCAGGCACAGTATGACAGACATTTAAACTAATAGCCACACTGTGTGTATCGCTTTCTGGGCAAGTTTAAAAACATTCCATTTTTGTCCATTTTTAGTATGGATCGCATGTATTTTAATTATGACTATGGAAATAGGAACATAAGTGAGAAGAAAATGCAATGTTAATGCAGTTAATTTGTTGTGAATAGAAAATAAAGAAAAATAGAAACGGGAATGTTAACCAAAACATGGGGTTATTTTGATAATAAAGTGATATGCGTTGAATAACACCTAGATTGGTAGAAGATAATTTTAAAATACTTCAGTTATTATTGAGAAATGAACACTAGGAATTACATTGCCTATAGCTAGATCTATATTATGTGCTTACTTGAATTGTTTTTTTTTTATATATTACTGGTAAGCCTAATGGGTAAATGGAATTGTTAATCCTAGGGCAGACCTGGTCAAAGTAAGACTGGGGGGCCACATGCAGCCCATTGGTTGTCCCAGACTGGCCCCCCTACTATGACCATGACCAAATAAAAATCTTCCCGAGATTTAAAAAAAAAAAAAAAATATTCATTGATTGCCTAAGGCAGGATAATTTATTTTATAAAAAAAAATGGCTTTATCAATTGATTCATTGAGTATGATGGAATGGAACAAAAATATTACACAGCTAATAAAAAAAATGAGAAATGAGTTGAACCTATTGGTCCAGGCCTTCACAACAGTTCAAGTTTCTCATGCAACCCCCTGTGCAATTTAATTGCCCACGACTGGCCTAGGGGGAACAATGCTTTAACTAAACACTTTAAACCAGGGATCCTCAGACTATGTCCCTCCAGATGTTTGAAAACGACAACCCCCAACACTCCCTGGTTTCCCTCTGTAGTTAAGGAATGCTGGGAGTTGTAGTTTTCAAACATTTAGAGAGCCATCCTTTGAGGATCCCCGCTTTAAACATAAATCTTTCCTATTTGATTGGAAACTGTGCCTTTAGTGGAAAACAACAGGAATAAAATATCACACACACTCTCTAAAATGCTTCACCTTATTGAGAATAAGAATTCATTGATAGGTCCTGATGATGACTGCAGTGTGTAAGATTGCATCAGCCCTTCCCTCCTTAGCAAGTTAACTCCACCTACAACCCAGAATGTAATGCAGACCAACTCCACTTCCAACCCTGCATGTAAACCATAGGCATCTATATAATACAGCATACATTAAATGAATCGCCCAAAACGTTCCCACCCATCCCATGAAACAGGTAAGAAACAATAGGATGCGTCTCATTCACTCCTACAAATAGGGCTCTTGTGAAAGAAACAGGCTTAACTGAGCAGAGATCAAGGTCATGTATCGATCCAAACGTTATTTCCATAAAGCAGAAAAGGCAAGCCAAGAATCACATGTTCCAAAATGCAACCAATGCATCATTGTATATGGCAGATGTTTTGGAAACTATAACTCCCAGCACGCCTTGTTAACATTATGATGGGAGTTGTAGTTTCTAAAAAAAAACATCGGGAGTTTGACATATACAATGATGCATTGGTTGCATTTTGGAACATGTGATTCTTGGCTTGCCTTTTCTGCTTTATGGAAATAACGTTTGGTAAATGGGATTTGCTTTAGCTGCACTTTAGGGTCTTAGTAAAACATCCTCCATTATAATCCTTTATTATATGAACAGAGGTGGGTAAATGACGTTGATATCTGTCATAACGTTTTTAACTAGATGCTAAATTACACATCATATATATTATCATCATAAAGCTGGCACGTAACTCATTCAATATCTATAAAAAGGAATACATGTGTGTGTTTAATTCCATAAAGAGTTGTCTTGATTAAAATCTTAACTGTATCCCCATTGGCAATATTACCTGGTCTCCCATTGACTACGCTGTCGGTCAGGTCCTCCTTCCATCTCCAAATAACCGGAGACCAATCTAGGGCAAAGAGGAACGAACCGGCAAGACAGCCAATAGAATAAGACTAATGTGGCAAGGGAAGGCACGAGGGACGCTGATTGGCCAAGGGGAGGGACGGAACTCAGCAGCGTTAAGGGACCGAGGACAATGTTTAACCCTTTGAAAAGGGTTTGAATAAAAAAGCTCCAGGGCTTGTAACGTTCTACCTTTCATATTGTCCGACATTCACTTGCTCCCTCTGTGCCCCATTAACAATATGAACGATGGGAGACCGTTACCTAACTTGGATTGTCCCTTTTTTGGGTGATTATCCAGGCACAAACATTGAAATCCCACTCTGTCCCTTTAAGTCCCGGTTTCAACAGAGCGGGGCGGGGGGACCGGAAGTGGATTTGGGCGGGACTTCCAGCCGTTTTTCAGCCAATGAAGCGTAAGCCTCTCTGGGTTCCTGGCAGAAGTTATACAGAGCCTTAATCTCTCTGTGAGTAAGTAAGTTATGTTGTTCAGGGAATGTCCTCCTTCCTCACTGCACAGTACAGTGCTGATAAGAAAGACACTAGTGGCTGGAAGCAGAGAGGTCAGTGTCTGTCACAATAAATCATGACATTGCTCGGCTTTCTTGACTGCTGCTGGCGAGGTGCCTGGTTACATTCAGTGATTTTTTTGTGTGTGTATGAGTTAAAGGGCAAGCGCACCCTCATGTTTAAAATGTACGTCACATGATTAAATCAATCTCTACCAGTTTTTCTATCTCCTTCCCTTACTGTATTTAAACCCCCTGATTCCAGGCTCCTCTCTCCCTCTATTTTCACAGCAACTGGATAAATGTGTTACTTTGGGAGACCCCAAAATGGCGCTCCTGCCATGCAATTAATTTTTGGGAGCCCTCCAAATTCTGGGATTGGGTTAAACCCTCCCCCCAGTTAGTGCTCTGTCTGCTAGGTCAGTCTACTGCAGATACATTATGTGCTGCCCTCTATGTAATGTCCCCACTGTGCCTGTAGGGCTGGTGTTCACCCAGGGAAGAGTTAATAAAATGGTTGTAGCCGTATTAGTCTTGTAGCATATACTAAGAGATGAGTACTGTAGGATAAGGTGATACCTCTTTATTATGGACTAACAGTTCATTTTTACAGACAAGCTTCGAGAGATACACTTCTTTCTTCCTCAGGTCAAGCAGTACTAAGAAACACAGGGTACATCACATCTTTAAAGTTGATAGAAAGAAGATGTCGCTGTTGATCTGTGCTTCATTCTTGAACTATCTGCAACTATGGAAGATACTGAATATAGCCGAATGAAGAAGCAGCTAACCAACTTGATCAAGAAGGAAGCACAGATCAACAGCGACATCTTCTTTCTATGAACTTTAAAGATGTGATGTACCCTGTGTTTCTTAGTACTGCTTGACCTGAGGAAGAGAGAAGTGTATCTCTCGAAAGCTTGTCTGTAAAAATGAACCTTATCCTACAGTACTCATCTTTTAGTGAGCGTTAATAAGCATGGCAGTAGGGCTGGTATTCACAATGGCTGTAATGCTGGTGTTTAGCAATATTAGGGTTAATGAGCATGGCTGTAAGGCTGGTATTCACTCTGGGAAGGGTTAATGATCATGGCTGTATCTAGATAGATAGATCATCTATCTATCATTATCTATCATATATCTATTATCTATCATTATCTATCTATCTTTCTAGGTAAAGGGAAGATCACATGGGATGAGGTAGAAGGGCTGTTTGCTGTCAAGAGATAAAGGGAAGTGAAACATGTAGGTTTTATTGTGTGTTACATAGTCCTTAGCAATTTTTTCCCAACAGATTCCAGTTGCTATTCCTCAACTGGTAAAATGAAGTGAAGGGTAGGTTTTGACATTCTTTTGACAGTATTAAATTTAAGAGTTAATTCAGCCCTCCGGTTCACTAGCCAGTGTTTATTCAGCCCATCAGTTCATCAGCCAGTATTATGTCAGCCTTCTACATCACCAGTCAGTGTTACAGTCATCCCTCCAATTCACCAGCCAATGTTAAAACAGGCTGATGAACTGGAGGGCTGAATTACCTCTGCCCGATGAACTGAAGGGCTGAATTACCTCTGTCCGATGAACTAGAGGGCTGAATTACCTCTGCCCGATGGAACTGGAGGGCTGAATTACCTCTGCCCGATGAACTGGAGGGCTGATTTACCTCTGCCCGATGAACTGGAGGGCTGATTTACCTCTGCCCGATGAACTGGAGGACTGAATAATCTCTGCCCGATGAACTGGAGGGCTGAATTAACTCTGCCTGATGAACTGGAGGGCTGAATTAACAATGGCTGATGAACTGGAGGGATGAATTAAGTCAGCCTTCCAATTCACCAGCCAGTGTTTAGTCTGCCCTCCAGTTTAACAGCCAATGTTAAGTCAGCCCTCCAATTCATTAGAAAGTGTTGTTGGCCCTCCAGTTAATTAGCTATTGTACTTCAGTTCATTAGCCAGAGCCTTCAGTATATTAGTCTGTTTCTGCTGTCTTAATCACATCATACACTTGTTAACAATGTAAAATGGGAATAGTGGTCTTAAAAATAGGTGTCACCTAAACAAAGTGGGAGTGGCCTTAGAAAATGGATGTGGGTTCATAAAAGTGGGCGTGACCAAAATGTTCCACACGCGCTAATGCGTGCGCCGCTACTTGTCCCTCTTTGCCATTCCAAAATGTTTGGAGGTATGCCCAATTGATCTATTTCTGGTTAAATGTGGCAGGCACGTGGGGCAATCATGTGACTTTGAGAAGTTGAGACCTAGGGCTGGGAAATGTTTCTGACTATAACCCCTAGTTAAATAATTGCAACTACATGTGCAGCTTTTCTGTGTACGAACAACACTAAAGGTTCACACACACGCTCAATTTGTGAGCGAGCAATGACCCCTGATGGCCGAGCGCTACACTCGATGAACGGCCGTTTCATCCGAGAATCGTCCATGTGTATACGTGACCGAACGCATACACACGGACGATTCTCGTACGAAACGGCTGTTTGTCACGTGTAGCACTCAGCCATCAGGGGCCGTTGCTCGCTCGCAAATTGAGCGTGTGTACGAACCTAAAAAAGACAAAAAGGTCTTGAAATACATGTTTACATTAACATTTAATAAACTGCTTTGGAAAGCAGATAAACTTCAAAACCGTAAAATCCAACACTGTTGAAGGAGAATTAACGTTATGATGTTAGTAAACCTGTATGGTTTGTATAGTTACTAACTAGCAGATACTTCCACCATTAAAATCAGCAGCATTGAGTTTAAACAATTTGCAGTTCTGCAGTGCAGTGCGCCTCTGTTGGTTCTAAATGCTCAGGCTTGAATAATGAGATACCAGAAAGGTTTCCTGGCAGAGCTCTGGGGAGAGAGGGAAAGGGCTACATAATTGGCATGCACAATTATCTATCTGTCCAGCATCCATTCTGCAAAAGCTGTAACTGATTTGTACAAGAATCTGTTGGTAATAAATACCCTGGTATATGTCAGCATATAACAGTAAGTTGTCAGGGACCTCCTGAATGCAAGGTGTTTATTGCAATGTGTCTAAGATGCATTACAGGATATTTATTGCCAACAGATTCTTATACAAGTCATTGATCTGGACGGATCCTCCGGATTTCAGGACTTCGGAAGACAATTTCGATCATTTTCTTAAGTACGGGGATAATTTTCGAAAATAGCCTTGAACATTCGAAAATTATCATAAATACGATCAGAGATCATTTTCAAAAATCGAACGTTTGAGGCTATTTTCGATAAATTTTGAAAATAGCCTCGAACATTTGAAAAACTTCGAAAATACGTTCGGAAACTCGAAAATGGTCTCCGGTCTAATTTTCGAATGTTCGAGCCTATTTTCTAAAATTATCGAAAATAGCCCCGTACTTTCGAAAATTTTCGAAAATACGTTCCAGTTTCGGATTTTCGGATCTTCGGGATTTTCCCGAACTAGTGAGTTTCGGCCATCTCTGCTGCATGGTAATGAGAGGCTTCATTCACATTGGCCTCTGATTACATTCTACACTTTTCTCAACAAAAACCAAAAAGCACTGTAGTTTTTACCCCAATGTATTTAATTTTCTTATCCTTGCTGAAGGCATAACATCTGAGTACCTGCTCTCCATTTTGTAAAAACACAAACACAATCTAGACACTGCTTAGAGTTTTACACAGGTAATGTCTTTGTTTTAGTTTACAAAACTGCTGAGGCGCTTTTTTTTTTCGGGAATAATTGGGCCACACATATAAATACAAATAATAACATAGGTTTAGTGGATTGTATATGTTATGAGGACCTGGAAAAATATTACTTTACTGTGGAAGCTAATAAAACTAGTAAGAAAAAGTTTGATTAAGGTTTGAATTTGGCTTGAAAGGTTACACAAAGCTTTATTAATGTGGGTCTGAATGTGCTATGAGTTTTAACCCTTTCACTGCCAGGAGATTTTCAATTTTTTTTTGCGTTAACTGCCAGAAGAATTTTCAGAATTTTGCCCTTAATCGCTTTAGACTAATTTTACAGTAGGAAACCTTGCAGTAAATCAGGAATATTATACATAGTTTTTTTCAGCACAAAGTCTACTTTAACATGGTAACAGAAGTTTGTAACTTTTCTGGAAATTTTACTGGAATTATGGGTAAAATATGTAAAAAAAATGAAAAATTTGTAAATTTTCATGGATTTTTCCCATTTTTTCTTATAGTTATCTTAAGGTTACACACAAAAATCTCACTGTTTCTAAAAGCTCAGATACTCCCGAGTACAACGATACCAGATATATGTAGGTACCCCACTTTTCCTGTACAGGAGACCCCCCCAAACTAAAACTGCACCTTCAAGAATATTACACCAAATTAAAATGTATAACTACTACTGACAGTTAACATAGAATATCTTCCAAATTAACTAAAATATCCCCACAAGTGAGATATTTTTAGAAACTACACACCCGCAGGATTTTCCGAGTGAGGTAAGTTTCAATCAAAATGCAGATACCCGGGCGCAGCTCTTTGTCCAATTGTAAGTTATTTTCTCACATTTTCCTTTTTTTCCTCAACTGTAAAAACAGAGACAAAATCAAATGCGAATTTCAGCTAAAAACTGTGGAGGAAAGTTCAAACACATCTCAAATATGAAAGCCTAACCCCTCCCAAATAAAACGGTATGCCACATTCATGGGTGTACCCAGAGACATGGCTACCAACTAACCCAGAGCGTGACCAGTGCCAAATGTCAGTAGCAGCAAAAAAAAATTTAGCCAGTTTTGTATTTGAACAGTCTGCAGTTTTTCCACAAAACACCCCCCCAACTCAGAAATACCCCCCACAAACTATATATTCCTGAAATCTACACACCTTCAGCTATGTAACGCTGTAGTTTGTTCATTCATATCATCAATGGTGTGGGCGCAGTTCTTCGTAGAAGTTTACACTTTTACCAGATTTTCAAAAAAAATGAACATCAAACAACATTCAATCAAAAAGGTAAAATCATGCCAAAACCTCATGGAATGTAAAAAAAAGTTACTAAATCTCATCTCCCAAATATTCCTGAATCAAACGGTATGCCATTGTGTGGTTACACACGCGGACGTGGAAGCGAAAAGCCACAAAGTGAGACAATGCATGATGGCTCGAAACACGAAAATATTTAGCCAACTCCAAATTTGAACAGCATGCATTTTTTTCCACAAAACACCCTGATAAACTCAGAATACACCCCACAAACTATATATTCCTGAAATCTACACACCTTCAGCTATGTAACCTGTAGTTTTTCATTCAACCATCAATGGTGTGGGCGCAGTTCTTCGTAGAAGTTCGCACTTTTCTGAAAAATGAACAAAAAACAACTTCAAAAGGTAATAATCATGCCAAAACCTCATGGAATTAAAAAAAGTTACTAAATATCAATCTCCCAAATGTCCTGAATCAAACGGTATGCCATATGTGTGGTTACACACGCGGACGTGGAAGCGAAAAGCCACAAAGTGAGACAATGCATGATGGCTCAGAAACAGCGAAAATATTTAGCCAACTCCAAATTTGAACAGTATGCATTTTTTTCCACAAAACACCCTGATACTCAGAATACCCCCCACAAACTATATATTCCTGAAATCTACACACCTTCAGCTATGTAGCACTGTAGTTCGTTCATTCATACCATCAATGGTGTGGGCGCAGTTCTTCGTAGAAGTTCGCACTTTTCTGAAAAAATGACAAAAAACAACTTCAAAAGGTAAAAATCATGCCAAAACCTCATGGAATGTAAAAAAAAGTTACTAAATATCAATCTCCCAATGTCCTGAATCAAACGGTATGCCATATGTGTGGTTACACACGCGGACGTGGAAGCGAAAAGCCACAAAGTGAGACAATCATGATGGTCAGAAACAGCGAAAATATTTAGCCAACTCCAAATTTGAACAGTATGCATTTTTTTCCACAAAACACCCTGATAACTCAGAAATACCCCCACAAACTATAATTCCTGAAATCTACACACCTTCAGCTATGTAGCACTGTAGTTCGTTCATTCATACCATCAATGGTGTGGGCGCAGTTCTTCGTAGAAGTTCGCACTTTTCTGAAAAATTAACAAAAAACAACTTCAAAAGGTAGAAATCATGCCAAAACCTCATGGAATGTAAAAAAAGTTACTAAATATCAATCTCCCAATGTCCTGAATCAAACGGTATGCCATATGTGTGGTTACACACGCGGACGTGGAAGCGAAAAGCCACAAATGAGACAATGCATGATTGCTCAGAAACAGCGAAAATATTGCCAACTCCAAATTTGAACAGTATGCATTTTCTTCTCCACAAAACACCCTGATAACTCAGAAATACCCCCCACAAACTATATATTCCTGAAATCTACACACCTTCAGCTATGTAACACTGTAGTTTGTTCATTATACCTCAATGGTGTGGGCGCAGTTCTTCGTAGAAGTTCGCACACTTCAGGCCAAAACCTCATGGAATGTAAAAAAAGTTACTAATATCAATCTCCTAAATGTCCTGAATCAACGGTATGCCATATGTGTGGTTACACACACGGACGTGGAAGCGCCTAGTCAAAAAGTAAAACAATGCGCAGTGAGCCAATAACAGCATTTTCCCAGATTTTTCAAACTGAACACCCCCTAACTTGGAAATACCCCGCAAAACTATATTCCTCAGAATCTACATACCTTCAGACGTATGCTGTAGTTCGTTCATTCATACCATCAATGGTGTGGGCGCAGTTCTTCATAGAATTGGCATTTCTACACAATTTTCTGGAAAATGAGAAAAATACATTTCAAAGTTACAAATCACACCAAAACCCCATGTAATGTAAAAAAAACTTACCAAATATCAATCTCCTAATGTCCTGAATCAAACGGTTGCCATATGTGTGGTTACACACACGACGTGGAAGCGACTAGTCAAAAAGTAAAACATGCGCAGTGCAATAACAGCATTTTCCCAGATTTTTCAAACTGAACACCCCTCTAACTTGGAAATACCCCCGCAAAACTATATATTCTCAGAATCTACATACCTTCAGCTACGTAACGCTGTAGTTCGTTCATTCATACCATCAATGGTGTGGGCGCAGTTCTTCGTAGAATTTGGCATTTCTACCAATTTTCTGGAAAAATAGAGAAAAATACATTTCAAAGTTACAAAATCACACACAAAACCCATGTAATGTAAAAAAAACTTACCAAATACAATCTCCTAATGTCCTGAATCAAACGGTATGCCATATGTGTGGTTACACACACGGACGTGGAAGCGACTAGTCACAAATTAAGACAAGGCACAGTGCTTAATTACAGCAATGTTCCAGAATTTTCACGGTAAACCCCCTCCAACGAAATACCCCACACAAACTATATATTTTTGGAATCTACATACCTTTAGCTATACAACAGTGCCATTTCTTTGTTCATACATGCAATCTTAGCCGCATTTCAAAGTAGTATTTCGAACTTTTAGCAAGCAGAACTCGCACTTGATCCGGTGCCTGGAAAACCTGGAAATATGTTTCAATCTTCCTACCTTGCTGGATATCTTTGCCTCTGTGTTGTTGCCTATTTGCATTACTGAAAATACTGATAGCTTTAGTGAAGGCTATTGAGCTTTTGCTGTGAAAAAGTTTTGTAGCATCAGATCGAAAGATGAATAATAAAATTTACTTTCTATTTCATCATTTGCCACAAGCGCCCTTGACCTACAAGCTCTGCCCCAACACAAGACTAGTCTATTGACTTTTGCTGTGAAAAAGTTTTGTAGCATCAGATCGAAAGATGAATAATAAAATTTACTTTCTATTTCATCTTTGCCACAAGCGCCCTTGAACCTACAAGCTCTGCCCCCACAAGACTAGGTGCTTTCTGTTTGGAGTTTAGTTGTTACGTCTCCAGTTTTTTTCCGGCACATCTTGAAAGATAAAAGCAGTTGTTAATGCAATACATAGAACCATTCATACATTTACTGTAATACACCATAACGCGTCACCCTGTTACTGGTGTATTTTACAGGAACCTCAAAAATCCTTGGGAAAAATAAACTAGCGGTTAGTACAACATTACTGAACAATAAAACACATTGTACCTTATGCCCCCTTTACGTAAATAACTATTTTAACTAGAAGGAGACCTTACCTGTCCCAACCACAAAGCTATTCAGAAAAGGCAAATGAACCCTGGAGCATGCCAAATAAGGGCCTAGGACACCCACAAATCCAGAGAGCCTCCTATCCTATCAACTTTCAAAGTGCACCAAAGTATGGTAGCGCTCAAAACAGGGCTTCAGATATAAAGCAGGCTTGCTAGGGCACTTAGGACAAAAATACCTTGTATCTCGCCTAGTCCCATTTTTACGGCAAACCTTGCAACTCTCTGGGGATGCTGCTTATTAGGCGTGGGTGGAATGGGTTCTAAAAAATGCTTCCTACTAATCTAGCTACATTATCATTCTAGGCATCTCCGGACCTCCTCTACACTACCAAACAACATAGCTGAATAAGCTGCAGCTGGAACTTATAATAGGACAGTAGAGGCTCTGGTACCACTGTCTTGTAAACAATTTACGAATTATGTAGGGCCGTTTGCAAAAGATAAATGGCTAATTTATTGTACCGGCCTTTATTTTTCTGGTGGCGTTGTAGTAGTGTTGGATCTGATCGTTTTTGCAACGCCACCCATGTACTTTTTGTATTCTTTGCTACAGAGTGGTCTAATTTGGGGGGCTTACCACCACTTCTGTGCCCTACTCTTACCGACTCATCGTGGATGGTGGTCAGCATGAATACAACCTTAGTATCACAAAACTTGATAGCCAAGAGCTCATCGCTTCTTAGAGCAAAATTCTCTCCACGCTTTAGTGTCTTATCCAGTAAAGCCTTGGGCAACCCTTTCCGAATAGGATTTTGTGCCACAGGCTGGGGTGTCAAAAGAATAAAGATATCTAAACAAGGGAATACTTGTATAAAAGTTATCCACATATAAGTGGTAACCTTGGCCCAGCAATGGAGACCGTTAAATCCAGTGGACAACCAGGGGGGTCTAACTGAATCCTTGCCCTCATATATCATAAACTTGCTGTGTACCCAGTACTACTTTCGCAGAGCTTATATAATTTGATGCCATAGCGAGAACGCTTACTTGGCATGTATTGGCGGAATATTGGCGCCTTTGTAGAGCATAAGGGACTCATCATACAGAATTCTGGGAAGGATGTAAACCTTGCAAGCGTTTAGACAGGCTTTCAATAAAGGGCCTCAATTTATGAATCCTGTCATGACCGGGTGCACCGGGGGAACAGCTGTGGTGTTATCGTTAAAATGCATAAACCGCAATAAGATTTGGTAGCGGTTTCTAGCATTACAGCTGAAAAAAGGGGAGCGAAATTACAGTAGTGGTATCCCAATACCTTCCAATGTATTGTTCTTTACGAGACCATTGAAAGAGTGAGGGCAAAAAATTTTTCATTTCCACTATGGTGGTGGGATACCATGCCACGCACGTGAATATACACCTAATTGGTGTGTGGCAATATCTGGTCGGCAAATAGATTAGTATAGTGGCCCACATCCTGTAGGATTGCGTCCGTCAAAACAGCTGAAAGAAGTCTAGCACTTCAAAATTACTGGTGTCCACCTTCACGCCAGGGACTGCTAAAAAATCAGGAATTTGGGGGTAAAATTAGCGGGAGGCCTCCACGCAGGCCCTCCTCCAACTGCACGCACCAGCAACACTCCTATCATCTACCTCCATAGGACCAACAATGCTAGGACCAGCCTCATCATCAGCAGAACCACTACTCCTAAGGCTGTGACAGTGTCACTACTGCCATGCTCGTCAGAATCTGATGATTCTGATCCACTGGGTAAATACTCAGGGTCAGCATCAGAAAAATCACTTTCCTCTGAGCTGGTCAGCATACAGAATCTAGCAGCCTCCTCTACAGAAAAGCTCCTCTTCCTAGCCATTGTATCAAAAGTCACTGTACCAATTTTTTTTTCAAACAAAAGACCTGCAGTTAACCCCTTCAGCAAAAAGACCTGAAGTTAACCCTTCAGCAAAAAAGACCAGAGGTTGACCTCAAGCAAACTAAGTAACAATGTTTCAACTTTCCAACTTTCAACACTTTCTAGAAAGCACCAAAACTGAAATACTATAAAAAACTAAACCTAATGAACAGTATACAAAATTTAACACCGTACAATTCCAAAATACAGAAAATAACTTTTTATATTTTTAGATAACTTTAAAACAGAAATCAAGGGTAACTGAAGCAAAAAAAAATAAATAAAGACACGAATATATTTAGCACAGAAAAGCAAAAAATGCACAAAAGTACTTCACTACCAGCAGGACTGGGGGTCAAAATCACAGATCCACTAGTCTTGTTGTGTAATAAAGAAATCAAGGGTAACTGAACCAAAAAAGTATATAAACTGAGATTGCAGAAATTAACAACACGAAAACATGGCTAAATAACTTTACCGCACAGCAAGACTGGGGGTCAAAATGAGAGACCCACTAGTCTTGATGGGTAATAAAGATGTTAACAGTAAATTCAATACCACAACAGTATCAGTAAGAGGGTCTGGGGGTGGGGGAGGGGTAGAGGGGTATATAGGGATATAAGAGGGGTAAGAGGATATAAAGGGGGTAAACACAAAATATACACACAAAACAAATACAATTATAGAAATAATATAAATAAACACCAAAATAAAAGAAACAGCAAAAATCCAGAAAAACTGCAAATCAAAATGAATGAAAAACAAAATAAAAAAATATGTTGTTTTGTGTTTTGTGTGTGTGTGTGTGTGTGTTAGGTGTTTGTGTTTTGTTTGTGTGTGTAGTGTGTGTGTGTCGTGTGTGTTGTTTGGTTTTTTGATTTGTCGTGTGGGTTACTGGACCGTCAGCTCAGCGCTCCGCGCGGTATCCCAGCAGGCGCGTCCGCGGGGGCTCCGCAGTTCCCAGGTGTGTGAAATCCGCGGGGGCGGTTCCTTTACACTGATCATCAGCAAGTCACTCCCCATGTGACTTCTGATGTCAGTGCCTTCCTATTGGCTCCTCGGCGATCGTGGACCGGGAGAGGTAAGTAACCCGACATTGCTCGTTGCCTAGGGGTTTGCAAGAGCGGGAAGCTCTCACTTCGGCCATTCCGCTCCCGGACCCGGAAGTGCTGCAGATCGTGAATATACGATCTGTGGCAGTTTGGTACTTGTCTGCACAGATCTTATATTCACGATCTGTGCAGGCAAAGGGTTAAAACACCACGACTGGGACACAGACCATCGAGGTAATCGGCGCTGATTAGATTTCCTCACACCTAAATAAAATCGAGAGGAGCTAATCAGCGCTATATGTCTGCTCACGGTGAATGCATCAAGAGGCAGCTAATCAGGACTGATTAGATCTGCTCACAGGTAATCAATCAAGAGGGCAATCAGCGCTGATTAGGTCTGCTCAAACTGAATGCAATCAGAGGCAGATGTTGATTGTGGCTGCAACACATATCCATTAAAGTCTGTGCACAAAAAAGTCTGTAAATTCGCCAATAAATCTTAAATGCTTTTTTGGATGCATCAGCTAGCTAGGTTGTAGCACACATCTCCTATGTATCCCTGTACCCGAACGTCTGTATTGATTTTGTTTCTCTAGCTTAAAAATTGCAAATACAGTCCAAAAATAGGATATAAAATATGAAGAGAAAAAATAGAAAGAACAGGAATTTGGCTCTTTGATGCCAAATTTATATTGGCCAATTTATCTCTCTTTTCCTCCTTGTCCCCTAGTACAATGCACATTTTGATTGTTTTACAAGTGTTACCAGAGGAGATAAGCAAGTGCTAAAGGTAGGGTTAGGAGGGTCCTTGAACATTGCGCATGCCAGAGTCCAGATGACTCACAGACAACTCCTACATAGATCATGACCTCCCCCCAAACCCCATTTTTGCAAACTCTGCAGGACTGCACAAACCTTTGCTTATGCTTATTATTTCCTCAACTGAATCACTGTATGTTCTGTACCTACACCTGACCAGCAACTTGCAAAATCATTTCTCAGGTACCCAAACCTGTCCCAAAGCAAAGCATGAGGGATTATGGAAACACAGATTTTACAGTAGACCTTAGACAAAATTAACACACAGCATTCAGTGCTGTATTCGTGCTAATAAAATAGCCAGAATGTGTTCTAAGCAACTTTAATACCGTTTTGTGGCCTTCTTCCAATGCCTTATCAGGCATTCTGTGTTTTGCTTAATAAACATAAAGGGCAATAGAGATCTTCAGTACAGATGTTTTTCATCTGTATAGTTGACATTTTGAGGGTTTCTTCATAGGCTAGGGTTATAAAGTTTTTCTAATTACGAGGCAATAACTGATGAACTTTGTTCTGCACGAAGCAACATTTCCTGTAAACATCCCCTGACAGCCGCCTCTCCCCCCCAATAAGTAATTCAGCCTCAATATGAAATAATTGACTTTCTTGCCTCCTGTAAATCTTACAAGGCGTTAACAACCGACACAGCTGTATACATTTCACCACTGCTGATTTCATTCAACAGATGCTTTACTGTTCTGTAATATGTTAACATTGACATACTGCTAGAGGGAGCTCCCTAATAACTGAAATAAATATGGCGGACGGCAGGGTACTCACAGTACGCTTTCAGGAGGAGACCCGCGTCTGAAGGTTTGGATACTGGAGCAGATGAGGCTGATGGGAATTGTATGCAGGATATTGAGATACCACCAGAAACTGGATACCAAGGAGAAGTTGCTGCTGGGAGCTGGGATGCGAAACAGGTAATGTAGTCTCTGGAGCTGGCAAGGTAAGTATGACTCTGGACTGGCAAGGTAAGTTTCCTCTGGAACTGGCAAGGTAAGTATTCCTCTGGAACTGGCAGGTGTTGCTGGAACCAGGAGAGGTAGTTCCAAAGGAGCCTGGAGTAGCAAACCCTCCGATCAGGTGCTGGGTCCAGGAGGACGCTGGCATTTGAAGCCTGCACTGCTTGGCACACCACCGCCAGTGTGACGTCATGACGTCTCCGACGCCGTGCACCCAGAAGTGCAGAGCGGCATGGGACCAGAGCAGCAGGTAAGTTCCTGACAGTAACCCCCCCTTTACGGGGGGGGGGGGGCAACGGGCCAGGCTTGTGTGGAAAACTTTGAAAAGCCTTGACCAACGAGGAGCATGCAGGTCCAGTGTTTAATCCAGGCTCTTTCTTCAGGGCCAAAACCTTTCCAGTGGACCAGATACTGTAGAGATCTTCTAAAGAATCAAGAGTCCAGTACCTTCTCGATCTCAAATTCTTGTTGACCATCAACAGAACCACATTAGGAATCCGCATGTTGGAAGGAAGCTGGAGATGAACAGCCACTGGACCCACCAATTCCAGAATAGGGAATGTCCAATGAATTGGGTCCTAATTTAGAGGAGGGAACACGTAGATTAATATGAGCAGAGGGAGCCATACTTTATCCCCACAGAGTAAGATGGAGGTTCCCTACACCTCCTGTCAGCTGCAGTTTTTTGAACAAGAGCAGATTTCCAAAGCAGACTTCCGTAGACTGCCAGATTGCGGACATCTGGGCAGCAGAGTCGTTGGCAGCAGGTACTTTTGTGAAAAGAAAATCTTGGGGAAACACATTTGGATTACAGTAGTTCCAAAGACACATAAAGAGGATTTTTCAGAAGAGGCATGAGGTGGATTGTTATGGGCAAGCTCGGCCCAAGGCAGAAGGTCTGACCAATCATCCTGAGATAGGAAATGTAACGAAGGTATTGTTCAAGAACTGATAGTGCGTTCAGTAGACCTATTGGACTGCGGGTGGTAAGCTGAAGAATATTCTAACTTAATTCCCGTGGTTTCCATAGAGCTCTCCAAAATTTAGAAACTATTGAGTACCTCTGTCACACACTATTTCAGAAGGAAGTCCATGAGGGTGAAATTTGTAATAGTTGTGCTAACTCCACTGAAGATTGTAGCTTCGGAAGTGAAACGAGTGGGCCATTTTGCTGAAGCGTCACCGTGACCCAAATAACAGTATTCTTCTTGGAAGTTCAACAATAAAGTCCATAGATAATGGGTCCAAGGTCAGACGATGGGTAGGGGTTACAGAAGACCACAAGGTAGAGTCTAAGCTAGAAGATTAGACTAAGCAAAGCTGGTACAGCTTGAATTAGGTATTTTACATCTCTCCTCATCCTAGGCCACCATAGGGAACAGCCAAGAAGGTCAAATGTTTTATTAATACCAGACCAGATGTCCAGCTTGCTTAGAACAATGAATATGTTAAGGACGGTTTTCCGAAGAGGAACAGAACGAAGATTTTACCTGAAGGTGTGTCAGGAGGAGCAGAGTTTTGGGCAGCTTGAATTCGGAAACAGAGCTGAAGCGTAATAGAGGCTAGGATTTTAGTATTCGGGATAATGGGGTCCTCATCTTATCTAGAAGAGTCTAAAGCAATAAATGATCAGGAGAGGGCGTCTGCTTTCTTGTTTTTGGAGCTAGGTTGGTAGGTGATGATAAGGTTACACCGGGAAAAGAATAGGACCATTGTGCTTGGCGGGGATTTAACCTTTTAAGATTCTGAATGTATTCGAGGTTCTTAAGAGGTGCCTTCTAACAAATGACGCCCACTCCTCGAGGGCCATTTTGATGGCAAGAAGTTCCCGATTACTGACATCATAGTTCCGTTCGTTGGGTTGGAACTTTTTAGAAAAGTAAGCACAAGTCTGTAGTTTCTATTTGATGCTTTGTCTCTGAGAAAGAACGGCTCCCGCACTCAAGTTGGAGGCGTCAACTTCAATGTAAAAGGGAGGCTAATCTAGAAAACTAACACTGGTGTGCAGGCAAAAGCTTCTTTGAGTTGTCTGAAGGCTTCAAGGGCTGCAGGGGACCACAAATTAGGCCTACCACCTTTCCTGATGAAGTGCTAGAATAGGAAAAATAATAGAAGAGAACCCTTTGATGAATTGTCTGTAATAATTGGTAAAGCCGATGACTCTTGAATAGCTTCGGTTCCCATAGGTAGAGACCAACCTTGAATGGCTGAAACTTTAACAGGATCCAGCGAAACTTTGTGCGGAGACAATATAACCAAGAAAATACTTGATAACGTTCAAAAAGACACTTTTCCATTTTGGCATATAAATTATTTTCTCTTAGATGAAGTAACACTTCTAAGTCTAACATGGAGGCATGTGAGAGTAAGTCTTAAAATGTCGTCAAGATATTCGACTACTGAAATTCCCAACAGGTCACAGAAAATGTCCATTCACAATTATTGGAAACTGCTGGGTCGTTACAGAGGCCGAAGGGCTTATATGGATTAGGTTGATGCCCCTTAGATCTAGTTTGGTGATATTTTAGCCCCTTTGATCTGATACAGTATGCATTTTTTTCCACAAAACACCCTGATAACTCAGAAATACACCCCACAAACTATATATTCCTGAAATCTACACACCTTCAGCTATGTAAACCCTGTAGTTTTTCATTCAACCATCAATGGTGTGGGCGCAGTTCTTCGTAGAAGTTCGCACTTTTCTGAACATGAACAAAAAACAACTTCAAAAGGTAATAATCATGCCAAAACCTCATGGAATTAAAAAAAGTTACTAAATATCAATCTCCCAAATGTCCTGAATCAAACGGTATGCCATATGTGTGGTTACACACGCGGACGTGGAAGCGAAAAGCCACAAAGTGAGACAATGCATGATGGCTCAGAAACAGCGAAAATATTTAGCCAACTCCAAATTTGAACATATGCATTTTTTTCCACAAAACACCCTGATACTCAGAATACCCCCCACAAACTATATATTCCTGAAATCTACACACCTTCAGCTATGTAGCACTGTAGTTCGTTCATTCATACCATCAATGGTGTGGGCGCAGTTCTTCGTAGAAGTTCGCACTTTTCTGAAAAAATGAACAAAAAACAACTTCAAAAGGTAAAAATCATGCCAAAACCTCATGGAATGTAAAAAAAGTTACTAAATATCAATCTCCCAAATGTCCTGAATCAAACGGTATCCATATGTGTGGTTACACACGCGGACGTGGAAGCGAAAAGCCACAAAGTGAGACAATCATGATGGTCAGAAACAGCGAAAATATTTAGCCAACTCCAAATTTGAACAGTATGCATTTTTTTCCACAAAACACCCTGATAACTCAGAAATACCCCCCACAAACTATAATTCCTGAAATCTACACACCTTCAGCTATGTAGCACTGTAGTTCGTTCATTCATACCATCAATGGTGTGGGCGCAGTTCTTCGTAGAAGTTCGCACTTTTCTGAAAAATTAACAAAAAACAACTTCAAAAGGTAGAAATCATGCCAAACCTCATGGAATGTAAAAAAAGTTACTAAATATCAATCTCCCAATGTCCTGAATCAAACGGTATGCCATATGTGTGGTTACACACGCGGACGTGGAAGCGAAAAGCCACAAATTGAGACAATGCATGATTGCTCAGAAACAGCGAAAATATTGCCAACTCCAAATTTGAACAGTATGCATTTTCTTTCCACAAAAACACCCTGATAACTCAGAAATACCCCCCACAAACTATATATTCCTGAAATCTACACACCTTCAGCTATGTAACACTGTAGTTTGTTCATTAATACCATCAATGGTGTGGGCGCAGTTCTTCGTAGAAGTTCGCACCTTCAGGCCAAACCCTCATGGAATGTAAAAAAAGTTACTAATATCAATCTCCTAAATGTCCTGAATCAACGGTATGCCATATGTGTGGTTACACACACGGACGTGGAAGCGCTAGTCAAAAAGTAAAACAATGCGCAGTGAGCCAATAACAGCATTTTCCCAGATTTTCAAACTGAACACCCCCTAACTGGAAATACCCCCGCAAAACTATATTCCTCAAATCTACATACCTTCATACGTATGCTGTAGTTCGTTCATTCATACCATCAATGGTGTGGGCGCAGTTCTTCATAGATATTGGCATTTCTACACAATTTTCTGGAAAATGAGAAAAATACATTTCAAAGTTACAAATCACACCAAAACCCCATGTAATGTAAAAAAAACTTACCAAATATCAATCTCCTAATGTCCTGAATCAAACGGTTGCCATATGTGTGGTTACACACACGGACGTGGAAGCGACTAGTCAAAAAGTAAAACATGCGCAGTCGCAATAACAGCATTTTCCCAGATTTTTCAAACTGAACACCCCTCTAACTTGGAAATACCCCCGCAAAACTATATATTCTCAGAATCTACATACCTTCAGCTACGTAACGCTGTAGTTCGTTCATTCATACCATCAATGGTGTGGGCGCAGTTCTTCGTAGAATTTGGCATTTCTACACAATTTTCTGGAAAAATAGAGAAAAATACATTTCAAAGTTACAAATCACACACCAAAACCCATGTAATGTAAAAAAAACTTACCAAATACAATCTCCTAATGTCCTGAATCAAACGGTATGCCATATGTGTGGTTACACACACGGACGTGGAAGCGACTAGTCACAAATTAAGACAAGGCCACAGTGGCTTAATTACAGCAATGTTCCAGAATTTTCACGGTAAACCCCCTCCAACCGAAATACCCCACACAAACTATATATTTTTGGAATCTACATACCTTTAGCTATACAACAGTGCCATTTCTTTGTTCATACATGCAATCTTTAGCCGCATTTCAAAGTAGTATTTCGAACTTTTAGCAACAGAACTCGCACTTGATCCGGTGCCTGGAAAACCTGGAAATATGTTTCAATCTTCCTACCTTGCTGGATATCTTTGCCTCTGTGTTGTTGCCTATTTGCATTACTGATAAATACTGATAGCTTTAGTGAAGGCTATTGAGCTTTTGCTGTGAAAAAGTTTTGTAGCATCAGATCGAAAGATGAATAATAAATTTACTTTCTATTTCATCATTTGCCACAAGCGCCCTTGAACCTACAAGCTCTGCCCCAACACAAGACTAGTCTATTGAGCTTTTGCTGTGAAAAAGTTTTGTAGCATCAGATCGAAAGACGCTTATTACAGCTTTATACGTCCTGTAAGCCTGTTCAGATAGAAGTTGTTTTGATTAATGAAGAACGGGATAAATGCACTCTCTCTACCTCCCGTTCTTCAGTAAATCTTACAGGAGAGGAGGAGACACTTACCCGCGGACCCGTCTAGCGCCGACTTTACTGACAGTCTCCGAGCGTCCTCGCTCCTTCGCACTGTGTAAAGTGCAAAGGATGGAGATGCGTTGGAGGCGTCATTAAATCAGATAGAAACCAACCACAGACCCCTTTTTTTACACTTTCAAGATTATTTAGCAGTGTTAACTGCTTTTTCTGGGTTGCCTTCAGATGGTTAAAAACTCCAACTCCCTGCATTCTGCAACCAAGGAATGCTAAGGGCTGTTCGGTATTCCCATTAATAAATGAAGATGGCTGATGTATGTATGTATAAGTTATAATGCATGAGTTTAAGGGGCTTATCAAAACAAAATTAATTGAAAATAGTAATAAATAATAATAAAAATAGTGCACATTTAGTTTTCCCCACCACCAAATTTCCTGTGCTGCTGGAAAAAAATTCAGGGGAGATCCCCGAAATCTTAAGACAGTAAATACCGATGTAATAGGTGAGTGCATTTTTTCTATCCTTCAAAGCGTAAAATGTGATTTTTTTCCACTGAATTTCCACATTTATTTAAAAAGACATCTTACAAAAGAGAAAACCACCATCCAAATACAATTTGGTTCTTACGACAAACTAGAGCAGAAAAAAATGTAGAATTAGCTGGATAAAGAGAAGTGCATTATTAGTAATTCAGAAAGGGTAAAACATAAGATTTTTCTCAAGCCAAACTAAATGTCTCTTCATACCTTTTACTAATAAACATAAACTGAACGTCATTCATCTTTATCCATTCCTTTTCATCCTCAAATAACTGACAATGTCTAGGGTAGAGAGAAAAGAAAACTGGCTGAACAGCCATTAGGGTAAGGTAATGTGTCAAGGGAAAGCATGAGGGAGCATTGGCAATGGGGAGAGACATACCTCAGCAGAGTTAAGGGACTGAGGACAATTTTTAAAACCTTTGAAAGATTTTATATTAACCCTTTCAGTGCCTGAGAATTTCCCACTGTTGGTTTAGTCAAATTTTACATAGGAAACCCCTGGTAAAGGTATATTATGGGACTTTTCAGAACAAAGTGTACTTTACCAAGATAACATAGTTTTGTAACTTTTCTGGGTGAAATATGGCACACAAAAAATGTGAAATTTTGCAAATTTCTTTGTTTTTTATTTATAGTATTCTTAAGTTGACATACAAATATCTTATATTACACCAAATTTAAATGTATAAGCCCATCCAGGGTTAATATAGAAAAAATACCAAATTAACTTTAAAAAGTGTGATTTTTAGAAACTACTACCGCAGAGTTTTATAAATTTTTGATGAAAACACAGAAACCCGGATACAGATGGTCATCAAACTGAAGTTATTCTCATGTAATCCTTTTATCCTTAACTGTAAAATCAGAGAAAGTCAAAAGGTAAATTTCACAGAAAAACTGTAGAGTAAAGTTTAAAGTAACATGAAAGCCTAACCCGTCCTGAATAAAGGGCATGCCACGTTCATGGGTATACTGAGAGATACGAATACTAACTAACCCGAAGGGGGGATCAATGTCTAGGACAATTACAACCATCAAAATTCTGCCCGCTTTGTATTTGAACAGTCTGCAGTTTCACACTAAATACCCCTCTAACTCTGAATTACCCCAACAGATTATATTTTATATGATCTACACACCCTCAGCCTAAATGCCTCTGGGTAGAATTAATGGAAAATTATGAAATAAATGTGCCCATGATACAAGAATATCTATCCTACAATTGCTGTATTGGCCCAATGAGAATTTTCTAACAGGTCCAATGGGGGGGGAATCCTATGACCGTGTACGAATATTCTTCTCAGTCCGACAATCGTATATATAGAATATCTGGATGTTGTAAGATGGGATTTACAGTGTATGGGCACCATAACAGTTCTTGTTTTCAGGCACAGTATGACAGACATTTAAACTAATAGCCACACTGTGTGTATCGCTTTCTGGGCAAGTTTAAAAACATTCATTTTTGTCCATTTTTAGTATGGATCGATGTATTTTAATTATGACTATGGAAATAGGAACATAGTGAGAAGAAAATGCAATGTTAATGAGTTAATTTGTTGTGAATAGAAAATAAAGAAAATAGAAACGGGAATGTTAACCAAAACATGGGGTTATTTTGATATAAAGTGATATGCGTTGAATAACACCTAGATTGGTAGAAGATAATTTTAAAATACTTCAGTTATTATGAGAAATGAACACTAGGAATTACATTGCCTATAGCTAGATCTATATTATGTGCTTACTTGAATTGTTTTTTTTATATATTACTGGTAAGCCTAATGGGTAAATGGAATTGTTAATCCTAGGGAGACCTGGTCAAAGTAAGACTGGGGGGCCACATGCAGCCCATTGGTTGTCCCAGACTGGCCCCTACTATGACCATGACCAAATAAAAATCTTCCCGAGATTAAAAAAAAAATATTCATTGATTGCCTAAGGCAGGATAATTATTTTTAAAAAAAAATGGCTTTATCAATTGATTCATTGAGTATGATGGATGGAACAAAAATATTACACAGCTAATAAAAAAATGAGAAATGAGTTGAACCTATTGGTCCAGGCCTTCACAACAGTTCAAGTTTCTCATGCAACCCCTGTGCAATTTAATTGCCCAGATGGCCTAGGGGGAACAATGCTTTAACAAACAACTTTAAACCAGGGATCCTCAGACTATGTCCCTCCAGATGTTTGAAAACGACAACCCCCAACACTCCCTGGTTTCCCTCTGTAGTTAAGGAATGCTGGGAGTTGTAGTTTTCAAACATTAGAGAGCCATCCTTTGAGGATCCCCGCTTTAAACATAAAATTTTCCTATTTGATTGGAAACTGTGCCTTTAGTGGAAAACAACAGGAATAAAATATCACACACACTCTCTAAACTGCTTCACCTTATTGAGAATAAGAATTCATTGATAGGTCCTGATGATGACTGCAGTGTGTAAGATTGCATCAGCCCTTCCCTCCTTAGCAAGTTAACTCCACCTACAACCCAGAATGTAATGCAGACCAACTCCACTTCCAACCTGCATGTAAACCATAGGCATCTATATAAAGCATAATTAAATGAATCGCCCAAACGTTCCACCCATCCCATGAAACAGGTAAGAAACAATAGGATGTGTCTCATTCACTCCTACAAATAGGGCTCTTGTGAAAGAAACAGGCTTAACTGAGCAGAGATCAAGGTCATGTATCGATCCAAACGTTATTTCCATAAGCAGAAAAGGCAAGCCAAGAATCACATGTTCCAAAATGAACCAATGCATCATTGTATATGGCAGATGTTTTGGAAACTATAACTCCCAGCACGCCTTGTTAACATATGATGGGAGTTGTAGTTTCTAAAAAAAACATCGCGGAGTGGGAGGTCATGATCATGATCTGGTAAATGGGATTTGCTTTAGCTGCACTTTAGGGTCTAGTTAAAACATCCTCCATTATAATCCTTATTATATGAACAGAGGTGGGTAAATGACGTTGATATCTGTCATAACGTTTTTAACTAGATGCTAAATTACACATCATATATATTATCATCATAAAGTGGCACGTAACTCATCAATATCTATAAAAGGAATACAGTGTGTGTTTAATTCCATAAAGGTTGTCTTGATTAAAATCTTAACTGTATCCCCATTGGCAATATTACCTGGTCTCCCATTGACTACGCTGTCGGTCAGGTCCTCCTTCCATCTCCAAATAACCGGAGACCAATCTAGGGCAAAGAGGAACGAACCGGCAAGACAGCCAATAGAATAAGACTAATGTGGCAAGGGAGGCACGAGGGACGCTGATTGGCCAAGGGGAGGGACGGAACTCAGCAGCGTTAAGGGACCGAGGACAATGTTTAACCCTTTGAAAAGGGTTTGAATAAAAAAGCTCCAGGGCTTGTAACGTTTACCTTTCATATTGTCCGACATTCACTTGCTCCCTCTGTGCCCCATAACATATGAACGATGGGAGACCGTTACCTAACTTGGATTGTCCCTTTTTTGGGTGATTATCCAGGCACAAACATTGAAATCCCACTCTGTCCCTTTAAGTCCCGGTTTCAACAGAGCGGGGGGGGGGGACGGAAGTGGATTTGGGCGGGACTTCCAGCCGTTTTTCAGCCAATGAAGCGTAAGCCTCTCTGGGTTCCTGGCAGATGTTATACAGAGCCTTAATCTCTCTGTGAGTAAGTAAGTTATGTGTTCAGGAATGTCCTCCTTCCTCACTGCACAGTACAGTGCTGATAAGAAAGACACTAGTGGTGGAAGCAGAGAGGTCAGTGTCTGTCACAATAAATCATGACATTGCTCGGCTTCTTGCTGCTGCTGGCGAGGTGCCTGGTTACATTCAGTGATTTTTTTTGGTGTGTATGGTTAAAGGGCAAGCGCACCCTCATGTTTAAAATGTACGTCACATGATTAAATCAATCTCTACCAGTTTTTCTATCTCCTTCCCTTACTGTATTTAAACCCCCTGATTCCAGGCTCCTCTCTCCTCTATTTTCACAGCAACTGGATAAATGTGTTACTTTGGGAGACCCCAAAATGGCGCTCCTGCCATGCAATTAATTTTTGGGAGCCCTCCAAATTCTGGGATTGGGTTAAACCCTCCCCCCAGTTAGTGCTCTGTCTGCTAGGTCGTCTACTGCAGATACATTATGTGCTGCCCTCTATGTAATGTCCCACTGTGCCTGTAGGGCTGGTGTTCACCCAGGGAAGATTAATAAAATGGTTGTAGCCGTATTAGTCTTGTAGCATATACTAAGAGATGAGTACTGTAGGATAAGGGTGATACCTCTTTATTAGGACTAACAGTTCATTTTTACAGACCAGCTTCGAGAGTACACTTCTTTCTTCCTCAGGTCAAGCAGTACTAAGAAACACAGGGTAATCACATCTTTAAAGTTGATAGAAAGAAGATGTCGCTGTGATCTGGTGCTTCATTCTTGAACTATCTGCAACTAGGAAGATACTGAATATAGCCGAATGAAGAAGCAGCTAACCAACTGATCAAGAAGGAAGCACAGATCAACAGCGACATCTTCTTTCTATGAACTTTAAAGATGTGATGTACCCTGTGTTTCTTAGAACTGCTTGACCGAGGAAGAGAGAAGTGTATTCTCGAAAGCTTGTCTGAAAAATGAACCTTATCCTACAGTACTCCATCTTTTAGTGAGCGTTAATAAGCATGGCAGTAGGGCTGGTATTCACAATGCGTGTAATGCTGGTGTTTAGCAATATTAGGGTTAATGAGCATGGCTGTAAGGTGGTATTCACTCTGGGAAGGGTTAATGATCATGGCTGTATCTAGATAGATAGATCTCTATCTATCATTATCTATCATATATCTTATTATCTATCATTATCTATCTATCTTTCTAGGTAAAGGGAAGATCACATGGGATGAGGTAGAAGGGCTGTTTGCTGTCAAGAGATAAAGGAAGTGAAACATGTAGGTTTTATGTGTGTGTACATAGTCTTAGCAATTTTTTCCCAACAGATTCCAGTTGCTATTCCTCAACTGGTAAAATGAAGTGAAGGGTAGGTTTGACATCTTTTGACAGTATTAAATTTAAGAGTTAATTCAGCCCTCCGGTTCACTAGCCAGTGTTTATTCAGCCCATCAGTTCATCAGCCAGTATTATGTCAGCCTTCTACATCACCAGTCAGTGTTACAGTCACCTCCAATTCACCAGCCAATGTTAAAACAGGCTGATGAACTGGAGGCTGAATTACCTCTGCCGATGAACTGAAGGGCTGAATTACCTCTGTCCGATGAACTAGGGGCTGAATTACCTCTGCCCGATGAACTGGAGGGCTGAATTACCTCTGGCCGATGATGAGCTGGAGGCTGATTACTTGCCCGATGAACTGGAGGGTGATTTACCTCGCCGATGAAATGGAGGGCTGATTTACCTCTGCCCGATGAACTGGAGGACGAATAATCTCTGCCCGATGAACTGGAGGGCTGAATTAACTCTGCTGATGAACTGGAGGGCTGAATTAACAATGGCTGATGAACTGGGGGATGAATTAAGTCAGCCTTCCAATTCACAGCCAGCTCAGTTTAACAGCCAATGTTAAGTAGCCCTCCAATTCATTAGAAAGTGTTGTTGGCCCTCCAGTTAATTAGCTATTGTACTTCAGTTCATTAGCCAGAGCCTTCAGTATATTAGTCTGTTTTGCTGTCTTAATCACATCATACACTTGTTAACAATGTAAAATGGGAATAGTGGTCTTAAAAAAGGTGTCACCTAAACAAAGTGGGAGTGGCCTTAGAAAATGGATGTGGGTTCATAAAAGTGGGCGTGACCAAAATTCCACACGCGCTAATGCGTGCGCCGCTACTTGTCCCTCTTTGCCATTCCAAAATGTTTGGAGGTATGCCCAATTGATCTATTTCTGGTTAAATGTGGCAGGCACGTGGGGCAATCATGTGACTTTGAGAAGTTGAGACCTAGGGCTGGGAAATGTTTCTGACTATAACCCCTAGTAAATAATTGCAATACATGCACTAACACTAAAGGTTCACACACACGCTCAATTTGTGAGCGAGCAAGACCCCTGATGGCCGCGCGTACACATCGATGAACGGTTTCATCCGAGAATCGTCCATGTGTATACGTGACCGAACGCATACACAGGACGATTCTCGTACGAAACGGCTGTTTGTCACGTGTAACACTCAGCCATCAGGGGCCGTTGCTCGCTCGCAATTGAGCGTGTGTACGAACCTAAAAAAGACAAAAGGTCTTGAATACATGTTTACATTAACATTTAATAAACTGCTTGGAAAGCAGATAAACTTCAAAACCGTAAATCCAACACTGTTGAAGGAGAATTAACGTTATGATGTTAGTAAACCTGTATGGTTTGTATAGTTACTAACTAGCAGATACTTCCACCATTAAATCAGCAGCATTGAGTTTAAACAATTTGAGTTCTGCAGTGCAGTGCGCCTCTGTTGGTTCTAAATGCTCAGGCTTGAATAATGAGATACCAGAAAGGTTTCCTGGCCAGAGCTCTGGGGAGAGAGGGGAAGGGCTACATAATTGGCATGCACAATATCTATTGTCCAGCATCCATTCTGCAAAAGCTGTAACTGATTTGTACAAGAATCTGTTGGTAATAAATACCCTGGTATATGATCAGCATATAAAAGTAAGTTGTCAGGGACCTCCTGAATGCAAGGTGTTGATTGCAATGTGTCTAAGATGCATTACAGGATATTTATTGCCAACAGATTCTTATACAAGTCATTGATCTGGACGGATCCTCGGATTTCAGGACTTCGGAAGACAATTTCGATCATTTTCTTAAGTACGGGGATAATTTTCGAAAATAGCCTTGAACATTCGAAAATTATCATAAATACGATCAGAGATCATTTTCAAAAATCGACGTTTGAGGCTATTTTCGATAAATTTTGAAAATAGCCTCGAACATTTGAAAACTTCGAAAATAGTTCGGAAACTCGAAAATGGTCTCCGGTCTAATTTTCGAATGTTCGAGCCTATTTTCTAAAATTATCGAAAATAGACCGTACTTTCGAAAATTTTCGAAAATACGTTCCAGTTTCGGATTTCGGATCTTCGGGATTTTCCCGAACTAGTGAGTTTCGGCCATCTCTGCTGCATGGAATGAGAGGCTTCATTCACATTGGCCTCTGATTACATTCTACACTTTTCTCAACAAAAACCAAAAAGCACGTAGTTTTTACCCCAATGTATTTAATTTTCTTATCCTTGCTGAAGGCATAACATCTGAGTACCTGCTCTCCATTTGTAAAAACACAACACAATCTAGACACTGCTTAGAGTTTTCACAGGTAATGTCTTTGTTTTAGTTTACAAAACTGCTGAGGCGCTTTTTTTTTTGGGAATATTGGGCCACACATAAATAACAATAATAACATAGGTTTAGTGGATGTATATGTTATGAGGACCTGAAAAATATTACTTTACTGTGGAAGCTAATAAAACTAGTAAGAAAAAGTTTGATTAAGGTTTGAATTTGGCTTGAAAGGTTCACAAAGCTTTATTAATGTGGGTCTGAATGTGCTATGAGTTTTAACCCTTTCACTGCCAGGAGATTTTCAATTTTTTTTTGCGTTAATGCCAGAAAGAATTTTCAGAATTTTGCCCTTATCGCTTTAGACTAATTTTACAGTAGGAAACCTTGCAGTAAATCAGGAATATTATACATAGTTTTTTTCAGCACAAAGTCTACTTTAACATGGTAACAGAAGTTTGTAACTTTTCTGGAATTTTCTGGAATTATGGGTAAAATATGTAAAAAAATGAAAAATTTGAAATTTTCATGGATTTTTCCCATTTTTCTTATAGTTATCTTAAGGTTAACACAAAATCTCACTGTTTCTAAAAGCTCAGATCTCCCGAGTACAACGATCCAGATATATGTAGGTACCCCACTTTTCCTGTACAGGAGACCCCCCCAAACTAAAACTGCACCTTCAAGATATTACACCAAATTAAAATGTATAACTATACTGACAGTTAACATAGAATATTCCAAATTAACTAAAATATCCCCACAAGTGAGATATTTTAGAAACTACACACCCGCAGGATTTTCGAGTGAGGTAGTTTCGATCAAAATGCAGATACCCGGGCGCAGCTCTTGTCCAATTGTAAGTTATTTTCTCACATTTTCCTTTTTTTCCTCAACTGTAAAAACAGAGACAAAATCAAATGCGAATTTCAGCTAAAAACTGTGGAGGAAAGTTCAAACACATCTCAATATGAAGCCTAACCCCTCCCAATAAAAAACGGTATGCCACATTCATGGGTGTACCCAGAGACAGGCTACCAACTAACCAGAGCGTGACAGTGCCAAATGTCAGTAGCAGCAAAAAAAATTTAGCCAGTTTTGTATTTGAACAGTCTGCAGTTTTTCCACAAAACACCCCCCAACTCAGAAATACCCCCACAAACTATAATTCCTGAAATCTACACACCTTCAGCTATGTAACGCTGTAGTTTGTTCATTCATATCATCATGGTGTGGCGCAGTTCTTCGTAGAAGTTTACATTTTACCAGATTTTCAAAAAAAATGAACATCAAAACAACATTCAAAAAGGTAAATCAATGCCAAAACTCATGGAATGTAAAAAAAAGTTTAAAATTCAATCTCCCAAATGTCCTGAATCAAACGGTATGCCATATGTGTGGTTACACACGCGGACGTGGAAGCGAAAAGCCACAAAGTGAGACAATGCATGATGGCTCAGAAACAGCGAAATATTTAGCCAACTCACATTTGAACAGTCATGCATTTTTTTCCACAAAACACCCTGATAACTCAGAAATACACCCACAAACATATTATTCTGAAATCTACACACCTACGCTATGTAGCACTGAGTTGTTCATTCATACCATCATGGTGGTGGGCGCAGTTCTTCGTAGAAGTTCGCACTTTTCTGAAAAAATAACAAAAACAACTTCAAAAGGTAAAATCATGCCAAAACCTCATGGAATGTAAAAAAAGTTACTAAATATCAATCTCCCAAATGTCCTGAATCAAACGGTATGCATATGTGTGGTTACACAGCGGACGTGGAAGCGAAAAGCCACAAGTGAGACAATGCATGATTGCTCAGAAACAGCGAAAATATTTAGCCAACTCCAAATTTGAACAGTATGCATTTTCTTCCACAAAACACCCTGAAACTCAGAAATACCCCCACAAACTATATATTCCTGAAATCTACACACCTTCAGCTATGTAACACTGTAGTTGTTATTCATACCATCAATGGTGTGGGCGCAGTTCTTCGTAGAAGTTCGCACTTTTGAAAAATGAACAAAAACAACTTCAAAAGGTAAAAATGCCAAAACCTCCTGGAATGTAAAAAAAAGTTACTAAATATCAATCTCCCAAATGTCCTGAATCAAACGGTATGCCATATGTGTGGTTACACACGCGGACGTGGAAGCGAAAAGCCACAAAGTGAGACAATGCATGATGGCTCAGAAACAGCGAAAATATTAGCCAACTCCAATTTGAACAGTATGCATTTTTTTCCACAAAACACCCTGATAACTCAGAAATACCCCCACAAACTATATATTCCGAAATCTACACACCTTCGCTATGTAGCACTGTAGTGTTCATTCATACCATCAATGGGGTGGGGCGCAGTTCTTCGTAGAAGTTCGCACTTTCTGAAAAATTAACAAAAACAACTTCAAAAGGTAAAAATCATGCCAAAACCTCATGGAATGTAAAAAAAGTTACTAAATATCAATCTTCCTAAATGTCCTGAATCAAACGGTATGCCATATGTGTGGTTACACACACGGAAGTGGAGGAAGCGACTAGTCAAAAGTAAAACAATGCGCAGTGAGCCAATAAACAGCATTTTCCCAGATTTTTCAAACTGAAAACCCCTCTAAATGGAAAATACCCGCAAAACTATATATTCTAGATCTACTACCTTCAGCTACGTAACGCTGTAGTTGTTCATTCATACCTCAATGGTGTGGGCGCAGTTCTTCGTAGAATTGGCTTCTACACAATTTTTGGAAAAATAGAGAAAAATACATTTCAAAGTTACAAAATACACCAAAACCCATGAATGTAAAAAAAACTTACCAAATACAATCTCCTAAATGTCCTGAATCAAACGGTATGCCATATGTGTGGTTACACACACGGACGTGGAAGCGACTAGTCACAAATTAAGACAAGGCACAGTGGCTTAATTACAGCAATGTTCCAGAATTTCACGTTAAACCCCCTCCAACTCGAAATACCCCCACACAAACTATATATTTTTGGAATCTACATACCTTAGCTACACACAGTGCCATTTCTTTGTTCATACCATGCAATCTTGTAGCCGCATTTCAAAGTAGTATTTCGAACTTTTAGCAGACAGAACTCGCACTTGATCCGGTGCCTGGAAAACCTGGAAAATATGTTTCAAATCTTCCTACCTTGCTGGATATCTTTGCCTCTGTGTTGTTGCCTATTTGCATTACTGAGAAAATACTGATAGCTTTAGTGAAGCTATTGAGCTTTTGCTGTGAAAAAGTTTTGTAGCATCAGATCGAAAGATGAATAATAAAAATTTACTTTCTATTTCATCATTTGCCACAAGCGCCCTTGAACCTACAAGCTCTGCCCCACACAAGACTAGTCTATTGAGCTTTTGCTGTGAAAAAGTTTTGTAGCATAGATCGAAGATGAATAATAAAATTTACTGTCTATTTCATCATTTGCCACAAGCGCCCTTGAACCTACAAGCTCTGCCCCAGCACAAGACTAGGTGCTTTCTGTTTGGAGTTTAGTTGTTACGTCTCCAGTTTTTTTCCGGCACATCTTGAAAGATAAAAGCAGTTGTTAAATGCAATACATAGAACCATTCATACATTTACTGTAAATACACCATAACGCGTCACCCTGTTACTGGTGTATTTTACAGGAACCTCAAAAATCCTTGGGAAAAATAAACTAGCGGTTAGTACAACATTACTGAACAATAAAACACATTGTACCTTATGCCCCCTTTACAGTAAATAACTATTTTAACTAGAATGAGACCTTACCTGTCCCAACCACAAAGCTATTTCAGAAAAAGGCAAATGAACCCTGGAGCATGCCAAATAAGGGCCTAGGACACCCACAAATCCAGAGAGCCTCCTATCCTATCTAACTTTCAAAGTGCACCAAAGTATGGTAGCGCTCAAAACAGGGCTTCAGATATAAAGCAGGCTTGCTAGGGCACTTAGGACAAAAATACCTTGTATCTCGCCTAGTCCCATTTTTACGGCAAACCTTGCAAGCTCTCTGGGGATGCTGCTTATTAGGCGTGGGTGGAATGGGTTCTAAAAAATGCTTTCCTACTAATCTAGCTACATTATCATTACTAGGCATCTCCGGGACCTCCTCTACACTACCAAACAACATAGCTGGAATAAGCTGCAGCTGGAACTTATAATAGGACAGTAGAGGCTCTGGTACCACTGTCTTGTAAACAATATACGAATTATGTAGGGCCGTTTGCAAAAGATAAATGGCTAATTTATTGTACCAGGCCTTTGTTTTTCTGGTGGCGTTGTAGTAGTGTTGGATCTGATCAGTTTTGTCAACGCCACCCATGTACTTGTTGTATTCTTTGCTACAGAGTGGTCTAATTTTGGGGGGCTTACCACCACTTCTGTGCCCTACTCTTACCGACTCATCGTGGATGGTGGTCAGCATGAATACAACCTTAGTATCACAAAACTTGATAGCCAAGAGCTCATCGCTTCTTAGAGCAAAATTCTCTCCACGCTTTAGTGTCTTATCCAGTAAAGCCTTGGGCAACCCTTTTCGAATAGGATTTATGGTGCCACAGGCTGGGGTGTCAAAAGAATAAAGATATCTAAACAAGGGAATACTTGTATAAAAGTTATCCACATATAAGTGGTAACCTTGGCCCAGCAATGGAGACCGTTAAATCCAGTGGACAACCAGGGGGGTCTAACTGAATCCTTGCCCTCATATATCATAAACTTGCTAGTGTACCCAGTACTACTTTCGCAGAGCTTATATAATTTGATGCCATAGCGAGAACGCTTACTTGGCATGTATTGGCGGAATATTAGGCGCTCTTTGTAGAGCATAAGGGACTCATCAATACAGATATTCTGGGAAGGGATGTAAACCTCTGCAAAGCGTTTAGACAGGCTTTCAATAAAGGGCCTCAATTTATGAAGCCTGTCATGACCGGGTGCACCGGGGGGAACAGCTGTGGTGTTATCATTAAAATGCATAAACCGCAATAAGATTTGGTAGCGGTTTCTAGGCATTACAGCTGAAAAAAGGGGGAGCGAAATTACAGTAGTGGTATCCCAATAGCCTTCCAATGTATTGTTCTTTACGAGACCATTGAAAGAGTGAGGGCAAAAAATTTTTTCATTTCCACTATTGTGGTGGGATACCATGCACGAGCACGTGAATATACACCTAATTGGTGTGTGGCAATATACTGGTCGGCAAATAGATTAGTATAGTGGACCACATCCTGTAGGATTGCGTCCGTCAGAAACAGCTGAAAGAAGTCTAGCACTTCAAAATTACTGGTGTCCACCTTCACGCCAGGGACTGCTAAAAAATCAGGAATTTGGGGGGTAAAATTAGCGGGAGGCCTCCACGCAGGCTCTCCTCCAACTGCAGCACCAGCAACACTCCTATCATCTACCTCCATAGGACCAACAATGCTAGGACCAGCCTCATCATCAGCAGAACCACTACTCTCTAAGGCTGTGACAGTGTCACTACTGCCATGCTCGTCAGAATCTGATGATTCTGATCCACTGGGTAAATACTCAGGGTCAGCATCAGAAAAATCACTTTCCTCTGAGCTGGTCAGCATACAGAATCTAGCAGCCTCCTCTACAGAAAAGCTCCTCTTCCTAGCCATTGTATCAAAAGTCACTGTACCAATTTTTTTTTTCAAACAAAAGACCTGCAGTTAACCCCTTCAGCAAAAAGACCTGAAGTTAACCCCTTCAGCAAAAAAGACCTGAGGTTGACCTCAAGCAAACTAAGTAACAATGTTTCAACTTTCCAACTTTCAACACTTTCTAGAAAGCACCAGAATACTGAAATACTATAAAAAACTAAACCTAATGAACAGTATACAAAATTTAACACCGTACAATTCCAAAATACAGAAAATAACTTTTATATATTTTAGATAACTTTATAAAACAGAAATCAAGGGTAACTGAAGCAAAAAAAAAAATATAATAAAGACAATGAATATATTTAGCACAGAAAAGCAAAAAATGCACAAAAGTACTTCACTACACAGCAGGACTGGGGGTCAAAATCACAGATCCACTAGTCTTGTTGTGTAATAAAGAAATCAAGGGTAACTGAACCAAAAAAAGTATATAAAACTGAGATTGCAGAAAATTACAACACAGAAACAAAAATGGCTAAATAACTTTACCGCACAGCAAGACTGGGGGTCAAAATGAGAGACCCACTAGTCTTGATGGGTAATAAAGATGTTAACAGTAAATTCAATACCACAACAGTTATCAGTAAGAGGGTCTGGGGGTGGGGGAGGGGTAGAGGGGTATATAGGGATATAAGAGGGGTATATAGGGATATAAGAGGGGTAAAACACAAAATATACACACAAAAACAAATACAATTATAGAAATAATATAAATAAACACCAAAATAAAAGAAACAGCAAAAAAAATCCAGAAAAACTGTCAAAATCAAAATGAATGAAAAATACAAAATAAAAAAATATGTTGATTTTGTGTATTTGTGTGTGTGTGTGTGTGTTAGAGTGTAAATATGTGTTTGTAAGTGTGTGTTAGTGTGTACTAAAGTGTGTAGATGTGTGTAATACAAAAAAAAGTTTATAAAGTTTATAAACTAAATATATGTGTGTATAAATACTGTACCAGTCCAGAAGACAGATGATCTAAAGCAGGCAGCAAGGTAAATCCCAGCAGGAAACACAGCAGATCACAGCAGGAGGGCTCCAGCAACGTAATCCACCAGGTAAGTTGTGAGAAAAATCCAGCAGGGGGCGGTTCCTTTACACTGATCATCAGCAAGTCACTCCCCATGTGACTTCTGATGTCAGTGCCTTCCTATTGGCTCCTCGGCGATCGTGGACCGGGGAGAGGTAAGTAACCCGACATTGCTCGTTGCCTAGGGGGTTTGCAAGAGCGGGGAAGCTCTCACTTCGGCCATTCCGCTCCCGGACCCGGAAGTGCTGCAGATCGTGAATATACGATCTGTGGCAGTTTGGTACTTGTCTGCACAGATCTTATATTCACGATCTGTGGCAGGCAAAGGGTTAAAACACACGCATGGGACACAGACCATCGAGGTAATCGGCGCTGATTAGATTTCCTCACACCTAAATAAAATCGAGAGGAAGCTAATCAGCGCTGATTATGTCTGCTCACAGGTGAATGCAATCAAGAGGCAGCTAATCAGCGCTGATTAGGTCTGCTCAAAGCTGAATGCAATCAAGAGGCAGATGTTGATTGTGGCTGCAACACATATCCATTAAAGTCTGTGCACAAAAAAGTCTGTAAATTCGCCAATAAATCTTAAATGCTTTTTTGGATGCATCAGCTAGCTAGGTTGTAGCACACATCTCCTATGTATCCCTGTATCCCGAACGTCTGTATTGATTTTGTGTCTCTAGCTTAAAAATTGCAAATACAGTCCAAAAATAGGATATAAAAATATGAAGAAGAAAAAATAGAAAGAACAGGAATTTGGCTCTTTGATGCCAAATTTATAATTGGCCAATTTATGCTCTCTTTTTCTCCTTGTCCCCTAGTACAATGCACATTTTGATTGGTTTACAAGTGTTACCAGAGGAGGATAAGCAAGTGCTAAAGGTAGGGTATAGGAGGGTCCTTGAACATTGCGCATGCCAGAGTCCAGATGACTCACAGACAACTCCTACATAGAATCATGACCTCCCCCCAAACCCCATTTTTGCAAGACTCTGCAGGACTGCACAAACCTTTGCTTATGCTTATTATTTCCTCAACTGAATCACTGTATGTTCTGTACCTACACCTGACCAGCAACTTGCAAAATCATTTCTCAGGTACCCAAACCTGTCCCAAAGGCAAAGCAGTGAGGGATTATGGAAACACAGATTTTACAGTAGACCTTAGACAAAATTAACACAGCATTCAGTGCTGTATTCTGCTAATAAAATAGCCAGAAATGTGTTCTAAGGCAACTTTAATACCGTTTTGTGGCCTTCTTCCAATGCCTTTATCAGGCATTCTGTGTTTTGCTTAATAAACAATAAAGGGCAATAGAGATCTTCAGTACAGATGTTTTTCATCTGTATAGTTGACATTTTGAGGGTTTCTTCATAGGCTAGGGTTATAAAGTTTTTCTAATTACGAGGCAATTAACTGATGAACTTTGTTTTGCACGAAGCAAAACATTTGCTGTAAACATCCCCTGACAGCTGCCTCTCCCCCCACAATAAGTAATTCAGCCCTAAATATGAATATAATTGACTTTCTTGCCTCCTGTAAATCTTACAAGGCAGTTAAACAACCGACACAGCTGTATACATTTCACCACTGCTGATTTCATTCAAACAGATGCTTTACTGTTCTGTAATATGTTAAACATTGACATACTGCTAGAGGGAGCTCCCTAATAACTGAAATAAATATGGCCGGACGGCAGGGTACTCACAAGTACGCTTTCAGGAGGAGACCCGCGTCTGAAGGTTTGGATACTGGAGCAGATGAGGCTGATGGGAATTGTATGCAGGATATTGAGATACCACCAGAAACTGGATACCAAGGAGAAGTTGCTGCTGGGAGCTGGGATGCAGAAACAGGTAATGTAGTCTCTGGAGCTGGCAAGGTAAGTATGACTCTGGAACTGGCAAGGTAAGTATTCCTCTGGAACTGGCAAGGTAAGTATTCCTCTGGAACTGGCAAGGTAGTTGCTGGAACCAGGAGAGGTAAGTTCCAAAGGAGCCTGGAGTAGCAAACCCTACGATCAGGTGCTGGGTCCAGGAGGACGCTGGCATTTGAAGCCTTGCACTGCTTGGCACACCGCCAGTGTGACGTCATGACGTCTCCGACGCCGTGCACCCAGAAGTGCAGAGCGGCATGGGACCAGAGCAGCAGGTAAGTTCCTGACAGTAACCCCCCCTTTACGGGGGGGGGGGGGGGGCAACGGGCCAGGCTTGTGTGGAAAACTTGTGAAAAGCCTTGACCAGACGAGGAGCATGCAGGTCCGAGTGTTTAATCCAGGCTCTTTCTTCAGGGCCAAAACCTTTCCAGTGGACCAGATACTGTAGAGATCTTCTAAAGAATCAAGAGTCCAGTACCTTCTCGATCTCAAATTCTTGTTGACCATCAACAGAACCACATTAGGAATCCGCATGTTGGAAGGAAGCTGGAGATGAACAGCCACTGGACCCACCAATTCCAGAATAGGGAATGGTCCAATGAATTTGGGTCCTAATTTAGAGGAGGGAACACGTAGATTAATATGAGCAGAGGAGAGCCATACTTTATCTCCCACAGAGTAAGATGGAGGTTCCCTACACCTCCTGTCAGCTGCAGTTTTTTGAACAAGAGCAGATTTCCAAAGGCAGACTTCCGTAGACTGCCAGATTGCTGACATCTGGGCAGCAGAGTCGTTGGCAGCAGGTACTTTTGTGAAAAGAAAATCTTGGGGAAAACATTTTGGATTACAGTAGTTCCAAAGACACATAAAAAGAGGGATTTTTCAGAAGAGGCATGAGGTGGATTGTTATGGGCAAGCTCGGCCCAAGGCAGAAGGTCTGACCAATCATCCTGAGTATAGGAAATGTAACGAAGGTATTGTTCAAGAAACTGATTAGTGCGTTCAGTAGACCTATTGGACTGCGGGTGGTAAGCTGAAGAATATTCTAACTTAATTCCCGTGGATTTACATAGAGCTCTCCAAAATTTAGAAACAAATTGAGTACCTCTGTCACACACTATTTCAGAAGGAAGTCCATGAGGGTGAAAATTTGTGAAATAGTTGTGCTAACTCCACTGAAGATTGTAGCTTCGGAAGTGAAACGAAGTGGGCCATTTTGCTGAAGCAGTCTACCGTGACCCAAATAACAGTATTCTTCTTGGAAGTTCAACAATAAAGTCCATAGATAAATGGGTCCAAGGTCAGGACGGAATGGGTAGGGGTTACAGAAGACCACAAGGTAGAGTCTAAGCTAGAAGACTTAGACTAAGCAAAGCTGGTACAGGCTTGAATTAGGTATTTTACATCTCTCCTCATCCTAGGCCACCATAGGGAACAGCCAAGAAGGTCAAATGTTTTATTAATACCAGGATGTCCAGCTTGCTTAGAACAATGAATATGTTGAAGGACGGTTTTCCGAAGAGGAACAGGAACGAAGATTTTACCTGAAGGTGTGTCAGGAGGAGCAGAGTTTTGGGCAGCTTGAATTCGGAAACAGAGCTGAAGCGTAATAGAGGCTAGGATTTTAGTATTCGGGATAATGGGGTCCTCATCTTATCTAGAAGAGTCTAAAGCAATAAATGATCAGGAGAGGGCGTCTGCTTTCTTGTTTTTGGAGCTAGGTTGGTAGGTGATGATAAGGTTACACCGGGAAAAGAATAAGGACCATTGTGCTTGGCGGGGATTTAACCTTTTAAGATTCTGAATGTATTCGAGGTTCTTAAGAGGTGCCTTCTAACAAATGACGCCACTCCTCGAGGGCCATTTTGATGGCAAGAAGTTCCCGATTACTGACATCATAGTTCCGTTCGTTGGGTTGGAACTTTTTAGAAAAGTAAGCACAAGTCTGTAGTTTCTATTTGATGCTTTGTCTCTGAGAAAGAACGGCTCCCGCACTCAAGTTGGAGGCGTCAACTTCAATGTAAAAGGGGAGGCTAAGATCTAGATGAACTAACACTGGTGTGCAGGCAAAAGCTTCTTTGAGTTGTCTGAAGGCTTCAAGGGCTGCAGGGGACCACAAATTAGGCCTACCACCTTTCCTGATGAAGGCTAGAATAGGAAAAATAATAGAAGAGAACCCTTTGATGAATTGTCTGTAATAATTGGTAAAGCCGATGACTCTTTGAATAGCTTCGGTTCCCATAGGTAGAGACCAACCTTGAATGGCTGAAACTTTAACAGGATCCATCAGGAAACTTTGTGCGGAGACAATATAACCAAGAAAATACTTGATAACGTTCAAAAAGACACTTTTCCATTTTGGCATATAAATTATTTTCTCTTAGATGAAGTAACACTTCTAAGTCTAACATGGAGGCGATGTGAGAGTAAGTCTTAAAATGTCGTCAAGATATTCGACTACTGAAATTCCCAACAGGTCACAGAAAATGTCATTCACAAATTATTGGAATACTGCTGGGTCGTTACAGAGGCCGAAGGGCATTACAAGATATTCATAGTGACCGTCCAGAGTGTTAAAAGCTGTTTTCCACTCATCACCCTTGCGTATATGGATTAGGTTGTATGCCCCTTAAAGATCTAGTTTGGTGAATATTTTAGCCCCTTTGATCTGATAGAACAGTTCAGAAATGAGAGGAAGTGGATAACGATTTTTAATAGTGATCTTATTTAGACCCCGGTAGTCGATGCAAGGGTGTAGACCTCCGTCCTTTTTTTCGACAAAAAAGAAACCTGCCTCAGCTGGGGAAGTGGAAGGTTGAATGAATCCCTGAGACAAATGCTCTTTAATGTACTCTTTCATGAGTTTCAGAGGGAGACAAAGGGTATGTGCGTTCCCGAGGAGGTATTGTACCAGGGAGAAGATTGATGGGGCAATCATAGGATCGGTGAGGTGGTAGTCTCTCAGCTTGTTTTTTTACAGAAAAGTCCTGATAGCATACAGGGAGGTTTTCCACAGGTTTATTTTCACAGTTAGAGGCGGAACAATGAATAGGGAAAGTAGGAAGGCAATTACCAAAACAGAAAGGACTCCAAGACTTAAGTTCATTATTAGACCAGTCAATAACAGGGTTGTGTAACCGGAGCCATGGAAGTCCAAGGATCTGTGTGGCAGATGGGATTTGGATCACGGGAAAGGATAAACGTTCTTGATGAAATATGCCAACACGGAATAGGACTTCAAAAGTAGACTGGGAGATTAATTCTAAGGCCAAAGGTTTATTGTATATAGCCAGGACCCTTAGAGGTTGCTGCAGATGAAAAAGGGGAAGGCCAAGTTGGGATGCAACGGTCGAGTCAATGAAATTCCCTGCTGCCCCAGAATCAACAAAGGCCTGAGTAGAACATAATTGAGAATAAAAGCATAGAGTGACTGGAAGGAAGAGTTTGAGCAGTTCACATCTAGTAGGAGACTTGAGATTACCTAGAAGGAGCTCCTCCTTAGCTTCTAAGTCCTGGAGTTTCCCGACTTCAAGGGACAATTTTTGACAAAGTGTCCTTATCCGGCACAATAAAGGCAAAGTCCATTAGTACGTCTACAAAGTTTTTCTTCGGGGGAAAGATGGGTGCCACCAATCTGCATTGGCTCATCTGCAGAAGGGACTATCGGTGGAGAGGATCGAACAGGATGAGAGAGAGTTTTAGGCAAGTTGAGAGAGGGTTTTAGGCGCCACGCATTTGAACCCTCTCCGACGCCGTGCACCCGGAATCGTAGAGCAGCGTGGAACCGTAGCAGCAGGTTAGTTCCTGACAATAACTTTAATTAAACCTTTCATGGCTGGTTGGATTCTTTAGAAACTAGTTTAACCACTATCTAGAATCTGAATATTTTACAATAGAAAGAAAAAAAAAAAAGCATTTTAGCTTTACCCTTGATGTAATCAAATACCATGTAGCTGTGGTGGAGGCCAAGCACGTTGTGAAATTATGATCCTTTCAATAATATTTGTTATGATAAAACTTTTTTAGCATATCCAACATTGCCATAGGTCTGGTTTTGTTTAATCTGATTGGGTCATTGGACACCATATGTGAAGCAAAAAGGCTAGGTTCTGACAAACACTTTGTAGGCATTTTTGCAGTGTTTTACTAATGTTTCCAGGTGTTTTGCCGCAAGGAAAACATTGAATTTTTCCTAGTGGCAACGCTAAGAAAATGCTGGTATAAACACAGCCAAACCGACAAACAGCCATTCGTCCGAACCTAGCCAAAGATACGGTATGTGTGTAGCTTCCTTTAGTTGCAGCACCACGGTAAAATGCAGCAGACAATTCCATCAATAGTTATATCCAGATCTTCAATAGACTGACAATTTGATGTACAACAGGCTCCTTCCAAAGAAGTCTGTATTTACTCTGAGCTACTCGTTTTGGAGAAAGTTTAAATATAATGGCTCATATATTCTGGGAAATGTAAAATATAAAATAAATTAAAATGTTTTGAATATCTAATGCTGCCCATACACTGGCTTCATAAATAATTTATTCGATTGATATTTGACTTAAAGGGGACCTGTGGTCTTCAAACAAGTTGATTTTAAATGAAAGGCCAGGCTTCTTCTGATCTGAAAGTTAGGGGATGGGAGGTTCGGAATCTGCAGTCACAAATACTAGTTCCTCCTCTAATACATCACATAAAAATGTAAACTATGGAAAAAATATAATGAAAGTAAATTGCAAAAATATTTAGGAAAGCAATTCCTGTCAATTGAAAAGGAATGGAAGGGATGAGTCTTCAACCCGGTGCAAAATAAATCCTTTATTTTGTCACGTGCCAACAAATGTGAGGAAAAAACCACTACAGGAACCTGTCCCTGACGCGTTTCATGACAATGGTCACTTCATCAGGAAGTGACCATGTCACGAAACGCGTCAGGGACAGGTTCCTGTAGTGTTTTTCTCTCACATTTGTTGGCCACGTGACACAATAAAGGATTTATTTTGCACCGGGTTGAAGACCCATCCCTTCCATTCCTTTTCATTGTTTAGCTGAGACATCTGGTGGTTTCTGTTGTTTGGAGGTGCCGGTCCTCCTGGGACTGATGGTCTCCCCGTGCTTCTCGGTCCACTGGTAGACCGGGGGAGGTAAGATACCTGATTGTTACTGTGAATTCCTGTCAATTTACCTTTAATCATTTTTGGACCACAGTTACCCTTTAAACAATAACTGTTTGCATTCATAATATCAATTGAAAAATGGTCAGTTACAGGGTATTTGTAGCAGTGAATGGCCTGCGTAATCCTGACTCAAAAACAAACTTATTCAAGTTCTTTTTGGTAAAACTACCAATACTGAATGGCTACGTCGTTATCAGTGGTTAACGACAATGTTATTATATATGATACATTATATTATTAGGGAGTGGTTATGAAATACTGATACGGTTGGTAAAGAATACAATGGTAATCTTTGGTCGATACCATGCAAAATAAGTATTGCATTGGGGGTCGGAGCCTGGCTGTCTATGTGAGCAGAGGTGACCTTGGGGAGCTCCCACTCAGACAGCCCTAATCAGCTATAAAATTACTCTAGCACAAGAATTTCGACCCTGAAATCCAGCTAAAGCGCTCACCTATGGGTCCTAAAAAGAATCAGCTAAAGGTGAAATCACAGAATTCCTCAAAAGACCAGACACCCCCAGGCCTTCCCAAGATGGCGACTCAGGCCATCTTGGGAAGATGCGGGAAATGGAGGACAACTCACCTTGCACAAAGGAAGACCTCCGATCCCTTTACCTAAACATCGAACGAGTGATACACTTGTCTCAAGATAAAATTATCCAAGAGGTTAAACAAGAACTGGCTTAACTGGGGGACAGAGTAACCACACTTGAACAAGTTACAGATCAACTGTCCACATACAGCCAGCAAACGGATATCGAATTGCAAGAGATACGCAGAGACATATATTTACTAAGAGAGGCTCAGGAGGACTGAGCCGAAATAATATTTTAAGATATACAGGACTTGGAGACGTACCTTACAAAAATCTTCCTACAAATCCTCCCATCAGACGAGGCCTATGATCTCACGTTGGACCGGCTCTGCGCCCCAAACCCACAGCAGATGAAACCCCACGTGATGTAATTTGTACATCATTATAGAGCCAAGGAGGCCATAAAGAATGCTGCTAGAAATCTGGAATCCATAAACATGTCTATAAAATTTTTCAGGATCTATCTCCCGCCATGCTGGCAAGGAGGGAGGGAGTTAAAACCCATCACCAATATTTTAGTGAAGAACAAAATAAGGTATAGATGGGAGTTCCCTTTCAAACTTTCAGTTTTGGTTAATGGCAGGCTGCTATCCCTAAACTCACCTGACCATGGGAATGACTTCCTTAAGAGACTGGGCATACATGGAATAGCTCTGGATACCTCTCACCAGCAGCTCCAGACACGAGCAGCACCACCCAAGCCTCAATGGACCACAGTGTCACCTAGGAAACCTCAATCACAGAGATCAGACCCCAAAGCAATAGGGGGTACCACTGATAAGGCCCAGTGAGACCTTTATTGCCTCATAAAGTTTAATCAACCGCAATTAGCTGGACTTCACTCAACTGGATGAATATACCAAAGAGGTACATTCTCCCAATCGTTTTATGCACCAAAAGTTTTTTCCCCTAAGGGGGCGCAGGTATCGTTTAACTGTTGGGGGGAGGGAGGGTACTGGAGAGTCGGGGGAGTTGAACACTCACAAAGTTGATTGTTAAGTGCTATAACCCACACTCTGAACTTACAATACAAGTGCAACTTTATTTTCTTAATTCGAATTCCCTCTGAATCCCACAATCCCTTGGGGAGTAAAGTTTAGTTATCCTCTACTACGGGAGCTCGAGGGAACGGAGTTATGGACAAAAGTCTACTTGTTCAGAGTATTAATAGGGGTTTCTGATGGGCCATCTACGGATGTGAAGCAAACTATACTAGGCTACTCAGCCCGGAGATAAAAACAATTGGATCTATATCCCCTTCATGAAACAACCTAAACAGACAGTATTCAGCTGAGAGCTGAATTGAATTAGGCCATGTAGATGTTAACTGTCATTCTCTGAACTGTTAATCGCTGAACCAAAACCTCCAAATGGACTGTAACTATGGGGTTCTTATATACAAGGAGATAGAAATGCAAGTTTTCTTAATGTGTTTGAGGGGGTTTATGGGGGGAGGGGGGATGGGGTAAAGTAATATAATGTGTGAATTATATGCTTAGTTACACCTGTCCAATAACAATGTGAATGCATATTGTCAGAAAATGTGGTAAACTGCTATTTATGCCTGACTCAACCAATCTTACTTTCGCCTTGTAATCTATCCTTCCTCCTTCCAGGCTTCAATGATGATAATTTGTAACAGAGATATTCTCAGTAGGAAACCTGAGGGGCCTTTTTTTCTCTCTCTCTCTCTCTCTCTCTCTCTCTCTCTCTCTCCCCTCCACTCATTCCTCTATTCTCCTCCCCCTGCTTTTTCCAACTCACTAGCAATCTCTATCACTTCCCAGATTTAAATATAACCACTAATTAGAGTTTCACCAATTTAGTTATGTAGTATATACAATAAAAGGAATACCAATACAATAGTATACGTTTACTAGGATTGCTAACTAAGAGTGTTAGGCATATAAATAGAGATGTACAATAGAATATCTCTGATTCAATAGAACGAGAACCAGTTGCAGTATTTGTGGCACAGAAACACAGGAATCAAGGGTGCCCCAACCAAATAAGGGCAAGATCTAACCCTTTTTATAATAAAGAGCAGTATACCTACAGAGGAAACTAAAACTAAGCCCAACAGAACTAGATTGGCTGACACCTTAGTTACGATATAAATATATTTGTTGTAGAGATATTGTCTCAATGTGTCCCTCCTCAGGCCTTGAGGCGGGGATAAGATACATCTTATCGTAGCGGGAGAGTCTATAAGGAACAGCTGGGTTTATAGCCCTACAAAATATAAATGATCTGGACAAAAGACCACCTTTATTATAACAAAAGAGTAAATTTAAATACTTCATATAGGCCTGGAGTGGTGGGGGCCCTGCGGGGCATTTATTAACAGAGCCAGTCCTTGTGATAGAGGTGTAAAAGGCTTTCGCCCCTCAAAGCAGTGGGTAACCCCACTGGATTACGACCGATTAGTGCGGCGAAATTTTCACCGTACCCAGAGATTCAGCTAGGATAACTGATTCTCATATGAGAAATTATAAAAACAGACTTCAATTACAATATATATGTTGTTTACAAAGTTTTTTGTTACTGTTATTTGTTCTGTGCAGTTAAAAGTCTGATAGAAATGTCACTACCTAAACATACTACCAAACAGTTCATTTTAATTAGAGTATTCTTGGGTTTGGAAACAACTAAAATATCTGTTATTGTTGTTTTTAAGTATTGGTATGGAATGTTTTGAGGATCTTCGGGGGAGTCGCCAGGGAATCGTAGAGGCCCATCAGGGTACGAACAACTAACTAAACAATAAAGAGAAAGAGGGCAAGCAATATCCAAAGGTAACACTTGCATATAATTACACTACACATACTTACCCAAAATGCTAAAGGGCTCAACTTCCCTAAAAAAAGAAAGACCGCGACACAATACCGTAACAAAATCCATCCTGACATTATAATATTGAGACCCATTTTAAAGGCTATGTCCACCCACAAAATAAAAAATTAATATCATGCTCCCCCATGTCCCCCAGCCCCAACCGCTTCTTTAGTTTTTTTAAAAAGCCCCCCAAACTCTTACTTACCTCCCCTCGATCCTCCGCCGCACTGCCGGCCCTCTGCTTGCGAGAATGCAAGCAGAGGGGCGGGACCGGCAGTCGCGTCTGTGATTGGCTGAGCGGCAGCCAATCACGGACGCGGCTGCCGGTCAGTCAGTGCAGCGGAGGAAAGCGGAGAGGTAAGTAAGAGTTTGGGGAGCTTTTTTCAAAAAAAAAAACATGCGGTTGGGGCTGGGGACATGGGGGAGCACAATATTAAGGGGGATTTTCGCTAGGGGAGGGATAGTAGAACGGGGGAGGGAGGGGGAGAAGGGCTGCAGCACGCATGCAGGAATTCTCCGGAGGCCAGGTAGCAGGCAGTGTCCTATAGGACCTGCTAGCCTCCTGGTGTTCATTTTTTGGGACTTTGGGGGGGGACTAGGAGAACCCTAGAGCGGGATGTGAGGTAAGGATTAAACTACACTACATGGTGGGGCCAGTAGTTGGGGGGATTATAGTTTTGGGGGTGGACATGCCCTTTAAGAAGGGTAGCGAACCCAAATATTGGGATAAGAAATGGCCGACACATTATTATGCATCAGGCCCAGACAAACGCAAAGGAGTTGCTATTCTAATCAACAAAGATATAGCATTTACAGAAGAAACAAGCTACAGAGACCCTCAGGGATTATATTTAATTATTACTGGGAGGATTCAGGGGTTCAAGCTCACATGTTTATGCACCAAATACTAGCCAAAAGAGCTTCTACCGTGAACTTACCAATAAGATATTATTACACAGTTTGGGCCCACTAATAATTGCAGGAGATTTCAATACATTAATGAACACGTCCAGACCACCACCTAACAGACACTTAGAAATTTCCAATAAACATTTTAAACAATTCACCAAAGAACTGATTCTTCTGGACACCTGGAGACTCACTAATGCCAAGAGTAAAGAATATACTTACTATTCATTGCCACACGATGTATACACCAGGAGAGATTACTACCCTACAGCTAATCTCTCAAATACAAAAATCCACAATTTTAGAAATATCCTGGTCTGATCATGCCTATGTATCCTTGAAGCTTACAGTTATAATGAAAGCTAGACCTCAAATGTCATGGAGACTTAACAAATCTCTTATAGCACCTCTTAAAGACAGAGATGGGCTGGCCAAGGAGATAGAGGGATATTTTGAACTTAACAACACAGAAGGAATGCTATCATCCACTGTGTGGGCTGCACACAAGGCAGTCATAAGAGGGAGATTGATCCAACTAGCAGCACAAAAAAAGAAAAGTAGGGAGAAGGCCATCCAGCAATCTTTAACTCAAATACACCTACTGGAAAAATCTTTAGCTCAAACACATTCACCAGAGACGTTACAGCAACTTACTTTAGCTTAACAGGAGCTTAGTATCCTACTAACAGACAGAGCAGAAAAGGCTTTAAGAATAGTAAATCAAAAAATGTATTGTAAAATCAATAAGCCTGATACAATGTTAGCCAGAAAGTTGAATTATCGGCTCACACAAAATAAATTTCATCCTATTAGAAATTCCACTGGCTCTCTGGAACACAACCCCAGAAAAATCACATCTATATTTTCATCTTTCTATCAACAACTATATGACAGTAAGACAACAGACGACAATTGTGCAACCATACAGGCAATTAATAATTTTCTGGACACACTAGATTTACCAATTATCCCACAAGACAATCTCAACAAACTACAAACCCCATTCACACATATAGAATTGATATCAGCACTATCTGAATTTAAAGGAAGAAAATCCCCAGGCCTGTACGGCTTCACCACACTCTATTATAAGACCTTTAGAACACAATTATCTTTCCATATGCTAACTGTATTTAATAATATACTGGAGGGCAAAGAAAAATTTACAGACGATATGTTGGAAGCAAATATAATAGTGTTACCAAAAACGGACAGAGACACAACACAACCAGCTAAATATAGGCCTATCTCTCTAAATAATAACGTTAAAATATTTCCTAAAATGTTGGCAAATAGGCTAAAAAACATCTTTCCGATGCTTGTACATTACGATCAAACCGGGTTTGATCCCTATCCCTGCCTCTTTCTTCCTTCCACCCAACCCTCCAATTAGAACTTAGAGTAGGAGCGAACAATTTAATGGAGGAGACATGGAAAGCAGGTACATACTGTATATCATGTATTTTTTGGGGGGGGCGCACATAGGTGGGAAGGTGCCTAGGGCACTAAAATAGCTAGAAACGGCCCTGGTTATAACCAACCAGCAGACCAACTACATTGTTGGTGGCTTTGTTGCGAGGTTCAAAAAATATGGAAGGATTGTGAGGAAGGTTCAGTAGAGCTGTGTATGGTGATAGAGCTATTGGAGTGGAAGATTACTGAAAGCAATTATATAGTATGTTTATAGTATATACTATATACTATAAACATACTATATAATTGCTTTCAGTAATCTCCACTCCAATAGCTCTATCATCATACACAGCTCTACTGAACCTTCTGACACCAGGTTTCAATAGGGCCGCTCAAACACTGATTATGTATATCTGTACTGCAGCAAGGTCATTATTAGTGTTAACATGGAAACAACCAAGCCCTTCAAGAAACGCTTTGAAAAGGTATGGTGGATTCATAATAATGAATACCTAGCACATCCCATTAATAACTCCCTGGACAAATGGAATAAGATCTGGGATATTTTGATACTAAAGATAGAGTCCCAGATAGCAACCATCATACAAGATACATCCTCTGACTAGACACAAAATACGGTAGGTGATTGTGGGGGGTCTCCCAGGCTGCCCGGGAACTGGTCCAATAGATTCAATACCTTGAAGCACTAACAGGGTTATTCAATAAAAGTTCTTATCATTTAAAATGGTGTTATTTTTGTCCCAACCAATCAGATGTTAGCTTTCAAATGTTAAATAAGATCTGATTGGTTGGGGCAAAATTAGCACCATTTTAAACGATAAGAACTTTTATTGAATCTCCCTGTAAATGTATAAGATGTGTAAACTACAGTTCAGAATGTGTTAGAATGAAAATGAATCGTCAAACTCAAGTATTACTTTTGAATGTAAAGTTTATTATTACTACAGACAATTGTATGTACGTACTATATAACAAATGTTTATAATGCACATTTTATTTTATGTTTTGTTAAAAAAAAAACACAATAAAGATTTATTGAACAAAAAAAATAAAAATAAGTATTGCATTGTAAAATACTGATAGCAATTGGTATTTAACAATGTCAGTAAACCGATACAGCACATTTATAAATATGACCCTTATTGTTTCTGCATTTTTGTTTCTGGATTATAAAAAAAATTATTTCCTGTTTGTACTATTGTTTACCTGAGTTGGTGGTAATGGTTTTATGAAGACAGTGGTGTAACTACCTCCCCCGCCACCCGGGGGGTCGGACGGTAGTAGGGCCCGCCACAACCACATAATCTGTACAGCGACCAGCCGTTTGTAAAGTTCGGGTCTGGTTTTAAACAGCTGATCAGCTTTAGACAGCTGTTTAAAATGGCTGGTCGCTGTACAGATTATGGAGGCTTTGGAGATCTTTGTGGAGGGAGTCTGGGGGCCGGCTTCCAATCTCGTGGGGGGGCCCGGGCCCTTTCAGGTACGCTCCTGTATGGAGAGATTGAAATCTGATTTCAAAATAAAACTAAAAAGGGAAAGTTTAAGTATAAACTTTGAATTTGGCTATAAGGGCTGCAGATTTTAAAACTCAATAATGAGAATGATGAGTTTTGTAGTGAATGTTTGTTTGGGACAGAAAAAACTTTTGTGTGTTCCCAGCCCAAAGTGGTACTAATTTTGATCCAATCAATCAGAAAGCTAACGTCTGATTGGTTAGGGCAAAATTAGCACCATTTTCAATAAGAACTTTTATTGATCTCTCTATCTTTTTGATGATTGGTCAAATTTTTTTTTTTTACTTTAGTTACCCTTTAGGTATGGCTGCCACAGTAATGGATAAGTAGATCAGTAGGTGTGTGTACCTGTGTCCGGTTCAGGGTTAAAAAAACAAACTTTTTTGATGATTGGTCAAAAAATTTTTTTTTACTTTAGTTACCCTTTAGGTATGGCTGCAACAGTAATGGAGGGGTAGGTCAGTAGGTGTATGTTACTGTGCCACATGGGGGTTAAAAAAAAAACCTTTTTTATTATTAATCAAAATTATTTTTTTTTTCACTTTAGTTACCCTTTAAGTATTGCTGCCACAGTAATGGATAAGTAAATCAGTAGGTGTGTGTACCTGGGTCTGGTTGAGGGGGTATGTCTTTTTTGTGTTTACAACCATAAAACTATATTTTATTGAGGATAAATCTAAATTAGTTTTTTTTTACTTTAGTTACCCTTTAAATATGGCTGCCACCGTAATGGATAAGTAGATCAGTAGGTGTGTGTACCTGGGTCTGGTTGAGGGGGTATGTCTTTTTTGTGTTTACAACCGTAAAACTATCTTTTATGGAGGATAAATCTAAATTAGTTTTTTTGACTTTAGTTACCCTTTTAATATGGCTTCCATGGGAATTAAAGGTAAGGTCAGTAGGTGGGTGTACCTGGGTCTGTGTGGGGGGGTTGGGGGTATCACAATTTGTATTTATGACCATAAAAAAAAACTGTTTTGAAATACCCACATTTGAGGATTGTTACCATTATAGTCTATGGGAAAAAATGTCCGGAAATTCGCTGATAACGCCGTAACTCTTCCGCGTATTCCTTAGCTAGAAGATAGCACACTTCTCCTATATGCCCCGCACGTCTGTACCGAATTTCATGTCTCTAGCTCAAAAACTGTGGGAGGAGATACGGTCCAAAAAAGCGGAAGACTAAAACGGAAGAAGAAGAAGAAATAGAAAGAACAGCAATTTGGCTTTTCCAAGCCAAATTAACAAGACAAGGCAAAAGATAGAATTTTCAGTGCTGTATATTGCTATTAAAACAGTTGGTAAAATTAGCAAAAAATAATAATAATGATCCCATGGAATAATTACCTACATTTGTGGGGTTTTAGGAAATCTATATTATTATGTGTGTGTGTGGGGGGGGTGTCTGAGGGTTTAGAATTTGTGTTATCCAAGCAATAGTCTGTTATCCGGAGCACACGCAATCCTTAAAAAAAATTGGTGATCGCATGCGCTCCATAAAGATTTGCAAAGCATGCCATGTGGCCAATCATAATGAGATTCCCACACGTGTGATCAATAATGCGTAATAAATCGCGTTAGTGTAGCTTAGCCCTTGATGTTTGCTGAAAGAAAAGTTAAAGTTCTTAGCTACATAAAATTACTTTATTGATCTTTTTTTTCAGAAAGAATATTTCTGAGAATTTATTTTTAGACAATTTCTGCTTACCTTGCTACTTTGTTGTAGGATTTTTATGCCTTTTTATAAGGTATAACAAATTGATCAGGTTTCATCAGACCCCACAGCCTCAGGTAAACATGGACCCTCATTGTTTACTGTCTACCAAAGGCAGAATGAATAGCAAATAAACCTTATCAATAAAAAAAGTGTTATTTCATTTAAAGAGCCCTCAGCCAAATAACGCCCAAAAGCAATAATAATGAATATATAGCTTTAAGAATAAAAAAAGTGTTAAAATTGACTGTTGCTGTCACTGTGTTACTGGAAGGAGCTTTATACCTTTTATCCTTTTCAATCAAATCTATGGCATCGAGCTGAGATTATATATGGGGAGTGGACTGCTGTTAAAGGTGATTAATCCATGCACACAGGTGACGGCAAATCAGCAGTGATCACATTTTCATTCAACACACAGAAAGGGAATTTGATTAAAGGGTATGTCCACCCTTAAAACTCATTTTTAATATGCTGTTCCCCCAGCCCCAACCGCATAATTTTTTTTTCAGAAAGCCCCCCAAACTCTTACTTACCTCCCCTCGTTCCTACGCCGCACTGCCGGCCCTCTGCTTGCGAGAATGCAAGCAGAGGGGCGGGACCGGCAGTCGCGTCTGTGATTGGCTGAGCGGCAGCCAATCACGGACGCGGCTGCCGGTCATTCAGTGCAGCGGAGGAAAGAGGAGAGGTAAGTAAGAGTTTGGGGAGCTTTTTGAAGAAAAAAAAAATATGCGGTTGGGGCTGGGGGACATGGGGGAGCAGCATATTAAGGGATTTGTGCTAGGGGGAGGGATAGTAGAACGAGAGGGAGGGGGGAAAGGGCTGCAGTACGCATGGCAAATATCTACCGAGGCAAGTGCAGGCAGCCCTGCTATCCTCCTGGTGGTTAGTTTTGGGACTTGGGGGGGGGGGGGGTCTACATGAGAACCCTATGGAGCTGGGATGTGAGGTAAGGATTAAACTACACTACATGGTGGGGCCAGTAGTTGGGGGGATTATAGTTTTGGGGGTGGACATGCCCTTTAAACCTACAACATTACATCTCCCAATTTCCCAGAAGGCAGTAACGTTAGTTACAGAGGTAAAATGCTGTGACAGCTTTTCACAGATGAATAATTGCAGCTGATGGTGAAAACAGAAAAGCTGTCTATCCCAAAATGGCTTTTCCTTTATCTGCACCTTATTATCATGTGACTGCTGAGTAAACCTGTTTGAGGGAGCTGCCAGACTACTATATTTTAAAGGATAAGTCTACCTTAATTGAAATCTGAACCCCTTTTCCATGTCCCCACTAAAAACATTAGGCATCTGGATTCTCAGTTCTGTTTGTTGGCAATTGTATTAAATTTCTTACCTTACATAACCATGTCCAATGGGGTCAATACAATAGGAAACCTTTCAGGCTAGTCAGGTAGTCAATATTAAAAATGTCTTTGATTTCTTGTGTTTATTCCTTTGGCTGTGTCCTATGTATTGTACAGTGCTAGAAAATATACAGTATTGTATATACAGGCATTGTATATTTGGTTTCAGATTGCTTGCACATGTCATCCCTATAAATGAAAATCTATACTCACTTTCCCCATCCAAACCCCATGATTGTTACAAATCAAAGGGTATACCTACTTTCTTTTATCTGTTTAACTGAAGAATGGGAGGTAAATGAGCCATGTCTTACCTCCCATTCTTCAGTAAAACTTGCAGGAGAGAGGACAGAACTTACCCGGATCATTTTATCGCTGCTGAAGACTCCGTTGCCACCAACATTCTCTGATGCATCCCCAGTCCTTTGCATTGTGCACACAGTGCAAAGGAGCGTGGATGCGTCGGGGACTTTCAGAGAAGCCAGCGCTGGAGCGACCCGCGAGTAACTTCTTCCTCCTCTCCTGCAAGTTTTACTGAAGAACGGGAGGTAAGATATAGCGCATTTACTACCCATTCTTCAGTTAAACAGGTAAAAGAAAGTAAAAAAAACAAACAGTGGACATACCCTTTAAAGCCCATAAATCTTACTTTGTCCTTGCCACATCTAAGAGAATGGAGTCAGTCATTGGCCGTGACTAGGGAGGAAGTTGGTTCCCACTTGGAACTGAGAGTTCCGACGTACCTCTCTCTAATTTGCAATCCCGCGTCTCATGATTGATTGATTGGAAATTTTACAACAGCGATCATACAATTACGATTGTTTGATGTGTCGAATCTTTGTATTATCTAAACCAGGTTTCGTACTTGTGGCTAAAAACTAAAACCCCAGCATTCCCTTGCTGCAGTATGCAGAATGCTGGGAGTTGTAGTTTTCAAATATCTGGAGGGCCGCAAATTCGACATCATTGCTCTAAACCATACACTGGCTTGGCATTCCATCCAACATGTACGTCTAATCAATCGTAATGTTGAACAGAGCAGTAATTGAACAATAGAGGTTTTACCCAACATTCCTAGCTGGATCATCATCATTATGTGTGCAATTTACATGGTAAAATCATTGGGGTCTGGCAGTTTATGTGGTAATATTAGGAGGTACAGCGACTACTCTGTGGCCAACTTTACCACCCAGTGATTTTATCTCCTGATGTTTTCATCTTGGTCCATATAGTAAATAAATGATGACCACAAAATGATTGGGCAAGGCAATTGTTCATACATTGTTGGAACATACGGACATATTCATTTAACCGCAGTATCGGAAATTGTACAACTGCGACCATAATTTTTCAGCATTTAAGGCACGGTATCACAAAATAGCGATACTGTGCATTTATATATATGGCCCATAGCAAGGTAAATGGAAGGTAAATCTGCCCCTACACATGCTTCTCAAATTGATGCGCATTTATACAGAATGATTGTTCATTGCATCAATACACATTAACGAACTGGAGGATATTTTCTGTTTAGACCGATAAGTTGTGATGCCAAAGGTGGTAGGTGGTAGCCTTCAAGACCCATGGTCTAAACAAACTGGTACCCTAGAGTCCAAACTTCAATGCACAGGGACAGATCATTTTAATAAAAAAGATGTGAGCTATACATCTACAAATATATCTGTGACTGTAAAACAACACATTATAACTAATCGTCTGGCAAGGCCATATCGAATTGTATGATTTTAATAATGCACAGGCACCATAGGGACCAGTCTTTCCTTTAAACAGACAACGTCTGTAATTGCCAGAAGATCATTAGTGGGTGATCTGAGTCTTTTTGGAAGTTGGAAACTGAAAAACCTGTAGATAAGATATATTATGTAGTGTAGCCTGAATTATTAATATGATTTTTTTACTTATCTCCATGCAAATGAGATTGTAACATCACACATCACATGATTAAGACAGCACACATCACATGACTGATCGCACATCTGTCTGCACTTCATTGTTTGTTTGTTTCTTTGAGCAACTTCATATACACAAAAAAGGTAAGTTTAAATTTGTATTACAAATAGAGATTAGGAAACTAGCTGTAGGAAAAAAGATTTAATGCTATTTATTTGCAATAAAAATATTGTGGGTGACAAATGTAAAACATTGTTTAAAATGAAATCTTCAAAAAGATTTCATGTTTTGAGCATTGAGATGAAAGATCTCAATGCTTCTTTCCCACTACACAGGCCAATTACAGATTGTGTGCTACCATACTTATTAGCCATTCACAGAATCAATCAGCTGAGAATGCGTGCACAGAAAGGTACATTTCATATTATTTATATTTAGTATATATTTATTTATATTAATTCTCCACCCCATTACACCTCCTGTTCCTCCCCCTCCTACTCGGGCGCCAGGTAAATCTGTCAACCCTGGTCCCAGGAACAATGATATGGACGATAGTAAGATAGTTATGTACAGTATAGGGATCCATACGCAATACATTGGAAAACTTTACATTAAGTCTATTGAAATATAAGATATTAAAAATAAAGTGCAAAGATTTGGATTGAAATAAGAATATATGTCTACATTGTGAATTAGCACTGTGTGATCTGTAACCTCTCTTTTTGACAGTCTTCAAAACAGGTATAACATCCCAATAAATCTGCTAAAAGGAAAAAAAGGAAGAAGGAGGATGTATAAAATATGGATGTCTAAATTTGGAAGTAATGAAGAAGAATCTACTGAACGGGTTTTCAAACCATTTGCACCAATAATTAAAAATAATTAAAAAGGAAAAGCTTTAATTGCTCGGGAATAGTATGGCTGGGTACACACCATCCAAAATTTAGTGGGGGACCAACCATTATTTTAATGTATCGGTTGATCAGCCCAAATATTGTTTTTATCGGGTGGCCATGACCGACTGCCTGTCCATCTGAATCAATCAAACGATCGATTAAATGTAGTGTCGGACTGGGATGTTATGGCCCACCAGGGAATCTGAGACCAGGGTCCCTCCAGGCTGAGTTTAGGAACCCACTGAATATTTTACTTATTTACATATCTATCTTACTCCTACTGACTTGTATTGTTTATTAAAATGCATTTCTTGGGGGGCGTGGCCAAGCCATACATGGAATAGGACGCACAGTCCCAGAGCTCCCGTTGCAGACCAAATCCGAGGCTAACACCGGGCTTTCAAAACAACCCCATACACACCAAACGCGCCGGGAAGTATGACACGGCCCAAGGAAACAAAAAAAGATAACCACAACGGCCGAAAAACTCGGCAAATATGAAAGGCAGCAGACACACCACGAGGAAGATGTGGCCTCCTCCACCCCAGCAGACCAGATGGACAGGGAAGATCGCGCACCTGCACCAATATCAGACAAGAGACAGTCAGACCACACAGAACCCCCAGCAGCAGATAAACAACAACAACCACTGGAGGCCATACAAAAAACAAAAACCTCACTAACAGGCTTAATAGAAGGGGTCAGGCTTGACATAGGCCTACTCAGACAGGACATGCAGTCCCTCAGAACCAGAGTGACAGACACAGGAAATAGAATATCCCACATTGAGGATACTCTGGGACCACACACAAGCAAAGTAAAACTCCTCTATCAACAAGGAGACCAGATCCAGACAAAACTAGATGATCTTGAAAATAGAAGTCGCCGCCAAAATATCAGACTCGTGGACTTCCCAGAAGGAACCGAGAAACAAGACCCAGCAACCTTCCTGGAAACATGGATTACAAATACATTTGGACGTGAAACCATTTCAGCCATGTTCGCTATAGAAAGGGCACACCGCGTACCTGTCCGTCCACCACCACCGGGATCCAGGCCTAGGCCACTGATTGCGCGCTTACTAAACGCTAAAGATAGAGATTCCATCCTACGCCAAGCAAGGACCAAAGAAAATTTAAAATACGAAAATCAGGATATAATGATATTCCCAGACTTCTCTATTGATCTACAGAAGAGAAGGGCCACATTCATCGAGATAAGAAAACGCATGCGACAGGCCAACATAAAATACTCCATGGCATACCCAGCAAAACTAAGAGTGGTGGATGCGGGCAAAGTAATCTTCTTTGAAAACCCAAAAGAAGCATGTGAATGGCTCGACAATAAATAACCAACCACTAGGAATCAACAATACCAACACAGTACCCATGAACCCCCAGACGGCGAACGAACACCCTCAAGGAAAGACCTAAACAAACAACTGACGACCAAACAGTAACTATAACTTAAATCAATGTATATGATGATATATTTTACTGAGAACTCTGCCACCCTCCCGACCCAGGGAAAACCCAAAATAAAACCAAACCAAAACTGGACTATATAACTTTACCCCCCTAGCCCACCACTTAACAAATATAAGTGTATGGAAATTACGAAACAGAAACAGTTTCAAAACAAACTAATATCGGTCGAACGGGAACCCAAGATGTACCCCTTGGCAGTACTGTGGTACTCCCCCCAAAGTATCCTAGATATGCTAGGACAGTTGAAATGTTTACCCCCCAAGACTACTACAAATCTTAACTCCCTTATATTAAACCACAAGTTATATGTTATTATCTCCCTTATGTTTTTGGTTAATAATGTAAAAACAAATGCTCAGACAAATATTTGTATATTGCAGATAGAGACGACCGAGGCTGCCAACAACACTCCGAAATGGCTCCATGAATATGGTAATTATATTAATGTCATCATATGGGTTAAAGCACTGCTTCACATAGTAAAAGGTCTAATAACAATAAAAATATATAAGCTGTTGGTTAGGTGTTTCTCAATGTATAATCAAAATGTACAATGCGGCAGTACTTAAAAATTATTACATGGAACGTGAGTGGTTTGAGTGATCCCTCCAAAAGAATGCTGATCTTCTCCTACCTAAATACCCTAGGAGCTGACATAATATGCCTACAGGAGACACATTTGCTCCCAAGCACACTACATCGCATTCAAAAACCGTGGATAGGATGGTCAACACATAGCTTCCATTCCACGTTCTCTAGAGGAGTATCTATACTCATACATAAATCCCTGAAAATTAAAATGAAGTGCCTACAGATAAAAAGGGGCGCTATGTATTTGCCACATTGGACGTAAACAATACACTGTATACAATAATGGGTATTTATGATCCTCCCCCTGCCACACAAGCCCCATTAAGAGCAGCAGCCTCCTTTGCCCTAAAACACCATGGTGGAAAACTTATATGTATGGGAGACTTTAATGCCACTATGAATCCCAGATTAGACAGGCTTTCCCCACCAGGAGCCCCCATTAACAGACAATGAACCACCACCACCCTAGCAGATTTGATAAATGAGCTAGATTGGATAGATATATGGAGACAAAAAAATCCAGGGAAAAAAGAATATACATGCTGCTCCACTACATATTATACACTCTCCAGATTAGACTATTACTTTACAAATAAGAACACTGCACTAGACCTCCGCACAATTACACACTTAACGCGAAATATATCTGACCACTCCCCAATCATGCTTGAGCTAAAATTAAATAACACACACACAACATCCACGTGGAAAATACACCCCTTCTGGTTAGCCAACTTCCCCACGACAGACCCAACACCAGATAGGATAATGGAATATTTTAACCTAGATCACGGGAAAGTACCAATGACCATTCAATGGGACGCATTTAAGGCAGTCCTTAGAGGCCATCTCCAATCCGTAGTCACTGCACTCAAAAAAAAAACACTGCCCAATCAGACATACAAATACAAATGTACAGCAGACAAGCAGAAGAAGAATATATTAAAAATCCCACGCAAGAAACCAAAACCTCCTGGATAAAAGCCCAAAACCACTACAAAAAATATAACACAGAAAAAGCAAACAGGAAATTATTCTTTAAACACCAAATATATTTTGAACACAACAACACCTCAGCAAAATGGTTAGCACACCCTAAACAAGGACAAAACACTATTCTAGCAATCCGGGACTCCAACAATACAATACACACTAATACACCATCAATTCTACAAACATTTACAACATTCTACACAGAAACTTATCAAACACCACTCCAATACAACTATACCCATATATAAAAATATCTAGAAACAACCCGGTTCCCATCCCTATCTGATAATGATAGGAATATCCTAGAAGACCCAATTACATTAGAAGAACTCAAACAAGCAATGACAGAAATGAAAACAGGGAAAGCCCCAGGCCCTGACGGACTTCCTGAGATATATAAAAAATATCTAGAGGCAATAGCCACCAACCTAATGCACATATAGCAAGATGCACTTAACACCAATCAACTTCCACCAACATTATATGAAGCCACTATTGTCCTACTGCCTAAACCAGGAAAGGACCCCCAAGAATGCGGATCGTATAGACCTATATCTCTACTCAATGTAGACTATAAAATACTGACAAAAGTTCTAGCCAACAGAATTCAAAAGGTAATAACAACAATCATACACCCCGATCAGTCAGGCTTTATGCCAAACAAATCCACGTCCATAAACCTTAGAAAAACCCTCATAAACACACAAGTCAATCATGATAACGCAAAAACAATAATACCTCATAGATAATCAGCCTACCTCTAAAGATAATCGTAATAAAACTAGAAAAACAGCTAGAGGAAAAAACGGCTAGTATAAAACTTAATATTTATTTGATCTTATTCAAATTATGCATCAAAATTAGTGTCAAAAGTGATAACTTTGCAGAATAAATACAATCATGCCATAAGTGTGCAGATAATCATGTACAATAAGCATGTAAGTATATCATGCCTTTTACCCCACCTAAACATATAAATAAGTGTATAAAGGGACTCCCATCCACCCCATAATACTTATCAGTCACAAAAGTCAATGTCGTCCGTGCACGGCAGTCAGTACTTTGAGCAGAGTACCAGGATAAAAGTCAATTGGACAGTGCCAAAGCTTCCGAGAAGGGTAGGGGAGACCATAGGTGAGGGAGCACCCCAAACGCGTTTCGCTCCAAACGAGGGGCTTTTTCAATGGCGCTACTATAGGCGTTTGCACGCCGAGTTTAAATGTACAAGATACGGTCAGCTGATCAGTTACGTCACGGATCATGTGACCGTGGCGTCCAATCATGCTGAAACCGGTCCGAAAACTCTGCAGAGTAACCCTTGCATTGCAACAACGTATACCATCATAATTAGATTAATTTATAAACATCCAAAATGTATAATATAATATAATATGTAGCATATTTCTTATTAACGCTAACCCAACATGGGGATCCCCTCACGGATCAACAAACAGGACTTTTCATATACTAAAAGAGCAGTAAACTCCTGGTGAGAGATACAAATCGGCCATAATTTATGAGCTGAGAACATAGAACAGGTAATTGTGTATATCCAATGTCTTATCATCTTCTATAGCCAGATCTGGGCAACCAACAATTAGTCCAAATCCTCATCAATGTCCATCCCAGAAAAATCGTATATCTCTACATTCAGGAGGCATTGGAAGACTCCCGATTTTTAGACAGCGTAAGCAACATCCAAAAACCAAACATAAACATTCGCATTCTGAAGGATCTTGCAGAAATGTCACGACTCCACAACCTCCAATAGGTAAGTAATCGGAAGGTACTCATAGCAAGGGATCCAATAGAGTAACGCAGGTATCTCCGTGACTTCCAATAAAAGGACATGCAGAAGGATAGACCAATGGTTTCAATTGTAGCATACCAACATCCGAAGCTACTGTAGAGATGAAGAAACCCATATTCCCGATAATCAGACCATCAAGAGTTCATCAAAATTCATCAAGATTCAGGTATATCGTCCATCTTCACCGCCAACTAAACACATAAGTCTACAAATAGAAATCGTCAGAGTCAGACAAAAGGGATAAAGTCCATTTCTTCATTAAGCCCACCAGGATTTAGAGTATTTAGGGTGAAGATACATCGGGTTTCGGCTCGTAATAATGCGTTTTCCAGGTCTCCACCTCTGATACTCATGCTCATCTCTAACAAACCCATGCACCTTAGACTCTGCGTTCTGCTCTGATGGGATTCCATAAAATGTTTTGCCACGCTAGTAAGCGTGGTGTCAGTAGTATTACCCCAAGTCACCAGTCTAATATTGGACAAGTGACATGCCAATCTAGATTTCAATAATTGGCTGGTCTTTCCAACATAAATTTTATTACATGGACAGATCAATGCATAGATCAGATTTTTTGATTTGCAATTGAAATACTTACTGACCTTAAATATATTCTTCCCATCTGAGCTAGAAACGCTGGGTCGACTGTCCATAAATTGGCAGTAAATGCACCCCCCACATGGGAAGGTGCCTGTGAGTCGTATACCCCTCTGCAGGGAAACAGGTTTTCTGGTAAAATGGCTTTTCACCAGCTTGTCTCTAAGGTTAGGGCATCTCTTCGCTGTAATAGAGAATTTAGTTGTTACAAAGTTAGTCAAAGTCTGATCATTTGTTAATAAATGCCATTTTTTTTGTATCACCTGTCTCACATCACCCCATTGTGTGTTATATTTAGTGATAAATCTCACCACGTCACTAGAGGAGTTTATAGGCTTTTTTGGAACCAACAGGTCAGACTGTGAGTAGCGTGAGGCCGCAAAGCGACAGGTCTTTTATAGTCTATTAGGATACCCCCTATCATGTAGTCTGGTCTGTAATAATGAGGCCTCCCTCATATAATCCTCCTGTCTGGTACAATTGCGCCTAATTCTCAAGAATTGGCTTCTAGGAATACCTTTAAGTAAAGATGGAGTGTGCGCACTGTCATGGTGCAAAAGCGTGTTCGTTGCTGTTGCCTTCCTGAATAATGAAGTAATCAGGGATCCATTTGCCTTTAAAACCAACAAGTCCAAGAACTCTACCTGGGTGGAGGAGATATGATGTGTCAGGAAAATATTCAACAGGTTCGTATTTAAGACATTGAGGAACTCCAAAAACATCTGGGGAGAACCATTCCATAAAATGAAAATATCATCTATATATCTCTGCCACAACTCAATGTGTGCAGTATAGGACGAATGACCTTCAGTAAATACTATTTCCCTCTCCCGCCAACCCAGGAATAAATTTGCGTATGCCGGAGCGCATTTAGCGCCCATGGCTACCCCCTGGGTCTGTAGATAATATTTTTTGTCAAAAACAAAGTAATTGTTGTTAAGTACAAACCCCAATAACTTCATAATGAAATTATTTCTATGTACATATGAACTGTTTTCTGTATTCAGAAAATATGCCACTGCTGAAAGGCCCTGGGTATGTGCAATGCTGGTGTACAGCGATTCCACATCACATGTAATAAGTAAATGTTCTGTCTTAATGCCTATGTTCTGAATCTTCTGTATAAAATCACCTGAGTCTCTGGTGTAAGAGCTCAGGGTGAGTACATGGGGTTGAAGAAATTTGTCTATAAACTGGCATGCTGGTTCTGTAAGACTACCCATCCCGGACACAATGGGTCTCCCAGGTGGATTTTCTTTGTTTTTATGAACCTTCGGGAGAATGTAAAATGTGGGAACTATAGGATTTTTTACCTTCAAGAATTTGGCTGTGCGTGCCGGAATGGAACCATCGGTACATGCATTGTCAATCAGGCCAAAGAGTGAACGGGTGAATTTAACTTTAGGATCTGCCGGGAGTAAGGCATAGTTAGGTTTGTTCCTTAGCTGTCTCAGGACTTCCTTACAATACATATCTGTGGGCCAAACCACTATATTCCCACCTTTGTCTGCAGGTTTCATTTGTATATCAGGCAATTCCATCAATTCCTTCAGTGCCCTATGCTCCAGGTATGTAAAGTTCTTAGGGTACCACGAACTCTGTGTCATGTTCTGTATTTCTAAAAGAGTATTTTTATAAAATACATCAAGACTCGCAAATTCTGAGAAAAAAGGAGTATACCTCGTTTTTGATCTAAATATTACCTCGTTGGATCCAGTGTTCAAAGTAAGTGACTCATTGGAACTGGAGTTATCCAGCGAGGAACTACTATCAGTTTTACAAAATTTCGCCTTCAGTGCTAGTCTCCTACAAAACAAAAAAAGGTCTTTAGCTAGTTCAAGATAACGCAGGCACAAGATTGATGTTATCACTAGACGCCAATAAGGCCTTCAATTCAATTGAATGGCAGTTTATGGAAGCATGTTTAGAAAAATTTGGCTTTGGCCCAACATTTAGAAAATGGTTAAACATCCTATATAAGAACCCTACAGCCAAACTAAGAATTAACGGAGCGTACTCAACCACGATACCACTACACAGAGGAACCAGACAGGGATGTCCCCTGTCACCATACATTTTCTCTGTATAGAAGCACTAGCACTACAACTCAGACAATGTCCACATATAAGAGGATTAAAAATAAAGGAACACTACAGTCTTTTAAGTCTGTACGCAGACGATCTAATAATTTACCTAGCAGATCCTTTACAATCTCTACAAACGGCATGTAAAATAATAACAAAATTTGGTCCATATCCAGGATTATACATAAACTGGAGCAAATCCGCAATCTTCCCCATTGACCCCAATATTACAATTCCTCAATTACCAAACATACATGTCCCTATAGTAGAAACATTCAAATATCTAGGAATTCACATAACATCTCCACAACAATTCAAAGATCTCAACATCTCCCCCCTGATAAATATGGTCAAAAACAAAACAAAAACATGGCAACAACTACCGATTAACCTAATAGGCAAAATTCACCTAATCAAAATAATAATTCTCCCAAAATTACTATATGTATATCAGCACTCCATGTGTTATATACCCCCCAACTTCTTTAAAGAACTCCAAAGCTTAATCACTTCCTTTTTATGGGCCCCGGAAGATCCAGAGTAAATGCAAAAGCTCTTCAAAGTGCAAAAATAAGAGCTGGGCTAGCACTCCCAAAATTTCAGCTATATTATATAGCCAGCCAACTTAAATATTTTAAAACATGGTTAACACCAGATCAGGAAACTGGAAAACAAGATCCCCTACTACCCATGGAACCTATGTTACATGCATACCTCCCAGCCCATCCCTTGGCCTTTTTACAAAACCCTAAATATGAAATTATCGGTAATGGCACAGTGTTACACATACAAATGTACAAAGTTTGGAAACACACCATGTCAACTATAAAATATGAAGGGGTAATGGACATAACACCATTATGGCACAATCTTAAACACCCGCAGTTGGCATCTTTTAGTCCATACAAAGATTGGGAAAGAAAAGGTATTAAAACATTTGGTCAAATAACTAAAAATGGACAACTCATCCCATTTCCCGAACTTCAGACCCTATTCAATCTCCCATACCATTATTATTTTAGGTATTTACAACTAAGACACTGTCTGTGTACGGAATTTCAGGGACCCACGATACCTATGACCTCACATCCTCTATTAAATGTACTAGGACATGGACAATGCAAACATCTGATATCCAAATTATATAATTTGCTTATAAACCAAGAATCCATGTCAACCTACAACAATATGCTAATCAAATAGCAAAAATATATTCCTAACCTAACAGCAGAAGAGTGGGAAGAGGCAGCTTAGTCCCATACGGTGGTCTCACCAGCAGCGAATAAAAAGTTAATACAATACTATATTCTAAGACAAGCATTCCCCCCCCCCCAAAACATGAGGCATATTCAAAAAAAAACAGAGGCCAGATAAATGCCCAAAATGCTACACCGACCATGCAGACTTTTGGCACCTAATATGGGACTGCCCAAATGTTATAAGATTCTGGAACAAGGTACTAAGAGAACTATCCACAATGCTACAATTCAATATACCATTAGATCCTAAGCTATGTATTCTAGGAATCTCCGAAACAGACACATGGTCTACACACCAATTAACTTTTATCAGAGCAACCTGGTTCTACGCAAGAAAAACCATTGTACTAAGATGGATGGCCCCGGAACCACCCACAAAAAGAAGCTGGACAGCCCAAATCAACAAAGACTTGCCATAAATTAAATTGGTATACCTACATAGAGGATGCCCATTAAAATACCAAAAAGTATGGTTATTGTGGACACTAGATTAAACGCTCTCTAGACAATAGAGCCCTGGTTCGACTATATAAAATATATATGCTGAAAATGTACAAATGAAACTAATGGAACATATGAAATAAATGTACTAGTTAACTAAAATGTAAAGGTGAAGCAGTGCTTTCATATATTCAGATACAAACAAGCGACAGGTAAATGTAAAGAACATTTTTTTTTAACATAGGCCAGAGAATACCAAGATGGAGGGGAAAAGCAGCCTCGGATCGACTAAATGAATAGATAGTATATACACAACACAGTGAAAACAAAGGTAACTTTTAATAATCCACTGAGAACAAATACTATAAAGTACTAACAATATAACCTCGAAACCAATTAACCAATCCCCCCCCACCAAGTTATGTTTTATATGTTATGAAAAGAAAGACAAGGAATATCCTTTTAATTACACATGTTTTATTGTGAATTGTAAATATATATATATATATATATATATATATATATGTATATATAGTCATTGTTATAAAATAAAAAATGCATTTCTTACTGTCTATTTGGCTCTGTATATAAATATATAAATATATATATTTATAATATATAAATTGTAGCAGTTTTCTATGTTTCCTTGGGAGAATAGGTTGTGTGCCCACCAGAGGATTCAGGGTTGTTACTGCAGGGGCCTGGGCCCCTGCGAGATTGAAGGCTGGGCTTCGAACCACCCTGCTCCCCTAACCTACGAGGTCAGCTGTTTTTAATAGCTGCTCGCACGTGTGTTTACTTCATATGTGCGATCAGCTGTTTAAAAACAGATGATCGCGGAGGTTTGAGGAGATGATCACAGTCCCTCTTACCTTCCTGGTGGCCCCCGCAGGCACGTGCCCTGATGGTGAGCCACTGGGGAGATTATCCTGTGGTCCAGTCTGACACTGAATAAATGCACTGGAAAACCACAACAGATTGTATGATCCTGTATGGATCTTACAATTGGTCACAGCAAACTGTCGGCTGAAGTTACTTTTGCCACAACTGACAGTGCTTTGTCCTGACCGCTTGCTAGTGGTGAACGGAAGGTTAGAATAAAGAATTCCATTTGTGTGTACCCAGCTTAAGTGATAAAATCTGACTATAGAAACCGTTTTAATCTATCTAATGTCTAAAAGTTGCATTTTGTCCTTCGGGGGAGTTCTGGGACCCACGCTGCCTTAACTGGTCGGTAAATATATATTTTTAGCCCGCTGTAAAGTATTCTGGATCTCTGGGTTCGGCGGAGCTCTCTCAAAGAGCGACCATTTTCTTTCTTGGCCAGACTCTGCACCACATTACCAGATTACTTTATAGGGGGAAGATAATCTAGATATTGGACAGAATAAGCCGAGAAAGCTTCTTTTTATAGGAATAAAACAAGAGAAATGAATGTATGAGAGCCCAGCAACCTCAGAGGAAGTGACAGAGGAGAAAAACGGGTCTGATAAAGGAATCCGAGGGAGAGGAAGATCCCAATAAATATGCTAAAAGAAGAAAAGGAAGAAGAATAAAGAATAAAATATGGACGTCTAAATCTGGGAGTAATGAAGAAGAACCTACTGAACGGGTAAAAGTTTTTTTTCTTGGCCAGACTCTGTACCACATTACCAGATTACTTTATAGAGGGATGATGATCTAGATATTGGACAGAATAAGCCCAGAAAAGCTTCTTTTTACAGGAATAAAACAAGAGAAATGATTGCAATCTCAGAGGAAGTGACGGAGGAGAAAAACGGGTCTGATAAAGAATCCAAGGTAGAGGAGGATTTATAAAGCAATGAAGAAAGTGTTTCTGAAGAAGATTCTGAAAAAGAGGCAGAAGAGGAATCGCCAAATCTCTGGATCTTATCAAAACAACTTGGTCAATTCCTGTGATCTTAACTGGAAGAATATGCACCACCCCTATATTGTATTTGTATTGTATTTTGTATGTTTAATACATGTAAATAAAAATCTGAAAAGTAAAAATAATGTTGATTTACCTGTTTATTTACAAAGATAATCTTAATGCATGTCCATGTAGATTGCAGTTTTACCCTATACATGATTCCCTACATATTCCTATACTGTAATTACGATGACCCCACTAGCGTGCCGAAAATAAGATTTTTACCTTACTGTTTGGTCCCATAGAGATCCATTAAGGTGGTGAATTCTAATAATATAAGGGATAATTTGCTACTTACAGTGTAATAAAATGATATTACGTCGCCGAGGAGTTCCATGACCATATGGAAGCACAAGGCTGTGGGCCAAGTGCTTTTATACAGGGCATGAAACCCCAAGGTAAATCATTATATTGCAGGGGAAACCCTCTACCAAGAAACAAAATATCCTCTTATGTATTATATTGATAATATTATTAATATATTAATATATTATATCATTGGTATGAATTATTCTGTAATAAACAGCATGTGACTGATAGAGGTGTAGCCATTCCTGAAGGGACTTTTGTAGGTATCTATTCAACTTTAAATCCCCAGAGATCTGATAAATCCTACAGCGTCCAAGATTATGACATGCAAATTGAAAGCAGCACGTATTTTTTTAAATTTAATTCTAATTGTATTATAGTATAATAAAGGGGAAAAGATTATTGATAAGGCTGATACAATAAAAAGTGCAAACGTTTTCCTGTGCTATTAATTTTCAGCAGCCAATCAGATAATAGTTTATTAATGCAGTTATATAACATCTGGTTGGTGGCTGCAGATTAATAGCACATCCTACTACTAAAAGACAGCTGTAAATGTGCATGGACGCTGTACCTATCTGTGCGCGCAGATGATGTCATCTTACCACCGGTGGGGGGGGGGGTCGGGAGGTGTGCATGCACGCAAGGATGTGTGCGCAACAGGGTTTGCTGGTACCAGTATATTTACTTTTTCAAGATAACTACGGTAGTTAAGACCTTCCATACCGAGGGTTATCTTGAGGCGCTTGGAAGGCTTTTAATTTTTGTTGTAATCAACATCTAAACATATGTAACTGCCCAGATGATGTGATGATAGATGGGCCTTGGAATATCCATTAATAATTTATTTTCTAGAGATGCGCAATGGCACACAGGTAAAATAGAAACAGGAATAAAGCTGGGTACATACATTAACGATAAAGCCCCGATACCGTCGGATCAGGGCTTTATCGTTACTGTGTGTACGCTCGTATCCCGAAAGAGCGCGCGGCCGCCGAACGATCGGGTCGGCCGTACGCTCATTCGGGAAAGGCCGAAAATTTCCATCGGCCGCGCTAGACTCCCTATAGAGGAGTCTAGCGCGGCCGATGGAAACACACAGTCCTGAGCGTTCTCCTTATGAAGTTCATAGGGAGAACGCTCGGGACTGTGTGTATGCAGATCTTTGAAAGATGGCAGACAGGATCTTGCAGATCCTGTCTGTCATCTTTCAGAAATCTGTGCTGTGTGTACCTAACTTAAGGCAGAGCAGGGATTACTCTATGGGGGTTATTTATTTTTTGTGTTAAAGGACATGTCCACCCCCCAAACTAAAATTTGTCCCACTGCTGGCCCCTCTGTGTATTGTTAAAAAAAATCCTTATTTTTCTCCTCTACTCCTTATGGTTTTATGGTTGTCCTGCAGTGTTGATCCAAGTCCAGGAAACTGAAGAGAGGGGCTGCCTGTGTGTAATCTGGCATCTGCATCCTTCTTGTCCTCCCTAAGGACAGCATGCGCTGTGGAGCTCCCTCCCCCCCTTCCGGAACCTTGGCAGCAAGATCTTGCTTTAAAAAAAAAAATGCACATATTATAGGAGACCACCCAACCCTAAACGCTATATTGAAATCTTGAAAATTGGGACAGAAATGTACTTACACACCTTTGTTTCCGTCAAGGCGGATCAATAAGCTGTTCGTCCGCCATGGCGGATCGACAAATGACGTATGACCGAACGCATACAAACGTGAGATTATCGTCCGGAACAGCCATTTGACGCCTGTGTGCCTTGCGGTCGGGGGTCGTTCGTGCTGGTTAAATCGTACATGTGTATGTATGTGGGAACAGCAAAGTGTATGAAATCAACTGATTTTTTAAAATGTGAGAGAATATGTAGAATAGCTAAGAAGGCATTACACAAACTAACAATTTAACAAATATTGATCATTTCTAATGAACTGTCCCTTCAACCAGAGAAAACCACTTGAGTGCATGTTAGCAGTTTGTCCCCATCTGATTCTGTCACACATTTTGCATTCAAGTTAATTGTGTGGTATCTCGATGTGGTGCTGCAGTCTCTTACGTGTCAGGTTGGGGCAGGCTCCGGCATATTAACAGAAATACAGAAGGAACATTGCTATTTGCATTCATTCCTTTGATTTTCTTTTATGATTAAATCAGCTGCAGATAGTATGATTAGGTCATTATCTGTCAGAGCCGACAGCTTGGCAAAATAAGATCTAGAAATTCATGAAATTGAACAAATGTTGATTAAAGGGCATGTCCACCCCCCAAACTAAATTTTAACACATACTAGCCACACCAAATTTTTTCAAAAATCCTTACCTTACAATCCTGCTCCTTATGGTTCTTCTGCAATCCATGTCCAAAGTCCAGGAAAGTGCAGAGTAGTGGCTGTCTTCCTGTCCTAACGTTGCTTCCTTCTCTCTCTCTCCTCCGGGAGGGATGATGACATGTACACAGGAGCCCTTTCACCCCCTTCCCTCCCTCCCGATCCCTCACTGCAAAAATCTCCCCTAGCATTAAAACTTTCATGCAGATTGTAGGGCAAACCCTCCCACCCCTAACCGCTAAGTTAAAAGTTAAAAAATATTTCTCAAACTGTATTTACAGCTCCTGGCTGCCAGCGTCTCCTCCATTGCTGGCAGCCGCAGCTGTGATTGGCTGCCAGTCCAGCCCCCTGCTTGTATTTCCGACAGGCAGGGGAGCTGGACCAGAGCGACGCTGGAACCAGGAGATGTAAGTAGAGTTTGGGAGCGATTTTTGAAATTCTAACTTAGTGGTTGGTGGTGGGAGGGTATGCCTTACCATATCGATAAAAGTAAATATGAAGGGTGGACATGCCCTTTGAAGGACCATACAGATCAATATAAGCAGTGCCCGTGAATTGAAAAAAAAAAAGCACATTTGATAAAGGACCACAGGTCTGAAACATGTCATGTGAATAAAGCACTATTCAAGATATCCTTGGGAGTCTTCAATTCCTGGCACTGCTTATATTGATGTGTATGGTGATTTCACATTTGGGACAGAGCGGTTGCAGGTACCAGGGCGAATCAAAGGTGAAGGAGCTATTGTGTACTATTATGCGTTGATTAAAGGACAACTAAATGCCAAATGCAATGTTGGCCGAGCTGATTCCTTACCTATTGGGGTCCTGAACTACCAGTACTTGCCCTTTCTTATACCCCATGTTTAAATGTGCTGAGGCCAAGACAGCAGGCTTGTGGCTGAAGCAGAGCAATTTGGTGCAGATGAAGTCGCCCTAACTGGAGAATGTGGGATAAAACTTCAATATCAAGATTCCCCTAGTTCAATGTGCAGTACTGACCCTGGCTGTGCCTAACATTGTAAATACATTTGTAGTTTAGTAGACTAAAGCTGTCCATACATTAAAGACCACATTTTATAAGCAGCAGATTTTATCTTGAGATCTTATGATGTTTTATCTTGAGAAAAAGGCTTATTCTAATATTCAAAAAGGGTAGTAGTTCACAGCCAGGTAATTACAGGCCTGTAAGTTTAACTTCAGTGGTGGGGAAGATACTGGAAAGTTTAATAAGGGAACATATTTAGAGTATGTTTCAAGGACTGACATTATAAGTAGTAACCAGCATGGATTTAGGAGGAATAGATCTTGTCAAACTAAATTGCTTGGCTTTTATGAGGTAGAAATTAGACTCTGGCATAGCAGTAGATGTAGTTTACTTGGATTTTGCAAAGGCTTTTGATACAGTCCCCTTAGGCGACTAATGTATAAGCTAAAGGTGGCCATACACCAACACGATATTACTTACCCGACCGACCGCCCACGCGACGTTCCTGCGATCCTGCCGGAACCACCTCTCCCGATCTTATATACGGCGACATGCGATCGCAAAATGAATGTGATTTTGCGATCGCATGTCGTTCGTATATAAGATCGGGAGAGGTGGTTCCAGCAGGATCGCAGGAAGTCGCGTGAGCGGTCGGCGGGTAAGTAATATCGTGCTGGTGTATGGCCACCTTAAGGTCTGTTGGTCTGGGGAGGCACATTTGTTCATGGATAGAAAATTGGTTAATGATAGGATCCAGAGAGTAGTTGTTAATGGGGCTTCCTCATTATAAACTAAAGTGCGGGTGCCACGGGGTTCTGTGTTGGGGGCCGCTTCTATTTAATTTATTATTAATGATTTGGAAGTGGGTATTGTCAGCAAGGTTTCTGTGCTTCCTGATGACACAAAACTTTGTGACATTAAAAACTTCAGAGGATGTGCATTGTTGCAGGGGGATCTAGATAGATTGTCACATTGGGCAGATGGATTCAATGTTGATAAATGCAAGGTGATGCATTTTGTACTTAATAATCCTTGTGCTGCTTATATAAATGGCTCTGTGTTAAGTGAATCCCGTGGAAAGGGATCTGGAGTTTTTGTGGATAACAAACTTAAGGAAACAAGCAGTGCCAGGTGGCAACAGCTAGAGCCAGCATGGTATTGTCTTGTATAAAGAGAGGTATGGATTCATGGGAGAAGAATGTTATTCTCCCTCTTTACAAAGCATTGGTAAGGCCTCATTTGGAATATGCAGTGCAATTTTGGTGTGTAGAAAAAGGACATCTTTGAAATGGAAAGGGTTCAGAGAAGGGCAACTTAATTAATAAGGGAATTGGGGGAGCTGAATATGAAGAGAAACTGGAAAAGTTACAATTATGTACGCTGGAGAAAAGCTCTTGCGTGGGATATGATTACTGTGTATAAATACATTAACGGGCCATACAATAAACATCTGGGGCATTGTTCACCAATAGAGCTGTCAGAGGACACAAGGACATCCCTTAAGGCTTGAAGAAAAAAGGTTTAGGCTTCAAGTTCGGAAAGGGTTTTTCAGTGAGAACGGTAAAGCTATGAACTGTCTTCCAGTGGACGTTGTTATGGCAGGTTCATTGGTCAGTTTAAAAAAAAGAGCTGGATGTGTTTGAATGTTGATGTGAATGTTGTAAGTTACTGGTATTGATACATAAAGTAAAGTTGATCCGGGAAATTTCCGATTGTCACAAGGAATTTTTTCCCCCTTCAAAATTTGGTGGGGTTATTTTGCCTTCCTCTGGATTAACAGTCAGGCAGGAAATGGGGATATTGCTAGATGGGTTGAAATGGATGGACGTATGTCTTTATTCACACCTAAATACTATACTATACTATGTTATTATCTGACCCATTCATTTTGTGATTCAAATTGATTGTATGAAAGAACGGGCTAGGCGGTTCTAGATACATTGGACATTTGTCTAATGTCTTACGTAGTGTATGGGCACCTTAAGACGAAAGAGGCATATTTATAAACCCACAGTATTGGTCATTAACAATACATTGCTGCATCTGAATTCTACTGCATGTATGTAAATTACCAAAATTAAAAAATTTTATTAAAAAAATTTTCAGGTATGAACTCTTGTTTCTGCTTTCAGAATTCTATTGGTCGAAAACAACTGGAGGAATTCCATTGTGGATCTACAGAACTTACAGAAATTTAAAAATATAAAAATATCCGAATTTGGAACGTTAGTTCCTTGCTGAAAGATCAAAAGGAAGAACGTCCACCCTGAACATTTACTTACCTCCCGTTCTTCAATAAAACCTGCAGGAGCGACCATTAATCCCTACATTATCACACAGGAGTTTGAAATCCAAAACAGGGACTCAAGCAGAGCTGAATGTTATAGCATGTGACCTCTCTCCGCTACACATACAGGGAAATTCAATAAAAGTACTTATCGTTTAAAATGGTGCTAATTTTGCCCCAACCAATCAGATGTTAGCTTTCAAATGTTAAATGATATCTGATTGGTTGGGGCAAAATTAGCACCATTTTAAACGATAAGAACTTTTATTGAATCTCCCTTAACTTGTTTTTGACCTATTTGTAAAGAAATGTATTTAATCAATTACAAGATCTGTTTTAAAAGCATCTTGGCCAGGGCCGTCTCGCTAATGAGCCACATTAAGACAATGCATTGTCTCATGTGGCTCAAGGAAGCGACATTTTTTTGGTGGGTAAAACAAATTCCGCCTACCAGCGCAGGAGTGCCGCTGCACCGGGTGGAAAAGGAGGAAGTGGGTCCCGGGCAGGGCTGCCCGGCTACTAACTTACTGAATTTCTGGAGTCAGACCGTGGTGCGACCGCTAAGTAAACGCAGAGGTAAATGGAGTGACGTCACCACGTTCCGACGTCCTTACAGCCGGCTGCTGCGGTGCGCCTCATATCTCTCTTCAATGACAGTCCTTGCGGCGCCACATAACGGCCTAGGACTGTCAGGGTGAAGTGAGGGGACCTGGATTTTACTGGCACAGCCAGGATGAAGATGTTCCCTCTTACCTGGCACCTTTTCAGAAAATGCTTCTTCCTGGCAGGTAAGAACATTGGCAGATGTTCAGGTCCCACCCTGGTGACTGGTGTCTGATAGAGAATTGCATGCTCTTCCTGATCATTGGATCATATCCATGTCTACAGCCTCCCCCCTTGTACACAGATTTAGCAGGGGAAATGGCTGCTGCATTGTAATTTCTGCAGTCACCAGGCAGTCAGACCCTGTAAGTTGTAACATTGGTTCTGCTGTGTGATTTCTTCTATTCCTGATTTTTTTTTTTTTTAGCAGATTGGGTGCCAACCATTTATTAGAGTCTGGGTGCCAACTATTTATCAGAGTTTGTGCCAATGATTTTACCAGTATCTGGGTGCCAACCATTTATTAGAGTCTGGGTGCTAACTATTTATCAGTTTGTGCCAATGATTTTACCAGTATCTGGGCGCCAACCATTTATTAGAGTCTGGGTGCCAACTATTCATCAGAGTTTGTGCCAATGATCTTACCAGTATCTAGATGCCAACCATTTATTAGAGTCTGGGTGCCAACTATTTATCAGAGTTTGTGCCAATGATTTTACCAGTATCTGGATGCCAACCATTTATTAGAGTCTGGGTGCCAACTCTTTATCAGAGTTTGTGCCAATTATTTTAACAGTATCTGTGTGCCAACCATTTATTAGCATCTGGGTGCCACTGATTTCACCAGTATCTGGGTGCCAACCATTTATCAGAGTTTGTGCCAATAATTTTACTACATTTGGTGCCAACCATTGTATGTGTGTGGGAGGGTTTATGTACAGTATGTATGAGAGAGTGTGTGTAGAGTATGCATGAGAGTGTGTATGTTCAGTTTATGTGAAAGAGTTGATACACTGCAGGAGAAAGAGTGTGAAAGATAGAGAATAGAGACTGCAGGAGGGAGAGTGTGTGAGAGATAGTGGACAAAGACTGCAGGAGAGAGAGAATGTGAGAGAGGATAGAATATGTATGTGAACTTTACGGTCTGTTCTGACTGTATGGGACCTTTACTGTCGGTCCTCTTCTCACTGTATGGGACCTCTACTGTTGGTTCTCACTGTATGGAACCTTTACTGTCTGTTCTCACTGTATGGGACCTTTAATGCTGATACACTGTATGGGACCTTTACTGCTTGTTCTCAATGTATTGGACCTTTACTGTCTGTTCTCCCTGTATTGGACCTTTACTGCTTGTCTCCACTGTATGGGACCTTTACTGTCTGTTCTATGTATGGGACCTTTACTGTCTTTTCTCACTGTATGGGACCTTTACTGTCTGCTTACATTGTATGGGACCTTTACTGTCTGTCCTCACTGTATGGGACCTTTACTGTCTGTTCTCACTGTATGGGACTTTTACTGTGTGCTCTTATTGTATGGGACCTTTAGTATCTGTTCTCACTGTATGGGACCTTTACTGTCTGTTCTCACTGTAGGGGTCCTTTACTGTCTGTTCTCACTGTATTGGACCTTTACTGTCTGTTCTCCCTGTATTGGACCTTTACTGCTTGTTCTCACTGTATGGGACCTTTACTGTCTGTTCTCACTGTATGGGACCTTTACTGTCTTTTCTCACTATGGGAACTTTACTGTCTGCTTACATTGTATGGGACCTTTACTGTCTGTCCTCACTGTATGGGACCTTTATTGTCTGTTGTCACTGATTGCACAAGATTGCTCAACCAAACATATACTTTGCTGCAGATATTGTTATTTTTTCACATTTTCTTTACTAAATGTGTTGATTATTGTTGAAAGGCAATTCATACGGTTAGACTAGCTTTAGATAGTTCGTTAGGTTAGGCTAGGTTAGACTAGTTAGGTAAGTTAGGGCCCTATTAAAAGAGTTTACCTTGACGTGGTGACAGGTTCTTTTGGGCAAAATTCTTTATTCTTCTGGAATTATGGTCTGGATAAATGTCTATTTAAAGAAACTGTACAAATAAATGTTGCCAAGTTCAAAATGACAAAATAGCTAGTCGCACTTCCACCCACAAAGCCACACACAAGCCATGCCCATCTCATTTCGCTGGCGGCTGCATAAAGGCGGCAATCAGAGTTTGGCTCAGGTGGCAAAAACCTTAGAGACAGCCCTGATCTTATATTCTTGGGATTTGAAGGTCAAATTTTTAGTTGTCCTCAGTTTAGCTAGAAGGGTTGGTGAAATTTCCATTTAAAAATGGAGCTGATTTGTTGCATCTTTTGGGAGACAATTGTGCTGAGGACTCCATTTACCTTTAAAACTATGTAGTCTGATTCTCACAAAAATCATCATTTTGTCACAATCCAAGGAATGATAAAGAAAGGAAATGTCACTCTCTAGCTTGTCATTGCCGTTTTGATTTATATTTACCAAACTAGCATTTAGAGATTCCTCTGTCCTTTTTGTGAACTTTGAAAAACAAAAATAATGGCGAAGCAGCACCCAAGATTTGATAGCTAAACTGATTGTTATGGCTATCAAGAAGGCCTATTCTGTATCTAACAAACCTTAGGCAGGGTATACAGTATGCAATTGTTTGGACCGATCATGTCCAAAAACCACAACCAATTTCGGCGATAACCTTCAAATGTGGCAATCGATTTTTGTAACCCTCAAAAATTAAATACGGAAGCCTGACAACGGGACAACAGCCTGATCATGAGTTACAGGGAGATTCAATAAAAGGTCTTATTGTTTAAAATGGTGTTAATCTTGCCCCAACCAATCAGCTGTGATGTCCCTCACCTTAAAGCAGAGCAGGGATTACTCTATGGGGGTTATTTATTTTTTGTGTTAAAGGACATGTCCACCCCCCAACTAAAATTTGTCCCCACTGCTGGCCCCTCTGTGTATTGTTAAAAAAATCCTTATTTTTTCTCCTCTACTCTTATGGTTTTATGTTGTCCTGCAGTGTTGATCCAAGTCCAGGAAACTGAAGAGAGGGCTGCCTGTGTGTATCTGGCATCTGCATCCTTCTTGTCCCCCCTAAGGACAGCATGCGCTGTGGAGCTCCCTCCCCCCTTTCCGGAACCTTGGCAGCAGATCTTGCTTTAAAAAAAAAAATGCACATATTATAGGAGACCACCCCCCCTAAACGCTATATTGAAATCTTGAAAATTGGGACAGAAAGTACTTACACACTTTGTTTTCCGTCAAGAGCGGATCAATAAGCTGTTTCGTCCGCCATGGCGGATCGACAATGAACGTATGACCGAACGATACAAACGTGAGATTATCGTCCGAAACAGCCATTTGACGCCTGTGTGCCTTGCGTTCGGGGGTCGTTCGTGCTGGTTAAATCGTACATGTGTATGTATGTGGGAACACAACGTGTATGAAATCAACTGATTTTTTTAAATTGTAGAGAATATGTAGAATAGCTAAGAAGGCATTACACAAACTAACAATTTAACAAATATTGATCATTTCTAATGAACGTTCCCTTCAACCAGAGAAAACCCACTTGAGTGCATGTTAGCAGTTTGTCCCCATCTGTATCTGTCACAACATTTTGCATTCAAGTTAATTGTGTGGTATCTCGATGTGGTGCTGCAGTCTCTTACGTGTCAGGTTGGGCGCGGCTCCGGCATATTAACAGAAATACAACGGAACATGCTATTTGCATTCATTCCTTTGATTTTCTTTTATGATTAAATCAGCTGCAGATGTATATTAGGTCATTATCTGTCAGAGCCGACAGCTTGGCAAAATAAGATCTAGAATTCATGAATGAACAATGTTTTAAAGGGCATGTCCACCCCCCACAAACTAATTTAACACATACTAGCCACCACCAAATTTTTTTTTTCAAAAATCCTTACCTTACAATCCTGCTCCTTATGGTCTTCTTCCAATCCATGTCCAAGTCCAGGAAGTGCAGAGTAGTGGCTGTCTTCCTGTCCTAACAGTTGCTTCCTTCTCTCTCTCTCCTCCTCGGAGGGTGATGACATGTACACAGGAGCCCTTTCACCCCCTTCCCTCCCTCCTCCCGATCCCTCACTGCAAAAATCTCCCCTAGCATTAAAACTTTCATGCAGATTGTAGGCAAACCCTCCACCCCTAACCGCTAAGTTAAAAAGTTAAAAATATTTCTCAAACTGTATTTACAGCTCCTGGCTGCCAGCGTCTCCTCCATTGCTGGCAGCCGCAGCTGTGATTTGGCTGCCAGTCCACCCCCTGCTGTATTTTCCGACAGGCGGGGAGCTGGACCAGCGACGCTGGACCAGGAGATGTAATTAGAGTTTGGCGATTTTGAAATTCTAACTTAGTGGTTGGTGGTGGAGGTTATGCCTTACCATATCGATAAAAGTAAATATGAAGGGTTGACATGCCCTTTGAAGGACCATACAGATCAATATAAGCAGTGCCCGTAAATTGAAAAAAAAAAAGCACATTTGATAAAGGACCACAGGTCTGAACATGTCATGTGAATAAAGCCCTATCAAATATCCTTGGGAGTCTTCAATTCCTGGCACTGCTTATATTGATGTGTATGGTGATTTCACATTTGGACAGAGCGGTTGCAGGTACCAGGGCGAATCAAAGGTGAAGGAGCTATTGTGTACTATATGCGTTGATTAAAGGACAACTAAATGCCAAATGCAATGTTGCCCGAGCTGATTCCTTACCTATTGGGGTCCTGAACTACCAGTACGTGCCCTTTCTTATATACCCCATGTTTAAATGTGCTGAGGCCAAGACAGCAGGCTTGTGGCTGAAGCAGAGCAATTTGGTGCAGATGAATGTCGCCCTAACTGGAGAATGTGGGATAAAACTTCAATATCAAGATTCCCCTAGTTCAATGTGCAGTACTGACCCTGGCTGTGCCTAACATTGTAAATACATTTGTAGTTTAGTAGACTAAAGCTGTCCCTACATTAAAGACCACATTTTATAACCCAGATTTTATCTTGAGATCTTATGATGTTTTATCTTGAGAAAAAGGCTTATTCTAATATTTCAAAAGGGTAGTATTCACAGCCAGGTAATACACGGGCCTGTAGTTTAACTTCAGTGGTGGGGAAGATACTGGAAGTTTAATAAGGAACATATTCAGAGTATGTTTCAAGGACTGACATTATAAGTAGTACCAAGCATGGATTTAGGAGGATAGATTCTGTCAAACTAAATTGCTTGGCTTTTATGAGGTAGAAATTTAGACTCTGGCAGCAGTAGATGTGTTTTACTTGGATTTTGCAAGGCTTTTGATACAGTCCCCCTTAGGCGACTAATGTATAAGCTAAAGGTGTGCCATACACCACACGATATTACTTACCCGACCGACCGCTCCGCGACGTTCCTCCTCGATCCTGCCGGAACCACCTCTCCCGATCTTATATACGGCAGACATGCGATCGCAAAATGAATGTTTTTTGCGATCGCATGTCGTTCGTATATAGATCGGGAGAGGTGTTCCAGCAGGATCGCAGGAACGTCGCGTGCGCGGTCGTCGGGTAAGTAATATCGTGCTGGTGTATGGCCACCTTAAGGTCTGTTGGTCTGGGGAGGCCACTTTGTTCATGGTAAAATGGTTAATGAATAGGATCCAGAGAGTAGTTGTTAATGGGGCTTCTCATTATAAACTAAAGTGCGGGTGCCACGGGTTTCTGTGTTGGGGCCGCTTCTATTTAATTATTTATTAATGATTTGGAAGTGGTATTGTCAGCAAGGTTTCTGTGCTTCCTGATGACCCAAACTTTGTCGACCTTAAAACTTCAGAGGATGTGCAATGTTGTCAGGGGATCTAGATATATGGTCACATTGGGCAGACAGATCAGATTTCAATGTTGATAATGCAAGGTGATGCATTTTGACTTAATAATCCTTGTGCTGCTTTAATATAATGGCTCTGTGTTAAGTGAATCCCTGTTGGAAAGGACTTGGAGTTTTTGTGGATACAAACTTAAAGGAAACAAGCAGTGCCAGGTGGCAACAGCATGAGCCGCATGGTATTGTCTTGTATAAAGAGAGGTATGGATTCATGGGAAGAATGTTATTCTCCCTCTTTCAAGCATTGTGAGGCCTCATTTGGAATATGCAGTGCAATTTTGGTGTGTGAGAAAAGGACATCTTTGAAATGGAAAGGGTTCAGAGAAGGGCAACTTAATTATAAGGGAATTGGGGGAGCTTGAATATGAAGAAACTGGAAAAGTTACATTTATGTACGCTGGAGAAAAGCTCTTGCGTGGGATATGATTACTGTGTATAAATACATTACGGGCCATACATAACTATCTGGGCATTGTCACCAATAGAGCATGTCAGAGGACCCAAGGACATCCCTTAAGGCTTGAAGAAAAAAGTTTAGGCTTCAAGTTCGGAAAGGGTTTTTCACTGTGAGAACGGTAAAGCTATGGACTGTCTTCCAGTGGACGTTGTTATGGCAGTTCATTGGTCAGTTTAAAAAAAAGAGCTGGATTGTGATGTTGATGTTGAATGTTGTAAGTTACTGGTATTGATACATAAAGTAAGTTGATCCAGGGAAATTTCCGATGTCACAAGGAATTTTTTCCCCCTTCATAAATTTGGTGGGGTTATTTTTGCCTTCCTCTGGATTAACAGTCAGGCAGGAAATGGGGATATTGCTAGATGGGTGTAAATGGATGACGTATGTCTTTATTCAACCTCAAATACTATACTATACTATGTTTTATCTGACCCTTATTTTTTGTGATCTCAAATTGATTGTATGAAAGAACGGGCTAGGCGTTTCATACATTGGACATTTGTCTAATGTCTTACGTAGGTATGGGCACCTTAAACCAAAGAGCCATATTTATAAACCCACTATTGGTCATTAACAATACATGATGCTGCATCTGAATTCTACTGCATGTATGTAAATTACCAAATTAAAAATTTAATTTAAAAAATTTTCAGGTATGAACTCTGTTTCTGCTTTCAGATTCTATTGGCCGAAAACAACTGGAGAATTCCATTGGGATCTACAGACTTATTAACAGAAATTTAAAAATATAAAAATATCCGAATTTGGAACGTTAGTTCCTTGCTGAAGATCAAAAGAAAACGTCCACCCTGACATTTACTACCTCCCGTTCTTCAAAAAACCTGCAGAGCGACCATTAATCCCTATTATCACACAGGAGTTTGAAATCCCAAAACAGGACCAAGCAGAGCTGAATGTTATATCGTGACCTCTCTCCGCTACACATACAGGGAAATTCAATAAAAGTATATCGTTTAAATGGTGCTAATTTTGCCCCAACAATCAATGTTAGCTTTCAAATGTTTAATGATATCTGATTGGTTGGGGCAAATTAGCACCATTTAAAACATAAGAACTTTTATTGAATCTCCCTTAAACTTGTTTTTGACCTATTTGTAAAGAAATGTATTTAATCAATTACAAGATCTGTTTTAAAAAGCATCTTGGCCAGGCCTCGTCTGCTAATGAGCCACATTAAGACAATGCATTGTCTCATGTGGCTCAAGGAAGCGACATTTTTTTGGTGGGTAAAACAAATTCCGCCTACCAGCGCAGGTTGCCGCTGCACCGGTGGAAAAGGAGGAAGTGGTCCCGGGCAGGGCTGCCCGCTACTAATTACTGAATTTCTGGAGTCAGACCGTGGTGCGACCGCTAAGTAACGCAGAGGTAAATGGAGTGACGTCACCACGTTCCGACTTCCTTACAGCCGGCTGCTGCGTGTCGCCTCTATCTCTCTTCAATGACAGTCCTGTGCGGCGCCACATAACGGCCTAGACTTTCAGTGGTCAGTGAGGATGGAAACACACAGTACCGAGCGTTCTCCTTATGAAGTTCATAGGGAGAATGCTCGGGACTGTGTGTATGCAGATCTTTGAAAGGATCTTGCAGATCCTGTCTGTCATCTTTCAGAAATCTGTGCTGTGTGTACCTAGCTTAAGTGTTTAAACAAGTTTGGTGACATGAATGTGTTTACCAGGTCCCAGAACCATGTACAGTAAGTTACCATTGATATTTTAACTGTATTTTATCAGAACTTTTCAAACTGAGAAAGCTCCGTGCACTTTGGTCGGGAGCAAAGCGCTTCCGTTCGTGAACACCCCCCGCTTGTATTTTCCCCTTAATAAACCAGCCTGGTAACTGGTAATATTACCTTATGTTAATATTTTGGCAGTGTATTCAGGTAAACTTATCTGCTTTATACCTATTGCATGGCACTATGTTCAGAGTGAATATAAACTGAAATGTCCCTATAGATTTTGTTACTATAGAAGGTTTGGGTTTTTATTATATACAACTGAACAGTGTGCAGTCTGTCTTTTTTGCTTTTTTACTCTTTTGTTTAGGGATCTCATGTCTGCTATTCCATAGTCAACGGAGGCCACTGTTAAAAGTCTGCAGCAGCTTTACTTTTCAGAACTGTCTCCTCAGTTTCTGTTAACGAAGCTCATCCTCCCCCCTCTGCCAGGAGACACCCAGTGCCAGACCAACGAAGCACATCTCGTAAACCCCTCTGCGGGAAACAGGTTTTCTGGTAAAATGGCTTTTTTCACACACCTCTGTGTCTCTAAGGTTAGGGCTCTCTCTCTTCTCTTCGCTGTAATAGAGAATTTAGGTTGTTACAAAGTGGTCAAAGTCGATCATTTGTTAATAAATGGCCATTTTTTTTTGTATCCACCTGTCTCACATCACCCCATTGTGTGTTATATTTAGTGATAAATCTCACCACGTCACTAGAGGAGTTTTATAGGCTTTTCTTTTGGAAACCAACAGGTCAGACTGTGAGTCAGCGTGAGGCCGCAAAGCGACAGGTCTTTTATAGTCTATTAGGATACCCCCCTATCATTAGTCTGGTCTGTATAATGAGGCCTCCCTCATATACCTCCCTGTCTGGTACAATTGCGCCTAATTCTCAAGAATTGGCTTCTAGATACCTTATAAGTAAAGATGGAGTGTGGCGCACTGTCTGGTGCAAAAGCGTGTTCGTTGCTGTTGCCTTCCTGAATAATGAAGTAATCAGGGATCCATTTGCCTTATAAAACCAACAATCCAGAACTCTACCTGGGTGGAGGAGATATGAATGTGTCAGGAAAATATTCACCAGGTTCGTATTTAAGACATTGAGGAACTCCAAAAACATCTGGGGAGAACCATTCCATAAATGAAAATATCATCTATATATCTCTGCCACAACTCAATGTGTGCAGTATAGGACGAATGACCTTCAGTAAATACTATTTCCCTCTCCCGCCAACCCAGGATAAATTTGCGTATGCCGGAGCGCATTTAGCGCCCATGGTTACCACCCTGGGTCTGTAGATAATTTTTTTTTGTCAAAAACAAAGTAATTGTTGTTAAGTACAAACCCCAATAACTTCATAATGAAATTATTTCTATGTACATATGAACTGTTTTCTGTATTCAAAAATATGCCACGCTGAAAGGCCCCTGGGTAATGTGCAATGCTGTGTCCAGCGATTCCACATCACATTTAATAAGTAAATGTTCTGTCTTAATGCCTATGTTCTGAATCTTCTGTATAAATCACCTGAGTCTCTGTGTAAGAGCTCAGGGTGAGTACATGGGTTGAAGAAATTTGTCTATAAACTGCATGCTGGTTCTGAAGACTCCCCATCCCGGACACAATGGGTCTCCCAGGTGGATTTTTCTTTGTTTTTATGAACCTTCGGGACATGTAAAATGTGGAACTATAGGATTTTTTACCTTCAAGAATTTGGCTGTGCGTGCCGGAATGGACCATCGTACATGCATTGTCAATCAGGCCAAAGAGTGAACGGGTGAATTTAACTTTAGGATCTGCCGGGAGTAGGCATAGTTAGGTTTGTTCCTTAGCTGTCCTCAGGACTTCCTACATACAACTTTATCGGCCAAACCACTATATTCCCACCTTTGTCTGCAGGTTTCATTTGTATATCAGGCAATTCCATCAATTCCTCAGTGCCCTATGCTCCAGGTATGTAAAGTTCTTAGGGTACCACGAACTCTGTGTCATGTTCTGTATTTCTAAAAGAGTATTTTTATAAATAACATCGACTCCGCAACTTTCTGAGAAAAAAGGAGTATACCTCGTTTTTGATCTAAATATTACCCTCGTTGGATCCAGTGTTCAAAGTAAGTGACTCATTGGAACTGGATTATCCAGCGAGGGACATACTATCAGTTTTACAAATTTTCGCCTTCAGTGCTAGTCTCCTACAAACAAAAAAGGTCTTTAGCTAGTTCAAGATAACGCAGGCACAAGATTGATGTTATCACTAACGCCAATAAGGCCTTCAATTCAATTGAATGGCAGTTTATGGAAGCATGTTTAGAAAAATTTGGCTTTGGCCCAACTTTTAAAAATGGTTAAACTCCTAATAAGAAACCCTACAGCCAAACAAGAATTAACGGAGCGTACTCAACCACGATCCACCACACACAGAGAACCAACGGGAGTGTCCCCTGTCACATATATTTTTTCCTCTGTATAGAAGCACTAGCACTACACTCAGACAATGTCCACATATAAGAGATTAAAAATAAAGGAACACTACAGTCTTTTAAGTCTGTACGCAGACGATCTATAATTTACCTAGCAGATCCTTACAATCTCTACAACGGCATGTAAATAAATAACAAAATTTGGTCCATATCCAGGATTATATACTAAACTGGAGCAAATCCGCAATCTTCCCCATTGACCCCAATATTACAATTCCTCAATTACCAAACATACATGTCCCCTAAAGTAGAAACATTCAAATATCTAGGATTCACATAACCCTCCACAACAATTCAAAGATCTCAACATCTCCCCCCTGATAATATGGTCAAAACAAAACAAAACATGGCAACAACTACCGATTAACCTAATAGGCAAAATTCACCTTCAAATAATAATTCTCCCCAAAATTACATATGTATATCAGCACTCAATGTTTTATATACCCCCCCAATTCTTTAAAGACTCCAAAGCTTAATCACTTTCCTTTTTATGGGCCCCGGAAGATCCAGAGTAAGCAAAGCTCTCTCAAATTGCAAAATAAGAGTCTGGCTACGCACTCCCAAAATTTCAGCTATATTATATAGCCAGCCAACTTAAATATTTTTAAAACATGGTTAACACCAGATCAGGAAACTGGAAAACAATATCCCCTACTACCCATGGAACCTATGTTACATGCATACCTCCCAGCCCATCCCTTGGCCTTTTTACAAAACCCTAAATATAAATTATCGGTAATGGCAACAGTGTTACACATACAAATGTACAAAGTTTGGAAACACACACATGTCAACCTATAAAAATATGAAGGGGTAATGGACATAACACCATTATGGCACAATCTTAAACACCCCGCAGTTGGCATCTTTTAGTCCATACAAAGATTGGGGAAAGAAAAGGTATTAAACATTTGGTCAATAACTAAAAATGGACAACTCATATCCTTTCCCGAACTTCACAGACCCTATTCAATCTCCATATACCATTATTATTTTAGGTATTTACAATAAGACACTGTCTGTGTACGGAATTTCAGGGACCCACGATACCTATGACCTCACATCCTCTATTAAATTGTACTAGGACATGGACAATCGCAACATCTGATATCCAAATTATATAATTTGCTTATAAACCAAGAATCCATGTCAACCTACAAAATATGCTAATCAAATAGCAAATATATATCCTAACCTAACAGCAGAGAGTGGGAAAGAGGCAGCTTAGTCCCATACGGTGGTCCTCACCCAGCACCGAATAAAAAGTTAATACAATACTATATTCTAAGACAGCATTCCCCCCCCCCCCCCCCAAAACATGAGGCATATTCAAAAAAAACAGAGGCCAGATAATGCCCAAAATGCTACACAACAAACCTACCCATGCAGACTTTTGGCACCTAATATGGACTGCCCTGCAAATGTTTGATTCTGGAACGGACTAAGAACTTCCCACATGCTCAATTCTTACCATTTCTCCTAAGCTTGTATTCTAGAACTCCGAAACAGACATGGTCTACACACACCAATTAACTTTTATCAGAGCACCTGGTTCTCAACGCAAAAACCATTGTACTAAGATGGATGCCCCCGGAACCCCCACAAAAGAAGCTGGACGCCCCATCAAACAAAGACTTGCCATAAATTAAATTGGTATACCTACATAGAGGATGCCCATTAAAATACCAAAAAAAGTATGGTTATTGTTGACACTAGATTAACGCTCTCTAGACAATAGAGCCCTGGTTCGACTATATAAAAAATATATATGCTGAAAATGTACAAATGAAACTAATGGAACATATGAATAATGTACTAGTTAACTAAATGTAAAGGTGAAGCAGTGCTTTCATATATTCAGATACAACAAGCGACAGGTAAATGTAAAGAACATTTTTTTTAACATAGGCCAGAGATATACCAAGATGGGGGGAAAAGCAGCCTCGGTCGACTAAATGATAGATAGTTATACACAACACAGTGAAAACAGGTAATTTTTAATAATCCACTGAGAACAATACTATAAAGTACTAACAAATAACCTCGAAACCAATTAACCAATCCCCCCCACCAGTTAGTGTTTTATATGTTATGAAAGAAAGACAAGGAATATCCTTTTAATTACACATGTTTTAATTGTGAATTGTAATATATATATATATATATATATATATATATGTATATATAGTCATGTTATAAATAAAAAATGCATTTCTTCTGTCTATTTGGCTCTGTATAAATTATATAATATATATATTTATAATATATAAATTGTGCAGTTTTTCTATGTTTCCTTGGGGAAATAGGTTGTGTGCCCACCGAGGATTCAGGTTGTTACTCTCGCAGTGGGCCATGGGCCCCTGCAAGATTGAAGGCTGGGCTTGCGAACCACCCTGCTGCCCCCCTAACCTACGAGGTCAGCTGTTTTTTAATAGCTGCTCGCACGTTTGTTTTTACTATATGTGCGATCAGCTGTTTAAAAACAGATGATCGCGGAGGTTGAGGAGATGATCCAGTCCCTCTTACCTTCCTGGTGGCCCCCGCAGGCACGTGCCCTGATGGTGACCACTGGGGAATTATCCTGTGTCCAGTCTGACACTGAATAAATGCACTGGAAAACCACAACAGATTGTATGATCCTGTATGGATCTTACAATTGGTCACAGCAAACTGTCGGCTGAAGTTACTTTTGCCACAACTGACAGGCCTTTGTCCTGACCGCTTGCTAGTGGTGAACGGAAGGTTAGAATAAAGAATCCATTTGTGTGTACCCAGCTAAGTGATAAAATCTGACTATAGAAACCGTTTTAATCTATCTAATGTCTAAAAGTTGCATTTTGGTCCTTCGGGGGAGTTCTGGACCCACGCTGCCTTAACTGGTCGAAATATATTTTTAGCCCGCTGTAAAGTATTCTGGATCTCTGGGTTCGGCGGAGCTCTCTCAAGAGCGACCATTTCTTTCTCTTTTGCCAGACTCTGCACACATTACCACATTACTTTATAGGGGAAGATAATCTAGATATTGGACAGAATAAGCCGAGAAAGCTTCTTTTTTAGGAAAAACAAGAGAAATGATGTATGAGAGCCCCGCAACCTCAGAGGAAGTGACAGAGGAGAAAAACGGGTCTGATAAAGAATCCGAGGGAGAGAAGTCCCAATAAATTATGCTAAAAAAGAAAAAGGAGAAAGTAAAGAATAAAATATGGACGTCTAAATCTGGAGAATGCAGAAGAACCTACTGAACGGGTAAAAGTTTTTTTTCTTGGCCAGACTCTGTACCACATTACCAGATTACTTTATAGAGGGATGATGATCTAGATATTGACAAAAGCCCAGAAAAGCTTCTTTTTACAGGAATAAAACAAGAGAAATGATTGCAATCTCAAGGAAGTGACGGAGGAGAAAAACGGGTCTGATAAAGAATCCAAGGAGAGGAGGATTTTATAAAGCAATGAAAGAAGTGTTTTCTGAAGAGATTCTGAAAAGAGAGAAGAGGAATCGCCAAATCTCTGGATCTTATCAAAACAACTTGGTCATTCCTGTTATCTTAACTGGAGAATATTGCACCACCCCTATATTGTATTTGTATTGTATTTTGTATGTTTAATACGTAATAAAAATCTGAAAAGTAAAATAATGTTGATTTACCTGTTTATTTACAAGATAAATCTTAATGCATGTCCATGTAGATTGCAGTTTTACCCTATACATGATTCCCTCACATAATTTCCTATACTGTAATTACGATGACCCCCACTAGCGTGCGCCGAAATAATATTTTTACCTTACTGTTTGGCCCAAGTCCAATCCTAAGGTGGTGAATTCTAATAATATAGGGATAATTTGCTACTTACATGTAATAAATGATATTACGTCGCCGAGGATTTCCATGACCATATGGAAGCACAAGGCTGTGGGCCAAGTGCTTTATATATACAGGGCAGTGAAACCCCAAGGTAAATCATTATATTGCGGGGAAACCCTCTACCAAGAAAAAATATCCTCTTATGTATTATATTGATATATTATTAATATATTAATATATTATATCATTGGTATGAATTATTCTTGAATAAACCGCATGTGACTGATAGAGGTTGCCATTCCTGAAGGGACTTTTGTAGGTATCTATTCAACTTTAAATCCCCAGAGATCTGATAAATCCTACAAGCGTCCAATGATTATGACATGCAAATTGAAAAGCAGCACGTATTTTTTAAATTTAATTCTAATGTATTATAGTAAATAAGGGGAAAAGATTATTGATAAGGCTGATACAATAAAAAGTGCAAACGTTTTCCTGTGCTATTAATTTTCAGCAGCCAATCAGATTAGTTTTTAATGCAGTTATATAACATCTGGTTGGTGGCTGCAGATTAATAGCCAATCCTACTAACTAAAAGACAGCTGTAAATGTGCATGGACGCTGTACCTATCTGTGCGCGCAGATGATGTAATCTTATACCACCACCGTGGGGGGGGTCGGGAGGTGTGCATGCACGCAAGGATGTGTCGCAACGGGTTTGCTGGTACCAGTATATTTACTTTTCAAGATACTCTACGGTAGTTAAGACCTTCCATACCGAGGGTTATCTAGAGGCGCTTGGAAGGCTTTTAATTTTTTTTGTAATCAACATCTAAACATATGTAACTGCCCAGATGATGTGATGATAGATGGGCCTTGGAATATCCATAATATTTATTTTCTAGAGATGCGCAATGGCACACAGGTAAAATAGAAACAGGAATAAGCTGGGTACATACATTAACGATAAAGCCCCGATACCGTCGGATCAGGGCTTTATCGTTACTGTGTTACGCTCGTATCCCCGAAGAGCGCGGGGCCGCCGAACGATCGGGTCGGCCGTACGCTCATTCGGGAAAGGCCGAAAATTTCCATCGGCCGCGCTAGACTCCCTATAGAGGATTCATCGCGCCGATGGAACACACACAGTCCTGAGCGTTCTCCTTATGAAGTTTCATAGGGAGAACGCTCGGGACTGTGTGTATGCAGATCTTTGAAAGATGGCAGACAGGATCTTGCAGATCCTGTCTGTCATCTTCAGAAATCTGTGCTGTGTGTACCTAACTTAAGGCAGAGCAGGGATTACTCTATGGGGGTTATTTATTTTTTGTGTTAAAGGACATGTCCACCCCCCAACTAAAATTTGTCCCCCTGCTGGCCCCTCTGTGTATTGTTAAAAAAAATCTTATTTTTTCCTCCTCTACTCCTTATGGTTTTATGTTGTCCTGCAGTGTTGATCCAAGTCCAGGAAACTGAAGAGAGGGGCTGCCTGTGTGTATCTGGCATCTGCATCCTTCTTGTCCTCCCTAAGGACAGCATGCGCTGTGGAGCTCCCTCCCCCCCCCCTTTCCGGAACCTTGGCAGCAAGATCTTGCTTTAAAAAAAAAAAAATGCACATATTATAGGAGACCACCCAACCCTAAACGCTATATTGAAATCTTGAAAATTGGGACAGAAATGTACTTACACACCTTTGTTTCCGTCAAGGGCGGATCAATACCTGTTCGTCCGCCATGGCGGATCGACAAATACGTATGACCGAACGCATACAAACGTGAGATTATCGTCCGGAACAGAGCCATTTGACGCCTGTGTGCCTTGCGGTCGGGGGTCGTTCGTGCTGGTTAAATCGTACATGTGTATGTATGTGGGAACAGCAAGTGTAATGAAATCACTGATTTTTTAAATGTGAGAGAATATTAGAATAGCTAAGAAGGCATTAACAAACTAACAATTTAACAAATATTGATCATTTCTAATGAACTGTCCCTTCAAACCAGAGAAAACCACTTGAGTGCATGTTAGCAGTTTGTCCCCATCTGATCTGTCACAACATTTTGCATTCAAGTTATTGTGTGGTATCTCGATGTGGTGCTGCAGTCTCTTACGTGTCAGGTTGGGGCAGGCTCCGGCATATTAACAGAAATACAAGAAACTTGCTATTTGCATTCATTCCTTTGATTTTCTTTTATGATTAAATCAGCTGCAGATGTATGATTAGGTCATTATCTGTCAGAGCCGACAGCTTGGGCAAAATAAGATCTAGAAATTCATGAAATTGAACAATGTTGATTAAAGGGCATGTCCACCCCCCAAACTAAATTTTAACACAATACTAGCCACCACCAAATTTTTTTTTCAAAAATCCTTACCTTACAATCCTCTCCTTATGGTCTTCTGCAATCCATGTCCAAGTCAGAAAGTGCAGAGTGTGGCTGTCTTCCTGTCCTAACGTTGCTTTCCTTCTCTCTCTCTCCTCCGGGAGGATGATTACATGTACACAGGAGCCCTTTCAACCTCCTTCTCCCCTTCCCTCCCTCCCGATCCCTCACTCTGCAAAAATCTCCCCTAGCATTAAAACTTTCATGCAGATTGGAGGCAAACCCTCCCACCCCAACCGCTAAGTTAAAAAGTTAAAAATATTTCTCAAACTGTATTTACAGCTCCGGCTGCCAGCGTCTCCCCATTGCTGGCAGCCGCAGCTGTGATTGGCTGCCAGTCCAGCCCCCTGCTTGTATTTTCCGACAGGCAGGGGAGCTGGACCAGAGCGACCGCTGAACCAGGAGATGTAGTATAGTTTGGGAGCGATTTTTAAATTCTAACTTAGTGGTTGGTGGTGGGGGTATGCCTTACCATATCGATAAAAGTAAATATGAAGGGGACATGCCCTTTGAAGGACCATACAGATCAATATAAGCAGTGCCCGTGAATTGAAAAAAAAAAAGCAACATTTGATAAAGGACCACAGGTCTGAAACATGTCATGTGAATAAAGCACTATTCAAGATATCCTTGGGAGTCTTCAATTCCTGGCACTGCTTATATTGATGTGTATGGTGATTTCACATTTTGGGAGCAGCGGTTTGCAGGTACCACCAGGGCGAATCAAAGGTGAAGGAGCTATTGTGTACTATTATGCGTTGATTAAAGGACAACTAAATCCAAATGCAATGTTGGCCGAGCTGGATTCCTTACCTATTGGGGTCCTGAACTACCAGTACTTGCCCTTTCTTATACCCCATGTTTAAATGTGCTGAGGCCAAGACAGCAGGCTGTGGCTGAAGCAGAGCAATTTGGTGCAGATGAAGTCGCCCTAACTGGAGAATGTGGGATAAAACTTCAATATCAAGATTCCCCTAGTTCAATGTGCAGTACTGACCCTGGCTGTGCCTAACATGTAAATACATTTGTAGTTTAGTAGACTAAAGCTGTCCATACATTAAAAGACCACATTTTATAAGCAGCAGATTTTATCTTGAGATCTTATGATGTTTTAATCTTGAGAAAAAGGCTTATTCTAATATTCAAAAGGGTAGTATTCACAGCCAGGTATAATCAGGCCTGTAAGTTTAACTTCAGTGGTGGGGAAGATACTGGAAGTTTAAATAAGGGACACATATTCTAGAGTATGTTTCAAGGACTGACATTAAGTAGTAACCAGCAGGGATTTGGAGGATAGATCTTGTCAAACTAAATTGCTTGGCTTTTAATGAGGTAGAAATTTAACTCTGGCATAGCAGTAGATGTATTTTACTTGGATTTTGGCAAGGCTTTTGATACAGTCCCCCTTAGGCGACTAATGTATAAGCTAAAGGTGGCCATAACCACCGAAATGATTATTACTTACCCGACCGACCGCTCCACGCGACGTTCCTCTGCGATCCTGCCGGAACACCTCTCCCGATCTTATATACGGCAGACATGCGATCGCAAAATGAATGTGATTTTGCGATCGCATGTCGTTCGTATATAGATCGGGAGAGGTGGTTCCAGCAGGATCGCAGGAACGTCGCGTGGCGGTCGGTCGGGTAAGTAATATCGTGCTGGTGTATGGCCACCTTAAGGTCTGTTGGTCTGGGAGGCACATTTGTTCATGGATAGAAATTGGTTAATGAATAGATCCAGAGAGTAGTTGTTAATGGGGCTTCCTCATTATAACTAAAGTGCGGGTGCCACGGGTTTCTGTGTTGGGGCCGCTTCTATTTAATTTATTTATTAATGATTTTGAAGTGGGTATTGTCAGCAAGGTTTCTGTGCTTCCTGATGACAACAAAACTTTGTCGACCATTAAAACCTTCAAGGATGTGCAATTGTTGCAGGGGATCTAGATAGATTGTCACATTGGGCAGATGAGATCAATGTTGATAATGCAAGGTGATGCATTTTACTTAATAATCCTTGTGCTGCTTTAATATAATGGCTCTGTGTTAAGTGAATCCCTGTTGGAAGGGATCTTGAGTTTTTGTGGATACAAACTTAAAGGAAACAAGCAGTGCCAGTGGCAAACGCTAGAGCCCATGGTATTGTCTTGTATAAAGAGAGGTAGGATTCATGGGAGAAGAATGTTATTCCCCCTCTTACAAAGCATTGGTAAGCCTCATTTGGAATATGCAGTGCAATTTTGGGTGTAGAAAAGGACATCTTTGAAATGGAAAGGTTCAGAGAAGGGCAACTTAATTTATAGGGAATTGGGGGAGCTTGAATATGAGAGAAACTGGAAAAGTACAATTATGTACGCTGGAGAAAAGCTCTTGCTTGGGATATGATTACTGTGTATAAATACATTACGGGCCATACATAAACTATCTGGGCGGCATTGTTCACCAATAGAGCATGTCAGAGGACACAAGGACATCCCTTAAGGCTTGAAGAAAAAGTTTTAGGCTTCAAGTTCGGAAAGGGTTTTTCACTGTGAGAACGGTAAAGCTATGGAACTGTCTTCCAGTGGACGTTGTTATGGCAGGTTCATTGGTCAGTTTAAAAAAAAGAGCTGGATGTTGTTGAATGTTGATGTTGAATGTTGTAAGTTACTGGTATTGATACATAAAGTAAGTTGATCCGGGAATTTTCCGATGTCACAAGGAATTTTTCCCCCTTCATAATTTGGTGGGGTTATTTTTGCCTTCCCTCTGGATTAACAGTCAGGCAGGAAATGGGGATTTGCTAGATGGGTTGAAATGGATGGACGTATGTCTTATATTCAACCTCAAATACTATACTATACTATGTTATTATCTGACCCATTCATTTGTGATCTCAAATTGATTGTAGGAAAGAACGGGCTACGGTTCTAGATACATTGGACATTTGTCTAATGTCTTACGTAGTGTATGGGCACCTTAAGACCAAGGAGGCATATTTTAAACCCACATATTGGTGTCATTAACAATACGATTGCTGCATCTGAATTCTACTGCATGTATGTAATTACCAAATAAAAAATTTAATTTAAAATTTTCAGGTATGAACTCTTGTTTCTGCTTTCAGATTCTATTGGCGAAAACAACTGGAGGAATTCCATTGTGGATCTACAGACTTACAGAAATTTAAAAATATAAAAATATCCGAATTTGGAACGTTAGTTCCTTGCTGAAAGATCAAAAGAAGAACGTCCACCCTGAACATTTACTACCTCCCGTCTTCTAAAAAACCTGCAGGAGCGACCATTAATCCCTACATTATCACACAGGAGTTTGAAATCCAAAACAGGGACCAAGCAGAGCTGAATGTTAGCTGTGACCTCTCTCCGCTACAACTACAGGGAAATTCAATAAAGTACTTATCGTTTAAAATGGTGCTAATTTTGCCCCAACCAATCAGATGTTAGCTTTCAAATGTTAAATTAATCTGATTGGTGGGGGCAAAATTAGCACCATTTAAACGATAAGAACTTTTATTGAATCTCCCTTCTTGTTTTTGACCTATTTGTAAAGAATGTATTTAATCAATTACAAGATCTGTTTTAAAAGCATCTTGGCCAGGGCCGTCTCGCTAATGAGCCACATTAGACAATGCATTGTCTCATGTGGCTCAAGGAAGCGACATTTTTTTGGTGGGTAAAACAAATTCCGCCTACCAGCGCAGGATTGCCGCTGCACCGGGTGAAAGGAGGAAGTGGGTCCCGGGCAGGCTGCCCGGCTACTAATTACTGAATTTCTGGAGTCAGACCGTGGTGGACCGCTAAGTAAACGCAGGGTAAATGGAGTGACGTCACCACGTTCCGACTTCCTTACAGCCGCCTGCTGCGGTGCGCTCATATCTCTCTTCAATGACGTCCTTGGCGGCGCCACATAACGCGCTAGGACTGTCAGGTGGAGTGAGGGGACCTGGATTACTGGCACAGCCAGGATGAAGATGTTCCCTCTTACCTGGCACCTTTTCAGAAAATGCTTCTTCCTGGCAGGTAAGAACATTGGCAGATGTTCAGGTCCCACCCTGGTGACTGGTGTCTGATAGAGAATTGCATGCTCTTCCTGATCATTGATCATATCCATGTCTACACCTCCCCCCCTTGTACACAGATTTAGCAGGGAAATGGCTGCTGCATTGTAATTTCTGCAGTCCCAGGCAGTCAGACCCTGTAAGTTGTAACATTGGTTTCTGCTGTGTGATTTCTTCTTATCCTGATTTTTTTTTTTTTTTAGCAGATGGGTGCCAACCATTTATTAGAGTCTGGGTGCCAACTATTTTCAGAGTTGTGCCAAGATTTACCAGTATCTGGGTGCCAACCATTTATTAGAGTCGGGGTGCTAACTATTTATCAGTTTGTGCCAAGATTTTACCAGTATCTGGGCGCCAACCATTTATTAGAGTCTGGGTGCCAACTATTCATCAGAGTTTGTGCCAATGATCTTACCAGTATCTAGATGCCAACCATTTATTAGAGTCTGGGTGCCAACTATTTATCAGAGTTTGTGCCAATGATTTTACCAGTATCTGGATGCCAACCATTTATTAGAGTCTGGGTGCCAACTCTTATCAGAGTTTGTGCCATTATTTTAAACATAATGATCTGTGTGCCAACCATTTTAGCATCTGGGTGGCCACTGATTTCACCAGTCATATTGGTGCCAACCATTTTCAGAGTTTTGCCAATATTTTACTACATTTGGTGCCAACCATTGTATGTGTGTGGGAGGGTTTATGTACATATGTAAGAGAGTGTGTGTAGGATATGCATGAGAGTGTGTATGTTCAGTTTATGTGAAAGAGTTGATACACTGCAGGAGAAGAGTGTGAAAGATAGAGAATAGAGACTGGCAGAGGGAGAGAGTGTGTGAGAGATAGTGGACAAAGACTGCGAGAGAGAGAATGTGAGAGAGGATAGAATATGTATGTGAACTTTACGGTCTGTTCTGACTGTATGGGACCTTTACTGTCGGTCCTCTTCTCACTGTATGGGACCCTCTATTGTTGGTTCTCACTGTATGGAACCTTGTACTGTCTGTTCTCACGGTATGGGACCTTTACTGTCTGTGTCTCACTGTATGGGACTGTATCTGTGTGCTCTTATTGTATGGGACCTTTATTATCTGTTCTCACTGTATGGGACCTTTACTGTCTGTTCTCACTGTAGGGTCCTTTACTGTCTGTTCTCACTATGGACCTTTACTGCTTGATCTCACTGTATGGGACCTTTACTGCTTGTTCTCACTGTATTGGACCTTTACTGTCTGTTCTCCCGTATTGGACCTTTACTGCTTGTTCTCACTGTATGGACCTTTACTGTCTGTTCTCATTGTATGGGACCTTTACTGTCTTTCTCACTGTATGGGACTTTACTGTCTGCTTACATTGTATGGGACCTTTACTGTCTGTCCTCACTGTATGGGACCTTTATTCTGTTTTCTCTCACTTTGGGACTTTTACTGTGTGCTCTTATTGTATGGGACCTTTAGTATCTGTTCTCACTGTATGGGACCTTTACTGTCTGTTCTCACTGTAGGGGTCCTTTACTGTCTGTTCTCACTGTATGGGACCTTTACTGCTTGATCTCACTGTATGGGACCTTTACTGCTTGTTCTCACTGTATTGGACCTTTACTGTCTGTTCTCCCTGTATTGGACCTTTACTGCTTGTTCTCACTGTATGGGACCTTTACTGTCTGTTCTCACTGATGGACCTTTACTGTCTTTTTCTCACTATGGGAACTTACTTATGTCTGCTTACATTGTATGGGACCTTTACTGTCTGTCCTCACTGTATGGGACCTTTATTGTCTGTTGTCACTGATTGCACAAGATTGCTCAACCAAACATATACTTTGGCTGCAGATATTGTTATTTTTTTTCACATTTTCTTTACTAAATGTGTTGATTATTGTTGAAAGCGCAATTCATACGGTTAGACTAGCTTTAGATGTTCGTTAGGTTAGCTAGGTTAGACTAGTTAGGTAAGTTAGGGCCCTATTAAAAGAGTTTACCTTGACGTGGTGCCAGGTTCTTTGGGCAAAATTCTTTATTCTTCTGGAATTATGGTCTGGATAATGTCTATTTAAAGAAACTGTACAAAAAAATGTTGCCAAGTTCAAAATGACCAAAATAGCTAGTCGCACTTCCCCCACAAAGCCACACACAAGCCATGCCCATCTCATTTCGCTGGCGGCTGCATAAGGCGGCAATCAGAGTTGGCTCAGGTGGCAAAAACCTTGAGACAGCCCTGATCTTATATTCTTGGGGATTTGAAGGTCAAATTTTAGTTGTCCTCAGTTTAAGCTAGAAGGGTTGGTGAAATTTCCATTTAAAAATGGAGCTGATTTGTTGCATCTTTTGGGAGAACTTGTGCTGAGGACTCCATTTACCTTTAAAACTATGTAGCCTGATTCTCACAAAATCATCATTTGTCACAATCCAAGGAATGAAAAGAAAGGAATGTCACCTCTAGCTTGTCATTGCGTTTTGATTTATATTTACCAAACTAGCATTTAGAGATTCCTCTGTCCTTTTTGTGAACTTTGAAAACAAAAATAATGGCGAAGCAGCACCCAAGATTTGATAGCTAAACTGATTGTTATGGCTATCAAGAAGGCCTATTCTGTATCTAACAAACCTAGGCAGGGTATACAGTATGCAATTGTTTGGACCGATCATGTCCAAAAAACCACAACCAATTTCGCGATAACCTTCAAATGTGGCAATCGATTTTTGTAACCCTCAAAATTAAATACGGAAGCCTGACAACGGGACACAGCCTGATCATGATTTACAGGGAGATTCAATAAAGGGTCTTATTGTTTAAAATGGTGTTAATCTTGCCCCACCAACCAATCAGATCTTATTTAACATTTGAAAGCTAACATCTGATTGGTTGGCACCATTTTAATGATAAACTTTTATGAATACCCTGTTAAGCTGGGTACACACAGTAACGATAAAGCCCCCATACCGTCGGATCCGACGGTATCTGGGCTTTATCGTTTGTGTTACGCTCGTTTCCTGAAGACAGCGCGCGGCCGCCGAACGATCGGTCGGCCATACGCTCGTTCGGGAAAGGCCGAAAATTTCCATCGCCCGCGCTTAGACTCCCTATAGAAGAGTCTAGCACGGCCGGGGAAACACACAGTACCGAGCGTTCTCCTTATGAAGTTCATAGGGAGAATGCTCGGGACTGTGTGTTGCAGATCTTTGAAAGGATCTTGCAGATCCTGTCTGTCATCTTTCAGAAATCTGTGCTGTGTAACCTAGCTTAGTTGTTTAAAACAATTTTTGGTGACTGAATGTGTTTACCAGTCCCAGAACCATGTACAGTAAGTTACCATTGATTTTTAACTGTATTTTATCAGAACTTTTCAAAGTCTTTTTCCCCATTAATGGGTCTTTTGAACTATAGAACTTTTACTGAAGTAAAGTAAAATAACCATAATACAGAACAATTTTATACTAAATTGTCACCCAAATGTCAAACCAAAAATGCTTTACAAGTGTCTAAACTGGAGTAATATTTTATCCGAATTCCAGTCTCGCACAGTTAAAGAAGAACTAAATTAAATTTTTTAAATAATAATGTGAAAATTTTCTCCCAGATCACCTTTACATTGTAATATATTTCTCTAGTAAGTTGCTTTGTGGTACATTTAAGATATAATAATTAAGGAGGGGCTTCCATGTTGTTGCCAGTACAACTCACAGCCCATATAGTCTCCAAAAAAGACTTGTGTTCCTATTAGCTACATTCCCTGACACCACTATTCACAGTCTCTATGCACATACAGATGTCTCCACGCCAATTTGGAAGTAAGTAGCTTGCTAACCTGCAGTTTATTTCCAGACAGACTTCCACCAAAACAAAGAGATTATAGAAGCTGAACCATAGTGCACAATATGTAGTAGGAGTCAATCAACAGCCACAGCATGTGGCAGGGGCATGTGGCAGCCCCTGCACATGTCACAGTTCTCCATGAAGACAAGGAAGAAGCAGGAAACAGTTGACACACAGACAGATTCTACTCTTCACTTTTTGCAACTTTGGACATGCACTGCAGGAGAACCATAAGGAACAGAGATGTAAGGTAAGGATTTCTTAAGATTACACAGTGGGGCCAGTAGTGGGTTAAATTTTAGTTTTGGGGGTGGACATGCCTTTTAAAACAGACATTAATATACAAATTGATTATAAAGATGAACAGTACATTGGCTTTACCTTCCAATGTTTCGATGGTGTCTTTTGAGGAGGTTAAATTTTCTAACCCCCATAACAGCAAAATAATAGGACCAGGTGCTTTTCAAAATGTTGCAGGAAGTCAGGAGGTAATTGACAAATGTATGGGGCACCTTCAGACTATTATTTCGCTGATTATGGGGGTATGAAAATTAAGCTTCTGACAAGTCTACCATCTAAAACCCTTTTCTAAATATCGTACAAGAAATTAGGCACACCGAAAGATATCCACAACTCAATGCTTGGAATTGTTTTTATTCAGTAATATTAGACGTTTCAAGTTGTAAGCTGAATAAACACAATTCCAAGTATTGGCAAGTTGATGTCCTTTAGTGTACTTACTTTCTTCTACATTGGACATTGCTGAGTGCTTGGGACAGAGCATTGGAAGGCAGCTATTGTGCATACATAACAAGCTTTGGTTAACTCTTTACAATACTGATTAACCCTTTATACTGGATTCAACAAGTCCCCCTCTGCACACTGTCTTGCTTACTCACAAAGTAGTAGAAGTTATTTTGGAAAATGAAGGTCATCAGTAACATAAGTTGTGACCATTCATGGAACTTTTAGAGTGTAACCTAAGCCACCAGAGATGTATATAACTTGTCAGGATTCACACACTTGGGTGGGAGGTTGAGTTGAACATTAGTAGGAATGGGGTAGGAGGAGGAAGTAAGCAGAGATACACATACACTTTACACTACACACACTCCATAATAGACTTATTATAGGGGAACTGTGGTCCAAAAATGACTTTAGGTAAATTGATAGGAATTGCTCCCCTGAGAATTTTGGCAATTTATTTCCGTTGTTTATTTTGCATAGTTTTGAAGATATTTACATTTTTGTGTGTGATATGGCAGCAGCATCACCAGGTTCCCTGTGCTTCCTGCTCTGAAACGGTGAGTCAATCTGTCCTGTGTCTTCTCCTTCCCTTTGCAGCCCCCCTGGTCCCTCCCACTCATGGACCCCATGGTCCCTCCAGTTGCAGAGGCCCCCCATGGCCCATTATCTTACAGCCCCATGTGGCCCCGCCCACTCACAGGTGATGTGGCCCCGTCCACCCGTGGGTACCTAAGCCCCACCCACTCATGGATGTTGTGGGTTACCCAAACACCCCACACACACACACACACAGAAAACTCTGTGGAAACTTACTTTCTCTGTCAGGACTTCCTGTCTCCCTCACACACTGAGGGAGTCTGAGGCTGTGCTCACCGGCGGCACTGTGCAGGAGAAGCCTCAGGAATGTTACATGTCAGCCTCCCACCCATTAACTTTCTGGTCAGTCATTTCTGTATGGCTCGTTTTAAAGGTAGGAAACTGTCCTTTCATTTAAACTTAACTTGTTTGGGGACCACAGTTCCCCTTTAAGCTTAAAGTATATAGTTATAATTTGTAGGATGTCTGTAATATACTAGACTGGCTTTTTACTTTGCATAATTTGTAACACACACACTCTCACACACTCTCTCATACACACTTACACTCTCTCACACACACGCTCTCTCACACACACACTCTCACAGTCTCAGGGATCCGGATAAGACCTGCAGCTGCACAAGCAAGCTCCCACAGCTTATTACAACTTCCCACAGATCGCAGCAGTTTTTCCTTCCCCGGGTTCCCCCCATTCAGAATCATGTTAGTGCAACTTCCGAATCCAAACTTCCATCCGTCCCCGGACTTCTTTGTTTAGGCTTTGCAGCTGCTGTGATTGGGTTCCGAGAGTCACAACCGTCACGGACTTGAACACAGGCGCGCATAGCTCTTAAGGACAGGTACTAATGCTGTGCTATTAAAATGGGGGGAACCCAGGGAAATGCCCCCTATTAGGTTTTTTGACTTGGGGTGCCGCCATGAGCGACGCTGGCGGCGTGGATTTCACTTATGGCTGTACCTGGAAGCTGCTTACCCTGCAGGGCCAACTGATATTTTTGTATTTCGGATGCCATGGGCGACCAATGTCAGTTTCTCGAAAGGAGGATGAGTTATGTTAGAAAATCACGTCTGACCATGTGGTCTCCCACATTGTCCCACATTGTTGTCTTTGATACCAAGTAAGGGCACGGCCACACTGCAAAAAAAAAAAAAAAGGCGCGATAGTGTGGCCAAGCCCTAAGATAGTGGAGAAAGAAAAAAAGAGTTATATATTTGGGTAAGTCAATACAGAATTAAATCCAAAACCATTTTAATATTACTTCATTTGTAAGAGATCAAACCAAATCAGCCCATTAGGAGCCTTCAACTGTGTTAGGTCAGAAAGTCTTTATATAGTTCAAAGAATGGTATTTCAAGGAGGAAGAAGATTGTGGTAAACCTTCCTATTTTGCCTTGTAGGCATGCTATCAGAAATTCCATATTTCTTATATCTCTTTTTTTTCTTATAATTTACTGATTATATACTCCAATTCTGAGGGAGGATAGGTAGTTTTCCAATGCTTGGAGATAAGGCATCTAGCTACCTTGAGTAGATGCCGTGCTAGAGTCCATTCTCTCCTAGAGAGTTCCGGGATAGGTAAACTCAGAAGAGCATTTTTGTTGGTCAGTAAGGTTGTAACATTAAACATTTTCTAAAATATGGTTTGGACATTTTTCCAGTAGGGAGCTAATATACTGCAATCTCAGAAAATATGTAGCATTGTGCCCTCCCGATGCTGGTATCTCCAGCAAAGGTTGGGGGTATTAGTAAACATTTTATATCATTTATTTGGCATATAATACCACTGCATGAGCACTTTATAAGCATTTTCTTTATAAAGCGTGCAAATAGATGTTTTTGCTGTTTGTTCCCATATCTTTCTCCAATCTTCTGTGTTTAGCGTCTCTCCCAAAGCGGTTTCCCACTTAATCATGTATTTGTGTTTGAATAATTGTTCAGGTTGGGGGGAGTTGAACATATAATAAATCTTGAAGATAAGGGCTTTTCGGGTAGGTCCCCTCATCAGTAAGGCTTCAAAAGTTGTGGAGTGGGGAAAGGTACCAGTTTTTGTTAGAGCATGAGCATAGTGGGAAATCTGGTAGTATGCGAACCAAGAAAGAGAGGGGAGTTTAAATTTGCTTATTATCACTTCAAATGGGCGAACCTGGCGAGTTATGGGATCTAGAATGTCTTAAAATCTTAACAGTCCTGCCTCTAGCCATATGTTAAAAGAGCTTAATTTTGTGCTGTCAGGAATTTTATTAGTGCAGGTAAAGAGTATAAATTGGGAAAAGGATTGTATTAATGTTTTATGCTTGTTGGCATTATGATATTTAGTTTTATTGAAGAACGGGAGGTAAAGGAGCTGTGTCTTACCTCCCGTTCTTCAATAAAACCTTCAGGAGCCAGGAGAAAAGGTAAGGTACTTAGCCGATCGCTCGCTCCTCCACCACGTAGTCTGATGTTCATGTTCATACAAACATGATTGTAGTGTTCTTGGAGCGCAGAGGTAGAAAGGCTAGGTGTAGTGTTTTTGTCAATGGTGACCACTCAAAAAAACTCCTGTTAATGGCCATGTCCAGTGAAAAAATAACTTTAGCTAGAAATGTAGAGGACCCCCCAAACCTAGGTTTTGCATTATTAATAGTTGCCAAATATTCCCCTTCAGCTCCTTACCTGACCCGGTCCCTCAATGGTCCTCCTCTGCGGCTAACAGCCGCTCCATTTCCTGGTTGCGGCTGTTGGTAAAGGCACGATGTGATGTCTCGTTCAATCGCCTGACAGGCGGGATGAGGAAGTAGAGAAGCTGTCAGCACAGGAGCCCTCTGCACCTGTTTTTGCTTGAAAAAAGAGGAGGGGGCGGAGCCTATGCCACAAGGGACCGACAGGTGGATGAAACAGAACGGACCAGGAGGGTTTAGTGAACAAGCAATATAGCACACAATTAATATTACTTAATAGCTATATACTTGCAGTCACCACCTTTCTAAAAATAGGGGAAGGACCTACTAAATATATCTATGGGGTTATCCACACCCCGTAACTTATAATGAGCCTACAAGAAAAGGGTTAACCATCCCTATTACTCTATACAGTTCTATATATACCTAAACAATACTCTTCTATAGTAGCGTAACTTCAGAGACACAGGTTCGTTTTGGGATATATAATCAGAATAAGGACAACAAGCCATAATGGTTTTGTATCATTTATTAAAAAGTAACAAAATGTGCGATAACAAAATATACAGAAAAAACTAAATTAACTTACTGACCTAAAAATGGTAACACACAGTGAGGATAGAATGGGGTAAAGAAAGAAAGTTACTTAGGGATAAATGGCATTGAAAGTCTGTGAGCAGAGTTGGAATCTTGTAAATCCGAATATAGAAAAAGTCCAAATGATAGTTCTTGAAGAAAGCCAATGTATGGTCCATCCAGTTGGCTAGATGTTTCTTAAGATGTTATAACGAACTCCTTTACATTGTTGTTTATCTCCTTATCTACCTGACACAGGGTGGTACCCAAGCTTTCTTAGTCAATCACTTACAAGTTTAGGTTCGGCTAAGGGCATGTCCAAAACTTTATTACCCCCAGTATGGGCCACTCAAAAAACTAACAATGCTGTCAGTACCCATACCTTGGATAATAAAAATCCAGCCTTGCTCTGTATAGGGAATGTTGATTAATGCAGGCAGAGGCTAGTCACAAGACTACAAGCTGGTCACATGGCTGAAAACAGATCCGTGTGTATGCGTTCAGTCAGGGGTTGGTTCACCGATCTGCCAGGCGGATCAACGAACAACCCCGGACCGAACACATACACATGGACGATTCAGTAACGCTTGGCCGTCGGGGGTCGTTGCTTGCTTGCAAATTGAGCGTAAATAAACCTTAAGTCTGGACTGGACCTTTAATCAAGAAAATAGCAGATTGTGGGGGTTATTCAATAAAAGTACCTTATCATTTAAAATGGTGCTAATTTTGCCCCAACTAATCAGATGCTAGCTTTCAAATGTTACATAATTTCTGATTGGTTGGGGCAAAATTAGCACATTTTAAACAATAAGAACTTTTATTGAATCTCCGTTTCTCCATTATGTCCATTCACAGCGAATGGGTGGAAAACGTCTGATAATTAGTGGGTTAATTGGGGAAACATATGGATTCCTTACATAGCAGATAACACGTCTCATTGTATCCCGCATATATGTACTGCTCAAGTTACCCGGGCACTAGGACCGCCACTTCCTCCTAACAGTTTGTTCACTCTTAAAGCGGTAATGTAAATGTCGCGAGACGTGGATTGAAAGGCGTCTCGCAGACGAATAAATTATGGGAGGTCTTAGATGAACCAATCAGCTTCTAGCCTGGGTTTCCTCAGCCGGCTGAGCATGTTAGATTGTTCTGGAAAAGCCGGCCCCTTCTCTTCCTGGGTACGGCGTGGTGCAGAAGCCAGGAGAGCCGCTAGCTGATTCATTGTCACGCTCGGGGTTTTAAGATTTTAAGTTTCAGCAGCGCTCGGTGTACCGGTAATGGCGGCCGTTAAAGCCCTTAATCCGAAAGCCGAAGTAGCTCGAGCTCATGCAGCTAGGGATGAACATCAGTGCTGCTCGCGGGCTCCAAGATGTGCTTCGGACCAATCTCGGGCCTAAAGGCACCCTGAAAAGTGAGCTTCCTGCGGCGTTACATTCGATCTGCCCGAGTGGACGGGAAGGTTTTGGGGAAAGCTCGATCTGATAATGAGATCAGGGTCTGGTAGATTTATTGGGGAGAACTCCCTGGGTGGAGAAGCTGGAGTTAGCCGGTATTTCCCGTGCTTGGGGCGGATTGGACACGAGTTGCCATAGCTCACCATTGTTATATGTATGGCTGAGCTCGATCACTATATTAACATGAGGATATTGGGTGATTTGTCCCAGTATGGTGGATAATTACACAACTTGTGATTACATTACCACAACGTAGGATTTCAGTGCCCTGGAGTAATCTGGGCTGTGGTATAAAATACATTAAAGGCTATTGGGGCGAAATGTGGGAAATCTGTCAAATCCTACATTACATCAATTTATGTAATTTTTTTAAAGGGCATCTATACTGAAAAATAGGTTATTTCAAATTGACCATAACTGGAAACTATAATTCTTCCCAACCGCTACTGTATCATTTTTTTTGGTTGATCTGCCCTCTATTTCTTTAGATATTCAATGTAAAACTTATATTTCAGCTGTCAATCAAGTTCCTTGCTCTCAAAAACTATTCTTCTGTAAGTAGTCTTACTGTAGCTGGAATGGTGACAGAGTTTTGACAGTTGGAATGCTGTGTGCAGGCTTGACAGTTGGTTTGTGGGGGAAAAAGTCAGGTCGGATGGAAGTGGGAGTGGTTAAAAGAGGGAGGGGGGATACTGCTCCTAAACAAAATGTGTGCTGGATTGAAGGCATGCGGTAACGCACACAAATTGGAGTAAGTGCTACTTACGTGTATTCAATTATAGATTAAAATGTTTCAGCGGTCATTTTTTCATTATAGTATCCCTTTAAGTGTCATATGGTGCCTGTTCATTACAGCTTACCTACCAACTGATCCCACAACATTCAACCAATTTTGCAGGAACCGCCTTCCTGAATCTTCTTCGCAACCGACATAAATTCGCAGGACCTTGCAATCGAATGTTGCCTGCGAAGAAAATCTGGAAAGGTGGTTCCTGCAGAATTGATTGACTGTTGCAGACTAGGTCACAGGTAAGCTTTTTAGACGTTTGCAGTGTTCTCCCCAGATTTTTTTTGTTGCCGGGTGGCATGAAAAAGTAGCCGGGTGGGGTAGGACGGGGAAATTTGGTGGTAAGGGGTGTATCATGCTCATTATATAGGTCAGGGATGTCTAACTTTGTCCCACTAGATGTTTGAAAACTATAACTCCCAGCATTCCATGGTTGTAGAATGCAGGGAGTTGTAGTTCGAACATCTGCTGGTAACCCATGTAACATAGCAGCACAAGCACATGTGACACCTTTGTGGCCTTGGAGATCTGGAAAGCTAGTTAATAAAATATTCTTGCAGGTGTAAAAAAGGGGTCTGGACTGAGCAGTTTTGGCGGGAGTTTTTACTGACCTATTGGCACTACTTCTAAATTCTTTTAAATCACAAGTGTTCTCTCAAAAACATTTTTCCAGCCAGGTGGCATGAAAAAGTAGCCGGGTGGGCCGCCCGGCTAAAAGACCCTAGGGAGAACACTGGACGTTTGTCTATAGACAAATGTCCAATTGATCCAAGAACCGCCAGTCCGTTCTTTAATGCAATCAATTTGAGATCACAAAATGAATGGACCAGATGTGATTAACTCAAAAAAGCCCAAAAAAACCGCTGCTTGTAAAATGCAGTCTTGAGTCACGAGATAGATGATGATTTTATTTTATCTAATGTGTTCCTAGTCTATGGCCAGATTTAGCACAGGGAGGTACAGTGTAGCTAATTGTACAGCTGTTCATACTCCATTTAAAGGGTATGTCCACCCCATAAACTTATTTTTAATATGCTGGTCCCCCAGCCCCAACCGCACAAATATTTTTTTCAGAAAGCCCCCCAAACTCTTACTTACCTCCCCTCGTTCCTCCGCCGCACTGCCGGCCCTCTGCTTGCGAGAATGCAAGCAGAGGGGCGGGACCGGCAGTCGCGTCTGTGATTGGCTGAGCGGCAGCCAATCACGGACGCGGCTGCCGGTCATTCAGTGCAGCGGAGGAAAGCGGAGAGGTAAGTAAGAGTTTGGGGAGCTTTTTGAAAAAAAATATGCGGTTGGAGCGAGGAGCATGTAAGTATAATAGCTCCGTGTGGGAGCCGATTTAAAGCTTTTGACTAAAACGATCTGTTTTGGGAGGTAATCTACAATATATGAATTTGAAGAGGGGTGGACAGTCCCTTTAATGTGAAATTATGTTTTGATGCATTTAATAATTGTACAGCTTGGTTATAGGGTAAACAGTGGTGCTTGGGGTTTTAGACTTAACAGTACATTGTTTTTGGATATATTCTTATTTCTTGTCATTCTCTGCATTGTTTAGGTTAGTTTCTGGTTCTGGGGACATCAAGCTAACCAAAGATGGCAATGTCTTGCTTCATGAAATGGTGAGTGTACAGAGTATTTGCATAGAAATAGAGTGAGGAAGAAAGCAGATCTAGTTTCCCAAACGTCTAGAATATATATCTAAGATTTTATCTCCATATTTTTCTGTACGGTGATGTATGCTGTAGTGTTTTAAAGGAATTTCTGAATTTGTGACTTAAAGATGCATGGATGAATTCTGCATTGGTATTCTCAGTGACCATTGCAGTCAGACACCATGCAAAAGTAAATTTCATTTGTACTTTTGACTGAGTTAATCAAATCTTGGTTATCACCAGAATTGCATTTGAATACTGCATAAATGGGGGGGGCGGGGGTTTAAGCCTAGGGTTCAAATTTTGACCTGCCAAACTTCTAATGCACTACTAGTATATTATTTTTTTTCTGCAATGTACGTATTTATAAATAGTGCATCAGACTTAAGAATTTAAACTTTATTCCAAGTGATTTCCCTTGGTAATAACTATTGTTCAAATATTTTATACATAAATTTTTCATGGCAAGTTATTTGTGTAAGTGGGACAATATAATCATTATTTTAACTATGCTTAGTATGTTGTGCACACATGCTGTCATTGCTGCCATTTTATTCTGATTCCAATAACCAGTTTCCTTCATAGTCTCGCGTGTTTACAGTGTTGGGTTGCCATGTTTAAGGCGGGTCCCACTGCAATGCACAAGAAACGCAATTTGTGATTTTATAGAATATTCCTTAACCTGGACTAGATGCAAAGCACCAGTAGGGCCAGCTACATTAATGTCCATTAGTTTTGTGATGCACAAACGCAATCTAATTCACTGCAGTGGGACCTATCCATTAAGGATTGTTCTTTAAATTTACTATTATAGTTATTGCTAGACATTTGCTCTTGGTCTCCATATTGTATAATAATTTTTCAGTTTAGTTTGTTGCCATGTCACTGAACACAACTGACATCACTTTCTCAAGTGGAAAACTGGAATTTAGTCACTTGGGCATATTTACAAAAGCAAAGTGTCACAATTGCGATATCATGCGTTATTGGTAAATTACGATGGAGGGCCGTAATATATGGCTTGTGGTTGTAACTTTTACGAATGTAAAAAAAAAAGCACAGCCATACTGTGCCTTTATAATATGGTCCATAAGGCAGAATGGAGAGAAAATCATTGTACAAAACTTTTGATAGGGTCTTTCATACATTTAATAGGTGAACACACAATAAAGTGTGGATCAGCTAATCTCAGCAAAGAAAGGCATACGTGGCCAGATCACAATTCATGCATGCATTATTAATTGGTTCATTGTTACTTAAATAAGAGGGTAACGGATTTGGGTCGCGGCCGACAATTTGTGCAGTCCCATAGGGAACCCTAAGATCAGCCATGATTTACCAACACATCCTATTACCCCGTTTGTCCGGATCTTCTGGCTGCAGATGAAAGCAGCAGATTTTTGGCCAGACCGATACATAAATTATCTTTCGATTTGCCCAAAAAGTCTGCCAATGTGTACCCAAGCCTTAGATGGAAAAAAAAGCCAGATCAACAGTTTTTCACATGATGAATTGCACAAATTTACAACTTTAAACTTAACGCAATGAAAGCCACTGTCTTCCCCTTACCACTTACCAGTAAAGCTTTAATTTTTTCAGTTTGCCATTTGCACTTCAAGCTTTCACTGGAATGGAAGGTAAAACACATCCACTGTTAACATGAGAAAAGGCTGTTATCTACTGTATATTCCCGCCCAATAAAAAGTCTGTTACAGAATTAGGTCATCATGTTAAGAAGGTTTTGCATTTAAGATTTTAAAACATAAACCATTTTTTGTTTGATGTTATTTCAAATGTTCATGTGTGCATGGTCCCCCAACCAGTGGTGGGATAATGAGGCTCATATGAAAGAATTACAGGATATCTACTTAAAGGAACGGTTTAAAAAAAAAAAAAAAAAAATTTAGATGTTCATAATGGAGCATTGCCCCTAATCTTCTGATTTATAATTATTTTTGTCCTCGTTTGTCAAGTCCTGGAGCTCCCGTGGCTACTGGGCATCTTGTTTATTTTACAGTTCCTAACACTTGCGATGCCCTTGCCTATCTCCCCCCCCCCCCCCCCCATCTTTCAATATCGGTGCCGCTCTCATGTTCACTTTTCATTGACAAACATGTCAATTGTACAAGTATTTGACGGTTTGAGACATAAAAGGATTCCCTTTAATTGTATTATGTGCAGTGGCGCATAGTTGGCAAATCATACAAGGGATCACCTTCAATGCCTGTATGTGGTTCTGTAATTATACATTTAAGCTTTATCTAAAAATCTTACAAAAATATAAACTCAATACCCATTGTATCTCTAAGCAAAGGTGTAAATTTTTTTTGCTGTGTGTTCTTCCAACAAATGGAATTGCAAAATAAAAATTTAAAGGGATAACCCGCACAAATTGTCACTAAAGTTTAAATTATGTCTAAAATGATAAAAATTCCACTACTAACACTGAACTCCAATTGACATTTTGGATTATATCTACTTTCTACTTCCTGCACATTTAAGATTTTAAAGCAAGTTTATATTCAATCACTTTTTTTCTGGCCTATATACTTGAGTATAAACCAAGGTACTTTTAAACTGCTAACCTAGTAACTGCTTGACTTTCTCCCATAGGCAGCCCCATAGAAAGTTTAATACACAGATGTGCCTTGCTACCTTTCTGTGCAGACCTGAACACTTAAGATCATTTTTTCTCCCTTTCAGATGATTTAAAGGTTAAAAATTTGTTTATACTCTAGTATAAACGGTAACTGTTCTATTTGTTTCCATTAACAGACTATTTCAGTCGTGTGAAAAGGATGTATGTTATTTTTTTCACTCATTACCATTTGGTAATGTCCATACCACCCCACTAAAATCTATACTCCCTTTCCCCCACATAAGGAAAATTATTCCTTTTCAAAGGCCAAAAGAGAAACCCACAAGGATGAAGAGCAGTGTTTTTTTATTATGTACATAGACTACAGTCTACTTGTACTCATCGGTGACATAAAAAAATAATAAATAAAAGGTTAGATTGACATTGTTTTAAACTGTGTTTGTTCGCAACTTGGGCAACTCAAATGGGGAGCAAAGCTAATAACATGTTAAGACAACTCCCATTTTAACAGTAGAAAAATTAATAAAAGTGGCTAGATTCATCCTTTAAGAGAAGACATTCTGCGCCGCATGATCTCATCCACCAACAGGATATTGCTTGCGATCACAGTACTGTAAACAAAACACAGAAATGACCATAAAGAAACTCTACAATACTACCAGCAATGAGCAATCATTTAATCAGATTACCTTAACATTTAAAAACCAAAGTAACTCATTTGTTACTTTGAAAGGTACACATAAACATACAATATACTAAGTGGACTGTAAAAGCCTTAAGGTTTCACATATATGGATATTTAAAAAAAATTCTTGCTTCTTTTTCCAAGTTCTAAATTATTGCTTTACCTACATGTGTAACCCAAAGCAAGCAGGCCCAATTAATAATCTACAGCAAAAAATAAAAGCATTGTATAAGAAGATATAGTTTGTTTACCAAGAATGAAGTAACTTTTTTTAAACACTGTAGTTGTCCCAAATTCTTCTTCAGAGGAAACCATTGGTTCACCTAGGAAAACAGTAAAATGTTTAAGATTAATATTTTATTAAGTTTAGACAATGTTTCATGAAAGTTTACAGACAAAAAAAATTGGAGGGGGATGTAGGTAAACCCTCCCATAAAGCAACATCCAAAATCTTATTTCTCCTAAGAAGTGAGCGAGACATTTTGTGCTGTATTTCTGAATACGTGTAAAGTAAATTATATTTCCAACGTAGAGGGGAAATACAAACGTTAATCTAGCACGACTTAAAGGCCAAGGGAGCTACAAAGCACACTTGGGTGTTCTCTATGCTTTGTATATTTCACGTCATTTCTTGTTAATTAGTATAGGCAAATTCATGGAATAAATGTGCACTACTTAAAAGGTTCAAAGATTACCTGATTTTAAATCTACACCAATAAGCTGGCCAAGATTCTGCATATTCTGTCTGAAGTTTTTACAAGTGTCTCTGGGGGTCATACCCAGAGTTTTGGGCAAGGACCTATTAAAAAAAAAAAAAAAAAAAAAAAAAAATTAAATGAAAAAAACAAGCAGTGACATTACACAGTTGTAACACAAATTTAGAGATTTTATAGGCTTCTTGCGCAGGGAAACTAAATTTGTACACATGTGCGATCATGGGGGATCACACGTGCGATCGTTTGCTGACTGACCGGGTGGATCTTTGAACAAGCAGCCATTTTCAGCCGATAAAGTGCCTATACACAGCATGAATTATCGTCCACAACACCCGTTCTTGCACATCGTACGTCCGTCGGCCCCTGCGATCGCACGTGTGTGGGAATCTTAAGCTGAATTTCAGTATTTACAGAAGACCATCAACCGCATATTTTTTTTATATTATCATACCTTAGGAATGATAGCAGTGGCATCAGCAAAAGCCTGAACACCAAGTGGGCTCGTCCTTTTACTTAGGTTTGTGCTTCACAAGAGCATCAGCAATTGCCCACCTCTAATGCTCCTGCACTGGGACCACACAACCTTTCACAGGGAATTAAAAGAAATATATACTATAAGTCTACTTATCAGATAAAGAAATTGTTAACATTCAATTGAACACAAATCAAAGCGATACATTATTCATTTAAAAATATGGAACTTGTTCACAACTATACATCTCATAAAACATGCAAGATTGCTCCTTACCACTTCAATTGCATTTTTGACAGCTCGAAGTCCATCTCCAATTGCATCTTTGATTTGTGTTAGAGTGTGCTTATTTGGCCCCTTGATTAGCAGTGTCCACTGAACGTGGATTGCTGCACTGCTCTATGAAGTGAATTTTTCTTCACCCTAGAAAGTTTAAACCAGAATTTATTAAATTTTGAAAGGTATACCAAATCCATAATATTGAATATTAGCCAAACACGGATGCAAAATCATTTTCAGATTTGATTGAATAAGAGTAATGATTACGGTATTGTAGCCACAGCTACAAAACAGCATCTAAGATTTTTTTTTATATTTAGTGGATCTATTACTGCAAATGAGTCAAATGAGTTCAGTGGAAAATGTGCTTTATATTCTTTGGAAGATAAAATGGCCTAGTCATTCTACATATATTAACTTTTGTGCCATTATCAGCATTGAGCTGCATTCGGTACTGCAAACTTCCTTTTCGCCAGGATGCACAATTCCTATGTTTTTTAACAGCTGTTGGATGAGTCAAACATGCTTAGATCTCTACTGAGCAACTTATGTCTGTTATGATCTTGCCCTTCATTCTCTCAATTATTGGGGTGTCATGCAAAGTCAGTATTTTGGAAATCATTTATGGACAGCGAAATGCTGGATGACAGATAATGATCATTGCAAAGTGAAAATACTTTTTTTGTTAAAAGAATATGTATTTGCGCTTAACGTCCCCAGATTTTGGCAGAATAAGCATTTTTTACAGTCATTAAAAACAATTTAAATTACTCTAAAAACATACAGGGAGATTCAATAAAGTTTTTATCAGTTTTTTTAAATGGTGCTAATTTGTGCATAAACTAATCAGATGTAGCTTTCAATTGGTAAAAACATCCGATCGGTTTAGGGCAAAATTAGCACCATTTTATGGTAAGAGTTTTTGAATCTCCCTGAGTTGCGCCAAGAATTACCGATAAAAATATCAATGTTTTAACATTACCCTATAAACACACAGTTCATGAACTAGCACAGATTAAGGCTCTCAACTGATGTCGTGGACTGCTCCCCCCACTAAACAACAATTCCAATTTAAAACACAATGACACTAGGCTCCACAAATATGCTTTATTTCCAGACCTCAGCACGACATGTTTGTGGATATAGCTTACCCCTCCCCAGGTGCTATTTAAGGGCAAGTCCAGCCCTAAAATGAAAACTTACATACAGTAAATCAACCCCCCAAAACCCTAAATTGTAACAGACAATAACGTGATCCTGCACACGGTGCACATGTCTGTTGCCCCTGTTTCTGCTTCCTGGTTCTTCCATATAGCAGTGTCAGTTTATGGATTTGTCAGTTGAAATCACAGCCAATGACTGAAGGTTAACCCTCTTCTGAGCATGCCCAGCTCATACAGGTCACTAAATTGGCTCAGTTTTCCATGAGGCCTCCAGAAGCATAGCAGCAAAAGTAATGAATTCATAGGACAAAGTAGGATATATCAACATATTTTAAAGAGGCCATTCTTTCTAAAATCTTCTTAGAGGGGTGGAGTTGTCCTTTAAATGTTATCTGTAACTACGTCTTGTGTTATATTCATATATACAAGAGGTAGTTCCTTTTAAAGTGTATTATACTGAAAAAAATCCTTTACGTCATCTTAATCTATAACAGATTAACAAAAAAAAACAAAAAAACACAGTACAATGATAACTGGGATGAATACAATGGATAGAACACATTATATCATAGACCACACTATTATATCAGAGTACCTTTTTTTTTTTTTGGAAACATCAGGGAGAATCAATAAAAATTCTTAGTTAAAAATGGTACGACTTTTGCCCCAAATATCAGATGTTAGCTTCCAACTGTTAAATAATAACATCTGATTGGGTGTGGCAAAAATAGCACCAATTTTAATAAGACTTTTAATGAATAACCCTGAATGTTTAGCATAATTGGTACCACTGTTTTCATACTTTTGATTTGGATGGATTGATACCCTGGCCACAAGGTGGAGATGGTGATGTTATATGTGTTTTAAGGAGGAGGTCACAGATTGGTGGTATAATTAAGGGAAAGGAGTAGTTATTTTAAATAGCACCTAAAGAAGGATAAAGTATAGTATTTTTCGAAACATGTCATGCTGAGGTCTGGAATAAAGACTTTTTGTGAGGCGGTTGCCCTGGCTCCCTGGTGTTGTCTGTTTTTAAATTGGTTTAACATGGCATTGGTGGCAGTGTGTCCAGAAACCCTTACTTACCATGGTGTATTCATAACAAGTCCAGCGTCCTAGGCATTCTGGTGTGAGGTCATCAACAGAATTCATGGCGTTGCCACCACAAGCCAGAGTCAGTCTAAAGAAAGTAAATTCTACAACACCCACACAAGTTTACTTTATAGAGATTTAATATTAAGAGCTCTGGGCTTTTTCGAGTTATGGCTTACTAACCTCTCCATATTCCTTCTCTTTGCTCTACGAAGTGCTGCAATCCCTTCTTTGGCAAGCGCATCCAGAAAAATGGATCGATACCCTAAAATAAAAAGCAAATTTTTTTCCACAACACCACGAGTTTCTTGCAATTTAATACAGGTTTCACCTTCACTAAATTTTTTCAAATATTTTTCCCTCTGTATTTGGAGAAAGAAGTCTGAGGTTTTCTAACACTTCATTTTGCCAGAGCTGTTCAATCACTATTATGTAGCCTGTCCATGTCCTACTTAACATGCACATGCCAGACCCTAGAATCAAGTTACGGCAGAAATGGATTGCACCAGGAAGGCTCCTACTATTCGGATTCCTGGACTGTATTGATATGAAAGAGATCGGTAAGGGGCATTTAACACTACACAGTGTGCCCAACATTGGGGCAATTTCCGTTGGAGGTGGTGGACATGCACTTTAACAAAGTGAAGACGTGACACATTGTACTGTTCTTCTGAATACAATCAAGAGAATTAAAAATAAATCTCTAAATCAGAGGAAAGAACAGGCTACTTTAGGGCACAGAATTATAACCAAGGGAGCTACAGAGCACACTTGGGTGTTCTCCGTGCATGTAAATATTCCACTAACAAAATACAGATGGTAATTGTTTCCACTTGCTTCTTACAGACAATGTGTACTGCATAATATGGGTCACTACAAAAAAAAAAAAAAAAAAAAAAAAAAAAACATTCATGCCTGTACTAGTGATGCTTAGGCAGTGATATACCAAGGGATTGTTTCACAATGTCACGTTCCATAGTCTTATAGAAAGGTATCACAAACATTCTCATTCTCGCTTTAATTGCAAAACCAAAAAAAAAAAAAAAAAAAACCAACTCACCTTTTGATTAATTAATGAAACCTTTATTCGTATCAACCACACACCTTCCGCTTCAAGGCTATGATTTTATTCACCCGCTCTTCTTATGAACTTCCGCTCTGCTTTAACCAGCTTTTCATTTCCCCGCTCATCAGCACTTTGTAGAAGAACCCAATATCACCTCTCTGGGGAAAAAAAAAAAAAAAACTTGCAGTAACCAGCAATAAAATATTTTTACTGTTAAAACAAAATATACTCCCCACAAAGCAGACATTAAATGCAGTGTCTACATCTATCTCTCTATCTAAGGATTTAGGGCTACGCCCCACCATTACAGATGTGTGCTGTGATGGTGCAGGCGCACTCACTAATAGAAGAGGGTGGCCCCATTACTGCGCATGCAATCACCATTTTGGTGCGCATCGCATGCGTTGCAATAGGGTAACATCAAACAATTGTATTTAAATGAATCGCCAACTTTGCGTTTTCACTGCGCCGCACATTCTTGCGTGCTGCCTACTGGGGCCTAGCCCTTAGGTATTAAAATAAAATATGGTCCTTACCATGTTCTAATATTTTCAATCTAGCTTCAAGGTATAACAAATTCACACACACATTTTGCATTTTTTTTTCCAATTTATTACTTACATACGCAACAGCATTTAATGTAATATTACTTAATAACTCCACACACCTTTACCGCTTCCATAAAAGGACATAATTTACAACCAGGTGCACCATTGTATGTACTTTATTAATAAGCTAGTGTAGCCACCTTAAAAAAGTTTTGCAGTTAGCATTGGGTTGGCAAACATCTGAATGTTCCTGACAGCAAAGAAGAAAAAAAGACGCAGCAATGATCTTAAAATTTTTTTTGTTGTTGTTGTTGTTCGCCATCAATCTGAAAGGAGATCATTCTACAGTGGAAACCAATTACGACTGGACATCCCATCAAATTATTAAATTCACCCCAAGGTCATACAATGCAGTAAAAGGCAATTTTTCAAAAAAAAATAAATCTTGTAATCTGCAGGCCTTATGTTAGCATGTGGAGGAATAAAAGGACAATTCTATCCACATATACCAGTTAGTTTATGACTGGTATGCTCCTGGAACAGTGTATTATTTATGATTGGTTCGTGACCCCCTTCACAATTTAGTGAGCTGGTAATGAGCAAGAGGCATGCTCAGAGAGACTAGGGATTAGCATTCAGTCATAAACTGTGAAGCAAGTGTCTGGATGGTACAATCATACAATCATGTTATGCAACCCCAGGAGACAGATGGCCTCACAAATCAAACTCCTGCTTTGAATATTAACACTAGGTCATGCAACAGGGCAACAACCCTAAAACACAAGAAATCTAAAAGAGTTTGCTAGTTACAACAGTACTTATTCCCAACCAAGGAATACAATATAAAGAGATACATACGTTTTTCATATTCCAGAGATACGTTACAAGTGAGGATGAAGGCATCTTCAATTCTCTTCTTCATGTCTGGGTGACGAGCTCCATGGTCTAAGACAAGACCACGTATTAACCTTAAGGAAAACAACTATTATTTTAATTTCCAGATACAAACAGCACTTACATAGGAATTTAATGTTTAAAATAAAGGACCAGAATCCAGAAACTCTGGCAGAATGCCAAGATTGTTCTCTCAGCTACAAAAACAACAACCTATAAAACTAGGCTCTTGGAAGCTCTTCTCAATTTACCAATAAAGAACTTCACACAATACCTATATCTTTATACGAAATGTATGCACTGCAACGAGACTCTATTAGCATCCCGTTGGAAAGGTCCACGTCCCTCACTGATGAGGTATTAATAGCATATGTATTAAGAATGAATTCACGGCTACCCTACAGATAAACTGATGAATTTCTATGCTATATAGGAACCATGGATAACGATGCAAATAATAGAAACAATGAACAGGATATCAAATTAGTTAAAAACATGGTCTTTAACCAATTGTTATATTTTAGGATAAGTGTGAGATTGCTATGACAGGTAAGGCCTTGACATTCATGGATCTTTTAGTATGAGGCTTAGTGGCTGCATTTCACTTTACATGTAGGTAGACATAAAAATAAGGAAGCTGTAGCCTTGCTCTATTGAAGCCGATAAGCAAAATAAAATAAAAACACTGCAAAATTTGCTTTTAATGAATTTATGAATATTAGAATTTGGAACCTTGTGTCACGATTTTAAAAGTAGAGCATTAGTATGCTGAGCTCTCAGAGATAATACAAGAAAACAGGCTCATTTAGAAACTTAAACTAGAGCACCTCGATAAAAAACAGGAATAGGTGTCTCACCATCATTGTGGGTGCTTGGAAATTTACCTTACTGAGGCCAAGGCCACAACGGACCAAATCCGCACACAATCGCATGCGATTGTGCACGATTCTCGTGCATTTTGCGTATGTGATTTTGCATTTTTCCATATATGAAACGCATGCGTTAACGCACCAAAAACGGTTAACGCAGCGCAATCTCATACGGGAAAAAATTGTGGGCGCAATCGCAAACGTCTGTGCAAACACGCGAAAAACGCATTTGTGTTGGCCTAGCCCTAACGGTAGGTTTGTTTTATTTCCCAGCATTCCTGTATTTCTATGCATATACTGACCATTGTGTTTTAACATGCCCAGTTCTATGCTACTGAAGTACATGCTACAGCTTGGTCTAACAAATTCTATTGTTTCCTTGCCTTAAATTATTATTATTGATTAAAATGACAGTCATACATACATACAGGGTAATGCATGTTATACAAGTCATACATATAACTACACAGAGAGTGAGGAGTTTCTTACAGCAATACCGTGATACAATGGGAGAGGAGACCCTGCGCAAAAGCTTACAGACTAGAGGATATGGGGGTGAGACATTAGTTTGCAGGAATCGGTAGGCTGTAAATAGAGTGGAAGAATGCGTGAAAGGTGGTTTGATCTATATTGGGTATAAGGTTATATGCTGGCCTAAATAGAAGAGGGTTTTAATGTAGGTTGAGGTTTTGGAAAGGTGAGGGAGGAGACGGGGTTCCGGCGGGCGCACGGCAATCCTGAGCGGGCATGGAAGAGGTGACCAGGTGGATAGGAGGTTATCGTTTGCAGAGCGGAGGTTGTGCCTGGGAACGGTATCGCTGGATCAGCTTTGAGATTATGGAGGGGGCTGTGTTGGAGTGCTTATTAGGATAAGGTAAGCAGTTTGAACTGGATCCTTTGCGTGATGGGCAACCAGTGGAGGGACTGACAGAGGAAAGCGAGAAGAGAATGAATGAGCTGGCAGCAGAGTTGAGAATGATTGAAGCGGTGCCAGGCGGTTGTTTGGTAACACCACACAGAGTGTGTTGCAGTCCCAGGTATGATTAGGCATGGACTAGAGATTTTTGTAGCTTCCTCGAGAGGAAGAGAATGTTTTTTGAGTTGGAGCCAACAGGACGTTGGCAAGTGAACGGACATGAGGTTTGAAGGAGAATCAATCTAGCGTTATTCCCAGCAGCAGACAGGGTATGGGTGGTTTGTTTTTTGTGTGTGGGGCCGTTTGTGGGGTGGGAGGAGTTCGTCTTGTCTGTTTGTTTGAGGAAGCAGAGATGGCATAAGACAGTCTGGGACCTGGGTTATCAGTGTAGGAGATCTGGGGCAGAGATGTAAATTTGGGTATTGTCCGCATGTCCAAATAATGAGTTGGGTGTAGATGGTACAGTGCCTTGCGGGACCCCCACGGGAGGGTGAGGATGGAGCTAATTTCAGAGTGAAAAACACAAAGATCCTACCAGAGACATAGGAGGATAGCCAAGAAAGATACAGTATCAAAAGCAGAGGACAGATCAAGAAGAATGAGCAAAGAGTAGTGACCTTTAGATTTAGCACTAAGTAAATCATTGGTCACTTTTGTGAGGGCAGTTTCCATGGAGTGGTTAGGGCGAAGCCTGACTGGAGGTGGTCAAAGAGAGAGTTAGCAACGGTGATTAACCAGGTCACATAGACATGTCATTCCAATAGTTTAGAAGCAAGGAAAAAGGGAGACAGGCCGGTAGCTGAAGAGCAGACAGTCAAGGAGGGTTTTTTTATTTAGGGGATACAACGCATGTTAAATATAGAGGGAAAAATACCAGTGAATAGGGCCAAGTTAAAGAGAGGTTTAGGACTGGATGAAGGAATGAGAGGGAATGGGGTCGAGGGGGCAGGTGGTGAGGGCTGTTCTGGATAGGAGAGATGAAAGACCCTGTTTTGTTATAGTGGTGAAGCTCGTTGGGGGCAAGTAAATGGATTAATTAAGTGAGTATATGAAACTATGTGACTTCTATGTGTATGTTTACGTTCTAGCCACACCTAGTTATCTAATCCAGTTCTGCGGGGAATTAATTAAATTAATACCATTTATTAGAGTAGTAAAAGTTGGTTTAGTTCACTATAGTTAAAAGCAGTTTAAAATTCAGCCAAACTCCCTTTGGGATTTCTCAGAGTCTAAGCAGCACTTGTAGGGACGCTCTAGGTCTAATGGCCTTTAAACTGTGGTCTCAAAACGATTAGGGTTAAATGAAAGCCTGCAGTGTTTCCTTAAAAGGAGCCGACAATCATATCTCTGGCTAGAGCCTGTGAGACATTACATTGGGGTGAATGTTCAAACTTCCTGCTTCCAGTAGTTAGTAACATCACCTGACCCTTGCCCCGCCCGTCCGCCCCGGGGGAGAAGCATGCTCAGTTAAGACTTAATGCGGAAGTACCTGGAGAAAAAAATGACAGTTGAGAAAGGGACCTATTAATGCAGGCTTCCTGCTTGAACACTTCCTGTTTTCAGCATGTGAACAGCTTGTAATCTGGCTGAACCTTTCCAGCAATAACTTCTTACAGATTTTATCTAGAGACGTGATTTAGGTTTTATTTTGAAGATATGTGGAAGGCTTTTTATATAATCCTTACTATTTGGAAGAATTCAGACCACAATTACCCTTTAAATATAGTCTCAGCGCGTTTCACACGGCTTCCGGCTTTATCAAGTGTCTGTATGCTTTTATATAGTTCCTACATGATTATAGGGTTTTGGTGCCATTTCCCTGCAATTTTGTGTTATTATGACATCATACTTTTCCACTTCCCGGTTTTTATAGATTGGTATATCTCCGACTTCCATCGGCGCAGAGGACCAAACAGAGTACACATTAACTTAGTTCTACTTTAATCTTTTACTCTGTACACCCCCCCACCCCTAATGTCAGTATAATCAGCCAACAGCCAATAATGTGTATTATCCTGGAAGCTGTCAGCGCTGGCTGAAAGTTGCTTGTTACTATGAACTTGATTTTTCAAAGTCTTATCAGGGGACTTTTATATTGGTGTGGAGACATCTGGATAGAAATATGTGCATAGAGTGAATAGTGTAGAAATGCTCACAAGGCTCTGAAGACTGCATGTATGTATTTTTTTTTTTTTTTTTTATTATATGGCACCACTTTGATGAGCAGCACTATACAATATATGAACAAAGCCCTATAGGGGAAAAACAAGCATAAATATATAAATAAGTTGTGCATCATGAATTTACAAGTGCTTGAAACATGTAACATGAGAAAGAGGTCCCTGCCCCATAGAGCTTACATTCGATCTATTCTGCGGAACCACCTCTCCCATTCTTCTATACGACAGACATGTGATCGCAAAATTAATAGAATTTTTTAATCGCAAAATAATATAATTTTGCGATCGCATGTTGTTCGCATAGAAGAACGGGAGACAGTTCCGGCAGGAACGATCAAATGACGCAGGAGCGTCAAGTAATTAAAACTGTATAATAATGTTTGGCCACCTTTAGTCACACAATCTACTTCTCACGTGTACGTAAATGCACTTACTAGAAAAGTATCTAAGAATGTATAGGTTTTCTGGTGAGAAAGCTTTCACTTTAGGATTTAGAATTTAGTTTAAAGGTTTATGTATATGTTGTTGGGGGTTGGGAGCAGAAGAATGTCTAGGAAGTATATCTTTTGTATTGAATTAGATAAACTGTACTTAATGACTAGCGCGACGTCTTCAAGAAACTAAACTAACTGGCTTTCTCTCAATTCAGAACGACTTGAAAATAATCTGTTGGCAATAAATACCATGGAAAGTCCCAATCTCTAAGTTTGTTTTAGTGATTTTTTTGCATTGAATGATCCATTTATAGCACTATTTTTTTATGTAGCTAAAAACTCTGGTAACTTACGTTGTATCACTTTCTTTTGTGTTTCATCTCCATAATTTCAACCATAAATAAATCAATAGGCTCATCTACTTGCCGGATGGCCAGAACAGAGTCCACCACAGCCTGAGACAGAAAAAAAAATGTCATATTTAAATGACTATAATTATCACTTCCATACAATTAAATTAAAATGTTATTAAAACATATTAAGTCTGAGGGAATACTACAAATAGAACTTGTTTTTTATATCATAATGGAACAGTAGCAAGCACAGCCTTTACAAGTGCAACTTTCTACTTTAGTTGGCCTTTATCAGTGCAGGAATTCCAGTCCTTCTCAGCAAAACTTTAGAAAATGGTTTAATGATCTCCTAAAAATACTACACAAGAAAAGTGGTCTTATAATAATAAAGTATTGTTCCATGGCTGCGCCAGGCATGATGATTATTCCATGCAAATCAATATACTTACTTCAGTTAGACATCAGCTAACTCGGCATGAACCTTAGTGCGGAGAGACGTTCTTGCCACATTAATTAGAGTTTCTCTATCAATTTCTTTAGATACTTTAACTTCATCCAAAACTTTAAGTGCTTTGACCTTTGCTGCTTCAAAACCTTCAGTCACAATTCTTGGGTGAACCCTAATAAAACAAATCAAACAAATCTAACATTATGAAATTGCAATGCCCATATTTGGGTTCATTTTATAGAGTATTCAGTAAAGAGCTCTAATAAATTATGGACTCCCTAACTGTGGATCCCTAACAATTAACAGATATATATTATTTTATTTGGCTATTGTACGGCATTAACTAAACCGTGCTTCTTACCTCTGACGTTCCTGTGATGGTTTGGCATCAATGTTATAGAGGTAATGCCACAGTGATGAGGACAGACTTACACCACAGTAAATTCATGTGTATGGCTAGTTTTAAACGTATAAACTTTTTTTTTTTCCTGATCTACAATAGGGATTTTGTAAAAGTTAGACATTTAAACTTTTTGGATCCACGTGTTCTGAAAACAGCCTGAAATGCCAACATTATTATTACTCTTTTTTTTTTTTAATTCTAGTTAACTCAACTCTTAAGGAACAATACCTTAAGAGTTGAGGATTGTGCAAGTACAATTAGTTTTTAAGTTACTTTTAGCAGTAAACGTAAACTTTACATTAGTATAAAGATACACTACAGATCTACCATTTGCACCTGTGTTCTATATTCCCTTGAGCTGTAGAGCCCCTATAGTAGGAGAAGAAAGAGGGAGGGAAAAAATAATAAGGGGATGCTATGATGTGAAAAATAAATTACTTTTGACATCATGGCATCCCCTTACCATACCCCCCCCCCCTTCTCTTCCTCTCCCATCTCTTGACCACTACACTATTCTGTTATCTCCTTTTATTACCTCTTTTAGGGCACAGACACACTGCGCCGCACACAGTTTCTGTTTTAAAGAAAGATCGCATGCGCGAACGCACAAAAACGCGCGAGTGTGGCCGAGCAATTAACTAGTTTTTTTTTCCCTCACTTAATTCAGCTTCAAGGAATATTAAAAATGTATCACTGCCTTATTTTCCCAATATTCATTTTGACATGAGTGGTATTTAGTTAGAATAGATCTGGACTTAGGTTTTGTTATTCATCCGACTGGTTTTCCCCAATTTAGAATGACTTGTACAAGAATCTTTTAACAATAAATAAATGGAGTGTATCTTGATCAGCGTATAACATCAATGTGTTTTGATTGATGTTATAGGGGGGGAGGACCCCCGAACTTTGTGCACGCCAGATAGTCACATAAATACACATCACTTGCAAGAGTACCTTTTGAATAATTACAAGTACCCTACTGTTAGTGGTTAACAGTTTTAAGGGAACAGCACCACCAAGTACTTTATATAAGGGTGCGTGGGACCTTATAACAAACATTAATGTTATGCAATGAGTTACGTAATTGCATTGTAGCCAGAGGTGCCCCCACATTGAACTAATGACATTCAATCTATTCTTCTGGAACCCGCCCGTTCTATTTGTGACAGACTTACTATCTTGACAGTCCTGTCTGTCCCATTCATTTTGCAATAATATGTCAGCACAAATAAGGAGGGGGAAAGGTGGTTCCAGAAGAATTAATGAATGTTGTGGGATCATTTGGGAGGCGAGTTCTAATTATTCAGGTATAATTAATTTGACTTTAGAATGCTCCATTAAACTATCCAAACATTTTTTATTTATCTTCATGTTGAAACTTCACTGTCCACAACTTATAGGTCCAATGGCTAAGTAGGACATGACTCCAATAAGGTCACTTTCCTTTTTAGATAAGGCAGCAAATCGTAAAAGCTGGATGCTACCATATCTTATACACTTAATATTTTGGTTAGTTTCCTTTAAAAGCTTTATTCTAAAATATATTCCACTTTAAAACCCAGCCCTGCTGAATAACCAGAAGTGTGGAAGGTTGGCCTGCCCCTGTGCAATGCCCAAAGGGCTGGGTAACATTTCCTCACCAATCCTATGTCAATTTTAGAATGTATGCTTTAAAATATAAAAGCATACGTATATACTAGAGTATAAACCGAGGCACCCAATTTCACCTAAAAAACATTCAAGATGTTTGCAAACTACAGTCCCAGCAGCTTTATTAGCGGGAGTGGTAGTTTCCAAACATCTTGAATGCCACCCACCCTCACCCTCCCACCCAGTTTGTACCTGTGGGCTCTCCTCCATCCGAACTGTGGGCTCTCCTCCATCCAGGGGCTTCCTGTTGGGACTGTGTGCCAGCATTGAAGGTAAGGCGTCCTCTCCATTCCGGCATTCGCACGCTCATTCCCTGTACTAGTGCGCCGGCTGATGCCACTAATTGTGCCGGACAGTGACGTCGGCCGCGCGCCAGTACCGGGAATGATTGTGCGGCTGCCGGAGTGCTAATGTAAGTAGTGACTTGAGTATAAACCGAGTCCAGTTTTCAAGCTGATTTACCAGCCTGAAAAACTCGGTTTAACTCGTTATATACGGTACATAGTCATCTACCCTTTCTTTTTTTAGAATAAAAAAAAGTATCACAATTCAGCCACAAAACCCTGCCAAATACCTCAGAGATGTAGAGATCAGCTTGCTTCAACAGCTCTCCAATTATGAGAACATTTGAGGTGGTTCCATCTCCTGTGATGTCGTCTTGTGCGGTGGCTACTTTAGCAATCAATGAAGCTGTTGGATGTTGAATTTGCTAAGAACAGGGTGGATAAAAATCAATTCATTTTTTAAAAAAAAAAAAAAAAAGCAAAAAAATCTGATTTTTTAAAAAATAAAATGCTTCTTGAATAATTAAATAATTCCATTAATCCATTACAATGTCCATGCTCTTCTAGAGGTTTTTCTTAGATTATTGGGCAGTTTCTCTGCTACAATATTTATCATAGATGCTTGGTTACTTTTGCAGTTCTCAAAACTGAATTTGACTCAGCAAGATCATGCCTCTTCTTCACAGCAAAAATGTTATACCGTGAACAGTTGAGAAAGACCTTAATCCTATTGTTCTACAAACCTATGAATACAGAATCAACCCCTTCAGTGCTTAAGTTTCAAGAAGCTCAGTGAATAGAATAGAAACAATTTTTTTTGATTGTTTGGAGTGGAATGGATATGGATGTTTGTTTAAAGGGCATGTCCACCCCCAAAACTATAATCCCCCCCAGTATGGCCCCACCTGTAGTGTAGTGTAATCCTTACCTCACATCCCACTCCATAGGGTTCTCCTGTAGACCCCCCCTAAAGCCCAAAAACTGTTCACCAGGAGGCTAGCAGGACTCTGCCTGCTACCTTGCCTCCGGTAGATATTTGCCATGCGTACTGCAGCCCTTCTCCCCCTCCCTCCCGTTCTACTATCCCTCCCCCTAGCATAAAACCCCCTTAATATGATTTTCCCCCATGTCTGGCAGCCCCAACCGCATATTTTTTATTTTCCAAAAGCTCCCCAAACTCTTACTTACCTCTCCTCTTTCCTCCGCTGCACTGAATGACCGGCAGCCGCGTCCGGTGATTGGCTGCCGCTCAGCCAATCACAGACGCGACTGCCGGTCCTGCCCCTCTGCTTGCATTCTCACAAGCAGAGGGCCGGCAGTGCGGCGGAGAACGAGGGGAGGTAAAGTTTGGGGGGCTTTTGGAAAATAAATATATGCGGTTGGGGCTGCCAGACATGGGGAACATCATATTAAAACAATTTTTAAGGGTGGACATGCCCTTAAGCAAATAACATGCTGTATGTTATTGTTTGTAGTAAATCTATTTTAATTGTTATTACCATATATACTCAAGTATAAGTCGAATTTTTCAGGCTTTAAAATTAGCCTGAAAACCTAACCTCGACTTATACTCGGGTCAAGTCCTAATTTAGCTCCAAATTCTGCAGTTGCAGATAGTAACCAGTAGGTGGCGCTGTGTTAACCTGCATAAAGTTACAGGAGCTGTTCTTGAATCCTTCCTGCTTCCGTAGTCCGACTGCTGGACTCACTCAGCACTGTCACTGTTCATCTGGATGCTGTAAATCTGATGGGTCTTCTCAGTTTGGGGCAAAAAAGCTGCTTGTACAGTGCAAATGACAGCTTGAAACTACAGCTCTAAGGTGACATTTTTAACTATTGGGACCAGAGAATCCTTTACTATATGGGGGTCAAAGGGCCCTTTACTATATAGGGTCAGAGTTCCCTTAATAATCGGGTCAGAGGGCCCTTTACAATATGGGGTTCAGGAATTGTAATGATGGTAAGCTTAATTAAGAGTTACTGAACCTTGCCACTCCACATGTTTAGAAACTGAAACCCCAGCATCAAAGCATGCTGGGAGTTGTAGTTTCCAAACATCTGAGTGCCAGGAATTGGAGTCCATTTAAAGGGCAACTAATTTCTACCCTCGGCTTTTACGGAGTCCAGTTTTACAAATTTTTTAGGTAAAATAGTACCTCGACTTATACTCGAGTATATACGGTATTCTAAAAACCTTTATCTACTTGCATATTAAAGTTATACCAGCAAGAATAAGTCTTTATGTAGAAAACTATGATTTAAATCAAGCCTTAAAGACTAGTGATTTAAATCTGTTTGATTTAGACCCTGGCTAAGAATAAAACAAGTTATATTTAAAACAATTTCCAATACTACATAAAAACACCTGCTCAAACACTGCATATTTAGTCCGAGTGTCCAAGTAGGACCGCTTGCTCAAAAAAGGCACCCATCTTGAAAAGTTTTAGTCTAGCATGGTTTCAAGTTTCTTTTGATAAACCTAATTTTTTTAAAGGATAAGTTCACTCAGAAGTGAAATTTTTTTTTTTGCATAAGTTGAAATATGGAAGGGAACAGAGCTTTGCTTACCTCCCTTCTTCGATAATGCGCACTATAGTTTAGTTACAGCCAGAAACAGTTGGGACCTCTCAGAGGAGCCAGAGGTGGATTGTGCTTGCAGGTAAGCTCTCACTCTTTGATCCTGGTCCTGTTTGAAGAACGGGAAGTGAGACAGAGCTCCTTTACCTCAATTATGAAAAGAATAGTTCACTTTAAGTGACTTATTCCTTTAAGTACACAAGAGCTCTTTTATAATGCAGATTCAATGTGCATATTAAGTACATATTAAGGGGGTTTTATGCTAGGGGGAGGGATAGTAGAACGGGAGGGAGAGGGAGGGAAGTCCTGCTAGCCTCCTGGTGGACAGTTTTTGGGACTTTAGGGGGGGTCTACAGGAGAACCCTATGGAGCTGGGATGTGAGGTAAGGATTACACTACACTACATGGTGGGGCCATTACTGGGGGGGATTATAGTTTTGGGGGTGGACATGCCCTTTAAACCCCTTTGCCCAATATTAGCTTTCCTTTCCCCAGCCCCAACCACTATAAAAGATTTTACTGGAACTCCTCCGAACTTTACTTACCCTACCTCTCTCCCCCCGTGTTCTGGGTAGCCGGCAGCCACGTCCGTGATTGGCTGCCTCTCAGCCAATCACGGATGCGGCTGCCGGTCCCGCCCCCTGCTTGCAGTTCCATGCAAGCAGAGGGCCGGTTAAGTACGCCACGGCAAAGAGGTAAGGTAAGTAAAGATCAGGGGAGTTCCAGTAAAATCTTTTATGTTGGGGCTGGGGGAGGGAAAGTTACTAATGGGCAAATTTTGCAAAATGGGGTGGACATGCCCTTTAACTTAGCATTATCGTGTAGCATTACTTAACTTATGCCAAAGATGCTCCTGAACTTCCTTACCTTACCCGGTATCTAGGTGCTGCCCCCTGCTCCTGTTTCAAGCTTGTTTTGCTTCCTAGTCGTGTATGTCAGGCGATTGGGCGTGACGTTATTACGTTGCATCTTTACTAAAAGCTGCAACTAGGAAGTGGAGCAGAGTAGGAGCAGCGAGGGACCGGGTCAGGTAAGTAAGTTCAGGAGCATATTTGGCATAAGTTAGTAATGCGAAACCTATGTTATTAGCAAAAAGTTGTTTTTTTTCTGAGTGGACATGCCCTTTAAGAACTAACCTTATAAGTACTAATCAACATAGATTTATAAGGAGTAGATTATGCCAAACAAAGTTGCTTGGTATTCATAAGGAAGTGAGTAAAGGTTCGTACACACGTGTGATCTTGGGTCCCGACCCGCGACGCACGATGTGTACAAACGTTCGTTTCGGTCGATAATCGGCCCATGTGTGTGGCCTTTATCGGCCAAAACGGACCGATAAAGGGCATCCGTTTCGGCCGATAAAGGGCATACACACGGGCCGATTATCTTCCGAAGAGAACGTTCGTACACATCATGCATTGCGGGTCGGGAACCGCGATCGCACACGTGTACGAACCTTAAGAATTTGGATTTTAGTGTAGAAGTAGATTTAGATATGGATTTGATACTCTGCAGCATTGGCTTATACTCGAGTATAAACCGAGTTTTTCAGGCTGTAAAATCAGCTTGAAAACTTGGACTCGGTTTATACTCAAGTCACTACTTACATTAGCACTCCGGCAGCCGCACAATCATTCCCGGTACTGGCGCGCCGGCCGACGTCACTGTCCGGCACCAATTAGTGGCATCAGCCGGCGCACTAGTACAGGGAATGAGCGTGCGAATGCCGGAATGGAGAGGACGCCTTACCTTCAATGCTGGCACACAGTCCCAACAGGAAGCCCCTGGATGGAGGAGAGCCCACAGTTCCTGGATGGAGGAGAGCCCACAGGTACAAACTGGGTGGGAGGGTGAGGGTGGGTGGCATTCAAGATGTTTGGAAACTACCACTCCCAGCTAATAAAGCATGCTGGGACTTGTAGTTTGCAAACATCTTGAATGTTTTTTTAGGTGAAATTGGGTGCCTCGGTTTATACTCTAGTATATACGATATGCTTTTATATTTTAAAAGCATACATTCTAAAATTGCACATAGGATTGGTGAGGAAATGTTACCCAGCCCTTTGGGCATTGCACAGGGGCAGGCCAACCTTCCACACTTCTGGTTATATCAGCAGGGCTGGGTTTAAAGTGGAATATATTTTAGAATATAAAGCTTTTAAAGAGAACTAACCAAAATATTAAGTTGTATAAGATATGGTAGCAATCCAGCTTTTACGATTTGCTGCCTTATCTAAAAAGGAAAGTGACCTTATTGGAAGTCATGTCCTACTTAGCCATTGGACCTATAAGTTGTGGACAGTGAAGTTTCAACATGAAGATAAATAAAATTGTTTGGATAGTTTAATGGAGCATTCTAAAGTCAAATTAATTATACCTGAATACATTAGAACTCGCCTCCCAAATGATCCCACAACATTCATTTAATTCTTCTGGAACCACCTTTCCCCCTCCTTATTTGTTGCTGACATATTATTGCAAAATGAATGGGACAGACAGGACTGTCAAGATAGTAAGTCTGTCACAAATAAGAACGGGCGGTTCCAGAAGAATAGATTGAATGTCATTAGTTCAATGTGTGGGCACCTCTTGGCTACAATGCAATTACCGTAACTCATTGCATAACACATTAATGTTTGTTATAAGGTCCCACGCACTCCTTATATATAAGTACTTGGTGGTGCTGTTTCCCTTAAACTGTTAACCACTAACAGTAGGGTACTTGTAATTATTCAAAAAGGTACTCTTGCAAGTGATGTATTTATTGTGACTATCTGGCGTGCACAACGTTTCGGGGGTCCTCCCCCCTATAACATCAATCAAAACACATTGATGTTATACGCTGATCAAGATACACTCCATTTATTTATTGTTAAAAGATTCTTGTACAAGTCATTCTAAATTGGGGAAAACCAGTCGGATGAATAACAAAACCTCAAGTCCAGATCTATTCTAACTAAATACCACTCATGTCCAAAACTGAATATTTGGGAAAATAAGGCAGTGATACATTTTTAAATATTCCTTGAAGCTGAATTAAGTGAGGGAAAAAAAAACTAGTTAATTGCTCGGCCACACTCGCGCGTTTTTTGTGCGTTCGCGCATGCGATCTTTCTTTAAAACAGAAACTGTGTGCGGCGCAGTGTGTCTGTGCCCTAAAAGAGGTAATAAAAGGAGATAACAGAATAGTGTAGTGGTCAAGAGAATGGGAGAGGAAGAGAAGGGGGGGGGGGGTAGGTAAGGGATGCCATGATGTCAAAAGTAATTTATTTTTACATCATAGCATCCCCTTATTATTTTTCCCTCCCTCTTCTCTCCCTACTATAGGGGCTATACAGCTCAAGGGAATATAGAACACAGGTGCAAATGGTAGATCTGTAGTGTATTTATACTATGTAAGTTTACGTTTACTGCTAAAAGTAAACTTAAAACTAATTGTACTGCACCAAATCCTCAACTCTTAAGGTATTGTCCTTAAGAGTTGAGTTAACTAGAATTAAAAAAAAAAAAAGAGTAATAATAATGTTGGCATTTCAGGCTGTTTTCAGAACACGTGGATTCCAAAATGTTTAAATGTCTAACTTTTACAAAATCCCTATTGTAGATCAGGAAAAAAAAAAAAGTTTATAACGTTAAAACTAGCTATACACTGAATTTACCTTGTGGTGTAAGTCTGTCCTCATCACTTTGTGGCATTACCTCTATAACATTGATGCCAAACCATCACAGGAACGTCAGAAGGTAAGAAGCACGGTTTAGTTAATGCCGTACAATAGCCAAATAAATATTAATATAATCTGTTACATATGTTAGGGATCCACAGTTAGGGAGTCCATAATTTATTAGAGCTCTTACTGAATACTCTATAAAATGAACCCAAATATTTGGGCATTGCAATTTCATAATGTTAGATTTTGTTGATTTGTTTTATTAGGGTCTTCACCCAAGAATTGTGACTGAAGGTTTTGAAGCAGCAAAGGTCAAAGCACTTAAAGTTTTGGATGAAGTTAAAGTATCTAAAGAAATTGATAGAGAAACTCTAATTAATGTGGCAAGAACGTCTCTCCGCACTAAGGTTCATGCCGAGTTAGCTGATGTCCTAACTGAAGTAAGTATATTGATTTGCATGGAATAATCATCATGCCTGGCGCAGCCATGGAACAATACTTTATTTATTATAATGACCACTTTTCTTTGCTGTAGTATTTTTAGGAGATACATTAAACCATTTTCTAAAGTTTTGCTGAGAAGGACTGGAATTCCTGTCACTGATAAAGGCCAACTAAAGTAGAAAGTTGCACTTGTAAAGGCTGTGCTTGCTACTGTTCCATTATGATATAAAAAACAAGTTCTATTTGTAGTATTCCCTCAGACTTAATATGTTTTTAATAACATTTTAATTTAATTGTATGGAAGTGACTTAATTATAGTCATTTAAATATGACATTTTTTTTTCTGTCTCAGGCTGTGGTGGACTCTGTTCTGGCCATCCGGCAAGTAGATGAGCCTATTGATTTATTTATGGTTGAAATTATGGAGATGAAACACAAAACAGAAAGTGATACAACGTAAGTTTAACCAGAGTTTTAGCTACATAAAAAAATAGTGCTATAAATGGATCATTCAATGCAAAAAAATCACTAAAACAAACTTAGACTTGGGACTTTCCATGGTATTTATTGCCAACAGATTATTTTTCAAGTCGTTCTGAATTGAGAAAGCCAGTTAGTTTAGTTCTTGAAGACGTTCGCGCTAGTCATCTAAGTACAGTTTATCTAATTCAATACAAAAGATATACTTCCTAGACATTCTTCTGCTCCCAACCCCCAACAACATATACATAAATCCTTTAAACTAAATTTCTAAATCCTAAAGTGAAAGCTTTTCTCACCAGAAAACCTATACATTCTTAGATACTTTTCTAGTAAGTTGCATTTACGTACACGTGAGAAGTAGATTGTGTGACTAAAGGTGGCCAAACATATATATACAGTTTTAATTACTTGACGCTCCTGCGTCATTTGATCGTTCCTGCCGGAACTGCCTCTCCCGTTCTTCTATGCGAACAACATGCGATCGCAAAATTATATTAATTTTGCGATTAAAAAATTCTATTAATTTTGCGATCACATGTCTGTCGTATAGAAGAATGGGAGAGGTGGTTCCGGCAGAATAGATCGAATGTAAGCTCTATGGGGCAGGGACCTCTTTCCTCATGTTACATGTTTCAAGCACTTGTAAATTCATGATGCACATACTTATTTATATATTTATGCATTTGTCCCCCTTATAGGGCTTTTTGTATCATATATTGTATAGTGCTGCCTCAATCAAGTGGTGCCATATAATAAAAAAAAAAAAAAAAATACATACATGCAGTCTTCAGAGCCTTGTGAGCATTTCTACACTATTCACTCTATGCACATATTTCTATCCAGATGTCTCCACACCAATATAAAAGTCCCCTGATAAGACTTTGAAAAATCAAGCTTCATAGTAACAAGCAACTTTCAGCCAGCTGCTGACAGCCTTCCAGGAATAATACACATTTATTGGCTGTTGGCTGATTATACTGACATTAGGGGTGGGGGGGTGTACAGAGTAAAAGATTAAAGTAGAACTAAAGTTAATGTGTACTCTGTTTGGTCCTCTGCGCCGATGGAAGTCGGAGATATACCAATCTATAAAAACCGGGAAGTGGAACGTATGATGTCATAATAACACAAAATTGCAGGGAAATGGCACCAAAACCCTATAAATCATGTAGGAACATATATAGAAGCATACAGACACTTGATGAAGCCGTGAAACGCGCTGAGACTATATTTAAAGGGTAATTGTGGTCTTGAATTCTTCCAAACTAGTAAGGATTATATAAAAAGCCTTCCATCATATCTTCAAAATAAAACCTAAATCACGTCTCTAGATAAAATCTGTAAGAAGTTATTGCTGGAAAGGTTCAGCCAGATTACAAGCTGTTCACATTGCTGAAAACAGGAAGTGTTCAAGCAGGAAGCCTGCATTAATAGGCTCCCTTTCTCAACTGTCATTTTTTTCTCCAGGTACTTCCGCATTAAGTCTTAACTGAGCATGCTTCTCCCCCGGGGCGGACGGGCGGGGCAGAGGTCAGGTGATGTTACTCAACCTACTGGAAGCAGGAAGTTTGAACATTCACCCCAATGTAATGTCTCACAGGCTCTAGCCAGAGATATGATTGTCGGCTCCTTTTAAAGGAAACACTGCAGGCTTTCATTTAACCCTAACTCGTTTTGAGACCACAGTTTAAAGGCCATTAGACCTAGAGCTGTCCCAACAAGTGCTGCTTAGACTCTGAGAAATCCCAAAGGGAGTTTGGCTTGAATTTTAAACTGCTTTTAACTTTATAGTGAACTAAACCAACTTTTACTACTCTAATAAATGGTATTAATTTAAATTAATTCCCCTGCAGAACTGGATAAGATAACTAGGTGTGGCTAGACCGTAAACATACACATAGACGTCACATAGTTCATATACTCCATTAATTAATCCATTTACTTGCCCCCTAACGAGCTTCACCACTATAACAAAACAGGGTCTTTCATCTCTCCTATCCAGGACACGCCTCACCACCTGCCCCCTCGACCCCATTCCCTCTCATCTTCCTTCATTCCAGTCCTAACCTCTCTCTTTAACTTGTCCCTATTCACTGGTATTTTTCCCTCTATATTTAAACATGCCGTTGTATCCCCTATACATAAAAAACCCTCCCTTGACCTGTCTGCTCTTTCCAGCTACCGGCCTGTCTCCCTTCTTCCTTTTGCTTCTAAACTATTGGAATGACATGTCTATGCTGACCTGGTTAATCACCTGTCTGCTAACTCTCTCTTTGACCACCTCCAGTCAGGCTTCCGCCCTAACCACTCCATGGAAACTGCCCTCACAAAAGTGACCAATGATTTACTTAGTGCTAAAATCAATGGTCACTACTCTTTGCTCATTCTTCTTGATCTGTCCTTTGCTTTTGATACAGTTGATCTTTCTTGGCTATCCTCCTATGTCTCTGGTAGGATCTTTAGTGTTTTTCACTCTGAAATTAGCTCCACTCCTCACCCCCTCCCTGTGGGGGTCCCGCAAGGCACTGTACCATCTACACCCAACTCATTATTTGGACATGCGGACAATACCCAAATTTACATCTCTGCCCCAGATCTCCCTACACTGATAACCCAGGTCCCAGACTGTCTTCATGCCATCTCTGCTTCCTCAAACTAAACATGGACAAGACTGAACTTGTCCTTTTCCCACCCTCACAATCTGTTCCCCTCCCTAGCCTTACTATTAATATTAACAACACACCCATATCCCCATGTCTGCTGCCTGGGAATAACGCTAGATTCCGATCTTTCCTTCAAACCTCATGTCCGTTCACTTGCCAACTGTCCTGTTGGCTCCAACTCAAAAACATCTCCCTTCCTCTCGCAGGAAGCTACAAAAATCTCTAGTCCATGCCCTAATCATATCCTGGGACTACTGCAACACACTCCTGTGTGGTTTACCAAACAACCGCCTGGCACCGCTTCAATCCATTCTCAACTCTGCTGCCCAGCTCATTCATTTCTCTTCTCGCTTCTCCTCTGTCAGTCCCTCCACTGGTTGCCCATCACGCAAAGGATCCAGTTCAAACTGCTTACCTTATCCTATAAAGCACTATCCAACACAGCCCCTCCATATATCTCAAAGCTGATCCAGCGATACCGTTCCCAGGCACAACCTCCGCTCTGCAAACGATACCCTCCTCTCATCCACTCTGGTCACCTCTTCCCATGCCCGCATTCAGGACTTTGCTCGTGCTGCCCCTCTGCTCTGGAACTCCCTTCCTCCTTCTGTCCTTCACTCACCATCCCTTAACACCTTCAAACCTAACCTTAAAACCCACCTCTCTATTTTAGGCAAGCATATAACCTTATTACCCAATATGATCCAACCCACCTTTCACGCTTCATTTCCACTCTATTTACAGCCTACCGATTCCTGCAACCTAATGTCTCACCCCCATATCCTCTAGTCTGTAAGCTCTTTGCGCAGGGTCCTCTCTCCTATTGTATCACGGTATTGCTGTAAGAAACTCCTCACTCTCTTGTGTATGTAATATGTATGACTTTGTATAACATGCATTACCCTGTATGTAATGTATGACTGTCATTTTAAATCAATAATAATAATTTAAGGCAAGGAAACAAATAGAATTTGTTAGACCAAGCTGTAGCATGTTACTTCAGTAGCATAGAACTGGGCATGTTAAAACACAATGGTCAGTATATGCATAGAAATACAGGAATGCTGGGAAATAAAACAAACCTACCGTTAGGGCTAGGCCACACAAATGCGTTTTTCGCGTGTTTGCACAGACGTTTTGCGATTGCGCCCACAATTTTTTCCCGTATGAGATTGCGCATGCGTTAACCGTTTTTGGTGCGTTAACGCATGCGTTTCCATAATGGAAAAATGCAAAATCACATACGCAAAATGCACGAGAATCGTGCACAATCGCATGCGATTGTGTGCAGGATTTGGTCCGTTGTGGCCTTGGCCTCAGTAAGGTAAATTTCCAAGCACCCACAACATGAGGTGAGACACCTATTCCTGTTTTTTTATCGAGGTGCTCTAGTTTAAGTTTCTAAATGAGCCTGTTTTCTTTGTATTATCTCTAGAAGCTCAGCATACTAATGCTCTACTTTTAAAACTCTGCACATAAGGTTCCAAATTCTAATATTCATAAATTCATTAAAAGCAAATTTTGCAGTGTTTTTATTTTATTTGCTTATCGGCTTCAATAGAGCAAGGCTACAGCTTCCTTATTTTTATGTCTACCTACATGTAAAGTGAAATGCAGCCACTAAAGCCTCATACTAAAAGATCCATGAATGTCAAGGCCTTTACCTGTCATATGCAATCTCACACTTTATCCTAAAATATAAACAATTGGTTAAAGACCATGTTTTTAACTAATTTGATATCCTGTATCATCTGTTTCATATTATTTGCATCAGTTATCCATGGTTCCTATATAGCATAGAAATTCATCAGTTTATCCTGTAGGGTAGCCGTGAGATTCATTCTTATATACCATATGCTATTTAATACCTCATTCAGTGAGGGACGTGGACCTTTCCAACGGGATGCTAATATGAGTCTCGTTGCAGTGCATACAATTCGTATAAAGATATAGGTATTGCTGTGAAGTTCTTTTATTGGTACATTGAGAAGAGCTTCCCAAGAGCCTAGTTTTTATAGGTTGTTGTTTTTGTAGCTGAGAGAACCAATCTTGGCATTCCTGCCAGAGTTTCTGTATTTCTGGTCCTTTATTTTAACATTTAAATTCCTATGTAAGTGCTGTTTGTATCTGGAAAATTAAAATAATAGTTTGGTTTTCCTTGAAGGTTAATACGTGGTCTTGTCTTAGACCATGGAGCTCGTCACCCAGACATGAAGAAGAGAATTGAAGATGCCTTCATCCTCACTTGTAACGTATCTCTGGAATATGAAAAAACGTATGTATCTCTTTATATTGTATTCCTTGGCTTGGGATATAGTACTTGTGTAACTAGCAAACTCTTTATTTTAGATTTTCTTGTGTTTTAGGGATTGTTGCCCTGTTGCATGACCTAGTGTTTAATATTCAAAGCAGGAGTTTGTACATTTGTGAGGCCATCTGTCTCCTGGGGTTGCATAACATGATTGTATTGATTGTACCATCCAGACACTTGCTATCACAGTTTATGACTGAATGCTAATCCCTAGTCTCTTCTGAGCATGCCTCTTGCTCATTACCAGCTCACTAAATTGCTGAAGGGGGTCACGAACAAATCATAAATAATACACTGTTCCAGGAGCATACCAGTCATAAACTAACTGGTATTATGTGGATAGAATTGTCCTTTTTATTCCTCCACATGCTAACATTAAGGCCTGCAGATTACAAGATTTATTTTTTTTGAAAAATTGCCTTTTACTGCATTGTATGACCTTGGGGTGAATTTAATAATTTGATGGGATGTCCAGTCGTAATTGGTTTCCACTGTAGAATGATCTCCTTTCCCAGATTGATGGACAACAACAACAACCAAAAAATCTTTAAGATCATTGCTGCTGTCTTTTTTTCTTCTTTGCTAGTCAGGAACATTCAGATGTTTGCCAACCCAATGCTAACTGCAAAACTTTTTAAAGGTGGCTACACTAGCTTATTAATAAAGTACATACAATTGGTAGCACCTGGTTGTAAATTACTGTCCTTTTATGGAAGCGGTAAAGGTGTGTGGAGTTATTTAAGTAATATTTACATTAAATGCTGTTGCCGTATGTAAGTAAATAAATTGGAAAAAAAAATGCAAATTGTTGTGTGAATTTGTTATACCTTGAAGCTAGATTGAAAATATATTAGAACATGGTAAGGACCATATTTTATTTTAATACCTAAGGGCTAGGCCCCAGTAGGCAGCACGCAAGAATTGTGCGGCGCAGTGAAAACGCAATGTTGCGCGATTCATTTAAACTACAATTGCTTTGATGTTACCCTATTGCAACGCATGCGATGCGCACCAAAATGGTGATTGCATGCGCAGTAATGGGGCCACCCTCTTCTATTAGTGAGCGCTGCACCATCACAGCACACATCTGTAATGGTGGGGCGTAGCCCTAAATCCTTAGAATAGAGAGTGTAGACACTGCATTTAATGTCTGCTTTGTGGGGAGTATATTTTGTTTATAACAGTAAAAATATCTTTATTGCTGGTTACTGCAAGTTTTTTTTTTTTTTTTTCCCCAGAGAGGTGAATTCTGGGTTCTTCTACAAAAGTGCTGATGAGCGTGAAAAGCTGGTTAAAGCAGAGCGGAAGTTCATAGAAGAGCGGGTGAATAAAATCATAGCCTTGAAGCGGAAGGTGTGTGGTGATACGAATAAAGGTTTCATTGTAATTAATCAAAAGGTGAGTTTGTTTTTTTTTTTTTTTTTTTTTGGTTTTGCAATTAAAGCGAGAATGTTTTGTGATACCTTTCTATAAGACTATGGAACGTGACATTGTGAAACAATCCCTTGGTATATCACTTGCCTAAGCCATCATCTAGTACAGGCATGAATGTTTTTTTTTTTTTTTTTTTTTTTTTTGTAGTGACCCATATTATGCAGTACACATTGTCTGTAAGAAGCAAGTGGTAACACATTACCATCTGTATTTTGTAGTGGAATATTTTACATGCACGGAGAACACCCAAGTGTGCTCTGTAGCTCCCTTGGTTATAATTCTGTGCCATAAAGTAGCCTGTTCTTTCCTCTGCATTTAGAGATTTTTATTTTTAATTCTCTTGATTGTATTCAGAAGAACAGTACAATGTGTTCACGTCTTCACTTTGTTAAAGTGCATGTCCACCACCTCCAACGGAAATTCGCCCAATGTTGGGCACACTGTGTAGTGTTAAATGCCCCTTACCGATCTCTTGCATGACTCAATACAGTCCAGGAATCCGAATAGTAGGAGCCTTTCCCTGGTGCAATCCATTTCTGCCTGTAACTTGATTTCTAGGGGTTTCTGGCATGTGCATGTTAAGTAGGACATGGACAGGCTACATAATAGTGATTGAACAGCTCTGGCAAAATGAAGTGTTAGAAAACCTCAGAGTTCTTTCTCCAAATACAGAGGGAAAAATATTTGAAAAATTTAGTTGAAGGTGAAACCTGTATTAAATTGCAAGAAACTCTGTGGTGTTGTGGAAAAAAATTTGCTTTTTATTTTAGGGTATCGATCCATTTTCCTTGGATGCGCTTGCCAAAGAAGGGATTGCAGCACTTCGTAGAGCAAAGAGAAGGAATATGGAGAGGTTAGTAAGCCATAACTCGAAAAGCCCAGAGCTCTTAATATTAAATCTCTATAAAGTAAACTTGTGTGGGTGTAATGAATTTAACTTTCTTTAGACTGACTCTGGCTTGTGGTGGCAACGCCATGAATTCTGTTGATGACCTCACACCAGAATGCCTAGGACATGCTGGACTTGTATATGAATACACCATGGTAAGTAAGGGTTTCTTGGACACACTGCCACCAATGCTAATGTTAAAACCAATTTAAAAACAGACAACACCAGGGAGCCAGGGCAACCGCCTCACAAATAAGCTTTATTCCAGACCTCAGCATGACATGTTTCGAAAAATACTATACTTTATCCTTCTTTAGGTGCTATTTAAAATTAACTACTCCCCTTTCCCTTAATTATACCACCAATCTGTGACCTCCTCCTTAAAACACATATAACATCACCATCTCCACCTTGTGGCCAGGTGTATCAATCCATCCAAATCAAAAGTATGAAAACAGTGGTTACCAATTATGCTAAACATTCAGGGTTATTCATTAAAAGTTCTTATTAAAATTGGTGCTATTTTTGCCACACCCAATCAGATGTTATTATTTAACAGTTGGAAGCTAACATCTGATTATTTGGGGCAAAAGTCGTACCATTTTTAACTAAGAATTTTTATTGATTCTCCCTGAATGTTTCCAAAAAAAAAAAAAGGTACTCTGATATAATAGTGTGGTACTCTGATATAATAGTGTTCTATCCATTTTATTCATCCCAGTTATCATTGTACTGTTTTTTTTGTTTTTTTTTGTTAATCTGTTATAGATTAAGATGACGTAAAGTATTTTTTTCAGTATACATACACTTTAAAAGGAACTACCTCTTGTATATATGAATATATACAAGACGTAGTTACAGATAACATTTAAAGGACAACTCCACCCTCATAAGAAGATCTTTTAGAAAGAATGGCCTCTTTAAAATATGTTGATATATCCTACTTTGTCCTATGAATTCATTACTGTATGCCTGCTATGCTTCTGGATGCCTCATGAAAACTGAGCAATTTAGAAACCTGTACTGAGCCTGGGCATGCTCAGAAGAGGGATTAACCTTCAGTCATTGGCTGTGATTTCAACTGACAAATCCATAACTGACACTTGCTATCTGGAAGAACCAGGAAGCAGAAACAGGGGCAACAGGACATTGTGCACGTGTGCAGGATCACGTTATTGTCTGTTACAATTTAGGGTTTTGGGGGGTGATTTACCTGTATGTAAGTTTTCATTTTAGGGCTGGACTTGCCCTTTAAATAGCACCTGGGGAGGGGTAAGCTATATCCAAAACATGTCGTGCTGAGGTCTGGAATAAAGCATATTTGTGAGGCCTAGTGTCATCTGTTTTTAAATTGGAATTGTTGTTTAAGTGGGGGGAGCAGTCCCACTGACATCAGTTGAGAGCCTTAATCTGTGCTAGTTCATGAACTGTGTGTTTTATGGGTAATGTTAAAACATTGATATTTTTATCGGTAACTTCTTGGCGCACTCAGGGAGATTCAATAAAAACTCTTACCATTAAAATGGTGCTAATTTTGCCCTAACCGATCGGATGTTTTTTACCAATTGAAAGCTAACATCTGATTAGTTTATGCAAAATTAGCACCATTTTAAAAAACTGATAAAAACTTTTATTGAATCTCCCTGTATGTTTTTAGAGTAATTTTAAATTGTTTTAAATGACTGTAAAAATGCTTATTCTGCCAAAATCTGGGGACGTTAAGCGCAAATACATATTCTTTTAACAAAAACAGTATTTTCACTTTGCAATGATCATTATCTGTCATCCAGCATTTCGTCTGTCCATAAATGATTTCCAAAATACTGACTTTGCATGACACCCCAATAATTAGAGAATGAAGGGCAAGATCATAACAGACATAAGTTGCTCAGTAGAGATCTAAGCATGTTTGACTCATCCAACAGCTGTTAAAAACATAAGGAATTGTGCATCCTGGCGAAAAAGGAATGTTGCAGTACCTGAAATGGCAGCTCACTGCTGATAATGGCAAAAGTTAATATGTAGAATGACTAGGCCATTTTATCTTCCAAAGAATATAAAGCACATTTTCCACTGAACTCATTTGACTCATTTGCAGTAATAGATCACTAAATATAAAAAAAATCTTAGATGCTGTTTTGTAGCTTGTGCTACAATACCGTAATCATTTACTCTTATTCAATCAAATCTGAAAAATGATTTTGCATCCGTGTTTTGGCTAATATTCAATATTATGGATTTGGTATACCTTTCAAAATTTAATAACTTCCTGGTTTAAACTTTCTAGGGTGAAGAAAAATTCACTTTCATAGAGCAGTGCAGCAATCCACGTTCAGTGACACTGCTAATCAAGGGGCCAAATAAGCACACTCTAACACAAATCAAAGATGCAATTAGAGATGGACTTCGAGCTGTCAAAAATGCAATTGAAGATGGTAAGGAGCAATCTTGCATGTTTTATTGAGATGCATATAGTCTTGTGAACAAGATTCCATATTTTTAAATGAATAATGTATCGCTTTGATTTGTGTTCAATTGAATGTTAACAATTTCTTTATCTGATACAGTAGACTTATAGTATATATTTCTTTTAATTCCCTGTGAAAGGTTGTGTGGTCCCAGGTGCAGGCGCATTAGAGGTGGCAATTGCTGATGCTCTTGTGAAGCACAAACCTAATGTAAAAGGACGAGCCCAACTTGGTGTTCAGGCTTTTGCTGATGCACTGCTCATCATTCCTAAGGTATGATAATATAAAAAAATATGGCGGTTGATGGTCTTTCTGTAAATACTGAAATTCAGCTTAAGATTCCCACACACGTGCGATCGCAGGTGCCGACCTGCGACGTACGATGTGCACGAACGGGTGTTGTGGACGATAATCATGCTGTGTATATAGGCACTTTATCGGCTGAAATGGCTGCTTGTTCAAAGATCCACCCGGTCAGTCAAGCAACGATCGCACGTGTGATCCCCCATGATCGCACATGTGTACAAATCTTTAGTTTCCCTGCGCAAGAAGCCTATAAAATCTCTTAAATTTGTGTACAACTGTGTAATGTCACTGCTTGTTTTTTTCATTTAACTTTTTTTTTTTTTTTTTTTTTTTTAAATAGGTCCTTGCCCAAAACTCTGGGTATGACCCCCAGGAGACACTTGTAAAACTTCAGACAGAATATGCAGAATCTGGCCAGCTTATTGGTGTAGATTTAAATACAGGTAATCTTTGAACCTTTTAAGTAGTGCACATTTATTCCATGGAATTTGCTATACTAATTTAACAAGAAAATGACCGTGAAATATACAAAGCATAGAGAACACCCAAGTGTGCTTTGTAGCTCCCTTGGCCTTTAAGTCTGTGCTAGATTAACGTTTGTATTTCCCTCTACGTTGGAAATATAATTTACTTTTACACGTATTCAGAAATACAGCACAAAATGTCTCGCTCACTTCTCCTAGAGAAATATAGATTTTGGATGTTGCTTTATGGGAGGGTTTACCTACATCCCCCTCCATATTTTTTTTTGTCTGTAAACTTTCATGAAACATTTTTCTAAACTTAATAAAAATATTAATCTTAACATTTTACTGTTTTCCTAGGTGAACCAATGGTTTCCTCTGAAGCAGGAATTTGGGACAACTACAGTGTTAAAAAACAGTTACTTCATTCTTGGTAACAAACTTCTATATTCTTATACAATGCTTTTATTTTTTGCTGTAGATTATATTAATTGGGCCTGCTTGCTTTGGGTTACACATGTAGTAAAGCAATAATTTTAGAACTTGGAAAGAAGCAAGAATTTTTTTTTTAAATATCCATATATGTGAAACCTTAAGGCTTTTACAGTACCACTATAGTATATTGTATTGTTTATGTGTAACCTTTCAAATGTAAACAAATGATGTTTACTTTGGTTTTTAAATGTTAAGGTAATCTGATTAAATGATTGCTCATTGCGGTAGTAGTTTCTTTATGGTCATTTCTGTGTTTTGTTTACAGTACTGTGATCGCAAGCAATATCCTGTTGGTGGATGAGATCATGCGAGCAGGAATGTCTTCTCTTAAAGGATGAATCTAGCCACTTTTATTAATTTTTCTTACTGTTAAATTTGGGAGTTGTCTTAACATGTTATTAGCTTTGCTCCCCATTTGAGTTGCCCAAGTTGCTGAACAAACACAGTTTAAAACAATGTCATCTAACATTTTATTTATTATTTTTTTTATGTCACCGATGAGTACAAGTAGACTGCAGTCTATGTACATAATAAAAAAACACTGCTCTTCATCCTTGGTTGTGTTTCTCTTTTGGCCTTTGAAAAGGAATACTTTTCCTTATGTGGGGAAAGGGAGTATAGATTTTAGTGGTGGGTATGGACATTACCAAATGGTAATGAGTGAAAAAAATAACATAACATCCTTTTCCACACTGAAATAGTCTGTTAAATGGAAACAAATAGAACAGTTACCGTTTATACTAGAGTATAAACCAAATTTTTTTAACCTTTAAAATCATCTTGAAAGGGGAAAAAATGATCTTTAAGTGTTCAGGCTGCACAGAAAGGTATGCAAGGCACATCTGTGTATTAAACTTTCTATGGGGCTGCCTATGGGAGAAAGTCAAGCAGTTTACTAGTTTAGCAGTTAAAAGTACCTTGGTTTATACTCAAGTATATAGGCCAGAAAAAAGTGATTGAATATAAAACTTGCTTTAAAATCTTAAATGTGCAGGAAGTAGAAAGATAGATATAATCCAAATGTCAATTGGAGTTCCAGTGTTAGTAGTGAATTTTATCATTTTTAGACATAATTTAAACTTTAGTGACAATTTGTGCGGGTTATCCCTTTAAATTTTTATTTTGCAATTCCATTTTGTTGGAAGAACACAGCAAAAAAAATTTACACCTTTGCCTTAGAGATACAATGGGTATTGAGTTATATATTTTTGTAAGATTTTTAGATAAAGCTTAAAATGTATTAATTACAGAACCACATACAGGCATTGAAGGCTGATCCCTTGTATGATTTGCCAACTATGCAGCCACTGCACATTAATACAATTAAAAGGGAATCCTTTTATGTCTCAAACCTGTCAAATACTTGTACAATTGACATGTTTGTCAATGAAAAGTGAACATGGATCGGCACCGATATTGAAAGATGGGGGGGGGGGAGATAGCAAGGCATATGCAAGTGTTAGGAACTGTAAAATAAACAAGATGCCCAGTAGCCACCGGGAGCTCCCAGGACTTGACAAACGGAGGACAAAATAATTAATAAATCAGAATGATTTAGGGGCAAATGCTCCATTATGAACATCTAAATTTTTTTTTTTTTTTTTAATAACCGTTCCTTTAAGTAGATATCCTGTAATTCTTTCTATATGAGCCTCCATATATCCCACCACTGTTGGGGGACCATGCACACACTTGAACATTTGAAATAAACATCAAACAAAAAATGGTTTATTGTTTAAAAATCTTAAATGCAAAACCTTTCTTAACATGATGACCTAATTCTGTAACAGACTTTTTATTGGGCGGGAATATACAGTAGATAACAGCCTTTTCTCATTTTAACAGTGGATGTTTTTACCTTCCATTCCAGTGAAAGCTGAAGTGCAAATGGCAAACTGAAAAAATTAAAGCTTTACTGGTAAAGTGGTAAGGGGAAGACAGCTGGCTTTCATTTGCGTTCAAGTTTAAAAGTTGTAAATTTGTGCAATTCATCATGTGAAAAACTGTTGATCTGGCTTTTTTTTTCCATCTAAGGCTTGGGTACACATGGGCAGACTTTTTGGGCCAATCGAAAGATAATTCTATGTATCGGTCTGGCCAAAAAATCTGCTGCTTTCATCTGCAGCCAGACGATCCGGACAAACGGGTAATAGGATGTGTTGGTAAATCATGGCTGATCTTAGGGTTTCCCTATGGGACTGCACAAATTGTCGGCCGCGACCAAATCCGTTACCCTCTTTATTTAAGTAACAATGAACCAATTAATAATGCATGCATGAATTGTGATCTGGCCACGTATGCCTTTCTTTGCTGAGATTAGCTGATCCACACTTTATTGTGTGTTCACCTATATTAAATGTATGAAAGACCTAATCAAAAGTTTTGTTACAATGATTTTTCTCTCCATTCTGCCTTATAGGACCATATTTATAAAGGCACAGTATGGCTTGCTGCTTTTTTTTTTACATTCGTAAAAGTTACAACCACAGCCATATATTTACGGCCTCCATCGTAATTTACCAATAACGCATGATATCGCTAATTTGTGACACTTTGCTTTTGTAAATATGCCCCACAGTGACTAAATTTCCATGTTTTTCCACTTGAGAAAGTGATGTCAGTTGTGTTCAGTGACTATGGCAACCAAACTAAACTGAAAAAATTATTATACAATATGGAGACCAAGAGCAAATTGTCTAGCAATAACTATAATAGTAAATTTAAAGAACAATCCCTTAATGGATAGGTCCCACTGCAGTGAATTAGATTGCGTTTTGTGCATCACAAACTAATGGACACTTAATGTAGCTGGCCCTACTGGCTGCTTTGCATTCTAGTCCAGGTTAAGGAATATTCTATAAATCACAAATTGCGTTTCTTGTGCATTGCAGTGGGACCTTCGCCTTAAACACTGGCAACCCAACCACTGTAAACACGCGAGACTATGAAGGAAACTGGTTACTTGGGAATCAGAATAAAATGTGCAGCAATGACAGCATGTGCACAACATACTAAGCATATGTAAAATAACTGATTATATTGTCCCACTAACACAAATAACTTGCCATGAAAAATGTATGTATAAATTATTTGAACAATAGTTTACTTACCAAGGGAAATCACTTGGAATAAAGTTTAAATTCTTAAGTCCTGATGCACTTATTATAACTACGTACATTGCAGAAAATAAATATTACTTAGTAGTGCATTAGAAGTTTGGCAGTTCAAAATTTGAACCCTAGGCTTAACACCCCCGCCCCCCCCATTTATGCAATACTTGCCTTTCTACCTGGCACTCCTATTGTTTGTTGAAGTTAGATGGTCCTTCACAGCACTGTACATCTCTTCTGGGTTCGGCCTGTAGTCAAGGCCATTTATGCAACTGCCAATGCCTTGTGATGACTGCCTGAGCTCCCACAGCTGTAAAGGAGACATCTGTGGTAAGAGGCAGGCAGACTTCAAGGTAAGGTATCTGATGTTGTAAGCGCCAGGGAGAAAAGCAAGTATTGTACAAACGGGGTTTAGGGGGTGTGTTAAGCCTAGAGTTGAAAGTGTTTGGTGGGGGACTAATATAGAAACATTTAGACCTATTCCTAAGAACAAAACTCTTGGTCAATAAGCAAGGTACATCTTATTGGATTCTTACTATGGTCATATGCATGATTCAGCAATCGTACCAGTACGCCAGCTGCTAGGTACAACTGTGAAATCTAAGTATGCCGTGTTTTGAATTGGCTACTATTCCAATATTCTATAATACCCTAAAATCCTACAGCTGTTACTCTGAAAAATAGTTCATATGTTGGAACGTAAACCCTGCATATATAAGAGATTAATGCTTTCACTGTAATATGGTTATTGCTTGTATTTACATAGGACAGAGGTAGTTATCTGCTGCTCCATATACATTTTCTACAAGGTCACCAAATTTTTAACCTTTATCTGCAATTTAGCTTTAGGCTGGGTCCTGATAAACTGACAGAATATTCTCAAGGTTTTGCCTACCTATGTATCTGTACATTTAATTTACGTCTGTGTAGGGCAGTCTGACTTAAAATAAGTAAAACTAATCTTTCTATTTTCATTGTTGTTAACTTTGTCAACAAAGCCAACCAGCCATATTACAGGTAACAAAGAGCTATGTTGGTGCTTGCTACTTCAACTAAAGCTAATTACTGATATTAATTGTCATATATAAATATACAAAATATGCCTCTGATCATTTGTCTTCTAGCTTTACTGGTGTTTGGAGTGATAACCGTAGCAATACAATTATAGATTTTGCACATATACAGTGTGATGCACAGAGCCATTATCACTATTAATGTAAGTGCATTACAAAACCTACATAGCTTTTGTTGGATATAAGCTGCAACAGCTGTCACTATTGCTATATTACGAAGTTTATGGTGGCCACATGGGTACAATTTAAGAAATGCACACAGCCCTTGAATGATGAATTAATTGTTTATGTATGTGTGCTTGGTTGGTTATCATCTATTGATCCACTGGGTTGGATTACCAATGAGTGAAAGGCCATACACATATGCTGGTGGTCACGTTAAAACCTTTTTTTTACATCAGTTAGGCTGAGGCCACACTATGACGGACGGCAATGTGTATGAAAAGTGTGCGTTACTGTCTTTTTGCACTGCGAACCACAAAAATAAATGGTGATCGTATGAATGTGGCCATCCACATTGGAATGCACTGAGCTGCAATTCTCAGACGCTAGCGGACACAAGTACCTCCTAAACTGTTTAGTTAAAGCCAAGATAGATACAATTCCCTTTTTGCCATTATTTTAAAACTAAAGTAAAAATTAGCCACACATTCTAAACTGGATTAGATTGCTGATCATTAATTGATCACAAAGTTGATAATTGCTATGGGTAATCATATATTTTATGCTAAAGGGGGGGGGGGAAGTCTATAAAATGCAATTGAAATGTGGAATTGGATGGGTTTTTAATGACTGCAGGAGAAATAAAGAAGTGCAAATCTCCCGTTCCGGATGTACCAGAGGCTGTGCGACCGGCATGCAATATTAGCTGCTATTAAATACTTACGCACAACCTGGTAAATTGATTTGTGACGGCTGCGCGATTGCCTCAGTACTCATGCAACCGGCGCTAAGCGAGGCTTACTGTCACGCTAACCAATCGTAAATTGGCTAGCGTGACATTAAGGGCCCTGCTGGTCTTATAGTGATATATTGTACCCAAGAGATTTTACAATGTATTGACTTTAGCTAAATGTATTGGTCTGGACCAATGGCATTTATTTCGCAATAGAAAACTATTGTAGTGAAATGAGGGTATTATAAATATTTTAACTGGGGATACTCAAAATGTGAAATGTCCTTTAAGCAGCCAGTCACACTTAAGTCCTTTACAGTGCCACATGATGACTTATAAATAAATATACAGAGAGATAATCCCAATGATACTCTGAACTGCCATAAAAAAAAAAATGTAACCTTCAAGGAAGCACATCAGCTCAATACATCATTTAAGTGGTTACGAATCAATCCTGTGCAGGGATTGTGCATAGGGATATGAAAAATCCATATAGTTGCCAAGCCTCTAATCATTTATAAAAAGGGACTAACAATTCACTGAAACACATTTTTTCTTGATATCGTGCATCTAGTCTTTGTTGAGGTCTTCCAGATAAAGGTTTGCCATTCTTTCCTACAGAGGCACAATCTGGTCACTGAGTGCATTACTGAAGAGGTGAGCTCTTCAAGGGTATCATTATTCTGGATTCCATTTCCTGGATAAGTGGAACTGAAAAACAGGCACAGCAATTAAAGAAGGAAAGATAGCTGCAGCCGCCTTTTATCAATATCATTTGGAAAAACCAAAAAAAGAAGTTGGTTAAAAACCATTTACCCAATACTGTCTATTACTTACTGGATATATTGCTGCAGGAGACAGGCAATTCTACTAACACATAGTTGTCCCAGGCAAGTGCAAATGCTGGAGTTTTGACTGACACAGTCCAATATTTCTGGGCGATTAAACACTCAGGCCAATATTTTGGCCCAACTGCCTAATCGGACAAAAATACTGGACCATTATATAGCCCTAACTATAGCTGTCAAACTCCCGTGTGTAATTTCAGATTGTCCTGGTTGTTTATTTTATTTTTTTTAATCAAAATCTGTTGGTAGAAACACGTTGGTAAATCATTCAATCCTATAGTTTTTTATATCGGTAGATTAGACATATATATATGTCTTAACAGACAATTAATTACCGACCATTAGACTACCAATCGGTAAATTGATCTGTACATCTGTGTTTGGGAATATCAAGCCTTAGTTGGCATATGTGTACCAGCCTGTGATTAGCTCGGCAGCATGTCATAGCTGCTAGAGGCTCTGACAACTGTTTAATTTTTTGTCCAGCAAACCTGCAGGGACATATACTTTCCATATGGCAACTTATATTCTTTGCATAACTCTGAAATGGCCAAAACTTAACTAATCTAATTTGTTAATGTAATTATTGTAATGATTGGATTAAACTATTTTTGCTGTGTCACGGAGATTCTCTTTCAGTTAGATTTATATACATTTATAATTACACACACAGCAATGATGAGGCTTCCTTCAACTCGTGTAATGACATCATTGCTGTGCAGAGAAAGAAAGCAGAAACTTTTACTCAATAGAGAAGATGAGATTTATTTACATTTTTCAAAAAGTGACCAAAAATTAACATTAATTAAAGGGTATGTCCATCCCCCCCCAAAAAAAACTTTATATATTTTCTTAACAACCCCCCAAAACCTCAACCTCGTGAGGTTTTTAACTTTCGAAGATGCAGCTAACAGTAATTCTCTTCTTAGCCAATTACAGGAGACTATGCTGGTCTGGCCCCTTTTACTTACTTCCATACATGGAAAAGGCACAGAAGCAAGCAGAAGCACACAGAGAGAAAGTAAGTACTGTTAGCAGCATCTAAGAAAGTTAAAAACCTCGTGAGGTTGAGTTTTTTGTTAAAAAAATATAAAGTTTTATTTTATTTTTTTTTGGGGTGGGGTGGACATGCCCTTTTTCATTTCCCCAGTCACCTACAGGACAAAATAACTTAATGCAGGGAAATCTAGCAGACCAATAATTCCCTTTGGCTCATGTGATAGATTACCAGATAACTTACCAGCTGTTACCAACAATACATACAATACATTTTTTCTGCAAATAAACTGATTTACTGGCCAAACTGATCGCTGAGTATAATCTTGAGTGGCCAATTTTGCACATTTAAAAGGAGTAGCTTATAAGCGAACTGAAACGTATTTGACAAGATCCCCACTCTTACCTGTATAGTAGACACATTCATCCCAGCCATCTTTCTGCCATGCTGAATTTCTGATATCATCCCTAGTCTGCAGGTCTGTATAAGCTAGGATAAAGAATATACACATAGAATGTTATGGGAGAGTGCACTGCTCAGTTAATGGCCGCGTAGATCACTGAAATTCAGTGGTGCCCTATAGGGATATAACACATGCTACAAACAAATTGAATGGGACACAAGGGTTCCCATTATAAAAAAGATCCCTAAATTAAGGCACACAACTACATATGGCTTAAAAATTCTAACAACGTTTATTGGTGATCACATACAAAATATCGTCCGTATCATAAATAAGTGTCTATCCCTATCGTACCCCTATCCACTATAGAATCAACAGTATACTTAGACATAAAAACTAAACCAACACCCAGCCAGGCGTCCCTGGCTATAGCTGTGTAGGCTGAGTCCACTCCTCTACTGATCAGTCCCAACAAACATAGATGTTAACACAAACTAGGTTCCAGCATATGGGTAGTGTATACAGTACTTACGGACCACACCTCAGACGGACCACACTCTTCACCCGCGTCTATCACTTTAGTCTCTTTCAATTTCCTCCATGCCTGACATGTTGTTTCCAATGCGTTAAGTCATGAACCGATCTTACTGTAGCTCGCGGACTCCTTCCTCCTTCAGCATACCGACACGTGTTTCGCCCTTCACTCGTCACTTCCGGGCTTCATCAGGGTCCCTGAAGAAGCCCGGAAGTCCGACCTCTTTCCTGGCTTCTCACGCTAAGTCCCGTGGTCCGTAAGTACTGTATACACTACCCATATGCTGGAACCTAGTTTGTGTTAACATCTATGTTTGTCGGGACTGATCAGTAGAGGAGTGGACTCAGCCTACACAGCTATAGCCAGGGACGCCTGGCTGGGTGTTGGTTTAGTTTTTATGTCTAAGTATACTGTTGATTCTATAGTGGATTAGTGGATAGGGGTACGATAGGGATAGACACTTATTTATGATACGGAGGATATTTTGTATGTGATCACCAATAAACGTTGTTAGAATTTTTAAGCCATATGTAGTTGTGTGCCTTAATTTAGGGATCTTTTTTATAATGGGAACCCTTGTGTCCCATTCAATTTGTTTGTAAAGAATATACACATAATGAATTATTGGAGTACTGAATTACTTATTCCATTGTCAAGCTTTAAATAAAAACATAACATAACACATATAAACATTTTATGCATTCTATTTTGCATGTTTAAAATTACACTTACCCCACAAATGGTGAACCATGTATAGCTGGCCAATCTGTGAAAAGAAGCCAGCAACTGCTTCCCCGCTGTCCTGCCGAAAGCGAATAGCACGAGCCCTGAGCAAAAAATGTTCAAATTGTCAATTATTTGGGTAGCAAGGCAGTGGTCACCTTGGAGGCATGTTTGGGGTAGTTATGTTGGAATACAGCCCTGCGTCACAGATTCCGAAGGGAGGGGATCATGCTCTGTTTCAGTATGTCACAGTACATGTTTGCATTAATGGTTCCCTCAATGAACTGTAGCTCCCCAGTGCCAGCATTACTCATTCATCCCCAAACCATCAAACTTCCACCATCATGCTTGACTGTAGGCACACTTGTCTTTGTACTCTCACCTGGTTGCTTGACACCATCTAAACCCAATAAGTTTATCTTATAATAAAATATTTACAAAAATGTGAGGGAGCACTCACTTTTGCGGCATACTATATAAGCTTTAAATATTATGGGGAAGTAGACTTAAAGACAAGACACAGAGAAAAAAATAACCATTCTAAAACTACAAAAATCTCATTCCATAAGGTCCCAATTTGTAGAGCCTTAGAGAGCACAGGTTATTCAGCAACACCTGCAAGAAGTTTCTCCCTGCTGCTGGTATTGGTTTAACACTACAATTATAAAAACATGTGTGGGTGATAGAGTACCTAGAATGTAAATTTTTCAGACAAGGCCTGATGTGAACAGATAAAATAATCACAAAATACTAATATGTTTAATGCTTAGCAATATATAAAAATAAATACAATGCATTGTTCTTACCAGTGATTTCCCCACTCAATCATGGTTCCAGGCTGAAAAAGGAAAAAAATTTATTTAAAATAAAACAGTTTAGGCACTGTTATTCATCTGTACAATTTACACTGGCTTTTCCAGCTTGAGATGACTGTTCGTTACACATCGTGCGTTGACGTTCGGCCCTGATTTCGTACATGTTTATGTTCCTTAACTCTGTTCTTATGATAACAATACCACATCTTGTTTATCTTAGTGTTTGGTGCCACAGGGCTCTGTTCTTGGACCTTTTACCTGGGAGATGTCATTAACTCATATGGCTTTACATGCATCTGTAAGCTTATGGCACACACACTTAAGGGGCATATACAAGTGCAATCGCGGGGGCCATCCCGCGACACACAATATTTATGGCGGGCGTTTCAGGCGATAATCGTGCCATGTGTGGGCACTTTGTTTGCCAAAAAGGCCATTCAGTCGGGGCTCGTTGCTCAATCTGCCAGGCGTCAGAGTTACCATACACCGCACGATTATCACCCAAAACAGCCATGCATACACATTGTGCGCTGCAGGTCAGCCCCCGCAATCGCACGTGTATATGAGGCATAAGTCCTGACAATCAATCACTCATATGACTAAAAGAGAACTAATCCTTTTCCCATCTAAAGCTGAGGCCCCACTAGGACGGACAGAAAAACACACTATAACAGTGCACGTGCAGTGCGCTCCAAAAAGGGTTATCACATGCGCTCCGAATTATTCACAGATCACAGTGAATGTATGCCCTTGGCCTGTGGAAGTGCTAGCAGATCGCAAAACGCAATCCGAATCGTGCTAGTTGATCCTATCCCACCTTTTTCTATTTCTGTTGACAATACGGCCATTTATCCTATTCAGCCATCACTTTGCCTACAGGTAATTATTAATTTCATCTTTCTCCATTTCTACCGTAACTATTTGCATTTCTTTTTAATATTGCAAAAATCTGCAGTTTTCTCTCTCTGTCCAACTATTGCTATGATTTTGCATCCTGTCATCCTATCACATCTGGACTATTTGTAACCTTGTTCTTACTGGTCTTCCTGCATTTCAATCTTTCTCTTCTTCAGTCAATACTAAACTCTGCTGCATCCAATCCAACACTTCCGATCCATACGAACGGGTGACCGACATCGGTCGCAGATGAAAGCAGCATTGCACTCCTCACAGAACCATCTCCCATACAGACCACCCACTCACACTGTTTCCTCCCACTTTAAAGGAGAACTAAACCCAATATTTATACTCCAGAATCTGAAAACAACCCCCCTAAAAACACCAATAAGCTATAAAATCCCACTTCAGTAAATCATATTATAGTAAATGTAAGCCTGTTAAAAACTGAATGAAGTATCTGTGTGTATGTGCAGTGTCAGACCACACCCCCTGATCTCAGTCACATGCTTCCTTGCTTTACCTGTCTTGTTAAAGGATTGGCTAGAGATTATTAATGGGTGTTACCAACTGTAACAAGGTTCTGCCATAGCTAAGGACTGAGCATGTGCAGAACATAATGGTCGTTGACCAAACTGTGTGATACTAGAATGCTGTGAAGTAAAGCACAAACCATATGTTATTTAGGTAAATTTCCCAGCACCTGTATCAAAATGAGAGGTAAGACACAGATTTCTGATTTTATATCAAGGTGTTCTGCCTTCTGGTTCAGTGTTGTTCTGCAGCTTTAGTTGTCCTTTAATATTGTTCTACTATAGTATGGTAGGAATCACATTAATATTGTTCTACTATAGTATGGTAGGAATCACATCAATATTGTTCTTCTATAGCAGAGCTGTCAACTTGCATCCCTCTAGATATTTTTGTAAACTACAACTCCCAGCATTCCCTCAGTTTTATAACATCTGGAAGGATGTGAGTTGCATATAGTACATAGGCCACTGGAAGTCTCTTGGCTAATAAGAATTATTTTGTATATTAATATTTGCCTTTGCACCACCTTTTATCCTAGTCTTATCAATAAATCAGCTAAGACATTAAAACATTGTTTTTGTTATTTTTGCTATATATTTACTGTATTTTTAAGACTATTATGCTATTGATTAACCTAAAGTGTTAAGCTCATTAACATATTTCTCTGTGGTAATGGACATTGTAATGGTTGCTATGGTAACCTTCCTTGTGACATCAACAGGAGATTATAAAAAGGTGGTGTCATATGACTCACTTCATTTACTCATGGACAACTGTGAGAGGAGGATGGCTTTTGCTTCTCTCTTGTCATGGTTCTCAATGCTGATTATTTCATGTTATGGTGTAACTGTTAAGTTGCCACCACTGCATGTTAAGTGTTTGAAGCCATTTGAGAATATTATCACCCCCAATGACACCATTTTTAAAATTACTTGTTTGCCAGGAAAATGGCTAGAACTTTCCTATAAGAGATCTCCAGGAATATCCCCTACAGACAAATTTAATATCCCTCCATTATGCAATTGGTATCAGGATGGGATCTGGTTCTACGAAACAACCCGCTGGGAAGGAAAGGTATGGGCACCTGGAAAGGTTGGAACGGTAATTAACGTTAAGTGTCGATCATCTAACTGCCGGATGGCAAACTGTAAGTATAAAAACATTACAATTACAGTGGCTGAGCAGGACATACATTTTTTCCTTTTATCTCCTTGGCCTATTTACCAGTTCCAGTTTGTGCAGTTTGGTTGGTGTGCCAAGCTGAGAAATCCTGATTGGAAATATCATTTCTCCAGACATGTAGGGGCATCAGAAATTGTAATTCCCAGTAATGATTACATAGTAACACAGGACAATATTTACTATTCGGAATTCCTTAGCAAATGCACTGGATATTACAATTACCTGGCCAATGCCACCTACCCTGAAGTTGGCACATTTGATGCCTCCCTCAGGTTGCAGAACGTGCCAAATAAAGTGCTTACCATCTCTCTTCATGTTGAAGATTTACTGCACGTTCTTTCAGCTACTACAGAGCTTCCTCAGAGTTCAAACTTAGAATTGACGTGGACTCTAATGCTCATAAGTAACAAATTAATGGCTTTTCAGCTGATGGATGAAAATAACGTGTCACAATGGACAGTGTCTCTAAGTAAATACGCCAACAAAACCAATTTTTGCCCCCCTGTGATCCAAAACCCTGGAACAGCAGTTTCCGGAATCTTATTCCTATTTAACAGCAGTGGGTTAGTTTCATGCAGAGGCAAATTGGGCTTTACCAGAGGTAACGCACTTCTTTCTACCGATAAGAACCTCTTTCCGGTCACTTTTAATATGAAACCAAACCAAACGGACTCTTACTACTTCAATCAGGACCACGGACTTTACTACAATGCAACAGAGACCAATGCACATTACAGTGTGCACAATATTTATTGGCAGCAGGAAAGCTTGTCTTTCCTTTTCAGTTTTAAATCTGAGGATTCATCTAAACGGAGCCTTGTTGTGCACATGTATTTAGAAAAAAAGAATGCATTGCTTAAATACCTAGAAGATACGGATATAGAATTATACATCTTCAATAGTGGTCCCACAGAACCAAATAATATTAGTTATAGTGTATGGTTTATACCAAAACAACATAACCTGCTATTTTGTGAATGGGAATTTGATCTGAAAATTTACGCAGGTGTGAGAAGATACCTTGTTAAAAGCGTTAATTATAATTATGGAAATGCCGCCGCAGACGCCCACAAATTGCTTCCTGGTACTGCCTTTCCATTTGATGTGAACAAATATGAAGGTTTTGTAGTCAAGGTTAACTTTTCAAAAAGTGGCTTAAAACCTGTTACCTTACAAGCTAAGTTTGGAAGTCATGTTAGCAAGGTATTGGAAACCTCAATCCTGGTTGAGAAGTTCCCATGTGACGTGCTAACATTAAAAATCAATAAACCAGCTTTTAATCCTGTAATGACCACCACAAAAGGCAAACAACTGACCTTATATTCAACTGTGGCAGTAAAATGTTTGGTGCCAAAACCAACAATTATAGAATGGAAAGTGTACAGGATCTTTAGCATTTCAGACTCACCAGACTGGAACGATTTCCTTGATTTACCGCAAATCATTCCAAGGAATCAGACAACATTAACTATACCAAAAAATACCCTAGATTATGGACTTTATCTATTTCGTGCCTCGGTAGATATACCTGTAGATGATGATGAAGTTGATGATGACAGATTTTCAGATACTTTAGTTGTTGAAGTGCAAGAGAGTGAACTAATTGCAGTGATTGTAGGTGGAAGTTTCAAAACTGTTGGCTTTAGTCATTCCTGGATTCTAAATGGCAACGCTTCTTATGATCCAGACTCACCAGACAGTCGGGATGGAATGGAATTTACATGGTACTGTACCACTAAGGAAAAGGACTATAATAACATGATACTGAGTCCTAATTCAAAGTGTCACCCAGATCAAAGGGACCTTAAATGGATTGATCCCTTTGATGCTTTCCTTTATGTTGAAGCAGAGGAACTTCCGGGTCACAGAAGTTACTATTTTCGCTTGGTTGTTAATAAAGAGGACAGAAACAGTCATTTTACCCAGGAAGTATTTGTAGAATCGGGATCTCCTCCCATCGTAAATATGGAATGCATAGAAAACTGCTTCGAAAAATTTATTCCAACGGAACGATTTACCTTATCTGGAAAATGTACAAACTGTAGTACAAACAGCCGACCAACATACGAATGGTCTTTATTTCAAGGCAAAACTGAAGTTGACTTTGACTGGGCTGCTAAAACCACAACGGGTAGATCGTCTGCCTATTTGTCAATCTTACCTCAAACATTTTTAAAGGCTGTTGACCTGTGGTATACTGTAGTTTTAAATGTCACAACTTGGTCTGGAGCCCAGTCAACCAATGAATACTCATTTTATGTTAATTCTCCACCTGGGACTGGAAGATGTTTCATTGAACCTTCTGAAGGGATTGCTCTGCAGACTAAGTTCCGTATTGGATGTAGTGGATTTAAAGATGTAAATCAGCCCCTTACTTATAAGATCCTGTCAAGTTTAACAAAGAGCAGTAATATTAGCTCCTTGCAGACAAATTCACTTGGAGTGATAATTTACAATGGCTATGATTCTACAACACCTCCATTTCTACTTCCTGCTGGAGAGCCAAGTCTGAATTATTCCTCAACCCTACACATTCAAGTTTACGATTCTCTTTCTGCTTATACTGAACTATCTTTGAATGTAAAAGTCTACAACTTTCAGAGAGAAATGTCCGAGGAGGCCATTCTTGAGACTTTGACTTCAATGGCCAATGGATCATCTTCAATGATAAATAATTACCTAACTGCTGGGGACTATATAAGCTTAGGACATCTTATTCACATGATTACTTCTAGTTTGAATTACTTTAAATCTGTGGAATCTACAAATCCTCTTCAAGAAGAGAGGATTCAGTTGCGAGAGAATCTTCTAAATATTTCCACCGGTTTGTTGAGTTTAGATGTTATGGGGATGAATCAGATAATTACCTGTATTGCTGAACTTACTGAAGATGCTAAGGAAGTTAATGTACAATCTCAGCAGCTTGCAGTGAAAAAGCTCAATGACTTGGCTGATAGTTTAGGTAACTTTAAAAAGGAGTTCATTGGAATATCTGAAACTGAACGTCTAAGCAGCGGCATTGTGACCTCTTTATCCAGCCTAATGAATGCGGCACTTTTGAATGTAGAGTCACCATCTGCTATAGTAAAAGAGAAGGTTCAAGTATTAGAACAGATTTTGTCTACAATAGAAACTTTGACCGAAATGATTTTACAAGGTAAAGTTCCAGGAGAGAAAACAACATTGATAACAGCTGCAAATTTCAACATAACTTTAAAGAAATATGACAAATGGCATCTTAAAGGTTCAGCATTAAATATAACCAAGGAAGACTGTCATAACTGTTGGTATCCAAGCCTGCGAGTACCTGTCTCTGATGTTCCTATGAATGTGGAGGTTAGTGTTGCTTATTATGAATTTGAAGAAAGTCCTTTCCCATGGTTAAAGAGTGGAAAGGAAATTGATACCCATGTGACTGGATACTACATGATGGCTACTAATGACAATGGAGGTGTTATGAATGAAATGCCTGAATCAGTGGAAGTTGTGTTAAACAGGAAACACATTGTGCCGTTTTTTGATTTGTTGTTTGTACCAGTTGAACGTGCCACTTTAATGGCTGCCTTTACTTTTGAAGTCGACACTAAGGTAAAAACAAATTGGTTCCTGCAATTTTTCTATTCTGACGATATAACTTTGGCTGTATCCTTATATGTTGGCAATGAGGTAAGAAATAATACTCCCATTGCTTTATTTAACATCTCTACAATGACATCTCAAGTAAATACCCTGAAGATGAATAATTTTAAGATTCTCAGACTTCCAATGGATTTGGTGACAAGTGCCAAACCTGCAGTTAATATCTCACTGCAAGTGACTACCAGGCATTCAATTACTTCAATGGCAAATCCAAACGTTCAGTTTTCTATATTTAATGCAGGCTGCTTATTCTTTGATGGAAATGGAGACGACTGGAATGATGGTAATTGCAAAGCCGGCCCTCTTACTGATAACGCAGTAGTACATTGCGTATGTAAAAATATGGTTAACGTGCAGACGAGAAAAAGCCGGTTCCTAAAACACAGGCACTTGTTCTTTTCCACCAGATTATTTATTCCGCCAAATCCAATTAATTTAACCAATGTTACTGCGAAGTCTGTACAGCAAAATTTGGTTTCCCTTTTAACAGTAATTGTGATGCTCATTCTGTATATCATTTTAAATGTACTGGCACGTAAAAGGGATAAGAGAGAAAAATGCAACAGGCACAATATAGTAATATTGCCAGACAATGATCCTTATGATTGTCAAAGGCTCTTAGTGACCTTTTTCACTGGTAGCCGTTGGGGATCTGGTACAACAGGGAGTGTTTATTTGAAAATATTCGGTAAAGACGGCTCTAGTCATCGGCATCGTTTACATTGTAATGGGCGAAAACTTTTTCAAACCGGAGGATGTGACACATTTTTGCTGAAGACAAACTGTGCCTTAGGAGACATTCGATACATTGAGATTTGGCTCAAAGCTACCAAGGATTCTCCAAAGTGGTATCTGAGCCGAGTTCAAATTGAAGACCTACAGACCAAACAAGTATGGTATTTCATGTGTCGAAGTTGGTTTAAAGGTAACTTTGTAAAAGGAAAGTTTGGCCCCATGGACCTTGAAAGGAGATTGGAAAAAACGGATTTTATCCAAATATCGTGGTCGTATGCTTTGTATGTGGATAATGTGATGTTAACTCCCTTCGCACCTGATATACCAGGCACTTTAACAAGATCTCAGACAATGGCCCTCCATTTCATTAGTCTGTTGAGCGGTTTTGTTTATGGATTAATGTATTATAATTTGAAAAAGAATGACGTGGAAGCGATCGATAAATTCCGATCGATTTTAATAGGAGTTTTGGGTTCAGTAATATCACTGGCTACCGAGATATTGATTAAAACATTATTTACACTAATGCAAAGACCAGACTCCTCTCAGGCACAAGACAGAAGCACAGACAGAGAAACTTCATCTCATCCACATGAAGTCCGAATTAGGATTGAGGATGACGATGTTGGAGAAAGATCTAATCCAAAAGGGAAAAGAATGACAAGAAGGAAGGTCATCTGGTTGATTGACTGGATTTTAGTTCTCTTATTTGCAATTGGATTTTCCAGTTTAATCATTTTGTATGGATTGACATATGGATACGCCGTCTCGGTGGAGTGGCTCATGGCTTCTTTGGTCACTTTTCTAATAAGTGTTATTACGCAGGTACCTCAAAGTTTATTTATAGCATTTATAAAATCACTGTTCAGTAAGTATTATGATGACATCCCATGGCCTGCCCGGAGCTATGACCCTAGAAAAGCCGGAGAATCTGTTGCTAGGAGTGAAGAAGAAATGAGAGACCTGCAAGAAAGAATTGTCCATCTAAGGAGCAGTGAGGCCTACCAGGCTCCAGAAAATGAAATACCAGTGATCCTGAAACTGAAAGGCTCTGAAGATCTTGTTTAGGTTAAAACAGGGTAGATCAAGGCAACGTTACAGTGGGGGGTGAGAAGGGCAGTTAACAAAATTTTAGAGACAAATTATGGTACCTTTTATTTATTATATTTGTTCGTGATAAATTGCTGTGTCTGTTAGATCTTCCTGTGCCTCGTCCACTGCCTCCGTTCCTGTGTCTCTGTCCTGTGCATCTGTTTCTGGACCTCAGTTTGTCGCTTTCAGTTACTGGGGGCCGCAACCTGGTGTGACTCAGCAGCGCAACATCCTCACCATCAGGGGCTCTGGTGAAAACCTGGTCACACTTACACCCTGCACCCCAGTGCCTGTGAGTAACTACTCGTCTCCGCCACGGAATCAGGTAATCCTGACATCCGGTCAGTCTGATATAAATGGATAAATCTATTGTAAAATGTTTAATAAATGTTATAAAACATTCAAACTAGAGTCTTCCTGGCTTATTTATTTATATGTGTGGACCCTCCTGCAAAATTTTGGATGGGGCCCCTCACTCACACAATTATTACCTAGTCCTGGCGCTCTCTAGAGGAGCAGATATACACTATACAACATTTTCAGGGTACTTAATTGCTATACAACAGATATACCATGAGCTGGATGAATGAGAACCTTCACAAGCACTATACAACAACATTACAGGGGGTACTAGTGCCTTAAACATCTCAATAAATCAAACATCTAGAGAGGTGAGGTGCTCTATGAATCCCATTAATAACCAAAAAAGTTAAAAACTGTTTGTGATCAAACCCATTAAATATCGCTGCAGTTCTGCTTCTGCATTAGCGATCCAACGATTGCAAGAATACCCAACCTTCTAAGGTGATACAGTGATTCCATGGGATACATGATACGCAGGAACTTCTCTCAAACGTACTTCTGCATAGGCGATCCAAACAACTGTGAGAATCCCACAGATTCCTTTAATAACGAAGGATAATTAAAGTATCTATTTCCACAAAGGACCACTTAAATTAAATTAAAGTGTATTTTATATCTAGAAAAACATATATAGATATATAAATAGCCCACAACTACAAAAACATTTCTAACAATATATATATGGCCATATATTTGTACATTCCAAATAATGCCAGTACCATAATCCAGCAATAATATCATCAGTACAGTGTCTCAAGACATTAAAGGAACACTAAACCCAAATATAAGTATTTGCCATTCGTTTGTATTATTCACAGGGAGGTGAGAACGCTTATTCTCACCTCCCTGTGAATAATATTACGTTTGGGGGACCTGAAACTTACCTTATCGCGGCTTCTTCACTGAACAGCTGTTCTCTCCCGATCGCGCCCTATCTTTTGTATTGGCGCGCATGCGGGACAGAGCGGCTGTCGGTGAAGGAGCGGCTGCGAGTGGAGCGGCATTAAGGTAAGTTCCAGGTCCCCCGAGTGTAATATTATTCACAGGGAGGTGAGAATAAGCGTTCTCACCTCCCTGTGAATAATACAAACGAATGGCAAATACTTATTTTGTTGGGTTTAGTGTTCCTTTAATAAAAGTTCTTATTGTTAAAAATAGAGCTAATTTTGCCCCAACCAATCAGATGTTAGTTTTCAAATGGTACATCTGATTGGTTGGGGCAAAATTAGCACCATTTTTAATATTTAGTATTAGTATTTACAATTTTTTTGAGATTGAATAAAGACCGACGTGAATCCAGCCCAACCCATCTAGCAATACCCTCATTACCTGCCTAACTGTTGATCCAGAGGAGGGGGGACTACCAAATTTATGAGTAAAAAAAATCCTTCCTAACTCGGAAATTTCCCTGGATCAACTCTACTTTATGTATCAATACCAGTAACTCGCAACATTTCAGTTTTTTTGTTTTTTTTTAACTGTCCAATGAACCCGCCATCAAAACACCTACTGAAAGACAGTTCCATAGCTTTACCATTCTCACAGTGAAAAACCCTTTCCGAACTTGAAGCCTAAACTTCTTTCTTCAAGTCTTAAGGGATGTCCACATGTTCTATTAGTGAATAATTTCCCTAGATAGTTTATTGTATGGCCCATTATTGTATTTATACATAGTAGTCATATCTCCATACAAGCGCCTTTTCTCTAGCATGTAACTTATCCTTTTCTCTAGTAGTTGTAACTTATCCAGTCTCTCTTTATGTTCAAGCTCTCCCAATCCCCTTATTAATTTAATTGCCCTCCTCGGAACCCTTTCCATTTCAAAGATGTCCTTTTTGTACACAGGATTCCAAAATTTCACTGCATATTCCAAATGAGACCTTAGCAATGCTTTGTAAAGAGGGAGAATAACATAACTGGGTTAATATTGTTCTACTATAGTATGGTAGGAATCACATTAATATTGTTCTACTATAGAATGGTAGGAATCACATTAATATTGTTCTACTATAGTATGGTAGGAATCACATGAATATTGTTCTACTATAGTATGGTAGGAATCACATTAATATTGTTCTACTATAGTATGGTAGGAATCACATTAGTATGGTAGGAATCACATTAATATTGTTTTACTATAGTATAATATTTTATCTCAAGGTCTTTTGCCTCCTACATTGTGTGTCAACCTGACTCTATCCATGCATTCCAATAGATGTTTTACTACCTCATCTGTAGACACAAAGTCTGGCAATGCCCCTTTTTTTGGTTTGACATATTCCAATGTAACAAATGAATAAACTGAGAAAGAGTTTTACTGCACCTAACGCGTGGTGTAATTCTTTCTCCCAGCACTGAAGGGTCTCTTAGTGGGTCTAAGACAGGCATCAGGGTCCGGTGTGGCTAGTGCAGGATATTTATTCTAACATATAGTATGGTAGGAATCACATTAATATTGTTCTACTATAGTATGGTAAGAATCACATTAATATTGTTCTACTATAGTATCTTAGGAATCACATTAATATTGTTCTACTATAGTATGGTAGGACTCACATTAATATTGTTCTACCATAGTATGGTAGGAATCACATTAATATTGTTCTATTATAGTATAGTAGGAATCACATTAATATTGTTCTACTATAGTATGGTAGAATCACATTAATATTGTTCTATTATAGTATGGTAGGAATCACACTAATATTGTTCTACTATAGTATGGTAGAAATCTCCGCTCCAAATCCTGATATTATCACCAATTATTTCTAAATGTAAAAAATAGTTAAAAGTTATTGCTGAGTTGTAGATAGAGATAGATAAGATAATAGATAGCTAGAAGAGATAGCTAGATAGATAGATGGATGGATGGATGGATGGATAGATAGACAGATCGATAGATGGATAGATAGACAGATCGATAGATGGATAGATAATACATATAGATAGATAGATACGGTAATAGAGAGAGAGAGAGAGAGAGAGAATAGATAATACAGAGCTATTGAATTTTGTCTCTCTTTATCTATCTATATGTCTATCTATCTCTGTATGGATGCTACAATACGAGATGCATGACATTACACCAGGCAGTGTTATCTGTCCCCAGCCTCCCTCCTTCCTAACCCAGCAGCTCCTTTAGTCCATTACTTTTTAACACTCACTGTGTGTGAGGTTAAGTCAGGATGTCTGCTACCAGGACCCAGGAAAGGGAAGGTGAGGGAAAGGAAATCTCTGCTGACTGCTGCTGACAGGAGGAGTTTGGGTGGGAGAGTCAGAGTCCCATAGCTGCAATGTGAAGTGACCTAGCTCTGCCTCTAAGTCAGTCGGCAACCCCTGCTCCGGTACAGTTATTCACAATCCAGTGCAAGTCGGTATGTGACTTCTGCCCGGTACAGCACATTTAAAACTGGTACAATACCGGACAAACCGTTACAGTTGGAGGGTATTCTATAGTATGGTAGGAATCACACTAATATTGTTCTACTATAGTATGGTAGGAATCACATTAAAGGAGAACTAAACCCAATATTTATACTCCAGAATCTGAAAACAACCCCCCTAAAAACACCAATAAGCTATAAAATCCCACTTCAGTAAATCATATTATAGTAAATGTAAGCCTGTTAAAAACTGAATGAAGTACCTGTGTGTATGTGCAGTGTCAGACCACACCCCCTGACCTCAGTCACATGCTTCCTTGCTTTACCTGCCTTGTTAAAGGATTGGCTAGAGATTATTAATGGGTGTTACCAACTGTAACAAGGTTCTGCCATAGCTAAGGACTGAGCATGTGCAGAACATAATGGTCGTTGACCAAACTGTGATACTAGAATGCTGTGAAGTAAAGCACAAACCATATGTTATTTAGGTAAATTTCCCAGCACCTGTATCAAAATGAGAGGTAAGACACAGATTTCTGATTTTATATCAAGGTGTTCTGCCTTCTGGTTCAGTGTTGTTCTGCAGCTTTAGTTGTCCTTTAAACCTTTTTATCTTATGGCCCCCATCCTCTGGAATTCTATTTCCTCTCACTTAAAAGGAAAGTTCAGTGGAAAATTTAATTATTTTAAAAATTCTTAGTTTATATTATGCATACAAAGTTATTCTACACATTCTATTCCAGTTGAATTTATAACCCTTGCGATTCCCTGCTGTTGACATTAGTGAGCTGACATTTCAGGTTCTGTAACGGTCCTTCTTCTTCCCACTTGTGCAATGGAAGTTGCACCGCTACAATGTAGTGCATTGTAAAAAACACACTGCATGCAGCAGTTTGGTGCATCAACACACAGTGTAGCCATTGAATACTGCTGCTGTATTTTAACGCAGCAGAACATCGCACTGAATCGCAAACACCATGTTCTGCTGTTCACCCATAGTGAAAATAGGGAAATGGTGTACGAACGCCCGTTTTAGATGGGTATCATCAATAACTTGCCGGGTAGGATCATCAACAATGCTCACCGAGCCCCGTACACTTACAGATACCTGGCCAAAACGCCCTTTCACACACCATCATGCACCATGGGTCAGGCCCTGCGACAGGCCCTGCGATCGCACGTGTGTAGAAAGCTTTAATAAAGAAACTTCATCCATTAGGTTTAATCTTATCTTACTTCCTACCTCTTGGAGCACCAGCACTGTATATGATTGTTTTAATTGACACTGCATGAATTCTCACTACAGCACTTCTTAGCCTTCCTTATCTATCTGCATGCTGCCCACCTAACTAGATTCTACTGACATTTTTTCATACATTATTACAATAGACAGAACACATTAACAAAGATATGCCATGTCTCCCTTAGTTGTGGATGCTGGGTGATTTAAGAAAATGAACCTGTGGGTACTAAGTGTCAGCTCCCATAATCCACCTGGGTGACACCCAGTTACGTGTATGCAGTAAATTTCTCATGCTCTGTATTGCTAAACAGAACTAAAACGAGGAAGCTGCAGCACAGAGACTCGCCTCTGTTTGTCACAAATCATCCTACAGCAGATTCTGCCTCTCAGACACATAGCAGAAATTTTACTATTTTGAAAACACAGTGTTGAGTCTGTTAATCTCTCTTTCCCACAAGCTTCCTTCACATTTCATATCAAAAACAAAATTATTCTTTGCAGTTTTTTTTTTTATAATCAAGAATGCAGGTACACTTAGAAGTGTTTTATTTTGCTAGGAACAGAACCATAAAATATTCAATATACACAATTTGGGAAGATACCCTTCCCCAGTACCTCCATAAGCACTGAAAACACTTGTAATTCAAAATTTAAAATGCAATTTATTGGCACAGACAAATATATAAACACTCAAAACCCAACCCACTGTACCTCCCACCCCTTGTTTTAAACACAGATAGAAATAGAACATTAGTCTGGGGTCCCCAGATCATAATCTATTGGAAGGTCTCTATAAAAATGACCCAAGGGAAAGTGCTCCTATATAAAGTGGCTTGGTGCTATAAAAGTTGTCACAAAGTCTGGATTCTGTAAGTTCCAAGTTCGTGGTTTACACAGAAATAACTCAGCCTATTATGGCCTCCGCTCTTTCCAAGTAAATCTTCAAACTCCTCCGGAAACAAAAAGCAACATGGACGCTATATACAGTCACATTCAGGCTTACCGGGACTTTTAACGGGATCTCATATCCTGGGGCTACTCATCCTGCTGTAGTATATAACATAAGCTTTTACGATGGTCGAGCCTCAGTCCCTGCTTCACCTGGTGCAATTGCTCTTAGACTTGACTTGCGCCAATCAATGCTGTTTCCATCTCTCCGAACCACCAAACCAACAGGCAGCACATGTTCCGGTCATCAACTACCGACGCGCGTTTCGCTTGTACTCGTTTTTCCCACAAGCTTCGTCAGGGTCTCACGAGAGTTCAAAACGAGACCTATACTTATATATATTTAACTAATGGGCGGGTCAAGTTGAAGAAACAAGATTTAAAGATACAATGCACCTATATTCAATTAAGCTTCAAGTGTCCCAACATGGCGTTCATCCCCTCATAGGGTGCACAAAATTTCTTAGTTTAATCATTTTTCACACACTCCTAATAGAGATATTTACAAAAAACAACCATAATGTATGGCATCATTTAACCCATTAGGTATTTCCGTGCGGAGATTAAAGATCCATCTGCTTTCATTTTGAAGCAAACGCTTCTCTATGTTACCTCCTCTCTGTCCCAAGGACACCTTTTGGATACCCATAAATGTGAAAATAACATTCTTGTCATTATGATATTCATGAACATGTTTTGCCATAGCACTTCTGTCTACTTGACTATTCTGTGTTGCTCTCACATGTTCCACTATTCTAATAGATAGCTTTCTCTTTGTCTGACCGATGTATCTAATTCCACATTTACATTCTAATAAATAAATTACCTGGGTACTTTGACAAGTAATTAAACCATTTACTTTATACTGTTTTCCATTGATTCCTCCAAATACAACATCTTGATTCATATATTTACACATTTTGCACTTGCCACAAATTCTATTACCCTTTGCCTGAGGGATTTCTAGCCAACTTTGCATATTGACTTCTCGATGGTTCAAATGACTTTGGGAGAGCAGGTCCCTCAGATTTCTCCCCCTCCTTGCAGTCATCTGCGGATACATCCCTATACATTCTTTTAGTTCATCATCATCACTTAGAAGGAACCAATATTTTTGCAAAATACCTTTTACTTCAGGCCACTCATTATTATATGTAGTTATAAAGCAAATGGGATTTTTTTCTCTTTTTACTGCTTTTTTTGTGTTTATAGATATAGCTTCATTTTTATATAGAAGATCAACCCTCTGCTTTCGTAGGGCTATCTTAAAGCCTTTTTGGATTGCTTTTTTCTTATAACCTCTTGCTTGAAACCTTCGTTTCATGTCCTCTGACTGTTCCAAAAATTTACTGTCTGAGGAACAACGTCTTAGACGTTGAAATTGCCCTATGGGTATCCCTTGTAACAAATTATATGGGTGATGGCTAGTGGCAAATAATAAGGAGTTTACCGCAGTGTCCTTTCTAAATGTTTCTGTAATCAAAGTGTCACCTTCCCTAGTGATCCGAAGATCTAGGAAAATAACAGATTTATTATCCCAATGTGCCGTTAACCTGATGTTTTTATCATTGATGTTAAGTCTATCAATAAATTTCTGTAATAACTCTTCAGAACCATTCCACACCATCAAAATGTCGTCCATGTATCGGACCCATAATGCCACATTTTGTTCAATCCCCATCAATTCTATTGTCTCACTTACAACTGTTATTTCCCAAATCCCCAGGTGGAGGCACGCATACGTGGGCGCACAAGCCGCGCCCATCGCGGTGCCTCTCACCTGGCGATAGTATTTCCCATTGAATAGGAATACGTTATTCTCCAAAATAAACTTTAATAGCTCCAAAGTTTATTCAGTATGTGCCCTAAATTGTTCCCCTCGAGTGTCTAGGAACATTTTGCATGCCTGGAGGCCGATTGCATGGGGGATCGATGTGTATAAACCCTCCACATCTAAAGTAACCAACATGGCATTAGGATCAATTATAATGCCATCTAATTTCTTAAGGACATCTCCTGTATCCAAAATAAAAGAGTCTAGGCCATATAGAAAAGGTCTCAATACCTGATCAATATATTGACAGATGTGCTCAGTGGGTCCATCGATCCCCGATACAATCGGCCGACCAGGTGGATTCTGACTATCCTTATGTACTTTGGGGATGACATAAAAAGTAGGGCTTCTAGGCTTTGTACCCAAAGATAATCACATTCTTTTTGACTAATCAAACCATCATTGTATCCTTTATTAATCAGACTTTTAGCTTTACATTGAATTTGATATATTGGATTATTGTCCAATTTCTCATATTGACAATTATCTGATAATTGTCTATACACCTCTTTTTCATATTGACCCCTACTCATTACCACAACGTTTCCTCCCTTGTCTGCAATCTTTATTATAAGATCTTTATTTTTCTTTAAATTTTGTAATTCCAACCATTCGTCTCTTGTCAAATTATACTGGGATAAACCTCCTGTCTCCAACTTGTTGATTTCTCGAGATACACATTTGACAAAGGAGGAAACGTTTTGTGAGTAGCTTATTGATGGGAACCATTTAGATTTATTTTTTAATGAAGTAAGTTCTAGATTTTTTAAACTCAGATCCTCTTCACTAGATGTGGCCCCCTCATTTTCATCCAAAAGTCTTAATAGATTATTCAGGGCTTCCTGATCTCTTTTATTAACCTCTTCCAAACACCTCACCCTTTTCTGATGGATTTTATTTAAAATTAACTTTCTAGCAAACAAATAAAGGTCATTTGTTAACTCAAATTTATCTAATTTATTGGTTGGCACAAAGGAGGAGTTTGAAGATTTACTTGGAATAATAGGCTGAGTTATTTCTGTGAAAACCACAAACTTGGAACTTACAGAATCCAGACTTTGTGACAACTTTTATTAGCACCAAGCCACTTTATATAGGAGCCTTTCCCTTGGGTCATTTTTTAAGAGACCTTCCAATGATTACGATCGGGGACGCCCAGATAATGTTCTATTTCTATCTGTGTTTAAAACAAGGGGTGGGAGGTACAGTGGGTTGGGTTTTGAGTGTTTTATAATTTGTCTGTGCCAAAAAATGCATTTTAAATTTGAATACAAGTGTTTTGATGGCTTATGGAGGTACTGGGGAAGGGTATCTTCCCAAATTGTGTATATTGAATATTTATTATTATATATCTCCAGCACCACCAGATTAGTCTGGTTACACATATTCTACTAATAATACGGTAGTGCATCCAGCCATAGTTATTATTCTACAGAATCATAAAATGGCAGTAAAGTCAGCTGAATGTTTTCTATTGTTGGAAGGATGAAAAGCTGTCAGCAATGCATGATTATTGGAAAATAAACTGCTGTGTAACAAGCAGCTTTCAAATTCTTATCAGGGACTTCCAAATTGTTGTGGAGATAACCTCAGAGACAGTGAATACTGGGGTCAGGGGGTGTGGCAATAGGTGCACATGCTCATAAGACTACAAAGGGTTTAAATTGTACGGGCAACAACATGGAAACCTTTTTTGTTACAGAATCTATTTGTCACTTGCACTAAATTCAACTTACGAGAGAAAGAAACACTGTATAGGTGTTCTGGGGAGAAAAGCTTTCACATTAGGATTAAAAATATATGTTTAGTTCTCAATTAAGCACTGTATAGTAATGAAAATATAATTATTTATGCATGTATTTATATTTTTAGAGTGTAGTATACACTCTAAATGCATAAAAGCATTTTAGTAAACACAAGCTAACCACATTCGGATCTTTCCTACTGGCAGATCTACTGATGTAAATATTGATCAGTTGTCTGTCAGAATGAAAGAAAACAGCAGATACTTCTGTCCAGCAGATTTCCATTTGCACTAGAACTGCACAGGTTTTTCTTGTTGGTGCTTGGAACAGATTGGGAAACAAAAATGACCACTTACCCTTAACTGGTAAGATCTTAGTTCATATATATTGGGACCCTTCCTTGGAACAGGTTCATTCCAGAAACTAAACTCTAGGAGGAGCTGGTTTTTGCGGGAGAGAAGCATGTTGCCTCGTGCCTTTCTAAACTCTGTGAATTCCTGTAAAAAACATGGGGAGTTTAGCCCATTAACAAATAAGGGCCCTAGACTGCCATAATTGGATGGAATACAGATAAAAGTAAAAAAACTATGCTAGTCGCACAAACCTTTCAATTAATAGTCTGAATAACTGTTTACACAGATGACACAATCTCAATCAACACAAACATTTGTGCCATCCAGAGCAAAAAATGAAAAGCAGGTGCCAGACTGGATATGCCTAGAATTTATATTTCAAATAGCTTTACAAAAATACAAAAAACAAGAAATAAATATTCATCAGCTAGTGAGGATGCACTGAAAAGCAAGGCACTGTACTTGTTCTTGTGAGCAGGTAAAGTGCAGTTAATAAAAACTGTTATTAAAAATACATTTTCTCAGTTTATATGTGCATTTATTGCTGCTGTAAGAGGCCATGTTTGTTCAACTATATTTATCTAAAGTGATAATAACCAATTCTTTACAGCAGGTCCAATAGTCCAGATCACAAAAACATAAAAGACTAATGTTCAGCTGTTCTACTCATTATTACTGTATTTATGGTGCTTATTGATACATACGTAGAGGCTTGTAATAGATTTCTAGAGTTTTTAGAAACTTTTACAAAAATATATCACTGTATATTGTTCATGTTAGATGCCCAAACACAATTGCAGATTAGCATATTCAAACAGGTTACACAATGTACACAAACCCAGCATAATACAGCAGTAAAGGAAATGAAGTTAGCCCAGCAGATGGGGCACAAAATATAGACCTGTATATGTAATATGTAACTTATAAGCAGACTTATAAGCAGACCTTTTTTTTAATTCAGAGCAATAGATTATTTAATTGAAATAATATGGTTTTACCTTGTTTTTCCTTAATTTACTCATAACTTCAGTCAGTGCTGGGTATCCACCTTCATATCTCCATAAGTGAACTGCAATAAATAAAAATACATAGTAAAACAAAGTTCAGACTTTGAATTCTATCGATATCTAGTACATGTTTATATTACAGAAAAATAAAGCAGGCAATACATGAAGCAAACTTTTTAGCAGCATCTAAACCAAAATTATACTACACAAACTATGGAACAGACTTATATACCGTATATACTCGAGTATAAGCCGAGGTTTTTAGGATTAAAAATCAACCTAAAAACCTTGCCTCGGCTTATACTCGAGTCAAGAGAAAACTTACCTTAAATCCAGATGCAGCCGCGAGTCAGGAAGGAAAGCTGGTAGTTCCCAGTAGTTCTTCGCGGGTGCGCGATGATGTCATCGTGCACGCTGGCGGGATGATGTCATTGCGCAGCCGCGAAGCAGTACTGGGAACTGCCGGCTCTGCACAGAGCGAGTGGCAGCCGGCAGAGAGATGAAGACTGAAGACTGGCCAGGTACGGTAAGTGAACTGGGGGGCTCTAGGGTGGGGGACAGTATGCCATACAGTAACACCCAATACCTTTCTACTATAAGTGTTTGGAAACTACAACTCCCAGCAACGAAAGCATGCTGGGAGTTGTAGTTTCCAAACATCTACAGTGGAAAGGTATTAGGGTTACTGTATGGGATTACTGTACATTTAAAGGGCAACTATCTACCCTTGGCTTATACTCGAGTCAATCATGGTTTTCTGATTTTGGAGGCAAAAATGGGTACCTCGGCTTATACTCGGTATATATAATGGCCGTGCACGCCGGCATACATTATAAACAAAGGGGTTTTAGTATACATTACTGTGATCACATGAATGAAAAGCCTTTCAACCAAGTCAAGGTAACCCCAGTCTGGAAGGTCCCAACTTCTAACCTTTTTTACTTTAATTATGATTCTCATACTTGTGCACCAGATCTATATAGCAGGCTCTCACTTACCACCAGCCCATTGGCTTTTTAAAATGAGGGAAGAGGCCGTCCATCCAGTGCTTTATATTAAAGGGCCCCATTGTGGGTGCTATTACCACAAGGAAGCTTGACCATGCTTCATATTAAATACATGCAATAGAAGGACTGTAGAAGCACTCCTTAGGCTAAATAACAACTACATTTTGCAGAAGTGCTACTGATCTGGTCATTCATGGAAGGCCTTACATTCATGTGATCACAGTAATGTATACTAAAACCCCTATGTTTATAATGTATGCCAGTGGGCAGATAATATGATATTGTATGGGGCCCAGAAATGTGCATTGATAGATTTTCTTTGTTTGTATAAATGTTTGACCAGATCAGTGGCACTTAAGCAAAATGTAGTTATATTGCCTAAGGAGTGTTTCCACATTCCTTCTATTGTGTGTGTGGTGTGTATATATATATATATATATATATATATATATATATAAAACATACATACACATATATACATACATACATACATACATATACACACATATATATGTATGTATTTGCATGGAGACTTACCAGCCTGATCTTGCTCCCCATACCATGTGTTCCAGGTTCCCACCAGTGTACACGGATACTCATCACTTTCATGAACCTTTGGCAAAACTTCTTCACTGTTGCACAAGATAAATAAATGAGAATATAGCTAAAACTCTTAAAGTTTTAATGCCTTTAAATTTACCAGAGAAATGTAGTCATCCTTTCCTTTATAGATACAAAGCACACCAAGGAGCCAGGGCAATTGCCTCACAAATGCAGTTTATTCCAGACCTCAGCACAACATGTTTTGGATATATTATCCTTCCTCCTGCAATTGCACCTGAGAAAGGATAAGATATATCTGAAACATGACGTGCTGAGGTCTGGAATAAACTGCATTTGTGAGGCAATTGCCCTGGCTCCTTGGTGTCCTTTGAATTGCTGTTTAAAAGTGGAGTGAATGGTGCCACTGACATAAGGTGAGAGCCCTAATTTATGCTGGCTTATGACCTGTGTGTTTGTGGATCCTTTCTTTTAATTCACTATATCACACAGTGGAGAACATATTTTCTCATCATTGATAGTTTTCATTTACCTAGTTCACAATATACTGTATGCAGTTATTTTATAGGGGTTAAATTCAAGACTGAAGTTATCCTTTATTTACAGTTCTCTCAATAAAGTCCCCATCTAGCCATATAACTTAGAGGACAACTAAAAGCCACAGAGAACAAAACTGAACCAGAAGGCAGGATACCTTCATATAAAACCAGTAATCTGTGTCTTACCTCTCATTTTAATACAGGCGCTGGGAAATTTACCTAAATAAATTATGGGTTGTGCTTTACTTCACAGCATTCTAGTATCACACAGTTTGTTATGTTCTGCACATGCTCAGTTGGTCACACCCATTATTAATCTCTAGCCAATCCTTTTACAGGACAGATAAAGCAATGAAGCATGTGGCTGAGGTCAGGAGGTGTGGTCTGACACTGCACATACACACAGATTCTTCATCCAGTTCTAAACAGGCTTACTGAAGTGGTATTTTATAGCTTATTGGTGTTTTTAGTTTTTTTTCCTCCAGATTCTGGAGTATAAAAAATTGGGTTTAGTTCTCCTTTAAGTATTTATTGTTATAAAACTAAAAGTGTGACTTGAAGAAAGACCACAGGGGTAAAGCAGAGATGGATTAAGATCATATGGGGCCCTAGGCAGGGCCATCATTTAGGGCCCCCTTTTTTGCTACATATATTGTATAGACTAATTTTTTTAAAGCTGGGCCCTCAGAAGTTTCCTGGGCCCTAGGCAGTCGCCTAGGGTTGCCTTGTGGATAATCCTGCTCTGGGGAAAAGATACAAAGAAGTTTGGTGGACATTTCACCCACTCAATTAAACTGAGGAAGTCAATTTGGATGAATGGTAATTCTTCTTGTAGAGTTTGACTGGTGAAACTGTTCCTTCTCAAATCCAGTTGGCACAAACTCACTTTTACTAGATATAACAAATGTTTTTGTTGTGGCCTTTACTCATTTCCCTTTTTGTTAAATATTTAGAAAACATTACCATAAATATCTCTAAGATTTGCTAAAATGAGTCTTTCCTTCTTACCAGATGTCATTATAACACCTTATTTTCAGTACTTTTAGTTTCTGTCCTTCTTCACTGGGTATCTTTTTTTCTACCCAAAACATATGCAGCCATTTCTAGCAATTAACATTAAATACTTTATCATACATTTTAATTACATAAGGGATAATGTGCCTCTTACAATATTAGATGATGCTCTAAATTGGCCCACACACACAAATACCAGTACATATACCTTTTTATTAAGTATTAAAAAAAAAAAAAGAAGACTGGTTCTATATTTACGATCATGTCTTTTTGTGGCTGTTAGGTGTTACTCTAAACCCTACCCTAAACACCATCAGCAGCAAATCACTTACCAGAGCTTATTGTAAGCTTCCAGACATTCTGGCTTTACATTGTGAACTAAAAGAAAAACAAATATCCAAAATGATTAATAAGAGATATTGCAAATATCATAATCTTTCACAAATATACAAACTGTACCGTAGAAAAGAGGTGTATGTTCAATGGAGAATACCTGTAAAATAGGAATCTAGAAAGGAATTCATTCTTGAAAATTGCTAATTTTTCCTTTGTTTTTGTCTTTCTCTATTCAGTGTCCCGTCTAATCTAAGGGTGCCCAACCTGGTCCATGCTGGAGGCCGAAGTAGCGGCACCCAATGCTTTGACCGGGACGGGCATCACTGTTCTAATCATACATACAACAGTGCCTATACTATATTAGATTTTTTGGTGTGCATTATGGGTTCAGGTCTGGAAAACAGTGTGCACATTGTTGCGTGCATAGACAAGCAGCTAGAAAAAAGTGCTCCTAATGTGAAATTAGAGTCTCTCATTCAACATGAGTCACAATTTACACTACACCACCTCCAGAAAAAAATATATTTTACATCAGGAGTAAGATATTGTGTCAGTGTTGTATTAAGATATTTTAAAAAATGGTTTCATGGCATGTTTTCGGGATTCTAGTGTCCTGCTTTGGGTTGGGTAGCAGGTTACCCATTTGCAGGTCTGGTTTGGGTAAAACGCATTAAGTAAGTGGTTACAGGTCAGGTTTTGGTAGCAGAATTACAGTCAGTAAATAAAAAGGTTTTATTCCTGTCTATAAACAATGATCTGTCTGTAATAATCCACACTTCCAGTTTTAACTGGAACTGAGAATACATTGTTATCAATCCAAGACAATTGTCAGTGTGCATAGTAGCAGTTAGCAGTTTAGCGGGTTGGCAGGTTCGGGTCTGGAAAAATAGACCTGCGAAAGAACTCTAGCCAGTGTTTTACACAAGATTATTCCTTGTAAGGTAAAGCAAATGTTCAGTTATAAAAAAAACTAGACATCAGACCTAAATTTACATTGCATAATGAAAGCATCAATGAGGAAGTTTTGTTTAGATGCACAAAACACAATTAAAAAGATAAATGACAGTTACAGTGTTACAAATCAATGATTTATATGCAATTTAAACAAAATAATTCTTATATAACAGTTATAAATGTATTCACAGAAAAAGCAAACTATTTTAAGCTTTCTAATAATGGTGTTAATAATTTACAAAGGCAACAGTATCTTTCTGGCAGACTAGTTTCTTTACCCAAGTATGCTGTAGATTAAAGATATATTTATGGAAAAACAGCTTTGAATCAATAAATATTGTTGAATTATTAAATATGAATTGCATTTAAATAGAGATATATATATATATATATATATATATATATATATATATAAGTAAAGCTGAATTGATATTCCAAAATACAAGCGCTGAATCGGATTTAATGTCTAACACCAGGTCGGTTCTTACCTGCGATCTTCCCTGGAAGTTTAACACTTTACGATCTGCGCTAGATCTGTAACATCTGTTGTAAGGTTATTAGGCCAGGTATTTTTATGAACATCTGCAGGTATCTAAGACTGATACCTAAGCTGGATACACACAGAAGTATAAAAAGGTAAAATGCAGTGCGTGTACCTTTCTGATGCCAGCGTTCGGGGATGGGGGTTCCTGACTGTGCTAGTTTAAGTCTGTGCAGCCCTAACGATCTTCCCTATATTTCAATATAAATAAATCATTTAGGACCGTGTATAGCCACATCTTTACCAGTTGTCAGACAGAATCATACAGATTATGTCAGTCATCTGTTAAAGATTAGTACTGTGTGTACCCAGCTTTAAGCAACAAATAATAAGCAATCTGGACTGACACATTAATGGCTAAAAATTATTAGTCCCGCTATGGTTTTCATGAGTATAACTACATATACATGCCATGTTTACATTATAAAGAGAAATAGTGGTCTCTGAATAATTTTGGAGACCATTCAGGAATGTGTAGCCACATCTTTGACAGAATCTTACAGATTCTATCCGTCAAAGATTGGTACTGTGTGTACCCAGCTTAAGTGCATCCTGTTACAATGTACAGAACTACAAATATTAATTTCCTTACAGTAGCTAAAGTGACATCACCAGCACCCTCTACACAGCTACTCTGATTTGGGTTAAGCCTGCAAATTGAAGATTTACTGCTGGGAAAGACAGTAAAGATGGGTACACACAGCAAAGATCCTGTCTGTCATTTTTCAAAGATTGGGTTACACACAGTCCCGAGCACTCCCCCTATGCACACCATAAGGAGAATTCTCGGGACTGTGTGTTTCCCTTGGCCACAGCAAATTTTTCCGAACGAGCGATTGGCCGACCTGATCGTTCTGCAGCTGCACGCTCGTTCGGGGAAGCAAGGGACACACAGTACCGATAAAGCCCCGATACTGTCCAGCATCATCAACATCAGGGCTTTATCAGTACTGTGTGTACCTAGCTTAAGCACTGCTTGACTGATAACTTACTGTATGTCATCAGCTTCCACCCTCTCATTGTCCTATGGTTTGTACAGAGAAACAGAGATCTGAATTTGTAAAAAAAAAAAACTGCTATAGTCTAAAGTTTACAAAGGCTGGAAAATATACAGTTTTGTTCAAGCTTATTTGTCTTTTTTTCTCTACATTTCAAATCGGTGATGGTGTGGTACCTGATGAATGTCAAACCTGACTCCCTCTGGATGTTTGAAAAATACAACACATTCCTTGGTTGCATTCTGCTGGAAGTTGTAGTATTCAAGCAAATGTAAAGGTATGTGTTGGAAAACCCAGATGGTGCTTCCTTCCTCCATAACACAGGCCAAACAGAAGCAGTAAAAATGAACCTTTTTAGGTCCATAGATTCTCACACTCTGAATTGTGATCAATTGGGTTTTAGATGTAATTTTTCAGTTTGTTTAAACGTTGTATTAAAGGGGAACGGTGTTCTCCATACATGTGGCAAACTCCAAATAGGATCATGCTATTAGCTGCAGTCTATCCAAAGTTCCAACAGTATGAAGGATATTTTTCCCCTGTTAGCACTGTAAGCTGTGACATCCTCAGCACCACTGGTCTTCCTCTAAGTCTCAGGTTGGAGCATGCCTACTGATAGGACAGAGCATAAACTTCTTAATCACAACCCCAGATATAATTTTTATTCACTCCCTAAGGTGCCATAGGTAGAATAAAGGAAAGAGAATAGTTGCAGGTCTTTAACTGGCTTCAGAAAAGATGTTTTTTTTGGGGGGTGAAACTTTTTACACAGCTAATCATGTGCTTGTCACAGACAGGGCAGGCAAATTTGCAAGCCTACACCTTAAGATTCAGAGAAGCTTGAGCCATCCCCTTAGGCTTATTAAAAAGCTATGAGAGTGATTTAATAATATAAGACACTTATATGGAGACCACAGTTACCCTTTAACATGGGTTAGGTTAGCTCCAAGAATATAACTTTTTGAAGCAGGTAGCTAAACATATAAAACGGTTTGAAAAGATCAATTCCCCTACAACATTTAAGAAGAGGGTGTTTATGACCACTGGTCTAACAGATTTTAGATAAAATTACAAAAGGTTAATAATTACATTGAATTTTATATAGATTACTGGTCTCCCTTTTGGCCAAGAGGTTTGAGTGAGCATCTTTTCGTGGATCAACTTTACGCACAAAGAGGGATCGTATCCAGCTGTCTTCCCTTGCTTTTATACTGGATGATGAAAGGCTCCTAGATAAAATAAAAAATACAGTAAATTTCATCTGATAAAAAGATAAATTGTAAATCTTTTAAATAACATTTCATTGGGACACTTCAAATGCTTATAGCAAAGTTTGCTTATGCAAAAAATGTGCAAAAGTTTGTCCATGCTATTGCAGCAATGCAGTAAAAAAAACAAAACATCAGCTTTGTTTCTGCAAATAAATAGCATGGACAAAGTTTTGCATCTCTCTTTGCATTACCCTTTAAATGTTTTACTTTACGAAAGATGTTTGCAAATATATAAATTCAAGTTAAAGGGCATCTATAGTGGGTAAATTTAAATATTTTGTTTCTTTCTATGTGTTTTATAATTCCCCCCAACCCCCAGAGTACTTTTATTTTCTTCAGTTTCCTCCTCTGTCCTGAGATATATAAGTTAAAAGAAGTGAAGATTTCAATACACCACTCCTGCTTGAGCTGCCAATCAAATCCCCTAACAGTATGCCGGTATAGTGTGTAGGCTTACACAAGTTTTACAGCAAGTCTCCCAATGACTCCTTCCTGCTCACTAAAATGCTTGGCAAATAATGGGTTAAAGGGCATGTCCACCCCCAAAACTATAATCCCCCCCACTACTGGCCCCATTGTGTAGTGTAGTTTAATCCTCACATCCCAGCTCCATAAGGTTCTCCTGTAGTCCCCCCCAAAGTCCCAAAAACTGCCCACCAGGAGGATAGCAGAGTCCATATAGGGCTCTGCCTCCTACCTGGCCTCCGGGAGAAGTTTGGCATGCGTACTGCAGCCCTTCTCCCCCTCCCTCCCGATTTGGATTCCCTCCCCCTACCATAAAACCCATTAGGTAAATTATTCCCCCTGTCCCCCTAGCCCCAACCACTCTATTTATATCATTAGAAAGTTCCCCAAACTTTACTTACCTACCCTCTTTCCTCCGCCGAACTGAATGACCAGCAGCCGCATCCGTGATTGGCTGCCGCTCAGCCAATCACAGACGCGACTGCCGGTCCCGCCCCACTGCTTGCATTTTCTCGCAAGCAGAGGGCCGGCAGCGCGGCGGAGGAAAGAGGGGAGGTAAGTAAAGTTTGGGGAATTTTCTAATGATATAAATAGACCGGTTGGGGCTGGGGGGACAGGGAGGTTGATATAACAAAAAAAATTTTTAAGGGTGGACATACCCATTAAAAACAGAAGTAAAGGGAAGGAGAAGTCCCCCTCCTCCCCAAGCTTTCACCAATTTATTTCCTGTCAAAGGGAGATCGGGCTGCAATGATAAGGCAGGACTCTGGTCTCTCCTAACTCAACCAGAACAACAGAGATACTTTCTACAGGCTTACATACCGAGTTTTTGTTGTTGTTGTTTACAATGGTTAGAGTGATGTGTCACGTGTAGGAGGATATATGAGCATAAGTGGCTTGTTTCACAGGCTTAATTTACAGCCGGAATACATGAATGGGAGAACGACCAGAGAGGGGTGGGGGAGTGGGGAGCTCTGCAGTAAATCAGACAGTGTGCAAACATGGAGCCACAGAGAAAGGTAACAATAAGACAGAATATACTAACCCCTTTTTATGCCTGGATTGGAGCAATGTATAAGTTTCACTATAGATGGCCTTTAACCCTTTCACTGCCAGGAGATTTTCATTTTTTTTTGCGTTAACTGCCAGAAGAATTTTCAGGATTTTGTCCTTAATCGCTTTAGACTAATTTTACAGTAGGAAACCTTGCAGTAAATCAGGAATATTATACATTGTTTTTTTCAGCACAAAGTGAACTTTAACATGGTAACAAAATTTTGCAACTTTTCTGGAAATTTTACTGGAATTATGGGTAAAATATGTAAAAAAAATGAAAAATTTGCAAATTTTCATGGATTTTTCCCATTTTTACTTATAGTTATCTTAAGGTTACGCACAAAAATCTTAATGTTTCTAAAAGCTCAGATACTCCCGAATACAACGATACCAGATATATGTAGGTACCCCACTTTTCCTGTACAGGAGACCCCCCCAAACTAAAACTGCACCTCCTAGAATATTACACCAAATTAAAATGTCTAACCACTACTGACAGTTAACATAGAATATCTACCAAATGATCTAAAATATGCCCCCAAGTGAGATATTTTTAGAAACTACACACCCGCAGGATTTTACGAGTGAGGTTAGTTTCGATCAAAATGCAGATACCCGGACGCAGCTCTTCGTCAAATTGTAAGTTACTTTCTCACATTTTCCTTTTTTTCCTCAACTGTAAAATCGGAGACAAAATCAAATGCGAATTTCAGCTAAAAACTGTGGAGGAAAGTTCAAACGCATCTCAAATATGAAAGCCTAACCCCTCCCGAATAAAACGGTATGCCACATTCATGGGTGTACCCAGAGACATGGCTACCAACTAACCTAGAGCGTGACCAGTGCCAAATGTCAGTAGCAGCAAAAAAAAATTAGCCAGTTTTGTATTTGAACAGTCTGCAGTTTCGACACAAAACACCGCCGCACCTCACACATCCTCACCACAGGTCACATATTCCTGAAATCTACACACCTTCAGCTATGTAACACTGTAGTTCGTTCATTCATATCATCAATGGTGTGGGCGCAGTTCGTCGTAGAAGTTTGCACTTTTACCAGATGTTCAAAAAAAATGAACATCAAACAACGTTCAAAAAGGTAGAAATCATGCCAAAACCCCATGGAATGTAAAAAAAAGTTACCAAATATCAATCTCCCAAATGTCCTAAATCAAACGGTATGCCATATGTGTGGTTACACACGCAGACGTGGAAGCGAAAAGCCACAAAGTGAGACAATGCACGATGGCTCAGAAACGGCGAAAATATTTAGCCAACTCCGAATTTGGACAGTCTGCAGTTTTATCCACAAAACACCCCCGTAACTTAGAAATAACCCCCATAAACTATATATTCCTGAAATCTACACACCTTCAGCTATGTAGCACTGTAGTTCGTTCATTCATACCATCAATGGTATGGGTGCAGTTCTTCGTAGAATTTCGCATTTCTACACAATTTTCTGGAAAAATACATTTCAAAGTTACAAAATCACACCAAAACCCCATGTAATGTAAAAAAAACTTACCAAATATCAATCTCCTAAATGTCCTGAATCAAACGGTATGCCATATGTGTGGTTACACACACGGACGTGGAAGCGACTAGTCAAAATGTAAAACAATGCGCAGTGAGCCAATAACAGCATTTTCCCAGATTTTTCAAACTGAACACCCCTCTAACTTGGAAATACCCCCGCAAAACTATATATTCTCAGAATTTACATACCTTCAGCTACGTAACGCTGTAGTTTGTTCATTCATACCATCAATGGTGTGGGCGCAGTTCTTCGTAGAAATTCGCATTTGTCTGAAAAAATGAACAAAAACAACTTCAAAAGGTAGAAATCATGCCAAAACCCCATGGAATGTAAAAAAAAGCTACTAAATATCAATCTCCCAAATGTCCTGAATCAAACGGTATGCCATATGTGTGGTTACACACGTGGACGTGGAAGCCAAAAGACACAAAGTGAAACAATGCACAATGGCTCAGAAACAGCAAAAATATTCAGTCAAATCTGAATTTGAACAGTCTGCAATTTTTCCCCACAAAACAACCCCCACAAACCATATATTTCTCGAATCCTCACACCTTTATCTGTAGTTTGTTCATTCGTACCATCAATGGTGTGGGCGCAGTTCTTCGTAGAAGTTCACAGTTTTAGCAGATTTTCTAAACAAAATTGAAATAAAACACTCTCAAAGGTAGAAATCATGCCAAAATCCCAAGTAATGTAAAAAAAAGTTACCAAATATCAATCTCCCAAATGTCCTGAATCAAACGGTATGCCCTATGTATGGTTACACGCGCAAACGTGGACTCAACTAGCCACAAAGTGAGTCAATGAACAATGGCCCAATTACAGCAACTTTTCAGATTTGTCAGACTAAACACCCCTCTATATTAGAAATACCCCCCCAAACTATATATTCTTGGAATCTACACACCTTCAGCTACACAATGGTGTGATTCCTTTATGCATACCACCAATGGTGTGGGCGGAGTTTCATGTACAATTTCGCTTTTTTACCAGATTTTCAGGAAAAATTTATAAACATACAATTCAAAGTTAAAAATCATGGCAAATTTCCATGTCATGTAAAAAAAACTTGTCAATTATCAATCTTCCAAATGCCCTGAATCAAACGGTATGCCATATGCGTGGATGTACACAGGGACATGGCCACCAACTAGCTCAAATGGGACACATGCACAAGTGTAATTACAAGAAAAAAATCAAAGTGCTCTGTAATTTCAAACAGCCCCAAAACTTGAAAATGCCCCCCACAAATAAAACTCCCAACTAAATATCAATCTCCCACATGTTCTGAATCAAACGGTATGCCCTATGTGTGGATGCACACAGAGACGTGGCCACCAACTAGCTCAAATGGGACGCATGCACAAATGCAATTACAAGAAAAAATCAAAGTGCTCTGTAATTTGAACAGCCTACACTTTTTCTAAGGAAACAGTCCAGAAACATGGAAATTCCCCCCACAAACTATATATTTTTGGAATCTACACACCTTCAGCTACGTTACGATGCCATGCTTTCATACATACACGAAGAATTCCAGACCCAGTGATCCAAAGAACTCTGTGTTTTTAGGAGGTTTTGTGAAAAATAAAATAAGATGATTCAAGGATTGAAATCCTACCTAAACCAACTTGACAAGCAAAAAAACCCACTAAATGTCAATCTCCCACATATCCTGCATCAAACGGTATGCCATATGTGTGGGTGCACACAGAGACGTGGCCACCAACTAGCTCAAATGGGACACATGCACAAGTGTAATTACAAGAAAAAAATCAAAGTTCTCTGTAATTTCAAACAGCCCCAAAACTTGGAAATGCCCCCACAAATAAACCCACCCACTAAATATCAATCTCCCACATGTTCTGAATCAAACGTTATGCCATATGTGTGGGTGCACACAGAGACGTGGCCACCAACTAGCTCAAATGGGACACATGCACAAGTGTAATTACAAGAAAAAAATCAAAGTTCTCTGGAATGTCAACAGCCCCAAAACTTGGAAATGCCCCCACAAATAAAACTCCCAACTAAATATCAATCTCCCACATGTTCTGAATCAAACGGTATGCCCTATGTGTGGATGCACACAGAGACGTGGCCACCAACTAGCTCAAATGGGACGCATGCACAAATGCAATTACAAGAAAGAATCAATGTGCTCTGTAATTTGAACAGCCTACACTTTTTCTAAGGAAACAGTCCCAAAACATGGAAATTCCCAAATTCCCAAACTATATATTTTTGGAATCTACACACCTTCATCTACGTTACCATGCCATGCTTTCATACATACATGAAGAATTCCAGACCCACTGATCCAAAGAAGTCCGTGCTTTTAGGACATTTTGTGAAAAAATAAAATAAGAGGACTCAATGGTTGAAATCCTACCTAAACCCACTTGGCAAGTAAAAAAACCCACTAAACGGCAATCTCCCACATGTCCTGAATCAAACGGTATGCCATATGGGTGGGTGCAAACAGAGACGGGGCCACCAACTAGCTCAAATGGGATCCATGCGCAATTGCAATTACAAGAAAAAATAAAAAAACGCCACAACCCACCCCCCACCCCTATCCCCACTCCCCCTTTTAGTGGTATTTTAATGAAAAGCAGTTAGTACGGAGAGTCCCACAAGTTTTTGCACACTTTTACTGATTCTAAAAGTTAAATCTGGTCTTTTTTTGGTACCTCTGCAAAATTCCCTACTAAAATAGGCTTAGTTTCCCTTGAAATCGAACAAATAATGATCCGCGTTTACTTTAGCGATATCACCGGGGACATTGGGAAGCTTGGAGAAGACAATTTTTTTTGCTAATTTATAGTTTTTAGGTTAAAAAAAAAAAAGGTGTGTGTATCACTTTAAGATTTTATTTTGTGTGCATTTCCCCTATTTTTTGGGGATCATTCCCAAAGATGATCATCAAATCATCTTAGGGAATGATACCGAACTTGGAATACGGGTATAAATGCCCGTTTTCCAATTCGAAATCCGATCGGAAAAATCACTTCCCGGAAATCATTTTCCAGGAAGTGATTTTTCATTCATTGGCAAAGATCAATAAATTGGTGATCAGAAGTGATCACCAAATTTTGATCTCTGTCCCCATTTTTTTTCTAAGCCTTCGCTAAGTAGCAAAGACTTAGAAAAAATCCTATATGTGAATGGAACTTTGAGTTCCATTCACAAAATGTATAGTAAAGCTGTTAGCTTGACAGCTTTTACTATACTTAGGGACTGCAGCATGATCTCCATAGATCATGCTGCAGTACCTCCACTGGACCACCGGGGGCAGCAGTGTACCTCCATATGGGAAGACCCCGGTGAAGGAGGAAGTTCTGTGATGTCACCGGGGTCTCCCATTCAGCTTCCTCCTCTGGACCAGCAGCTTCAAGGTAGGGAAAACTTCAATGCAGGATATCTCCTGATCCCCCCCTCGGATTTGGACGAAACCGAGGGGGGATCGAGGGGACTAGGGGGGCAGTTGAATGCTGCCCCCCGATCGGCCCTAGCAGGGGGAAAAAAATTTTTTGGAGGGGGGAAGCCACAGATCGTATATTCACGATCTGTGGCAGTTTGTGCATTCACTGCACAGATCGTGAATATACGATCTGTGGCAGTGAAAGGGTTAATATGTACATAACCAAGTGGCCTTAATAAGCATAGTACAAATTCAAATACGGTTAAGAAAACCTGGTGGCGTGAAATGCGTCAGTGAACCTGCCACTGGGGTTTACAATGAGGGGTCTGTGGTTGGTTCTAATGGGCACTAGCCAATAGGGACAGATGAGTGTACCACTTGCTTTACCGTATTTGACACTGTACTTACTGACAAAGGAGAACTGTAGAAAACAAAGTTTTTCCAAAAACAGTTAAAAGTACCTGGGCAGGTAGGATTGGTACATTCTACAGGGTCAATCAAGTTTTAATACTTTTCTATATACAGAAGTCTACTGTTGGCTGTGAACTGCACATTTACCAACATATACATAAATACAGAGCTAATAAAATTCAATGTAGATGAGACCTATCTGCCAATTATTAGCATCTACTGCACACTGAGATCTATTTTAAAAAATATTTAACAAAACAGGAAAATTACAGAAACATCACTGTATACATAGGGAGTCCTTATGTGACCTGTTTGTCCCACACATTTTAAAAAGGTCTTTGCTGTAGTTCTCCTTATACTTGCAGGTAAAATGGGAACAAACAAAATTCCTTTTAGCTTTACAGTGTTATTCTTCCAAAGCAATATTTCAATGTATTTATCTATACTGCCTATACATTTTGTTAAAAAAATGTAATAAAACGAGTAGGCAAACATACCAAAACTCTATATACTTGTCACATTTATTTTTAGAAGAGAACTCCCCTTCAAAATGGACAGAAGGAATTGTTGCAGAATATAAACTGCATCTTTATATAGCTCCCATGGGGGGAGGGGGGTTATCTGCAGTAACAGGTGAGAGGCATATGCAGACTGCCCTTTACTAAACAAGCAATATAATATCTTGTACATGCAAAGAGATGAAATATATCCCTCAATTAGTATATGGAAATCTTCATTTAAAATAATATATATATATATATATATATATATACATATAAAAAACTTTCTGGTCAAAAGTTGAATAAAAAACAACTGTAGCAATACACACACTATGATAAAAATATATTCAGACACATGTGCAGCCTTTTGACATCCTCAATCGCACAGTAACAGCACCAGAATGCATCACAGTACAGTACTTGTAGATAGAGGGTGCCCTGCCATTAAAGGGACAGTTCAGTGGAAATTATCAATATTTGTTAAATTGTTAGTTTGGGTAATGTTTATTTAGTTATTCTCATATTCTCTGCTGTTGACATTAGTGAGCTGACATTTCAGGTTCTAACATTCCTTCTTCCCAGGATGCACCACATCCTTGGAATGTTCCTAACAGTAATTTCTACTGATTGGCTGTTGGATGGGTCAAAGATGCTCAGATCTCTACTAAGCAACTGAATCAACCCAGGCGCTGGGACAAGGCCAAGACCATAACTGTCTCTACTAGGGGTCCTGCAAACAGGAAGTCAGTATTTCGGTTGCAGTTATTTATACACAGACACAATGCTGAATTCACAACAAGAGCTCATAGAACTCGGCCCAGGAGTGTAGGCCGAAGGGCGCTCTCCATCGCGCCAGGAATTTCAAACAAGTACAGGAAAAAGACACACAGACACCTTCTACTCTTAATTTTTCTGAAATTTAGACAGGCACAAGAACCATAAAAGGTATGGATTTTTTAACATCATACAGTGGGGCCTGTAGCTAATGCCCTTTAAAATTGTACTTGATCATTTTGGAATCAAATTTGATAATAAATTAAATGATAAGATGATAACACTACATGAAATACACTGATATTTTTATCAGTACATTTTTTATAGTTTTTATGGATGACAACGTTTAGAAATGTTTGTGCTGCGAGTTTTGCAATAATCTATTATTGGAGCATATGTGATTCACACAAAAAAATGCTACAAAAAATAGAGCAAAAATGTAAGTTATACTAGTGAAATATTTCCACTATCAAGTTAGGTCACAACAACGTCCCCTGGCCCAACCTTTGCAAAACGATAATTTACAAAATCCTTTAAGACCGATTTATATTTTATTAAGTACTAATTTAAAACTGTGGAACTGTCTTCCAGCAGATGGCAAGTTCATTGAATAGCTTTAAAAGTGGCCTAGAAAAGTTTCTAAAACATATTGAGAATTACTGGTATTAATACATATACTGCAGTTCTGATTGATCCAGGTATACTTTCTGATTGCCATTTGGAATCAGGAAGGAATTCCCTCCCCCCCACCCATCCTCCACCTTTTTTTTTTTTTTTTTTTTTTTTTAGCTGTTTTTTTTGCCTTCCTCTGGATCAACTGCTAGGTAGGGTTAAAAAGGGGGGGTGAAAAGTTTGGACTTGATGGACGTATGTCTTTATTCAACATTAATTACTATGTTACTAAGTAAAACAAATGTTGATAGCACTGATCACCAAATTAATTGCAGGCCTGCAGTCAGCTGACCATACTGTGTGACCTGGTTATTTGGTGTGACCAGTGAATAACATTGTGAGTGTGTTTACCAAACAACCCTGCAAAGCAATATTTCTTTGCTGAGGTTCTATACTTGGATTGTAAACATGGTTAACAAACATCACTCTAAAGGCAACCATACACATGCAATCTCTATCACATTGGTATCTGTTGGTACACATGTGGTGGGGACCACTCACACAAACGATCACCCATGCATGGTACTAGGATTGATCGGCCATTAAAGTAACTTATAGTAGCGACTCCCTTTACTTAAAGGGAGCTGATCCCGACCAATGGAAATTTTCCATCTTTCCTGACCGACCATAATGCCGACTATAGTCATTCGTCTGCATTGTGGTTTCGGGCTCTACACACTGCTGATGCTTTGTAAATCACGTTGGAGCAATGTATATGGCCACCTGTAATCAGGGATGTCCAACCTGATTCTCTTGAGATGTTAACTCCCAACACTGGCAATAATACAGAAAGACACAAAGCACAGCCAGCCTGCTAGAGCTGTATTGTACAAGTTCTAAATATAGTGTTAAGGGCAGGCACAGTGGAGACCAGGCTGTGTGTATGGTAACCTATTGATGTGCAGAACTGCATTGAGGAACCAGAAGTTCCAGGCATTGGTGTCACGAAAGCAGAGAAGGTTCCCGTGGTTCCTGCATGGGCTGATATATTAAACTACCCATCATTCTCAGCTAGCTGCTCTCTGTGTGCTGACCAATCTTCATACATCAGTGACCTTGAGTATTTCCCGGCATGCGTTGCAGAATAAGAAGGCACCAATTCCTGCACAGTTCCAGATGTACTCCTGCCATGCGGATCCCCTCGCAATGTGACCTGCAGTAACTCCATCAGCCTCGCTAGCAATGTCAGATCCTACGTACAGTGGAATGGAGCTACGGGCAGTGTTCTGGGGCAGGTGTTACCCGGCAGTAGGGACAAGACACCCGCGTTTACCTCACCGCTGCTTACCTGATCACTAGGGGGCTAGTCCCGCAGGCCTGGACCCTGCTCGCTCTGCTCAAAGCCACTAACATGGTTCTGCTCGCCATCTTGCCCAGGCTGCTGCTCTTGCCAGTGGACGTCAGGGTACTGGGGGAGGAGCGGAGTGCAATACTACAGGGGGGCGTTAGAGGGCGCAGTCCTACGGTAGAGATGGACATGTTACGTGACCGCTTTTGCTCCTGTTAACGTCCGCATAAAGAACCTTTTTTAACGCGTTTTTTTTTCATTCAATATAAAATGCTTTTGCTTTATTCATTCATTAATTAACAGGAAGACTGGGACGGATTGAGGTGACGCGTGATGACGTCATTTCATAATTCCAGTGACAGGGTAGCAATATCCTCCAAAATGGGAAGAAGCCATAGGCAGTGACATTACTAGGAAGCAATCGCTGGGGCCCCTATATGTGCTTTATCCACATTGGTTTTCTGGGACGAGGCTATATCTATCATAGGAAGAATAAGATGGGGGGGGGGCTGTGGTTGCCCCCCCCTGGTAGTTACCCCCTTGGCCATAGCAGATTCATGAGAGGTTCCATTCTGTACTTGGGGTTTCCAGATCTGATGACTGGAGTGGAGAACATTCTTCATGAAAGATATCACATAGTAGGCCTGCACTGATTTAATTTTGGTGTGAATATGACAGTAGGTATTTTATTTGCAGGACCCACACTATGCATTAGGGCCTGTCCCAGAGTGGAGTGACCAGTGGTTTAGGCCTGGTATATGTGGGACAATATCTTGACCCTATCAGCCCTCTATTTTTGATGCCAATCTTGAGGCCCTTCTGATGTTTACAAATTAAAACTACCAGCAGAGGTTCAAAATCTGGGGCGCTGCAAGACATCCCTGCTATAAACTATCTGACTGAAATCTGATAAAAAAATCAGTTGGTCCATGTCATGGGTGACTTAAGAGGGGGATAACAGGTGTCTAGAATCCCGTCTTTATGATGGTTTATTGTTTTCTGCAGTACTGTCACCATAGAGGGGAAGTTGAATGCAAATACATATACTTCAAAGGAAAAAGAGCCGTATTTTCCCATCCCAATGACCTTAACCTGCCCATTCAGCATTTTGTCTTGTGTATAAATAGATGCAGCACCCGTCCGAACCACTTGAATAGTGTCACTATGAGTCCCGACCAAGGTTGGTTAAAAGCCAATCTTTATTTCATATACATACAGCAATTCCAATAAATATCCAAACAGTCTGACAGACTGTAAGGGACGGTAAGTTCCTAATATTTGATTGTTTATGGAGTTAAAGATTGGATAAATTCTTGTACTGCACACGAGGAGGACGCTGTGGATTGAATTGGGCGGAGGACGCTGTGGATTGAATTGGGCGAATGGTTCAGGGCAGATGCACCTGAACCACTGGGAAACCTAAGCAGGTTTTTCTTTCCCCCTCTCTCCCCCCTCGTGCTCCCTATTTAGGGATTAGTTACTAAATTAATACTGTTTAAAGGGTATGTCCATCAAAAAAGTTGGTTTCTATCTGATTTACTGAACAACAGGAGGTAAATGCACTATCTCTTACCTCCCGTTCTTCAGTAAATCTTAGAGGAGGAGACACTTACCCACGGACCTGCTCCAGCACCAAATTTCCCAACGCATCTCCAGTCCTTTGAACTGTGCGCACACAGTGAGAAGGAGCGAGGACGCGTCAGAGACTGTCAGTGAAGTCGGTGCTGGAGCGGGTCTGCGGGTAAGTGTCTCCTCCTCTCCTGTAAGATTTACTGAAGAACGGGAGAGATAGTGCATTTACCTCCTGTTCTTCAGTAAATTAGATAGAAACCAACTTTTTTGATGGACATACCCTTTAAGATTGCAGTTAGCAGTTGATACTGTACCAAAATAGGTTACTTATGTAACATTGTATAATTAACTGTTTAACAGCTGGTAGTCCAAATAGTGGGTTAGTTACAAAGTGTAATATAAATAAATGCAACTGAAATACTGACTTCCTGTTAGCAGGACCTCTAATAGAGACCGTTATGGTTTTGCCCTTGACCCAACACCTGGGTTGCTCAGTAGATATCTGAGCATCTTTGACCCATCCAACAGCCAATCAGTAGAAATTACTGTTAGGAACATTCAACATTAGTGTGCAGTATACAAATCTGGGCTTCCAGGGTGTCTAGCTCAGGGATAATATATTTCACACCTACGGTTTCCACTCCACTGAGTCTGATACATGAGCAATATATAGTAGATGAAGCATACAAAGACACAAAACTGAGCTGTGAATAGTGCAGGTTTATTGCAAAAACATTTCAGTTAGTGTGCATTCTGGGAAGAAGAGGGACTGTTAAAGAACATGAAATATTAGCTCACAGCAGGGAATAGCAAGGGGTATAAATTCAACTGATTTTTCAAAATGTAAGAGAATATATATACAATACACAATTTATATATACAAGTCTTGATGCACAGACAATGCCAACCATTTATCACTGCCAATTTGCCAACCATTTTATAAAAGTCAGTATGCCAAGATGGTAATTTTTTGGCAAATTGGCAGTGGTAAATTATTACTATGCTTGGCTAGCAGGCAGCTGGCACTAAAAAATAACAAAGACGCTGGCAGCTTGGCACAAGACAACTTCTAAGAGTGTGTGTGTGAAAAGTAGGTTAGAAGAACTAATAACAGGCAGCAGCCAGCACCTACCATCCGCAGCACATCTGAGACAGAGCTTAGTGCAGGTGACGTCACACACATTTTTTCAGCAGGAGACAGCAGTGTGTTCACAAATCCACCCCCTACCAGATGATTATCTCTCTCTGAGACTCTAGTTTGATCTGAGGCTGACCTCTTTTCCTCTGGCTCTTGTTTGTTAGCAGGCGCGTGGGCCCATCGCGCATAATTACTCAAATAGAAGCTCACAGCATGTAGAAGTGAAGCGCAGGCAAAAGAGACTGGAGTGGAAAAATCTGATTTTTGGCTGTTGTGGGCCCCCAAGGTACATGGGTACGGTCACGATTGCGATCTTTGCGACCCAGGTACCTACGCCAGTGTATCTACGCCTTGTACTTTTATATGGTCATGGGACTTCTTCGTGACTTCTAATATTCGTATTTTTTAAAATATAAACAGTTGTACCGTAAAACTATGGAAAAACGATGTCTTCCATTGGACGTGGTGATGGCAGGTTTATTAGATAGATACATAGAGCTGGAGTTGATCCAGGAGTCAGAAGGAATCTTTTCCCCCTTTTTTCTGGAGGATTTTGTCAGACTCTTACCTGCCTTGCGCTCCCGAGGCGGGTCTCCTCTTCATCCTCTGATGTCATTGGTCCGAGTCCGGCGTCTTCTGGTGAGCGCGCCTGATCAGTCTTCCTCTGGTGCCTCGTGGACATGCGCAGGCACCTCTTCTTATCTTCTCCGTTCCTGCAGATGGTAGATTGGTAGACTGGATTCAAATTTGGCTTGTTAGCAGCCAATCTCTTCATCAGACTCAGTTACTCATTGGTCCCTCTGCCTTATTTAAACCTTGTCTAGGCAATTAGCCCTTGCCTTTTATAGTTTTGGTTAGCCAAACTAGTGGTCCCTGTTGTTTTGTTAGCAGCCAAGTCCTGTTAATTGTTCTTCTCATTGTTCATTGGTCTTCTCATTGTTCATTGAGTCCATGTTCTCTTCTTGTCTTCCAGTTCCTGTGATCTCCACTGGTGTTCCGGTTTTTACCCAGCCTCTGCGTCTATACCTTGCTCTTAAAGACCTGAGGGTAACCGTGTACCGTGAGGCGCTACAAGTCTCCTGCCAATCGGGGGCTTGTCTATAGGTGAAGACAGCAGCTGTAGATTGGGGTATAGGCACTGAAGGTATACTCTGGGCATCACAGATTTCTTTTGCCTTTTTCTGGATCAACAGTTAGGCAGGGAATGTGGGTATTGCTGAGTAGGTTGAACTGGGTGGAGATATGTTTTTATTCAACTTTTAAAATACTATACTAAAATAAAGGGGAAAATATAATGAAATTATACTTTAACATAAGGGGGTGGGGTTTGTTATCAAACATGGTGCACAACTACTTTTCTTCACCTCTCCCAACCATTTCACCTGTTCAACCTCATAGAACGCAGATCCAAATGCAATGTATGCTAAATGCATTAAACGATAGAACAGGCTTGTACTTTGTCGCATATTATTAACATTCCTGAGCAGCATTTCTAATATTAAATAAAATATAACTTATTTTAACCCTAGGGGTTAACATTTTTTTTAACATTTTAAAAAAGCAAAAATGGCATACATCAATGGGAATCAGCCGGCTGTGGGCCCATACATAGGTCAACCATATCAGCTTCCTCCACAATAGCTAAGAACTACCGACAACAATGCTGATGGTGGTGACTTGTAAGGATCAGTCTGGGATGTGTATGTGGTTACCACCCAATGTTAACGACATTCCAATGGAATCAGCTGGCACATGTGATTGTAATGTACATTAATATTATAGCATATATATTAGTTCTAGTGGAGATAAAGTTTCCATATTTTAACAAAGTCCCTTTGTTACTACTTAAGAATCAACCATGAATAGTTAAGTAATAATGCCCAGATCTAATAATGCTCCAACACACTAAAGGTTCGTACACATGTGATCGTGGTTGCCGAACTGCGGCGCACAATGTGTACAAATGGCCGCTTCGGCCGATAATCGGACCGTGTATGGGCACTCTATCGGCCAGCAGCTGAACACAGCTGTTGGCCCAGTCTTCAATCACGCATGCATGCACCCACACCCCTCCCAAGACCGGTGGATGTCTTTGCATACAGGAGAGCAAGCGATAATAATAATTCGGACCATAGAAAAGTCGGACATAATTAGGGTCAAAGATCTGCCAGGACCCTGGATTCTTGCTTTAAAAAGAGGACAAATCCAGGAAAAATAGGACATGAGGACATCTGGAAGTAGAAAATAAAAGATAAAAAAGCATTACAGCACAACAGCATCCAGTTATTACCGTACTTTTTATTCATTGTGTGTTTAAGCTAAATATTGGCTTAAAAGTCTATTGGTTTAATATAACACAAAACCTCTGAATGGAGGTAAGGCACCATTAAATGTGAAATATATAAAGGATGATGTACCCCTTACTATGTAATATAAATTGAATAGTATGTTTGATCTATTTGAATTTTGCAAAGGCCCTTGTTATGGTTCCCTTATAAAAGGTTATTATTTAAGATAAAAAAATGTGGTCTCATCCTATTTGTACTTAGATTGACAACTGGTTAAAGGATAGATTACAAAGAGTTGTTATTAATGGAACCTCGGCTTATACTCGGGTCAGTCACTCACTTGATAGAGGAACCCCGCTGCCGCATCCAGTGATGGTCGCATCCACTGACGTCACTACTCGGCGCTGGGAAATGAGACCGGCGCAGAGTAGTGACGTCAGTGGATGCAACTATCAGTGAATGCGGCAGCCGGATTCCTCCATCATGTAAGTGATGTCGGGGGCCCGGACTCTCCTGCAACTGTGACTGCTTGCCCCACAGCACCTGGAAAAAGGTAAGGCTGCAAAAAAGAATACTATAAAAGTTACTATAGTGGCAGGGTGAGAAGATGGGTGCAGGGAGATAGGGTGTTATTCCTGGGGGTGGGGGGGGAGAGTAAGGGAGTCATTTTGGTCAGGGACCAGATAGTTTGTTTTGTGGTTGTAAACATGTTTAGAGTCTGTAGTTCCACTACAGATGTTTGTAAACTACAACTCCCATCATCTAAAGCATGCTGGTAGTTGTAGTTTCCAAAACATCTGGAGTGCCAATGAATTGGGGATTACTGTTAATTTAAAGGGCAACTAATGCCTGAACAATACTGAGGATGGTACCTATTAAATAGATTGCCTTCGGATTCTGTATTGTTTTGAGGCTTTAGTTGCCCTTTAAATGGACAGCAGAATTCAAATACAGTATTTCCATACATTAATAGCCATATTGGATTTGGCTATTACTGTATGGGACTACTGTATGGGAATGCTGCTGTCCATTTAAAGGGCAAATAAACCCTCGAAACAATACAGAATCAGAAGGCAGTAGTGGTCATAATTTCTACCCTCGACTTATATTTGAGTCAACCAGTTTTTACTCATTTGTGAGGTAAAAATAGGTACCTCGACTTATACTCGGGTTGACTTATATTCGAGTATATACGGTACATTACTGTCATCACATGAATGAAAAGCCTTCCAACCACATCAATGTAACCCCAGTCTGGAAGGTCCTAACTTCTAATACTCATACTTGGGCACTGGATCAATATAGCAGGCTTTCTCACTTCCCTCCAGCCCATTGGCTTTTTGAAAATGAGGGATGAGGCCGTCCGTCCAGTGCTTTATATTAAAGTGTGGAAGTGTGTAAAGAAGGAATGTGCATTGATTATCTTTTCTTTGTATAAATGTTTGACCAGATTGTCTGTATATTGTATTCATCCTTCAGCACCAGTACATCCAGATCACCTCAGATCCCAATCATAGTTTAGGGAACACTTCAATGTGGTATGCAAATCATTCATATCCCTATGCATTCTTAGTAATGATCGTAAAGGAAGAAGATGTTATCCACACAACATGCATAGTGGTGAATTTTGTCCTTAATTACATCATTATTAACAATATATTCATGTTCAAACCAGGCAACAAATAGGTTTACATATGCAGGAGCAAAATTAGCAACAATGCTGGTGTTCTGGGCCTGTATAAATCAACCTTAAGGGCACAGCCACACTGCAACGCAATCGCACATGGAATCGCATGCGATTTCATGTGCGATTTTTTGTTGCGTTTGCGCATGCGTTTTTTCATTAAGTATTGGAAAACGCATGTGATTGCGATTTAAAATGCGGAACGCAAATCACAATCGCATTGCACCCGAAAACGCGCATTTTTGGTGCGTTGCCACGATTCCAATGATTTGAAATAACCGCAAACGCAGAAAAATCGCAGCTGTGTGGCCTAGCCCTTACTGAAACAAAAGCACATTTTTAAGCAGATATTTAGCAAGTCAATTATCTGGTAAACAATCCTGTGGTCCAGCATGGCCTCCTCCATCACCTTAATCACTGTGCTATTGAAGTATATAGCAATTTTATTTATATCCCTGGTAAACAAGAAGGTATCTTTAGTAATGCCGTGGATGCTATATAACATTTTAATATAAATCTGTGGTGTCTTTTAAACATGTTCTATTAGCTGTTACCATGGGTTGGAGGTAAAAATCACAAAAAGATGCCTATGGGTTGTAAAAGAGAGCCCACTCCCGATTCTATGGGGCATCCAGGTGGCAAATCTAAACTACAACGAAAACACCTCAGATATAAACTCCTTGCAGATGTGTCCAAGAGTGTATTTGAACTCAAGACTTCAGCGCTGCAAAGCATCAGTGCTAACCATTGAGCCACCATGCTGTTAATTTTGCAATTAAATGTGGATTGCAAAATGATCGGGACAGTGGCTTGTCCAAATGTTGCAAGCTTGTGGGAACAAAATCTTTCATAGAAACCTGAGCATGATCACTACGGTACTGTGTTATTGGAATCAATGGACAACCCTAAGCTATAATGGAAAGAAACATTGCATTACAGTGCCAATCCAGTGTGTAAGTTTCCTTAAAGGGGGTTGGAAGCTTTTCATTTACAAACCTAAAAATGTAGCTTTTTAAAATAATGTTTTCAGATTTAAAAATATAGAAGTGTAGACTATAAATGTCTCATCTCTAATTCGCTCCGATGGTTACTAACAGATACAATGATTCAAATGTCTTTTATTAACATGTTAGTATTTTATGACTATTGGGAAATACTCTCTGTGTTCCAAAAAAGTAATACAGCAGAGTGTTTTCTTACTGTGTTGTTGTATAACAGTGCTTTCGGAAAATATGTTGATAGTGACCAGTATTTTACGGCCATGTCATAAAATATCTAGCACTGTGATAAATGAACAATATTGGATTTTTTCTTGGCGTTTATTGATATCACTCGATTAAAATTTAGCCCTGGGTGTAGAGTAAGGCAGAAAATGACTGTGATCTGTGTGTTGGATTTTGTTTAGATAGCCTTGGTTCTCTAGCCAATAATGCAGATTTGAAATTAACATAGAAACTGTTCAAAATGGAAAACCTGAGCCCAGAATCTGCTCTCTATTCACCACTCAGGGTTAAAGCTGGGTACACACCATGCGATAATTTGGCCTGACCGACATTTCAGTGTTTCACTCAGACTGAATTATTGTGTGGCGGATCTGTCCGATAGCCGTCCGTTCCTTCATCCAAATCGGACGAAAGCACGATCGGGCCGGTCGGAAAATCATGACTGATCTTGTGGTCCTCTATGGACCGCACGATCAGTCACAGCTAACTGTTGGATTTGCCGCGACCTACAGTGCTTCCTCTTCGCCGACCAGTCGGATGCCTTGATTGGTCTGCCAGGAGGAAGCATTGTATGGTGTGTACCCACCTTTATTCCTACATTTCCGTATGCAGGATTTTTGCCATGCGCTGCCGTGCATTATGTGTGCTGCGCACCAATAAATATCTGTATTATTGGAACCGGGTGCTGTACCACAGCATGTTACCATTCTTTGCCACTAGAGGTCAGGCTATAAAACAACAACTTCTTATTCCTTTCCAGCATAAAAGATGTTAATTGAAGACCCGCCTCCCTCTGGGACATGTGTTGCATGTAGAGGTCAGTGGGAGTGGAAGCATAGTTGGATCACTGAGTACGGTGTGTATGTTGGGTACAGTGTGACATCTTCTTTCTTTTCTGGCTTGGTTGCATGTGAAGCTCTGAGTTACTTATAAATTCTAGAATCTATTTTGTTAGATGCAGCTGGTATAGGTTAAGTGATTTGGTGTTTAATTATACTTAGTATGTGTCGATTATACAAACAGCATGTCTTGGTAGGGTAACATTTCACTTTCATCACTTTTCTACCAACTGATTTGTAGTCTAGTTAATAGAATTTTTGTTTCAACTAAATAGCGTTAACACAGTAACTTTGGGTTGAATAAAACAAATGTTAATCAAGTTCAACTCTTCTATGTAAAACCCCATAGTCAAGTGAACATTTCTGCACAAAGACCTATACCTGAACGCCACCTCACTGTCTTGAGAGTTATAGGTACCCTTTGATTTAGTGATTATTACTGTAGGTGTCTAACCATCTTGTACTGAGAGTCACAATCCCATAAATCCTTATTTCAGCAATGTACCAGTTTTAATTATGGTTTTATGTGCATATGACACTATCTATAGCCTTAAAAAACAATCATAAAATTGGGGGTCCTTAGCATTACTTTAAAATATAAAAAAATCCCTACTCTTAACACGAGCAAAGTTAAAGGGCAATAATAAGACACCCCCCCCCCAAAAAAAAAGAAACAAAGAAAAAAAAACTTAAAATTGAAATAAAATTCCTTTCCTAGGTGGCTGCATGTACGAGTGGTGACAAGTTCCACTGTATCGTGGCTGACTACTCAGTACAACGTGCATGTGTGACTGTCCCTTAACGTTAGAGGTAGTGGAGACAGGCACACCGAAGAGAGCAGAAGTGACTAGTAATCGTGGTACAGCCTTCTGACTTGTGAAAAATGCAGGAATAATTTAAATAGAATGTTTTTTTTTTATCAGTGTTAAAAAAACAGTAGCTTGTTCTATTTTAATATGCTGTAAGTAAAAATTATTTAGTTTTTTCCTCTTTAACCAGATTTTGCTTGTACCTCTCAAAATGTCAGCGGTACGTGCCTCAGTTCATGCTAAATGGATTGTTGGAAAAGTTATTGGAACAAAGATGAGAAAAACGGCAAAAGTCAGAGTCACCAGGCTGGTGCTTGACTCCTACCTATTAAAGGTAAGACTACAATCATATAGTTCTGATGCAATAAGAAGTGTTAAAGTTTGTCTGTGCTATTCAACACTTGTACTATGTATGCACATGTATGAGTGGAATTTAATGATTTATTCTGACCCAACTACACAACATTTCATGTTAGACCTTCATCAGATGTTTACTTTTTACTGGGTTACTGCAGTTAGATAACATCTGTATGGTTGCTGCAGATTAATAGCACGGGCAAACTTGCACTTTTTATTGCATTAGCCCCATAGTTTTACAAATGAATAGAAATGCTGGATGCACATTGATTACCTTAAGTTAGGCTGGACAAATCTTGATGCTTTATAGCAGTGCCTGGGAATTTTAATTGAATCCTGGTTAAACTGCAGATGGCACCAGTATTCATTTATTAAATTAATATACTTTTGATCTTTCTGGCTGGTGGATAGAGTGCCTCTGCGGGTGGTGAATAGAGTGACAATCCAGCTCGTAGACAGATTGTTTGCAGTGCAGCTGATTAGTACAGGATGGCAATGTGATTGGTGTAGCAGTGTGGCTGGTGGACAGGGTGGCAATATAAAATTTCTTAAAAAGATTGGCTGCTGGACAGGCAGGTAGACCCAAATAAAGTAAATACCTGCAGGTTCTTGTAAAATGTTATAAAAAGAAAATGTATTGACTGCTAAAATTTAATTGCAAACCTCTGCTGGGCAGATAAAAACTCTGTTCTACCCAATGGTCATGTACTGTCAAGTAAAACCACCAAATAAATGGCTCTTTCAGCTCATTGAATTTTACCCGGTGTTTGTTAGTTTACCTTAAATCCCATAAATTTCTAAACTAGCAGTGGGCTAAAATAAAACCATTGGCTGCCTGAAAGAGGAGGGTTAATAATCATTGGAAATGGATTTATTTAAGAGCTTTTATGTAATATAAACATGTAGGATTTAATTGCTAACATTCTGAAAAAGGCAAAAGTATATGCAACTAAAAAATAAGGTGTGTTTGTAATGTTTTAGAAATTTTCTGTCAAAACAAACGTGATTTTTGCAGTATTCTTATTTTTTAAAAGACCTTTGTTACTTGTCCTGTCATGCAATATCTAGTTAAAACACTGAGCAGTTAAAGCAAAATTTGCAGAGAATTTTATATGATGCCAAATATTGGTTAATACAGAGAAGCATTCAGAGTTTCTTTACCTTAAAGGGACATTCCGCTCCACACAAATACATACCAATCATGAGGACCCCCTCAAGATTTTATTATTCTTCCTTGGGGGCTCCATAAATTTTCTTCCTGGTTTTATCAGGTAGCAACTGAAAGTTAAGTCTGAGACTATAACATCGCAGCCAGTGACTTAAAGTGAAAGTAAAGTCCCCAGACAATATTTCCCAATAGTCAGAGGACATTCACAAATGTACAACATCCACACTTTAAATAAACTTTTAATAGGTTATAGGTATTGCTCCCCCAGCCCCAACCGCATTAATATTATTTGCAGAAAGTCCCCCGATGGTTACTTAGCTTCCCTCTATCCTCCGCCGCACTGCCCGGCCCTCTGCTTGCATGGAATTGCAAGCAGGGGGCGGGACCGGCAGCCGAGTCCGTGATTGGCTGAGAGGCAGCCAATCACGGATGTGGCTGCAGGCAGTTCAGAATGACGTAGGGAAGGTAAGTAACTATTGGGGGACTTTCTGCAAATAATATTAATGCAGTTGGGGTTGGGGGAGCAATACCTATAACATATTAAAAGCTATTTACACTAGGGGGAGGGAGACCAAAACGGGAGGGAGAGGGAGGGGGAAGGGCTGCTCAGAGCATGCCACAAACCTCTCAGAGGAGGAAACAATTTCCCCCTCTGCTAGGCTCCTGGTGGCCAGTTTTCTGGACTTTGGAGGGGCATTGCAGGGCAACCATTTCCATCTGGGATGTAAGGTAAGGATTTTTCTACCCTACAGAGTGGGGCCAGTAGTGGGTTAAATTATAATTTTCGGGGGGGACATGCCCTTTAATGGATAGGTTCACTCTGAAATTAAACCTATCCTAACAAAGATAGAGAACATACCCACGAGCACAGTCCACCAATGGCTCCTCTTATAGGTCCCGACTGTTTCTAGCTTTACCTAACTTTAGCGAGCTTGCACGCTAATGCGCACTATAATTAAGTAAAGCCAGAAACAGTCGGGAAATGTCAGAGGAGCCAGCGGGTCTATTCTCTATCTTTGTTCCTGGCTCCTGTTAGATTAATTGACGAACGTGAGGTAAGACATGGCTCCTTTACCTCAATTTAATGCAAAAAAGGAATAGTCAATATTTTTATGTATTTATATATTTAAATGCTCCTGTCCCCAACAATGATATATTTATTCCTTTAATAAAGTTGGATAAATGTGGATTTGTTTGTTCTTCTAAAATTAACCATGCTTTTTGTGTTTTTGTTTAGTTTTACAACAAGAGAAAGACTTACTTTGCACATGATGCACAGCAGCAGTGCACTGTTGGAGACATTGTTCTCTTAAACGCTCTACCAGAGAGAAGATCAAAACATGTCAAACATGAATTGTCTGAAATTATTTATAAAGTGGGTCAAGTGGTGGACCCTCTGACTGGAAGAAGGTGTGCTGGCACTGTGTTTGTGGATAGTCTGACGGATGCTGATGATACAAGTGTTAAAGACCTTGATAAGCATCTTCAAAATCTAAATATTTCAGCAGGTACAAGTGAAGAGAAAGGACTGGATTCTTGAAGTTTTGGATTTAATTTTATTCTGAAATGTTTTATGAACTGTGGTGACATGAAACAGACTGTCATTGGCCAGAGAATGTTAACGGCTGACTCCGAGAACTCAATCTATTAAAAATATTAAGAAATGTTAAAAAGATTTTTTTAGTATAAATACAATATTTTTAAAAAGGTGGACATTTTTTTATTTTATACCTGTGACTTTGCAAAAGTGGTAATTTGAGTTCCCCTTCTTCATTTTTACTTTCTTTTATTCTTGTGTTGTTGCACGTGACCTGCACAAAGAAAGTTTGCACCAGTTATTGGAGATGCATGCAATGTAATAGGTTCCATAGGAAACTCATTTTTATAGGTAGCAACAAAAAAGTTGCTAATGTTTAGTAAGGGCTATGGGCAGAGGGCTGTATCTGTACACCATAGCGTAAGCTCCTGCCCCAAGGGTCAGCAGCAGGCAAATTTTTTTGGCATGGGTTTACTAAGATGCCCTGTATAAAGGGCAACTAAAGCCTCAAAAAAAAACAGAATCAGAAGACCGTGGTGGTCATAATTCCTACCCTCAACTTGTACTCGAGCCAATCAGTTTTTACTCGTTTTTTCAGGTAAAAATAGGTACCTTGACTTACACTTGGATCGACTTATATTCAAGTATATACTGGTAATAATGAAATTACAGAGCCAAACTAGATTAAATGGCACTGCTTTACAATGATGTTAAGCTAGTAAATCAGTCAGGATGGGTAAATCAGTTCTTTGTCACACTCACTACTATAGTTACATGTAGAATATTGTTGTTTAAAAAAAAATAAAAAAAAAAATGGTTAAAATAATTCAAAATAAATTAGTGAAAGCTATGAAAACTTAATTGGCTACATACATATTTTTGTTGTCCAGTTTGCTTGTTTTTAAAATGTCTAAAATTTCAAGCATTCAACATATGGAGATATCACCTAGTCACCCTTACTCTTGTGCGTGATATGTTATTTTCAAATTGTGTATTCAGTCCGTTTTGTAATTGGCCAAATCTGTACACATTGCCATTTGTTTAACTATGAAAATCAAGGAAATGTCCTAGACCATTCCTTTTTGGTACATATTTTCTAAAGTAATAGTAGATTACCCTTACCCATACCCCCAAGCGCAAGCAAGATACTTTTAAAGTATTTACTAAAGTACTACCATCAGAGCTGAATCCATGAAGTGGTCCTGGTGTCAGACCAGAATCACATCCAGTGCACTATGGGTGTGTAAGATATAAACTCAAACTGCTCTCTTTCAAGCACTATGTACACTTGTGACTTGAAGAGTAAACAGAATGTGGCTGACAGTTATCGGAAGTGAAAAATCTAGTTCACATTGCAGCAGAGCAGAGAGAATGTGAAGTGGCAACCAAGCACTACCTGTCCAGTAGTACAGCGTAAAGTATGCAAGGGGGAGCAGCAGTAAGCTGGAATAAAAGATTTTAAGTGAATAACGTGTGTTTAAAGGGGAACTGTGGTCTCCAAACAAGTTGAGTTTGAGTTTGAGTTTGAGTTTCCTACCTTTAAAACGAGCCATCAACCACCACTCTACGTGCTCCACAGCCCAAGATAAAAAGAAATGACTGACCAGAAAGTTAATGGGTGGGAGGCTGACATGAGACATTCCTAAGGCTTCTTCTGCACATTGCCGCCGGCGAGCACAGCCTCAGACTGAGTAACCGGGGCTTAGGCATCCGTGAGTGGGCCTCTTTAAGGAAAGCTAGCCATAAGCATTCCATTCTGATTTTATAGTATTGCGACAGCTGTGTTGAGGGCCTAACTATATAGATATCCTATACAGGTCCTTGTATTACACAGTTGGTAAATCTAGAAGGAGAATGTGCATTTTATACTATTTGGTGTGTCTACAGCACTGAACAAATGTCAAAAAAGTAGGGGAGATCTTTGGCTTGAGCTTTTTTTCTCATTATACATATAAAGGGAAGAGAGACTTATGTGTAAATGCCATGGCTTCTAGAAGGCTTTTCCAACATTACACAAACTGTGTGTACACTGTAGACCAGTTTCGGCTTTATTGAGCGATCCACACTACAATGTAGGCCTTTGGTCTGCAGGGAACGTATAGTGCCTAAACCCCAATATTTATACTTTGTTTATTTAAAATGTATTTATTTTGGGGATGTATAAGATACTACTCCCATCTCACACACTTGCCTCTGTAGCCCTTGTTAACTTGGATGCTTGCACAGATTATGGTGATTAAATAGAAATTGAATGTGTGCATAACAGAATATGTATACATGAGAGTATGTGTGAGAAGAAATATGTATATTCGCATCAGGCCCTGCATCAAAACAACTTCATATTTAAGAACTTTTTCTCACATGCACTAACTATCAAAATCTCTTAATGATTGTGAGGGAAAAATGAATGTCCAGAGAAAACCCACGTAAGTACAGGGAGAATATAAGAACCAATGTAACTAAAGGATTATTTGAACCCAGGAACTTTGTGCTGCAAGGCCATATGCAAAATGCATAAATATCTTACCAGACAAATCTTCTGCAGTACTTTCAATGGAATTGGATTTTCATGAAAAAGGGGGCCCATACATTGTGTGTAATATGAGTTTTGTACATGTATTGGCTCCTGTCTTTCCTTATTTCTTAGGCTAATGCTACTCTGGATCGCACAAAAAATGCTTTGCCTTGGCATGTGCTTTTTTTCCCCCTACTTGGTGTGCACTGCATTTTAAACATTTTCCTGTGTGTTTGCGTTTCCCAAGGGATTGTGAGTAAAAATGCATGTACTTCTTGCTCATGTCTGTTTCTATATACTTTAGTTGCAGTGCAATCTAAACAGAAATGGGCTTAAAATGGTGAAAGGATATGTTTTAAAAGCGAACAGAATAGCCAAGTATGCATTGTGGCATAATGCCTGTGATTCCGGATAAAACAAACTAAATGAAACAGACAATGGGACGATAAATCACAGCAGTGTGGACAAAGTATAAAGCTGGGTACACACTGTAAAGATCTTAAAAAGATGACAGACAGAATTTTTAAGATTCTGTTTATGTTTTAAAGATCAGCCTACACACTGTCCTGAGTGTACTGTAGTACAGGGAAAGCTGCTGCTTAGGAAAAGTTCTGAGCACTCCCAAGGCAGACGTTGAATGTTTGTTGGCCTCGAGAATACTCAGAACTGCGGTACACATATTACAGTTAATGGACCATTTCTGTATTTCATTAGTAATGTGAGGACCCAGCTTTGTGTGTGGTTACCATGCATCTTGCCTGTGTACAATCAAGATACTAATCCACTAATCTCCTTTAGGAACTTATGGGTGCTGACCCACTTGTATAACACAGGCTAGCTAATATTAGCTAGAAACTCTAGAAGGGTTTGTCCAGGATCTAACCCAGGGATTCTCAAGCTATGGCCTTTCAGATGTTTGAAAATTACAACTTACAACATTCCCTGACTTCCCTCTGTAGTTTAGAAATGCTGGTAGTTGTAGTTTTCATACATCTGGAGAGCCATATCTTGAACATTATTGGTCTAACCCCTTGACCAGGTCCTATTGTTGCTGGGACATTTTTTAAAGAATCAAGGACCTATGGTTAAGATGTCTTAATTTTATTCTATCTGCTAAATTGTTTCTGATTGACCTATAGTGGTTACGGTAACAAAATATTAAAAGCAAAAAGTAAGATGGACGGAGAGCTCTGCATTGCCACTTTATGCTGTGAAGAATATAGGCAATTGTGCAACATACCTAGCTTGCTTTCTTTAACTCCAGTTATCTTGCAGACCTGGGGAATTCCTGATAAAAGGAAGCCACAACCCTGCCTATTGATAAAATCTAAAGATGGAAGAGAGTGGGACCTCAGCCAGTTACATACTGTTACCAAATTCAGTAGAAGAGCAGAGGAATCACAACCCATGCCTGCGATCCTAAAAAAAATAATGGAATGCCCTGCACACAAAACTGACCTCAATGCTCTTCGAAGATGGCCACCCAAGTGATCCATGCAGACATAGCACACATATGAGTGTGGACCACGTGGAACACCTGGTGGCGTAGATGGCCACCCACATGCAAGTCCTAGAGCAATGTTTCTCAACCAGGGTGCCCTGAGAAGCTACTAGCAGTTCCTTAAGACCTAGTACTAGAAATTTGAGGTGAATTTTAGTGCATTTGTTGTATATTTTAAAAAATATATTTACTGATCAGTCAGTTAATCTCTTTTAAAGGGGAACAGTCCCTCTATGGAAAAAAGCTCTCATACCTTTTAAACAAACTTAGGATGATGTCTCTGTCAACCCAAAGGTATAGGTTTGTAAAGTGTTTCTTTATATTATTTGCGTCTCTGTGGCAGGCATGTGTTATTAGCGAGTTACAGGCTTGCAATCAATATACTTTGCTTTTCTTTGCCTATGGACATCTTGGTGGAAAAATAAAATAAAGCTTTAAAACAATGGAAGTTTGGGGGCAGGCTTAGATGTATAGGATAGGCAACTTTAGTAACCTTGGTCAATAAATGTGGTGGTGGGGAAGAGATGTCGGGATGCAGGTGATGCTGGCTAATGCGGATGAAATTAACCAGAGTAGAGCATTTGCCAAAACCACAAAAATAAAAAACTTGCCTCTGCCTCCTCATTTATATTCCTTGTTGAAAGTAAATATTTTCAAGGCAATTTTTTTAATTTTGCAGTTTGCTCTCCTATAATTCTGCACCTATATTACTGCGGCAGTGTATTGTAGAGAGGGAAATAATGACATTTATTTGGGAACAGCAAGCACATATGGATAGATGCTAAAACTTTTACAGTAAACCCAATCCATGTAACATAGTAATTAAGGTTGAATAAAGACATACGTCCATCAAGTCCAACCTATTCACCTATTTATTTTTTATATATTTTAATATATTTGTATAAGGTTATCAACGTCGCTTCTCCAATGTAAACAGCCCTAACTTGTCTAATCTGTCTGCATATTCAAGCCCCTCCATTCCCCTTATTAATTTAGTTGCCCTTCACTGAATTGCCTTTCCAAGATGTCCCTTTTATATATGGGATTCCAAAACTGCACCACATATTCCAAATGAGGCCTTACCAGTGCCTTGTAAAGAGGGAGAATAATATTTTTCTTTATACAAGACAATATCTTGTTAGCTCTAGCCGTTGCTACCTGGCATTGTTTGCTATAGCTAAGTCTGTTATCTACCAGAACCCACATGTGGTTCGTAATCTTCCTATAGTGAAATTGTCTAAATCTTAAAGGAAACTGGCAGGACAGATAATGTTGGGGTCTACAAGTTTTATACCTAGCATTAGAAAGTAACATGGTTCCAAGTAGATTGGGTCTCTATCATAGAATTCAGAAATTTAAACGGATGGAATACTCAACTGTCTGCATGCAGAAAACGTTGGAAAAAATCTAAATGATGTGGGATCCACTGACTAATCATTTTATATTATTGGCTGTATTGCATGTTAATAATTTCCAAGTGGAATGTTAGTTCTGCTCCCACCTCTTCTTGACAATGGTATATGACCAATTCCTCGACATTTTAGTTCAGAGACAGTGTGTCCTTTTTCCAAGAAACTAAAATTGATCATATATCATTGCCAAGAAGAGGTGGGAACAGAACTAACATGCCACTTAGAGACTTTCTGGAGTAAGACACTTCAAGGAGAACTAAACCCAGTTTTTTATATTCCAAAATCTGAAAACAACCCCCCTAAAAACACTAATAAGCTATAAAATGCCACTTCAGTAAATTGTATTAAAGTAAATGTAAGCCTGGATGAAGTATCTGTGTGTATGTGCAGTGTCAGACCACACCTCCTCACCTCAGACACATGCTTCCTTGCTTTATCTGTCCTGTAAAATGATTGGCTAGAGATTATTAATGGGTGTGACCTACTGTAACAAGTTTCTGCCATAACTAAGGACTGAGCATGTGCAGAACAGAATGGTCATTGACCAAACTGTGTGAGACTAGAATGCTGTGTAGTAATGCTCAAACCATACCGTATAATATATAGGTAAATTTCCTAGCGTCCGTAACAAAATGAGAGGTAAGACACAGATTACTGGTTTTAAATCAAGGTGTCCTGCTTTCTGGTTCAGTGTTGTTCTGTGGCTTTAGTTGTTCTTTAACACACTTTAAACTCTAATACTCAGCCTTGTGGTCTCCTTCTGATGATATGATGTGACCTGTTGATATGACGGTTCCGTGCACAGACTTTATTTTGTGACTGAATAGGGACCTATTCTGAATTATACTGACTGATAAGTATACTGATTATTGTTCAAATATTATTGTATATTTACATTTCATGAGGTAGAGGTATCTACTGTTCTGGTTATTAGATCTGTAGGGGGGAAGTGGGCATGTGAGTATCCCAGTCAGGGGCTCTATGCTAATTTTTAATAAATATTATTTGTTTGCACATATATCCCTTCTTTTTTATGATATTCAAGTTAGCTTAGGGTTTTACTATTTTTAATAGGCCTCAAGTGCATCCAGTTGTTCGTGTGTATTTAACACACGAACAACTGGGGACCTTATGGACTGAACAAGTATTATTCCTTGAAATATTTGGTTAATGAACGTTAATTTTTCATTAGATATTCCTTTTTGGACCTCAAGGGGTCCTGCAGCTTGAGCCGGGACCCCCCTCCTCGACCCTATCAGGGCCTTTGCGGCTCTAACAAGAACCCTTTGGGGCTTAAGGGGTCCCGCAGCTCGAACCGGGATCCCCTTCCCTATCAGGGTATTTGCGGCACTTACACATGCCTTTGTGGCCCTGAGAAGGGCCTTTGGGGCTTAAGGGGTCCCACAGCTCGAACTGGGACCCCCCTCCCCGGCCCTTGCAGCACTAAGAAGTGCCTTTGGCGAGGGTCCCACAGCTCGAACCGGGACCCACAGTGAGCCCTTTGGCTTAAAAGAGCCCTTTGGCGGCATCTTCTTTCTTCCAGCCCCAGCAACACCAGCTCCACTGAGGCCGCCGACCCAAGAGGTCCCCGTCGGTGCCGGCGGCCTCAACGAGGCCGATGTTGCCGGCGTCTTGATCCTTCGCGACGTCTTCAGGCTGGCGACACCAACACCACTGAGGTCGCTGATGCCAGGCAGGCTCACTGCAGCATCGGCCTCAGCGGAGCCGATGTTGCCAGCCGCTTCTTTCTTCTGCCATCTACTGCGATGGCATCTGAGGTCCGCGGTGGAGTGCACCTCTTTATATAGGTTTGCAGAAAACCCTAATCCGTTTCTGATTGGTCGGGGCAGGGGGCTGGGAGGGGCTGCTGGGAAGGAGTCGCGGCTCGTGGTCGCATCCGTCGAGGGGGGCAAGGGCGGTGGTGGATGTACCACCTTGCCGTGCCCCTCTGAGGAATGCGACCAGCTGCGGCGATCCTTTCCCGGCATCCACTCACAGCCCCCTGTAATCTCTGCCTTTTTCGCCACCCTCAAGGTGCCGAAGTGAAACGGCCGAGATTAGCACGGTTACCTCCACTTTATAAATAGAAGCGGCAGTAACTGTTTAGATACTGCTTTCCGGCCATTCATATATCGCGGTAATCACGATTTTTGCAAAAATGGTGGGAAAAGCGTCCACAAAAAGTTAAACCTGGTTTATAAATATGCCCCATAGTGTTCAAATAAAGTGAAATAAATATTCTGGAAAATGTAATATATTTAATATATGTCTCTCTTATGTTAGGCTAGGTACACACAGGCGCAATTAACAGGTCCATGAGCCAGGTCAGTTGTGCCAAAAATCACTGCGGCCGACATTTCATACAGTCCACAGTAGATCATAGCAACATCATAATGCCGAAACCACAAGATCCACAGACCTACATTTACACCGGCCAGCATTCAACCCCAAAGATCATCATGGGAACAAGAGTGCCAATAAGTACCTTACAGTCGTAATTATGTTGCCACTGATGTTCTGAGAAGCTTTTTAATGGAATAAAAGTGCTTTGTCTTGTCTCAGCAAACTGATCAATTGTTGACTGTTCTATGTTCATGGGTTTAGTAGACCCAAGGCTTTTATTTTATTTTTATTTGCGATTCCCATTTAATCTATAATCACTTCTGGGTTTATGTAAATTCTATTAAGGAAAGCCTCAGCTGTACTAGCAGGTTTTGTTTTCTTGCAAAACTGTACATAAAATCCCTTTGCGTATGCGATATACATTACCATCAGGTATATGTTTCCTTTCAAGTAGCCCTCTGTATAATTGAAGACATCTTCTTTCTATTTGTGACTTACCATTTGTTTATTTTCATGTTCACATTGCTTGGTTGTTTCTCATTTGTTGGCTACAACTACTGTAACTAATGTGTTCTAGGGCATTCCTTCTTCACAGCCATATATGTACATAGGAAGGTGTGGGGAGAGGTGTGCACACATAGGTAAGCCATTGCTAATACGATCAGTTGGTTTTGTTGCAAATAAGCCTTCCAGCAGTGGAGATTTCTTTCTATATTTACCTGGAGATATGTGGGTAAAACGGACAGATTTTTCTGGCAAAATAGCAACAAGAATCTGTTTTGGGCAATAGAATCAATTTTGTGAAGATTTTAGAGGGAAATTTAGACCTTCTTGCAGAGCAAAATATATCTCTTCAGTCTCTGATCAACAACAGAGGGATTAAAGAACAGACATTTAACATATATCTTGCTAACAGGCTCACCTCTTTTCTCAGTAAAAAATCTTGGTAAGATTATTTTGTTTTCATGGGGCTAAACATTTGAGGTTTGTTCTATACTAAACCATGCAGTGCTTCTGTAGTAAATCAAAACAACAGGAAACCTCTTACAAAAATACCTAATAAGTGTCTGATGTTTTAAAAAATTCCATCTGTAGATTTTATTTTGTACACTTGGGCATTTAACCCTATATCTGTGTGTTTCGGTATAGCTGCAGCTTTTTAACTGCAGATTAAACATTCTGTATTATATATTTTGTTATTTATCTTTATACAAAATCTTATGGAGGACTTATATGTGAATGAAAATTAAAATATTTTGTATTTGATTTTTTAAAATATTTTGTCCTATCTAGTAAGCATTCAAGTGCTTGGTGCTTCAATAAATAGCTGTAATCACAGTAACTATAATAACACAATACGAATTATACATGCTGGTAAATGTAGGGCCAGCCGGTAAAACTGTTCCGTACTTTTTTGCCAATGATATATGTGTACAAATGAATGAAATTATTGCAATGCACATTTTTGTTATATATTGTAACTTTTTAGGACAATATGTATTGTGCCAAATTCTAAATTGCAAAAAAATTCATATAAGCTATGGTATACAGTCATAAACTAAATCTAGTCACCTCACTGGATAATCCATTGTGACCTTGCAAGTACATTTTAGCAATACAATACAAGAAAAAAGCCCATGATGGTCAAACGGCATCCATAGGCAGTATATCAGTATATCACATAAATGTGCAAAGTTGCACATTTATGTGATATACTGCCTATGGATGCGTTTGACCATCATGATTTTTAAGAGATTAGAATAAAGTCTGTTTTTAAACTCAAGCCTTGGTCCTCTGGGCTTTTTATATTTCCAGTTGGAGGTTCTCTATAAGATCTAGGAATTTTGTTAATTTAAGCAATACAATACAATACAATACAGACATTGGAGGGAAGTGAATATAATAAAAAAATCCATAAGTAGGCAATTAATACTTATTTATGTATACACTTTATATATACTGATATATATATTATACGGTATATACTTACTGAGAATGTATATACTGGTCAGGGGCGTGTTTAGGGGGTTACTAAAAACAGGAGGGCAGAAAGTGCATATCAGCAACGTCAGGTAATATATACCAACATACCAGCTACTGACATACTATGCTGGGTATTTGAGGGATGAGAAATAGATGTAATAAAAAGTAACAGAGAAAGTTTAAAGGCAAGAGAAGACAATGTTAATTTGGGGGTTTCTCTTCCTTTCCCTTCTCTCTCCCCCCCCCTCTTTTCCTCTCTCTCACCTTTCACCCTCTCCTCCTCTCTTCCCCATCACTTTCTTCCCCTCCTCTCTTACTCTCTCTCTTACCCCCTCCTGGAAACCGCATTGATGTCTCTTGTTTGTGCATAAGTAGGGGTCAGCTTCTCCAACAGTGGCGCGGAGGTGGGAGGAGGATTGATGAAGTGGTGCTCGAGCTTCTGTGTCCGTAATTCATGCATATCGACACCTCTCAGTTAGTATATAGGATGGTGCTAATTTTGTCCCAACCAATCAGATGTTAGCTTTCAAATAATAAATAATATCTGATTGATTGGGGCAAAATTAGCACCATTTTTAACAATAAGAACGTTTATTGAATCTCCCTGATAGAATTTCAGATTGACAAACATGTTTTGGGGAACTTTGGAGAGCAGCACAGCTGATGGTTTATTTTGCCCGGAGGCTAATCGGCATAGACCTTCTTAATATCAGAGTTTAACAGTAAAACATATTAAACAATATTTTGCGTTATGTGCATGATAGCTTTAAGCCTCAAAACATAGTTTAAACCACTTGTTCTTTATAATTAATCTATTTTCCTTCACTTTAGGTATACTATGTCAATAAGCAATAAATTTAAAGGGTCACTATACTCACTGAAACGACTTTGTATAATCTGAAAGTACAATGTTAGGGTGGTACAATGATGTTACTTACATGTGTGTCTGTGCGTACTTTGTTAGTGAATTTTCAATGTTTAGTAACTGCTCCTATCAGCCCCCCCCTCTCTTAGTCACTGCCAACTTGTAATCGAGCCGACACTGGATACATTCATTTACATAATAATGAGCCTTCACAGCCTGACACTATACAGCTCATTAACATATCTTCCTGACACTGCTGAGAGTGGGTGTGGCTGCTGCTGTGTTAGACACTTCTCCCTCTCCCTTTCTAAGTACATGCTGGGAAAGTGGGCGGGGGAGGGGCTGATGCTGTGTGAGACACTTCTCCCTTCTGTAGATAGATAGATACAGATTGAGATAGATAGATAGATAGATAGATAGACAGACACAGACAGGCAAATAGATAGGCAGAGAGACAGATAGGCAGAGAGATAGGCAGATAGATAGACAGACAGATAGATATATAGCTAGATATATAATGGAAAGACAGATATATAGATTGATATATAATAGACAAGAGTGATAGATGGACAGATATATAGATAGATCAGACAGACAGAGAAATAGATAGATAGACAGACAGAGACAGATAGATAGGAGACCAATATGATTAATCAGCTCATTATATTTGGGGTTGTATTAATAAATGTTTTGGGAGATCGTAGTAAGAGGTCACTGGAGGGACACAAATTAGCATACCTGGTGTGAGTGACAGGTCTTTCCCTGTACATGCTGTTATTTAAAATGAAGATTTCAGAGAATCTACAGCTCGGATTTCAAATATGAAAAATGTGTTGGGGTAGTGGATCATTACACTATCTAAAGGTATGATTTTTGATAGAAACCCTTTAACAACTGTTTCATAATAAAAATGAATTCCCCAAAATAATTCTAATTCTAATACAATTGGTAATCAGATTAATTTAGAAAAGAAACCTTTATTTTTCCATCCCTATTACCGTATATTCTCGAGTATACAGTAAGTCGACTTATATTCGAGTATATACTGTACACTACCAACTCTGCTAGAAAGTTATGTTTTGCTTTCTATGGCAATGGAGTGATAACCATATGGCTATGGAGTGATAACATTATAGTATTTGCTATTGAGATCAAATCCATTGTTAGAAATCATTATTCTTTGCTTCCAGTCTTTCACTGTGGGATTTCCTCATTCCTTTCCTAATTTAGCAGTCAGGAAGACTAATTGTGTTATTTACATCTTTGTAGGTTCCATGTAAAAACATGGCCTCTTCATAAGTAATGTCCATCAGGGCACTGACAAAAAAACAGCCAAAGACCTTTAGAGTCAAAGTTGTAACACTGGATGATGAGATGGAATTAAATAGTGAGGTGAGTTATTTTGTGTTACAGCTCATACATTGTGGTGTAGAAAACAAAATAATAAGTGGTTTGTAATATACATTTTTAGATTTAAAAATACAACAAGAAACATATAGGGTTGTGGCTATAGCTGGGGGCTTCAGGTGATGTGGTAAATACTACTTACTACTACATAAAGTCAGAAATGATTCATAACACATTGCAAAAAGATATGCTCCACCTCATCCAACAATTAGACATGCTGCTCTCCCTTCAAATCATTGCAGGGGCGTAGCTACCAGGGGTGCAGGGGATGTGACCGCACCAGGGCCCTTGGCCAAGTATGGGTCTCATTTTGTGCTAAGGTTGCAAAACTACCATTCTGTGTGCAAACTGTTTTACCAGTGGTCTGAATACAAAGCATTTTTACCATTGTCTGTGTGCCAAGCATTTAACCAGTGCCTGGCTGTGTGCAGTGCCAGTTTCCCAACCAGTTTATCAGTGTCTGCATGCCAAGCATTTAACCAGTCTTTGTGCCAACTATTTTACCAGTGGTTATATACAAAGCATTTTACCAATGATTATTTGGTTTGCAGTGCCGATTTGTGTTTGCAGCAGTGTTGGGGGGCCCATGCCCAAATTTTGCATCAGGGCCCATAAATCTGGAGCTACGCCACTGAATCATTGGGTGAAAAAGAATTTAGGGACCCCAATGCTTAAACAGAGCAAATCTAATTTTCATTACATGCAAATCTGGGGAAAATAAAAGCAGATTGTATTTACATGTTTAATCCTTCTATATACTTCAGTATAGAAATATTCCTTTAATATAGTGCAAATATTTGTGCACAGTAGCCCTTGGTTCAGCAATTAATAAGGACTCATGAATAATATCAATGTAAACCAGTTAATACAGTGCAAACTAATGGAAAAAAACACAATATTTACAGTTCAGACAGCACCTGCAAGCCTTTAGGTAGAAAAAGGGCCAGAGATAGAGAGAATCATGCCCCCCCTCAATAAATAATGTTATAGGTAATCCATGAGCTTTAAACTGACAATATTTGAGCATCTTTCAGGAGAACATACAAATTTCTGTTTTCCATTATGTTTTTTCTTTTTATTCTTTCTTTAATTTTCAACTGGGGCAACTGTATTTAAATCGGGGAAAAAAACTATTTCAACACTTTCTAATCACTTCCTGTTCTTTCGTTTCTGTTGACAGATGAACTGGAAGGGTTCACACCTGTTTAATTTGGTTTGTGAGACTTTGGGGCTGAAAGAAACATCGTTCTTTGGCTTGCAATTCACTGCAAATGGAATGGAAACTTGGCTGAAGCAGGATAAAAAAGTAAATTGTTTAGAATTACAGTGCTCCAAGTGAATGTACTATTCTTTACTTTTAAAAAGTAGGTCTATCTACAGTAATATAAAGGCTAACAAATTATATTACATACACAATCCTTTTGTTTTTCAGTTATTGTTAAACTTCCACAAGACCATTTTTTCCAAGCAATATATTATTTTTTGTTTTGTGATTTTATTCTCAAAAGTGCAGAAATATTACATGATTGTGTAAGCTTCTGTATATGGCATACAGAAAAGTAGACGATGCTTAAAGGGCATGTTCATCGCCACCCACATATGGTCATCATATGTCCCTAATGGCAGCAACCCATCTTCACATACTACATAGTGAGGTCCCTTTGGGATGTGCACAGGCCTAACTGTGACCTGACTTTGAGGTGGGTGCACAGTTAAGGTCTCTCCATTTTTGCTATAAGAGACATGTCCCTGGTGGGTACAGTGATAGATATTTCGTGTTTATAGTGTATCTTGGAACTCCACAAGTTATTTGCTAGCCATCAATTTGAGTCTGAGGTGCGTTGCCCAAGTGCAACTTTATACTAGGTATAAGTTAAAGTCATATGTATGGTGTCAGTATTTATATGTTTCACTAAACAAAGGGACTAGATTTTTCCAGCCGACAGTACGTTTAAGCAATGCCTCTCTGAATAAGGAGTGGTAATAAGATTGTAACTTGTTTTTAATACTTTGAGATTTGAGGCAAAAAAGTTATGGTTTTAATTGTCAAATAATTATGTAGAGTGAGCACTCTTAGGTTAAGGTGTGAGTGTGGCTCACTTATCCTATAAAATGGCGTGAGTAATTTGAATGCGACAATCCTGATGCCCGATATAGTGGCTGAAACGCGTTGATTGAGTGTTCGTACATACCTAGTGTTGGTTAGCCAACTCCCGTGAGTGCCCTGGGTTCTGGTTATATATATACATAATAACAAAACGGAAAGGTTAGCACACCATAACTTGTATGATTAATGCCTGGGTGCAATTCCAAAAAATAATCATATAGTATAAGATTATTTATAGGAGCTACCAATATTGAGGTGTGGGGTTTACTTAATTATTACTTAATATTTCATATAGGAAAGGTGTATATGTATGTGTGTAATTTCTCACTATTACCATCAAAATTAATATACGGTAAATAAATATATTTATAAAGTATAGTACAGACTTATATTAGGTACAAGACAAAATATAAAGTTAAAATAGTACTTGCAGACCTGGTACCCCTATTTTAAAACACTGCTTAAATGTCTGCATATCTTTAGACAAATTAAAATATAAAGAAACTTTAATGTCCGACAGGTTTCAGTATTGCACCCAGTTATGCGATGTTTGTAAAACACATGGCAATATTAGCTTTAAAAAAAAAGTACTATATTCTAGACAGGAAGTATCATAATAAGGCTAGGTACACACCAGCCAATATTTTCGGCCGATCGACTGGTTCACGGCACTTTTGGTCGATCGGCCGAAAATATTGGCTGGTGTGGGGCGGGCATCCGCGACCGACCTCGACATTGTTCGCAAATTCGTCCTCGGACAAATTTGCCGGGACCAACGAACATTTGTCCCGGCCGAGCGCACGCTCGTAGCGAATGCTCGGTCGGGACAAATTGTCCCTCCACGTGTACCCTAATACAGCAGCTGGCCAACCTCACTAATTCAAGATCTGCTCATATTACAGCACCACTATTTAATGCAACTATACTAAAATGCTCAGTCCAGTTCAATTATAAAAATACAAGCCAAATAATAATCGTCATTAATAATATTTATGAAGACTGTACACATACCCACATAGCCCCATACCCTGCTCACACAAATGTAAATTCCTCTGCCCATACGTAAATATCTTTAGTATTGTTGTTTTATAATGCCCCATACATTACCGAGTGTACAGACTGTCCACATACCCCCACCCCCACACAGACAGAAAACTGCTTCAATTTAAATAAAGAGCCAAAGTGAAAGTAATAAATGCATTCTAACAAACAAAACAAGCTAGTTGTAGTTGGAGTAAGATTGATGTGTAAATGAGCAATTATTGAGATATGAAATGTTACGTGGGCCCCTAGTCTCTGATTTTCTATTGGGCCCACCAATATTAACTCTGGAAAAGAAACCGGTGCCTCCCTGTAAATGAGGCTGCCTGTCTTTTAAATAAAAAAAGCTTTCAATGGCGCCCTCCACATTTGAATGGTGCCCTAGCTGTTCGCCTAGGTCATCTATGCCTAGAAACAGCCCTGCTATAGATCTAATTATTACTAATACTTTATATAAGTGTGGAGTGATTTTTTCCATGGAATTTCTAGCTTTCATTATACTGGGGGATGCTTTTTTTTACTGGGGGCATTGAGAGCAAGGTCTCTGACTTTGCTGATGACATGAAACTATGCAGAGCTTTGGAAACTTCAAATGATGTACAATTGCTGCAAGCTGACCTAGATAGATTATCAAAATGGGCAGCAGAATGGCAGATGAGATTCAATATAAGGTGATGCATTTGGGATTTAACAATCCTTGTGCCACCTACACCATAAATACTGTGTTAAAGTATAAGTATACATAGGGCAGGGAGGCAGAATTATATCTACCTCACAATATAATTTTGTTAAGGAGCAACAGCATTTACTGTTTTGATTTGCCAGGTTAGTCCTGGACTGTTCCTTTATTAAAGACAGTGCTGAAGCCAGGAGGAAGACTGGCAGAATCAGTTTTCTTTTTGCTGGTGCTCCTCACAGAAACAATATTTGGAGGTAGGAATTACCAGTCCTATATCCCAGCCCCAAGTCATTTTCATTTAAACTGTATTTAAAAAAAACAAACTTTATACACGCAATAGTTATCCTTTAAGTGAATCTCTAATTGAAAAAGATTTTGGGTTTCTGGTAGATAACAGACTTACAGTAACTGTAGCAAACAATGCCAAGGGAATGAGATTCAAGAGAGAAAAATACTATTCTTCCTCTTTACAAGGCACTGGTAAGGCCTCATTTGGAATATGCAGTGCAGTTTTGGAATCCCATATACAAAAGGGAGATCTTAGAAATGGAAGCAGTTCAGAGAAGGGCAACTAAACTAATGGGAATGGGAGAGGCTTGGCTATGCAGGCAGATTAGACAAGTTAGGGTTGTTTACATTGGTGAAGCGACGTTTACATGGAGATATGATCACTTTATACAAATATATTAATGGGCCATATAATAAACTCTCTGGTGCATTGTTCACTAATAGGTCAATTCAGAGGACATGTGGACATCCTCTAAAATTGGAAGAAAAGAAGTTTCATCTTCAGGTCAGGAAAGGTTTCTTTACAGTGAGAACGGTGAAACTATCTTCCAGCTGATGTGGTAGTGGCAAGTTCATTGAAAAGCTTTAAAAGTGGCCTAGATAATTTTCTAAAACTAAAAAAAATATTGAGAATTACTGGTATTAATACATATACTGTAGTTCTGGTTGTTCCAGGGATAATTTTTGATTGACATATAATCACAGCGTCCTATTGCCTTCGAAGCTTCCTAGTTTCCTATCCATGTGCTGTCCCAAACACATCAATAGACCACAATAAAAAGGTTGAGGTAGTACCAGGTATCAAAAGACTTTCAAAAGACATGCTTTTAATCACACATTACATGTTTCAGACGCTTGGTCCTTTATCAATTTTGGATTGCTGTTTGGAGTCAGGAAATTTTTTTTCCATTTTTTAGCTGGGTTTTTTAGTCTTCCCCAGGATCAACTGTTAGGTAGGGTTAAAAAGGAGGGTGAAAAGGTTGGATTTAATGGACACATGTCTTTATTCCTCAATAACTATGTTACTATGTCCACCCAAAAAAGAAGTAACTATTTTTAGCTTAATTACCCCCCAAAATTTAACTTTCCATGTAAACTTACCCAGGGCCGGTCTTAGGATAAATAGCACCCTGTGCAAGATTTGTTACTGATGCCGAGCACCCAACCCCCCCCGGGCACACAAAATATTCCGTTGAATGCTGCTTGCCTTCAAATCAAGTACCCCACCTGCGCTTACTGTCTTTCAGTATCTTCAGTGCGTGCTTGTATATATGGTGCGTACATCATTATGTAACAAGTAACGTACTAAATGCACAGACAGAACAGCACAGCATACAGACATCTTAAGTAAAGCTTACATGTGTTGGGGCTTAGTATGTGGTGAGGTGTTGATATATATATTTGATCTGGTGGACCGTAACTAGAAGGGCTGTGGCACTGATGCACAACTTTGAGCTACAGGTCCGTGACCTAAGACTCCCAGTTGTCGACCCCCTGGTAATGCAACCCGTGCAGTCGGACAGGTCGCCCATATCAAAGGCCTGATCTGAATTTACCTTGATCCGATGCTCCCACACTGATTTATACTTACTCATCAGCCAATCCCTTGCTGAAAGTCCCGCCTCCTGCTTTGTTTCAAACCGGTTACGAGCACACAGGAGCAGAGCATGCTCTTTCATGTATGTACAGTCAGTCAAAGCCGCGATGGTGACGATCCTGGTCCTGTTTACGTCTCCTTTTTACTACAAGGTAGCACAAAACTTAAGCCTACAGTATACTAATAAAAAAGTTTTGGAAATGGCGCTTACTGCAAAATTAGTGTGAAACCTGCGCTAACATGATTTCACACCAGTTATGACAAATATGAAATATATAAATGTATAAATAATACAGGGAGATTCAATAAAAGTTCTTATTGTTTAAAATGTTGCAATCAGATGTTAGCTGTCAAATGTTAAATAAGATCTGATTGGTTGGGGCAAAATTAGCACCATTTTAAATGATAAGTACTTTTATTGAATAACCCTGTAAATATTCTTAAAAAGGACCATAATCCACGCTGGAAATGTAAAATATAAAGTCTGTCTTTCTCTAAAAACTACAAAATGCTTCAGGTAATGTGTGAGATCCGCAATTCTTAATCCGAGCCATGTAAGCTTGGAAAATATGCATATACACACACACCCTAGACATTCTAGCTTCAAGGCATTCAGCATTATTTTTGTAAAAGCCTTCTTTTTTTTGATTGTTCATACAATGTATCATATTCATTTCAATGGAAAATTGTTCAAAATAATCATTGAAAAGAAAACTTAGAAAGATTTTAAATCTTTTTATGGATCAGTTTTGTGCTACATGTTTTACATTCAAATGGATGTAGCACGTGCACAGCAAAGATTTCAGCAGAGATCTCTCCATATATAAACAAGAAGTAACAAGAGTCAAGTCAAAGCGGATTTAAAGATCAAATCTGTGGCCCTGAGTAAAAGATAGCAGATTTCCACAAGGCCAGTGATTGTTAATACATAATTTCTAATACATTGTTTTTTGTAATCTAATTAAAATTCAAAATTTGTGGAAAGAGTGGTTTGATTGGCTGCAGTTGTAATGTAGCCTGACATGATGGAGATGTTTGTCTGCAATCATTCTCCGTATGGTTCAATCACTTATTAATGTACATAAATATTCATGTATTTATTTATATTTTCTTCCCCCTTGTATTAATTTTTGTATTAAGATATAGTTCAGTGCAGCATCCCCAAGTTGTATAAAAATATACAAACATACTACACAAGGTTTCAATTTCCCTGATACATTTTCCCTCAGGCCTAATTGAACCTGTGTGCGTCTAAAATTGGCTTCTTTCTGCCATCTACATTCTTTTAATAATGCCTTGCCAAGTGGTGACCACGAAGGCTCAGTTGAACATTAGACAACATTGCCCCAATACAAAGAGCACATTCACAAAGATACCAAATGTCATGTCTCACCTCTCCCTTTGCTGTGACTGCTGGGTGGTTTTTCAAATTAACAAAAACTGCACAAATTTCAGTGCTGTTTTTGCATAAACATGCTTGTGAAGCTTCTCATTCATCCAGGTCATGGTATATCTGTTGTATTCAGTTAGATCAACTAGACTTAAAGGATAAGTATGCTGAAAAATCAAGTTATGTTTTGTTGGAAGCTGCAGCTTCCATTTATTTTACTTTCATTTGCTCTAGCTACTTTGCTGTTTATCTTTTTTGTCTGACAGTCTTACAGTCTTATAAGTCTTACTGGCTTTGCATCCTGATTCCTCTCAAATGAAAACGTATTTGTTGGAGAACTTCTTGAATGCTAATCTACTCTAGTATCCACTAGAATGATCTATTTATAAAGCATACACAAGCCTTTTTTTATATATATAAAACTGTACTGGCCTATTTTTTTAAAAAAAACATAGCTTTATAATTAATCGTATAATAATTAAGTTTGTCTTTCTCCAATAGATATTACAACAGGATGTTCCTAAAGAAGAGCCATTGAAGTTCCGTTTCTTGGCTAAATTTTACCCTGAAAATGTTGCAGAAGAACTGGTGCAAGAAATTACACAGCATCTCTTCTTCCTGCAGGTTAGACACTAGCTCACATAATGTGTTCTGCCCCTCCCTTCATGCAGGGGAGCCAGGAGCCAGGGGGCCCCATCTTTTTTTTTCTATGACAGATATAGCCTCCTCCCAAAAAAACACTGTATATGAAGCAGGGATTGGGGCCTCATCATATTTTTGCTGGGGGGCCCCATGATTCCCAGGTATGACACAGCTTGTCTGGCAGGAGTAACTCTTTGTATTGTTTGTTGAATACATAGATGCCAACCCTAATCTCATAACAAGCCATTGCATGCTACACAGTTCACTGTGTATCTTCAGAATTACATCAACATCTATAATTCGAATGCTACATTGTTATGTGACTTCAAGCAATGAACAGTGAAAACAAACAGATCAGGACTTGTTTAGAACTGGATCATGTCATCTTACTCCTGCAAGCTAAAAACATGTTTAGGCAACTTAAAAGGAAAGAGTGAAAGCTGTGTGCCTACAAAACTTCATGATATTATACAAGTAAACTTTAGTTAAAGGGTATGTCCACCCTTGAAAACGTTTAAATTTTTTTATATAACATTCCCCCTGTCCCCCCAGCCCCAACCGGTCTATTTTTATTATTAGAAAGTGCCCCAAACTTTACTTACCTTCCCTCTTTCCTCCGCCGCACTGCCAGGCCCTCTGCTTGCGAGAAAATGCAAGCAGAGGGGCGGGACCAGCAGTCGCGTCTATGATTGGCTGAGCGTCGCAGCTGCCGGGAGCTCAGTGCGGCGGAGGAAAGGTAAGTAATGTTTGGGGCACTTTCTAAAATAAAAAATATTGCGGTTGGGGCTGGGGGGACAGGGGAAATCTTATATATAAAGGTTTGTATGCTAGGGGGAGGGAATCCTAATCGGGAGGGAGAGGGAGGGGGAGAAGGGCTGCAGTACGCATGCCAAACTTCTCCCGGAGGCCAGATAGGAGGCAGAGTCCTATATGGACTCTGCTATCCTCCTGGTGGGCAGTTTTTGGGACTTTGGGGGGGACTACAGGAGAACCATATGGAGCTGGGATGTGAGGTAAGGATTTTATTACACTACATGATGGGGCCATTACAAGGGGGGATTATAGTTTTGGGGGTGGACATGCCCTTTAAAGTAAACAGGACAGATTGGTAATTCTCAGTACAACCTTATACACGACTTTCTCCATTTCAATCAGTGGTGTCTCTGTTATACTTTTACAATTACTGCTTGTTTGCTGGCTATACACACATATCTTGCCTCGGCTTACATTTACAATTTAAGGGGGAGATACAATATGGCACATTTTCGTCTAAAACCCAAAGAAATTTCAGGTTAAAACGTGGGTTTTAGACGGATTTTAGAGTACAGTGCCATTTCCGAATGTTTTTGGAAATAGCGCTGTGCTAACGATCCAAAACCATGTAGCCTAAGTTTTGCGTACTTCTTACGTGAAACTTTACGCTATGGTTTGTGGATCGCTAAAGTCCCGCTCCTTACCTTAGCCCGATCCTGCGATGCAATAACTGACGTAATCTCGTTTACGTCAGTTATTGTATCGCGGGATCGGGCTAAGGTAAGTAAAGCGAACTTCGCGTATTGAATCTCCCCGTAAGTTTTTTTTTTTAAGTTTCCTCCAGAGGAGGTGTTTTATTGAGGCAATAAAGAAAAAAAAAATTTTTAAACATACAAATTACATTGTGTTGCATTATTTGACACGGGAGCATGAGAAGTATTTCTTCATACATCTTCTAGTTACATCCATTATATTAAAAACAATAAATACTCATATGTCATATGGTACTGGGTTACTTGTTGAATGTTAAATCATTTGTTGACGGGTAGCCATTTGACCTTTTCCCTTCTCCTTGCTCCCTGACAAAAAAAAACTTACGGTAGATCCTGTGGTAAGGAGACGGGAGCAGAGGGGAAGGAAGAGTGAAAAGAAAAAAAAAAGGGGGGGGGAAGATATGGGGGGGCAGTTTTGTTATCATTGCTTCTGATTTATACCTTTTTATATCTTCCTTAGGGGGTGTATACTTAGCGTAGTGCTTAGATGAACTTCTTTGTATTAACTTTAACTTTAACTTTTGCTGCCCATTTTTGGTTATTGCCTTTAGCTATATGTTGGTTGTGTTGTTAGGTGTGTTGACATTGTGTCACTAGATTCACCCCTCTTTCGGGGTTCGGTTCTATTTCCCATCTGTCTTATTCAGTAGTGTTGCATGTTGCAGGTGGGATCCCAACTGTTCCATACTTTATCGTATTTGGATGGACAGCCTCTATTTATATACATTCGTTTTTTGTAGGAGAGGGTTGAGTTTATCTCCGATTTCCATTGGGGAGATTGTGGGTGTGGAGGCCTGTATCCAGGTTTTGGCGATTAGTTTCCTGGCCGTGAAGAGGTTTTCGCATAGGGTAATTTGCAGGTGTTTACCTAGGAATAATAATCTGTAATGCCCAGCAGGCATTACAGATCAGGGAGGGGGAGCCCATGTGGGGAGCCCATGTGGTCATGGAGGAACTTCACAACCTGTTTCCAGAACCCCTGTTTTGGGGGCACTCCTACACCATATGGTAAAAGGTCCCGGGGAGGAACAGCATCTGGGGCACGAGAGCTTCGTTTGGTCTGAATTTGGCTAGTCTTATAGGTGTTACGTGATACGTTCTTTGTAGGATGTATAGTTGGGACATCCTTTCTGATGCTTTGGGGGAAGCAGTCTTTGGTGCCTTCAGGGCCTCCTCCCATTCTTCCCTTTCTATTAGTCCAATTAATCTCTCTCCCATGTTGCCTTTTTGCTTAGGACCTGTGTTTCGGATTGGGACATATTAGATAGGTGTATACGTTGGATATTAGTTTGCGGGTTTGGGTGTTGCTATTAGTCCCAGTATTTGGTTGCTCTCTAAATTAAGTTGTTGATTTCCAAACTGGGTCTGGAACGCATGACATATTTGGAGGTATCTGAACAGATGGGAGTTTGGCAGTTAAAACTCTTGCTTCAGTTGGTCGAATACTTTAATTCGGCCATTGTGCACGATATGTGCTAATCTGATTACACCATATTCTCTCACCAAATTTCGGGGTTGTTGTATAGACAGAAATTCTGGTAGAGTTCTGTTAAACCAAAGTGGGGTGATTTGTTTATAAGAGGGATTTTCATTTCTTTCATTGCTATGTCCCATATTTTAAGTGTTTGCAGTAGTAGGGTGTGTGTAATTGAGTGGTGGTGTGCCTGCCAATCCCCGTGTGATCAGATATACCGAGTTAAGGGTTGTGGGTATTTTCCTGTGTTTCAAAGAGGTTTATGAGTTTGTCGGTTTTGTCCTGAGTCCAGTGGTATATGTGTGAGATGTGGGAGGCCAGGTAATATAACGGAAATCTGGAACTGCCATACCTCCCATGTTCGTGGGCGTTTGCCATTTGAGTTTTGATCTGCTCGATCCCCATATAAAGGACTTATTTGTAGTCTTTTGGGAAGAAAGGAAGTGTTGGTTTCCAAGATGGTGGTGCCCGAAAACAAAGTTTGTAGGTAGATTTTTAAGTATGAAATTATATTTTTTATGTTATTTAGAGATTCCTAAAGCTTTGCAGGGGGTAAAGTTGTACAGTTTTTTTGTAAGTTTTTAGAAGTGTCAAAAACGGGACAACAGTTCTCCTTTAATACATATACTGTAGTTCGGTTGATCCAGGGAAACTTTCCAATTGCCATTTAGTCAGGAAGGAATTCCTTACCCCCTCCTTTTTAGCTATGTTTTTTGCCTTCCTCTGCATCAACTGTTAGGTAGGGTTAACAAGGAAGGGGGAAAAGTTGGACTTGTCTTTATTCAACCTCAATTACTGTGTTACATGGCTGTAAGTAACAGGATGTTTTAAATCCCCTCCTAGAGGAGGTGTTTTATTGAGGCAATAAGGAAAAAAAACATTTTTAAACATACAAGATTACATTGTGTTGCATTATTTGACACTGGAGCATGAGAAGTATTTCTTTATACATCTTCTAGTTACATCCATAATATTAAAACAGTAAATACTCATAGGTCATATGGTACTGGGTTACTTGGAAGTAAAAAAAAAAGGGGGGGGAGATAATGGGGGGCACCCAGTTTTGTTATCATTGCTTCATTGATTTATACCTTGTTATATCTTCCTTAGGGGGTGTATACTTAGCGTAGTGCTATAGATGAACTTCGTTAGTATTAACTTTAACTTTAACTTTTGCTGCCCATTTTTGGTTATTGCCTTTAGCTATATGTTGGTTGTGTTGTTAGGTGTGTTGACATTGTGTCACTAGATTCACCCCTCTTTCGGGGTTCGGTTCTATTTCCCATCTGTCTTATTCAGTAGTCGTTGCATGTTGCAGGTGAGGATTCCCAACTGTTCCATACTTTATCGTATTTGGATGGACAGCCTCTATTTATATACATTCGTTTTTTGTAGGAGAGGGTTGAGTTTATCTCCGATTTCCATTGGGAGATTGTGGGTGTGGAGGCCTGTATCCAGGTTTTGGCGATTAGTTTCCTGGCCGTGAAGAGGGTTTCGCATAGGGTAATTTGCAGGTGTTTACCTAGGAATAAATAATCTGTAATGCCCAGCAGGCATTACAGATCAGGGAGGGGGAGCCCATGTGGGGAGCCCATGTGGTCATGGAGGAACTTCACCACCTGTTTCCAGAACCCCTGTATTTGGGGGCACTCCTACACCATATGGTAAAAGGTCCCGGGAGAGGAACAGCATCTGGGGCACAGAGAGCTTCTGTTTGGTCTGAATTTGGCTAGTCTTATAGGTGTTACGTGATACGTTCTTTGTAGGATGTATAGTTGGGACATCCTTTCTGATGCTTTGGGGGAAGCAGTCTTTGGTGCCTTCAGGGCCTCCTCCCATTCTTCCCTTTCTATTAGTCCAATATCTCTCTACCATGTTGCCTTTTTGCGTAAGACCTGCGTTTCGGATTGGGAGCATAGTAGATAGGTATATATACATTGGATATAAGTTTTGTGGGTTTGGGTGTTGCTATTAGTCCCAGTATTGGGTTGGTCTCTAAATTAAGTTGTTGATTTCCAAACTGGGTCTGGAACGCATGACATATTTGGAGGTATCTGAACAGATGGGAGTTTGGCAGTTTAAACTCTTGCTTCAGTTGGTCGAATACTTTAATTCGGCCATTGTGCACGATATGTGCTAATCTGATTACACCATATTTCTACCAAATTTCGGGGTTGTTGTATAGACAGAAATTCTGGTAGAGTTCTGTTAAACCAAAGTGGGGTGATTTGTTTATAAGAGGGATTTTCATTTCTTTCATTGCTATGTCCCATATTTTAAGTGTTTGCAGTAGTAAGGGGTGTGTGTAATTGAGTGGTGGTGTGCCTGCCAATCCCCGTGTGATCAGATATACCGAGTTAAGGGTTGTGGGTAGTTCCTGTGTTTCAAAGAGGTTTATGAGTTTGTCGGTTTTGTCCTGAGTCCAGTGGTATATGTGTGAGATGTGGGAGGCCAGGTAATATAATCGGAAATCTGGAACTGCCATACCTCCCATGTTCGTTGGGCGTTTGCCAGTTGAGTTTTGATCTGCTCGATCCCCATATAAAGGATCTTATTATTGAGTCTAGGGCTTTAAAGTATCACAGGGGGATAAGGATTAGGGAGTTCCATACAATATACAGGATTTTGGGTAGTAGTATCATTTTTGTGAGGCTGATGCGGCCTGTTACTCCCACTGGTAATTTGGTCCATGTTTGGGTTTTGTGTTTAACTAATTGTATAAGGGGTTCTACATTTAGGGGCAGGTATTCCCTTGAATCTCTGGAGACATTGATTCCCAGGTATTTGATGGTGGCGGATCTTTGTAGTGGAATTGGGGTGGGGGTGGTGTTAGCTGGATAGTGGTCTAGTAGTAGGATTTGTGATTTTTCCAAGTTTATTGTAAGGCCTGAGTATTCCCCGTGTTGGCTAATTAGATGTAGAATTTTATTTAGGGATTTATCTTCGTCTGCGAGATATAGCAGCATGTCATCTGCATATAGACTGATAATCTCAGAGCATGTGTCCAGCTGGAGGCCTTGTAGTGTCTGGTCTTCTCTAATTGTAATTGCCAGTGGTTCGATTGCTAGGGCGTAAAGGAAGGGGGACAGCGGGCAACCCTGGCAGGTGCCCCTTACCAATGGGAAAGTGTCCGTTATTGTCCCGTTAGCTATTATCTGGGTTTTGGGGTGGGAGTATAGGAGTTGTAGCCACAGTATAAAACGATTGCCAAAGCCGTATTTTTCCAGTACATGCCAGAGGAAAGGCCACTCGACTGAGTCGAACGCCTTGGCAGCGTCGAGGCTCACAACACATCTTGTACCCATGTTGCTGTCGGTAGCTTGTGCATTCATATACAAACGGCGGGTATTTAGGGTTGTGTTTTTCCCTGGGATGAATCCCGTCTGATCTGGGTGTATTAGGTGGTGTATGATTTTATTTAGTCTCAGGGAGAGAAGTTTGGCTAGTATCTTGATGTCCGTTTGTAGCAACGATATGGGCCTGTATGATCCGGGTTGGAGTGGGTCCTTGCCCGGTTTGGGGATCAGTACCATCAGAGCTCTGGACATTGACTCGGGTAGGGTTTGTGAGGAGAACATATTGTTGTAGGGGTCAAGCAGTTTAGGGGCTAATACGTCTATGTAGTGTGTGTAGAATTCGATGGGGAGACCGTCTGTACCCGGGGTTTTGTTCTGTGGTATTTGGGATAGTGTGTGTAGTAATCGTCCGGGAGGCCGTGGTACTTACGAGTACACTTTAGGAGGAGGCGCTCCGATGTCTGGTGGGATTGCAGAACTGGATACTGCTAGAGACTGCTAGAGACTGCTGGGAACTGTAGGCTAAGGAATGGCGGCTAGGTGATGCTGGAGAGAAGGCAGGATACTGGAACTGGCAAGTAGTCTCTGGAACAGGCAAGGTAAGTCTCTGGAGCAGGCTAGGTAAGTAGTTGGTGCAGGTATGGCAAGGAGTCTCTGAAACAGGCAAGGTAAGTCTCTGGAGCAGGCTAGGTAAGTAGTTGGTGTAGGTGAGGAACAGGATCCAGGGCAGGTAAGTAGAAGGAGCCGGAGAGAAGGAGCCAACGCCTACATCCGGGACACCGGGTCCAGGAGGACGCCGGTTTTTGAATTCTCGCGCCAAACGGCGTGTCGGCGTCATGACGTCTACGCCGCCGCACACCCGGAAGTGCAGTGCGGCGCAGGACCGGAGTGGCAGGTAAGTTTGTGACAGTACCCCACAGGACCCAACAGGCCAGGTTTCCCTGGAAAACTCCTGTGAAAAGCTTTGACTAGACGAGGAGCGTGCAAATCTGAATGTTTAATCCAAGCTCTTTTTTCCGGACCAAAACCTTTCCAGTGGACCAAATACTGAAGAGACCTCCTCAAGAATCTAGAGTCCAAAATCTTCTCGACTTCAAACTCTTGCTGACCATCAACGGAAATTGGAACGGGAGGTAGTAAAGATGTGGAATACTGATTAGAGCACACTGGCTTGATGAGAGAAATATGAAACATGTTAGGAATCCGCATGCTGGAAGGAAGTTGGAGGCGAACAGCCACTGGACCGACTAATTCCAGGATAGGAAAAGGACCAATAAATTTGGGTCCCAGTTTAGTGGAAGGAACCGTAGATTAATATGAGCAGAGGAGAGCCACACTTTATCTCCAACAGAATAAGCTGGGGGTTCTCTATATCTCCTGTCTGCTGCAGTTTTTTGTACCAGAGCAGATTTCTGAAGGCTGATTTCCGTAGCACGCCAGATTGCCGACATCTGGGCCGCAGAGTTATTGGCAGCGGGTACTTGTGTGAAAAGAAAATCTTGAGGAAAGCATCTAGGATTCGTCCCAATGACACACAAAAAAGGAGATTTCCCAGTAGAAGCATGAGGTGAATTGTTATGGGCAAACTCAGCCCAAGGCAGAAGGTCAGCCCAATCATCCTGAGTATAGGAAATGTAACAACGAAGATATTGTTCCAAAGACTGGTTAGTGCGTTCAGTAGCCCCGTTGGACTGTGGGTGGTAAGCCGAAGAAAATTGTAACTTGATGTTCATGGATTTACAAAGCGGCTCTCCAAAATTTGGAAACAAATTGAGTACCTCTGTCAGATACTATTTCAGAAGAGTCCATGAAAGCGGAAATATGAGAATAAATAGTTGAGCTAACTCCGTCGAAGATGGTAGTTTGGGGAGGGGAACAAAATGGGCCATTTTGCTGAAGCGGTCTACTGTCACCCATATTACCGTGTTTTTCTTGGAGGTAGAAGTTCAACAATAAAGTCCATGGATAGATGGGTCCAAGGTCTGGACGGAATGGGGAGGGTTGAAGAAGACCATAGGGGGGGTTCTAGAAGATTTGGATTGAGCACGCGGGTACACACTTGAACAAAGTCTTTACATCTTTTCTCATTTTGGGCCACCAAAGGGAACAGGCAAGAATATTAGAAGTTTTTTAACACCGGGATGTCCGGCTTGCTTGGAACAGTGAGTATGAAGAAGGATAGTTTTCTGAAGTGAAACAGGAAGATTTTGCCAAGTGTGTCTGAGGAGCAGAATCTTGTGCGGCTTGAATCTTGGAACAGAGTTGAGGAGATATAGAGGCCAAGATTTTAGTGGTTGGAATAATGGAGCCCTTATCTTGACTAATACAGTCGGAAGCACAAATGATCTGGAAAGGGAGTCAGCTTTTTTGTTTTGGAACCAGGTTGGTAATGATAAGAAAGTTGAATCGGGAAAATACTAATGAACCACCGAGCTTGACGGGGATTTAACCTTTTAAGATTCTGGGTGTATTCGAGGTTCTTATGGTCGGTAAGGATGGTGATAGGTACAGAGGTGCCTTCCAATAGATGACACCACTCCTTGAGGGCCAGCTTGATGGCAAGAAGTTCCCTATTCCCGACATCATAGTTACGCTCGTTGGGTAGAAACTTCTTAGAAAAATAAGCACAGGGATGGAGTTTCCTTTTAGTGCCTTGTCTTTGGGAAAGGACCGCTCCTGCACCCAAGTCCGAGGCATCAACTTCGATGTAGAAGGGGAGACTAGGATCTGGATGTACTAGAACTGGTGCATCCACAAAGGCTTCCTTGAGTCGTTTGAAGGCTTCAAGGGCTGCAGGGGTCCATGAATGAGGCCTACCACCTTTACTGATGAGGGCTAATATCGGAGAAATTATAGAAGAGAACCCTTGAATGAATAGTCTGTAATAATTGGCAAAGCCAATGAACCTTTGAATGGCTTTGGTTCCCATAGGAAGAGACCAATCTTGGATGGCTGAAACTTTCACAGGATCCATCTGGAAACCTTGCGCAGATATGAGGTAGCCCAGAAAGGGTACTTGTGAACACTCAAAAAGATACTTTTCCAGTTTGGCATATAGGCTATTCTCTCTTAGACGTAGTAATACCTGTTTAACATGGAGGCGGTGTGAGGGCAGATCTTGAGAAAATATTAAAATGTCATTGAGATATAAAACTACAGAAATCCCCAACATATCCCAGAAAATGTCATTCACAAACTCTTGAAACACTGCTGGAGCATTACAAAGGACAAAGGGCATTATGAGATATTCATAGTGACCGTCCCTAGGGGCATATTTATAAAAGAGCGAAAAGTAGCGAAATGTTTTCGCATTCGCTTTTCCTGGGTTTTCGCCAAAAAGACAGTTAACGCTATTTATAAAGGTAGCGTTACGAATGGCGAAACCGTTTCCGCGAGCTATCGCTAAACCCTTTTCGCCTAACTTCGCAATGTTATTTTAGCGAAAAAGGAGCAAAAAGGCATACCGATTTATAAAGAGCAAGGTGGTTTTTGCGTTAAAAAAGCGAAAGATTAGCGCACCCTGAAGGTGGTGTGAAAAGTCATGTTTGAGCGAAAAGGCATTCTAATGGGTAATATGCCTTGAAAAGCGAACGCGCAAGTGAAGGGCGATCGCGCATTAGAGTGTAATATGGCCTTGGAAAAGCGACATTAGAAAGGCGAACGCGCATAAATGTAATATGCCTTGGAAAGCGACATTAGAAAGGCGAACGCGCATAAGAATGTAATATGCCTTGGAAAAGCGACATTAGAAAGGCGATCGCGCATTAGAATGTAATATGCCTTGGAAAAAGCGAACGCGCATTAGAAAGGCGAACGCACATTGAAAGGCGAACGCACATTAAAAGGCGAAGCCCCTTAGAAAGGCGAACGCGCATTAGAAAGGCGATGTGCAGTGCAAAAGAAAATTGTATTCCAATTGAGAAATTCTAAGAAGATGACTAATAGAAAACATGGCTGACTTCTTGGTAAATGTGAGGTGCCATTTTGAACTTGACATCATTTTCTAGTGGGCTTTTTCTGGTTTCGAATGGTTTTCACAATGCAGTCTTCTTAGATGCGTTAAGTTTTCGCTGCGATACTTTTCGCTCTTTATCGCGCCCGTTCGCCTTTTTCAGCCGCGAAGTGTGTTTTTTTCGCTTTTTTATATAAGGGCAAACGAAGCCCCATGGCGCTATTTTGCTGCGATGTGCTGCGCTAATTATTTGGCGAAAAGACAATCCTTTATAAATATGCCCCTAGTGTTAAAGGCTGTTTCCACTTGTCACCTTTGCGTATACGATCAGATTGTATGCCCCACGAAGATCCAGTTTGATAATATTTTGGCCCCTTTTATCTGGTCAAACAGTTCAGAGATGAGAGGAAGAGGATCCCGATTTTTTACTGTGATTTTATTTAAACCACGGTAGTCGATGCAGGGTCGTAAACCTCCTGTCTTTTTTCAACAAAAAGAGAACCAGGCTCCAGCAGGGGAAGTGGGAGGTTGTATGAAACCCCTAGACAAATGTTCAGTAATGTATTCTTTCATGGCCAGAGTTTCAGAGGGGGACAGTGGGTATGTGCGTCCCAGAGGAGGCATAGTACCTGAGAGAAGATCGATGGGGCAATCGTAGGATCGGTGCGGTGGTAGCTTCTCAGCTCGCTTTTTACAAAACACATCAGAGAAATCACAATAACATTCAGGGAGATTTTTCTCAGATTTATTTTCACAGGTAATGGTGGTGCAATGAGTAGAAAGAGTAGAAAGGCAATTTTCTAAACAGAAAGGACTCCAAGACTTGAGTTCATTGTTAGACCAATCTATAACAGGGTTGTGTAATCTGAGCCATGGAAGTTCGAGAATCAGGGGAGAGGAAGGACTTTGGATGACAAGAAAAGACAAACGTTCTTGGTGAAATATGCCAATGCGAAATAGGACTTCGTATGTAGATTTGGAGATGAATTCAGAAGCCAAAGGGTTATTGTCAATAGCCATAACTCGAAGAGGTTGCTGCAAGTGAAGGAGAGGAAGCCCCAATTGTGCTGCATAGGTAGAGTCAATGAAGTTTCCAGCTGCACCGGAATCGACAAAGGCCTGGGAGGAAAAAGTTTTACCATGAAAGGGGATAGTTGCTGGTAGAAAGAGTTTCAGTGGTTTAAATTTGGCAGGAGACTTAACATTACCTAGAAGGAGCTTCTCCTTAACTTCTAGGTCATGGAGTTTCCCGACTTCTGGGGACAATTTCTTATAAAGTGTCCTTGCCCAGCACAATAGAGACAAAGTCCATTAGTACGTTGGCGTGACTTCTCCTCAGGAGACAGATGAGTGCCGCCAATTTGCATAGGCTCTTCAACGAAGATATTGGTTGCGGAAAGGTCTGAGCAGGCCTGCTGTAAGTGCCTCATTGTTCCAAGAAGTCTCCGCGGCAAGGGTACGAAATTCAATAGCGTATTGTCCCACGGAACGAGACCCTTGGCGGAGCTGCATCAAACGGGAGGAGGCAGCAGAGGTTCTTCTTGGAGCATCGAAGACCTTACGAAACATACTCAGGAAGTCGGTGACATTATTGACTAGAGGATCGTCTTTTTCCCATAGGGGAGAAGCCCAGGCCAGAGCATTGCCCTCCAACAAGGTGATGATGTAACCAACCTTTGCATGATCCGATGCAAAATGAGATGGTTGAAGTTCAAATTGGATTCGACACTGTTTAATGAATCCACGGCAAGCTTGAGCATCACCATCAAACCGTGAGGGTGGAGGTATGCGGGGCTCTCTCCGAAGAGAAAGATCACCGGATCCGGACGTTGAAGGAGGCGGCGTAGAACCCGAAGCAGAGGCAGAAGCTGGGGGTAGCCGGACAGCGAGGGTATCCATGAATTGAGCCAACTGGCCCTGATGGTGTTCAAAAATGTCCATGCGTTTGGACAAAGTTTGGAGTGTTTTACTCAACTCTGCCATAACCCCCTCAGGCATTTCCATGGCCTGATAGTACTGTAATAATTTTGCCGGGAGGCCGAGGTACTTACGAGTACGCTTTAGGAGGAGGCGCTCCGATGGCTGGTGGGATTGCAGAACTGGATACTGCTAGAGACTGATAGAGACTGCTGGGAACTGTAGGCTGAGGAATGGCGGCTAGGTGATGCTGGAAAGAAGGCAGGATACTGGAACTGGCAAGTAGTCTCTGGAACAGGCAAGGTAAGTAGTTGGTGCAGGTATGGCAAGGAGTCTCTGGAACAGGCAAGGTAAGTCTCTGGAGCAGGCTAGGTAAGTAGTTGGTGCAGGTATGGCAAGGAGTCTTTGGAACAGGCAAGGAGTCTCTGGAACAGGCAAGGTAAGTCTCTGGAGCAGGCTAGGTAAGTAGTTGGTGTAGGTGAGGAACAGGATCCAGGGCAGGTAAGTAGAAGGAGCCGGGGAGGTAGCTAACGGGTTTTTGAATTCTCAGCGTTGTGACGACTACGATGCCACACACCAGGAAGTGTAGTGCGGCGCGGGACCGGAGCAGCAGGTAAGTTCGTGACAGTGTGTTTCTGATTTCCGTTTCAGTTATGGGTTCTTCTAGGAGGTTACAGCTGTCCTGTGGGAGGTACGGTAGGGGGATTTGTTGGATGTAATTCTTGAGCTCTTCGGGTGTATGTTGTGTTTGGGTGGAGTACAGAGTTTTGTAATAGTCTAGGAGGTAGTCCGCTACTTCCTTTGGTTTGGTGAGGAGTTGTCCCGTTTGGTTCTTCAGTGTGATAATTGTGGGGAATAATTGTGTTCGTTGTTGGCTAGATACGTGAGTAGTTTGCCGTTTTTTTCGCCATGTTCATATAGTCTTTGTTTTCTAAAGAAAAGTTGCTTTTTAGTTCTGGCTTCATATATGTTGTCGGTCACTCTGGATTGGAGTTTCAGAGATTCCACGTTTTGTGTATTGGGATTTTGTATGAATGTATGGAGTGTAGAAGAATGGGGTAATTTTGGAAGATATATTGATTAGTTGAGTCTTGTTGTTACTGATATTTATTGTTCAGATTTATGTTTCTATCTTTTTTCTTTATCCACAGTACAGAGGATAGATTGTTTGGGTGTAGTAGGGTATTTTCTATATCTACCCAACATTTTGTGCCTGGGTTGGTTAGTCCTTGAGTTATTTGTGATAAGCGGGTTGCTTTATAGTAATTGTATAAAATTGGGGCTCCAAAGCCTCCTTTATTTTTCTGTCGGACCAAAAATTCGCATTTTATTCTGGGTCTCTTATTCTCCCATATAAATCTTCTGATTGCACTTTGAAGAGAGTTTAGGTCTTTTTTCTTAAGTGTTACTGATAGGGCTCTAAAGAGGTACAGGATTGTAGGGAGAATGGTCATTTTTATGGAGTTTATTCTTCCAATCAAGTGAAAAGGTGTCCATTGATTTAATAGATTTTTTAGGTGAGAGCTCATAGGGAGGTCATTGTTCTTGAATAGAATGTTGGGATCATGAGATAGTTGTATTCCTAGGTATTGAAAGGATTGATTTTCGATTTTAAAGTGGAAGTGAGTTTGTAGTTCCGATAACATGTTTGTTGCCATGTTAAATAGATATGCTATTGATTTAGTATGGTTTACTTTAAAACCAGAGACAGTACCGAATTGTTTTATTATGAGTTGTAATGATGGTAGGGAGGTTCTCGGTCAAGTTAGGTAGAGAAGTGTATCATCTGTGAACATGGAGAGTTTTGATTCCGTTTGTCCAATTTTAATTCCTTTGATATCTGGTGGAGTACAGAGTTTTGTAATAGTCTAGGAGGTAGTCCGCTACTTCCTTTGGTTTGGTGAGGAGTTGTCCCGTTTGGTTTCTCAGTGTGATATTGTGGGGAATAATTGTGTTCGTTGTTGGCTAGATACGTGAGTAGTTTGCGTTTTTTTCGCCATGTTCATAAGTCTTTGTTTTCTAAAGAAAAGTTGCTTTTTAGTTCTGGCTTCATATATGTTGTCGGTCACTCTGGATTGGAGTTTCAGAGATTCCACGTTTTGTGTGTGGATTTTGTATGAATGTATGGAGTGTAGAAGAATGGGGTAATTTGGAAGATATATTGATTAGTTGAGTCTTGTTGTTACTGATATTTATTGTTCAGATTTATGTTTCTATCTTTTTCTTATTCCACCGTACAGAGGATAGATTGTTGTGGGTGTAGTAGGGTATTTTCTATATACCCAACATTTTGTGCCGGGGTGTTAGTCCTTGAGTTATTTGTGATAAGCGGGTTGCTTTATAGTAATTGTATAAAATTGGGGCTCCAAAGCTCCTTTATTTTTCTGTCGGACCAAAAATTCGCATTTTATTTCTGGGTCTCTTTTCTCCCATATAAATCTTCTGATTGCACTTTGAAGAGAGTTTAGGTCTTTTTTCTTAAGTGTTACTGATAGGGCTCTAAAGAGGTACAGGATTGTAGGGAGAATGGTCATTTTTATGGAGTTTATTCTTCCAATCAAGTGAAAAGGTGTCCATTGATTTAATAGATTTTTTAGGTGAGAGCTCAATGGAGGGCATTGTTCTTGAATAGAATGTTGGGATCATGAGATAGTTGTATTCCTAGGTATTGAAAGATTGATTTTCGATTTTAAAGTGGAAGTGAGTTTGTAGTTCCGATAACATGTTTGTTGCATGTTAAATAGATATGCTATTGATTTAGTATGGTTTACTTTAAAACCAGAGACAGTACCGAATTGTTTTATTATGAGTTGTAATGATGGTAGGGAGGTTCTCGGTCAAGTTAGGTAGAGAAGTGTATCATCTGTGAACATGGAGAGTTTTGATTCCGTTTGTCCAATTTTAATTCCTTTGATATCTGGTGTATCTCTGATTTTTGTGGCTAAAGGTTCCATACATAAGGCAAAGAGAAGTGGTGATAAAGGACAGCCTTGCCTTGTTCCGTTCTATAGGGTTGGAGAGGAAACTCATGTTGCTGACTTTGGCTATTGGTTTATTGTATAGGTTGAGTATTGTTTTTATATATTTATCAGGGAAGCAAAATTTTCCCAGGACTTTAAGCATGTATTGCCAATCTATACGATCAAAGGCTTTCTCGATATCTAAGGATAGTGTTATTGTTGGTATTTTGTTTTGTGAGGTGAATTGAAGTAATGTTATAGCTCTGCGTGTGTTATCTGTAGTTTGTCTGCCTTGGATAAAGCCTGTTTGATCATAGTGAATGATGAGGGGTAGAATTTGTTTTATTCGGTTTTCCGGTATTTTGGCGATTATTTTGACATCTAGATTAATGAGTGATATAGGTTGGTAGTTTGCTGGTTGAGTGGTATCTTTGTCAGGTTTGGAATCACCACAATATGTGCTTCTAGTAGATCTGAGGAGACCATTGGTTAGTTTATGTAGATAGGGGATTAGTGTTTCGCTAAAGGTTTTAAAGTAAAAGGCGGTAAATCCTTCTGGGCCAGGTGAAATTTCTAGAATGGAAGCTTTTAATTGCTTCTTTGATTTCGATATTGGTGACTGGGCTTCTGTATTGTTTTTTGTTGTTGGTTAGTGAGTGTAGGAATATTTAGGTCTTTTAGGAAATTCTCTATTTGTGTTGGGGTGATTATGTTTCTATCTACCGTTTTACCTTCATATAGTTTTTGATAATATATCGTGAAGCGGTTTGAGATGTATATTGGGTCATAATTTAGGACTCCTTTCTCATTCCTTAACAGAAGAAATTTATTCTGAAATTTATTTATTCTGAATAAGTTTTGATTCAGTTTGTGGGCTAACGGTTTGTTACTTTTTAGTAAACGTGTTGATTGACTAGTCTAAGAGCTTTTTTAGCTCCTGATTGTAGTAAAAGACTCAGTTCTTGTTTTATTGCTTCTGTTTTCGTAAATAGGTCATCAATAAGGGTTTTTGCTAGTTGTGTTTCCTGTTTTTTTATAGTTTCAATTAGTTCTTGAATTTTATTGTTTTTATTTTTCCTTTCTCTGGTTGTTATTTATATCAGATTGCCCGTTATCACTGCTTTGTGGGCAGCCCATAGTATAGAAGATGATGTTTCAGGGGGTATCATTTCCTTTAAAATAATTGGATCCTGCTTGCTTTTGCGAACAAGGCTTCGTTGATCCTCCATATTCGTGCTGGTCTGGTGTGTATTATATTCTCAATTTGTATAGATATATAGATATGGTCCGACCAAGAAATTTCTGCAATAGATGTGTATTTGTGATATGATACAAATGCGTAGTTGATTCTTGTAAATATTTTGTGTACTGGCGAGTAAAAGGTGTATTCCCGGCGGCTTGGATAGTTTAGTCTCCATGCATCAAGGAGGTTGCATTTTTTTGAGAAGGATTGGTAGTTGTTTACAGGATGAGTGTGTCTGGGATTGGTGGGTTGTACCTGATTTGTCTAATTTGGGGTTTAAAGCTGGGTACACACCTATCGATTTTTCCTCCTGACCGACCGTTCGATACTTTCGAACGGTCGGCCAGGAGGAAGGACTGTCGGTCGCGGCAAAAGCAGCCGCGTCCGATAGTCACCGCGACCGATCGTGCGGTCCATAGAGGACCGCACGATCGGATGAGGTTTTCCACCCTGTCCGATCGTCCTTTCGTCCGATTCGGACGAACGGTCAATCGGACATGGGCACTTTCGGATGCGATAATTTCGGTCCGATCGACCGATACACTGAACTATCGTTGATGTCTCCCATAGTGATGATTGGGCCTATGGCTTTAGAGAGAATTTTGCTTGTGAGTTCCTGAAAGAATATCTTTTGTTGATCATTTGGGGCATAGACAGCAATCATTGTTATTCGTGTGCTGTGTATACAGCCATTTAAGTATGATATAATGTCCCTTTGGGTCACAGTAGTGTGAGAGTTCTACAGGAAGCGAAGTAATGCGTTTTGTATTTGTTACCCCAGTACCTCGGTTCCTTACCTTTTTAAAAATGAGTTTCTAGGAGCATAAGGATATCTGGGTGTTGCTTTTTATAGTATTGTGTTGCCATTTTTCTTTTTTGTGGGGCGTTAAGGCCTTTGACTTTGTGTGAGATTACTCATAGGGGTAAAACTGTTTGTGGGTTCATTGTTAGTTGGGTAGAGAGGATTCAGTATGTGTTGTTGTGTTTATATTTCTAGATATTGATATGTAGAATTACAGTAGTATGGATTAACGCTCTCCTGGGTCCTTGGTCTTGTCCCCCGGCTCCTCAGATGAAAACAGTACCTAAATGAATAGACAATTAACAGTAATCAATAAAAAACAGATTAAAAGTTAAGGGGCATGTCTACCCTTTAAAAAAACTTTTGATATGTGGTAGGGCTTGCTCCCCCAGCCTCAACCCACATTAATCTTATGTGCAGAAACTCCCCCGTTACTTACCTTCCCTCTATCCTCCTCCGCACTGCCTGGCCCTCTGCTTGCATGGAACTGTGCTGAGAGTGAAGGTAAGTAGAGATCGGGGGACTTTCTGCAAATAAAATTAATGCGGTTGGGGCTGGGGAAGCAAGCCCTACCACATATCAAAAGTGTTTAATGATAAGGGGAGGGAGACCAAAACGGGAGGGAGAGGGATGGGGGGAGAGCTGCTCAGAGCATGCCACAAACCTCTCAGAGGAAGCCTCAGAGGCGGAAACAATTTCCCCCTCTGCTAGTGTCCTGCTGGCCAGTTTTCTGGACTTTGGGTTGGCATTGCAGGGCAACCATTTGGATTGGGGATGTAAGGTAAGGATTTTTCTATACTACACAGTGGGGCCAGTAGTGGGTTAAATTACAATTTTGGGGGTGGACATGTCCTTTAAGAAGAAAGTCACATATATTGCTACAGCTCTATAATATCTCTTGTATATAGTTCTAACTTTATATATTTTCTTTATCTTTATTATCTAGTTTTGTTTTGTGTACCTTTAGAGGTTTATGAGGTCCATGATCCCATGGGCCTCAGGGGTGAGGTGGTACTTCCTCACAATAAGATGAATATTCAGATCGGTTCTATACCATCTGTTTAATAGAGGGGGATTCCTTTCTTTGCAAGAGTCCAGGAAAATAAACAAACTTGGTTTTGTTATGAGTTCCCTATCCAGCACCTCTGGTATAGAGTGTTTCTTTGTTGTTGTTTTTTTTTGGGGGGGTGGGGTGGAAATTTTATTATTTCTATATATTGCCCTTTCAGGTTCTAATTTCTACATTATAGTAATATATCCCAACCCTTCAGGGTATATTGTTTTGAAAAAATATTTGGTCGTCTTTATTCCTTTGTATCTCATACTGTCATTGTTTTCTTAGAGTTGATGTTAATCTCATGACTCTTTTTTAGTAAGAGGTTTTATTCAGAGTTAGTTCAAATGATATTATACTTGACTAGGCGTATTTAGTGATAGGGTAGATGGAGAGAGAAAGAATTGGTAGAGGTGATAGGAAGTTTGGAAAGGAGAATGAAAATGTTGTTTAGTTCTGTTAATAATAACCTTTTCTTACTATATATGGGTTAACATTTTTATACATCCTTTATTTGTATAGAAATGATCAACAATATAAATATTACACTGTTCATTTTGTAGCTTATTATTACCCTTAATGAGATGAATAGGGGTTTGATGTTTTGCCAGCATAACTCAGTTTACACCAAGTTTTTTTGGTTATCATATTTATCAGAGATGATTATACCTTCTGTGGGTGATCAGTGATAGAGTAAGAGGAGAGAGAAGCAAGTCAAGAGAGAATAGTAAGTTAAGAAAGGAGACAGAAAATGTTGCTTAATTTTGCCTAGTTCCAGAAGTATAAGGTTGGGGGGGGGGGGGGGGGCTCTGTGTTATTGTCTTAAGATAGGAGCAGGAAGGAATTTTAGTAATTCTATTACATACTATTATTCAAAGATTGTGTTTCCCCTTCTAGCTAAATTTTTATTTTATCTTATTGCTAATGATTCGACGTTATCATAAAACATTTAGCTGCTTAGAGATTGTCAACAGCCTAGATATTGCATGTTTCTTTCTGTGGGTTATTATAGCCACTAATGAGTCTAGTAAAGGTTTAAACATTTAAACTATGTTATACAATATACAGCAGAAATTAACTTGTTATAAACAACCAGGGAAATTCAATAAAAGTTCTTATCGTTTAAAATGGTGCTAATTTTGCCCCAACCAATCAGATATTTTTTAACATTTGAAAGCTACCATCTGATTGGTTGGGGCAAAATTAGCACCATTTTTAACGATAAGAACTTTTATTGAATAACCCTGCATATTTTTAACTTTATCCTTCAGGATATATTATACGATGAGACCCTTGTTTTAATTGAATTGTGTGTATCAGAGAGAGCCAGCTCCTATTCACCTAGTTAGTGGTGTGTGGGAGTTTTAGGCCTCTCTGGAGGCATATCTTCTGAGGTGTTCTCGAGGGTCCCCTCAGTTTCTATTTTATCTGGTTTCCCTTGGGTTACCTTAGGTAGTTCAAACTCGTGTTAGTAAGTTATTTGTAAAGATAGTTACTATGGGGTATTTCCCCTCTTACCCAATCCCACGGGAGAGTTCTTTAGTGTTTCTGGTGCAGTTTCTAACAGTCCTCTAGGTTTTGGTTGTTACCAATTCGGATTATTACGGTGGTGTTGGGTTGAAAGGTCCGGCTTGTCTGTGATTTTAAGTTGTGGAGATTTCCTTGGTGAGATATTTTCCGATGAGTGGATTCCCGGTCTGTGCAAAAGATCTTCACTTTCGACTGGGTGGGAAATAGTGAATTGCCTTCCATTGCGTTTGAACGGGAATCCCCATCTATATCGGATTTTGTTTTTTATTAGAATGTTCAGTGTGGATTTGAACTCCCTGCGTCTGGATAGTGTCATAGAGGAGAGGTCCTGGTAAAATTGGACTCAGGAGCCTTCTAATTCCACTTTCTCCATATTGCATGCTGCTGTCATCACCTTTTCTTTAGTAGCAAAATAATGAGGCTTACAGATAATGTCTCTGGGAGGGTCGTTGCCCGATGGTTTTGGTCTTAAGGCTCTGTGGGCCCTGTCCATTATAAAGTTTTCTTGTGGCTCTCTTGGGAGGAGATAGGTTAATAACTGGTTTAGATATGGTTCTAAGTCCGTTGTTGTTTCCGGTATACCTCATATACGTATGTTTCCTCTCCTTGCCCTATTTTCGCCATCTTCTTGCTGGTTTTGGAGAATATATATATCATGGCGGAGTTCAGCCTCCATTTTCCAATGAGGTGACTCGTTCCCCCAAATTGGTTATTTCTGGTCTGACCTCCTTTATTATTTATGCTCGGGATGTCTGTATAGTTTTTTTGTAAATTGGTGTAGAGGTCTTCCAAGTCCTGTTTTGTACAAGAGGCTGAAGGAGTATTCCTCTGCAAGCTTTGATTGTCATCATCTTGTGTACCTTTCGGCTGCTCTGAGCGCGAGAAAAACTCTGTGAGGTCTGCTTTACCGTGAGGACCTTTGTTTTTCCGACCCATCTCTATAATCGGTTCCAGGGCTTGTTATAAGGTTATCTGGAGGTATTAGAGTAGTTTAAATTCCCCCAAATTACAGGCTTTGGTGCTGATATAGTGGAGCTTCTGGTTTACGCATGCGCTCTCATTCCTGGTCAGGCTCCTCCCCCAATTGTAATTTATTTAAATAAAAATGTTGTACATATTATATATATATATCTTGATTATTAAACATATATATGGGGAGTAATTTAAAGAGAGACACAAATGCTCCCCCACACTCTGCACTGCAGCCCAGATTTAGCATGGTCCTTTTGCCTTGGGATAAATTCTCCTACAAAAGTTTAACGCCAACTATTTTCTTGTGGCAAAAAACTAATGCAGGTTGCAGTATTAAACTTGCTTGCAGCATCTGTATTACAAAAATGTTTCAAAGACTCCAAAAGTCACGCTAGCTCTTGGTAAGTTAGGCTATTTTCACATGGGAAGTTTGTTGCTTTTTTACAGTGGTTACAGATGTTTTAACGCTAACACAGAAAACAAGCATGAAACAGCCGCATGCTGTCCATGTGAAACTACATTTACACAGAATTTAGCTATTTGTGAGCCTCCAATTCTGGGTGATGTTATAAGTGCAAGTGGCACTCCTTACCATCCCGAGATCCCTCGATGCAATTTATCCCTACATTTTTACTGCATTGCGGGATCATGGTCAGGTAAGAAGCGCAGATTTGAACCTATTTTTTTAAAGGCTTGTACTACATGGTAGTACAAAACTTAATGCTGTCTATATTACATAGGCTGTGCTCAGTGTGCTGGGCTATTTCAAAAAGGTTTGGAAATGGCACAGCCACCGCAAAATTAGTTTAAAACCCATGCTCACCCGATAATGCATCAGTTAAAAAGGGAGCAATGATATTTTGGCCGCTAACTGGTCAAATTTGTGTAAATCCCACATTGTCTTATTTGGCCAACGGTGCAATTAACTGTGCTTTGTATGTTATCTATGGCAGTAATATCCCTGATTTATTGTACTGAATTTAAGGCTAATGAATAATTAACTTGTGGGTTTGGAAACAAATGTTTATGGTATCTTGTGCATTCCTTTAATAGTGTAATTTCTTGCAAATATTAAATAAGTATGATGAATTTTTCTTCTACAGAGAGATAGACTGAAGTAATAAACGAGACCGCAGCATGCACAAGTAAATGATTAAAATAATAAATCAACCAATTAGAATTGCTGTCCATTATTTTGTTGTCTTAAGCTAGGTACACACCTAGCGATTTTTCCTCCTGACCGACCGTTCGATACTTTCGAACGGTCGGCCAGGAGGAAGGACTGTCGGTCGCGGCAAAAGCAGCCGCGTCCGATAGTCACCGCGACCGATCGTGCGGTCCATAGAGGACCGCACGATCGGACGAGTTTCCACCCTGTCCGATCGTCCTTTCGTCCGATTCGGACGAACGGTCGATCGGACATGGGCACATTCGGATTCGATAATTTCGGTCCGATCGACCGATACACTGAACTATCGGTCGATCGGACCGAAATATCTAATCGTGTGTACCCAGCTTAAGGGTTGGTTAGTGCTGCAGCTTACAAAAAAAAACTATCAGTCCCCTTCGCCTGAAATGCTCTAAACTTCCAACGTGCCATTCAAACTGTTTTGGATCCTCACCCTGGGAGATTTGTAACTTTAGTTCCCCTTTAAAAAAAAGTAAAAGTCTAATGGGCCGGTGTTTTAAGAAAAAGTGCACTACTTACCTAACTGCGATTTAGTCAGGTAAGACTGAAGAGCATTAAATCATTCTTTCCATTCTTTAAACCATCATAAACATGACTGGCCAGGAAATCTCATAATAAACAAAATAGTGCAAAGAGGGTGCAAAATAGTAACATATAGCACGCAAAATTCAAAAGTATTTGCTATTTGCTATTTGTTCCTGTAATTTACAGGGTGATGCAATACTAGCCGCTTTTGGGTAATATAATATCAGGTTAGCGAGGGGGTTAACTCCAGCTTCCCGAGGGCTGTGCCATTATGTAGTACGGGACAGGCACTCGATGCAATATACTTACAGGTTCATTTACCAAGGAGTGCTGCGGCTCCTCTCAGCCCTTACCATCGCACTAACTAATTTACGATCGGTTAGCACAACGTTAAGGCTCACTTTGTGGCAGCAGCGTGAGTCTTGGAAGAGGCCATCGCAAAGTGATTTTGCCAGTGGTTGTGCGTCTCTTTGCGCGTACGTATTTAACGACAGCTAATAGCTGGGTGAGATTCACCCAGAGCCACGCAGCCTCTGGTAAATCCTGTGTGGGAGATTTGCCCAGAGCACTTGCGTTATATTGTAGAACGAAAACTAATGCCTTTTAAATGGAGGTCTTAGTTCCGAGATGCAGTAAATCACATTAAGTGAGTACTGCATCACGGAAGTTAAGTATTGCATCTCCCCGTTAATGTTTTATGCCCTACCATTAATTTTTTGTGTCCTATACCAAATCCTCGTGTGCACACTTTTTTGTTTGTTACTATGTTTATGATAATACAACAAAAATGAGACATCCCTACCCAGATTTGCCTTTAAGGCAGAAAAGTGTCTGCATGGAAACCTTTAGGTTTGGGTTGTATTGGTAACTTCATTGGGCAGTAAGATAGTTATGGGAACAATTGTTCCCCCCAGCAAAATGTCCTTTCCATCCCTGTAAATTAATATTTTGCAAGACGATGACCCCATATATGTGTTCTCCTTAAGGTTTTTTTTAATTATTAATAAGGAGGAGAATTACCATATATACTCAAGTATAAACCGGCCCGAATATAAACCGAAGTGTTTACTTAACTTATAAACTAGGAAACTGCTTGACCCGAGTATAAACCGAGGGTTAACTTTCACCCATAGGAAGCCCCATAGATTTAACTGATAAACTAGGAAAACTGCTTGACTCGAGTATAAACCGAGTTTTAACTTTCTCCCATAGGAAGCCCCATAGATAGTTCCACAGACAGTCCTATAGAAAGTCCAATACACAGCCCCAAAGATAGTTCCACAGACAATCCCATAGAAAGTCCAATACACAGTCCCATAGATAGTTCCACAGACAATCCTATAGAAAGTCCAATACACAGCCCCATAGATAGTTCCACAGACAGTCCCATAGAAAGTCCCATACACAGCCCCAGAGAAAGTTCCATACACAACCCCATTGAAAGTCCCATACACAGCCCCATAGAAAGTCCCATACACAGCCCCATAGAAAGTCCCATAGAAAGTCCTATAGAAAGTCCCATATACAGTCCCATACACAGTCCCATATTAAGACCTATACACAGCCCCATAGAAAGTCCAATACACAGCCCTATAGAAAGTCCAATACACAGCCCCATAGAAAGTCCAATACACAGCCCCATAGGAAGTCCAATACACAGCCCCATAGAAAGTCCAATACACAGCCCTATAGAAAGTCCCATACACAGCTAAAATGTAAATCGCGGGAATGTGAAAATTTGCGCGATTTCCGATGCGCATGCGATTGCGCTTCCGTTCGTGTTTTGGTAACACATGCATTCACCAATTTTGGTGCTTTAACGCATGCGCAAAATGCACAAGAATCATGCACACAATCGCTTGCGATAACGGAGGGGAGACAGGAGGCAGAGTCCTATATGGACTCTGCTATCCTCCTGCTGGGCAGTTTTTGGGACTTTGGGGGGGGGGGGGGGGACAACAGGAGCTCGTGGGGGGGGGGTAAGGTAAGGATTTTATTGCACTAAACAGTGGGGCCAGTAGTGGGGGGGATTATAGTTTTGGGAGTGGACATGCCCTTTAAGAGAATCAGCAGAGAAAAGAAGGCAAAGGGGAGGGGGAGATGGTCCATGGTGAGCCTGTGCAGAACTTATAAGTGTTACAGACATTACAAGAAGGCAGTGAGTAAGGAAGGGTAGGGGTAATTAGGAGCACTTACTAAACATTAATAATTTAATGACAAACCAAGCACAAATAAATATGTGAGTACCATCATTTTACTTCTCTGAAATTGTAGTTTCAGATTAAAAGTAAAGTTGTTTGAGTGAGTATAACTGATACAAACAATTCCAGTTATGTACAAACGATTCACAATGGACAGGTACAGTTACACAGTGTCCCCCTGTGTCAAAATGGATAAGCTCACAAATCTCGATTAACCCAGATAAGCACGTTGATAGGGAGAGAAAACAAAACCACAGTCTCTGCTGTGACAAGGTGTATTTAATATAACATTGCAAATTCACACAATTCTGCGCATGTTTCGAGCAACAGGCGTCTTTTCTTAAGTGCAAAACAAGTGCTATTACAACAGTGCTTAAATAAAGTGTGTAATCATCTAGACCACTCTGCCCTTCCCACACTGTTCTGATTAAGGGTTTAAAAAGATTAAAGGGGAAGTACATTTCACCCAGAAACATTTTTTCCCCAAAAATATGATACCATAAAATGACTAATAAGTTGCAATAAAGTGCGAGTGCTTCCATTCCTATAAAAAGTTTTTAAATTCTGTATCAAACGAAAGTTAATTTTCAATGTGAAGTGTCCATTGTTATACTTTTAAAACTAAAATTTAACCCACTACTGGCCCCACTGTGTAGTTTACCTTACATCTCTGCTCCTTGTGGTTCTCCTGCAGTGCTAGTCCAAAATCCAGGAAACTGAAGAGTAGAAGCTGTCTTCCTGTATGAAAGGTTTCTGCCTCCTCCTTGTCCTCTGAGAAGACAGTGGCGTAAGCAGGGGAGCCCTTTCCCCTCCCTCCTGATCCCTCCCTGCTTGCCCCTGCGTAAAATGTTTTATATATAGTGTAGGGCATCCCTTCCCCCCCTCAACCGCTATATTAGAATCCAAACTCTACTTACAGTCCTTTGCTCCCGCAGCGTTCTCTATTGCAGCCAGCCACGGCTGTGATTGGCTGCATCTCACGGCTGATGCAGCCCTGTTTACTAGTTCTGACAAGCAGGGAGCTGGATAAGAGCGCCTCTGGAGCGAGGGGTTGTAAGTACTGTTTAGGCTCTTTTTTTTAGATATCAAATATAGCGGTTGGAGGTGGGAAAGGATGCCCTGCATTTTATAAAAAAAAATTATATAGAGGGTTGACATACATTTTTGGGTTGTTTCACATAGATTAGCCCACAAAGGCAGAATAAGGCATAGACCACAAAATGTCACATGTATGACACCCAAGGATATTAAATTCTTGGCCAGTAGTGGGATGAGTGAACGCCTTGCCCTTTATTAACTTTGGGCAGAAGATGCAATTCAAGCATGGATGAATGCCCTTGTTCTTACCCCCAGCCAATAGTGTTTCTTGTCCTGTACCCCACATTCCTGGTTTATGTTTAAAATATTGTTTTCCCCCCATCTGTAGGAGACTAGAGGTGGGTTTCCAAATTCAATGCTTCTGGGGCATGTCTGGGTCAACATTGGCCAATGTCGCTGAATGATTTTTACCACCTGCATCGGTCAAAATTACTCACATAAGTCTATCTTTCTTATATTGTCTATACTGGGTTCTTTCTCCCTCTGATAGACCTAAGATAACCCCTTTCTTACACATATATTACACATCCTGGCCATTTGTACATTTTTAACAATAGTCTTATGTACTAATCTATCAACCTTTATGCTCATTTTGTGGTGGATGATGACTAGTAAAAAGCAAAAAAATTTTATGATCATGGTAAAGCCATGATCTCCTTTGGAAACCAAAATGTCTAAAAATTGGAGCTTGGTTAGATAATATTTAAAGAGACACATACATTTAGGTTTATTGCCCCTCTTATGTCTCTTTAAATTTAAGATGCTGGTAGCATTGGTCTCTCCCTCCTACCCATCAGCTACTACAGTATGTCTCAGGTCAGGCATTTGTTTTAGAATTCTATCATTCGTGTAACACCTACTGCTCCACAGACACCGACTTTCTTCTTTTGTTTTTGGGCCCCCGGGGAGGTAGTAGAAGGTATTCACAACTTTCATTCTTGCCTCAAAGAGTAGGCCTAAACTGTCAAAGTTAGCTGCTTGTGTTTAAGGCTGACTGCTTTCCCTCTCATCCCCCTGCTCATCTCTGTCATTCTCTTACTTAGATGCATACATGGGAAAGATGGGACTGTCAGCGAGAGAGCTGTTATCTACTGGGATGTTATTATTATTTATTATTGTAGATTTATATAGTGCCAATATCTTCCGTGGCGCTTTACAGTTGCATTAATATATATAAGGAGAACATACATGTTATATACAAGGGTAGTACAATACAAAGTGCAAATAATTTAAGTGCTGGTCCAGCAGCATTCAGTGTGGTAAGTTACAGCATTACTGTGGTACAATAGGAAGGAGGGCAGTATAGATTTTGTCTTAGAAGAAAGAATTGGAGGTATGAGTAACATGTTTATAATTAATTTTTTTTATCAAGATACCGTATGTGTGTGTGTATATATATATATATATATATATATATATATATATATATATATATAAGAGGAAAGAAGAGCAGAGCACTCTGGCTTCTTCTAATCCAATTTATTAATAGACAAAGGTAGGCAGACAACCTACGCAGACAAGAATAGGTAGGCTAAAAAAGAGAATACCAAACAGTTGGCACTGTTTGGTATTCTCTTTTTTAGCCTACCTATTCTGTAGGCGTTAGCACTTGTCTAGTTTTACTGTTTTAGCGGGGATGGCACGGAGTTCCCCCCTCTCTCACTCCCCTATCTGAGCCTCTTCTACAAGCACTTTACCTGGCGCGCCCGATATGGTGCCTCTTCTGAGCATGCCCAGGCTCAGTACAGGTTTCTAAATTGCTCAGTTTCCATGAGGCATCCAGAAGCATAGCAGGCATCTAGTAATGAATTCATAGGATAATGTATGATATATCAACATATTTTAAAGAGGCCATTCTTTTCTAAAAGATGTTCTTATGAGGGTGGAGTTAAGCTGCCATTGGACAATTCCATGTTGAAATAGGGATCTCAGCTCTGTAAGTAAGTTTATGTATTTTGTATATTTTGTGTTGTACCTAATATATGTCAGTGCTATACTATATACATTTACTGATGGTCATTTAAATGGTAATAGTGAGATAATACACACATACATATACACTTTTCTTATATGTTATATCCTATACCCCCCACCACATTGGTAGCTTCTAAAAACACAATGCAATCTCCTATGGAGATATAAATATATTTATATAATATAAGGGATATACAATCATAGATGAACCAGCACGGAGAACAATGTCGCCCACCAGGGTGCTGCGCCAAAATGAATATAAACGAAACTTAAGGATAAGAGCACTCCTGGGACTGATCAAACATTTATTCTATGTGACACACGTCAACGCGTTTCGGACGTTATTCTGGCCGTTCTCAAGACAGTGAAACCTGATTACAACGTTGATTAAATACATACTCAAAGCGGAAGTGCACACACCCCTCCTGCCTCCCTCTAGGCTCTGCCCTCTGATGACATCAAGTTACGTGGCTCAGTCCCAGTCCCTGGGAGAATATATTGCAGGGTTCGCGCAAGTCAGTTCATGTGATCAAAGGCCACCACGATCACAGGGATATTGGGAGCCTGGGATGTTTTAGTCCCCCCATTGGATACTAAAGTGCAACAGTGTAATGATATAAAATCACTAAGTGTCTAGTTTCCATATATTATTATATTATATATATATATATATATATATATATATTTATATATATATCTTCACAGGAGATTGCTTTGAGTTTTTAGGAGCAACCAATGAGGTGGGGGGTAAAGGATATTACATATAGGAACGGTGTATGTGTATACTATTTCACTATTACCATTTAAATGACTATCAATAAATGTATATAAAGTATAGCACTGACTTATATTAAGTACAAGAGAAAATATACAAAATACATAATACAGATCTGAGATTCCTATTTCAATATGGTATAGTCAAAATGGCAGCTTAAACCACACCCCGGTGTCTGCTCCATGTGAATACTGAAAGGAAATGTAATCCAGAAAAAGTTTCTGTCTCCTACACAGGACATGATGTGTATTGTAATGGACATATAAACCAAGGCTCCTTATTTACCACTTCCAGCCTGCAGGTCGTATCAGTGAGTAATAAAAGACAAGACATCCCTGCTCTCTATGGCTAGGAGGAGAGAAAGTGAAAGTAGATAGAAGTGTGTGGTATGATCCCTTGCACAGTGTGATGATTGACTGCAACACAAGATCCTGTGTATAAGATCCTGTTAAATTTGAGAAAGATGTGGTTCACAACCACTACAGGTATGTGGAGAGTAGATAATGGGGATTAAAATACAAAAATTAGAAGAAAAGAGAAAAGTATCCTCCTATATTATCACATCTCATAATAGTAAGTGACATCCAGTGTAACAAAAGGTGAGTTAAAATATAACATTTAATTGGGAGATCCTGTTACCACCTGTTGGGAGGACAGATTATTGGACAGACAATTTACCTTATTGGATACAAACTTTGAGGCAACAGATAAGTGTACACCACCAACTTACAAGGACCCACAATATACAGGTGTGGTCAATATTTAAAGTGGTGCACCATAGGTAGGGACTCCTCCATTACTGCATGTTATGTCCTCTATTGCTGGCAGCCGCGGCTGTAATTGGCCGCCTCTCAGCGAATCACAGCTACGGCTACCGGTCCGGCCCCCTACTTGTACTTCCGGCAAGCAGGGAGCCGGATCAGAATGATGCTGGAGCGAGTGGCTGTAAGTAGAGTTTGGATTCTATTTTTACATATCTAACATAGTGGTTGGGGATGGGAGGGGATGCCCTGAAAATATATCAAAAATGAATATCGAGGAAGAAGATTCCCTTTAATACAGAAAACACATATACAGAGAAAACAGGGAGAATAAATGGTATTACCAGCACCGCTGCCACCAATATGTACCAGATCACTGCTTTATGGAATATTTATGGGTAGCATGGCACACAGTGTGTTACTCTGGTGTTTTGGCACAAAGCAGAAAGTGCACTTTCTTTAATCAATATAAACCAGTTTTAATTACATTTAACAGTAAGTATTGTAATGATTTAATAACAAAACATAAACAGTTTCCCCACATATAATGTGCAGTAATGGAATATTCCCTGCCTATGGTGCACAACTTTGAATACTGACCAGGCCTGTATATTCTGTGTCCTTGCAAGTTGGTGTACACTTATCGGTTATCTCAGAGTTTGTATCCAATAAGGTAAATTGCTCAATAATCTTTCCTCCCAACAGGTGGTAACAGGGTCTTATACACAGGATCTTGTGTTTCAAAATCACTCCAAACAGATCAGTCCCACACCACAATTTACTTTCACTGTCTTTTATTACTCACTGACACCACCTGCAGGCTGGAGGTGGTATATAAGGAGCCTTGGTGTATATGTCCATTACAATACACCTCACATCCTGTGTAGCAGACAGAAACTTTTTCTGGATTACACTTCCTTTCAAATGGAGCAGACACAGGGATGTGGTTTAACCTCCCATTTTGACCATTCCATTTTGAAATAGGGATCTCAGCTCTGTTATAAGTTTATGTATTTGTATATTTTGTCTTGTGCCTAATATAAGTCAGTGCTATACTTTATATAGATTTATTGATGGTCATTTAAATGGTAATAGTGAGAAATGCCACCCATACAGATGTACCTTTCCTATATGTAATATCCTATACCTCCCCTACCTCATTGGTATCTTCTAAAAACTCAATGCAATGTCCTATGAAGATATATATTTTTATAATATAAGGGATATATATATGGCTAATATAACAGAATAAATAAAAATAGTGAGAATTCTGATGTTGCAAGAAGGCAGCACCTATCCATTTAATTACAGAAATGACAAGACATTGTAAAACCTATATTTCTCCATCATGGTTTTAGGTAAAGAAACAGATTCTGGATGAGGAGATTCATTGTTCCCCCGAAGCATCTGTTTTATTAGCGTCCTATGCTGTCCAAGCAAAGGTAAAAAATTTAAAGATATTTCCAAGAATTCCAGTTTGAACATTTTGATGGTGTATAACATATTCTGTCCAAATTTTGAAAACATGATGAACCCTGCAATCTTATTTAGTTTCAATTTATAATAGCAAGGAATTATACAATAGATCATTTGTGTTAAGACAATGACAGTGACATTGTGTAATACTTACAATCTTTATGTTGTTATCTTTTATAGTATGGAGACTATAACTCCAGCATCCATCAGCCTGGATTTCTCTCTAAAGATGAGCTTCTACCAAAACGAGTGAGTAATTGTTGTATAATACACATTTGTACATATTGTATGTGTGACTAGCTTCTCACCAGGGTGCAAAAGCCACAATGTAAATCTAGTCTTAATGATCACTTAGCATGCAAAATATATCTCATAAAAAATATCTCACAAAATGCAAAGGAATTTCTGTTGAAAGCAAATTTGTTGTTGGGACTCCATGTAAAAGTTGAGGATGACTTTTAGAATAGGAAAGGCTAGGCAAAGTTCTTTAATGAAAGCTTTAGAATCATACTTACAGCCCATCACTCTCATGGCTGTCTTCATAGCCGGCAGCCGCAGGAACAAAGGGCTGTAAAGATGATTCAGAAGCTTTTATTAGAGATCTAACGTGGAGGTTGGGGTGGACAGGGGAGAGCTACAATATACCCAAAGGACTTTAAGCTAGGTGGGCAGCAATACAGGGATTCGGGGGGAAAGGGATCCCCTGCACATGCCACACTACCCCCCAGAGGACAGATTAGAGGCAGAAACCTTTTGACAGAAAGACGCCCCCTACTCTTCAGTTTCCTGGACTTGACACTGCAGGACAACCATAAGGAGGTAATGATTTTTTCAAATGACACAGTGGGTCCAGCACTGGGGTAAATTTTAGTTTTGAAGGCGGACAGACCCTTTAATGCCATTTTTTTCATTGTTGGCTGGGGATACCACTATATACTGAACTTGTCTAGCTGGGGGTTGACAGAACTTTCAATATACACCCGGACTGATATAGGGGGCCAGACATGCACTATGAACTGAACTGGCATGACAGGCACAGAGCGTGGGAGCTGTCATGTTCAGTCTACAGTTATATATGAGAAAAAGTTTTCCACTTTAGGCCTTTTTACTGAAGATAGTAACATCTCTTAAAGGAAAATTTCAGTGGACAATATTATTTTTTCAATTATTTATTTTTATTACATATACCATAGTAATTCTAAACATTTTCTTTATTTATGAAAAAACAATTATTTAATTTCCTTTGCTATGACCTGCTGTGATCTGTAAGCTGCCATGACAGGTCCTGCAATGGGTCTTCTTTCTAGGATTCTCATTTCCTTGGAATTTATCCCTAAAAATAATTTTTACCTGATTGGCTGTTGGATGTGTCAAACATGCTCAGCTCTCTACTGAACAACTGAATCAACCCAGGGACTGAGTCCTGGGCAAACACAATGCAGACACTACAAGTTGATTCTGCATAGAGAAATTGGTGGATGGGTAGATCAAGATTCCTGAAATGAGAAAATACTTATTTTCTTCCTGAAAATGTATGTGTACTGAACTTCCCCTTTTAAGTGAAAATATTGAATGTATGGTTGATGTATACATATCATAGGTAAATTACCGCAATGTGGAGAGAGAAATGCAGTCTTTGTTATACAAAATGTAAGTCAGTCAATTATTTTTTGTACTTTGTAATAAAATTAAAATAGGAAAATTTCAGAATCAAAACAAAAGGCCACCTGAGCAGCATCAAGAGGTCTTAAAGACACAACATAAGCACTCTGATCAATTGATAGAAATATGACACAACAATAAAGTATGCCAAAAACCACAAAGTTTATTAAACCCCCCCACACACATAAAACCCAAGTGTCTCATACATACAGTGCCTATAACAACATATAAAAACAACTTTAGATTAACCAAAGCATATATATGATGAGCTGGAATAAGGGTATCCACCCAGACTGAAACAAGTCTTTTATCATACATGTTTTTACCACAACATTTTTGTTAACTAATATTGATGAAATGATGAAATTGTCATACATAATGCAGGTTCTTCATCAATATCAGATGACTTCAGAAATGTGGCAGGAGAAAATAACAGCCTGGTATGCTGAACACAGAGGAATTGACAGGTATTTACAATATATCGGTGCTGGTTATAATTAAAGATGCTTAAAGGAGAAGTAAACTGAATTTTTTGAGAACTAGATTCTACAACTAAGAAGGCTTCTGTGTTAGAGTAGAGTTAGAGACCAAAATAAGAAGACCACAAGGTCCTCAAAGTACACTCACGGGGCTCCATTAGTAAGCTCAGTCCGGGACTTTAAATTCCACACGTTCACATTGGTGAGAGGGTCGGGAGGGGGATTCCGGGTTACTGTATCTTAATTCGGGGGATGCCCCGTAATATGTATTGGGTTTTATTAATTGTATTTATATTGTGCATATTTATGACATATGGTGTATTGTGTAAGGTGTAATAAATATTTTCAATTTGCTGTTTAACAGTGCCTGTGCCCCGTGAGTGTACTTTGAGGACCTTGTGGTCTTCTTATTTTGGTCTTTAAATATAGTAGTAATTACACTGGGAGCACCACCTCAATGGTGTCGCACAACAGCTGAAACAAGTAAACTTAAACTTGGCTGGGAGTCACCCAGCTAAGGTGGATTATTGGAGCTGGCCCCTAGTACCCACAGGTTAATTTCATAAATCATCCAGCAGCCACAGCAAAGCATGAGGCAAGACACAGCTTGTATGTTTGTAAATGTAGTCTGATCTATTGGGAGAAAGTTGTCTGGAGACTTAAGTTCCCCTTTAATTAATTAGTGAATTGTCATGTTGAACTATTAAAATTTCAATGTCAAAAAAGTCTAAATTTCGAAAAATTCAACATGAAAATTCTGTCTGTATTATAGACTGATGAATTGTTGACAGCATTACCAATACCGGTACATCCCTTCCCAAAACAAGAATCCTCAAAACCTGGAAGGACATATATATATATACATATAATATTAGACGAGAGGTCCTTTGCACTCCCCCGTAATGTTCCAGCTGCCCCGGTGCTGCCGAAAGGCTACTATAAACGAAACAGAGTGCCGGCGCACACGTGGGGACTCCTGATCCTGATGACGGCCTGATCTAAGATGGCTGAAACGCGTTGATTGTGTCACGCTTCGTGCTGAATAAATAGTTTACACTGTTTGAAAAAGTCCCCACGTGTGCACCGGCACTCTGTTTCGTTTACATATAATATTATATATATACTAGCAAAAGTGTGCCCGTTGGTGCACAGTGTGGAAATATGTGAGTGTATGTTTAGCTATATGTGGATACAGATGATATATAATCTTTATACACACTACTATAAAATATCAGGGATTTGCACAGTAAAAAAAAAAAGAAAGGTAAGATGTTAAAAATAAAAATAAGAGAAATCCTATGAAATCTTGGTTGTATTAGTGTCACATCCCCTAAATGAATATTTTACACAATATACAGAGGCAGAAGGGAACCTATTGGGTGTACCCCAATAGGTATTAGAGGGGACATATAAACACACATCCTTTGGATTGTACTGAGTGTCAGTGCTTTAGAAATACATGTTAAACATACATAAAGTGCAGCCTAACATCTAGATAAGACAGACATTATCCATCTTATATTTGTTGTATAACACTATCACACTTCTGTTTTGTTTATCCATTTGTTTTGATAAATCTATACAGGAAGATATTTAAATCCAGGGATTTGTCTTTTCTTGATTAGAGATGGGCGAAACAGTTAAAATCCGTTCCGCCTGTGGACCTGGAAAATGGTCCAGGGAAAACGAACATACATCCAGAAGTTTAAAAAAAACTTTCCTCAAAGGAATTTTCAAAAATTTTGTAAAATGATACAATAACTTACTGTAAATGGCTCTGGAACCTGGGAAATGGTCTGGGGAACAGATAATCAGATTATTTCAAATCAGAATTGGTTACAATCATTTTCTTTCAGAAAGAAACTGATTGGTATACTAACCAATCAGATTCTTTCTGAAAGAATCTGATTGTAACTAATTCTAATTGGAAAAAAAATTCTGATCGGTATACTAACCAATCAGTACAGCAGTTCAGCATGCACTGATAAGTCAGACCTCCAATTCAGAATATACTTAGGTCACCTCTCCAGTTCACTAGTCATAGTTGACTTAACAGTGACTGATGAACTCGAGGGCTGACTGAACCATGGCTGGTGAACCAGAGCAACAGCAGCTCCTGCCATTGTGTTTACACAGCCAATTGCGCATCAGCTGTTTAAAATCAGCTGTTTAAAAGACTGGTACTGGTCCTTTAAAAAGTTGATTGCGTGTATCTTCTTTTAAAAACAGCTGATTGGGCCAGAGTGGGGTGTGTGTGTGTAGGATGTGTTTCAGGGGCCCAGCCTCCAAGCTTGTGGGAGGGCCCAGGCACCTGTCGTTACGTACAAGTTGCTCACACAGACTGATACATATAAGTTGCCCACACATACAGGTACATGCAATTTGCCCACAGTGACTGGTACATATAAGTTGCCCACACAGACTGGCACATATAAATTGCCCACACAGACTGGTACATGTAAGTTACCCACATAGACTGGTACATGCAAGTTGTCCACAATGACTAGTAGATGCAAGTTTCCCACAGTGACGGGTACATGCAAATTGCCCACAGTGACTGTGGGCAAGCTGCCCACAGTAACGGGTATGTGCAAGTTGCCCACAGTGACTGGTATATGCTAGTTGCCCACAGCAATTGGTTACATGCAATTTGCCCACACTGACTGGTAAATGCAAGTTGCTCACACTGACTGGTACAAATCGATTGCCCAAAATAAGTTTTATTTTACTGTGGCAGGAGATGTAATGGCAGTCAGGCAGATGTATGATTTTTCTGTAGGCTACACAAACACTGGTGCTGGGCCTGCCTTGTCCCCACCAGGAAGTCTATGGAGGGGGTGAAATTCCAGCTGCTGTTTCTGATTCAGAGACACTTCCTGCCTGAAAATGATTTTTTTGGGATAAGCAAACACTGCCGTATATTTACCAACAGCACATAACTGTGTGTAATAATGAAACCAGACATTAAACAGACATTAAAGTTTCTTTAGGTTTCAATTTTCCTTAACACATGCAGACAGGTTTAGCAGTGACAGAGGTGTGGCTTAACTTTTCATTTTGACTATTCCAATCAAAATAGGGGTACCAGCTCTGTAAGTACTTTTATAACTTTATTTTGTCTTGTACCTAATAGAAGTCAGTACTATACACATTTATTTATGGTCATTTAGATAATACTGCAAAATTACACACATACACCTTTCCGATATATAATATTATATACTCCTTTTTCACGAGTATCTCCTAAAAACTACAGGAAGGAAAATATCATATAACATATATATATATATATTTTTTAGAGATGAAGCAGAGATGAACTACCTGAAAATAGCACAAGATTTGGACATGTATGGCATGAATTACTTTCCCATCTCAGTAAGTGTAAAACTGTCTTTATTGCATATAAGTATAGTAACCAATTTACTGCCTACACACTGTGCAAAACAGTTTTGGTTTTGAGTACTGGGTGACCATTATGTGTACAATTCTGTTGGCTATTTATAAAAAAACTGTTATTAGTATTGACTATTAACGATCCTTTATTGCCATTTTAACAAAACAGCTAGTATCTGTATTGTTTTGATCACTGTGTTCATTTTTGACAGGGCGAAAAAAAGACCGATTTTGCCCAGTATCGAAATACCGCCCGCTATCGGCCTTTTTGACCACAGTGATAATTTTTACCCAGTCAAAAATGAATACCGTGATCAAAAAGAATAGCAATATTAGCTGTATTTTTTTCACCAATATAAAGGATCGCTATCGGCTGTTACCGATATAAATACCGGCCTCTATTTGGAATGAAAACCTGGTTCTCAATGTTTAATTATTTTTAAATTGGGTCATTCAATAACTTGAAAATTACAGTAATTGCCCCTCCTATGTGGAAGAGACAATATCTTGCTTTCAGAAGGGGGGTGGGCATGCCATTTCCTCTTTTCTAATTATAGATATATTTATATAGTGTGAACTTCTTCAGTGGCACTTTACAATTACATGGACTTTTACTATAATTAAATACATGATAAAAACAAAGGATAGTGACTAAAATACAAACAGGAAAATTCAATTAAAGTTCTTATCATTAAAAATAGTGCTAATTTTGCCCCAACCAATCAGTTATTATTTAACATTTGAAAGCTAACATCTGATTGGTTGGGGCAAAATTAGCACCATTTTATTGATAAAAACTTTTATTGAATAACCCTGAAAGTCTTACAGCTCTTTCAAATATATAGTACCCTAAAGGTGCCCCACGTTAGCTTACAGTCTACAAGGAAATAGTGATGAAGGTAATTCAGAGTTCTGAAAGAGTAGCAGAGGGTTGTGTCAGGTTGGGTTAGTGGCTTGGGGTCAGCTATGAGATTTATTTAATAATGCGTTATAGGCTATGCTTAAGAGTGTATGGAGAGCAACTATTTCCAGCCCAGGAGCAGTTGTCCAAACTGGATCGTTCCCAAACTTTTGTGGGAAAATATATTTAAGTACAAGGGAATATAAGCTCCTACCGTCTCTATAATTTGGAACCAATTGTGAATTTTCTGTATAGCGGCCCTAAAAATCTATAACTAAAATGAAAATCTTTTAAACATTTCTTTTAGTACCAGCAAGCTAATAATGACTCAGACATCCTGCTTGGTGTGAATGCAAAAGGCATACATATCTTCAGCAATAATGATAAAATAATACCTTCAAAATCTTTTAAATGGGGTGACATCAGAAACATTTCTTCAAATGATAAGAAAGTGAGTATATATGCATGTTTCAAGGCTTAGATTAATTACCTATCTATAAAAGTTATCACTTAGATCCTAGATTCTATTTTTTTACTAACTGACCATAAGTGACCTGTTGCTGTGAGCAACAGAAATATTGCACTGGGTGGTCTGTTGTCCTTCAATGTCACACCCTGTGTCAGACCCTATTTTCCTTCTCCTGACTCCTTAAAGTGCAACTGTTGTCTCTGAACAAGTAACATGTAACTTAAAACCTGCAGTCTTCCTTTAAAATGAGCCCTGGATCACAAGCTGCAGCTTGTAAGAAATTATACAATTTTTCCTGTCCTGGGGGAGAAGCATGCTAAGTTAAGAATTCATGCTGGGGAAAACAAAAAGTACCTGTACAGACGTAAAAAATTAAATTAACAGTTGAAAGGGGGAGCCTATTAATGCAGGCAGAGGCTGGTCACATAAACAAAACAGGAAGTGTTCAAGCAGGAAGTAATATTGCTGAACTATGCTTGTAAAGGTTCTCATTCATCCAGATCATGGTATATCTGTTGTATTCAATTAGATCAACTGGACTTGAAGTTTAGTTTTGAAGACGTTTCGCTAGTCATCCGACTGGCTTTCTCAATTCAGAATGACTTGTACAAGAATCTTTGGCAATTATGTACCCAATTAGCATTAATCCCAATTAGCATATCACAGCCAAGTTTTAAGGGTGTGATTGGAGAGTGGCTAAGAGGTGTTATAGGAATGCCCAGAGTAAGGTGTCAAAACAGCATTGTACATGGCAGACAGTTTGTGTCGAACCCCCCCACCTCTATTTAGGCTAGGTTTCTTTATTTTCACATAAATGGCCTCCTTAACACCTCTCTTGAACCAGTCACATTCCTTTGCCAATATGTTAACATTACAATCTTCAAAGGTATGTCCTTTATCCTTAAGATGCAGGTACACAGCTGAGTCCTGACCCGAGGAATTGGTTCTTCTGTGCTGGGCCATACGTTGATGCAGTTGCTGTTTGGTCTCCCCCACATACAAATCAGAGCACTCTTCACTTCACTGCACTGTGTATTTGATGTGTCTTTTCTTGTGTTTCGGTATTGGGTCTTTTGTATGTACCAATTGTTGCCTCAGTGTGTTGTTCGGTTTAAAGCAGACAGGGATATGGTGTTTTTTGAAAATTCTTCTTAATTTCTCGGAGACCCCTGCTACATATGGAATGACCATGTTATTTCTCCTGTCTTGCTTTTCCCCTTCACTGTTGGTATTTGTGTGGAAGGAAAGAAAAGAACACGAACAGTGGATATACATTTCCCCAGCTCATGCAGCCATGCTACATGTGAATATAGGGCAATATGTGAGGTGTCTTATATAAAACACTTTTAAGCTTAAGAATATACAGTAAATAGGTAGAGAAATCTGATGTTTATACTTACATGTTGTTATATTTTTTAACTTATTAATTTAGCTGAAGATTACACCCATAGACAGAAGGGCTGATGTATCCAAGTTTATTTATCCAGAACATAAAGTCAATAAATTGGTAAGCTGATTTTTAATGAAATGGTAAAAAGGTAAAAAGTAGTAAAAGGAGATATATATATATATCCAATCCAAATTGTACAGCACTCACTCTTCTCCAGTTCCTCAAACTTTCAGTGCACGTGTCCACAGGATCACACCCGTCTCTGGATCCCCATCATATAGAAAAAAAAAAAAGACACCACGACACAGCACTTCAATGCAAATAAAATGTATTATTGGTAATACATGGTATACAATCTAACCCACGAATGCAACGTTTCAGGGTTCATACTGACTCCTTCATCAGGCAGGGTTAGAAAACAATGGTACATTCACATAGATGCATAATTATACCCCACACACAGGAAGTGACATCATCATTACTAGTAAATGAGAAATTTTACCCAATTAACATTTATACAAGCAGACCAAATAACTTTAGAACACCTGTCACTTTAAGAAAGGACAAGAGGCCTCACAATAAAAGTTACTAACCAAATACATACAGATCATAGTCCTTATTGAGACCAGAGGGGGATAGGGATTTTAATCTGTGTATCCACTCCACTTCCTTTTTCCTCAATAGCAATTTCCTATCTCCTCCTCGTCTCAAGGGTTTAACCCTATCTATAACCATAAAGCGCAATTCAGACTCATGGTGACCATATTCAATAAAATGTCTTGATACTGGCCAAGTAGTATTGCCCCTGCGAATCGTGGATCTGTGCTGGGAAATACGTTTTTTCACTGGTTGGGTCATCTCTCCAACGTAGATCAATGAGCAGAGCCATACTATTATATATATCACAAAGGAATAATTACACGTATAGTATTCTTTACATTTAATTTTATATCCTGTTGTAACATTCAAAAAGGAATCACCTTTAATAACATTTTTACATTGGACACATGACAAACATGGAAACATCCCTGTCTTTTTCAAACCAGTCAGTGTGCTTTCACGTCCAGAAGGTCTACTCTGATCTGCCAAAACTAACGTATTGTATAGTGTCTGACCTCTCCTATATGATAGAATATTCCAATGTTTCCTCAATATTTTATTAACCAAATTGCTAATCTTAGAATATTGTGTAACAAACGGTATCTGTGACCTAATCTTATTTTTACGATTACTCCCACTAGTCATTATCTCCTGTGAATGTACTAGTGCATGGTCCAACTCCCTATCTGGGTAACCCCGTTGTTTAAATTTCGAAAACATATTGCCTAACTGTTCTTGTTGTCTCCCCTTATTATTGACCACCCTCCTAACCCTGGTAAATTGGCTAACAGTTATGGACCGAAGAACATGTTTTAACAGTCGGTTACGGTCAGTCGATTTAGTAAATAATTCAGTAAGTATCCCTTTACCTAACGTCACCTTAATATCTAAGAAATTTACAGTACATTTATCATGTGTTAAGGTAAATTCTATATTTGCATGTATCTGATTTAGGGTAGTGTGGAATTCTAACAGGGATCGAATGTCGCCCCGCCATAAGAGGAACACGTCGTCAATGTATCTCCACCACGCCACACAGTGACGGGTGAAAGACACATGATGAAAATGTGTTCCTCTTCAAGCCAAATAATAAATGAGTTGGCATATGCCGGAGCGACATTCGACTCCGTGGCACTATCACGACATTGAAGATAAACGTATTATCATATCTGAAGTAATTCCGATAAAGAACAATTTCTAACAGATTTTTAAAGAAACCAATTTGACAATCTGCATATAATCCACTTTGATATAAAAGCCTACGACAAGCTTGAATCCCATCTGTATGGGGGATCGAGGTATATAGGCTTGAGACAACCAAAGAAGCTATAATGACCTCATTAGTGTATCTAGGTTCAAGTCACCCAATTTCTGTAAAAAATGCATACTATCACGTAAGTATTATCTACTGCCTTGCACCAAGGGAGCAAGGATCCCATCCAATAGGGACGCCAGGAGTAGAAAGATGGAACCTACCCTTGCCACTATGCGTCACTATGGGTATGGTTATTGTTAACCATAATATCCCTTTTAATATCCCATACAGGATCAGTTTCAAGTTTAGTGTATACTGATGTATCAGATAATTGGCGTTGAATCTCCGACCACTGGTGCATAGGAAGTAGGTGGAATAAATTTGCTCTTCTTACATATTCCCAACGAATGACATGATAGAACTGTCCCATGTGTCATAGTCGACTCTAGGATTATGGTGAAAATGCGCCTTCAAACGTAGTTTCCTGAAAAAATTATACAAGTCAATGTCTAATTGTAATGTATTGGCATCATTAGTCGGACAAAAGTTTAACCTTTACTAAGCAGATTAATCTCATTATTAGAGAGTGGTACCTGGGAGAGTTGGTATACCACTTGTGGAATTACCAGTTCCGATTGTTCCTGCGGGCAAATTGTCATATGACCGCTCGGTTGGTGATGGCGATGTTTTCGTCCGCCCCTCCGGGGCCTCTGTTGGAATCGCGGCCTAAAAAAGGCATCTCCACAGGTGGTGACTTGCAAGTACCTCGTCTAGAGCCATCACGTCCTTGTGGTTCCATCCTCCCACTGCAGTCTGATTCCCGTTGGTAACTATGGGGAACTCAGTCATCCTCCATCTCAGACCAGCGTTGTGTGGAGGCACCACGTGGTGCCGGCAGCCATCTTGGATTGGGGTTGGTCCATGCATACACGTGACAATATTCATAATCCAAGGTATTGCGAGTAAACTTAGTATGTTTGTGATTCTCCCCTTCCTTCTGGTAATGATCCATTTTGAGTTCCAACTCATTTTTCAGATTGGTCAGCTCCTCTAAGGGGATAGAACTTTGCATATCATTATAAACACGTTCAATATCTAAAGCAATCACAGATTCAATATTCAGTGTCATAAGATCAACAGAACATTTATTTAGGATTGCAATATAACGTTGCTTCATTCTCTTGGAACAATGTGGGTCTTAAATGAATACGAAGACCTCTAGGAATACGCTTCTGTGTAATACATTCTGCTAATGTCAAGCCATGCAAATCTAAATCTGTCTTACGTTTTTGTAGTGTCTCCAGTCGTCTCTTAAAGGAGATGTCACTAGGTATCCCCCTCTGCTCTCAATAAGGACTATGATCTGTATGTATTTGGTTAGTAACTTTTATTGTGATGCCTCTTGTCCTTTCTTAAAGTGACAGGTGTTCTAAAGTTATTTGTTCTGCTTGTATAACATTTATCTTAAAGGGATGAGTACCTTTAAATGTAAATTGGGTAAACCTTCTCATTTACTAGTAATGATGATGTCACTTCCTGAGTGTGGGGTATAAATACTTATGCATCTATGTGAATGTACCATTGTTTTGTAACCCTTGCCTGATGAAGGAGTCAGTATTAACTCCGAAACGTTGCATTCGTGGGTTAGATTGTATACCATGTACCGTATATACTCGAGTATAAACCGAGGTTTTCAGGCTTTAAAAAAAGCCTGAAAATCTTACCTCGGTTTATACTCGAGTCAGCCTATCTCCTACCTTGTCCGCCGGCCACGCGATCCGCATCCTCGCTCCACAGCTTCTGCGCATCCGGATCATGTCACTACCCGGCGCCGCAAAGTGAGAGGCGCCGGGTAGTGAGAGAGAGAGGCTGTGGCGAGAGGCTGTGGAGAGAGGATGCGGATCGCGCGGCCGGTGGACAAGGTAGGAGAAACACTTACTTTCACAGGGAATTGGCAAATACTTACAAATAAGAGTAAAACCTTCTTTATTTGTGCATACTGTATGCACAAATAAAGGAGGATTTACCCCTATTTGCTAGTATTTGCCACTTAAGAATGCTTGAAACTACAACTCCCAGCATGCTTTATTGCTGGGAGTTGTATTTTCAAACATCTTAAGTGGCAAATACTTGCAAATAGGGGTAATCCTCCTATATTTGTGCATACGTATGCACAAATAAAGAAGGTTTTACTCTTATTTGTAAGTTTGCAACTTAGAATGTTTGAAAACTACAACTCCCAGCAATAAAGCATGCTGGGAGTTGTAGTTTCCACACTATTTAGTGGAAAATACTACCCCCTCAGTTTATACTCGAGTCAATGGGGTTTCCTTCTTTTTTTACCTAAAACTAGGTACCTCGGTTTATACTAGAGTATATATGGTATTAGTTACCAATAATACATTTTATTTGCATTGAAGTGCTGTGTCGTGGTGTCTTTTTATATATATATATATATATATATATATATAATATCCATATAACGTACAGCACTCGGGTCTTTGTATATATGCAATTAGTATTTATTCATCAACTGCCCAATGGACAATAAGCACTGTTCGGAGCACAACGCTACTTTTTCAAGCTTTACACAAAAATGGCATGATATACAAGATTCCCTCCCACTCCAACATTTACACATACACATTTACAGGAAGTGACATCATACTCATACTAAGTACTACTCGTTAAAGTCCACAATATTAACTCTAACAATTGACCATTAATCCATTATTTCAACTGGATACTACCTCTTCCTATAATGTTTACCACTCCATCTCCACCTACACTCTATGTCATCACTTTACCTCCACCCCCACAGTACATATGCCTAAAGGAAAACAATTGATCCATCTGCAATACGTATAAGAAAAGAAATAAATCGTAATCTCTATTGAGGCCATTGGGTGCCAGTGAATTCAACCTATGAACCCACCAGACCTCCCTCTGCCTCAATTTTAAGACCTTATCACCACCCCGATGAGGTCTAGGGACAAACTGTCCCCCCCATAAATTTTAAATCTCCATCCTTGTGTCCCATCTGCTTGTAATGTTTGGACACTGGGAATTTTTCTTCAAAATTTTATCATGTGTGACATGACTCATGTTGTGTATGTGCTGTGGTGTCCTTGCCAGTTATTTTATGTGGGGGAAACCACACAGCCCCTGAAGGCAAGAATATCCCAGCACAGGTCAAGCATCCGACAAAGGGAAGAAAAATTCCCAGTGTCCAAACATTACAAGCAGATGGGACACACGGATGGGGATTTGAAATTTATGGCTCCGGAGTTTGTCGCTAGACTTCATCAGGGTGGTGATAGGCCCTTAAAATTGAGGCAGAGGGAGGTCTGGTGGGTTCATAAGTTGAACTCACTGGCACGCAACGGCCTCAATCGAGATTACAATTTATTTTCTTATAAGTATTGCAGATGAATCAATTGTTTTCCTTTAGGCATATGTACTGTGGGGTGTGGAGGTAAAGTGATGACATAGAGTATAGGTGGAGATGGAGTGGTAAACATTATAGGGTGAGGTAGTATTCAGTTGTAATAATGGATTTATGGTCAATTGTTAGAGTTAATATTGTGGACTTTAATGAGTAGTACTTAGTAGGAGTATGATGTCACTTCCTGTCAATGTGTATAAGTAGGAGTGGGAGGGAATCTTGTACATCATGCCATTTTTGTGTAAAGCTTGAAAAAGTAGCGTTGTGCTCCGAAACGTTACTTATTATCCATTGGGCATGTTGATTGAATAAATACTAAATTGCATATGTACAAAGACCCGAGTTCTGCACGTTCTATGGACTGTGTTGTGTGGGAGTAATACAGGTGGTTGTATGGTGGAGTACTGTAAATATCGATTTTGTGTGTATATTTGTGCTTTAGTCAGGCACTCACTTCACCAGTTGTGTTGCCTCGGTGCTACTGGGGGACAGTTCATAATATAATTGGTAAATCCAGTGCACACAAGAGGTCTTTTCTTTTTTAGAATACTTTTATTCACACATAAATTCTCAGTGCATACAGCGACGTTTCGTCGTGGTTTATGACCTTTTTCAAGCTGAGTGATACTCCACACAATGTGACTATTTAAAGGGCAATTATAGTGAGAAAATTGTTTTTTTTTAATTTCTTCTAATGTATCCTATAAGTCATCCCAACCACCAGGGTACCTTTAGTTTCTTTAAATTCTTCATAGTCCCCGAGATATAAGCCTTTAAATATGCTGGGATTTGTAGGAGCTGCTACACCTCATCTGTCACTCAAAGGCACACACCCACACAATCCAAAGCTCCCATGCAGTACTGTCACACACTCTCTCACCCACACTATATGTAACATGTGCAACATATAGTCAAATGCTGTAGTGCTAAACACAATCAATAAACCATTAACCCAGTAATATGAGCATAACACACTATAAAACAGCCCCTCCCCCCCAAAAAAAATCTTATATACATACAAAACCAGTGACTCAAATGGAACACTAATACAGTATATATAATACAGTAATACAGACTATATAACAAACAAGACATACAGTATATATAATAATACACTAATACAGTATATATAATACAGTAATACAGACTATATACCAAACAAGACACACAGTGCAATCTATGAAATATATAGACTAAAGCAACTGAAATATAACAGGACAACAAGCAGTGTCACTGTGTTTGTGAAGGTCTCTCACTACAAGCTGCTGTTACACTGACTCTCTTCAGTGATTATGATCTCAGCTAAGCAGGGGGAGAGATATGAACTAATATAAATAACAATTAAAAAAAAATAAATAACAATTAGCAAAGTTAGAGAACAGGCAGAGTTCAGTAACTTGTAAAGAATCTCAGCACCACTTGTCCTCTCTCCCCCTCTGCCCCTCCCTTCAGCATATTGCTACTTTATTCCACACTCTGATTGCTTGCAGTCTAGCTCTGGAAGGGAGGGGTCAGCAGGATGTCAGCACTTCATTTAAAGTCCTTTCAACTGACAATGCTCGGACTCTGTATACAGCCCGTCACTGCTTGAGGGGGAGTACACAGCTTGGTACAAACTTCTGCCAGTGTGAAGAAATGAAGCCACACAGAAACATGAAAGTAAGGCAGCTTATACTAAGTGATCTATACATTGTATACAGACAAAGTTTTTTTTTCACTATAGTTGCCCTTTAAATAAATTTGTGATTGCTTAATTGCATAAACATGATTATTTGCAGCAAACAAAGGTGTTAACTCTTGGGTAGCCAAACTTCTTTGATACAGCATGTCTCATTACAACAGCCTAAAAGTGCAAGTGCATAGATTGCTTATTGTTTATAAAGTGCTAAATAGTTAAAGTGATGTAGTGCTATGTTAAAAAACTTTCTTTTTAAAATCTTGTAGAGAGTGAAGTAAAAGAGTGATAATATAACAACTAGTTTTTATAGTGGCTAAACATCTATCATTATCAATACATATATGTGAATTCCAAATCTAAAATCAAAACTCAGAGTATATCTTACATTACTAATATCTAATAGAGGTATATATATATAAAACAGTTCACAATCGGGCACACTCACGGGTCTTGATGTGAAACAAAAATAGTGATAGTATTCACCCATGAGTGTGCCCGATTGTGAACTGTTTTATATACTAATTGCGGGAGCAGCACCCAGGCAGCTGACTATACCTGTAGGAGTGCTCGCTGTTGGAATCGATTTTATATATACCGTATACACTCGAGTATAAGCCGAGATTTTTAGGTTTAAAAATACACCTAAAAACCTTGCCTCGGCTTATACTCGGGTCACAGCACAAATCTGCAAAAAAAAAAAAGGGTTTTTACTTACCGGTTCCAGCCCATCTGCACAGCCGCCTTGGACATCGGGAGGGAGGGAGCTTGCACACCGGGAGGGAGCTTGCAGAACAACAGCTGCAGAGAGACTCCCGGTACAACCAGGGAATGTGCACGCAGGCACGTTAGGCGGGGGCGCGCCATTACGTACCGTACCTCTACTGTACTGCCGAATGGAGGAGCAGTAAGGAGCGAGCTTTCCGATGCTCCTGTCCAGTCCTGTGGGTCCGGTAAGTTACTGTACATTTCATTTTTTTGTTTACTGTAAGCTAATGTTAGTGAACTGGGGGAACAACCATGCACATTTCAAGTACATTTGCTGGCAATACAAATGTTAGGAAACTACAACTCCCAGCATGCTTTGATGCTGGGAGTTGTGTTTCAACATCTGCGAGAGCTCAAGTTACCTGGGAAAGGTAGATCATTTTAGGTAATTACAGGTTTGCAGTAGTGGTTATATTTCTTACCCTCGTCTTATACTCGAGTCAATCAATTTTATTTATTTTTCAGGTAAAAATGGGTACCTCGCTTATACTCGGTCGGCTTATACCCGAGTATATGCGGTATATATTATATATATATATATATATATATATATATATATATATATATATGGTAAAGGTTTTGACCCTACCTGTAGCAACAATTGCATTCAGTCCATTGATAACGCTTAATTATGTACTCAATAAAGATTATGTTCTGAGCACACCTTTATAACTTTATTAACAAGGTGCTCATTGTAGCACCGAAACCTTAATAATCAATTTATAAAGATGTGCTCAGGTCATATTCTTTATTGAGTATATGTATATATCAGGAATAGCCAAGCTTCCTTACCTTCCACACTCTGTCAAGGCGTCTCTTCACATTCTTACATTGCACAACATCTTTTTTGGCTTTGGTCCTTCTCGGCTCTTCCGCTGTTTGAGTCTTCGTCTCTCTTTGGAATCCTCTGCTTTTGGTTGTTTTTTTCTCTTTAGCCAGCAAATTTAAATTCCTTTAAGCCTATCTTGATCTCAGCTTGTTTTCTCTTGCTCTGATTTCTTGTTGCTGACTTCTGCTTTGCCACCCGACCTGGTACCTCATTTGGCTGATTGACTTCCTGTGTATGATATTTGGCTCTGTTCCTAACAAAGGGGGCTTGCCTATAGGTGAAGAGAATGCAGGGACATAACTACCAGTGGATCAGGGAGAGCAACCGCAGGGGTGGCCATCCTCTTATTTTTCTTATGTCAGATATAGCCTTCTCCAAGAAAACCACTGTGAATGAAGCATGTATAGGTGTACCATCATAGTTTTGCTGGGGGGCTCAGTGATTCATAGTTATGCCACTGAGAGAACAGTAAGGATTGGGGTATCTGTGCTGAAGGAATACTTGGGTTATTGCTGAGCATTACAATATGTGTATCAAATATATGTATATAGATTTTTATACTAAGAGAAACTACACTACAAAAGGGTTAATGTTTCTTTATATTTGTCTTTAAAACTAATTCATAACCAAAGTTAACTGCCCAGGCAATTCCCTCTACCAATCCAATGGTTTAGGCAATCTCTTTGAAATCAGTTACAAGTATCTTTGCTTACGGATTACTTATGCAGAAATTTAGCCAAAAGCTTGTCGGCTATAAGTCAGGAAATATAATAGTATAATATAAGTATATATATAAGTAATAAATATATAAGTAGGTAGCTTTGTTTACCAGCAAAGAATTTAAAATATATATACCATTGGACGGAAAAATGTTAAAACATTGTCCAGCAGTATAAACACACCATAAGATATACACCTGTATCTTATTGCAATCCTTCCCAAATAGGACACTGAACCTTGATTGATGATTAAGGCGAGGATCTCCTGAACATAATGATTCCGCTGTATGTTAGAATACAAATTTATTTTTTGTGGGTATTCTTTGCTTTCTTTTTGAAAGATATTTTGGGTACAAGAAAGACTAAAAATTTGACAGCAAATCCAAATTCTAACATACAGGTTTAGTGGTAAGGTATAACATAAAATGCAACAGCCAAAGTGTTAGTTTTAAACTGATTCAATTTGTTAAACTGTAGATTCTGGACCTCTGTATTGGAAATCACAATTTGTTTATGACAAAAAGAAAAGTGGATTCAAAGGACATTCAACGTATGAAAGCTCAAGCTAAAATTGAAAGGGACAGAAAAAAGGTAACACAGGTCACAATAGTTTATTGATTGTGTAATGTACTATATAATGTACTTATACATTTATGATTGCGCACACAATTAATGAGCTTAAAGTATGATCTTTGGATCTTAAGCAATAAAGAAACTATCGTTTGTTAAAGTTTTTTTGTATTTTTAATCAAGATGGAGCATCAGAAACTGATAAGAGAAATGCAATTACGAGAAGATGCAGAGAGATCTAAAGAGGATATGGAGAGACGACTCTTTCAACTAGAAGATGAAGCCAGGCAAGCTAATGAAGCACTAGTAGGTGTCCACATTTTACCATTGAAACAGGAGATGGTTTCAAACTTTCCTATCCAGTTTTACACTATTTGTTCCACAGATTTTATTCAACTGCAGTAACCCAGTAATATGATAGCATCTGATTAGTTGCTGTAAATAAATAGCATGGGAAAACATCTGCACCTCTTATTGCATTATTGCATTCCTTTATTTAAAAAATAAATACTTTGAATATTTGACACAAAATTCCATGTTTTGCGATTCAATTGTGATCAACGCTGCGCATTCCAATGTGTGTCAATGTAGCCAGCCCGACTGCCTGAATTGCATTTCTGTCCAAAATTCCACCAGAATTAGTGATCACATCCATTGTGATTTAAGATTATTGAAGGAAACACAAATGCAGGTTTAAAAAGTGCATGCAATTGCACAAAAACACATAGCAAAATGTTTTGGTGTGTTGCTGTGGGGCCTTATTGTTGGAATACGGCACCTTTTGAAGGATTACTCTAAAAAATCAACTGTAATTTGGTTTCCAACATCAATTGCATACCAAACGAATGTTTGCTAAGGTAGGGTTTGATCAATTGCAATGTTCATTTAGTATTTCTACTATATGAAGAAACATATTGGGCTGAAATGCCTGATGGCAGATTACTACACATTTAGAAGTGTCCCCCTAATGTTTAAATAGCTCACATTCTGCAAAATTATTATATATATTTAAAAGTATAATGGAATTTACAGATTCATTCAAATGAAACAGCTGAGCTAATGGCAGAAAAAGCTCAAATTGCTCAAGAAGAGGCAAAACTCCTTGCCCAGAATGCAGTGGAGGCAAGACAGGAATTGCAGCGCTTGGAGATGGCAGTACTGAAGAGTAAGGAGGAAATGCGACTGATGGAGCAAAAGATGAGAGAAGCTGATCTAATAACAATAAAGCTTATCAAAGAATCAGACAGAAGGTGAGCATAAAAGTACCCATGAAGTAAATTCCTAAACGAATACAGTTGTGTTCAAAATTATTCAACCCCCAATGCTGTAAAGGGTTTTAGGGAATTCAGTGTACATTTGTGATTGTGTTCAGAATGAAATCTTACAAGGACTTTTTAAAGAACCAAATGCAACTAAAATGACATTAATTGTTTTTGTAATACTGTATTAAATGTTTTTTTTGTGATTTCTTCGTTGACACAATTATTCAACCCCTTAAAGACTACCACTCTTAAGAACAAATGTTCATTCAAGTGTTTTCGATCAGGTATTGAAAACAATTGTGGATGTCATCGAGCAGCAATCAAGCATAATAAGCACCAATTAGGCAGATTTAAAATGACGGAGATACTTAGCTTCTTCTAGACATTTACTGGTGTGTTTTCAAACATGGTGAAGTCAAGAGAATGGTCCAGGAAGACAAGAGAAGTGGTGATTTCTCTTCACAGGAAGGGCAATGGCTATAAGAAGATTGCAAAGTTGTTAAACATACCAAGAGACACCATAGGAGGCATCATTCACAAATTCAAGGCAAAGGGCACTGTTGAAATGCTACCTGGTCGTGGCAGAAAGAAGATGCTGACTTTGACTGCTGTGCTCTACCTGAAGCGCAAAGTGGAGAAAAGTTCCTGTGTGACTGCTGAGGAACTGAAAAAAGATTTGTCAGATGCGGGTACTGAAGTTTCAGCTCAGACAATAAGGCGCACACTGCGTAATGAAGGCCTCCATGCCAGAACTCCCAGGTGCACCCCCTTGCTGTCTCCAAAGAATAAGAAGAGTCGACTGCAGTATGCCAAAAGTCATGTGGACAAACCACAAAAGTGTTCTGTGGACTGATGAAACAAAATTAGAACTGTTTTGGCCCATGGATCAATGCTATGTTTGGAGGAGGAAGAACAAGACCTATGAAGAAAAGAACACCTTGCCTACTGTGAAGCATGGCGGGGGGGTCAATCATGCTTTGGGGCTGTTTTGCTTCTGCAGGTACAGGGAAGCTTCAGCGTGTGCAAGGTACCATGAATTCTCTTCAGTACCAGGAGATATTGAAAAAAAATGTGATGCAGTCCGTCACAAACCTGAGGCTTGGGAGACGTTGGACCTTTCACCAGGACAATGATCCCAAGCATACCTCCAATCCACTAGAGCATGGTTGCAGATTAAAGGCTGGAATATTTTGGAGTGGCCATCGCAGTCATCAGACTTAAATCCGATTGAGAACCTCTGGTGGGACTTAAAGAAAGCAGTTGCAGCACGCAAGCCTAAGAATGTGACTGAACTGGAGGCTTTTACCCATGAAGAATGGGCAAAGATACCCGTGGATCGCTGCAAGACACTTGTGTGAAGCTATGCTTCACGTTTAAAAGCTGTTATAACTGGAAAAGGATGTTGTACTAAGTACTAAGAATGAATGTCACTTGGGGGTTGAATAAAACTGATAATGATGTGAGCACAGAAAAGACATTTGTGATTATTTCATTATAAATGTTATGTTATATTTGTCTCACTTACAAGTGTCTCTTTGATTTAATTGTAAACAAGATGACTGAAATGATAAAAATCAATGTCAAACTGTTGAATAATTTTGAACACAACTGTATAACCAATATAAAGTGCTAGGCCCATATCCCTGGGTTTACATTAGATTGGATAAAACACATATATTTAGAAAACTGTTTATGATTTCAGTTTTTTATTAAACAGTTTGACCTGTATATATCTCTTGCTGACAAGAGTGCAATTAAACAGTGACAGCTATAGGTGCTTGCAACTTTAAAGGGCATGTTCACCTTTAAAACAAAAAACTGGTCAATTGTTATTTACTTGCCCCAACCCCAACTGATATATATAATAACCAGATATTTAGGTATAATTATTGTCTCTATTCTAGCCGAGTTAGCTGCCCCCTCCCTCCATGCAGTCAATCAAGGCTGTGACTGCTGACATCACAACGAATGATTGACTGCTGTTTCACCTGCTGCCTCCTCTGCACATGCTGAAGCTTTTAAAAAGCTCTTTGAGACAGGTAGGCACAGAGACCAGAAAGGAATAGAACTTATTAAATATATTGCTACAAATGCATGTATTAAACTGGCAGTTGGGGTTGTTTAAAGGGTGGACATGCCCTTTAAGAGATGACCTACTTACCATATAACTTCTAAAAATATACACTTATTTAAAACTTTACATTTTTAGTATTATGTACGCTAAAATACTAAACAAAAAGTATTGAAATCAAAACTTCATTATTGAGCAATCTCATGAAAGCAGCATATTTTGCAGCTTTATATTTTAAAGGATATATTAGGAAATAAAATCACAGTCCCGTCCTTGATAATCAGGTAGACCAACCAGCTCTGCGCTGTCTAAAAATATAGGACTCTCTGTGATGCTAAATTCTTTTTAGAGAGATTTACCCATAGCCACTATCGCACTGGGTAGACCTCCCTCATGAGATTCATTATCGGATGTATAGCTCTAGGTGAATTGCAAAAACAGGCTTTCACCCCTTTTATTAACTGGCGCTAAAAATCCTGTGTGGCCGCACAAGTGAGATTGAAGTTTAAGATGACTTTATGGCTTGTATTGGGGGTAAATTACACAATCCCAATCTTAAAAGTGGTAAAATAGTATAAAAGAGGAATTTCTAAAAATGAATGCATCCCTTGTGAATATAATGTAACAGAATATATGTCTATGGCCCATATATATGTTATGTTTACCTGACAGAGCCAAAGAAGCTGAGCAGATAGAGCAAGACCTTAACACAGCAAAGGAAGCGGAACGAACAGCAAAAAAAAAGCTGTTGGACCTTAGTGCTGTCTACCATACTGTAAGTTTTTTATACTGTTTTACCAAAGTTAAAAACTCCCAGCATTTCTTGGCTATAAAGTGAATGCTGGGAGTTGTAAACCATAAGATGGTTTTAAACCATCTGGATAACTACTGGTTACTTATCCCTGTCACAGATCAACAAGAATAAAGTTGCAGACACCCACCGGGCAGGGTGGGAGAGGGGGCATGCTGATGCTGTGTGACGTCACTGATGTCACACAGTCGGCGGGGCATGCGCATTAACCACATTAAGGTTTTTTTGTTGCAAAAGAGGTCTTTCTTCTTGACCATTGCATCAAATTGGTGTCATAGAATGATTATTGTTTATATGGGAGACTTCACACAAACATACTGTACAATTAAAAAAATAAAGGTTTGCCTTATCCCACGACTCCTAGCAGAGTGAAGCTGGGGATGCAATATACCAATCTATGAAAGATGACAAACAGAATCTGTAAGATTCTGTCATCTTTCAAAGATGCGGCTAAACACAGTCCCAACGTGAGGGAGATCGTTCGGGACTAAGGAAACCACAAATTATATTGGGCAATGCATAAGTGGAAGTCAGGAACTAAAATAGGCAAACAAACTATTCCAGAAACAAACAAAATCTTACATAAATGGCCAATGTGTGAAGAAGAAAGCCGAACCTACCCAGAAGAGTCAGAACCAGAAAATGAGGCGGACAAAGCAGCATGGGAGCGGAGAAAAGGTAAGGAACGGCCGATACTGACACCAGGGTACCATTTAATAGGCACTAGCTGTCCCCATGTCTACATTGCATACATTTATCATTGTAAAATAAAAAAACGTTGCTTTGTCAAGGTACTGTCTCCTTGCATAGCAGAAATGAACAGGTCAGTTTGCCTAGTGTTGCCTAGATTTATTTGGTGCTCAAACAAGCAGGATTTGCTATTTTTCTTATATGTTGCTGTTGCTAAGAACCACCTTTCTTTTTTTTGTTTTAATTCATATGTACATTCATATACAATTGTTTCCCTAATGTTAATCATACATAACTTTAACATATATATATTAAAAATGTACACCTAAGTAAAATAAAAGGATATTAGAAGTTATCAGTGAGTTCTTTGACAATATAAAAGTATGAGGCCACAGAATACTCAGAGGTACGCAAAAGTCATGCTTTGCAGTTGAGATATTTACAGAGCCATAGAACAAAGTTAGCAAAGGAGATAGACCTCCCTTACAAAAGAGCCCCACATTAGCACTCCCACACTTGAACCACCGGTAAAACACCCGATCCTGGATTGATGCAAAAAAGTGATTTATTATGTACCATATTACCAACTACTATTAAAACTTGTCAATCCTATACCAAACACCATAAAAACATCAGTTGTTACAAATCATAAATAGCTTGTACCACTACGGAACAGAGTATCATTTATACGTTTAAAATTATAGCAACTGCTACATGAAAGTAGCCACTATTGTGCAAACAAGGTAATATATCTCTGTTCGGGGTAATTTGGGATTGTTGATTTGTAAAGTACTTTAAATAAGAGTCCGGTATACTTCACCCACTCCCAATCCCCCACCCAAACAATGTTCCCGTATGTTTTCATTGTGCTGTTTCTCCAATCCGTCCACAAAGCATTAACCACGTCCGTTCTCCCGATAACCAATGTACGTTTCATCTGTACATTTTCTCCACAGGCTTCGTCAGGGTATATTTACAGAGCCATAAAATATTTACATATTGCATATATTGCATAGCTGAAAATTATCAACACTTTTCAATTTCCTTCTTTGTTGTATATTTTTGTTTCTCCATAAGGTGCATATTTTTGGTGTTCGCAATCTTTTTTCTGACATTATCACCACAGTTTTCACTAGAATTGGACTCTTATTGCAATTTATAAAGCGCCACTAACCAGCAGTAAAAACGCTTTGCGACACATATCTCCATTTTGCTTATTGCTGCAAATCGCCACATATCGGTGAAAGCCACTCATCTATACTTTGTACCTTGTAAAAGGCCTAAAAAAATAATGAATTATATAAAACCAGTCACTCATTTAGCAAATAGCAATTTGGAACATACTTTTCTTTAAGCAGCTACTTATCTAGGGATCCTTTCTGATTTCAAAATGGAGTCAGTAAGGTATTCCTCTCTCATACCTTATTTTTTACCTGCTTCCTCAAGCAAGCAATGCAAATAAGGGTGACATCGTGACTCTATGCACATTTTCTAGCTGGCAATGATAAGTACCAGGTTCATGCGGATGAACTAATATATTGGATATGCCCATTACGCCTATAGGATAAGTACAAAGCTCTGATTTGGAACCGGATACGGTACATAATGTATGCCTGGAAGCTCGGATGTGGATTATTATATTTGCTAGATTTTTGACATGACGAGCATTACTTATATAGTGTCAGACTCTTGTGAAGTTATGGATTTTAAATGTTTTTAATATGGATTTCCCTGCACTGAACCAAAATAAAGGGATTTTATATTTAATACTACATGCTTGAGTGCCTCAAACATTTCTCTTTTGATTTAGTTTGATTTATTACCCTTCCTCTAGAGTACCACTAACCGATGTTATATCGGTTAGCACAAATAAACTCCTTTTGGGGCAAAAAAATTTAATTGGTTTGTAACAAACCTAGGCATACTCACATTCTATCAAATGAGAAATGGGCTAGTTTGCAGATATCAGCCCAATTCAATGATCTGCTGCATAAAACTCCCATTTTCATTCCTTTATTCTTCAAATACAAATGTCAATACAATTTATGCAACCAACATGTTACTGAAATATTTTATTTTTTTTGCAATGTTCTGTTCTTTAGAATATTTGCAACAAGCAACTTGTAATATAATGTACAATACTGTATTTATATTCTAGCTGGCACCAAAATGTTACTCCCTTGACATTAAAGACACATTTGCTGATAACCGATCACTGAGATTGGATGCCTCTGATACAGATATTAAAAGATTATCGCTGGAGATAGAGAAAGAAAGGTCTGTTTATTTTTATAATCTGAATTTAAGAAAGTATAGAGCATCTCTGTATAGATCATTAAAAATGTCATCCTGCATATGTGGTTTGCAAGTCAAATTAACACTATTTTAAAGAAAGTATTTATGCTAAAATGGGTGACAGTTTTGAGGCCATATATTTTCATAAAATACTTTTTCTTGGAAACTGCTTCCCAATTATGTCTGGTAAATCTTAAACTTAGATTTGAATTATACAGACATAACAGTGAAACCAAGGTGCATAAATCACGCAGTATTTGTATTTTGCCAATGCATTCGTATTCTGTAAAATAAGGACACTACGCTGTATTTTGTGACCATACTATATCACTGATATTTCTGCAATTACAGGTTTTAATGGCCACTCAGCCATTTTACATTGCGGCCCTAAACTACCAATGATATTCTGAATTTAATGGTCTGGTTGGGGGGGGTTGGGGAGCGCCATTGCGAGTAAGTTTTCCTGCCTGCTCCTGTTAGATTAATTGAAAAACGGGAGATAAAGCTGGGTACACACGGCCGGACTATTTGTCCCGACCGAGTACTCGCTATGAGCGAGCGATCGGCCAGGACAAGTGCCCGTCGGCCGCAGCTGAATTTGCGAACGATCGATTGTGCAGTCCCATATGGAACCGCAAAATCGATCGGAATTTTCCGACGCGTCCGATGACGGTCAGCCCATACCAGCCGATATTTTCACCGACCGAAAGTGCCGTGAATCGGTCAGCCGAAAATATCAGCTGGTGTGTACCCAGCCAAAGAAATAGCTCTTTGCCTGTTCTTCAATAAATGAAAAAACGGGTATGTCCATTTTTGAGAAAAATATATCCTTTAAATTAAATAAATATGTTACTATGTAGTTTATCTGTATTTCTCTTATTTGAACATTTTAAATACATCTTCATAGTTTTATGTGGTTCTTTACTGGTGTTTGCAGGTGTGTGGATTCTATCTGGTTGCATTTACAATTACTTCTTTGTTAACTTCTAAAACTTCCTATAATAGCCTGTACTTCGGGCATCAAATGCAGATGGAATGGTATTGTTTGTCACTTTAATCACAGTAAATATTTTTTGTGTGTCCTCAATATTTTATTTTGGGCTACAATAAAGCCTGACTTAAAATCTGTTTTATATTGAATTATCTGCTTACTTGGTTCTATGTGTATTGTTCCAATTGTTTTTACCAAAATCAAGGGTAGGAAGAAAGTATATTTAAAAAAAACCAAAAACTTATTTTAACTATACTTTAAGGTTGGACTACCTAGAAAAGAGTAAGCAACTAGAAAGTCAACTAAATGAACTCAAAACAGAACTTCGGGCTCTAAAGTGGGAGGACCGGCAGCTGAGTCTTCACTCTTTATCGAATGGCAATCTCAGGGCTAAAGATATTCTTCATGGAAGTGTAAGAGATTTTAATTGTAGATTTTTTTTCACAAGATTATAAGAATAGCATTTTGCATGAAGTGATACTTTTATTAAAGTTTATTGGACTTAAAATAAAAAAAAAATCTAAATGAATTTCAAGTTTGTAAAGTATTTTAATGTGAACATTTTTGTGTGGTGTGTTAGGAAGTAATCTTCCCTTGTTTAAATTCACTTTACAGCAATATTTCTTTTTACTTTTGCTAAACCCTTAAAATAAATATTAAAGGGGAAGTTCAGTGCAAATACATATGCTTTTCAGAAAAAAGAGCAGTATTTTTTCATCCCAATGGCATCTTTGACCCATCCAAGAGCCAATCAGTAAAAATTACTGTTTTCCACCCATTCCAAGGAAGTGGTGCATCCTGGGAAGAAGAAGGACCGTTAGAACCTGAAATGTCAGCTCACTAATGTCAACAGCAGGGAACAGCAAAGTGAATGAAATCAACTGATTTTTCAAAATGGGAGAGAGTATGTAGAATAACTAAGAAGGCATTACACAAACTAACAATTTAACAAATATTGATAATTTCCACTGAACTGTCCCTTTAATACTTCAGTACAAGGTTTAATTTTATTAAAAAGATAATTTCAATATTATCTTTGTTCAAACTGCAGAGGAGCCTGGAGAATGGCATAGTGGAACATGTATCAATGGCTGGAATATTTGGAATATTTATTCATACTGAAATATTTTAAATGAACATGAATTTATAGTAACAAGTCAGCATGCTGTATTACACCAAGCACTTTCAAGACGTTTTACAAAGAGATGTAATACAGAAATCCTGTCTTAAAGCCGCTTTTACATTGTATCCAAAAAATTGTGTGCTAAACTAAAAAACAGAAAAACCATACCTCTGGATGAAAGAAAAATCATGTTTTGCCTCAGAACAGTCTTCTCAAAGCATAAGTGGTTGGATAAATATTAACAAAAACGTTTGAACCACACAGATAAATGTACGCAAGTATTCAATTTAATAAATAGGCATGCACCCGATATAATATGCCTGCAAGATACCCATCTACTACACTCCATCATTAGATTCCTCCTGAGGCAATGGATGGGCAGCTCACAGTGTATGTTCAGCATTCTCTAGATGAGTTTCCACCCTGTTCTGTAAAACCTTGAGATATAATAATCTATTAATTAAGATTGACCCAACAATAAACTCATCCAATTGTACATAACCAAGCTTATCTTACTCCAAAGAAATTACACCGCATCTCCCCAGCCAATTCAAACTGCTGTCTGAAATGTCAACAACAACTCACGGACTTCTGGCACCTCATCTGGAACTGCCCCCTAGTCCAGACATTTTGGCACAACACTACACAACTTTTGTCAAAGATGCTCCCATGGCCAATCCCAATGGACCCAAAATTGTGTTTAAAGGAACACTAAATCCATAAATATTACTATTTGCCATCCGTTTCTATTATTCACAGGGAGGTGAGAACACTTATTCTCACCTCCCTGTGAATAATAGGACGCTCAGGGGACCTGAAACTTACCTTACCACGCTCCACTCGCAAGCCACTACTACACAGAGCAGCTGTTCTGTCCCGATTGCGCACCATATCTTTTGTATTGGCGCGCATGCGCCTAGGACAGTGGTCGGCAAACCGCGGCTCTCGAGCCACATGGGGCTCTTTATCCCCTTGTATTTGGCTCTTTTCCAAGTGCCGACTCGCATCGGCTTTTCTGCGATTGCATTTTCGTTGCCCGTAGCAACAGGCAGGAGTGGGTGGTCTTTGGAACACTATGCGGCACTACGCAGGGTGGAGTACAGAGTTTTGTAATAGTCTAGGAGGTAGTCCGCTACTTCCTTTGGTTTGGTGAGGAGTTGTCCCGTTTGGTTCTTCAGTGTGATAATTGTGGGGAATAATTGTGTTCGTTGTTGGCTAGATACGTGAGTAGTTTGCCGTTTTTTTCGCCATGTTCATATAGTCTTTGTTTTCTAAAGAAAAGTTGCTTTTTAGTTCTGGCTTCATATATGTTGTCGGTCACTCTGGATTGGAGTTTCAGAGATTCCACGTTTTGTGTATTGGGATTTTGTATGAATGTATGGAGTGTAGAAGAATGGGGTAATTTTGGAAGATATATTGATTAGTTGAGTCTTGTTGTTACTGATATTTATTGTTCAGATTTATGTTTCTATCTTTTTTCTTTATCCACAGTACAGAGGATAGATTGTTTGGGTGTAGTAGGGTATTTTCTATATCTACCCAACATTTTGTGCCTGGGTTGGTTAGTCCTTGAGTTATTTGTGATAAGCGGGTTGCTTTATAGTAATTGTATAAAATTGGGGCTCCAAAGCCTCCTTTATTTTTCTGTCGGACCAAAAATTCGCATTTTATTCTGGGTCTCTTATTCTCCCATATAAATCTTCTGATTGCACTTTGAAGAGAGTTTAGGTCTTTTTTCTTAAGTGTTACTGATAGGGCTCTAAAGAGGTACAGGATTGTAGGGAGAATGGTCATTTTTATGGAGTTTATTCTTCCAATCAAGTGAAAAGGTGTCCATTGATTTAATAGATTTTTTAGGTGAGAGCTCATAGGGAGGTCATTGTTCTTGAATAGAATGTTGGGATCATGAGATAGTTGTATTCCTAGGTATTGAAAGGATTGATTTTCGATTTTAAAGTGGAAGTGAGTTTGTAGTTCCGATAACATGTTTGTTGCCATGTTAAATAGATATGCTATTGATTTAGTATGGTTTACTTTAAAACCAGAGACAGTACCGAATTGTTTTATTATGAGTTGTAATGATGGTAGGGAGGTTCTCGGTCAAGTTAGGTAGAGAAGTGTATCATCTGTGAACATGGAGAGTTTTGATTCCGTTTGTCCAATTTTAATTCCTTTGATATCTGGTGGGACTTCCTGTCCCCCTCACACACTGAGGGAGTCTGAAGCTGTGCTCCCAGCGGCACTGTGCAGGAGAAGCCTTAGGAATGTCACATGTCAGCCTCCCACCCATTAACCTTCTGGTCAGTCACTTGTTTAGAGACCACAGTTCCCCTTTAAAGGGCATGTCCACCCCCCAGGGAGGGCCCCAACTTCCTACACTCCTTACACAGAGCCTCCCAGGTAACCACTGTAGATTAAGCAGGTAGCAAGGAGGGGAATACAGCGATTTCTGTTTGCACCTAATAATATTGCGCACCAGGTGATGTGACTACATGTACTCTAATACTAAAGTATAATGTAATTCCAATCTTTAACCAATAAAGTCTTGTCATTCTCAAGTAATAATTTCAGCAGCCTTTTACATTTAACTATCAGAGCAGGCTTTCTATTATCGACAGCACAACGGAATATTAAGTGCCGATATCTCTTGTTGCCATGGGAACGTGGCCTACGTTCCCATGGCTGTGGGCAGTAGACGCGGGGTCAGCCTGTCCCGACTACGGAAGGGACTTAGTGCGCATGTCCATCATGAGCGCGCGCGTCGGCAGAAAAGGAGGCAGCGGCGGGGGCATGTCAGGCAGAGGAATCTTGCGGCTGTACATGTAAAGGCAGCAGACGGAGCACATAAGGAACACAGGGCCCTATTTATAAAAAATCGTTATCGTTATCGTAAAATACGATCGTTATCGTAAAATAACGACCGGGGTTTCTACCGATAACGACCGTTATTTACCGATAACGGTCGTTATTTACCGTTATCGGTAAATACGACGTTAGACGTAAAACGGTCGTTATCGGTAAAATAACGACCGATATTTACCGATACGACCGGTTTTAACGATATCGGTAAAAATACGGTCGTATCGGTAAATAACGGTCGTTATCGGTAAAAACCCGGTCGTTATTTCGATAACGATCGGTATTTTACGATAACGATAACGATTTTTTATAAATAGGGCCCCCAGTAACCTAAGATTCCGGGTATGACTTAGCCATAAGTCCGGGTATGACTATAATAGCCAATGTCATTTTTTACAGTGGAGATACCCTTTAAAAAATGCACTGCATGCAGCATTTCTGTCCGTTTTTTCATGCATTTCTATATAAATGCATGGAATACACATTGTGAAAAAAATGGATACAAATGCATGAAAAAAAATGCATACAAACTGACAGAAACGCATGCTGTGCGTTTCTGTCAGTTTCTAGTGTGCACAAGCCTTCTTCTTTTATTGTCTTCTTTCTTCCAGCCATAGTTCATATTACACAATGTTATCTCCCTTACAGTTTTTGAGCTAGACACATTTTGCGTGAACACTTGCGCTCGCGTTTACCCGTGCAATTTCGGGTACGTTGGAACGTGCATCCATTTGCAATTTGGTAGCACACACAACCCACTTTTTTTGCGCAATCACCTGGTTCCATATCCCAAAAAGGTAAAAAACACAAGCGTAATCGCACATAAAATCACACACACATTCGGCGCAGTGTGTGGCGCATGTGGGCCTTGCCTTTAATGCCCATTTTTGCTCATAGGCGTCTAAATGGATGAGTGTACAGGCCTAACACTGATTTCATCAGGTATGACACAGACTTAATTGGCTCCTGATTGTATTCATGTGGGTCACAGTCCTAATCAGCTCTTATTTCTTTTGACGGCATGGTGGCTGTGTCTTTGGACCATATTATAAAGGCGTGTTATTGATTTTTAGCAATACCACACCTTTAAAGATTGGTTTAACGATCTATTAATTTCTTATCATTTTAACGTTCGTTATTTACAATGACTTCGTAAAGTAATGATGGGAAATGAACCAATAACGATCGTAATCTATGATAACAAATCGGTAGTTTACTCACTACAGCTCTCTAAATGAAATGTTCCTGGGTCCAAGCTACTCTAATACCATCTCTGACACAAATACACAAAAAACTCACATAATTTCAATATATCCCTTGAATGTTCAGTAACCATCGAATGTAGCATGCGGAAACCTGACAATTGCCTGATCGTGGGGAAAAGTAGTTTTGGTGATATTCCCCAGACCATTTCCAAGGTGCCAGAGCCATTTACAGTAATTTCCCATAGCTATTTAGTGTTCAATAGATGTTATTGATTAAAAAATTTTATATCCAATAATATGCATATTTGTTTGAAACACACATATTTGAAAAAAATAAAAAACATTTTTATAAAAAAAATAAAAGTAAAAGTTGACATGCATGTCTTTCTCCTTCATTCTTACTTCTGATTTTCTCTTAAATCCATGTTCACCCATTTACTCTAGATAACATATGGTTTTGTCCTTATGGTTGGACCATTTTAATTAGTTAGAAAGGTAGGTTTATGGAATATCACTAATAGTCCAAGTGTCAGGTCTTGATAAATAGATGTAAATGTATTTCTTCAGTTATATTATATGTTAATTCTGCTTATTATCTTAGTAATTCTAATGATGTTTTCTCCATTGTGCTCCGAGTGTATTTTGGTTGCCAATATAATTATTGTACTAGTTATTGCTTTGTCTGTTAAGTTCTGCACCATTGCTATTTTGTTTGTAATTAACTAGAACTTTTCAAACTATTTCTCCCATTTAGTGGGTTGTTTTCAAACTATAAAACTTTAGAAAGTTACTAAAGTTCTATAGTTTTGAAATGAACCGAACTTTAGGCCATCTCTACACCAACACATCTATTTTCATAGCAACCTTATTAGCTTATCTAGTGTTTCATATCATTTTTATTTACAGTATACAAACTTAATAGCTTCCTATTATAGTCATATAGTTATAGTCCTATTATAGCCCATTTATAGTCACAGATGAAATGACAATGTATAGCCGTGGATGAAACTTGTTTCTCATTTTTTACTTGTGGAATGAAACAAATGTCTTCATAGGTTGCTTTGGCCAGAAATTGAGTTATTTTACTTTCTTTTCTAAATACCTGTTTGGGGAATAAATTAAGATAAAAATACATTAAAAAATGTTTGTGGGAGTTTCCATTATCTCTGGGGGGCTTTCCATTATTACCACTGCTTATGTATTGTATCATTGCTACATTAATAAAAATTTAATTTTTATGCTAGGGCTGTTTTTAGTTCACTAATTTGTAACTTTATAATTTGTCTTATTTATTACCCCAAGTTACATGTTGAGTTTAAATTTTTGTAAATTGCATAATCTATAATATCTGCCGCCATGCCAAGACCTCAGACAAGTGCTAAAATCCTGCAATAAAACTTGTACTTTATATGCACAAAACTTCATATAAATATAAATGTTTTATTTTACAGGAACACTGTAAGTTATGTAATAAGATTTCACTTGACCATTTTTTTGTAATCATACGACCATACTATTTATAATTCAGAAAATCTATTTCAAATATGATTGAAGCAGAATTTTTAGACACAATTTTTCATACCATAATTGATAGATTATTAAGAAATAGAACCAATATTATAGAATAAAATTAATCATAATACAGTATTTTAATATAATGATTAGGACAATATATACGAATCCTATTAGAAAATAGTTTAGTTTAAAGGAATACTTCTGAAAAAAAAAGGAAAATCCCTAAGACCGTAAATCACAATGCACACCATAACAAATTAAAAGTTTGATATTATTCATAATGTTTACGTTGAGACAATTTATTCTATAACGACACAGACAAAGCAGAGACAATCAAATTACTGCATTATGCAGTGTATGATCTAGCTTTCTTTTGAAACAAAAAGATTGATTTAATGTCATCGGTGGCCTGCGCGCAGAGCATCCTCAGAGGAGTCATCAGATTCGAGGTTTGACATGCCATATGGAGAATAATTGTGTAGTTGTCCTTTGGGAGGTGAAAGAAACGTTTTAAGTTTTTTCAAGGTCTGGGAATGATAATTAAAACTTGGCATAGTTATGACTTTTTCATGGTAGTTTCTTCTAGAACAGGAAACTTATAAAATAGACTGGTGGTCTATATATAATTGTATGTATACCACTTGGGTAGGCAGCTCTGTACATTCTAAAATACAGAGTATACAAACAGGGGATAAGTGCAAGCATATACAGATAATTAAAACTAAATACAATTTTTATACATAGGTTAAGATACAACATCTATAAATTATGGATAAACTGATATAAGTGCCAATGCCTTGACACATAGGAATGAAATCCCTGCCCCAAAGCTTACAATCTAAGTGGGCAAGGCAAAATACAGGTAACAATTGGGGGGATGGGTACAAAGAGCTTGAGATGGCTAACAATCATTTGTTGTGCTGATGGTCAGAAAGGTAGGATAATAGTCTAGATTTGAGTATTAATCGAGTTCAACTGGTAAAGCGAGAGAATGGTTTAAGGGGGAGGCAGAGTGTTCATTGAGGGTTTGTGGAGAAGATTTCCTTTTGAGGAACGGAGGAAACGGCCGGGGCCAAGATAGAAGATAGATAGGGGTGCAGCAGATTGTACAGATTAAAGGTCAAAAGAAGGGTATGAAATATTTCTTTGTTGATGGGAAGCCCCCATAGCCTGCAGTATCATGGTTGCAGTATAGTGAAATGATCCGAATGCTGAGTTCTGGATTGACTGGAGAGGGGCAAATGACAGGCTGGGAGCCACCAGTAAAAGAATATTACAGTAGTCAAGATGGAGAGTACGAGGTTATGCACAAGCATTTAATGTAGGTGATCGATCTATGAAAGGGCAGACCTTGGAGAGGAGAAAAAGGTGACATTGTTAATGTTCTGACAGAAGGAAGAGAGGATCAAAGATTACTCAAGACAGCGAGCAGTTTCCACAGGGTTAATAACCACATTATCAATAGAATTAGAGAAGGGTGGTCTAGTTCCTGGTTTAGGGGGGGGGAAATAATAAGTTCAGTTTTGGAAAATTACGTTTAAGACGGTGGTGTGCCATCAGGAGGAAATAGAGAGCAGACATTTAGAGATTTGAAATTGAACTTAGGTTAGTGCAGGGGTGGAGAAGTAGATTTGGATATCATTAGCGTATAGGTGATACTTAAAGCAAAATAAAACTGATTGTATCTCCCAAAGAGATAGTGTAAAGGAAGGTAGAGCTTGGGGAACCCCCACACTAGCGGAACAGGAGAAGAAGTTCTTAGCACAGGAGACAGAAAAGATCTGTAGAGAGATGAAGACAACCATGAAGCAGCTAGATTTTAGATGCCCAGCAAATGCAGAATTTGCATGAGAAGAGAATGGTCCACAGTATCAAAGGCAGCAGATAAATTGAGGAGAATGATGATAGAGAATTGTCCCTTGGATTTTGCAGTTTGTAGGTCATTGAATGACCTGGTCGAAATCCTGATTGTAATGGGTTCAATGATTTAGCATGGAGATGGTTAGTAATACATGTAAAGGTGAGATGTTTATAGACTTAGAAGCAACCGTGAAAGGGAGACAGGGCGGTAGAGACATAGAATCAATGGTGTGTATTTGGAGGTGGGCCATGTTAATAAAGCACTGCTTAAAAAAAGTGTATGATGCTGTCAGTTTTAATGATATTTATTTGATATCTGGTAGCAAAGGGAATCTTTAAGAAATCCGTTAGACAAAGAAAGCAAAATTGCTGATTTCAGGACCGGACACTATACTTCGCTCACAAGGGAAAGAGGCAATATCCCATTCCAAAATGGAACTCTCAATCTATTCTGCTCCTCAATAGAAACGCAAAAAGCAAAGAGCAAAAATAACAGATGTCAAACGCAGTATGAGATCAGCAAATATAAAATACACCATGCTTTACCCCGCAAAACTCGCGGCAACAACAGGAGACAAAGTGCACTTCTTTACATCAGCTGAAGAAACTCAAGATGTCTTGACTCCAATCCCAATCAACATAGGAATACAAATATCTATAAACCACCTCAGCTTGGCACCATCCCCATATAACATCTCTGAAAACACACCCACAGAAACGAGCCAAACTCCACAAAACAAACCATAGAGCTTGCTAGGAGTGAGACTAAGACCCACCCTTGCTTGAACCCCGTAGTGGGAGCTGCCCGTGGGCCTGACTTCAACTACAAAATTATGATCCAGGGGATTACAAAACTACAAATCACTCCCAACAGGTACAACCCTCACCAAATTGCCTCTGAACACACAAACCAGGGGGAAAAGGGGGAAAACCAATACTACCGAAGATTAAAAATATTAAGACCCCACAGAGAAAACAAGCAGGATCCTTCCTTGCACAAAATCTGTATCGGTGTCCATCAAATGGTTCGACTTCAACTATAACTGCAACAACCCACAGGATTACAAATATTCATAGACCAACCCCACGGCAATACTCCCACCAGACATCCTATAAACCCACAGTCAGAAAGAAAAATGTTCTCCAGACCAACATCACTCTACCTGCGGGTAAGGGTAAAACCAATGAACACCCTCTTAACACCCCCCTCTACTACAAAAACTACAAAACTAACTTTGACCCAAACCTACAGTGACAATCTACCAGATACCCCACGCTATATCCTATACAGAACTTGCTGCTCTGTATCAGCAAACATGACAAACTTACAGAACTCCTCTATATACACCACTGAACAGTTGCCAAGGAATAATTTAACCCCTGATACTAACTGCAGGGGCCTTTATCTCCCCACCCTTCTACATTATGGAACCGAGCGGAGGGGAGGGTCATTACATACCTAAACCCTCTCTACCAGCTAGTCACAGCATTGTAAGAATATTGCCCCCCTAGCGCTGCTAATTAAATACTAGGATTCAGTACACTAAAGCCTGTATTTAGATCATTTCCTAGTAAAAGAACTGTTGTTTAAATGTTAGGTGTTTAGGGTATAATGTTTGCACTATACCCTAGAACCCTCTGATCAGGGGTACATGTTCTAAACATTGAACCCCTGATCCGTTAATCAAACTTAAATATTCAATCTGGTCCAAACTGCATATAGTTTATAAACTGGACATATGAATCTCATAAAAATGATACTCATCCCCAAAGTCCTGTACATCCTATGGCACTCCCCAATCCTATCCCACTTAAATATTTCAAGGTAAGGACACTCTCCTTAGATCATTTGTGTGGGGAGCGGGCAGGTCAAAACTAAACTGGCAAACATTAAACGCCAGACCTAGGTGCATGGCCCTTCTAGACTTTCGAATTACTACATAGTCTCGAGTATCACACATATACCACTGGTCAAGAGACAAATCACAATGATTTCCCACCTATCACCACCCAAAGCCCAAAATTTTTTAAACCCACTACAATAATATCTGCGGAATGAAAGGTTTACATAAGCCAATCCGCTCCCACTGCTAACCGAGCACTAAAGGGACCTAAAACACCAAATCATGGGAATGACCCTCCTAACCAAACAAACCCCACTATGGTTCAACTACACCCTTCCGAATTTCTCTCCATCCCACAGCCCGAAATCTGGCACAAACATGGAATTAGCAGACTATCACATCTCTGTTGAATCACCAACTCAAAACTTTTTTGACCAATTGAAACAAGATTCAAAATACCAAACACCCACATGTTCAGATACCTACAGATAATACATGCCTTTCACACCCCGTTAGGGACACACCCTCAACCCGCACCAGGCCTAGTTACAGACCCCACTTCCACAAAACTAAAATATCTCAAATATCTACACTCACCTTCAAAGCCGAGACTGACAAATGGCACCAAAAACAGTACCCTAAAGGGTCAGAGGCTGACTCAGCTATACATTCTACACAGGGCATATCTTACCCCAATCGACTAGCACAGGTTTAGGCAGGGAAGAAGCCCCCCTGTGTCCCAAGATAATGGGGCCACTGTGACTTTCTATCACTTACTTTGGAGCTGCTAGCAAGGTTTAGGCAGGGAAGAAGCCCCTGTGTCCAGTATAATGGGGCCACTGGTACTTTCTACCACTTACTTTGTTGCTGCCCGAAAATAGGGTTCTGGCAAACGATAATAAGATTCCTACACGACCATATGGGCAGTCCAGTGGGCCTAGACCCCAAAGTATGCCTGCTAGGCATAACAGAATACCTGGAGCTATAAATTTACAACTATTTTTATATGCAAAAACGCTATTTACTGCCAGAAAGCTAATAGCCAGAACTGGATACAGGCTACAGTTCCTACCCATACTCAATAAAAACCCAGATAAACTCCACACTAGCATACAAGAAATAATATCTACAAACAGAGGATGCCCCAGTAAATACAATAAAATCTGGAACAGATGGGAATCCTCCCCAAGACATGCAATGATTGAGAACTGAATAAAATTAAGGGACGAAGCACAAAGTTCAAACAAATCTAGAAACAGGGACCACTCTGCCCACAGGCATAGCATAAATAGTGTAACTACTCAATAAGACCATTGAGGGTCTGAGTACAGTGAACCAGGAAATAACGTAAAGTTCTTTAATTAAAAGTTATGTTATAACTACCCTCTCATTAGAGACGCAATGTAATGTACAAAAGCAAAATTAGGATATGGGGTAAGATTTGCTGCATACACGCGCCCATCCACTTTCTAATAACGACAATGTAGCTTTGTGGTTATATGCTGTTTATTTGCTACATGTATATATAACAATGTTCATCAAAATGTATTTGTAACTTATCTACTGACTCATTTTAATAAGTTCTCCTCTATGGTAGGGGATTTTAAAAAAAAGATGTCATATATATTCTAGTTTGTACATATGTAGAAACTTTATATTTTTCTAGAGTCATGGAAACAAACAAAAAAAGCAATAAACTCAGGCAGTAGACTATGTTATATTGTTTGAATAAAAGATTAGAAAAAAGATTAGAACTTTTCAGTTCTTGGCCTGTTTGTCCCTAAAATCACAGCATTTACATGGTTGGCAATCAGCAACTAACTGTGATCTCAGGTACATTTAGAAACTTTATCTTTCGCTGAAAGAGAAGCTAGATTTTTGTGCATAGAGACAGTGAATCCTTGGGTCAGGGGGGCTGCTCTTTGAAACCAACAGGGCATGAGTTGTATGGCAACAACATGGAAGCCTCCTTTGTTACGCGCTATACTTATATCTACTAAATGCAAATAATAGGAAGATCTTTCAATGTATAGGTGTTCTGGGAGAAAAGCTTTATATTAGGATTTTAAAAAATAAGTTTAGTTCTCCTTAATTGATAGTTCTGACACCTGTTTGCCCTTTGGGGAGATAGAGATACGCCTTTTCAGGATCTACGTATCACGTATGATTACTATTAGCCTGTCTAGCTAGAAATATGAATGTATTCTTAAAGGGGAACTGTGGTTCAAAAATGACTTTAGGTAAATTGATAGGAATTGCTCTCCTGAGAATTTTTGCAATCTATTTTCATTGTTTATTTTGCATAGTTTTGAGATATTTACATTTTTGTAATATGGCAGCAGCATCCCAGGTCCCTGCTCTTCCTGCTCTGCTCTGAAACCATGTCAGTCAATCTTCCCTGTGTTCCTCCTCCTTTGCAGCCCCCCTGGTCCCTCCCACTCATGGACCCCATGGCCCCTCCAGTTGCACACCCGTCTTGGCCATTCTCTTACAGTCCCATGTGGCCCTGCCCACTGTGGGTGTCTAAGCCCCACCCACTCACAGGTGCCTAAGCCCCCCACCACCGTGGGTGCCAAGTGAGACTCTGCCTGAAAGGCTGTTTTCACATGTGTGTGAGAGAAGGGCTGTAGATTCCCTTACCTTCTCTGTCAGATTCCCACAGCAGAGAGGAGGAGGGACTTCCTGTCCCCCTCACAAACTGAGGAGTCTGAAGTGTGCTCGCCAGCGGCACTGTGCAGGAGAAGCCTTAGGAATGTCACATGTCAGCCTCCCACCCATTAACCTTCTGGTCAGTCACTTGTTTGAGACCACAGTCCCCTTTAAAGGGATGTCCACCCCCAAAACTATAATCCCCCAAATACTGGCCCCATCATGTAGTGTAGTGTAATCCTTACCTCACATCCCAGCTCCATATGGTTCTCCTGTAGTCCCCCCCAAAGTCCCAAAAATGCCCACCAGGAGGATAGCAGAGTCCATATAGGACTCTGCCTCCTACCTGGCCTCGGGAGAAGTTTGGCATGCGTACTGCAGCCCTTCTCCCCCTCCCTCCCCCCCTCTCCCTCCCTCTCCGGATTCCCTCCCAGCTCATTAATCCCCTTTAATATAGTAATCCCCTGGTCTCCCAGCCCCAACCGCATGATTTTATTTTTAGAAAGTGCCCCAAACTTTTACTTACCTCCCCTCTTTCCTTCGCTGCACTGAATGAACGGCAGCCGCGTCTGTGATTGGCTGCCGCTCAGCCAATCACAGAAGCGACTGCCGGTCCCGCCCTCTGCTTGCATTCTCGCAAGCAGAGGGCCGGCAGCGCGGCGAAGGAAAGAGGGGAGGTAAGTTAAAGTTTGGGGCACTTTCTAAATAAAAATCCTCTCCTGAGAATTTTTGCAATCTATTTTCATTGTTTATTTTGCATAGTTTTGAAGATATTTACATTTTTGTAATATGGCAGCAGCATCACCAGGTCCCCTGCTCTTCCTGCTTCCTGCTCTGAAACCATGTCAGTCAATCTTCCCTGTGTCTCCTCCTCCCCTTTGCAGCCCCCCTGGTCCCTCCCACTCATGGACCCCATGGCCCCTCCAGTTGCACACCGTCCTTGGCCCATTCTCTTACAGTCCCATGTGGCCCTGCCCACTTGTGGGTGTCTAAGCCCCACCCACTCACAGGTGCCTAAGCCCCACCCACCCGTGGGTGCCTAAGTGAGAACTCTGCCTGAAAAGGCTGTTTTCACATGTGTGTGAGAGAAGGGCTGTAGATTCCCTTACCTTCTCTGTCAGACTTCCCACAGCAGAGAGGAGGAGGGACTTCCTGTCCCCCTCACACACTGAGGGAGTCTGAAGCTGTGCTGTGCACTCTATGCCATGCCTTGTTACAGGACTTACAGGCGTCCAGATGGATAGTTACAGTCCACTGGAAGGGGAGGGCCCCTTATCATGGGAGATTTATTTTTCAACATTTTTCTTTTGTGCATACTATACCATGCCTTGTTACAGGACTTACAAGCATCCAGATTGATAGTTACAGTCCACTGGAAGGGGCCCTTGACATGGGATTCAAAAGGAATTGGGTTTGATGGTAATAGAAATTAGCGCATTCAATATTTTTCATTAGTGCACTCTATGACATGCCTTGGTACAGGACTTACACAATTAATTTCTACCCCTCGCTTATACTCGATTCATCAGTTTCCCATTGCAGATAAAAATAGGTACAATCGACTATACTCGATCGACTTATACTATAGTATTAACGGGTATAGCTATTTTCATGTATGTATTTATGGATGTTGTGTAATTGACAGGGCTTAGGTGGAGAGGATGGGAGATTAGTGAGTTAGGTGGAAATTGGAAATGTGTACTTTTTTGAAATAGCTATTAAAATGTAAATGCTTTTTCAATTTTCTGGGAAATATTCCCTCAGAACAACTTTACAGGCTAATGTATTTTAATTGTGTTACGCAAAATATTCCATATATATTTAATACAGAACCCATTTACCAGATTCTTTTTTTTCTAGTCTGTAATACAATGACTTGCAGATACTGCCAAATGGTAGTACTGCAAGACCTGAAAAAGTGAGGTTAACCTATCATCCACAAAACAGTACATGTGCTTAAACAAATCCAGTATCATTTGAAGATGCATCTAAACAGAGAGAAAATGTTGATTATTATGTGGATTTATATGCAATATCACCAACATTTTCTGTGTAGGTACATTCACATCAGGTCCTGACCCAGACGCTTACAATCAAGCACATTTAATTGCACAAGACGTACAACCCTATCTATGTCTTTATGACTGTTGGGGAACTGGAGTGCCCAAGAACCCATGCCAGCACGGGGAGAACATACAAACTTCTTTGAAGATGTTTCCAGGTTGTTCGAACTCAGGACTTCATTCAAGCACTGCAAGGCATTGGGGGTACCCTTTATCCCCGTGATGCCAAAAACAATCTGAAATTATGGTTCTTGTTATTAATTCCTATTAACATCCAGCACAAACTTTCTGAAGGGGCATACATATAAAACAACCCATTTTTATATGCATGTAATTCACATGGGGTTTCAGGTTTTGCGATATTCCATTCCTGAATAATCAACTTTCCTGCCTTCGTCTATTTAAGTAAAATATAAATAGGAAATACATAATCTATTTACTATCAAGTTTTAAGTTCACTCTTTGCATCAGGAAGTCCATAGATTCGTTCTGAAGGTTTTTTTATCACTCGCTATTTTTAGAGTTGTTTGGTCGATTTGACCTTTACTATGGAGAGCCATTTTTTTTCGAATCTGTTATATATTGGAGGCGTTTGGAATAGGTTAACAATTAAAGAGTAGCAAACTACAAAAAGGGTATAAAAACACATAGGATAGTGATCATGCGTTATGAACATCATTAGGATGTAACAGTTTTATTCTTTTGTATACGAATGAGGAAATGGATCCGGTTTTACGTTCTAAGTGTGAAACTAGAACACTTGTTATTAAGTTCCAACTATCCAAGTATCGGGTGCACTGCAGCACACCACCACGCTCTACAAACACCATGACGTGTGGTTTTTTGTTTAATCATGGAATTTTGAAACACCGCCAGTTTTGGACGTTTACTTACTTTAACCAACTTTTTGTACAATTGTTCCTATATTAAAGCAAGATATCACTCACAACCATTAGGTGTTCTGGCATCTGTTCTTTTTAAGATGTTAAAATAGAGCATGACCATTTTTAAAACCAAACTACGCGAGGTCCAAGGGGTGATCTATTACAAGCGGGAAGTGCGTTGAGCTTGAAGTTTAAGTTTGGTATGAGTCAGGACCATAGCGAATGGTCCGGGGCTCTCCATCAGGATCCACTCACAATGGAGGGGTTAGTCTTATGCTATTATTAGTAGTACATCGAACTACCTGTGTTTTTTCCCCTTTCTGTATAGAAAACTGAACGACGAATCAAATCACCTGCCCTAAGAGAAGAGCTGGGGTAATAAACACCCAGATCGCCTTGTACATATGTGAGTGCTATCACTATTATGCCTAGATATTAGCAGTCAAATAGTCTATACTTAGATAAAATTAGGGTTTTTTCCCATTATGAGTTCAGTTTTACCTAGCTCATTTATATTTTGTTTTGGCCCGAATAGATTCGATATAGATTCGACCCTGCCTTTTCAAAGTCAGCGACGTTCGAACTTTTCAAAGCTTAAATATTTGTTACCAATTCTGTATCATAGGATTCCTTTTCTTTGCACCCCCATTGAGTATTGGTCACCATGGCAAAAAAAGGGGGGGGGTCTTCTATCCCAAGGTTACTATAACCTCTATAATCAAAAGTTCCACTAAAAAAATAATTTACAGTTTACCGCTATTTAAATAAAGAACATACCGTACAACAAACAGAATAGTACGCCTCCGGACCTGTTTTTTAACAAAGGCCTAAATTTACCACTACAATTTGCCAGAGAATCGGAAAGCGGAATTTCCAACTTTAAATATGCCAAGACCATTCTTCAAACAAAGGCAGTAAAGCAAGATCCTGTCGAAATTCTAAGGGGGTCAATGAAATTGGACAGAAACGCTGTGTGTCCATATTACATGATGGCTATCAATGATCGCTGCAGCCACGTAGACAGGAGTTGGCAAGACATAATTCAACTTTACTAGTCCAGACCAGGCTTTTAAGTAAGTTGCACACACGGGATCAAAGTAGACAGACTATGTCGGAGTGTGAAAGAAGTAATTAGACTGGGACATTTGAAATGAATTTCCTTTTCGAAGATCACACATCAGCATGCAGAACAAAAACAAAAAAAAAAAAAGACAGCTCCCTATGTAAAGCAACCATACCATGCTCGCTTTAGTGGCGGAATATCACATGACAAGTGCATACCAAATCCCACCTCCTATAGCCAACATGAAATCATTGGCGTCCATACATAGAACAAGAAGTAAAAAAGGAGCCGAATACTAACCACCAGACATTTTCTGTCTCTACCTACCGCCCAATCACCAACGCAGAAGTTCATCTGCAATACTGTAGAGTTCTGAACTTTAGGTTCATACACTCCAACTATAAGGAAAATTCTACTAACTTATCAGTAAAGTTCACGACCATCCACAACCCTTAACACTGGCCAGCACCTAGGAAAACTTAAGATATATAGATCTGTCTATAACTGCATTTTACACAGCCATCTGGGCCATTTTTTTGTGATCACAATTGATTGCAAAAGAGCGGCTAGGGCAGGTTTCGAGATTGGACCATTGTCTGTAACAAACTTTTAATCGCTAATGTCTAGCAGATGTATAATCACCTTTAGTACATCACTGCCAACATGTGAGTAATCTTTAGATGACATTGCGCAGATGCTGCTCTCCAGCTCAACATCACCCCAGCTATTAATCTGTGACCAACCAATCTAATGTACAGAATGACTGCAGTTGGAGAACATTGATTGGGGTTTGCGCATTCAAAACAGCGCAGTCAAAGTTTTGCACCTATTATATGCTTCCTGTTACCACCCAATCCGGGGATGCCCAACGTGGCGCACTCTCTCCTGTTTAGGAGTTTAAGCACGCTAAACCGATGTTAGATCGGTTTATCATGACTTAAACGTCCTTCCTTGTGGCGCTGCGTGGCTAACGCAAAAAGTTAACCATGCAATTAAATATACCAAATCTGCATTTTATTGCTGCACTTTAAATCCAGCTAATAGCTGCCGTTAAAAGTGGCGGAATGAACAAATCGACAGTAGCGATTTTGCTGAGTTTGCCCCCCGCCATTGGCAATAACATGGCTGGGCTGTTTGCAACCAGGTGTTGCCGATGTGTGGCATTCGGTGCATTGCCCAGACTGTGGTTCTCTCCACAGGCTGAGAGAGTAACCGTCTTAACCATTACACAAAGCGTTTCTATCCCATGGCGAGTTTGGAACTAGATTTATCCTCACCTCTCTGGCTGTTTGCACAGCACCAAAAGCTGCCTGAGGCAGCATCACACCCGAGTAGCCTGCTCCATCGGTTGTATAGCAAAGCAAGAAGTTGGGACAAAACAGCAATTCCATTTTTATATCGCTGTCACACTACACGATTCAGCAGCCTTACGGGAGGCAGCCATTTCGTTTCTGATAAAACTCTGCTTCTTACACTTTGTTCCCGGAACTCCGTATCAATAAACTTATAAACATAACACTGGAAGTGTGATTTACGTGTATCGCTGTATGCTGCCACAAATTGTATGAAGTGCTCTCCGCCCTTAGAAGACGCTTTGGCGCACGCGTTGAATCGTTTTTCACTGTCGCCACAGACCGCCTGACGTTTTTCGAGATTTGACAGCCTTTCTTTTCTCTAGTAGTGTTCTTCTTCATTTGTCTATTGGGCACAGAGGGGTGAATAGGGAACAGGCAAAATGTCGATCTTCACCCGATCTAACCAAATTCCGCTTACTAATGTGGTGTAGTGAAAATGAGAAATGTAGGAAAGACGCTTTGAGATAGCTTGTTACAAGAAATAAGGTCATGAGCTGGCGAAGTGGAGCGTGAGTTGTATGAATGGGTTATATGTCCGCACCAGTAGTTATTAACAGTACTTACAGTATCATATCTAAAGCTAGGTACACACCTAGCGATTTTTCCTCCGACCGACCGTTCGATACTTTCGACCGGTCGTCCAGGAGGAAGGAACTGTTGGTCGCGGCAAAACAAGCCGCGTCCGCTAGTCACCGCGATCCCGATCGTGCGTCCATAGAGGATCGGACGAGGTTTTCCACCCTGTCTGATCGTCCTTTTCGTCCGATTTGGACGAACGGTCATCGGACATGGGCACATTCGGAATGCGATATTTCGGTCCGTTCGACCGATACACTGAACTATCGGTCTCGGACCGAAATATCTCATCGTGTGTACCCAGCTTATACTGACAAAGCGCGATATCGGCTCTCGGAGCATCGCTTATCACGCTTTTCTATTCCGGCACTTTTAATGACAGCTTTGCTGCCATTTAAAGTGCTGCATGAAACATCGTTTGAGGCGGCTGCACAGTTTTTTTCATGTTAACCAAACAGCCGCCGCAATGAAGGAGTTTAAGTGATATAACATTCGTTAGCAATGACTTCCAAACGGAGCGTTGCGCCCCGTTAGTGCATCGCCCTGTTAGTGCTCATGCTCTATCATAACTGGGCACCCACTTGTTTTATTCATTGGATGTAAAGGACAACTCCACCCCTCATAAGAAGATCTTTTATAAAGAATGGCCTCTTAATATATGTGATATATCATAGTTTGTCCTATGAATTCATTACTGTATGCCTGCTATGCTTCTGGATGCCTTATGGAAACTGAGCGCTTTAGTGACCTGTACTGAGCCTGAGCATGCTCAGAGGAGGCAGCTAGGAATTAACATTCAGTCATTGGCTGTATTGTCACATCAACTGACAGTTGTTACCTGGAAGAACCAGGAAGCAGAAACAGGGGCAACAGGACATTGTGCAGGATTTCAGGTTAGAATATATATATATATATAATTTTTTTTTCCCCAGAAGCAGCAGCACAGGTTTATAAAAAAGTAGCTTTTATTGTATAAACTTAAATCAGTTTCTTAGAACAGCGACGTTTTTCTAAATTTGTGTGTATGCGCTGGTTTGCCCTGTGGGTTGATTTACTTGGGTGAAACTACCCAGAAGGTCAAAACAGCGTATGACCAACCAAATCTTCTATTCAATTGAAGCATACCACACTCCGTGCCCAGCATTTCATTGAAATGGGCCATAAAAGCCGACCAGTTTAAATATATGGTTCTGGAACAGTAAAACTGAACCAAAAAAGGGAGGAAATAGACAAGGTCCTAAAACAACGCAAGGTTTGGTGGATAACCACCTGGACTCCCTATGCCCCAAAATGTTAATTGTGATTACGATCTTTATGTCTTTTATAAGTCCCAGGTTCAGATTTTGTGGTGTTGAATGTACTTACTCAGTGGGCACAGGGTGTCACTACATCATAAGTTTGTATCTAAAATCCTTGTTACCACTCCTGTATATTGTTTGTAACAATTTCCTGTGAACACCGATATATATGGATACAATTAAGTAATTGTTTGTTACCATTGTTCTGAGAGCTTGAAAAGGGTCTTTAACCTGAACCGTCGCTGTTTTTATGACATGGTGTAAGTTTATCAATAAAGCTACTTTTTTCATAACCTGTGCTCCTGCTTCTGTGAGAAAATGTGTGGATACATTTTTTCCTGGTCCTGCACGGGCAGTTGAATACATAGGTTTAATTTCCCTATCTCGCTAGTGTGCAGGATCATGAAAGCTTTAAAAGGTCCCCCCTCCTCCTACGCCAAATTTTCCTGCTGGTGTGTAAAAATAAGAGGATCTTGGCTTCCCCCTGCTCCCATACGCTGGAGGTCTCTCCTCCTTCCTCCCTCCCGGCACAGTCCTGTACCTGTAGAGCGCAACGGTTTTTCCTCCCTTCAGTGTGCTGAGTTTGGAAGCTACACAACACGGCTAGAGACTCTACTGCCAAAGCTAACTTTTGTTATTCTGCCTGTCTTCTGCTCAAGCTTGCCTATATTGCAGTAAGTAGAGTGGGGCTCTAGACCTCAGAGGTTCACAGAGTTCACTCTTGTGCCCTCTGTTTTCAAATTGTCTGCTCATTTAATTGGATTATTTTTCTATGGCAGTACTGCCATAGCTCCTCCAAATGCTACAGGTCTGTTTTGTAAAGACTCACCCCCTGGACTCAGAGTGGTACTTCACCAAGCTGTACTTAGAATATTCTGATGTACTGTTCATGTGTCTTTCAGCTCCTCCCCGATTCAAGGACCGCTCGTCTTATTCTAGGAAGTCTAGAAAACGAATGTGTCATTGTGCTAAACATTTCGCCGTTCAGGGGAAAACTATGTGAAGACTGTCTGGCTGATAAACGGCCTCCACCTACTTTGGAACAAATAGCTGATGTTGTTAAAAGTATTATGCAGTCCATACAGAGTAATGTATCACAAAACTGTGGACCCAGCAGCAGAGAATGTTTTAGCCGAACAGTGGCGAACATCAGAATTCCAGCCTACCCCATCTCAAGAATATTAATGATGAAATTCAGACAGCAATATAGTGGGCGATGACTCTGCTCTACCTCCCATCTTTAATCAAGACACCATGGCTCACCTTATTGCTAAATGGAACATCTCTAAAAATTCCATCAATTGTTCCTCACGAAGAGGCAGAGGACCTTATGTTGGGGGTGGAGCATCATCTAACCTTAACTTTCATTTCCATCCGCAATTCAAAGCATCATCCGCAAGGAATGGGAATCCCCAGCAGAAATATGGGCTCTCACAAAATTTCCTGATCCTCTATCCTTTTTGTCCAGAAGAGGTCAAATTCTGGAAGATCCACCTAAAGTATACAGCAATAGCCAAGCGGGCCAAAAGGTTGCACTGGCTACAAAAGACTCTACTTCTCTCTGTGACCCTATAGACAGAAAGTTAGAGACAGCGCTTAAAAGGGTTTTCTCTACAGCTGGTATTGCCATGAGACCTTCCATAGCCAATACTAATCTAGCAAGAGCTAATCGTATTGCTACACAGGAGCTGGAGCAAGCCATTAAAACTGGTGCAAAGACGGAAGATATCCTTCTCTACAGGATATTCCACTCGCAAATGATTACTTGGCAGAAGCCTCTATGGATTGGGTCAACTTGTCGCTAACTCTGTGGGCCATTTGATAATAGCCGACGCACGCTGTGAATGAACAGTGGCGTGCAGATACACAGTCCAAACAAGGGCTGGCGGCTATTCCTTTTGAGGTGACACTCCTGTTTGGCTCTAGCTAGAAGATTTAATAGAGAAGAACTCCGCTAAAAATGCTCCCCCCATCCTTTAAGAATCAAGACCAGGGCCTTGGTCTCAAAGGAATATGGGGTTTCGTGACGCAAGGCAATATAGACCTGGCAGATCATCTTCGCAGAGGCCTTTCTGGTCCAGCTCCATCCAAATACTCAACCACTCCTTTCGAGGGTCAAGAGGACCCAAGTCAGAGGTAGACCCTTATGACTATGCTCAGAAGACTGGTTGTAGGTGGTCGTCTGAGTCACTTCAGCCACATATGGGAAGACAGTATTTCAGACAAGTGGTGCTAAAAACCCTCAAACTAGGTCTTCAGTTAGAATTCTCAGTCATTCCGAACTCAAACAGGTTTCTGAAGTCCAGAGTTCCTCTTTTATCGGAAGCCAAAGCTCTGATGCTACAAGAGCTGCAAAGGCTTAAAGGGAGAGAGATAAGAGCCTGTGAATTCAAAAAGTCAAATGAAAGGAATTTACATTTGGATTTTCCTAAAAGGAATAAGTAAGGGGCCAGACTTATTCTGTATCTACGTTATTTGAACACTTTTTTTCTGCAGCAGAAGGTTCAAAATGGAGACACTGAAATCTATATCCACAGATAAACCACCTAGATTGAAGGCGCTACACAGTGCAATTTACAAGCCCCCCAGAAAATACCTAGTTTTCTGCATACTGGGTCAACACTGGCATATACAAGCGCTCCCTTCGGGCTGACTTCAGCCCCTCGAGTATTCACGAAAGTACTTGTCCATTAATAGCAAAACTAAGAGTCAAGGGGATTCAGGTGTTCGCCTACTTGGACGACATTCTGATAAAAGCAAGGAGCTGCTAAAAGAACATCTACAGATTACGTGAAATGTTTAGAAGAGCATGGCTGGATCGTCAACTCAAGATTCGTGTCTACAACCATCTCAAAAAATAGTATACCTGGGTGTTATTCTAGATTCTCTTAGAACAGCATATTGCATCACCAGAAGAGAGGAACTCAACATTATCAGCCGAATAAAAAGCATGGTGACGTTTCCATTCTCAACAGCCCTGAACTGTCAACAGTCATAGGGAAACAGGTCTCTTCAACGGAGTCTGTGAAGTGGGCCATGCTACACTTCAGAAGTCTACAGATAATCTGTTACAACAATGGAAAATCTTAGAGAATCTTCACCAACTAATTTTTCGACCTACAGTCCTAGGGAAGAACTGAAGTGGTGGAAATCCAGCAAATTTCAAGCCAATGTCTATACTCCTTCCAGCAAGATCATAATTACCACAGACGCGAGCCCATGGGCTGGGGAGCAATTTGTCAGGGAAAAAAAGTTCAAAATACATGGAGCTTGATTCAGAGAGAGAGGTCTCAGAACTTAGGGAACTGCTAGCATTGTGGCTAGCAATGAATGCTTTCAGTGTTCGAATACAAAGAAATCAGTGGTGATACTGTCGGACAATTCGTCAGTAGTATCATACATAAACAAGAGGGGAAACACGCAGCAAGAGTTTGTGGGATATGACGAAAACCAAAAAATTTCTGACTTGGGCAGAACACAACTTGCTGACATCCAAGCAGTTCATATTCCAGGACAACAAAACAAATTAGCGGACTATCTCAGCAGAACTTATTCCATCCAAACGATGGAGTCGGATATGGAAGTGTCCAACAGGAATATGCCAGTACTGGGGTACCCCCGTCCATAGACTTGATGGTGTCGAGGAAGAACCACAACTACCGAAATATTGTTCCTGGACCCAGGACAGTCAGGCTGGGCAGTAATGCTTTCTCCATTTCCTGGAAGTTCCCCCTGGGCTATTGTTTTTTCCACCATTTCCAAAATTATGAAAACGCTGAAGAAAATCCAGGAAGAAAAGTATTGGCTATAGTTATTCTTCCCTGGTTGCCAAGGAGACCCTGGTTTCCATGGCGCAAACTCTAGCCATTCAACCTCCGCTCCATCTACATCAAACCCAGAACCTTCTGTCTCAAGGCCCGTTCAAACATCAAAACCTTCAGAAGTTGAACTTCAGGGCTTGGTTGCTGAGAGGGAAGCCATGATAAAAAAAGGGCATGGCCATAAAACGGTAGATACTCTCTAGCCTCAAGGAAACCTGTTACAATCACAAAAGATATACAAAATATGGATGTTTTTTCTACCTGGTGTCTGGCAAAAGGACTAACACCTTTAGAGGCTTCCACGGAAAATCTACTAGATTTTCTTCAAGATGGGTTAGACAAAAAGCTGAGTCTTTACAGTTAATAGCAATTTCAGCTATTAGACAATCAATATGCATTTGACCCTCTGGTGTAAGGTTCTTCAAAGGAGTAAACCATCTTTTTCCCAGGAAGAAATCAAAATTCCTCTGGGACTTTCCTTAGTACTAAACATCTGGGAAAGTGTCCTTTCGAACCTTAAAGTGAGTCAAGTCTGAAAAATCTTACTCTTAAGCACTTTGTTTCTGGTGGCCATAATCTCTGCCAAAGAGTAGGGGAAATTCAGAACTTAGAGTTGTCTTCCCCCCTTTCTCACTTTTCTGAGCATAGTCATACTCAGACCAGATCCAGCGTTTTCAGCCAGTCATAGATGAGAGATATCTCAATGATGCTATAAGCTAGATGCTAGAAGCTAAGGAAGATGGTATATGAGGGGGTAAACCCTCTAGACGTGGGCAGAGCACTGCAAACATACAAAGAACAAACGCAGCCGTTTCGTAAGACAGATGCCCTGTTTATCTTCTTTGAAGGAAGAATAAAGAGAACAGCCTTCTAAAGCTACGATAGCCTCAGGGTCCAAAGCAATTATAAGGCACATATCTTGACAATATGGCAGTAACATTTCCAGAAAATAAGAACTGCAACGTCCACCAGGGCAGTTTCCACCTCATGGGCCTTCTCAGCAAGGGTTTCCAGACATATGTAAGCGGCCACCTGGTCATCCTCAGACACTTTCCTGAAGACACTATAGACTAGATTGTTTTTTCTCTCAAAGTCAGTCGCAATTCGGTAGTAAAATTATCGAAGCGGCAAATAAATAAATAAAACTTATATATTGTTTAATTTGAATCCCACCCCTCTTCTGATTATTTTCGGCTTGTTAAATCCCTATGTATTTACCTGCCGTGCAGGACCAGGGAAAATAGAAAATTTACTTCATACTCACAGTAATTTTCTTTTCCTGGTCGGCACGGCAGGGAATCAACCCTCCCCTAACTGTGTAAGCAAAAAATTTACGTAAGGAGGAGGGAGGCAGGATCCTTTTAAAGCTTTCCATGATCCTGCACACTAGCAAGATAGGGAAATTAACCCTATGTATTCACCTGCCGTGCCCGACCAGGAAAGAAAATTACGATGAGTATAAGTAATTTTCTATTGTATTTGCAGCTTTGCACATTTACTCTGACACTTTGTTCAAGCAACTTTCATGGATTGCAATAGTGGATTAAAGCACAACCCCTAGTGACATTCTCTGGCATATATGTGAACGGGTAGTATATAAAGGTCCTATCTGCTGCTCTGTCTACCCTTCCATTTAAGGCACACTATACTGAAAAAATTACTTTGCCTCATCTATTAATCTATATTGAATACATGTAAGTAGCACTTACTCTGATTTGCATGTTGTTGCTGCATGCCTTAAATCCAGCACATATTTTTTTTAGGAGCAGTATTTCCATTTTCTCTTTAACTACTCCAACTTCCCCTCCATCCAACCTGACTTTTTTCTCACAAACCAACTTCCTCCAGCCTCCATACAGCATTCCAACTGTCAAAACTCTGTCACCATTCCAGCTACTCACAGAAAATAGTTTTGAGAGCAAGGAACTTGATTGACAGCTGAAATATAAGAAGTTTTAAGATTGGATATCTAAAGAAATAGGGCAGATCAACAAAAAATTATACGTGGTGGTTTTGGAGAATTAAATTTTCCAGTTATGGTCATTTAAAATAACCAATTTTTTGGTATAGATGCCCTTTAATCTCAAATCCCAGATAAGAGAAATCAGTTTCTTACAGCTGTATAACTCACATTCACAAATCATATTGTTCCCTTTTCTATTCAACACAAATTCAGTTTCACCTGTGGAAGTGTTGTTTTGTATTCGTTTGATTGAGGGTAATTTTTATGCTGTTTCATCTATATAGACCAAAATAATGACTAGCAATGAATGATACAATATATCATTCAAAGTATCTCCTCCATTTGTTTTTAGTGAGAAGGATCTAGATGAAGTTATGCAAACCCACTCTGTATTCATGAATGTATCCAAAGGTCAAGTAGCTAAGAAGAAGACTTCTCAAGGCATTTGGAACTGAAGACCGACTGAATCTGCAAGCAGGTTGGTAAAAACTTAGGTAATAACATAAAGAGGAAAGAGAGCCGTAGTGTCCCCCTTTATAATATATATATATATATATATATATGGGGATAAGGCACCCTTTACCGTGTAATATAAGATTCACAGGGTAAATACCTGACCATATAAAAGCACAAGGCTGCAGGAAGAGTTTTCTTTTATAATGTTTAAGGGTCACAGTATTATTTAATAATACAGAATGTGTGATTTGTTGTTTTTTCAGTTTTCTTCAATTAGGATAATTTTTATATTTATTTTTTTTTGTATTTTACTGAAAAACTATAAAATAAACTAAATGGTTTAACCTCCTTTGCCGTGTCTCAACCCACTCAACACTGACATTTAACCTGCTACTCTGGTATACACCCCTGCCCCCTTAGATCTTATTACTTGAGTTTTTACATAAAGAAAGAAATCAGAAAAACCTGTCACTTTACCTTACTCAAACATGTTTTAAAAGCCGTAAATTCCACCATCACATGAAACACATTCACTGTCACAGACGGGTTCTGCATGAAAGAAGAGGGCAGGTCTTTCCTGTGACTCTATCTGCATAGATAAAGCAGCCACCTGAAGTGCCAGTGTTTTGTGCGGAGAGGATTTATACTGGCTTTTAAACACTGTTTTAGTACAGGAGAGACAGGTTTGCTTGTGGTTTCTTCCTTCCTGAAAACTCAAGTAATCTTACATTTCTGTAGCAAACAGGGGGTGTTTAAATTGAATGGGGAGGTGCAGGGATATATTCTTATATAAACATCTTAGCTACATAGCTGAGAGGTTTTATATAGTGGATAATGCACCCCCAACTGTAAATGTTAGGATATTAACATTTAGGTTATGTATAGTTCGACTATTGAAACCTAGTATTTAGTTTCTTTCATATACACGTCCCTCATTTGGTTTTTTGTGTGTGGGTAATTACAATATTATTCAACCTTACAAAGAAATTATAATTTGACAATAAAATATCTACAGTATAACCACACATTTTTAGAATGTACATTTTTAAACCCTAATGTTTCCAGTTGCACTAACATAAAATAATTTTCAGCATGCATGGTTATTTTTTTTCAGATTTTAGCTAAAGAGAGCTGCAAGTATCGGAAAAAGAACGGAGCACACAATTAGAACAAATGTTTCGAGAACATTGCAACCATTGTGGCAGACAAGTGTGTGAATCCAGAGACTAAAAGGCCTTATACCGTTAACCTGATTGAAAGAGCCATGAAGATATTCACTACTCTGTGAAACCTACCAAGAGCACTAAACAACAGGTAAATGTATTTAATAACTTTGCCTGAGATTGTTTATCTGTTCCGTGCCTAATGGTGTTAGTCCCCTGCCAGGGATTGAAAAAGAAACAAAGTAACTAATCTTCAAACTGGATACAGTCACTACCTAATGCACAGGAAGGAAGGCAGTAAATGAACCTGCCTTATTGCGGTCTCACTGTGGGGACTTAAATGCAGTGGGACATGTTTTATTGAATTTAATACTATCCCATATATTAGTATTATTTAATTTTCATCTGAACGAGTAATGCCTCAACCCATGGGCGGCAAGAGTCCCTCCCCCATTTTTTGCAGCACGTGCGACCATGGGTGGTGGGGATTTCTGGGGGTTCAACATCCATGGCCCGTTCACTTGCATGGGCCTGGGGTTGGCACCCCTAGAACTATAAGATCTTTTGTATAAATATTATACATATTCATTGTTCTACAGGATCTAAGGAGGCATTGCTCACTATTTAATAGATAAGGAAGCAATCCATTGCTCTGGCTTGCTGTTTAAGTTACTTATGATTAGAGGTGCGTCATTGGCTTTCGCTATTATCTAAAGCAGCAAAATTAGATTTTTGTATAACTATATCAAATCAGTGAAAATTGATTACTGGTGGCCATAAAGTTGCAGGTCTTACAGTCCATCGACATTGGAATTGACTGTGGTCATGCGATCAATGTGGATGACTGTACCATCTCCAAAAGAGCTTGTTTCTTACTTTGCTATTTTTTCCCCAGCCACAACATGCTTTACTGTCAACGTTGGCGCAGTAAATGGGTTGGGAAGTTTGAAGAAAATTGGGGAAGTAACATTTCAGTGTATTGGCACCTTCTCCCATAATTTAGTTTTAAGATTGTGTGCATTGCAGCATTAATGTTATCAAGCAGTTGAAGAGAATATGCAGATTGAACGTGCCCACATGAGATTACGTTTTCATTCTACCAGCAAGGATGGAAAGCGCCTTAAGGAAAAACTTAAGCCTCTAATCAAGCACATAGAGATGAGGACTTTGACCAAGAGCTGGAAATTGTAAGTATATATGCTTTTTGCATGGGGTTTTAGGGGGGATTACAGGTGCCCAGAATGCCCACATTTCTGCTGGTTTATATAGTTACCTGCAGTGCTGGCACCTTGAGGTAATCCGAAAGTGCAAGGGTGTCATTCTAAAGGGGTATAAAACAATGGGAGGCAAGATTCTTATGAAGGTTCTCATTCATCTAGTTTCATGGAATATATGTGGCCACTGGATTTTAAGTATAGACATTTCGCTTGTCATTCAACAGGCTTTTTTCAATTAAATGACTTGTACAAGAATTGTTGGCAAAAATACCCTTAAAATGTGTCTTAACAGCAAGGTGTTGATTGCATTGTAGCTATGCAGTCAGAAGACTAGCGAAACATCTCCATATGTTCTAACTGAATACCATATTTAATGGGACGCGATACAGACATGAAAAGTAGGGTTAATTGTTTTGCACACAGGTGAGATCACATAGACCGAAAATTGCAAATGGGAATAAATCATCCTAATGTTTATAGTCCTGGTACCAGTATTGGCATGAACTGAACCCCAAGTATTATGTTGCATAACAATGAACCATGTTTACAAGGAGAGAAAGTTACAAGGATGTATATGACCATGTTGTTTTTACTATAAGGTTTGCACCTCTAAACAACGGATAGAAGTTTTTTTTTCTATTTTAAGATATATACACAACATATGCCTCATTTTTATATGGCATTGTAATTTTTTTTTCTTCACACTCACTGATATTAAGTGGTAGATCACTCAAACCAGTGCAAAACCCATGCTACTGATGTTTCAAAAACATGAAAATGTGTGTCACTTGATTAAATGACATTTAATATTAAATTTGGGGCAGAAATCCCCCCACAATGGCCATATCTGACCTTTCCTACTCCACAAAGCTGTATCCATCAAATATTACTGGATTGTAAGTAAAAACATGATACATTGCATCCTCCCCCTATTGTGGAATAGAAATTGATGTGGCCTTGAGTAGCCTTGCAGTGCTGGGTTGCAGTTCTCCCTTGGTTAAATCAGCAAGGAGTTTATTTCCCTGTTTTTGCTGGGTTTTTTCTGGGTAACTCTAAAACAAAAATAACAACAAGCAACTATCATAAAACAAACTCGGTTATGTAAGTCATTCTTTACTCCCTACTACCCCCTCCCACACAGGGCCTTTTTTATCGTTGCCCCCAATAAAGAACAAAAAGGTGTACTGTGAGAATGGTTGTAAGCTCTTGGAGGGCCTGAGTGAATAAAAACAAAAACGCATAATTGGAATAAACATTACGTACATTCAGAGCAGGGAAATCAAAACTGAAGTCGTGTTGAAATTCAGGTAAATGTCACAGACTGGGTGCAGCATTTAGGTAATTTATGTTGTTGACGATAGTAAGTGATTACCCATAGTCATTTTGTAGGTAGTTTGGGGGTGGCTGCACAATCCTCCTCACATGTAAATAATAGATAAATTTATGTGATTAGTTGTGTTGGTACCATAGATATCCAAGTAATGAACGTAGCTGGGCCACACATCTTAGTGAATCAGCTTTTATTTTGACTTTCGAAACCAGGGTGGTTCCTTCCTCAGACAAAACAGTTATAACTGTTTTGTCGAGGAAGGAACCACACTGGTTCCAAAACGTCACAATAAAAGTTGATTCACTTAAGACTGGTGTGCCCAGCTAAGTTCATACTTGAATATATGACTGTTGGCTTCAGCGCTGGAGCACCCAGCATTTCAGCTTTTGGAATTGTGGTTTAGGTTGTCAGGATCCTAATCTACCATTTGGATATACCCATAGATATCTGTTTAAAATATAATACAATAACCATTTTTTTTAAAAAAAGTGAAAGATAAATAGACCACTTACATTTGTCCAATGAGGTTTTCAAAGTTTTATTTCCATTTAAAAAAGCACAATTTTGATCAGTTCAGTAAAAGAACCAGTAAAAATCCAAAAAAACATCCAACCTTGTGGGGTATAAAACTGTTTTCTGGGTCTTTAAGAGCAATAAGAAGCATAAAAAAGACCGCAAACATCCATAAAAATTCCCAAAAACCTTTTGGAGTTGCTAAAAGGAATTTAATGTATGGATTTCTGTCCTACCCCACGTCATTTTTTCTGTTTATCTCTGGAAGATCAGCATTTCCACACGCAACCATATACCTTTTTTTGTAGCAAAGGGCTCCGTATGAGGGTATGGGATGCATTATTTCTAGGAAAGTTCAAACCTCTAGGGCTAAAAAACATTGTTTATAGTCAGGTGGAAACAAGAAATCTGTTGTCCATTCCAAACAGTTTTTCTTTAACAATATAATGATTTATGATACACACTAGAGCTGGTAGAATTATGTTTTGGAAATTATCATTAAAACAATCTGGCAGGAATTAAAATGTAAAGTATAAAGTTTGAATTTGGTAAGAAAAAAGAAACGGGACAGTTATTTGGCTTTTTCAAGCCAAACTAACAAGTGCAGAAAGCTCTTAGTAATGGACATAACTTGTAGAAGCAGTTAAGATGTGCATTGTTTTGTTTGCGGGTTATAAAACACTTAGAGAAGTCATACTACCAGTCCCTCCTGCATTGTGCCCGAGTGCACTATGAAACATTGTTCTCAGTTTAATGGGGGGTTGTTGCTCGCTTTTTACCAATGAGATGTAGTAAAATTTCTGAAAATTGAAATTCTGTTTTTTGCTTTTCTTTTTAGGTATGCTAGTCAACCTGGCTGCTTCAGAGAAATTGATGAGCTAATACGTTGTGAGACAAAGGGAAAAGGCACCTGAAGTGCTTAGCTTAAAGGATGGTGAAGAAGGAGACGAGAGGTTTGAGTAAAGACTATTCACCTGCCAGTGCTACATGATATATTTAAGGCCTGCCTTTAACCTTTTTAAATTCACAGATTACATTATTAATTTTTCACCTGTTTTTTTGCCTTTACCCTCCAACAGGCTAATGTAAAGAAACTGATTTAAAAAATAACAGACGTTTAAAAACATCCCAATTTAAAAGGCTATCAGTATTCAACTTTAAACAGCTATATATATATTAAGCAGTTTGCAGTTTGTTTAATTAATCTTTCTGACCATAATTTTTTATCACTAATTGCAAATACTGAGCTTTTCTGTTATTACCTTGGCTCAAAAATCATTTGTTGGGGTTTTCTTGTATATTATACAAAATATTGGCTACATGTTCACATTCTCAATACATGTGTGCTCTGAAATGTTCATTAATTACCAAATGCAGAGTATATTAATGTACTACTTTAAAAACCCCACACTTAAAGGATAAATGCACTGTAAATCAAGGTATGTTGATTGGAAGCTGCGCTTCAAAAATACTGTTGTTTTTTTTTTACCTATGTCCCTCCAGAGCCAACCTTTTGTGCCTTGAAATTTGCTGACATCTTGTTACTGGTTTAAGCTCCTCCCCTCTGAGATTTCCTCGCTTCTCCTGCTTGAGCCTCAAAACATAATTCCTGTGATTTTCCGTGCACATGCACGGAACATACGGCATTACGGTTTGAGGTCAAGCAGGAGAGTGCACGAACTCACAGGCTACTGTTTGAGGCTCAAGCAGGAGAAAGCAGAGGAAATCTCAAGGGTGGAGCTTAACATTCAGCAACCAGTAACAAGATTTCAGCAACTTTCAAGGCACAAAGATAGGCTCTGGAGGCGAAGGGTAAAAAAAATGTATTTGGAATGCGCAGTCTCCAAATGAACATAACTTGATTTTAAACTACACTTATCCTTTAATAAAACACTATTTCCTGATTAGTGTTTCACAATAATCAGCAGTAAAAAACATACTATCATGTCAAGCAACGAATTTTATTATTTTTAGAGAAATACACTGTTATCAAACTAAACCAAAACACAAAATATGTACAAGATTCAATAGTTCCTTAGAAATGGTGCTAATTGTGCCCCAACCAATCAGATATTATTTAACAGCTAACATCTGGTTGGTTGGGGCAAAATTAGCACCATGTAATGATAAGAGTTTTATTGAATAACCCTGATAGTCTCCATGTTAACACTTAACCTTTTGGTAACCAATCGTGTGAATTGATCTAAAAATACGTCAATTTTTTTCTTTAAGGCTTTCTGATATTAAGATAACTTCAATCTATTATAATAGGAGTCTGTTATTTTTTTTGATTAACCAAGGAAAGAGAACTATTGTAAAATTACATCGAAACATGCAGGTATTTCTGTGCAAATGTTACATCCTTTGTTACTTTAATATGCACTGCTTTTATTCCTTTGTATTAAATGTGCCTGCCAAACTATTTGTTGTAACATTTCTGGAAGACTTTTTTATTAAAATAGGTTAATAATATTTCTATATATAGAGATTGCTTCAGCGTTTTTGTTGGTCCATATTGAAGTTCACATGCAGTCAACAAAGTTTATAACCTTACACCACAAAAAAGTTAAAGTTAGAAAGTTAGATGTTTCATGTCTGGATACATATGCGAACAATTAAAGAATAGGTTCTAGACTAAACACATTCAGGCTTATGTAGTAAGTGGTGCACAAGATTGCCAGTGCTTTCAACTTTGCAACGCCAATAGATTGTTATCTCTAACTGCCTATTACCAGTGAAAAATTAACATTATTACCGTATATACTGAGTATAAGTCGAATTTTTCAGGCTTTAAAATTAGCCTGAAAACCTAACCTCGACTTATACTCGGTCAAGTCCTAATTTAGATCCAAATTCTGCAATTGTGAATAGTAACCAGTAGGTGGCGCTGTGTTAACCTGCATAGAAAGTTACAGGAGATGATCTGCCTTTACACTTCCTGCTTTCTGTAGTCTGCTGCTGTACTCACTCAGCACTGTCCCTGCCATCTGAATGCTTTAAATCTGATGGGTCTCCTCAGTTTGGGGCAAAAAAAGCTGCTAGTTCAGTGCAAATGACAGCTTGAAACTACAACTCTCAGGTGACATTTTTAGCTATTGGGGTCAGAGAGTCCTTTACATATGAGTCAGAGTGCCCTTTACTATATGGGGGTCAAGCGCCCTTTACAATATGGGGTTCAGAGAATTGTAAATGATGGTAAGCTTAATAAAGTTTACTGAACCATGCCACTCCACATGTTTAGAAACTGAAACTCCCAGCACAAAGCTGCTGGGAGTTGTAGTTTCAAAACATCTGGAGTGCCAAGGAATGGAGGTTACTGTACTTGATTTGGCTATTACTGTAGGATTCATGTATGGGAATTCTGCAGTCTATTAAAGGCAACTAAACCTCAAACAATACAGAATCAGAAGGCAGTTGTGGTCAGAATTTCAACCCTCGACTTATACTCGACAATCAGTTTTTCAAATTTTCAGGTAAAAATGGGTACCTTAACTATACTCGGGCCGACTTATACTCAAGTATAACGGTAGCCAAGAGAGAAAATTGCTGGTACACATAATTATGGCCCAATGGTTTCAGCTAACAGATTTACCAATCAATATATATTGCGAGTCTTATGGTCTAAATCAAAGTAATATACGATATTTTAGGTTGGGTGATCAATCAGACCAATATTTGTAACCCCTGAAAACATTAGGGAGAAAAGGCAGCAATATAACAATCTGGATAAATGTTTTCTCTTTTTTTTCTTTTTTTTTCTTTTTTTTAAAGCTTTTTAAAAAAGAAAAATAACTACGGTATACTGCCATGAGATAAGTGGAAAATAGTTGTCAAACAAATATGCTTTTATCAAATGCAATTTGACAATGGTAATCTGTACATGGGTCTTTATTTAACAGGGCATGAAAATAAAATGTTGTATTGCTGTGATATTTTGTTTAATAATAAACTGTTCTGAAGGCTCATATATGAACATTTTAATATTTAAATTTTGTTATGGGTATTTGGCAGTGTAGACACCACCATTTTTAATACAACCACCATATATCCAAAAAACTGTATTGTGTACATAGAGTGGCTGCAATCGATCTTGTTCGTCTGGATTGGACAATTGGGTATGTCAGAAAAATTTGATGTTGTGTACCTAGCCTTTTGGATAAATTTTGTTTTGAATATGCTAATGATCTTCTTTCAACTAGGATGTCAAAACAAATTCACTATCAATATTCAAAGCTGTGGAAAGTATATTAATACATTTGAAAGGCCTCAAAGTATAAGAATATAATTTTTTTAAACACCATAATTACATTTGCAGTGCAAGGGACCCCAATACACAGTATGAGAATTAAATGTTTGGGTTTGCTCTGTTGTAAAAGACAATCCAAAAAATACAGAAATCACCACATTGGTTTATTAGAAATATAATCACTTTTCTTATTTTACTATTGTCTTTGAAAAACTTTCATCTTGTGTCCATGGCATAGGCACTGCATAAATTACATTAGGGTATCCTACCTAAAGAAAAATAAATACAGTTGTTTTTTCATTATACATTCTTAATATTAATTAAGTTCAAACTACAACATACATCTGAGAAATCATCTAATATGTAGATTGGGTATTTCACCACCCAGAATCCCCAAAAAGGATGTGGCATTTTTTTCCTACTGCGTTGTTACTTTAGTCCATGGTCCGAGTTTTAAGGCAAACCTAAAATAATGTTCACTGTAAACTACCAAAAACAGCCCATGACATCTGCAGTATAAGTAATGTCTGTCCGAACTCCTCACTAACTTGCCTTTAAGCCATCATGTACCTACTGTTGCAGCAAGGTGGCTCAGTGGTTAGCACTGATCCTTGCAGCGCAAAGTCCTGAGTTCGAATCCACCCTTGGACACATCTGCAAGGAGTTTGTATGTTCTCCCTGTGCTTGCGTGGGTTTCCTCCTCTTGTGCACTCCTGTTTCCCCACAATCATAAACACTTAATCATAAATACTGACAGTTGTATGGTCAATTATGTGCTTAGATTGTAAGCTCTTCGGACAGGGCCTGATGTGATGTATACGTGTAATTCTAAAGTGCTACGAAAGATGTTGGTGCATATAAATCCACAATAATAACAATACTGACATTTTCACTGCCTGCCATCTACTCCCAACCAATCGCTGTTAACATTGTGAAAAAGCGTAAATACTAATCGTTTTGTCACTGCAGTAAACCATTGGCAATTGTTTTGAAATGGTATTACAGAAGACTGACTAAACCTGCAGTAATACAGAGACGATTGCCCCAAAATTTTTTCATACGCTATAAATTTTATGAATAAGAACACATGTCCAACCTACTTGGCAATACCATAATCCTGCCTAACATTTACTCCAGAGAAGGCCCAAAAAAAAAAACAGTATTATAGGGGGGGAAATTTGCTGCTGACTCCTCAAGTGATATATGGAAATATCCCAGGATCAATTCCAACCTTATGTATCAATACCAGTAACACGTAACATGCTTTGTTTTTAAAAATGGAGCAAGCCCTTCCTTACAAGAAGGTATCTTGCAGCCTCATGCTATATGATACTTGCCCACAAAATCTAAGAAACAGATTAATTTCTTACTCCCAGGTTCCCCGGAGAAGGGGTGGAGAAATAAAAAAATTCTCCTTTATATCCTAATGCTGTGTCCCAGAACCGTTGGCTTATTACATTTATGTTAATTTTATGTGTTTACAGGTACTCACCTGTAAGTTAACCAACGAAAAGGGGGGGAAATAGGCAAATTGGGCATACAGAGTACCGGCAGTATCACTAATTACGGTAAGGGGGTTCAGGACCTGTGAATACATCAATGTTTCAATACACAGGATAGCAAGAGAAAGAATAAAAAAGCAGAAGAGACCGAGTCTTTCTAACGGAGAAAGAACCAATAGAACCAGGTTAACGGGGTCCAAGCCCACACGCACTCCACACTGCATAAAAGGTACACAATACTAAGTTGGAGGACAGTGAATCCTCATATTGGGCAATGTGTTTTGTTTTTTATCAGTTTTTATTCTATATGAGAATAATGTTTTTCTGCTTCATATGTCCCACTATTGGCCCTATATCATTTATGAGGATTGGCTGTCCTCCAACTTAATAGTATTTTGTACTTGTTATGCAGTTTGAGTGCCGTGTGGGCTCGGACCTTTTTCAACCTGCTTCTATTGTTCTTTCTTCCTATTCTGTATCCGTCTGCTTTTTTCTTTTCTTTTTCTCTTGCTATCCCTGTGTATTGCACACTCACCTGCAAATTGTTCTTTCTAATTATAAATAATGATCAGTCACATTTAATTAACCATTAACTTACCATATACACTTTTAATGTAATATCCATCATTCATTCTTTCCACCTAATTTGAATAAATAGAAATTAGATAAGTAACTCAACTTTTTATAATAGATACTAATCTTAGTAAATGTCTACAATGTTCTTAGAATCTTGCATGCCCCCCTCCAAACTGGCAGCTGGTGTCCCCACTCAGTTCCTTCTGACACTGTCCTGCTGCTGTGAGATGTTTCTTATAGTGGACCGCTTTAGTACTGGTAAGAGGCCACGTTGTACCAGGTAGGGCAGGCGGGCATGTATACATACGTTGTGTGTAATGCAGCACACTGGCCACCATGAAATACTGAAAAAGACAGGATAGGTTTCATTGTGCACGGATCCACGGTATCATCAGGGGCTTTATCGTCAGTGTGTGTAACGGCTTTCCCGACAAGCGTGCAGCGCTGAACTTCCATTGGCCGAGTGGTCATTCGGGAAAAACTGAAATTTCCCGCGTCGAGGGAAACACGTTCTGAACATCTGCGTCTGCTTATAGGGAAAACACTGACGGTGTGTATCCGATCTTTAAAAATGGACAGACTCTTGCAATTTTAAAAAATCTTTCCGGTGTGTAATCGCCTAAGTTCTAATTGGAGAGTTGGATGGAGGAAGAAAGAGGCAGAGTATGTGATCTCATGGCTGCAAGACACGGGCCACAGATTTTATGCTAGGTAAGAACAGGCAGAAAGGTATTCGATGGAGGGAGAGGGGGAGGCTCCCCTGCACATGTCACACTACCTCTCAGAGGCAGAGACATTGGACAGGAAGACCGCTCCTATTCTTCAGTTTCCTGGACTTTGAACAGACACTGCAGTAAACCATAAGGGCAGAGATGTATGGTAAGTATTTTTTTTAGACTACAGTGGGGCCAGTGGTGGGTAAATGATAGTTTGGGGGGGGGAAACATGCCTTTTAACTACTGCTTTCCTCATATTCCTGAGCTCATCCTCCCCCTCTTTTCTTTACCGGTGTCTTACCGGGTCCCAAGGCCAGAGTCCCCCCTCTGTCCAAGGCCAGGGGCCCCCTCTGTACCAAATCCAAGCCCCTCTGTACCAAATCCAGGGCCCCCCTCTGTCCCACATCCAGGGGGCCCCCTCTCGTCCCAAATACAAGCCCCCCGTCTGTCCCAATCCAGGGGCCCCTCTTCCCAAATCCAGGGGCCCCTGCCAAGCAACCTACCTGCAGTCTATTTAATTGCTGTTCTCCCTCCATGTGTTTCCCCTAGTGGTGAGTTCAATATACTGCAGACACTCTACCTCTAGTGGTGAGTCAATAGGAACTGCAGAGACTCTCCCTCTAGTGGTGAGTCAATAGGAACTGCAGAGACTCTCCCTCTAGTGGTGGTAATAGGAACTGCAGAGACTCTCCCTCTAGTGGTGAGTCCATAGGAACTGCAGTGACACACACCAGACACAGGGACGCACACTTGGGGTTTTATTATATAGGATGTAATATGAAATCCTAAATGTTATATCTATATAAACCACTGAAAGATGCTTAGTTGCACCTTGTTTTTCCTCCATAGATTCCTCCTTTGGTGGCTTGTGTACAAAGTATTTAGGCTATAATGAAAAAGATGTCTCCTTTAACTTCAAATGCCACCCCCCTCATCTTTTCCTCTCCTCTGGTTGTAACAAAGAAGTTTTTCCTTAGGAGATGTGAGTTTTTATGTTATTACTTATTTACTGTAGTTATAGTGGAAACTCATTTAGTAGTCAGGGGTTTGTTTCACCAGTAATTGTAATGTTCCAGAGTCCCCGAGTTCCTCAACACTGATCCCCCCCAATCTTCAACCACTCCTTACCTTTACAGTATTAAATGTTTTAAGCAAAGCAGAAACTAGGTTTTGGGGGCCCTGAAATTAAACTAAAAGTTTTGTTAGGAGTGAATATACCCTTTAAGATGTAGCAACATTCTTAAAAGAATAGTAAAATTGCTTTTAATCAGTTTATAAGGCAAAACAATGTGTGAAATCTCTAAAAATGTTTTACCGTCTTGTATTCATTTTGGATTTTCACTAAGACTGAGGCTTGACTGCGAATGCAGTGGTCGTGTTGTTGGTGTTTCAAAGGAATCCTATCTGGAATGTTAGAAACTGTACTTGCTGTATACAAAGTAGGAGACTTAAATGGAGGACTCCTGTATTCTTTTCCATAGGTTTCCATCCAAACATGCCTAAAAATTGTATACAAATACACTTTTCGTTAGATAAATGGATTAAACTAAATACACTGCTACAAACATATTAGAAAGCACGAAAACTTTACATACAGTGCCTGTAATAATAAGAGACAATGAATATTTACCCTTTCCTTATTTTAAGGAACCCAAGATTAATCTGCACTCGCTAATATAGGAAATAGTTTAGTATAATCGTTGGATGCTTTCTAACGGCCATGGGCAGAGCCTATTATGATAGCTAAAAACACACACCAGTCTTGTTATATGTGTACCATGTATTATATACACCTTCAGACAGAGCAAACAAAGTAATGGATTTGAATACAGAATGATATATACCTGTGTCTCTGCAAGAAAGACCTGTGACACTCAATATATGATCAAAAATATAAACACCCTTTATTTTACAAATCCATGGTATGATCCTATTGCTCAGTTGTGCACAGTCATCTCAATCTTTCTATTGAGGTTAGAGGCAATTGCTCTGGCTCTGTGAAGGAAGCAGTACGCAGCATTGAACACTGATATCATCTTTTTGCCAGTTTCTATATATTTTTAGATCAAAAATAGGCTGACAAGATTCAGAACATTTTAGCCTATATTTTTTTAGTTTTAGCATGTTTTAGTAATAGCAAAATCAAAGCATCTTTAAAAATGATAAACATGAATTAGCAAACACAAAATGTCCACCATGCTGAAAAATGGTGGTTCTTGCGTATAATTAAAATGAGCATGCTCCCTTGGAAGCAACCCCCCATGTGGATTGTCTCAGGTGCCTTACTGTTGGCACGACTCAGGACTTATTGTAGCCCCAGCAGTGGAGAAGAGGATTCATCAGATAAAAAATTACTCCCCTACTGCCAACATTAAGAAAACTCTATACTAGTGGCAACACAATTCTGTAGCAGACTCCTCAGAAGGAGATGGTAAATGCTGACACTATTGGACACCCATAGCCTTCTCAGGTATACCACCCCTCCCGGGAGTCACAGGAGTCTCCTGCAACCCAAACCTACCACATAAGTCTGCCTCCGGAAGACCGCTAACGCCCCCAACCACGCCTCTATGTGACGTAGATTACATCACATGGCCCGGTCACACCCATAATGTGACGTAATTTACGTCACATATGCGCCCCCCCCCTAACCCCTCCCACGCCCTGTCACTTCACCACCCCCCTTCCCCCACCCTGCCCGTAAGCCAGAATCGGCAGGGTGGGATGTCTGCCTTATTTCTGAACTGAACCTCTCACTTGAGTTCTTGATGATTCATTAAATGTTTATGGCCATTTTGAAACAAAGGGATAATGGTGCACATTGCATATTTGGAGTTAACAATTGCTAACAAGAAAACAATGATTTCTTTTTATAGCAATCATTCTGCCCTTATAATTCAATAAGAATGATATAGTGTTTTTAGCTTTACTTTTCATGCCTTCAGCTGTGCTGATATAATAAAAGCAAGCTGATTTATTTCTGCCACGACCAAAATACATCAAAATTGTTTTTGTCAACATTTACAATGTTTGCAATGTATTTCTGATGAATAGGTGTTATTTTAATGGACAAAAACATTGTTTTTCATTTAGAACAAAAGCATTCTTGAGGCTGATTACCCACTGGCTGATATTTAAACCGAACACCTTTTCGTTAGGCAGTGCTAAAATATTGACAGTACTTTTTTGCCTGCTGCCAACTTGATGTCATTCTTTTTCCAAAAACAGATTAAGGGTGAGCACACTGCAACGCACAGGAATCGCGCACAAAATGCGAGCGTTATCGCACGCGATTGTGTGCGTGATTCTTGCGCGTTTCGCATGCTTTACGCATGCGTTACCATACCGCGAACGGACGCGGAATCGCATGCGCATCGGAAATCGCGGGAATTTTTGCGTTCCCGCGATTTCCATTTTAGCGAATCGCGGGCGCAAACGCGAGCGCGAAACGCGTGCGCAAACGCGCGAAAAACGCGCTAGTGTGGCCTAGCCCTAAGGGACGACGGCCACACAGAATTGTTGGCTGCAGAGATTTCGTCTCAATATTATACATCTACAGTATAATAAGAAACTACTAATGTAATACTTTAAATAATGGGGCTTATTTAATAAGACATGAAAAATTATTTTAGCCTGTGCTAACCAATTAGACGATTTCATGTATCTGTCAAATTATTGAGGAAGAAATGGAATTTTATAATGTGCTAAGCACCATTTTGTTGGTAAGTAGTTAGAGAGCTGGACAGTCATTGGAGTAGGAGATGGACTTTCTAAAGCAATATTTTGTGTGTTGTTATCCCCTTTATTCTTTTTAGATTTAATTAAATATTTGGTTGATTCTGGAAAGAGAGTTTGGGTTGAGGAGTATCAGGTAGATTCTTTTGTATTTGGTAACCTTTGTCGCCATGCATCTACCATGGCCAAGTGTGTGGTGGAGAGAGCCAAAGCGGAGCTGTTGGATTTGTTGTGGTTGGTTGAGAGCCAGAGGTATGGGCGATCTTCATCTCACAGGCATAGTACAGTATTAAGTTGCCCATCATATGAGGTATGTTCTGGAAGCATTTCATCAGGGAACAATTGCCTTCATAAGATTCAGGCCGGTGCTGGAGGGCTATATACACCTAGAATGATTATTGGAGTCGTATCAATTTCGGTGGCTCAAAAACATATCTACCATTTGGTCAATTCTTTTTTTTTTAAACTTGCTTTTATTTTTAAAAAACCATCTTGCAGATTATTAACATGGTTTACAGTTTTGTTGTATGTCAAAGGTAGTTTGAACACATTAAACAGTACATTATTAAACTTTTTGGCAATTATGTCTATTATCTTACTGGTTAGTATTAATTATTCTGATACAGGGGGGAGGAAGGGGGACGGAGAGGGGTAGGGATGAGGAGAAAATGGGTCTATCGTCTGGTCCAGGTCTATCTATTTTGCTCCTTAAGGGATGTTTGTCAGTCTGTGGCTTCAGAGGTTAGTAAGGAGTTTAGCCAGGGTTCCAAACTTTCTGAATTTTTTGGGGCACTTTCTGTGCTTATGATAAAGTTGTGGAATGGAAGTATGTTTTTGATTTGAACTATCCATGTATTGGTGAGGGTGGGTCTGGGGACATACACTTGAGGATTATAGTTTTCCTTGCCCAAATAGAGATCTCGTAGAAATGTTTTTGTAGGAGTCTTCTATTCTAGTGTGTTTATTCCCATTAAAGGACATTAACTCCCCATAATCCATAAATATATCTATTTGTCATTTTTTCTGTTATTCACAGGGAGGTTAGAACACTTATTCTCACCTCCCTGTGAATAAAAGGATGCCCAGGGGACCTGGAACTTACTTTACCACCGCTCCACTGCAAGCCGCTCCTTCACTGACAACTGCTGAGTCTCGACTGAGCCCTATCCTAGGCCAGGGGTGGGCAAACTTGTTAGTCAACTGAGCCGAATATTGACAAATAGCGATTCAAATTTCTTTTGAGAGCCAATTTTTAAAAACTTCATATATATAGCAAGGTACATTGTTATTAACTAATAAGTTTTCTAACCATTCTCAACCTTTCTCAATCCCACTACTACTAACTACTAAATCACTTTAACTCCAGAGTCCATTTAATAAGTTAATAACTTAACTTGTCTTAAAACTAGTTTTAATTCTAACTCTAACAACTATAGGTAGGTTGGTATGTACGTTGAATAAAATAAATGATAACACAGCCATAGTCATCATCTTAATAACAATAATATTTATTGATAACACTCAATCTTTACTTACTACAATTTACCTTACATTGTAAGCCAGTAACAATAAGTAATCAACACTAGTGCACACCAGTCTATAATAGCAAAAGTTTATTCCAATCCAGCACTTCCAGCTGGACTCTGGAGAGCTGGACAAGCAAGATAGCGGAGGAGTGGTGTAAATTCAAGTCAGGTACGTGATGTTTCGGTGCACCAACACCCTTCTTCAGACATAATGTCTGAAAAAGGTGTTTGGTGAAACCGAAACATCACGTGTGAATAAACACAGTTTGCTATTTAAAAATAAAGCCACCAACACCAATAAATGAATACATTCTACAATACAACTGATTGAATCACTGAACAAGTACATGTAGAGCCGATCCTACCTACCTCACACTACACTGTAGGTCAGGTCGGATTTGCAGCTTCACAGACACACAGATTCACCCGTGCTGACTGTAACTGCGGCCTACCCTACCCGGAGTTAATGTGAAGGAAGGAAGTAGTATCACTACAATTGGAAGGATCGAACTACAACTCCCCCCCCTCCCATTACTGTATCAGTGAAAATGGGATTATTTGGTGATAAAGACCAAATGTATCTGCACTTGTAGTGATAGATCAGCTGTAAACCTACCATAACTAACAGGACTACCGTCATTGTGTCATCAGGATCAGTCTACAGCCAACTACTCAGCATGTTAAACTACAGACCCCTCCCCACATTGCATGTAAAAGTTTATAACACAGAAGTGACACTTACAGATACAGACACAAGTTGCAGCTTCGGTTTAACTTTAGCAGCTCACTCGCCCGATCCTCCCTCTGCACTGTGTATCACCCCCGCCTGTGGCCCGTCTCCTGCGTAGCGGCCGCAAGTAGATCAAAGAAGTAAGGAACGATCCTCCCCTGCACTGCGTATCACCGCCCCCTCTGCGCCTGTGGTCGTCTTACAGGCAGGAGTGGGTGGTCTTTGGAACACTATGCGGCACTACGCAGGAGACGCACAGGCAGAGGGGCGGTGATACGCAGTGCAGGGGAGGATCGTTCCTTAACTTCCTTTGATCTACTTACGGCCGCTACGCAGGAGACGTACCACAGGCGGGGGTGATACACAGTGCAGGGGAGGATCGCGCGAGTGAGCTGCTAAAGTTAAACCGAAGCTGCGACTTGTGATCTGTATCTGTAAGTGTCACTTCTGTGTTATAAACTTTTACATGCAATGTGGGGGAGGTCTGTAGTTTAACATGCTGAGTAGTTGGCTGTAGACTGATCCTGATTGACACAATGACGGTAAGTCCTGTTAGTTATGGTAGGTTTACAGCTGATCTATCACTACAAGGTGCAGATACATTTGGTCTTTATCACCAAATAATCCCATTTTCACTGATACAGTAATCGGGAGTGGGGGGAGTTGTAGTTCGATCCTTCCAATTGTAGTGATACTACTTCCTTCCTTCACATCTTAACTCCGGGTAGGGTAGGCCGCAGTTACAGTCAGCACGGGTGAATCTGCTGTGTCTGTGAAGCTGCAAATCCGACCTGACCTACAGTGTTGAGTGTAGGTAGGATCGGCTCTACAGGTACTTGTTCAGTGATTCAATCAGTTGTATTGTAGACTGTATTCATTATTTGGTGTTGGTGGCTTTATTTTTAAATAGCAAAACTGTGTTTATTCACACGTGATGTTTCGGTTTCACCAAACACCTTTTTCAGACATTATGTCTGAAGAAGGTGTTTGGTGACACCGAAACATCACGTACCTGACTTGAATTTCCACCCACTCCTCCGCTATCTTGCTTGTCCAGCTCTCCAGAGTCCAGCTGGAAGTGCTGGATTGGAATAAACTTTTGCTATTATAAGACTGGTGTGCACTAGTGTTGATTACTTATTGTTACTGGCTTACAATGTAAGGTAAATTGTAGTAAGTAAAGAATTTGAGTTTATCAATAAATATTATTGTTATTAAGTATGATGACTATGGCTGTGTTATCATTTATTTTATTCAACGTACATACCAACCTACCTATAGTTGTTAGAGTTAGAATTAAAACTAGTTTTAAGACAAGTTAAGTTTATTAACTTTATTAACTGGACTCTGGAGTTAAAGATGATTTATGTAGTTAGTAGTAGTGGGATTGAGAAAGGTTGAGAATGGTTAGAAATACCTTTATTAAGTTAATAACAATGTACCTTGCTATATATATGAAGTTTTAAAAAATTGGCTCTCAAAAGAAATTTGAATCGCTATTTTGTCAATATTCGGCTCAGTTGACTAACAAGTTTGCCCACCCCTGGCCTAGGATAGGGCTCAGTCGAGACTCAGCAGTTGTCAGTGAAGGAGCGGCTTGCAGTGGAGCGGTGGTAAAGTAAGTTCCAGGTCCCCTGGGCATCCTTTTATTCACAGGGAGGTGAGAATAAGTGTTCTAACCTCCCTGTGAATAACAGAAACGAATGACAAATAGATATATTTATGGATTATGGGGAGTTAATGTCCCTTTAATGGGAATAAACACACTAGAAATAGAAGACTCCTACCAAATAACATTTCTACGAGAATCTCTATTTTGGGCAAGGAAAACTATAATCCTCAAGTGTATGTCCCCAGACCCACCTCTCACCAATACATGGATAGTTCAAATCAACAACATACTTCCATTCCACAACTTTATCTATAAGCACAGAAAGTGCCCCAAAAAATTCAGAAAAGTTTGGAACCCCTGGCTAAACTCCTTACTAACCTCTGAAGCCACAGACTGACAAACATCCCTTAAGGGAGCAAAATAGATAGACCTGGACCAGACGATAGACACATTTTCTCCTCATCCCTACCCCCTCTCCGTCCCCCCTTCCTCCCCCCTGTATCAGAATAATTAATACTAACCAGTAAGATAATAGACATAATTGCCAAAAAGTTTAATAATGTATCTGTTTAATGTGTTCAAACTACCTTTGACATACAACAAAACTGTAAACCATGTTAATAATCTGCAAGATGGTTTAAAAATAAAAGCAAGTTTAAAAAAAAAAGAATTGACCCAAATGGTAGATATGTTTTTGTAGCCACCGAAATTGATACGACTCCAATAATCATTCTAGGTGTATATAGCCCTCCAGCTACCGGCCTGAATCTTATGAAGGCAATTGTTCCCTTGATGAAATGCTTCCCAGACTCATACCTCATATGCATGGGCAACTTTAATACTGTACTATGCCTGTGAAAGATCGCCCATACCCCTCTGGCTCTCAACCCAACCACAACAAATCCAACAGCTCCGCTTTGGCTTCTCTCACCCACACTTGGCCATGGGTAGATGCATGGCGACAAAGGTTACCAAATACAAAAGAATCTACCTGATACTCCTCAACCCACAACTCTCTTTCCAGAATCAACCAAATATTTAAATATCTAAAAAGACATAAAGGGGATAACAACACACAAAATATTGCTTTCAGAAAGTCCATCTCCTACTCCAATGACTGTCAGCTCTCTAACTACTTACCAACAAAATGGTGCTTAGCACATTATAAAATTCCATTTCTTCCTCAATAATTTTGACAGATACATGAAATCGTCTAATTGGTTAGCACAGGCTAAAATAATTTTTCATGTCTTATTAAATAAGCCCCATTATTTAAAAGTATTACATTAGTAGTTTTCTTATTATACTGTAGATGTATAATATTGAGACGAAAGTCTCTGCAGCCAACAATTCTGTGTGGCCGATCGTCCCTTAGGGCTAGGCCACACTAGCGCGTTTTTCGCGCGTTTGCGCACGCGTTTCGCGCTCGCGTTTGCGCCCGCGATTTTCGCTAAAATGGAAATCGCGGGAACGCAAAAATTCCCGCGATTTCCGATGCGCATGCGATTCCGCGTCCGTTCGCGTTATGGTAACGCATGCGTAACGCATGCGAAACGCGCAAGAATCACGCACACAATCGCGTGCGATAACGCTCGCGATTTTGTGCGCGATTCCTGTGCGTTGCAGTGTGGCCTCACCCTTAATCTGTTTTGGGAAAAAGAATGACATCAAGTTGGCAGCAGGCAAAAAAGTACTGTCAATATTTTAGCCTGCCTAACGAAAAGGTTGTTCGGTTTAAAATATCAGCCAGTGTGTAATCAGCCTCAAGAATGCTTTTGTTTCTAAATGAAAAACAATGTTTTTGTCCATTAAAATAACACCTTATTCATCAGAAATACATTGCAAACATTGTAAATGTTGACAAAAACAATTTTGATGTATTTTGGTCGTGGCAGAAAATAAATCAGCTTGCTTTTATTATATCATTAGCACAGCTGAAGGCATGAAAAGTAAAGCTAAAAACACTATATCATTCTTATTGAATTATAAGGGCAGAATGATTGCTATAAAAAAGAAATCATTGTTTTCTTGTTAGCAATTGTTAACTCCAAATATGCAATGTGCATCCATTATCCCTTTGTTTCAAAATGGCCATAAACATTTAATGAATCATCAAGAACTTCAAGGTGAGAGGTTCAGTTCAGAAAATAAGGCAGACATCCCACCCTGCCGATTCTGGCTTACGGGCAGGGTGGGGAGAAGGGGGCGTGGTGAAGTGACAGGGCGTGGGAGGGGTTAGGGGGGTGGGACGCACTATGTGACGTAAATTACGTCACATTATGGGTGTGACCGGGCCATGTGATGTAATCTACGTCACATAAGAGGCGTGGTTGGGGGCGTAGCGGTCTTCCGGAGGCAGACTTATGTGGTAGGTTTGGGTTGCGGGAGACTCCTGTGACTCCCGGGAGGGGTGGTATACCTGAGAAGGCTTATGGGTGTCCAATAGTGTCCAGCATTTACCATCTCCTTCTGAGGAGTCTGCTACAGAATTGTGTTGCCACTAGTATAGAGTTTTCTTAATGTTGGCAGTAGGGGAGTAATTTTTTATCTGATGAATCCTCCTTCTCACTGCTGGGGCTACAATAAGTCCTGAGTCGTGCCAACAGTAAGGCATCCTGAGACAATCCACATGGGGGGTTGCTTCCAAGGGAGCATGCTCATTTATAATTATACGCAAGAACACACCATTTTTCAGCATGGTGGACAATTTTGTGTTTGCTAATTCATGTGTAATCATTTTTAAAGATGCTTTGATTTTTGCTATTACTAAAACATGCTAAAACTAAAAAAATATAGGCTAAAAATGCTTCTGAATCTTGTCAGCCTATTTTTGATCTAAAAAATATATAGAAACTGGCAAAAAAGATGATATCAGTGTCAATGCTGCGTACTGCTTCCTTCCCAGAGCAAATTGCCTCTAACCTCAATAGAAAGATTGAGATGACCTGTGCACAACTGAGCAATAGGATCAATACCATGGATTTGTAAAATAAAGGGTGTTTATATTTTTGATCATATATTGAGTGTCACAGGTCTTTCTTGCAGAGACACAGTTATATATCATTCTGTATTCTAAATCCATTACTTTGTTTGCTCTGTCTGAAGGTGCTTATATATATACACTGGTACACATATAACAAGACTGGTGTGTGTTTTTAGCTATCATAATAGGCTCTGCCCATGGCCGTTAGAAAGCATCCAACGATTATACTAAACTATTTCCTATATTAGCGAGTGCAGGATTAATCTTGGGTTCCTTAAAATAAGGAAAGGGGTAAATATTCATTGTCTCTTCATTTATACAGGCACTGTATGTAATAGTTTTCGTGCCTTTCTAATATGCTTTGTAGCAGTGTATTTAGTTTAATCCATTTTATCTAACGAAAAGTTGTATTTTTTGTATCAAATTTTTAGGGCATGCTTTGGATGGAAACCTATGGAAAAGAATACAGGAGTCCTCCATTTAAGTCTCCTACTTTGTATACAGCAAGTACAGTTTCTAACATTCCAGATAGGATCTCCTTTGAAACACAAACACGACCACTGCATTCGCAGTCAAGCCTCAGTCTTAGTAGAAAATCCAAAATGAATACAAGACAGGTAAAACATTTTTAGAGATTTCACACATTGTTTTGCCTTATAAACTGATTAAAAAGCAACTTTTACTATTCTTTTAAAGAATGTTGCTACATCTTAAAGGGTATATTCACTCCTAACAAAAACTTTTAGTTTAATTTTCAGGGCCCCCCAAAACCTAGTTTCTGCTTTGCTTAAAACATTTAATACTGTAAAGGTAAAGCGAGTGGTTGAAGATTGGGGTATCAGTGTTGAAGGGATACTCGGGGACTCTGGAACATTACAATTACTGGTGAAACAAACCCCTGACTACTAAATGAGTTTCCACTATAACTACAGTAAATAAGTAATAACATAAAAACTCACATCTCCTAAGGAAAAACTTCTTTGTTACAACCAGAGAGAGGGGAAAAGATGAGGGGTGGGCATTTGAAGTTAAAGGAGACATTCTTTTTCATTATAGCCTAAATACTTTGTACACAAGCCACCAAAGGAGGAATCTATGGGGATGGAAAACAAGGTGCAACTAAGCATCTTTCAGTGGTTTATATAGATATAACATTTAGGATTTCTATATTACATCCTATATAATAAAACCCCAAGTGTGCGTCCCTGTGTCTGTGTGTGTGTCACTGCAGTTCCTATGGACTCACCACTAGAGGGAGAGTCTCTGCAGTTCCTATTCACTCACCACTAGAGGGAGAGTCTCTGCAGTTCCTATTGACTCACCACTAGAGGGAGAGTCTCTGCAGTTCCTATTGACTCACCACTAGAGGTAGAGTGTCTGCAGTTCCTATTGACTCACCACTAGAGGGGGAAACACATGGAGGGAGAACAGCAATTAAATAGACTGCAGGTAAGGTTGCTTGGGACAGGGGCCCCTGGATTTGGGAAAGAGGGGCCCCTGGATTTGGGACAGACGGGGGGCCTTGTATTTGGGACAGAGGGGGCCCCCTGGATGTGGGACAGAGGGGGGCCCTGGATTTGGTACAGAGAGGGGCTTGGATTTGGTACAGAGGGGGCCCCTGGCCTTGGACAGAGGGGGGACTCTGGCCTTGGGACACCGGTAAAGACACCGGTAAAGAAAAGAGGGGGGAGGATGAGCTCAGCGAATACTGAGGAAAGCAGTTAAAAGGGCATGTCCCCCCCCCCAAACTATCATTTTACCCACCACTGGCCCCACTGTGTAGTCTAAAAAAAAATCCTTACCATACATCTCTGCTCCTTATGGTTCTACTGCAGTGTCTGTTCAAAGTCCAGGAAACTGAAGAATAGGAGCGGTCTTCCTGTCCAAATGTCTCTGCCTCTGAGAGGTAGTGTGACATGTGCAGGGGAGCCCTCCCCCTCTCCCTCCATCCGAATACCTTTCTGCCTGTTCTTCACCTAGCATAAAATCGTGGCCCGTGTCTTGCAGCCATGAGATCACAATCTCTGCCTCTTTCTTCCTTCCATCCAACTCTCCAATTAGAACTTAAGGCGATTACACACAGGAAAGATTTTTTAAATCTGCAAGAGTCTGTCCATTTTTAAAGATCAGGATACACACAGTCCTGAGTGTTTTCCCTATACACAGCATACGGAAGATGTTCAGGACTGTGTTTCCCTCGACCGCGGGAAATTTCAGTTTTTCCCGAATGACCACTCGGCCAATGGGAATGTTCAGCGGCTGCACGCTTGTTCGGGAAAGCCGTTACACACACTGACGATAAAGCCCTGATACCGTCGGATCCCGTGCATCCAATGAAACCTATCCTGTCCTTTTATTCAGTATTTCATTGGTGGCCAGTGATGCTGCATTACACACAAACGTATGTATACATGCCCGCCTGCCCTACCTGGTACAACGTGCGCCTCTTACCAGCTACTAAAGCGGTCCCACTATAAAGAAACATCCACAGCAGCAGTGACAGTGTCAGAAGGAACTGAGTGGGGACACCCAGCTGCAGTTTGGAGGGGGGGCATGCAAGATTCTAAGAACATTTGTTAGACATTTACTAAGAATTTATGTATCTATTATAAAAGTCTGAGTTACTTAATATAATTAATTCTATTTTATTCAAATTAGGTTGAAAAGAATGAATTTGATGTAATATACATTTAAAAAGTGTATAATGGTAAGTTAATGGTTAATTAAATGTGACTGTACATTATTTATAATTAGAAAGAACAATTTGCAGGTGAGTGTAGCAATACACAGGGATAGCAAGAGAAAAAAGAAAAGAAAAAAGCAGACGGATACAGAAGTAGGAAGAAAGAAACAATAGAAGCAGGTTGAACAAGGGTTCCAGAGCCCACACGGCACTCACACTGCATAACAAGGTAACAAAATACTACTAAGTTGGAGGACAGCCAATCCTCATAAATGATATAGGGCCCAATAGTGGACATATGAAGCAGAAAAAACACTTATTATACATATATAGAATAAAAACTGATAAAAAACAAACACATTGCCCAATATGAGGATTCACTGTCCTCCAACTTAGTATTTTGTTACCTTTTTATGCAGTGTGAGTGCCGTGTGGGCTCTGGGACCCTCGTTTAACCTGGTTCTATTGTTTCTTTCTCCGTTAGAAAGATCGGTCTCTTCTGCTTTTTTATTCTTTCTCTTGCTATCCCTGTGTATTGAAACATTGATGTATTCACCAGGTCCTGCACCCCCTTACCGTAATTAGTGATACTGCCGGTAACTCCTTGTATGCCCCAATTTGCCTATTTCCCCCCCTTTTCTCGTTGGTTTAACTTACAGGTGAGTACCTGTAACACATACAACATTAACATAAATGTTAATAAGCCAACGGTTCTGGACACATGCATTAGGATATAAAGGAGAATTTTTTTATTTCTCCACCCCTTACTCCGGGGAACCTGGGAGTAAGAAATTACTTCTTGTTTCTTAGATTTTGTGGGCAATGATATTCATATAGCATGAGGCTGCAAGATACCTTCTTGTAAGAAGGCTCTGCTCCATTTTTAAAAACAAAGCATGTTACGTGTTACTGGTATTGATACATAAGGTTGGAATTGATCCTGGGATATTTCCAATTATCACTTGGGAGTCAGCAGAAATTTCCCCCCCTTATAATACTGTTTTTTTTTTTTGTCCCTTCCCCGGAGTAAATTGTAGGCAGGAATTATTGGTATTGCCAAGTAGGTTGGACATGTGTCTTTATTCAATAAAATTTATAGCGTATGAAAACATTTTGGGGCAATCGTCTCTGTATTACTGCAGGTTTAGTCAGGTCTTCTGTAATACCATTTCAAAACAATTAGCCAATGGTTTCCTAGCAGTGACAAAACCGATTAGTATTTACTGCTTTTTCACAATGTTAACAGCGATTGGTTGGGAGTAGATGGCAGGCAGTGAAAATGTCAGTATTTTTATTATTGTGGATTTATATAGCACCAACATCTTTCGTAGCACTTTAGAATTACACGTATACATTCACATCAGGCCCTGTCCAGAAGAGCTTACAATCTAAGCACATTAATTTGACACATACAACTTGTCAGTATTTATGATTAAGTGTTTATGATTGTGGGGGAAACCAGGAGTGCACAGAGGAAACCCACGCAAGCACAGGGAGAACATACAAACTCCTTGCAGATGTGTCCAAGGGTGGATTCGAACTCAGGACTTTGCGCTGCAAGGCATCAGTGCTAACCACTGAGCCACCTTGCTGCAACAGTAGGTACATGATGGCTTAAAGGCAAGTTAGTGAGGAGTTCGGACAGACATTACTTATACTGCAGATTGTCATGGGCTGTTTTTGGTAGTTTACAGCTGCAACATTATTTTAGGTTTGCCTTAAAACTCGGACCATGGACATAAAGTAACAACGCAGTAGGAAAAAAATGCCACATCCTTCTTTTGGGGATTCTGGGTGGTGAAATACCCAATCTACATAATTAGATGATTTCTCAGATGTATGTTGTAGTTTGAACTTAATTAATATTAAGAATGTATAATGAAAAAACAACTGTATTTATTTTTCTTTTAGGGTAGGATACCCTAATGTAATTTATGCACGTGCCTATGCCATGGACACAAGATGAAAGTTTTTCAAAGACAATAGTAAAATAAGAAAAGTTGTATTATATTTCTAATAAACCAATGTGTTGATTTCTGTATTTTTTGGATTGTCTTTCTACAACAGAGCAAACCCAACATTTAATTCTCATACTGTGTATTGGGGTCCCTTGCACTGCAATGTAATTTATGGTTGTTAAAAAAATTATATTCTTATACTTTGAGCCTTTCAAATGTATTAATATACTTTCCACAGCTTTTGAATATTGATAGTGAATTTGTTTTGACATCCTTAGTTGAAAGAAGATCATTAGCATATTCAAAACAAAATTTATCCAAAAGGCTAGGTACACAACATCAAATTTTTCTGACATACCCAATTGTCCAATCCAGACGAACAAGATCGATTGCAGCCACTCTCATGTACACAATACAGTTTTTTTGGATATATGGTTGGTTTGTATTAAAAAATGGATGGTGTCTACACTGCCAAATACCCATAACAAAATTTAAATATATTAAAATGTTCATATATGAGCCTTCAGAACAGTTTATTATTTAAACCAAAATATCACAGCAATACACATTTATATTTTACATGCACTGTTAAATAAAGACCCATGTACAGAATTACCATTGTCAAATTGCATTTGATAAAAAGCATATTTGTTTGACAAACTATTTTCCTACTTTATCTCATGTGCAGTATACCGTAGTTATTTTTCTTTTTTTTAAAAAGCTTTAAAAAAAAGAAAAAAAGAAAAAAAGAGAAAACATTTATCCAGATTGTTATATTGCTGCCTTTTCTCCCCTAATGTTTTCAGGGGTTACAAATATTGGTCTGATTGATCACCCAACCTAAAATATCTGTATATTACTTTGATTTAGACCATAAGACTAGCAATTTATATATTGATTGGTAAATCTGTTAGCTGAAACCATTGGGCCATAATTATTGTGTACCAGCAATTTTCTCTCTTGGCTACCGTATATACTTGAGTATAAGTCGGCCCGAGTATAAGTTAAGGTACCCATTTTTACCTGAAAAATTTGTAAAAACTGATTGTCGAGTATAAGTCGAGGGTTGAAATTCTGACCACAACTGCCTTCTGATTCTGTATTGTTTTGAGGCTTTAGTTGCCCTTTAAATAGACTGCAGAATTCCCATACATGAATCCCATACAGTAATAGCCAAATCAAGTACCAGTAACCTCCAATTCCTTGGCACTCCAGATGTTTTGAAACTACAACTCCCAGCATGCTTTGTTGCTGGGAGTTTCAGTTTCTAAACATGTGGAGTGGCATGGTTCAGTAAACTTTATTAAGCTTACCATCATTTACAATTCTCCTGAACCCCATATTGTAAAGGGCGCTCTGACCCCCATATAGTAAAGGGCACTCTGACTCCATATAGTAAAGGACTCTCTGACCCCAATAGCTAAAAATGTCACCTGAGAGTTGTAGTTTCAAGCTGTCATTTGCACTGAACTAGCAGCTGTTTTTTGCCCCAAACTGAGGAGACCCATCAGATTTAAAGCATTCAGATGAGCAGTGACAGTGCTGAGTGAGTACAGCAGCCAGACTACAGAAAGCAGGAAGTGTAAAGGCAGATCATCTCCTGTAACTTTCTATGCAGGTTAACACAGCGCCACCTACTGGTTACTATTCACAATTGCAGAATTTGGATCTAAATTAGGACTTGACCCGAGTATAAGTCGAGGTTAGGTTTTCAGGCTAATTTTAAAGCCTGAAAAATTCGACTTATACTCAAGTATATACGGTAATAATGTTAATTTTTCACTGGTATATAGCAGTTAGATAACATCTTATTGGCTGTTGCAAAGTGAAAGCACTGGCAATCTTGTGCACCACTTACTACATAAGCCTGAATGTGTTTTAGTCTAGAACCTATTCTTTAATTGTTCGCATATGTTATCCAGACATGAAACATCTAACTTTCTAACTTTAACTTTTTTGTGGTGATAAGGTTATAAACTTTGTTGACTGCATGTGATAACTTCAAATATGGACCAACAAAAACGCTGAAGCAATCTCTATATATTAGAAATATTATTAACCTATTTTAATAAAAAGTCTTCCAGAAATGTTACAACAAATAGTTTGGCAGGCACTATATTTAATACAAAGGAATCAAAAGCAGTGCATATTAAAGCTAACAAAGGATGTAACATTTGCACAGAAATACCTGCATGTTTCGATGTAATTTTACAATAGTTCTCTTTCCTTGGTTAATCAAAAAAAATAACAGACTCCTATTATAAATAGATTGAAGTTTCATCTTAATATCAGAAAGCCTTAAAAGAAAAAAATTGACGTATTTTTAGATCAAATTCAACGATTGGTTACCAAAAGGTTAATGTTTTAACACTGGGAGACTATCAGGGTTATTCAATAAAACTTCTTATCATTACAATGGTGCTAATTTTGCCCCAACCAACCAGATGTTAGCTGTTAAATAATATCTGATTGGTTGGGGCACAATTAGCACCATTTCTAATGGAACTTTTATTGAATCTCCCTGTACATTTTTGTGTTTTGGTTTAGTTTGATAACAGTGTATTTCTCTAAAATAATAAAAATTCTGTTGCTTGACATGATAGTAGTTGTTTTATTACTGCTGATTTATTGTGAACACCTAATCAGGAAATTAGTGTTTTATTAAAGGATAAGTGTAGTTTAAAATCAAGTTATGTACATTTGGAAGCTGCGCATTCCAAATACATTTTTTTTTACCCTTGCCCCTCCAGAGCCTATCTTTGTGCCTTGAAAGTTGCTGAAATCTTGTTACTGGTTTGCTGAATGTTAAGCTCCACCCTTCTGAGATTTCCTCTGCTTTCTCCTGCTTGAGCCTCAAACAGTAATGCCTGTGAGTTCCGTGCACTCTCCTGCTTGAGCCTCAAACAGTAATGCCCGTATGTTCCGTGCATGTGCACGGAACTCACAGGAATTATTGTTTGAGGCTCAAGCAGGAGAAAGCAGAGGAAATCTCAGAGGGGAGGAGCTTAACCAGTAACAAGATGTCAGCAAATTTCAAGGCACAAAAGGTTGGCTCTGGAGGGACATAGGTAAAAAAAAAAAACCAGTATTTTTGAAGCTGCAGCTTCCAAATCAACATACCTTGATTTTACAGTGCATTTATCCTTTAAGTTGTTGGGTTTTATAAAGTAGTACATTAATATACCTTCTGCATTTGGTAATTAATGAACATTTCAGAGCACACATGTATTGAGAATGTGACATGTAAGCAATATTTTGTATAAATATACAAGAAAACCCCAACAAATGATTTTTGAGCCAAGGTAATAACAGAAAGCTCAGTATTTGCAATTAGTGATAAAAAATTATGGTCAGAAAAGATTAATTAAACAAACTGCAAACTGCTTAATATATATATAGCTGTTTAAAGTTGAATACTGATAGCCTTTTAAATTGGGATGTTTTAAACAGTCTGTTATTTTTTAAATCAGTTTCTTTACATTAGCCTGTTGGAGGTAAAGGCAAAAACAGGTGAAAAATTATTAATATGTAATCTGATGAATTTAAAAGGTGTTAAAGGCAGGCTTAAATATATCAGTGTAGCACTGGCAGGTGAATAAGTCTTTACTCAAACCTCTCGTCTCCTTCTTCCACATCCTTTAAGCTAAGCACTTCCAGGGTGCCTTTTCCCTTTGTCTCACAACGTATTAGCTCATCAATTTCTCTGAAGCAGCCAGGGTCGACTAAGCATACCTAAAAAGAAAAGCAAAAAACAGAAATTTCAATTTTCAGAAATTTTACTTACATCTCATTGGTAAAAAGCAGCAACAACCCCCCATTAAACTGAGAACAATGTTTCATAGTGCACTCTGGGCACAATGCAGGAGGACTTGGTAGTATGACTTCTCTAAGTGTTTTTATAACCCGCAAACAAACAATGCACATCTTAACTGCTTCTACAAGTTATGTCCATTACTAAGAGCTTTTCTGCACTTGTTAGTTTGGCTTGAAAAAGCCAAATAACTGTCCCGTTTCTTTTTTCTTACCAAATTCAAACTTTATACTTTACATTTTTAATTCCTGCAGATTGTTTTAATGATATAATTTCCAAAACATAATTTCTACCAGTCTCTAGTGTGTATCTAATAAATCATTATATTTGTTAAAGAAAACTGTTTGGAATGGACAACAGATTTCTTGTTTTCCACCCTGAACTATAAACAATGTTCATTTTTAGCCCCTAGAGGTTTGAACTTTCCTAGAAATAATGCATCCAATACCCTACATTACTGGAGCCCTTTGCTACAAAAAAAGGTATGGGTATGGTGTGGGAAATGCTGATCTTCCAGAGATAAACAGAACCAAATGACTGTGGGTAGGACAGAAATCCCAATACATTTAAATTCCTTTTTAGCAACTCCCAAAAGGTTTTTGGGAATTTTTATGGATGTTTTAGCGGTCTTTTTTATTGCTTCTTATTGCTCTTAAAGACCCAGAAACCCAGTTTTATACCCCACAAGGCTTGGATGTTTTTTTGGATTTTTACTGGTTCTTTTACTGAACTGATCAAAATTGTGCTTTTAAATGGAAATAAAACTTTGAAAACCTCATTGGACAAATGTAAGTGTCTATTTATCTTTCACTTTTTTTAAAAAAAATGGTTATTGTATTATATTTTAAACAGATATCTATGGTATATCCAAATGGTAGATTAGGATCCTGCACACCTAAACCACAATGTCAACAAGCTGAAATGCTGGGTGCTCCAGCGCTGAAGCCAACAGTCTATATATTCAAGTAATGAACTTAGCTGGGCACACCAGTCTTAAGTGAATCAACTTTTATTGTGACGTTTTGGAACCAGTGTGGTTCCTTCCTCAGACAAAACAGTTATAACTGTTTTGTCTGAGGAAGGAACCACCCTGGTTTCGAAACGTCAAAATAAAAGCTGATTCACTTAAGACTGGTGTGCCCAGCTACGTTCATTACTTGGATATCTATGGTACAACACAACTAATCACATAAATTTATCTATTTATTTTACATGTGAGGAGGATTGTGCAGCCCACCCCCAAACTACCTACAAAATGACTATGGGTAATCACTTACTATCGTCAACAACATAAATTACCTAAATGCTGCACCCAGTCTGTGACATTTACCTGAATTTTCACCCACGACTTCCCATGTTTTGATTTCCCTGCTCTGAATGTACGTAATGTTTATTCCATATTATGCAGTGTTTTGTTTTTTATTCACATCAGGCCCTTCCAAGAGAGCTTACAACCATATCTCACACATACACCTTTTTGTTACTTTTATTGTGGGGCAAACAGAGTACCCAGAAAAAACCCATGCAAAAACAGGGATAATAAACTCCTTGCTGATTTAACCAAGGGAGAACTGCAACCCAGCACTGCAAGGCTACTCAAGGCCACATCAATTTCTATTCCACAAATAGGGGGAGGATGCAATGTATCATGTTTTTCACCTCTTACAATCCAGTAATCACTTTTTGATGGATACAGCTTTGCTGGAGTAGGAAAGGTCAGATATGGCCCATTGTGGGGGATTTCTGCCCCAAATTTAATTTAAATGTCATTTAATCAAGTGCACCACATTTTCATGTTTTGAAACATCAGGTAGCATGGGTTTTGCACTGGTTTGAGTGATCTACCACTTAATATCAGTGATGTGAAGAAAAAAAAATATACAATGACCATATAAAAATGAGGCATATGTATGTGTATATTATCTTAAAATAGAAAAAAAACATTCTATCCGTTGTTAGAGGTGCAAACCTTATAGTAAAAACAACATGGTCATATACATCCTTGTAACTTTCTCTCCTTGTAAACATGGTTCATTGTTATGCAACATAATACTTTGGAGTTCAGTTCATGCCAATACTGGTACCAGGACTATAAACATTAGGATGATTAATTCCCATTTGCAATTTTCGGTCTATGTGATCTCACCTGTGTGCGAAAACAATTAACCCTTACTTTTCATGTCTGTATCTGCGTCCCATTAAATATGGTATTCAGTTAGAACATATGGAGATGTTTCGCTAGTCTTCTGACTGCATAGCTACAATGCAATCTACACCTTGCTGTTAAGACACATTTTAAGGGTATTTTTTGCCAATACATTCTTGTACAAGTCATTTTAAATTGAAAAAGCCTGTTGAATGACAAGCGAAATGTCTATACTTAAAATCCAGTGGCTCCACATATATTCCATGAACTAGATGAATGAGAACCTTCATAAGAATCTTGCCTCCCATTGTTTTATACCCCTTTCAGACTGACACACCTTGCACTTTCGGATTACCTCAAGGTGCCAGCACTGCAGGTAACTATAAACCAGCAGAAATGTGGCATTCTGGGCACCTGTAATCCCCCCTAAAATCCCCCATGCAAAAGCATATATTACTTACAATTTCCAGCTCTTGGTCAAAGTCCTCACTCTCTATGTGCTTGATTAGAGGCTTAAGTTTTTCCTTAAGGCGCTTTCCATCCTTTGCTGGTAGAATGAAACGTAATCTCATGTGGGCACGTTCAATCTGCATATTCTCTTTCAACTGCTTGATAACATCTAATGCCTGCAATGCACAACAATCTTAAAACTAAATTATGGGACTGAAGGTGCCAATACACTGAAATGTTACTTTCCCCAATTTTCTTCAAACTTCCCAACCCATTACTGCCACAACGTTGACAGTAAAGCATGTTGTGGCTGGGGAAAAAATAGCAAAGTAAGAACAAGCTCTTTTGGAGATGTTACAGTCAATTCCACATTAGATGTCGATGGACAGTCAATTCCAATTGTCGATGGACTGTAAGACCTGCCAACTTTATGGCCACCAGTAATCAATTTTTCACTGATTTGATATAGTTATACAACATCTAATTTGCTGCTTTAGATAATAGCGAAAGCCAATGACGCACCTCTAACTACATAAGTAACTTAAACAGCAAGCCAGAGCAATGGATTGCTTCCTTTATCTTATTAAATAGTGAGCAATGCATCCTTAGATCCTTAGAACAATGAATATGTATAATATTTATACAAAATAGATCTTTATAGTTCTAGGGGGTGCCCAACCCAGCCCATGCAGTGACCGGGCCATGGATGTTGAACCCCCCAGAAAATCCCCACCCACCCATTGGTCGCACGTGCTGCAAAAAATGGGGGAGGGACTCTTGCCGCCCATGGGTTGGGCATTACTCGTTCAGATGAAAATTAAATAAATACTAATATATGGGATAGTATTAAATTCAATAAAACATGTCCCACTGCATTTAAGTCCCCACAGTGAGACCGCAATAAGGCAGGTTCATTTACTGCCTTCCTTCCCTGTGCATTAGGTAGTGACTGTATCCAGTTTGAAGATTAGTTACTTTTGTTTCTTTTTCAATCCCTTGGCAGGTGACTATACACCATTAGGCACGGAACAGATAAACAATCTCAGGCAAAGTTTATTAAATACATTTACCTGTTGTTTAGTGCTCTTGGTAGGTTTCACAGAGTAGTGAATATCTTTCATGGCTCTTTCAATCAGGTTAACGGTATAAGGCCTTTTAGTCTCTGGATTCACACACTTGTCTGCCACAATGGTTGCAATGTCTCGAAACATTTGTTCTAATTGTGTGCTCCGTTCTTTTTCCGATACTTGCAGCTCTCCTTTAGCTAAAATCTGAAAAAATAACCATGCATGCTGAAATTATTTTTATGTTAGTGCAACTGGAAACATTAGGGTTTAAAAATGTACATTCTAAAAATGTGTGGTTATACTGTAGACTATTTTATTGTCAAATTATAATTTCTTTGTAAGTTTGAATAATATTGTAATTACCACACACAAAACAACCAAATGAGGACGTGTATATGAAAGAAACACTAAATACTAGGTTTCCCAATAGTCGAACTATACATAACCTTAAATGTTAATATCCTTAACATTTACAGTTGGGGGTGCATTATCCACTATATAAAAACCTCTCAGCTATGTAGCTAAGATGTTTATATAAGAATATATCCCACTGCACCTCCCCATTCAATTTAAACACCCCCTGTTTGCTTACAGAAATGTAAGATTACTTGAGTTTTTACAGAAAGGAAGAAACCAAAGCAAACCTGTCTCTCCTGTACTAAAACAGTGTTTAAAAGCCAGTATAAATCCTCCTCCGCACAAAACACTGTCACTTCAGGTGGCTGCTTTACTATGCAGATAGAGTCACAGGAAAGACCTGCCCTCTCTTCTTCATGCAGAACCCGTCTGTGACAGTGAATGTGTTTCATGTGATGGTGGAATTTTACCGGCTTTTAAACACTGTTTGAGTAAGGTAAAGTGACAGGTTTTCTTTGATTTCTTCCTTTATGTAAAAACTCAAGTAATAAGATCTAAGGTAGGCAGGGGTGTATACCAGAGTAGCAGGTTAAATGTCAGTGTTGAGTGGGTTGAGACACTGGCAAAGGAGGTTAACCATTTAGTTTATTTTATAGTTTTTCAGTAAAAATACAAAAAAAATAAATATAAAAATTTATCCTAAATTGAAGAAAACTGAAAAAACAACAAATCACACTTCTGTATTATAAATAATACTGTGACCCTTAACATTATAAAAGAACTCTTCCTGCAGCCTTGTGCTTTTATATGGTCAGGTATTTACCCTGTGACTTTATATTACACTGTAAAGGGTGCCTTATCCATATATATATATATATATATTATAAAGGGGACACTACGGCTCTCTTTTCCTCTTTATGTTATATACCTAAGTTTTTACCAACCTGCTTGCAGATTTCAGTCTGGTCTTCAGTTCCAAATGCCTTGAGAAGATCTTCTTTCTTAGCTACTTGACCTTTGGATACATTCATGAATACAGAGTGGGTTTGCATAACTTCATCTAGATCCTTCTCACTAAAAACAAATGGAGATACATTTGAATGATATATTGTATCATTCATTGCTAGTCATTATTTTGGTCTATATTAGATGAAACAGCATAAAATTACCCTCAATCAAACGAATACAAAACAACACTTCCACAGGTGAAACTGAATTTGTTTGAATAGAAAAGGGAACAATATGATTTGTGAATGTGAGTTATACAGCTGTAAGAAACTGATTTCTCTTATCTGGGATTTGAGATTAAAGGGCATCTATACCAAAAAAATTGGTTATTTTAAATTGACCATAACTGGAAACTTTAATTCTTCCAAACCACCACTGTATAATTTTTTGTTGATCTGCCCCCTATTTCTTTAGATATCCAATCTAAAACTTCTTATATTTCAGCTGTCAATCAAGTTCCTTGCTCTCAAAACTATTTTTCTGTGAGTAGCTGGAATGGTGACAGAGTTTTGACAGTTGGAATGCTGTATGGAGGCTGGAAAGTTGGTTTGTGAGAAAAAAGTCAGGTTGGATGGAAGTGGGAGTAGTTAAAAGAGAAAATGGAAATACTGCTCCTAAAAAAAATATGTGCTGGATTTAAGGCATGCAGCAACACATGCAAATCAGAGTAAGTGCTACTTACATGTATTCAATTATAGATTAATAGATGAGGCAAAGTAATTTTTTCAGTATAGTGTGCCTTTTAAATGGAAGGGTAGACAGAGCAGCAGATAGGACCTTTATATACTACCCAGTTCACATATATGCCAGAGAATGTCACTAGGGGTTGTGCTTTAATCCACCTATTGCAATCCCATGAAAGTTGCTTGAACAAAGTTCAGAGTAAATGTGCAAAGCTGCAAATACAATAGAAAATTTACTTCATACTCATCGTAATTTTCTTTTCCTGGTCCGGGCACGGCAGGTGAATACATAGGGTTAATTTCCCTATCTTGCTAGTGTGCAGGATCATGGAAAGCTTTAAAAGGCTCCTGCCTCCCCCCTCCTCCTTACGTAAATTTTTACTGCTTACACAGTTAGAGGGGAGGGTGTATTCCCCTGCCGTGCCCGGACCAGGAAAAGAAAATTACTGTGAGTATGAAGTAAATTTTCTATTTTCCCTGGTCCTGCACGGCAGGTAAATACATAGGGATTTAACAAGCCAGAAAATAATCAGAAGAGGGGTGGGATTCAAATTAAACAATATATTAAGTTTTATTTATTTATTGCCGCTTCGATAATTTTACTACCGAATTGCGACTGACTTTGAGAAAAAACATCTAGTCTATAGTGTCTCAGGAAAGTGTCTGAGGATGACCAGGTGGCCGCTTTACATATGTCTGGAACCCTTGCTGAGAAGGCCCATGAGGTGGAAACTGCCCTGGTGGACTGTGCAGTTATTCTTTCTGGACATTGTACTGCCATATTGTCAAGATATGCTTGCCTTATAATTGCTTTGAGCCATGAGGCTATCGTAGCTCTAGAAGGCTGTTCTCCTTTATTCTTCCCTTCAAAGAAGATAAACAGGGCATCTGTCTTACGAAACGGCTGCGTTTGTTCTTTGTATGTTTGCAGTGCTCTGCCCACGTCTAGAGGGTTTACCCCCTCATTACCATCTTCCTTAGCTTCTAGCATCTAGCTTATAGCATCATTGAGATATCTCTCATCTATGACTGGCTGAAAACGCTGGATCTGGTCTGAGTATGACTATCGCTCAGAAAAGTGAGAAAGGGGGGAAGACACTCTAAGTTCTTGAATTTCCCCTACTCTTTTGGCAGAGATTATGGCCACCAGAAACAAAGTCTTAAGAGTAAGATTTTTCAGACTTGACTCACTTAAAGGTTCGAAAGGACACTTTCCCAGATGTTTTAGTACTAACGGAAAGTCCCAGGGAGGAATTTTGGATTTTCTCCTGGGAAAAAGATGTTGTACTCCTTTGAAGAACCTTATCACCAGAGGGTCAAATGCATATTTGATTGTCTAATAGCTGAAATTGCTATTAACATGTAAAGACTCAGCTTTTTGTCTAACCCATCTTGAAGAAAATCTAGTAGATTTTCCGTGGAAGCCTCTAAAGGTGTTAGTCCTTTTGCCAGACACCAGGTAGAAAAAACATCCCATATTTTGTAATATCTTTTTGATGTAACAGGTTTCCTTGAGGCTAGATGAGTATCTACGGTTTTACTGGCCATGCCCTTTTTTTATCATGGCTTCCCTCTCAGCAACCAAGCCCTGAAGTTCAACTTCTGAAGGTTTTGATGTTTGAACGGGCCTTGAGACAGAAGGTTCTGGGTTTGATGTAGATGGAGCGGAGGTTGAATGGCTAGAGTTTGCGCCCATGGAAACCAGGGTCTCCTTGGCAACCAGGGAAGAATAACTATAGCCAATACTTTTTCTTCCTGGATTTTCTTCAGCGTTTTCATAATTATTGGAAATGGTGGAAAAACATAGCCCAGGGGGAACTTCCAGGAAATGGAGAAAGCATTCACTGCCCAAGCCTGACTGTCCTGGGTCCAGGAACAATATTTCGGTAGCTTGTGGTTCTTCCTCGACACCATCAAGTCTATGGACGGGGTACCCCAGTACTGGCATATCCTGTTGGACACTTCCATATCCAGACTCCACTCGTTTGGATGGAATAAGTTCCTGCTGAGATAGTCCGCTAATTTGTTTGTTGTCCCTGGAATATGAACTGCTTGGATGCTCAGCAAGTTGTGTTCTGCCCAAGTCAGAATTTTTTTGGTTTTCGTCATATCCCACAAACTCTTGCTGCGTGTTCCTCCACTCTTGTTTATGTATGATACTACTGACGAATTGTCCGACAGTATCACCACTGATTTCTTTAGTATTCGAACACTGAAAGCATTCATTGCTAGCCACAATGCTAGCAGTTCCCTCATGTTCTGAGACCTCTCTCTCTGAATCAAGCTCCATGTATTTTGAACTTTTTTCCTCTGACAAATTGCTCCCCAGCCCACTGGGCTCGCGTCTGTGGTAATTATGATCTTGCTGGAAGGAGCTATAGACATTGGCTTGAAATTTGCTGGATTTAGCCACCACTTCAGTTCTTCCCTCAGGACTGTAGGTCGAAAAATTAGTTGGTGAAGATTCTCTAAGATTTTCCATTGTTGTAACAGATTTATCTGTAGACTTCTGAAGTGTAGCATGGCCCACTTCACAGACTCCGTTGAAGAGACCTGTTTCCCTATGACTTGTTGACAGTTCAGGGCTGTTGAGAATGGAAACGTCACCATGCTTTTTATTCGGCTGATAATGTTGAGTTTCCTCTCTTCTGTGATTGCAATATGCTGTTCTAGAGAATCTAGAATAACACCCAGGTATACTATTTTTTGAGATGGTTGTAGACACGACTTCTCTGAGTTGACGATCCAGCCATGCTCTTCTAAACATTTCACCGTAATCTGTAGATGTTCTTTTTAGCAGCTCCTTGCTTTTATCAGAATGTCGTCCAAGTAGGCGAACACCTGAATCCCCTTGACTCTTAGTTTTGCTATTAATGGAACAAGTACTTTCGTGAATACTCGAGGGGCTGAAGTCAGCCCGAACGGGAGCGCTGTATATTGCCAGTGTTGACCCAGTATGCAGAAACTTAGGTATTTTCTGGGGGGCTTGTAAATTGCACTGTGTAGCGCCTTCCAATCTAGGTGGTTTATCTGCTGAGATATAGATTTCAGTGTCTCCATTTTGAACCTTTCTTGCTGCAGAAAAAAAGTGTTCAAATAACGTAGATCCAGAATAAGTCTGGCTTCCCCTTACTTCTTCCTTTTAGGAAAATCCAAATGTAAATTCCTTTCATTTGACTTTTTGAATTCACAGGCTCTATTATCTTCTCCCTTTTAAGCCTTTGCAGCTCTTGTAGCATCAGAGCTTTGGCTTCCGATAAAAGAGGAACTCTGGACTTCAGAAACCTGTTTGAGTTCGGAATGACTGAGAATTCTAACTGAAGACCTAGTTTGAGGGTTTTTAGCACCCACTTGTCTGAAATACTGTCTTCCCATATGTGGCTGAAGTGACTCAGACGACCTCCTACACCAGTCTTCTGAGCATAGTCATAAGGGTCTACCTCTTGACTTGGCTCCTCTTGACCCTCGAAAGGAGTGTTGAGTATTTTGGATGGAGCTGGACCAGAAAGGCCTCTGCGAAGATGATCTGCCAGGTCTATATTGCCTTGCGTCACGAAACCCCATATTCCTTTGAGACAAAGGCCCTGGTCTTTGATTCTTAAAGGATTGGGGGGAGACTCTTTTTAGCGGAGTTCTTCTCTATTAAATCTTCTAGCTTAGAGCCAAACAGGAGTTCACCCTCAAAAGGAATAGCCGCCAGCCCTTGTTTGGACTGTGTATCTGCACGCCACTGCTTCATTCACAGCGTGCGTCTGGCTATTATCAAATGGCCCACAGAGTTAGCGACAAGTTTGACCCAATCCATAGAGGCTTCTGCCAAGTAATCATTTGCGAGCTGGATATCCTGTAGAGAAGGATATCTTCCGTCTTTGCACCAGTTTTAATGGCTTGCTCCAGCTCCTGTAGCCATATACGATTAGCTCTTGCTAGATTAGTATTGGCTATGGAAGGTCTCATGGCAATACCAGCTGTAGAGAAAACCCTTTTAAGCGCTGTCTCTAACTTTCTGTCTATAGGGTCACAGAGAGAAGTAGAGTCTTTTGTAGCCAGTGCAACCTTTTTGGCCATCTTGGCTATTGCTGTATCCACTTTAGGTGGATCTTCCAGAATTTTGACCTCTTCTGGACAAAAAGGATAGAGGCTCAGGAAATTCTGTGAGAGCCCATATTTCTTGTCTGGGGATTCCCATTCCTTGCGGATGATGCTTTGAATCTGCGGATGGAAATGAAAGTTAAGGTTAGATGATGCTCCACCCCCAAACATAAGGTCCTCTGCCTCTTCGTGAGGAACAATTGATGGAATTTTTAGAGATGTTCTCATCTTAGCAATAAGGTGAGCCATGGTGTCTTGATTAAAGATGGGAGGTAGAGCAGAGTCATCGCCCACTATATTGCTGTCTGAATTTTCATCATTAATATTCTTGAGATGCTGGTAGGCTGGAATTCCTGATGTTCGCCACTTGTTTCGGCTAACACATTCTCTGCTGCTGGGTCCACAGTTTTGTGATACATTACCTCTGTATTGGACTGCATAATACTTTTAACAACATCAGCTATTTGTTCCAAAGTAGGTGGAGGCCGTTTATCAGCCAGACAGTCTTCACATAGTTTTTACCCTTGAACGGCGAAATTGTAGCACAATGCACATTCGTTTTTCTTAGACTTCCTAGAATAAGACGAGCGGTCCCTTGAATCCGGGGAGGAGCTGAAAGACACATGAACAGTACATCAGAATATTCTAAGTACAGCTTTGGTGAAGTACCACTCTGAGTCCAGGGGGTGAGTCTTTACAAAACAGACCTGTAGCATTTGGAGGAGCTCATGGCAGTACTGCCATAGAAAAAATAATCCAATTAAATGAGCAGACAATTTTTGAAACAGAGGGCACAAGAGTGAACTCTGTGAACCTCTGAGGTCTAGAGCCCCACTCTACTTACTGCAATATAGGCAAGCTTGAGCAGAAGACAGGCAGAATAACAAAGTTAGCTTTGGCAGTAGAGTCTAAGCGTGTTTTGTAGCTTCCCAAACTCAGCACACTGAAGGGAGGAAAAACCGTGCGCTCTACAGGTACAGGACTTGCCGGGAGGAAGAGAGGAGAGACCTCCAGCGTATGGAGCAGGGGGAAGCCAAGATCCTCTTATTTTTACACACCAGCAGGAAAATTTGGCGTAAGGAGGAGGGGGGAGCCTTTTAAAGCTTTCCATGATCCTGCACACTAGCGAGATAGGGAAATTAACCCTATGTATTCAACTGCCGTGCAGGACCAGGAAAAAATGTATCCACACATTTTCTCACAGAAGCAGGAGCACAGGTTATGAAAAAAGTAGCTTTTATTGTATAAACTTACACCATGTTCATAAAACAGCGACGTTTCAGGTAAAGACCCTTTTTCAAGCTCTCAGAACAATGGTAACAAACAATTACCTTAATTGTATCCATATATATCGGTGTTCACAGGAAATTGTTACAAACAATATACAGGAGTGGTAACAAGGATTTAGATACAACCTATGATGTAGTGACACCCTGTTGCCCACTGAGTAAGTACATTCAACACCACAATACATCTGAACCTGCGTGACTTATAAAAGACATAAAGATCGTAATCACAATTTAACATTTTGGGGCATAGGGAGTCCAGGTGGTTAATCCACCAAACCTTGCGTTGTTTTAGGACCCTCTGTCTATTTCCTTCCCTTTTTTTGGTTCAGTTTTACCTGTTCCAGAACCATATATTTAAACTGGTCGGCTTTATGGCCCATTTCAATGAAATGCTGGGCACAGGGAGTGTGGTATGCTTCAATTGAATAGAAGATTTGTGTTGTGTCATACGCTGTTTGACCTTCTGGGTAGTTTCACCCACGTAAATCAACCCACAGGGGCAAACCAGCGCATACACAACAAATTTAGAAAAACGTCGCTGTTTCATGAACATGATTTAAGTTTATACAATAAAAGCTACTTTTTTTATAACCTGTGCTGCTGCTTCTGTGGGAAAAAAATTATATATATATATATATATATATTCTAACCTGAAATCCTGCACAATGTCCTGTTGCCCCTGTTTCTGCTTCCTGGTTCTTCCAGGTAACAACTGTCAGTTATGTTGACATCACAGCCAATGACTGAATGTTAATTCCCTAGCTGCCTCCTCTGAGCATGCTCAGGCTCAGTACAGGTCACTAAAGCGCTCAGTTTCCATAAGGCATCCAGAAGCATAGCAGGCATACAGTAATGAATTCATAGGACAAACTATGATATATCAACATATCTTAAAGAGGCCATTCTTTATAAAAGATCTTCTTATGAGGGTGGAGTTGTCCTTTAATCCAATGAATAAAACCAAGTGGGTGCCCAGTTATGTATAGCACTGAGCACTAACAGGGCGATGCACTAACGGGCGCACCGCTCCTGTTTTGGAGTCATGCTAACGAATGTTATATCACTTAAACTCCTTCATTGCGGCGGCTGTTTGGTTAACATGAAAAATAACTGTGCAGCCGCCTCAAACGATGTTTCATGCAGCACTTTAAATGGCAGCTAACAGCTGTCATTAAAAGTGCCGGAATAGAAAAGCGTGAGATAGCGATGCTCCGAGAGCCGATATCGGCTTTGTCAGTATTAAGCTGGGTACACACGATGAGATATTTCGGTCCGATCGACCGATAGTTCAGTGTATCGGTCGAACGGACCGAAATTATCGCATCCGAATGTGCCCATGTCCGATCGACCGTTCGTCCAAATCGGACGAAAGGACGATCAGACAGGGTGGAAAACCTCGTCCGATCCTCTATGGACCGCACGATCGGTCGCGGTGACTATCGGACGCGGCTGCTTTTGCCGCGACCAACAGTCCTTCCTCCTGGACGACCGGTCGAAAGTATCGAACGGTCGGTCAGGAGGAAAAATCGCTAGGTGTGTACCTAGCTTTAGATACTGATACTGTAAGTACTGTTAATAACTACTGGTGCGGACATTAAACCCATTCATACATACTCACGCTCCACTTCGCCAGCTCATGACCTTATTCTTGTAACAAGCTATCTCAAAGCGCTTTCCTCCTTTCTTCATTCTCACTACAGCCACATTAGTAAGGCGAATCTGGTTAGTCGGGGTGAAGATCGACATTTTGCCTGTTCCCTCTTCACCCCTCTTGCCAATAGACAAATGAAGCAGAACACTACTAGAGACAAGAAAGGCTGTCAAATCTCGAAAACTTCAGGCGGCTCTGTGGCGCAGTGAAACGATTCACGCGTGCGCAAAGCGTCTTCTAAGGGCGGAAGCACTCATACATATTTGTGGCAGCACCGCGATACAACGTGAAATCACTTCCGTGTTATTTTTCAATAAAGTTTATTTGATACGGAGTTCCGGGACAAAAAGTGTAAGAAGCATGAGTTTTTAAAGAAACGAACATGGCTGCCTCCAGTAAGGCGTGAATGTGTAGTGTGACAGCGATAAAAACTGGAATCTGCTGTTTTGTCCCACTTCTTGCTTTGCTATACAACGATGAGCAGGCTACTCTGGGTGATGCTGCCTCAAGCAGCTTTTGGTGCTGTCAAACATGCAGAGCAGGGTGAGTGAAATCTAGTCCAACTCGCCATGTGGATAATATAACGCTGTGTAATGGTTAAGACGGTTTCCTCTCAGCCTGTGGAGAACACATTCTGGGCAATGCACCGAATGCCACTATCGGCAACCTGGTGCAAACAGCCCAGCCATGTTATATGCCAATGGCGGCACTCAGAACATCGCTACCTGTCGCTTTTTCATTTCCGCACTTTTAACGGCAGCTATTAGCTGGCATTTAAAGTGCAGCAATAAAATGCAGATTTTGGTATATAACTTGCATCGGTTAACTTTTGCGTTAGCCACGCAGCCGCCACAAGGAAGGAGTTTAAGTCATGCTAACCGATCTAACATCGGTTAGCGTGACTTAAACTCCTAAACAGGAGAGGTGCGCCCGTTGGTGCATCACCCTGATTGGGTGGTTACAGTAAAGACATATAATAGGTGCAAAACTTTGCCTGCGCTGTTGAACTGCGCAAACCCAAATCAATGTTCTCCAACTGCAGTCATCTCTTTTACATTAGATTGGTTGTCACAGATTAATAGCTGGGGTGATGTATGGAGAGCAGCATCTGCTCAATGTCATCTTAAAGATCTACTCACCTGTTTGCAGTGATGTACTAAAGGTGCTTATACACTGCTTAGACATTAGACCGATTAAAAGTTTGTTTACAGACAAATGTCCAATCTAAGAACTGCCTAGCCTGCTCTTTTATGCAATCAATTTGTGATCACAAAATAAATGGCCCAGATGCTTGTAAAATGCAGTCTATAGACAGATCTATAATCTAATGTTTTCCTAGTGTATGGCCAGTTTAAGTGTTGGGATGGTCGTGAACTTTACTGATAATTTCGTAGAATTTTCCTTATATTGGGAAGGTGTATTGAACCTAAAAGTCAGAACCACAATGCAGATGAACTTCTGCTGTTGGTATTGGGGTCGGTAGAGACAGAAAATGTCTGGTGGTTAGTATCGGCTCCTTTTTACTTTCTTGTTCTATGTATGGACGCCCAATGATTTCCATGTTGGCTATAGGAGGTTGGATTTGTGTATGCACTTGTCATGGTGAATTTCCGACACATAACAGCAGATGCATGTGTATGGTTGCTTTAATATAGGAGCTGTCTTTTTTTTTTTTTTTTTTTTTGTTTCTGGTCATGCTGATGTGTGATCTTAGGAAAAGGAATATTTCATTTCAAATGTTATTAAACACTTCCATACATATTTGCCTCTATTTTGCATTTGTGTGCAACTTAAAATGCCTGGATCTGCACTGTTAAAGTGAAATTAATGTGAATCCTGTTATGCTGTAGATTTGGGCCATATATAATATGGATTGGAAAGCTTTCTTTCCATTTCTTTACTCCAAATATTGCCAGGACTGTACTGCCTTTGTTGAAGAATTGTTGGCATATTTATAAAGTTGAAATTCGTCTTTCTGGCAAATTGTAGTGTAAATTTTAGCCTTTGATTAAAAAAACAGGGTACATTTTGATGTAGGAGCAAAATAGCTGTGTAACTGTAAATTTATTTTTTTTATGGAACTTTTTTACTTTATAAGGTAGTAACCTTGGATAGAAGACCCCCCCCCTTTTTTTTTGCCACTGGTGACAATTCCTCAATGGTGGGTGCAAAGAAAAAGGAATCCTATGATACATAATTGGTAAAAAATATTTAAGCTTTTGAAAAGTTCTGAAAGTCCTGCTGAACTTTGAAACTGGCAGGTTCGAATCTATATCGAATCTATATCGGGCCAAAACAAAATATAAATGAGTTAGTAAACTGAATCTATAATGGGAAAACACCCTAATTTTATCTAAGTATAGACTATTTTGACTGCTAATATACTATAGCATATAATAGTGATATCACTCACTTATATGTACAAGGCGATCTGGGTGTTTATACCCCAGCTCCTTCTCTTAGGGCACTGTTGATTCCTGATTCTGGTCGTTCAGTTTTTCTTTTCCCAGAAAGAAACAGTAGTTCGATAGTACTACTAATAATAGCATAAGACTCACCCCTCCATGTGAGTGGTCTGCTGGAGAGCCCCGGACCCTTCGCTATGGTCTGACCTCATCACACACTTAAACTTCAAAGGCTCACCGCACTCCCGCTTGTAATAGATCACCCTGGACTCGCGTAGTTTGGTTAAAATGTATGCTCTATTTTAAACATCTTAAAAGAACAGATGCCAGAACACCTAATGTGTTTTGAGTGATATCCTTGCTCTTAATCATAGGCAAACCATCTGTACAAACAGTTGGTTAAAGTAACGGTCCAAACTGCCGGTGTTCAAATCCCATTGATCAAACAAAAACCACACGTCATGGTGTAGAGCGTGCGTGGTGTGCTGCAGTGCACCCGATCACTTGGCTAGTTGGATACTTAATAACAAGTGCTAGTTTCACTAGAACGTAAAAACCGGATACATTTCCTCATTTCATATACAAAAGAATAAACTGTTACATCCTAATGATGTTTCATAAAGCATGATCACTATCCTATGTGTTTAACCCTTTGTAGTTTTCTACCTCTTTAAGTTAACCTATTCCAAACGCTCCAATATATTAAAATATTCTCGAAAAACATTGACTCTCCATAGTTAAAGGTCAAATAGACCAAACACTCTAAAAATATCGAGCTGATAAATAAACCTCCTAGAACGACTCCTATGGACTTTCCTGATGCCAAGAGTTGAACTATAAACTTGATAGATAAATAGATTATTTATTTACTTATTTATATTTTTATTAAATAGACAGATAAAGGCAGGAAAGTGATATTCAGGAATGGAATATCGCAAACCTGAAACCCATCCCTACTCCTCTGCTTTATATATTGAAGGAGTCCTGAATTACATGCATATAAAATGGTTTTATATGTATGACCCTCAGAAGTTTGTGCTGTATTTAATAGGAATTAATAAACAAGAACCATAATTAGATTGTTTTTGGGCATCACGGTGGCTAAATGGGTACCACCAATGCCTTGCAGTGCTGAAGTCCTGAGTTCGAATCCACCCTTGGACACATCTTCAAGAAGTTTTGTATGTTCTCCCCGTGCTTGCATGGGTTTCCTCTGGGCACTCCAGTTCCCCCCACAGTCATAAAGACATTCTGATAGGTTGTACGTGTCAATTAAATGTGCTTGGATTGTAAGGTCTTCGGGTCAGGACCTGATGTGAATGTATACAACAGAAAATGTTGGTGCTATATAAATCCACAATAATAATCAACATTTTTCTCTCTTTTTAGATGCATCTTCAAATATACTGGATTTTGTTTACGCACATTTAATGATTTTGTGGATGAATAGGTTATACCTCTACTTTTTCGGTGCTTGCATTACTACCATTTGGATCTGCAGTCATTTTATTACAGCTAGAAAAAAAGAACTGGTAAATGGTGTTCTGTATTTAAATATATATTAATATTTTGCTGTAACACAATAAAACTACATTTAGCTGTAAAGTTGTTTCTGCGACTATTTCCCAGAAAATTGAAAAAGCATTTACATTTTTAATAGCTAGTTCCAAAAAAGTTACACATTTTCCAATTTTCCACCCTAACTCACTAATTCCCATCCTCTCCACCTAAGCCCTGTCAATTACACATACATACATAAATACATACATAAAAATAGCATATACCCGTTTATACTATAGTATAAGTCGATTCGAGTATAAGTCGATGTACCTATTTTTATCTGAAATTTGTGAAAACTGATTGACTCGAGTATAAGCCGAGGGTAGAAATTAATTGCCTTTTAAATGGACAGCAGAATTCCCATACAGTAATAGTCAAATCCAGTACCAGTAACCCCTAATTCCTTGGCACTCCAGATGTTTGGAAACTACAACTCCCAGCATGCTTTGTTGCTGGGAGTTTCAGTTTCTAAACATGTGGAGTGGCAAGGTTCAGTAAACTTTTAAGTAAGATTACCATCATTTACAATTCTCCTGAACCCCATATTGTAAAGGGCCCTCTGACCCCATATAGTAAAGGACTCTCTGATCCCAATAGTTAAAAATGTCACCTGGGAGTTGTAGTTTCAAGCTGTCATTTGCACTGTACTAGCAGCTGTTTTTTGCCCCAAACTGAGGAGACCCATCAGATTTACAGCATCCAGATGAACAGTGACAGTGCTGAGTGAGTCCAGCAGCCAGACTACAGGAAGCAGGAACGATCGTAAAGGCAAGAACAGCTCCTGTAACTTTCTATGCAGGTTAACACAGCGTCACCTACTGGTTACTATCCTCAATAGCAGAATGTGGATCTAAGTTAGGACTTTGACTCGAGTATAAGTCGATGTTAGGTTTTCAGGCTAACTTTAAAGCCTGAAAAGTTTGACTTATACTCGAGGATATACGGTACTCTCTATCATTAATTGAATTAGTTGGAAAAAGTCTCTTCATCCAACACTTTTTCTCAACCCCTGGTCTGAACGCTTCCCTGTTAAAGGGAATGTACCAGCTGTACCTTTAAATCACACACTATGTTACTCTTTTTTTTTTCCCCAGGTCACCATGGCAGCATCTCTCCAAAATTGGTTAATCCCCTGCAGGTACCTGGACAGGAAGTTAAAAAGAATGAAGGTATAAAGGTACCCTCCCCCAAACATACCTTGTTTTTTTTCCTTGTCCATGGACGCTACAGGAGATTTCCATTGCAGCTTACCGGCCATTGCGGCTTTTTTCCCAAGCCCACATTCTCCTATGTCTGATGCTCCCCCGTGTCGCTTCCTTCTTAGGAGTGCCTTTGGGGAAAGTAGGCCCATGGTGACCGGGCGTTTGGGGCTGTCCGTGCTGTATCTGCACGCCGTTCCCCTTCCAAGATGGCAGATTTGGCTGACGTCGGAGATGTGCGCCGGCACCCAATTGGCTCCCGTGTTCACCTCCCTATTGGATGCCGCATATGGACTTCTCTATTGATCCACGCTGTTGCGGGAGGAGGGATCTCATTGGCTAGGAAACTGCCAAGTTTTACTGGGAAGCCTCATTTTGGGGCGGAGCTTAATGCACTTTTAAACCCTCTGGGTTTTGACGCGTTTTTCTCTGATACTATGTCAGTGTGTTTGCTGGTGTCTGGTCTGTCTCTCATCCACATTGCCTGGGACTGTACTTTTCTTCTGGAAGGCAAGTTTTTCTCTTTGGTTTACTGTACAGCCTGTTTAGACCTAAATGGTGCTAAGTATTCCATTTTTTATTCCAGCTTCTGGTGGGTATCCTCCGGCATGGAATCTGGTAGTTCTGCCAAAAGTCACCCCAAGGGATCTAGGTAAGCTGGGGTAAGTATGTCTTGGGTGTAAGCTCTCAAGAGCCTTCACCCAAGACTCAATCGGACAGCGCTAAAGCTATAGAAGGGGAAGAAGTCTCTTCAAGGCCCTCTATATCGGAAAAATCTTTTGATGTACTAATGAAATGCATTCAACAGGCTGTGGCTAAAGGCATGGAGTCTTATGAGTCTAAAAAGAGGGCAAGATACCAAGATAATAGGTCTGTAGAGTCAGTCTGGGATTATTCTGAAGATGAAAGGTCAGAGAAACGGTCACTCTTATCTGCGGATGAGGTAGACATTGAAATAAATTTTGATTTATCAGTTATTGAACCATTCATCAAGGCGGTTAGAAATTCAATTTCATTGACTGTAGAGACCCCAAAGTCTTCCAACAGCTGATAAGTTGTTCACATCTAAAAGTCGGCGACTTTTCCATTACACTTTTCTATGAAAGAAATTATGGATTTAGAATGGAAAAAGACTGATAAAAAATTTTCAATTACAGGAAAAATATAGTTTCTAGAAGAAGAAGCGAGAAACTGGGATCTTCCTCCTAAGGTGGATACAGCAGTTTCGAGACTGGCTCATAAAACCAGTAGAGGATGCAGCTATTCTTAAAGATCCTATGGATAAATGGATTGAATTTTCCTTAAGATAATCCTATGTAGCAGCCGGAGCTTCTTGTAGATGACATCAGTATTCAGGGCCATGAAGCTCTGGATTCAGAAAATGGAGCAAGAAATAGGAGCGAATGTCAAACGCCCTAAGTTCATAGAAATGCTCTGACATGAAACCTGTGCCAAAAACAGAACTTCGAAGAGGCTTCTATTAGAGACTTATTCTGGTATAGAAAGCCACAGGGTCTATGAGACCAATACTAGATCTAAGAAACTTAAACAAATGTTGAGTCAGAAATTCAAGATGGAGTCTCTGGCATCAATCATGCAGACAGTATACAAGGATGCATGGCAAGTCAGCATCGACTTGAAAGACGCACACCTGCATGTGCCAATCCACCCAAGTTACAGAAAATATCTACGCTTTGCGGTCAAGGAGAAGCGTTTCCAATTTGCAAGTTTGCCGTTCGGTCTGTCCCAGTCACCAAGAATTTTCACGAAAATCCTGATATCTTTGGTGGCAGAAATCAGAAAAAGAGGGATAGAGATTTACCATTATCTGGACGATATCCTGATCGTGGCCAGATCAAAAGAAATAGTGGCAGAACATACCAAGATAGTCCTTCAGATCCTTGAGGAACATGGGTGAATTATCAGTGTGGAAGAGAGCAACATCGTTCCCAGTCAGGAGTTGATATATATGGGAGCTTTGCACCGAACCAGTCAGAACGAAGTGAAGTTGCCACTTGTAAGGCAACAGAAAATAATAGAGGCTGTTCAACACTTTTATTAATTCCAGTAGTTTGGAATGGTGTTGCAAACAAGAAAATCTAGGCAGAGGTTTTCCACTAAAGCAACCGTAATTTCTATCCATAATGACAGATGCTTCAGCAACTGGTTGGGGAGTTCTTCTTCTGGACACCTTTGCTCAAGGTCAGTGGCACAGAGAGGGGGAGTCATTAAATCTTTTGTGTTGAGAGCAGTTGGAATGGCCCTGCGGGAATTTCAGGATGTTGTCAGAGGGTGTCATGTTCTCGTAAGGAGCGACACAGTAACATACATTTGAAAGCAAGGTGGGACGAGAAGCAAAATTCTTCTTGGAGAGGTGAAGAAAATATTCGATTGGACAGAGAATCTCCAACACATAACCGCTCTTCACTTAGCAGGAAAAGACAATCTCAGCCGACAGGAAATCCAGCCAGGGGAGTGGAGTCTACATCCTCAAATATTCAAAAGGCTAGTAGACAGATGGGGTCAGCCAGTTATAGACCTCATGGCAACTCACAAGAACAAGAAGTGTCAGCTTTTCTACAGCCACTTCCCTTGTCCTAGTGCCTTGGCTGTGGATGCTCTTCAACAGGAGTGGGGCTCGGGGCTTCTATATATTTTTCTCCGATACCTCTGATATGGAGGTTACTTCAGAAGATCCAGGCTCAAGGAGCAATACTACCGAATTGTCAGAGAAGACCTTGGTACACTCTTTTTCTGGCTTTGACAACCGAACCTCTGATGGAGTTGGACGGCATTCCCCATCTCTTAGCACAGGGTCCTATATTGTACCAGTGTTACAACAATTTGAAGTTGGCGGCCTGGAGGTTGAGAGGGAGAAATTAAGTGATTTGGGCTTCCAAGGTGAAATAATAGAGTTCTTGCTTAAGTCTAGGAAATCTTCAACCTCAGAGAAGTATTACAAAGTGTGGAGTCTTTTCTCAAAATTTGCCATAAAGTAAAATTTCTTACCACTGCAGTCCTCGCCAGCCAATGTAGTAAAGTTTCTATTCTCAGGCTTTAAAAAAAAAAAAACTTAAGTATCCACACTCTTAGGGGCCATTACAGGGACAGATTGGTCTACAGAACCCTTGATACTAAGATTCTTTGCAGCCATGGTGAGAACAAAACCGAGATCTTTTCCTAAACCACCACCTTGGAACTTACCATTGGTGTTACAAGCTTTAGCGGAATCTCCTTTTGAACCGCTTGAGAAGACGTCTCTATGGTTGATGACACTTTATATGGTTTTCCTAACAGCAATAACTATAGCCTGTCGAGTAGGCGAAATTGGAGCACTTTCGTTTATAAAAACTCATATACAGTTTTACAAAGACAGTCAAATTGAGACCATCTTTTCAATTTCTGCCAAAAGTATTGTCAGAATTCCATCTTGACTAAGAGATTATTTACAATATACAATGAGTTTAGAAGGTAATGCCCCATCTAACATGCATACCGCATTAATCCAAACTTTTATATGATCTAAATCATGTTTATATATATATATAATATATATATATATATATATATATATATATATATATATATATCTCTTTATATGTGAAGATAGAGGCTTACTTAGTAACACTGGTGGTCCGGGTACACATGCCTCGTACCCTTCACCATTGCCAAATTCCTGGTGATTGTAAAAGTTGTTTTATTCATAACATAAATTAACTCCCCCGTCCATCTGGGTGGCCCAGGTGCAGCTCGCCCCTGACCGCTTCGTCAGTTTCTAAACTCCAGATTCACCATGTACACATATGCAGGCTACAGCGCACGTTGGAAACAAAAACTAGTGCAGTGGATAAAATAAGTCACTTTTATTGAGCCATGATACAGATAGAAGATACACACCTGTCTGTGCTGGGTGTGTATCCCATTCGGTCAGATATTCAGGACTGCCCTGCTTAGATGTATATTACATTTAAAGTAAAATGTGGACCGGAACAGGGACATCTGAAGAAGGGGACAAAGTGATCCCTGAAATGAGTATGTGATTCACAATAAATGATTAAATTAGGATAAGTAGTGTAATACATTTGTGCTTGTGCTATAGCTTTGAGTCCTGAGGTAGAGGACTGACGGATGCTGCACCTACAGCTACACTTGCAAATTGCCACAGGAGTGCCTAGGCCCAAACAAAATTGCATAAAGCTTTGCCAATGGCTTTGAAAAATAAGCGTAACATAGTGTGTGGTTTAAAGGTACAGCTTTGCAATGGACTGAACTTTTGATTTACAATGTACATTCCCGTCACCACTCTCCTGTTCAGTTCCCCACTGGAGTGATGCGTTTTTCACTTATTGAGTAACATCAGCTTCCTTGGGGTCTACTCTCGGGTAAATGCTCATTGATCCTGCAGTTATGCACACAAAAAGAAAAACAATTTAGCTCTGAGTTTTGAACCTCGCAGGGGCTATGATTAAAGGGACAGTTCAGTGGAAATTATCAATATTTGTCAAATTGTTAGTTTGCGTAATGCACACTTAGTTGTTCTACATATTCTCTTCCATTTTGGAAAATCAGTTGAATTTATACCCCTTGCTATTCCCTGCTGTTGACATTAGTGAGCTGACATTTCAGGTTCTGTAATGGTTCTTTTCTTCCCAGAATGCACTCTACCTTGGAATATTCGTAACAGTAATTTCTACTGATTGGCTGTTGGATGGGTCAAACATGCTCAGATCTCTACTGAGCAACTGAAATCAACCCAGGCGCTGGGTCAAGGGCAAAACCATAACGGTCTCTATTAGGGGTCCTGCAAACAGTCAGGATTTCGGAAGCATTTATTTATACACAGACAAAATGCTGAATTAGCAGAAAAAGGTCACTGGGATGAAAAAATACTGCTCTTTTTTTTTTTTCTAAAAAGAATATGTATTTGCACTGAACTTCCCCTTTAAGCTGCTTTAAAGGGGAAGTTCAGTGCAAATTCAGAAAAAAAGAGCAGTATTTTTTCATCCTAATCACCTTAATCTGCCAATTCATCATTTTGTCTGTGTATAAATAAATGCAACCGAAATACTCACTTCCTGTTTGCAGAACCCCTAGTAGAGACCGTTATGGTCTAGCCCTTGACCCATCCAACAGCAAATCCTTATAAATAACTGTTAGGAACATTCCAAGGATGTGGTGCATCCTGGGAAGAAGGACCATTAGAACCTGAAATGTCAGCTCACTAATGTCCACATCAGGGAATAGCAAAGGGTATGAAATCAAATAATTTTCTTAAAATGGAAGAGAAAATGTAGAATAACTAGGTATGCATTACACAAACTAACAAATATTGACAATTTCCACTGAACTGTCCCTTTTAATATGCTTCCCAATGCGAATTACTAGGGTAAAATTCATCTGTCGACCGAAAACATTTTCTAGTCGTCTTGACTGGGATTTGTCTAGCCCTGGTTTAAATGTTATGTATTCTTTAGAAATGGTGATACTGTACACTAATGCAGGCAAAACACTTTGCTTTGGGTCTTGGAAGATAACTGCACACTTGTGGGGGGTTTGTTGACAATGCCCTTTATAGCTTGCTTTGGGTTGTCAAAGTTTTAGTAGTTAATGTGATAGTTTAGAATCTCTTACTTGAAGAATATGTGCAGTAAAAATAAATATATCTCTTTACAGAATAAAGACATTCTCAATGGTTCTCAACCACAGCCAATGCAATCTGCTAAAAACACTGCATCAAAAGAGAAAGACGTGCATGTTGCTAGCATTAAGATATTCTATGGTTCTCAGACTGGGACTGCAAAGGTAAGCACTGAAAAGTTTCAGTATTAAACCTCTGTACAAGAGCTAATGCTTGAACGTCTATTATTTATAGAGAGGTAAGATGGATTATTCCCACATCTCTGGGAATAATAGAACGCATGGGTTCCAGAGTTTAACGTACCTGCCGGCGCTCCACTTGCAGATTCTTACAAGCAGAGATGGCACAATGTCCCTACCAGTTCCTGTTTTTAGCACATGCACGCCTTAAAAATAGCATTATCGGGATGGAGCGCTGATCAGCTGGTGAGAAGAGGAGTGGTGCACGGGCATGTTTTATTATTCACAGGGAGATGGGAATAAGCCATCTCACCTCCCTGTCAATAATAGATAAAGAAGCAAGCTACATGGATTTACCGGTAAAAAAAAAAAAAATTAAAAATCAATGTCCTGTCTGAACTACGCTAATTCTACTACTTCTAAGTTTCATAAAGACTTTATTGAGAGCCATAGAAATTAACTTTACATGATATTTTCAGATTATACCATAATATGAAATTATGAAAAGGGATATAACATGTATGTCTTATATACATACATACATACATACATACTCAAAGTGTGGGACAATGCACTACATAAGCTAAATGTTCCTCTAATACACAAACAATTCCCTCTGTGGGACAACAAACATTTTCCAGAATTCTCTACTATCCCAGAACCATCTGTGTGGTTCCGCTATGGGCTAATTCCAGGTTTCTCACCTACAACAAAACAACATATTTACATTTTTTGAACAACTTCAACGGGGTTACCATTTGCCAGGTAGGATGCTTTTCTGATAGGCATGGAGGCCGAAATGGGGGTATTTCAGTGGAGAAAGCGAGAGGTCCTTTTGGTTGCAGGAGTTTGGGATGGTCTTGCGGGAGTGCAGGAGACCACCCCAGAGTTGTGAGGTTTAAAACTTTATTTCTAGGGTGGACTTAACTTTTAATCTTCTCTCCCACCCCCTTCCTTTCTCTTCCCTGCTGCTTCCTGCTGATGCATGGCACACTTACAGATTTGTAAGAGGCAGCAGGTCACATGGCAAACAGCAACCAGGGGTTCTCCTATGGAAACCGGAAAACCACGCCAACACCATGCAAAAGTTGTGTTACCAAAACAGGACAACCATTGACACAGTGAGTTGTTATACAATATATTACACTATGTGTCTCCATGGCTTCCTTGTTTCAGTAACTCTTTACTGCATGGTGTTGGTATGGTTGTCCTGTTTCAGTGGAATCCCTGCTTTCTGTTCAGGATGTTACTGCCAGCATTTACAAAATGTATCCCAACATTGTTTCATGAGGTTACCTTTCACTCCGGGCCCCATAGTAAGTGCGATGGTGATCCTTACTCCACTGTGAACGACTACGTTTTTTCTGAATATTGGTATTATATATTTTCCAATCCAGAGGCACATCAGCAGATGAAAGGGAATATGAAAAGATAAACATTTGTCTAGATAAAACTGGATTAAGCTCTCAAGATCATAAGGATGTATTTCATATGGGCCTGGTGCTTTGTGTAATTGTATCTGTACCATACCCTCTGTGAATATTCTTCATTTATACCCTTCATATTATTACAGTTCCTGCTATAAAGACAAAAATTCTCTATAGTGTATACAGAGGGTAAATCATTAGCCTTTTTGGTATCTTCTATAATCCTCTTAAGCTGGGTACGCACAATACCAATGGGATCGGCCTATATTCTGCTGCTGACAAATGTTTCTGGCCTGAAATGATAGTTTCGGATGAAATACCTCCCTCGTTCATGGCCGGCTCCCTTTACTAAAGTATAAGGAGTCTGCCACGTTTGTAGGGAGTATGGCAGTCACAAATGTTCTCCCTATACTTTTATATCTTGCAGACTCTCTCTCATCTTTGACAGATTGGTACTGTGTGTGCCCACCTTTAGCCAGATTATTAATGGGCCCACATTTTCTGTCCTCATCCTTTTACTTTTTGGTGTTGTGCTTGCTTTGTTCAGCTATCCATAGTTCCTGAAGTAGTTGGGACAAAGCTTTCATTCAGCATATTTATGAACCTTTGTACTATTTTTGATTTTGTTTCCCTATTTCTACAGTCAATGTAGTTTCAATCCTCAGTGTCTTTCCTCTGTACTACTCCAACCTATATTGTTTTCAGGTCCCTCTAGGTGTTGTAGTTCCATCTTCAACAAAATCAATAATCCAGATAGAGAGAACCCGGGCACTTTTATTCAGTATTAATGTTGTAATTACATATTTTTTGCACTTTACAGTGTATAATGTATTCAAATCAATATAGTGTGAAGTTACTATATTCACTGTTGTAATTATATCATAATATATAGTGCAAAAAAACAAAAATGTAAGTTATACTGTTGTAAATATTTCCACTACCAATAATATAACTCCTCCCCACCCCATCCCTCCATTTCTCAAAAATTTAATTTTTCTTATTCTACTAGGTCTTATTGTATTTTAATCCTCTCTTCTTCTTTAGAAATGCTAAGGCTTTGTGTTAGCTTTAGTTTCAAGCACAGTAATTTTATTACTAATTGTTCCTATTGTGGTTGCAGGGTTTTGCACACGCTCTTGCAGAAGAAATCATGACCCTTGGATTGCATGTAGAGACTATTAATATGAAAGATTATGATCCAGATGACAACTTGGCTGAAGAGGTGAGTCATGTCCCCATTACTCAAGCTCCTTTTTTGTTAGTGAAACAAATAATGCTGCTTCTACGACCATCTCGGTTCTAGCTCATTATTTATTTAATTATACTCTTGTGTCTTGTGTGGTTTTCTGAGAACACACTGAGCATTCAGACTTACTGGAGTAATGAACAAAAACATTCTATGTGAATGTGCAACACTTGGTAATATTTCATTATCGATTTGTTACTGTGAATCAAGATTTTCACCTGCAATCCAAATTGTACAAATGTATATTATATAAGGGATAATACGCTACCTACAGTGTAATATAAGGATATTACGCCACCGAGGAGTTTCCTGACCATATAAAAACACGAGGCCGTTTGGCCGAGTGTTTTTATAGTGGTCAGGGAACTCCGAGGGGAAGTAATATCCATATATTATTCTGTAGGTAGCATATTATTCCATATAATACATAAGGTCAGAAAAAGAAAAATCCAGCACAGGCACTCTGTCTCCCCCTCCCTGTATTAGTAATGTAGATAACAAGACCGTATTTGTAAATACAAATAGTTAACTGCCTTTTCTATCTCAAACTAAAAGAAGACAATAGACATCGTCTCTCACCCGGTGCAGTTTCGGTTTGTTACACTGACTGACTGAATTACTGTGCTGATAAGGAGGAGTGAGCGTATTCCTGTGAGTCTGCCGCTCGCTCCTCCTTGTCAGTCAGGGTACAGAAAACGGGCTTGTTATCTACATTACTAATACAGACATGGGGAGGGGCAGTGGAATACAGGATGTCACTCAGTGATATCACTGAGTGACTGTAATATAGATTCTCGCCATGTATTATATTGATATTGCGTGGCAATTTACTGCAGAGAGACAGCAGGTGTAATTCCATGCGTAATTGAACTGTGGCATTAAAAATTTGTAGGAAACAGGATGTTAAATCCTTTGTGGTGGCTTACTTTTTCAAAACTGCTGTGAACCCATAAAATTGACACAAAGTTAGTGTCTTAAAGATGGGTTGCAGCTTTCCCCTTATAACACTAAAGTGTAAAAATATTTTTATCCTTTTCTGTATTTTTACAGACACCATAAACTTTCTGCTCTGTTCTTTCCCAATATGTCCTTAAAACCTGTTAACCTCACTACTAGTTAGTATGCATTTCCCCCTTTGTGCTCAGCCCCTCCCAGAGCCTGAGGCTCCGAGCAGTAAGTTACGGCCAATAATATTCCCCCTGTGATTTTATATTATAGTGAAAGGACACTGCCTTAGTAATGGGGAAGGGGGATTTCTTTAGATATATTGTTGGACCGAATACAGAAAGTATCTAACAGGGTGTCTGCTAAAGGCAGTGTGAGAGCACAGAACATCAGACAAAGATGGATCATAATGTTGAATCAGTTAGCCATGCTAATAAGCCTTTTTCATGGAAAGGATAGAGGTTTTTCATACTGTGGCCAGGGGGACGGACTGGGATATGCAAAGGTGAGTAATAATTCTTCACTAAAATAAGAGCTGATAAGAAGGGTAAGAGAAGAAAAAAAGCTGAATTAAGGCTGGTGGCAATTAATCCTTATTGTTGTCTGATTAGCTGGAAAAGGATTTAGCACAGTTGACATGCCCTTTGCCAGCCTTTCATTTACTATTTTCAGAAAAGTCAGTTTTTCTCTGCAGGGTATTTATGAAGTTGCTGGGGTTATAGCACTTTCGTCTTAGGTAGTGTTATGTTCAACATTCCTTTCTGAGAAACTTCAGGCCAGGGATGTAAACAATTATACGATCTGTCCCAGTTAAATTATCTAGTTCCTTTTTTGAAGGGCTCTTTCAAATGGAGAAATATAGAGATTATTTTGGAATAGGAAGAGTGTTTATTTTGCCTGAGTGGAAAGTTTTACAATTCCAAAACTGAATGCTTGGGATCTTAAGCCATATGGCTATTGTTGACTATAAAACAATGCTTGTCGGGTAGCTTGAGTTAGCTGCCCTGTGATTCTAAGGCCGGGTACACACCATACAATTACAGGCAAAAAAGTGATATTACTGTGTACTGATTGGTCGGGCTGAAATATTGTATGGAGTGGCACGGGCACGACTGCTCTCGGTGATCAGGTATGCTGGTCACCCCATGGGGCCGCAAGATCAGTCACGGCGTAATGTTGTCGGCTACTTTTTGTACAGTGTGTACCTGGCCAAAGAGCCCTTCTATGATTATAAAGCCAACTTAAAGGGCCCCAAAATGAAAACTTACATACAGGTAAATCACCCCCCAAAACCCTAAACGGTAATAGTTTGAAATCTGAAATATATAAATCAAACCTGAAATCCTGCACAATGTCCTGTTTCCCCTGTTTCTGCTTCCTGGTTCTTCCAGTTAGCAATCGTCAGTAATGGATTTGACAGTTGACATCACAGCCAATGAGTGAATGTTCATTGCCTGTCTGCCTCTTCTGAGCATGCCCAGGCTCAGTACAGGTTTCTAAATTGCTCAGCCATGAGGCATCCAAAAGCATAGCAGGCATACAGTAATGAATTCATAGGACAAAGTATGATATATCAACATATTTTAACGAGGCCACTCTTTCTAAAACATGTTATTATGAGAGTGGAGTTTTCCTTTAAAGGGTAACTGTGGTCTCAAATTCTTCCAAACTAGTAATAATTATATAAAAAGCCTTCCATCACACCTTCAAAATAAAACCTATATCACATCTCTAGATAAAATTTGTGAGAAGTTATTGCTGGAAAGGTTCAGCAATGTAACTTCCTGGTTGAACATTTCCTGTTTTTAGCCATGTGACCAGCTTGTAGTTATGTGACCAGCCTTTCTGCATTAATAGGCTTCCCTTCTCAACTGTCAATTTTTTCCTCAGGTACTTCCTGATTTCCCCAGCAATAAGTCTTAACTGAGCATGCTTCTCCCCTGGGGTAAAAGGGCAGGCACAGATCAGGTGATGTCACTCAACCTACTGGAAGCAGGAAGTTTGAACATTCACCCCAATGTAATTTCTCACAGGCTCCAGCCAGAGATGTGATTGTTGGCTCAGTGTAAAGGATATACTGCAGGCTTTCATTTAACCCTAACTTGTTTTGAGACCACAGTTGTCCTTTAAGTAATCAGAAAAAATGCTTTAGTTGACCAGGTGGGACAATATGGCCAATAATATATTGATAGAAGAAAGAAGATATTAGGAAGCCATTACATAGACAAATTGGCACATTTAATTTCTGTTTTCTTAATTTTTTTAATATGCTTTTTTCCATCCTGTATTACAGCTATCTGTAATATTATATAATTGAATATATGTATATTCAATTATAATAATGTGTAAGACAATTATAAATTGTTGAAAAATCGCTTTCATATTTTGATAGTTTTTATTTTTTTATTTTTTTACGTTTTGTAATCTTACTTTTTTTTTAGACCACCAGTAAAAATATCTGTGTGTTCTTGGTTTCTACCTACACTGATGGACAGCCCCCGGAAAGTGCCAAATGGTTCTGCAAGTGGCTTGAGGAAGCTTCCAATGACTTCCGTTTTGGAAAAACCTATCTTAAAGGCATGAGATATGCTGTATTTGGACTGGGAAATTCTGTATATAGCAACCACTACAACACGGTAAATGTTGTGTATAAAATCTCCTCATGAAGTTCCTGGTGCAACCAATCTGATCAGTAAACATAAAGTTGCTAATAGAAATATCTGGTGCACATCCCGGACTTAGTCACAAAAAACAACCTTTATTGGATCACGCAATACACAGTGCAACGTTTCGGTCTGACTTCTAAGACCATTATCAAGCTAAGTGTACGTGCATAACATGACCATATAACTAGAGATCAAACTCCATAAAGTGCTAATCAGTGACATCATAAGACAGACCTACTGTACAGTAAAATATCGCCCTCAACCCTTAATATTGTGCATATAGTGGGATACATTTTGTAAGGTGCATATAGTATCATATATAACCTATAAAGTGGTATTCGTATATCATGGCTAAATTTGCCATGCTGCTATATATATGCATTTCAATCATTTAGTACAATTATAAAGTAATATAAAATGAATAAAGTTAAATGAACATATGTCAAACCGAGATATATTTTCTATATATATTTATTTCAAGAAACATAATGGTCCCTACATTAACTACCGGTATGTACCTAATAAGTATTTGTATATTACATAAAAAGAACCATTCTTTTCAAAATGATTGAATACTTTTGACATGGCTGTAACTAAAGGTCAATAATCACATAATTATGAACTTTAACTGAAGGGCTGTACACACATGCATTCGCTGGGGCCTGACGCACGATGTGTACAAAAGTCTGTTTTGCCCGTTTCGGCCAGCTATCAGTAAGTATTGTCCATGCACTTACCAATATGTGTGTTCGTACACATTGTGCGTTGTGGGTTGCGCCCTGGCGAGTTAATTAACACTTATAAGAGCAAAATTTATTTAAGCCATGCAGAGATAAAAAGGGTTTCCCTTTGCAACTGTAACCTTGATCAGTCCCCCTCTGTTTCTGAGGAGTGGGACATAATCTATCGCCATGTATTTAAAATCTGGGAGACTATAGGCTTGTAATTTTCTCTATATGCTGTTGTGATCTCCTGGACTCCTAAACTGGCATGTGCATTCATGGCAAGTACCGTATATATTCGAGTATAAGCCGAGGTTTTTAGGTTTAAAAATCAACCTAAAAACCTTGCTTTGGCTTATACTCGAGTCACAAGACACTTACCTTCAATCCAGAAGCAGCCGCGAGTCAGGCCGGCAGTTCCCAGTAGTTCTTCACGGTTGCGTGATGATGTCATGCGCACGCTGGCGGGATGACGTCATCGCGCAGCCGCGAAGCAGTACTGGGAACTGCCAGCCTGACTCGCGGCTGCTTCTGGATTGTGGCAGCCGGCAGAGAGAGGAAGACTGAAGAACAGGTACGGTAAGTGAGCTGGGGGGAGGGCTGGGGGGACAGTATGCCATGCAGACACCCACATTACCTTTTTACTATAGGTGGTTGGAAACTACAACTCCCAGCAACCAAGCATGCTGTTATTTTTCAACATTTTTCTTTTGTGCACACTATACCATGCCTTGTTACAGGACTTACAAGCATCCAGATGGATAGTTACAGTCCACTGGAAGGGGCCCCTTGACATTGGATAAAAATGTATTGGGTTTGATGGTAATAGAAATTAGCGCATTCAATATTTTTCATTAGTGCACTCTATGCCATGCCTTGTTATAGGACTTACAGGCGTCCAGATGGATAGTTACAGTCCACTGGAAGCAGGGGCGTCTCTAGGGATTTTGGCACCTGAGCCAAACCCTGATTGGCGCTTATATGCGGCGCGCGCAGCGCACCGCCGGCGGAGCAAAGTGGGCGTGGCTTGTGTGTGGGCGTGGCTTTGTCGGTGGGATTGCAGCTAGCCATTTTTTCATTTTGAACTTGGCACCATTTATTTGTACATTTTCTTTAAATAGACAATAATCAAGACCATAATACCAGAAGAATAAACAATTTTGCCCAAAATAACCTGCCACCATGTCAAGGTTCCTTTTAATAGTGCCCTAACTTACCTAACTAGTCTAACCTAGCCTAACAAACTATCTAAAGCTAATCTAACCATATGAAATGCCTTTTAACAATATCCAACATATGTACAGTGAGAACAGACAGTAAAGGTCCCATACAGTGAGAACAGACAGTAAAGGTCCCATACAGTGAGAGCAGACAGTGAAGGTCCCATACAGTGAGAACAGACAGTGAAGGTCCCATACAGTGAGAACAGACAGTAAAGATCCCATACAGTGAGAACAGACAGTAAAGGTCCCATACAGTGAGAACAGACGGTAAAGGTCCCATACAGTGAGAACAGATGGTAAAGGTCCCGTACAGTGAGAACAGACGGTAAAGGTCCCGTACAGTGAGAACAGACGGTAAAGGTCCCGTACAGTGAGAACAGACGGTAAAGGTCCCATACAGTGAGAACAGACAGTAAAGGTCCTGTACAGTGAGAACAGACGGTAAAGGTCCCGTACAGTGAGAACAGACTGTAAAGGTCCCGTACAGTGAGAACAGACGGTAAAGGTCCCGTACAGTTAGAACAGATGGTAAAAGGTCCCGTACAGTGAGAACAGACAGTAAAGCTCCTGTACAGTGAGAACAGACCGTAAAGGTCCCGTACAGTGAGAACAAATAGTAAAGGTCCCATACAGTGAGAACAGATGGTAAAGGTCCTACACATTCTCTCTCACTCTCCTGCAGTCTCTATCCTCTATCTCTCTCACATTCTCTCTCTCCTGCAGTCTCTATCCTTTATCTCTTACACACATTCTCCTACAGTCTCTAACCTCTCTCTCTTGCAGTCTCTCTCACACACACCCTCCTAGACTCTATCCTATATCGCACTATTCTGCAGTCTCTGTTCTCTATTTCTCACATCCCCCTCTCTCCTGCAGTCTCTATCCTCTATCTCTCTCACACATTCTCTTTCTCTCCTGCAGTCTCCAGGGGCATATCTAGGTTCTAAGAAGATCAGGGGCACTTTTGGGCACTCCATGCGCTGCGCGCAACGAAAATTTTTAGGCCATGCCCCTTTCTCCACCCCAACGTGCCCCGAATGTTTTAACGTAGATACGCCACTGCCAGTCTCTATCCTCTATCTGTCACACACTCTCCTACAGTCTCTATCCTCTACTCTCTTCTACAGTCTCTGTTCTCTCTCTCTCTCACATCCCTTCCCTCTCCTGCAGTCTCTCTCCTCTATGTCTCACACTCTTTCTTCTGCAGTCCCTATCTCACATTCTTTCTGTCTTGCAGTCTCTATCCTCTCTCTTACAAGTGTGTGTGCATTGTAATGTGTGTAAATATGTGGGTGTATTGTGAGTATGTGTGTATTGTGTGTGTTGTATTATGAGTATGTGTATTGTATTGTGTGTGTGTTGTATTATGAGTATGTGTGCATTGTAATGTGTGTATTGAGAGTATGTGGGCCCATGCATTGTGAGGTAATTCTGTCTGTGCATCTATTTATCTATCTAACTCAGTCTATCTATCTAACTTATGTATCTATGTATCTATCTATCTCTGTCAGTGTCTGTGCATCTATTTATCTATCTATCTAACTCTGTGCATCTATCTATCTAGTTATCTATCTATCTATCTATCTATCTATCTATCTATCTATCTATCTCTGCTATCTATCTATCTATCTATCTATCTATCTATCTATCTATCTCTGCTATCTATCTATCTATCTCTGCTATCTATCTATCTATCTCTGCTATCTATCTATCTATCTATCTATCTATCTACTGTGTATGGGACTTTCTATGGGGCTGTGTATGGGACTTTCTATGGGAATCTATCTGGAGCTGTCTATGCAAAAAAGCCAACCCTCTCTTTATACCCGAGTCAAGTAGTTTTTCAAGTTTTATCAGTAAACGATAAGTACCTAGGTTTATTGTCTTGTATATACGATATTTATAATTTTATAGAAGCAGGGCGATGCACCAAGAGGCGCAATGATTCTGCTGTGGAGTAAGTCATGCTAACTGATGTTATATTGGTAAGCTTGACTTTTCATTGTGGTGACCGAGTGACTTATGCAAAAGTTTACCATGCAGCTGCCGCAAGTTATATAGCTTGCATTAAAAGTGCTGAAACAGTTAATGGCACTTTGCAATGCACGAGAGCCGTTATTGGCATTATGGCATATAACGTCACCAGAGCCTTTGCAGAGAATGATCACATAAAGTCTTTTTGTAGTAAAAGGTCGTGCTAAAGTAAGCTGATTAAGCACATTTAATTGTATTACTATGGACTGCATTAAAAAGCAGAGTTAGGGCATGGCCACACTGCAACGCAATCCCATGCGATTTTATGTGCGGTTTTGTTGCGTTTGTGCATGCGTTTTCTTCATTAGGTATAGGATTGCGATTAAAAATGCGGAACACAAATCGCAATGCACCCGAAAACGTGCGGTGTCGGTGCGTTGCAGCGTTTTCAATGATCTGTAAAAAAAAGCAAACGCACAAAAAATACAGCAGTGTGGCCTAGCCCTTATCTTGTTTTTCTGTATGCCACAGGAATTCCCTCCCACACAAAAAACAAAACACTATAAAATCTAAAATTCCACATTAAAAAAAAAAACAAAAAAAAGCATATTTTTTACATTCTTACCTTTTTTAGAGCTCACTAATCCATTTTTCTCTATATGTATTTTGCTAAATCACCATTGTGTTTCAGGCATCATACAAATCCTGTGGGAACAGAATGGAGGTGGAAAATGGACCAGCCAGACATGATCTTGGAAGAAGCCATTGCAAACCACCAACAGATGATTAAGCAATTTAAAGGTAAAAGATGCATCCCTTTCCTCCTAAAATCATATAATTTATAGCTTTGTAAGCTCATATTAGGAAATTCTACATCAAAATGAAAGCTTTAACATTTATAATGCTTGTATAGCGTGAACACTCAAAAACCAAGCCGTTTAATCAAAAGGCATCTTATAAAGTCAGAAACTGTTTGGCTAATAAATACTAGATAGAGGAAACTCTGTCCCATTGAGTCAACAAATTAAATTGCTAGCAAAAAAAAGGTGAAACTGCCTCTTAGTAAAATTCTTTTCTTTATTTACACATCCTATAAGTTACCTCCTGTGATACACTTCTGCAGCAGACCTGGCTTGCATCTCTCTCCCTCTCACTGGTGTCTGCCCCAAAAGCAGAAAAAGGGTTTTTAAGCCCAAAATGCATCCCCTTAAATTTATCAACATTGAATCTCATAATCTCAGCCTAACGCGACAATCGAACTAAGTCTGCCTGCAACAATTGCACATCTTTTAATGGTTTTTAATGGTTGTCCACAAACACAAGAGAAGTGGCTGACAATACCTACTTTCAGATTTTTAATAAATAGATTAAAGGCCATGTCCACCCAAAAATCGAAATTCGAAAGCTGCAGGACCCCCCCCCCCCAACCCTAGTTACGTTTTACTTTTACTCTTCCAAAGATGCAGCTAAAGAACCTTACAAGACCCAGTCCCTTTTTAACATTTTACCAGTTTATTACATGCATTGGTAACCAGATATTTAATGATAAGTTATCTTCCATTCTAGCAAAGGTATCCGTCTCCTCCCTCTGCTCAATGAACTTTTTTTATTTGCTTGAGCATGTGCAGAGGAGGAAGCAGGTGAAACAGCAGTCAATCATTAGTTGAGATGTCAGCAGACACAGCATTGATTGGCTGCATGGATTATAAAACACCCTAAACCAGCATGACCAACCTGCATTTCTTTAGATGTTTCAGCATCCCTGTCTCCCATCTGCTTTTTAAAAGCATTTAAAAAATATTGTGGTAGTAGTATGTCTTTTTAAAACCTGCATCCCTGCCTTAAAAACAGTTATATTGTACATACAAAAATGTATGCTAGTATACTATTAAAGGGCATCTATACCGAAAAATAGGTTATTTTTAAATTGACCATAACTGGAATCTATAATTCTTCCCAACCACCACTGTATGACTTTTTTTTTGTTGATCTGTCACCTATTTCTTTAGATATTTCAGCTGTCAATCAAGTTCCTTGCTCTCAAAAACTACTCTTCTGTGAGTGGTTTTACTGTAGCTGTAATGGGGACAGAGTTTTGACCGTTGGAATGCTGTATGCTGTGTGCAGGCTTGACCGATGGTTTGTGGGAAAAAAGTCAGGTCGGATGGAAGTGGGAGTGGTTAAGGGGGGGGGGATACTGCTCCTAAACAAAATGTGTGCTGGATTGAAGGCATGCAGCAACACCTGCAACTAAGTGCGACTTGCATGTATTCAATTATAGATTAAGATTAGGCAAAGTCATTTTTTCAGTATAGTGTCCCTTTAAGAATAAAATGAAAATCTTTGAAACCTTACTCAGATCATGTAATGTGTGTGTATCTCAAAAAAAAGCACACTCTTGTTTTACAGTACACCACTGTTTTAATACATTCAAATGAAAATCTAATCTACAGCATCACAGTATCACCTTCAGTACATTTTAACTCACTTTTTTTTTTTTTTTTTTTTATAAAGGTGTTCCTGGTGTGAAAGCTGACAGATTTGAAGAAGGTCTAGCTGTCAAGCACTGTGCCCTCTCCTTGGTTGGGGAACCTATTATGTACCCAGAAATCAACAAATTTCTCAAGCTTCTCCATCATCGGAATATATCTAGTTTTCTAGTTACAAATGCACAATTTCCTGAGGAAATACGGTAAGTGATTTTGAAATTTCAATTGCATTAATTACCAATTCTTTATTCCTTAAATATATCTGAAGTAATAATTTAATGATGGCTTTACAAAGAAAGTCTTTTGACAGTTAAAGGAAACACCAGAACAACAAATTTAGACTGGACTGCTTGGTAGAAGTCAGAAAGAATGGTAAACTGGAAGTAGAGGTTTACAGAAAACCAACACACACAGACCATTGTTTGATGTTTGACTCCCACCACCCTTTAGATCACAAGCTGGTTGTCATCAGAACCTTGCAACATAGAGCAGAGAACATCCTCACTAGCACAGAGTCTAAGACTAAAGAAATAAAACATCTCAGAGGGGCCCTTAAAACTTGTGGATATCCAGACTGGGCCTTTGTCAAAAGAAGTTGAACAAAAGAAAATAACACATATACCAACAGTGAAGGGGGAAAGCAAGACAGAAGGAAGAATATGGTCATCTCATATGTAGCATGGGTCTCTGAGAAATTAAGAAGAATTAAAAAAAAAAACACCATATCCCTGTCTGCTTTAAATCAAACAATACACTTGAGGCAGCAATTGGTACAAAGCTCCTGTACAGTGAGAACAGACAGTAAAGGTCCCGTACAGTGAGAACAGACAGTAAAGGTCCCGTACAGTGAGAACAAATAGTAAAGGTCCCATACAGTGAGAACAGATGGTAAAGGTCCTACACATTCTCTCACTCTCCTGCAGTCTCTATCCTCTATCTCTCTCACATTCTCTCTCTCCTGCAGTCTCTATCCTTTATCTCTTACACACATTCTCCTACAGTCTCTAACCTCTCTCTCTTGCAGTCTCTCACACACACCCTCCTAGACTCTATCCTATATCTCACTATCCTGCAGTCTCTGTTCTCTATTTCTCACATCCCCCTCTCTCCTGCCGTCTCTATCCTCATATCTATCTCTGTCAGTGTCTGTGCATCTATTTATCTAACTGTCTGTGCATCTATTTATCTATCTATCTAACTCTGTGCATCTATCTATCTAGTTATCTATCATCTATCTATCTCTATCTATCTATCTCTGCTATCTATCTATCTAGTTATCTATTTTTCTAACTCTGTCTGTGCATCTATCTATCTAACGCTATCTACCTGGGAAGCGCATAGGCTGCCTGTAGGCCCAGCAGCCTCCCTCAAAGGCCCAGCAACCCTAACCCCTCACAGGCTCAGCAGCCCAGGCCCAGCAATCTTACCCCCCTCACAGGCCCAGCAACCCCCCTCACTCACAGGCACAACCCCCACCCCCCCCATTAGGCCAGACATCATGATCTCACCCTACATTAGCCACAAAACTGGAAGGAACACTAGCAAGTTTCTCGGCACTTCGGCTGGGCCCGGACCAATGCTCCAAACCTGGCCCCGCCCCCAACATAACGTCGGCGCGAACCACTCAATACGCGCAGAGAGAGAGAGAGAGACGCAAAGGCGGTAGTTTTAAATTCCATATGCCGGCAGCTGCTAGCAACTATCCGCTCCTCCTCTACTTACAAGCTCCGCCTCTCCTGACCTGCATGCGGCGCTTCCTCCCTCTCCACCCTGCGCCAGTGGCAGTAACATAAGCACTAATTTTTTTAAAACTGGACTGTACAATTGCTGCCTTTTAAGTCCACAGAGGAAGTGCCGCTCTGCAGCTTTGTCTCAGAGCAGCTCATTAGCGAGACGGCTCTGGGCAGCAGGGAGGTAAAGGGTTAAATTGTTGTTGCTAGGCTTTTAGGGGAAGAAAGGGGGAGGTCTTATCTTGTAAGTAGCGATTGGTCCAGGCAGCAACTTCCCCTGGGCGGGAAATCCAAAAGCAGTGAGAGGCACCCCAGTGGAGAGCAACGGAGAGATACAGGATTCGTAAGGGGGGGAAAAAAATTTAAGACAATTTGTCACTTTGTGTCAAAACATAGCGGCAGAATGTCTACAGTACGCGAGTGGTTAGCGCAAACTGAGGATGAGGTTATATGTCAGGCTATCAGCAAGTGACACTATCCCCATGAAGAAATGACGCCGGGAACCCCACTAGTCTTACATCTATCAAATGCAATTAAGGATAAAACTTATTGTCTCTGTTACCGGCATCAAAAGATTTACAAAACAAAGGTTAGAGAATCTATCAAAGATTCTTACAGAAGGGGGCCAGTAGTTAACAAGCCTAACTTTTGTTGGGCTTTCAACAAAAGCTTTTGTAAGTTTCAAAACATGTGCCGTTTTCGACATGTGCACCCTGCGGAGGGCAGCACCCATCATCTATATGCACTAGAAAGAACACTGGTTGACATAGCAAGCCAGGTCAAAAACCTACCGGACAAATATTTGACAAAATGGGTGAGGCTGCTAGAGTTGCAGCCCTTTTTAAGGGCATATCCAAGATGGGTGACAGCACAGATTCTTGAATTTGGTTTTAAACATGGCTTTTGGATTCCGTTTGATGATAATTTATCATCAGACACAGAATTCAAGAATCTGGTATCTGTAATGTGTAACAGGAGTATCAAGAGAGAATTGATATAGAAGTGACAGTAGGAAGGGTAGCAGGCCCATTTGTTGTACCACTTTTTCGAACATTTAGAATTTCCCCCAGTGGAGTTGTTAAAAAAAAAAAAAAAAAGGGAAAAAATTATCCACCATCTGTCATACCCAGCGAGCGTCTCAGCAAATGATGGTATTGACAAGGATTTATGCGCTGTAAAATATACATGTTTTGAGACAGACCGGTTGTTGATTTGATTACCCATTAATCCAGCCTGGCACCACTTGTTAGGCTTCAAGTTTGAAGGTTTTTTCTTTTTTGACAGATGCCTACCAATTGGCTGTAGCCTGTCATGGTTTTTATTTTGAATGGTTTGCAGGTTTCTTAGAATGGGTTACAAAGCAAGTTTCAGGTTCAGATTTTGTACTACATTACCATGACGGTTTTCTTTTTATTGGACCTCTCTCTTAATTTATGTTTAAGGGCACTCTGTAGTTTTGTTGATTTGCTGCAAAATTTGGAATTCCAATAGCTACAAACAAGACGGTTTGTCAGACTCCAGTTATTGAATTTTTAGGAATAACAGTTTCACAAGAAATGGAATTCAGGCTGCTGCCTGAGAAACTGGTTTAATTGAAGGAGCTAGTTAATTCTGCATTATCGGCAAAGAAAGTGAAAGTAAAAGATTCAATCCCTGTTAGGCCACTTGCATTTTGCCACAAAAATAATCCACATGGGTTGGGGGATTTATAGCATAGCCGGTCTCCAACATCTCTCATTGCATGTGAGCATGTCCATGGCAGTAAAATAAGATTTGGAGAAAGTTCCTTAAATTTAATAATGGGAATGCTAGGTGGCAGGAAGAGTTCAGATCTAGTGATGTAATGGAGGTTTTTTTTACCGATGCAGCAGTATCCACTGGGTGTTACCTGCAACGAAGATGGTTCGCAGTCAGCTGGCCAACTTAATGGGTGGGAAAAGGAATGGATGAAAAACATGGTTTTACTAGAAATCATACCAGTTTTTATTGCATTGTGTGTTTGGGGAAAACGTCTTCAGAATAAAAGAATCTTGTTAAATTCCGACAACTTGGGAGTAGTGCAAGTCATAAATCCTTAGACAGCAAAATTAGTTAGATTGATAGTACTCAAATCACTTCAGCATTATATCTGGCTGAAGGTGCAACATGTTCCAGGCCGGTTAACAACCTAGCTGATGCTCTTTCACTATTAAAATTACAGATGTTTTGAGAGCTAGATTCAGAGGCCGAAGAAGCAGGGGAGCTGGTACCAGATGACCTCTGGGATATTATCCAGCCAGGATAAGGGGATTGATTAAAAAATCAATTGCCTGTAATAGATGGAAATCCTACTTAAGCAGCTGGACTACTTGGTTTAGTTTTATCAACAGTTTACCAGAGGAGGTGGATACTATTGATGCACTATATATGTTACTAGTTGATCAATTTGATAGCAGGTCTGCTGTGTAGTATCAAAAGATTAGTAGCATGGCTTTTTCCCCCTTTAAATTATACTTTAAACCAGATTATTCTAAATCTCCCCTAGTTAATCAACTATAATTGTCTTATGTTAGACCAAACTTAGTTGAATCTCTTATTTGTTAGTATTTCAGGTACCAGGCAATGTAGGATATGGATTGTAGGTCATTCTTTTATATCTTGGGCTAGGAAGAGAGCATCTGTCAGGACTTGTGGTCTAAACCTATCCATTCCATTCAGGTCAGCGAAGATCTACTGGCTGGGCAAGAAAGGCTTCCGTTGGCATGATTTATTTCTAGTGCTCTTAACATCGGGTAAACCCAAATTTGTTACTGAGCTTATCTTAATCCATTTAGGGGGTAACGATATAGGAAGAATACAAACAGTTGACCTAATCCGTATAATGGGAAATAACCTTGCATACCTACATTTTCTGTTACCAGAGGTAATTATAGGATCGTCAGAAGTGGTTCCTAGGCTCATATGGTACAACAATCCAAAATTAAAGGGCATCTATAGTGGGAAAATTAACTTTTTTTTCTTTCTTTCCATGTGTTCTATAATTCCCCACAACCCCCAGAGTGTCTTCACTTTTTTCAGATTCCCTCTCTGTCCTGAGATACACCAGTTAGAAGAATACGTGATTGCATTCCTCTACTCCTACTTGGACTGTCAATCAAATCCCTGTGACTTGATCCCCCTCCCTGCTCTGTAATAAACATAGAGATAACAGCATTAGCAGGGGGAGAGAAGTAGCTTTGATGTTAGATATAAGGCTGCACTTGACCCCCCTTCTTAATAGCTTTCACGTTGAGATGGGTCACAAAGTGAGAGATCGTAAACTGCACGGATCTCCTTCTTCCGTGTCTCAGGACAGCTTACTTTCTATTGGCCACGTGCGGGGTTGTGTTTTTCAGGATGTTGAACTTTTAACTCCTACTGCACATAAAAAGCTTGTCGGTTAGCCAGAGCTGAGACATGGAGGAGGTAACAGAGGGGAGGGAGAAGGGGGGAATGCTGCACATAGATCTGACTCCGTGGTTAAACAGAGTCAGTGACAGATATAGGATTAAGGCAGCACAGAGTACATGAATTTAACTTTGCAAAGGGGCAATGTGTGTTTTTCACTATAGATGCCCTTTAAAAGTGTAGAGGAAAACTAAATTTGGGCGTTACAAAATTTACAAAGAGTGTAAAAGTCCTGTCCTACAGACACTCAGATTTAGAAGGTGGACATTGCGGCCTCTATTACATTGATGGTGGTGTACATCTATCTCAAATTGTAAATTATATTTTTTTGCCTAGGACTTCAAAGTCTGGCTGAGGCTTGCATTATAAGGTGGAAGATTTCCATGGGCAATTGTCATTAAGTCAATGCCCATGGAGAGGCAGTATATTTGTTCATTAGCCAGGTCGATTCAAAATGAGGTGGCCTGGGCAGGTTGAGTGGATGGCTGGGGTAGGTTAGGTGAGGTGGGGTGGAATTTTAAGTACCTTCAAAATATATGGCATAAGTAACCAAGAGATCTTTATAGGATTGAGTCTCCATAAAAAGTAGCCAAGGTGTCCAAGTCTCCACATAGCAGTTGTTTGTATTGTGGATGTTCCTCCATTCTCATATGTATAAGTTCAGCAATCCATTGGAAGTTTGTGGGGCATTTATTTGTTTTCCATAATCTTGGTAGGACCATACTACCTGCTTTGAGAAAATGTCTCCGTAGTTGCCTTTTGTTGTGTTCAACTGTGCCTGGAAGCATAAAAAGTAGAACATACTGAGGGGTGGGGGTGAGTAGTTGTTCTGTGATCGTATTATACGTTTTGAAGATAGTTTCAAAATGGTAATATCATTGGGCAAGTTAGCCATATATGAGACATGGTTCCTATTGCATTATTGCATCTCCAACATGTATCCTAAAAGTTAGGAAACATCTTGTGGATAATTGAAGAACATCTGTGCCATCTTAAAAGAATTATTTTTTTTCCTGGGCTTTGCTTACCTTTGACATTTTGTGTGACAAATTGAAGCTCCACTTCCCATTTAGAGCTAAATGAAGGTAGGTCTATGGATTGTGAGTTCCTCAGTAGTAGTTTCAATATAATATGTCTAGGTGGTGAAATTGCTAGACACAGTTTTTCAAATTGCTGTATGCTTTTGGTTTTTATTGAAGATAAGACGAAGTGGGAAAGTTGATTGTATTCCAGAAAATGTTTTGAGGTGGGAATAGCTTTTTTAAGAAGAGTATCCAACTGGATGAATGTATCTTTATTAAAGGCGTTAATTAGCCGGGGATTGTCGTTGTAAGTCCAGATAAGAAATTGGTTGGTATGTAATCCAGGTGAGAAGGATGGATTTTTGAACAGAGGTGATAGTAGTCCAGGTCTATTGGTCAGTGTGTATTTTGATATGTCAGAGTCCCATAGTTTAAGGGTCATTGAAAGTAAATATATATTGTTTTTGTGAATCGCCCATTCAGAATATTGGTTCTGAATGGTTATTTGGGCCAGTGAGTATTATATAGGGATATCCATGTTTTAAATTGATTTTTTTCAAACTGCGTCCATTCAACAATTTGTGTGAGCATAGTAGAAGTAAGATATGTTTTAAGAACTGGAAGACCCAGACCACCCATATCTTTTCTATATTGTAGTATATTGTAGGCGATGTGGAGAACCAGCCCAAATAAAATTCAACAACAATTTTTTTTTACTTTGTCAAAAAATAGTTTGCGTAGGAGGATGGGAATCGTTTGGAAAATATATAGGAATTTTGGCAAACCAAGAAAAGTATTTCTTTTTACATGTGCACAGATCAGAGGACAGCCTGGTAATCGGGCAAGAAGTTGAGATTGTAGAGGGTATCTAGAGCTGTAGGGATCTGTGTACCCAGATATGTAATATTTTTGGGTTCCCAGTGGAAGGGGAAATTTGTATTTAGTGATGAGACGGGGTCTTTTGAGAGAGAAAGATTTAGGCATTCTGATTTTTGATAGTTTATTTTGAAATTGCTAATTTTCCCAAAAGTATCTAATTCTATCAAAATTGAGGGAAGGGAAATATGTGGATCGGTGACATATAGGAGAAGGTCATCTGCATAAGAAGCAAACTTATGAGTATGTGAGCCAATCTTCACACCACCTGTGTCTGGGTTTATACTGATAGCGTTTAAAAGGTATTCCACTTGTTTCTTAAAGCTGAAACGGACATTTTTCTTCTCTGCCAGTAAAACGTGCCTTCAAATCATTTTCTAACCTCTGTGATGCCTTGAGTTAAGGGTAATTGTGGTCACCAATTTTTTAAAACACGTTAAGGTTGTATAAAAAACCTTCAGTAGTACCATCAAAATAAACCCTAAATTAGACCTCTAGGTAAACAAAAAATATTGATGGAAAGGTTCAGCAATATTACTTTCTGTTCAAACACTTCCATTTTACAACTATGTGACCAGCTTGTAGATAAGTGACCAGCCTCTGGCTGCCTTAAAGGGCATCTATAGTGGAAAAAAAACACATTGCCCCTTTGCAAAGTTAAATTCATGTACTCTGTGCTGCCTTAATCCTATCTCTGTCAGTGACTTTGTTTATCCATGGTGTCAGATCTCTGTGCAGCACTCCCCCCTTCCCCCTCCCCTCTGTTACCTCCTCCATGTCTCAACTCCGGATAACCGACAAGCTTATCATGTGCAGTAGGAGTTAAAAGTTCAACATCCTGAAAAACACACCCACGCACAGTGGCCAATAGTGTTCTGGAGACACGGAAGAAGGAAAACAGTACAGTTTACGATCTCTCACTTTGTGACCCATCATCAATCAGTGAAAGCTATTAAAAAGGGGTTCAAGTGCAGCCAGGGGAGGACTGGCCCAGTAGGCTGAGGAGAAAATGCCCCCAGGGCTGGTCTCCAATAAAAAATTTGGGCTTCCACAGAAGTTAAGTAAGTTACGTGCTTGAAAGGCACAGCTGACACCTCTTGCTCTAACATGTGCAAGAATCGGGAAACTCATCCTAATTCAGATTGTTTACAAGTCAGCCCTCAAGTTCATTAGCAGTGTTAGTTAACCCTCTAGTTCATTAAATAGTGTTGTCAACCATCAAGAACATTAGCCAGTGTTGTCAGTCCTTCAGATCATTAGCCAGTTTGGTCAGCCCTCCAGTTCATAGCCCAGTATTGTCAGACCTCCAGTTCATTAGACAGTGTTAATGAGCCCCCAGTTTATTATTCAGTGTTTGTCAACCCTCCAGCTCATTAGTTGGTGTTGGTCAGCCCTCCAGTTCAAAGGAAACTTTGGGTAAGTATAACTTGATGTGTACCCAGGGGTGGGGACTTAGCAATTCAGGTCCTAACCCCAGGTACTTGTAAGGCGAAGGTAATTAGTTGTCCTATAACCACATCATACACTTGAAAATGTTGCAGGCAACAATTTAAAATGGGAACAATGGTCTTAGTGATAACTTCTTAGGTTCAATAATCTGCTGGAAACACAATAAGGCAAGTGCTGTAACTTAACAGTTTATTCACCTTGCAGGCCCACTACCTGCATCTTACTGACTCTTAGCTGGAACAGGGAAGACAGGGGGTGGGACAGGAAATAAGTATGTATTTAGATAATGACAAATGAATGCCCTATAAACAAAATGTCTATATAAGCAACAGTTACTACAGTCTTAAAAATGGGCATAACTTAAACAGTGTGTGACCTTAGCAAAGTGAGCGTGGTTAAAAATGTTGCAATCTACCGTGAAAGGGCCAGTTGGTTGTATTTGCCCCCAGGCCAAAAAGGTCCCAGTCCTCCCCTGAGTGCAGCCTTATATCTACCATCAAAGCTACCTCTCTCCCCCTGCTAATGCTCTTATCTCTGTTTATTACAGAGCATGGAGGGGGGATCACGTCACAGGGATTTGATTGACAGTGCAAGTAGGAGTAGAGGAATGCAATCATGTATACTGGTGAATCTCAGGACAGAGAGGGAATCTGAAAAAAGTGAAGACAATCTGGGGGTTGTGGCGAATTATAGTACACATGGAAAGAAAAAAAAGTTCATTTTCCCACTATAGATGCCCTTTAAAAGGCCCCTATTTTCAACTGTTGTTTTTTTTCGTGGGTTTGTGTGGGTACGTCCTGTTTTTGCTTCACTGAGCATGCTTCTACTCTGGAGCAGAGGGGGAGGAGCAGGGGGTCTGGTGATGTCATTCAACCAACTGGTAGCAGGAAATTTGAACATTAACATAATATAATTTCTCACAGCCTGCAGGATTCATTTATAGAAAAGACTGCAGGCTTTTATTTAACCCTACCTTCAGAGACCACAGTTGCCCTTTAAATCAAAAATTCAAATCCTAGAACATACTGGTGGTGCAGAGCTTCACTGAGATCTCACTATCTAGCACGTTGTGGCAACGTGGGCACTTCTATCACTGATTGCATTTATTAACAGCATTATTCTAACTCTTTAATGCTACATGTATTTTTAGTAGGTGTCCCTACATGTTACTGATCTGGCAACCCTGCAGAAATGCTCACAAATATAAAGGTTAAACATGTTGTTGCTTCATAAATACATAGGCAAATGGTTAACAGCTTCCCGCAATTTCACATATCCGCTATTTACATTCGCTGCTGTTGAATTGGTTGAGACATACTGGCGTTGGGGACTCTGTTGTCAACTGGTACATGTAGCTTAGCATTAAGGGTTATTGCATACAAATAAATAAAATAAAATTTATGAACCTAGTTAGCATGTGCGGAAGAAGTTTTGCATCCAGGACCACCAGCAAAATGAAGCACTTGAAAGTGGCAGTCAAACCTTAGATATCCAGTAACCTCAAATATAGTATAAATGATTTCTACACTAAAGGCCCTTCTCCTACGGATTTATTTATTTATGTTTTTAATTTGTTTTATTTATTTCCAATGCATATCGTGATACAATAAATACATTTTAAACACAGTCATATTGTTGATTATTTTTCTAAAAAGGAAAACAATGGGCGTGAATATATTCATAAAGTGCTTTTGGTGTAGTAGCATTGGAATTTATTAATAAGATAAAATCATTTTAGCATTCATTTATTGGGCAGTTTGTAGGTATTTTGCAGGTTGCTGAAAGGAATCGGGGAATCGTTTCTATTATGTTGCCCAGTGTGGTTACCCCGTAGTGTGTTCGTAGGGTCCTTCCATGCCTAGGATTTTATTGGATAAGCACCATATTTTATGTGATTGTTTATGTAGTTGTTCCTTTGCCTGTCAAGTGTTGTTTTGGTGCATCGAGATACGCCATATATGGGCCAGATAGATATTTTGTAAGCATATAGTCGGAGGCGGTAGGTTGGGAAGTGTGGGAGTTCCAGCATTGAAGGTATCTCAGATGTGATGCCCAGTAGTATATTTGTATGTTTGGTAGTGCTAGGCCTCCCATGGATTTGGGTGCATAGAGTTTGTTAATATTCATCCTGGGTCTTTTATTTTTCCAGATGAATGTAGTTATTAATGTATTGAGTTTTTTTTAAAAAAAGATTGTGGAATATAGGTCATAGAGTGCTGTATGGTATATAGCAGCTTTGGGAAGAGGAAGGTCTTGATTAGTTGAATTCTTGCCCAAAGATTGAGGGGTACATGCTTCCAGGCGTTTGTTTTATTGTGGGTAAAATCTAGGAGAGGGGTGATATTTAGTGAATAAAACTGTTGGGGCTGTTTAGTTCTCATGATACCCAAGCATTTGAAATGCGTTACGATGGGAATATGTGCAGGTAGGTTTAAGTTGTTTGGGTTTGGGTTGTCCAGTAAGTATATAGCTCACTTGCTACAATTAATGGTTAAGCCAGAATAGGTTCCAAAAGTGTTTATCAGGCTGAAGGTTGTTGTTAGTGGTCTGCGGGGATTCTCCAGGAGGATAATTGTCGTCGGTATAGAGGTCCAAGCGTTCCTCATACTGGTCCAGGGTTCGATAGCGAGGGCAAAAAGGTAGAGTGATAGGGGGCAACCTTGCCGGGTACTCCTATGCAGGTGGAAAGTGGGGGAAACATTGCCATTAATTTGAATGTGGACGAGGGGGGATGTGTAGAGGAGTTGGATCCATTTGATGTAGTCTCCAAAACCGAAGCGTTTTATAACCTCTATAAGATATGACCACTCGACGGAGTTGAATGCCTTATTGGCATTGAGGGATAACATTGTTCTTTCACCTTTGTTGTCGTGGTCTATCTTTTGTTTGGATCATGTTTCTGCGAAGGTTGATGGAAGTGGACTTGCCCGGCATGAAGCCAGTCTGGTCCAGGTGTATAATAGACAATATTGCGGTTTTCATGTGGTTAGCAATGATTTTGGCCAGGAACTTATAGTCCGAGGTCAGTAGAGAGATGGGGCAGTATGAGCCACATTCTCAGGGATTTTTGCCTGGTTTGGGGATCACCACAATTGTCGCATTATACACTGAGAGGGGGTAAACGGCCGGTTTGGTGTGCATAATTAAACATATCGAGAAGGGGGTTCATCAGTTGTGCTTGGTATGTTTTATAAATCTCAATGGGAAGTACATCTGGGTCAGGGGCCTTTTTGTTGGGCATGGCGTCTATCGCTTCTTGTATATCTTGCAGTGTAATTGGGGCCTCTAGTGCCGCTCTTTGATCTAAATTTAAAGTTGGGAGTTAAATCTGAGTGAGGTAGTCATGGATTTCTGGTTGGGTATACGTTATCTTGGATTGATATAGGTTAGCATAAATAATCAATATTTGTGGTGTGAACCTGTATAGAGAGGATAGTATTGGATTGGGTGTGGTCTTTGATTAGAAATGACATTAATTTGGCAGAATGACCTCCATTTTCGAAGAAATTTTGTTTTAGAAAGAACTTTTTACTGTTCGCTCTCTCCGCTATCCTATTATTATAAGTCTTTGGGTTTGTAGCCAAGTCGCTTGGGTGTTTATGGTGTTGTATATGTTCTTTTTCAGCTTATGCTAACTGGGTTGTTAGGTTTTTTTCGTCGTGTTGTGCGTTTTATGTAGGAGACTAATGAATGGAGTCCCAAACCATGTTGGGGTTGTGTAATGGGGAATTGATTCTGATGTATTCCTCTAAATATTCGTGTAGAGGGTCTGGTTGTGGGAATTGTGATAACCAGAATGGATCGATCTTCCATAGGCTTCTCTGTGGGTTTGTGGGGGATTTAATATTTTTAATTTAAGGTTTTGTTCTCCTTTAATATTTTGATAAAAGGTGCAGTTTTTTGGCCACTCAATTTTTTTGGACAGTGTCATCTTCTGAAAAAACAGCAACTGTGTTTTTAACAGCAACTTAAAAGTTGAATAATTCAACCAAAAAAATATCCAAAATAAGTATTTTTGGGGTTTTATGCATATTCCCTGCTAGTATTGCATAGGGTTTTAAGGCTGATCAGAACATTTGTAGGTAGATTCCACTTTTTAGTAAATTCTGGTTACTCGTCTTTCATTCTGTTTCCCTTCCTCAATACATTCTCTTTTCCTTAATCACATTCTGCCTGTTCTTTATTTTTTCTTCCCACCTGATTACAACAGTTTATTTTTGTAGAGGCAATTGTATGGTCAGCACAATGTAAAGTTGACTGACTGAGAGGTTTTGTGGTTCTTCACTAGGCAAACTATGCGAACTAGCAAATGGTGGCTAATAGTAGAAAGTGGCCAGACAGTGGACTTCATGGCTACTTTATTCCTTGTTTCTACTTAGCAAAATTTTCAGAAAATACTGTATAAAGGACATAATCTGTGTTTTTATGCCATCTGTTTTTTTTTTAACATCATTTTCTTCTTATTAGATATCTAGAGCCTGTCACACAGTTATATGTTAGCGTGGATGCAAGCACTAAAGAGAGCCTGAAGAAAATTGATCGCCCACTGTTTAAGGATTTCTGGCAAAGATTTCTTGACAGCTTGACGGCTTTGGCAGAAAAGGTAAAATATGGGAATTTGGATAAACTGTCAGGGAGATTCAATAAAAGTTCTTATCGTTAAAAATGGTGCTAATTTTGCCCCAACCAATTAGATCTTATTTAACATTTGAAAGCTAACATCTGATTGGTTGGGGCAAAATTAGCACCATTTTTAACGATAAGAACTTTTATTGAATAGCCCTGTTTGTTTCTTGTTATAAATTTAAGCATACATAAAGGACATTTTAAAGGAGAATGTAGATATGCTGCACTTTTTTTTACACCACAAGTTGTGTAAATCATTCCTATGTAGAGTTTTTTACTTTTTTTTTTTAAACATTTGTAAATAAAATATTCAAATTTTTTTTTTTTTTTTTTTTTTTAAATCTTTTTCAAACATGGTGTTATCAGCTAAGTGTCTTAAATTCTATATGCAGAAGGTGAAATTTTAATTTTCTAAAGTTTGTTTTAAAGAAAATCTACCCTTGGGTGCTGACATATGCTGGAGCTTATGTAGGCTATTGTCAGAGTTGGCAATTCTATTAGAAGGTGGTTGTAGCGCTGCTAATTGGAAAACATCAAAAGCGGAATTCATCAGTGAATTTTTCTAAAATGTATTTTTTTTAGAATAAAAACGCAGTGATCCATTGTGCTGCATTTTTGCTTTCTCATTACTAAAGCTTAAAGGGGAGTTGATGTAATGGATTTTATTTACTAATTACATATGGCCTATCTGTTATATGATATTACAAATGTTCTATTGTATGCCTGAATATATAAAGACGAGTTTAAAAAAAAAAAGAAAACTTAAAGGGGAACTTTGGTCTCCATACAAGTTGATTTTAAATGAAAGGCCAGTTTCCTACCTTTTTAAATGTGCCATCAACCACCTCTTTACGTGCTCCACAGCCAAAGATATAAAGACATTACAGATCAGAAATGGGTGGGAGGATGACATGTGACATTCCTAAGGCTGCTCCTTCAACTCGCCGCCGGCAAGCACAGCCTCAGACTTCAGTTTGTGAGGGAGACAGGAAGTCCCTCCCCCTCCCTGCTGTGTCATGATTACCAAGATCTACAGCCCTACCCTCCCACTATGTGAAAATGGACTTTTCAGACAGACCCCCTCGCTCCTCCATAGCTGCAAGGTACCCAGGGTGAGGACCTAAATCATTAAATCCTCGCCTCTGGGTACTTTACCGAACTCCTGCAATATTTTCCTCGGCACTCTGCTCCTCCATTCTTCCCCTGTAATTGACAGATTGCGATGCAGCCAATGGGAAGACATGCTCTGCAAAAAGGCATGTCTTCCAATTGGCTGCATCGCATTCTGTCCCAGACATTGGGAGAGAGAAGGGAGGAAGAGGAGAGCTTAAGGGCAGGAGTTAGGTAGGACTTAGCGATTAAAGTCCTCACCCAGGGTACTATACAGCTACTGTATGTATCAGGGAAAATGTGAGTATAACTGTCCTTTAAAGGACAATTATACTCACCTTTTCCCCGATCCACTGCAGCATAGTACCCAGGGTGAGGACTTAAAATCGCTAAGTCCTAACCCTGGGTACTTTCCCTAACTCCTGCACTACTTACCCCAAATCTGCTTCGCTGATCCACACTGTTCCACCTCTCTTCTACTGTCAGTGACAGTCGCGAGGCAGCCAATTGGAAGACACGCCTCCTTGCAGAGCGTATCTTCCTATTGGCTGCCTCGCGATCTCTCGCTGAAGCAGGAAGAGCGGAGGAATGGAGCGATCGGCGAAGCAGATTTGCGGTAAGTAGTGCAGGAGTTAGGGAAAGTACCCAGGGTGAGGACTTAGCGATTTTTAGGTCCTCACCCTGGGTACTATGCTGCTATGGAGGAAGAGGAGCGAGGGTGAGGTGAGTATAGTTGTCCTTTAAGACAGAAATAATGGCTGTGTGCAACAAATGCACCAAGCTGATGGAGGCTCTTTAAGAGTTAAAGATTTGGAATGGTTTAACCCTATTCGCAATGCATTTAGAGCTGATCGGTGTACAGCCTTATGGGGGAAATAGAGAGCATTTATGTTCTAGTCCTAGCAGCAGCCTGTTCACTTCTATAGAAAGGAGGGGGGTGGGTGAGCAAGCAAAATGTATCGCTAAGTGAGAACAACGGGAGCCACCCCACACATTAGATTGTCGATGAAAGACCACTTCAGAAGTCAAGCCATGACTGTTTGATTACAAATACCTAGCTTAAAGAGGAACTGTGGTCTCCAAACAAGTTGAGTTTAAACGAAAGGCCAGTTTCCTACCTTTAAAACGAGCCATCAATCACCTCTCTACATTGCCACACCGCAAGATATAAAGAAATGACCAGAAAAGAATGGGTGGGAGGCTGACATGTGACATTCCTAAGGATTCTCCTGCACAGTGCGCCGGCGAGACACAGCCTCTGACTCCCTCAGTGTGTGAGGGAGACAGGAAGTCCCTCCCTCCTCCTGCTGTGTGAAGTCCTGACAGAGAAGGTAACGGAAATCACGCCTTCTCTCTCACTATGTGAAAACAGCCTTTTCAGGCAGTTCTCACTTTGCCTGAAAACTTGTTTCCACAGAGTTTTGGTGGTGGGGGGGGGGGGTGGTGTCAGAGTGGCCCACAGCACCTGTGAGTGGGTGGGGCTTAGGCACCCGTGAGTGGACGGGGCCACAGCACCTGCGGGTGGGCGGGGCCACATGGTTCTGTAAGGGAATGGGCCAAGGGGGGCCTACAATTGGAGGGACCATGGTGTCCATGAGTGGGAGGGACCAGGGGGCTGCAAAGGGGAGGAGACACAGGGTAGATTGACTGACAGGTTTCAGAGCAGAAAGCAGGAAGTGATGCTGCTGCCATATCACACACAAATATGTAAATATCTTCAAAACTATGCAAAATAAACAATGAAAATACAATGCAAAAATTCTCAGGGGAACAATTCCTATCAATTTACCTAAAGTCATTTTTGGACCACAGTTCCTCTTTGTCTTTGTGCCAGCCTTTTGAAACCTAATTATTTTGGGTTTTACTGGGAAATAGGATATTAAGAATAGAATCCTAAGAACAGATCCTCAAAGCTCCTTTTTCATCACAGAAATAATTACCAAATAGGATGCGGTTTCCAACAGTAGTGGGCTTATTACCTCTTGAACATAAAGAGGGTGGACAGGTAATAGAAGGCCTAGTGTCCTTCAGAGAACCTAGAAAACATTAAATTGTATTCTAAAATTATTTAATTTCCTCAAGGGCTTCAGCCAACATGTAATCACTTGGCACACTTGAAAAGAACATTTTTCCATTTGACTGAGAGGCAGTGTTTGCCAAACTAAAGTATCACATATTGACAGTATGGTTAATAGCCTGTACAAATGTTGTGTTTTACTTTATAGCAAGTTATTTTTTAGCATCTGCAAAATTAAAATAAAGCAAGAATGCTTTTTGAAGTCCCAAGATTTAAGATGTAAAGGACAATAACAGGATTAATACACCTCCTTCAACCTTCCTTTTAGTTTCTGTACTCCTAAAGTACAGCTGATAGCTATTAAAGTGGCCTACTCTAGTCCATTTCACCCTGTCCCCTTCACTAGGTGGAAAGACCAACCTATGGTATGAGAGACCCTACCAGTCCTTGCCCCGGACTGACAGGTGTGGCAGGTCTGAATTTGACCTTAGACGGAATTTTGAATTAATCTGCTGTACACCCAGTGATGAGGACCTAACATTTTATGGCCTTGCCCAGGGTACAACAACTATAATGGGTGTTGTATCATAACTTTAATTGTTCTTTAAAAAAAACAATAGAATTATTAGCTTACATTTTTTTCTTTTTTCCCTGATCTTTTGATGATGATTGGTATTTAGCAATTAAGCCAGTTACAACATTTTGTGTTATTGAATAACCAAATATGCATTTGTATTCAGCCTCCAATACTATGCTGTATAAATACAAGTACAAAAGGTTGGTAAATGCATAAAGAGGAAAATATTTAATATTTTAATCTTGTTAGACCTTCAGGGGTGTAACAAATTGAGTATCCTGTGTCTGCTCAGAGTGTAGCTCTCTCTGTCCTTGCATTTTTGAATTTTGACTTCTGTACATTTGTAAGTAACCCCCTTGTGTTTTTACTATATGTACCAGCTCATATACTATGACATTTTATGAGACCCAGGAATGCTTTATGAAGGTTAGGGCCCAGGAATGCATTAAGAAGGTTGCTTTTATTAATTTAACATATCAATAAATCTAATATTAATGTAGTAAAGGAGATTGTCTATAGTATATATTTAACTTTCAGTGTAGCTCTAAATACACATTCAATGATCACACGCAGAAAGCATACCAATAAGATTATTTCTAAAAGTATCTGATTGTAACCAATTCTGATTAGATACAATCAGATTCTTTCAGGAAGTATCTGATTGTTATACTAACCAATGAGATTATTTTCCAATCAGAATTGGTTTCAATCAGCTTATTGCAGAAAGAGTCTAATTGGATAGTATACCAATAAGATTATTTCTAAAAGAATCTGATTGTAACCAATTCTGATTGGTTACAATCAGATTCATCCAGAAAGCGTACCAATAAGATTCTTTCTGAAAGTACCTGATTGTAACAAATTCTGATTGGATACAATCAGTTAGGATACCAATCAGATACTTTCTGAAAAAATCTGATTATAACCAATTCTGATTTAAAAGAATCGGATTATCTGTTCCCCAGACCATTTCCCAGGTCCCAGAGCCATTTACAGTAAGTTACTGTATCAGTTTTACAAAATTTTAGAACATTCGTTTTAAAATTCTAATTTTCTAAAATTTCGGTGGCCCTTGAAAATAGAATGCGTAATCTCGAAAAACAGTTAGATCGTGAGGAAAGTACATTTTTTTACACTTCTGGATGTATGTACGTTTTTCCCAGACCATTTTCCAGGTCCACAGGCGGAACGGATTTTAGCAGTTTCGACCATCTCTCGAAACCATGGATTTAAATATCTTCCTGTATAGATTTATCAAAACAAGTCGATAAACAAACAGAAAAATGTGTAGCGTTATACAACAAATATAAGATGGATGATGTCTGTCTTATCTAGATGTTAGGCTGCAATTTATGTATATTTAACATGTATTTCTAAAGCACTGACACTTCCAGTACAATCCAAAAGATGTGTGTATATATGTCCCCTCTAATACCTATTGGGGTACACCCAATAGGTTCCCTTCTGTCTTGATATTGGTAAAATATTCGTTTAGGGGATGTGACAGTAATAGAACCAAGAGTATTAATAGGATTTCTTTTATTTTTAACAATCTTGCCTTTATTTTTTTTTGTACCAATCCGTAAATATATAAGTAGTGTGTATAAAGATTTTATATCATCTGTATCCACCTATAGCTAAAACATACACCCGCATAATTCCCACTGTGCACCAACGGGCACATTTTGCTATTTTGTATGTATATATATATTAATATATAATATATATATATATATATATATTATATATATTATATTATAGAATATATATATCATAAAAACCCAGTCAAAGTGTTTCTAGTAGAACTTTACACTTGCTATTTGTTATATAATATATAATATATATATATATAATATATATATATATATAATATATATATATATCAAAAACCCAGTCAAATGTGTCTCTAGTAGATACTTAATGACCAGGATGAAATGGATTTAATCATATAATTTCATTTTTTATATTTATTTTATTCATTTTATTTTATTCATTTTATTTTTTTTTTTTTTTACCCAATGCCAGTATTTCCACATGTTGATTAATGTTCTTTCTAATCTGACTGTTTTTTTTTTTTAATCCTCTCTCTTCATTTGTTGCATTTTACTGCTTGAAGTTTTGTTCAGTGAATTGAGAATGAAATGTTGTGCTATTTCCATTCCCAACTGACCTGTAGTTGTTAAAAGAAGCTATTTCCCAAGTCCTTTAGTGTCCTTGTATTCTATTATTTTACCATTACAGATTCCATGCTATGTATGAAACCCACCAAGGTGAAGATATTTAACCCTTTCAAACTAAATAATTCTGGAATCTAAACACCTTTAGCTACGTAACGCTGTAGTTTATTTTATAACATCAATGGTGTGGGCGCAGTTCTTCACAGAAGTTCGTACTTTTTTGCAGATTTTCTGAAAAAATGTAACATAAAACATTCAAAAGGTAGAAATCATGGCAAAACCCCATAGAATGTAAGAAAAAGTACAACTATCAATCTCCCAAATGTGCTAAATCAAACGGTATGCCATATGCATGGTTGCGGACGTGGAAGCGAAAATCCACAAAGTGAGAAAATGCGCAATGGCTCAGAAACTGAAAATATTCAGCCAACTCCAAATTTGAACAGTCTGCAGTTTTTCCAACAAAACACCCCCCTAACTCGGAAATACCACCCACTATATACCTGGAATTTACACATCTTCAGCTATGTAACGCTGTAGATCATTAATTCTTATGATCATTGGTGTGGGTGCAGTTCTTCTTAGAAGTTTGCAGTTTTAGCAGATTTTCTGAAAAATTAACAAAAAACTACTTTCAAAGGTAGAAATCATGCCAAAACCCCAAGTAATTTAAAAAAAAGTTACCAAATATCAATCTCCTAAATGTCCTGAATCAAACGGTATGCCATGTGCATGGTTACACACTCAGACGTGGAATTGACTAGTCACAAAGTGAGTGATCTTCATAGAATTTGGCACTTTTAGCAAATTTTATGCAAAAGTAAAGAAAAAAACAAGTTACAAATCCTGCATAAACCCCAAGTAATGAAAATGTTTTGCTAATTATAGCTTTATTTAATTAAGATGTTTTTGTATGTGCATTCCACTTTTTCACTTCATTCCCAAAGATAATCATCAGACCATCTTAGGGAATAACAAACTTGTTATATGGGCATAAATGCCCGTTTTCCAAGTCGAAATCTGATCGGAAAAATCAGGAAGTGGTTTTTCATTGATTGGCTAAGATCAATAATTAGGTGATCAGAACCTAATATTGATCTCTAAGTAGCAAAGACTTAGAAAAAATCCTATTTTTGAACAGAACTTTGAGCTCCATTCACAAATACTATAGTAAACTGTCATTCACCGACTTCTTGCTATAGCCTGCACTGTACTGCGATCTGAATGGAGATCGCAGTGCAGTACCTAGTAGCATTGTAGCAGTCTAAGGGAAGACCGCGGTGAAGGAGGAAGTTCTGTGACATCACCGGGTTCTCCCTTACCAGTGATCCCATTCAGCTTAGCTGTGACCGGCAATTGCCCCCTGGTCACGACTTTATATTTATACGTTCTGTGGCACCATAAGCCTTTTCTATGGAGAACGTGTAGATATACGTTCTGTGTCACTGAAAGGATTAAAGGTTGATCCTCATTTACTTAAGTAGTTGAACTACATTAAATAAAATATTTTCTTGTAATGTAAAGTAAAGCTGACTATGGCAGATAACCGCAAGATAGGTAATAGAGAGAGAGAGACAAAAACAAAGGACACTGCTAATGGTTGCATTTTTAGGGTTTATACACTAGGCAAAATGGCAAATTCCATAAGTAATCTAATTAGACTACCTTAGTATGCCTAAAACTTTAGTTTGGTTTCCACTTAGGCCTAGGCTACCCGTTTCAGATTGGGTTTTGCAATAAGCCCAGTTTTGTTGTTAAACATGGAGAACATTTTTATAGTGATATCTGCTGACAATGTATATAAATTATTGGATGTCAAAATATAAATACGTTACAAAAAGTACATTTTTGAGATGCACAGAAGTTAAAATCTAAAAAATACTGGCAGGATCACAAACTGAGGGTTCTGTAACCATGTTAACTTGTTTAAATACGATTGTTTAAAAACGTTCACTCACAGTTCCAGAAACCATATAAATATAAGAGACAGACCATAAACCCCCACCCCCCCAAAAAATAAAACATGCTTTGCTTGGCAACCAGATTGAATTCTGTGAAGTACAGAGCTAATATGATTTCCATTATGCTTTATGAGCCCGTGTTGAAAGAAATTTGTGATAAAAGCTAAAAAAAAAATAGTTAAACAAGAATAGAACGAAGATGCCAATAATTCTAAGACAGTTCTACACAGTAGAAAATTAGGTAAAATGCTGTAATATGCCAGACTAAAATATGCAGTAAATGGAAAAACAATAAACCTTTAATTTAAATGATCATTATATTTATTTTTGTCTCGTAATTCTGCTGCCTAAAATTTTATATATAATAGAACACTCACCTATTTATCTCCCCAATAAGCTATTCAGATATTTCAAGTATGCTGACATTATTCATATAGGCCAACAGGTGAGTAAACTTCAACAACCTAAAGAAGAAGACGTACTAGCCTTTATAAATTTTCACCTCTATTATCTAGCTAGTTAAGTTAGATATTTAAAACAATGGGTAGATTCTAATGCTACCTCTAGCTCGGCAGAACATATGTTGCCTGACGAATGTTCCATCAGAGGACCATCTGGCCACATTTAAGATGGTTTCTAAGGTTTGTCCTTTTAGAGTCCGCTTTTGTAAAATCAGTGCTGCTAATAAAATGGGGACGGAAAATTGAAGTGTCAATGCTTGCCCCGTCCATGGCGGAAAGAATCCAACCTCTGATCATTTTAGAACAAGCAGGTCTGGATGTTATGAACAGATGTGTGGTGTCTCTTCTATCTTTAGAGAGTTGTATGTACCTGTTTAGAGCCTTTTGGTAGGTCCAGCTCCACAAGCTCGGGGGAGATGTATGTTGGTTTGGTCCTCCCTTAAAGAATTATATGGGCTCCTCCTGGTGTATATGACAACCAAGGTTCGTGGTCATGTATTAAGGTGAGCTTCACTGACCTAGCAGCAAAGGAAAGGGCCAAAGGATATACCAACTTAATTCCTAATGAACGAAGAGGGATAGAGTTTGTAGGTCCCAGGTGGCCAGAAAGTTGAGCAGGATGTCAATATCTCAAGTGGAACTGTATCTGGGTACAGGTGGCCTAGAAAGATGACCTTTTAATAGTCCCTTATATATAGAGCCTTTGTCGTTTGCTCTGAAATAAGCAAACAAACCATATGATTTTAGGTTATTTGACTATAGACCCAAGAAAAAGTTTTGAGAAGTGAATTCTAGTGCACCCCACAGGGTACTGGGCTGTTCGAATTGCAATTTTTCCCTCTCAACCATGACAAACTCTGCAATAAGGTTTTTGCATTTTACAATTCATATGATGTAGGGATGAATCGATTAAGTTGTTAGATGTCAAGGAAAGCTGCTGGAAGCAGAAAAAGTGATTTGAGCTGCGATGCACATTAAGTGTGGAAGCTTGCATAAGAGGTCCCGGAAACCCTGGAAACGACGTACTGTCATGCCTAGTGTTAGTTTGTCCTACTACTAGTGGCTGAATCTTGGGGAACCACAGCTTGGATGGCCACACTATATCTCTCACTATGACATAGCATCTCTCACTATGTCTGTTACAATCTTGTTAGGACTTTTGGCATTAGTATGGAAGGAGGAAATGCATATAGGCGAGGAAGGTCTGTCCACGGAAACAACTGTGCATCTGCTTTCCATGCACTTCGGGACCATTGTCTGAACACAAAGTTTTGTGTTTGTGGTGACGTCTCTGAAATGATTCAAGCGTTGTGAGACCGGCACCAACCAAACTGCTCATCCGTTATGGGAAAGCCGTGCGCGTCCTGAGGTCTCCACTTTTCCTCTTCAACCAAAACGAAAATAGCGGACAGCACTTGCTTGTAGTATAAAAGCAATTACTTTATTTGTTTCAAAACATAATTAAAATTTTGACACTTATAAGATACATAGCTCTCCAAGGCTACACTTACATACAGCAGGGCATGACGTTTCGGGTCACATGACCCTTTCTCAAAAGCTTTTGAGAAAGGGTCATGTGACCCGAAACGTCATGCTTGCAATAGCATGACTATTTTTAAAAAAATGCTCTCCAAAGAGTGTATGTATACTCTTATGATTAGGGTCGTATTTCCTGGTAGATCTTTTATGCTCTGAAATGCGGACTTTGACTGCTCTTGAAGTTTGACCAATGTAAAATTTACCACAGGGGCATTTAAGTCCATATATGTCTGACTCAGTCCCACATGTAGAATATCCCTTCAGGGGTATCTTAATTCCCTTGAAGAGATACATACAAAAAACAGAATTTTAGTGCACAAACAATTCTAATTGCATATTGGCTACCTCCATAAGGTTGCTACTACAAACAGTCTGCTAAACCCTGGATAAATAAAATAATTTGGCCAACATATTTAACTAATTTCTTTTAAGCCCAGTCACTACGTCTAGGTTGCTTTCTTTAACTGGGTCCTAACCTACTCGTGACAAAAGGCAAGTACCAGTAGGTTAGGACCCAGTTAAAGAAAGCAACCTTGACGTGGTGACTGGGCTTAAAATAATTTGGCCAACTTATTGAACTAATTGCTTTTATTTATCCAGGGTTTAACAGGCTGTTTGTAGTAGCAACCTTATAGAAGTAGCCAATATGCAATTAGAATTGTTTGTGAACTAGAATTCTGTTTTTTGTATGTATTATATTTTTGGTCTCTAGTTGCACTTTAATATGGCTGTACAACAGCCCAATTTTCTGTGTATTGTGTTCCCTTCAAAAGATGCATCTCATAATCCCCTTTTGAATCTCCCCCAAAATTATAAAACAGAAAAGGGAAGAAATAAAAAGAACAGAAATTTCTTTCAAGCCAAATTAATTAACATGTACCTCTATATGTCTATATTTACAGTATGTTCTGCTCTGTTGTAGACTTCTTCTTCAGACAAACTCTGCCACAACAGAATGTAAGGCTGGGTACACACCATACAATATTTGGCTGACTGATAGTGCTGTCTATCGGTTGGCTGGAAATATTGCATGGTGTGTGTTAGGGGGCCATGACTGAGTTTGGTCGCACATTCTTCCGGATCGGATCTGCTGGTAAATCACGGCCGATGGCGCGGTTCCCTTTTGCCGTAACCAACCATTTGTCCCAGCTGAGTGTTCACTAGTAGCAAATGCTCGGTTGGGACAAAAAGTCCCCTTTTGTGTTAATGTTAAAAATAAATTCTGGAGTATAGGAGAGATAAAGCTATATAAAAAGGTTCAAGGAATAGTTTACTTAAAAAGTGAACTATTCTGTTTTTCCATTCATTAAAGAATGGGAAGTAAAGGAGCTGACTTTTCTTCAATTAATATTACAGAAGCTGGGAACAAAGATTAAAAATGTACCCGCGAGAGAGCGCTCTTCTGCATACTCCTCTGACAGTTCCCTGCTGCTATCAGTGTATACTAAAGCGTGCATATGCAGTTCTGATTTTAAAGGTCAACCTTTGCTTTAGCCAAAACATTTGCATTATTAATGCACTTTGTGGATAGAAAGGTATATTGCATCTCCCCCTAATTGCCCAATTTCTACAATATTAAGGTTTCTGTAAAATCTGTTAAATCTTTTAGTACACAATTGTTTTGGTATTTTTCTTGTACATTTAAATGCCAATTATTCGATTTCCACAGTTGTCATCTCGGTAATATACTTGAAAGTGGATGACCTGATCAGTAGCTGAACAAATGCTGAATGCATTCATTTATTTCCCTTCTTTAAGTGCCTTTGTACCTGTTGAAAGCTATATATAAGGTACCGTAAGAAAATGTCACTCTTACTGTCTATAGACTTTATCTTGCTGAATTCCATTCCCATGGAACGAAATGAAACCTTTTTTTGTGCTACCCTCTTAAACAGCAATTCACACTTTCAAAAAAAGCATAGCCAAACACCAAACATGGATTAAAAATACCATTTTTATAATATGCATACATTACTGTAGAATTAAACATTTTTGCATTGACTGGTTAATTTAAAAATAACAGAATTCAAATTGTTTTCTACAACTTTACAGCTGGCAGAATTATCGGGGGTAAATAGTAAATGATCTTAATTAACTGCTTTATTGGTACATTTTGTTTTGCACCTGCCCAGCATTTTCCAAACAAATTCTTTTGCATTATCATTAATGAAGTTTCTATTGTACATAGTATAGAAGTTATTAATCGACAGGTATCAAGTTTTGTGTAATGAAGCCTTAGAGAGAATAATTATAAAGCAGCAAGTTTAAGATTCTAAAGCTGTTATTGTAATAATGTGCATTTCCCTTCTGGGCACACATCACCTAGATACTTTTTGGTAAACTTTAAAAAAAAAAAACAGTTGCTGTATTTTTAAAAAAAAAATTGACTCCCAACAAAACTTACGTAAAAAGTCTGAGATGGTGTTGATCCATTTTGGGAGGATTTTCTTTTCTAAATAACGGTTTTAACTGGAATGTACCTAAATATCTAAAAAGTGGTTAAAACCCGTTGCTTTTTTTTTTTACTTATAAATAGCCCTTTTCTATGTTACCTGTTAATATTAGAAACATCAAACCAGAAACTCTCTGTATCGGATCAGGGCTTCATATTTTACCTAAATTTTAACTGAATGCTAGAATGTATTATGTTGTGAAAGGAGAGATAAAGTCTCTAGACAACATTGCCCTAATAGACAGAGCATATTCCCAAACATACAACAAGCTGTGTCTCACCTTTACCTTTGCTGCGGCTGCTAGGTGATTTATAAAATTAACCTGTGGCTACTAGGGGTCAGCTCCCATAATCATAAGTGGGTGAATCAAGCAGTATGCTAACATGCTTTGTAGTGCTTAACAGAACAAAACAAGGAATTTGCAGCCTTGTTTCTTAGAAACTGACAGCCAATCATATAATGTTCTCCCTCTCCCTAATACAGAACAGTCCTTACAATGATATAATCCTATGATTTTCATACAAACAAGTAAAAAGAAATCTTTGCAGTGTATTTCCTAGTTAGCATGGATGTAAGAAACAAAATATTAACATTTCAGTAAAAAAAAAAAAGAAGTAAGTCTGGGGAATTGAACCTGCAACATCGTGTACGCTGTTTTGCTAACCCAACAGAGATACTATGTGCAACACCACTAGATTATTTTTTTGCTAGTAACATAATAGAAACAAAAAATAAAGTCTAGGGATTTGAACACGTAAGTTGTATGTATAATTTTATTTATAAAGCGCCACTTGGGTACGCAGCGCTGTACATTATAAAATATACAAACAAGGGGATAAGTGCAAGCCATTATACAGATAAATAAAAATTTAAGTTAAATACAATTTCATACATCGGTTAAGAAAGCATATATATAAATTATGTATAAATGGATATAAGTGCAACAAGCCGCGACATATTAGGAATGAGATCCCTGCCCAGAAGAGCTTACAATCTAAGTGGGGGGGCAACAAACAGGTACAAGTGTGGGGGATGGGTAAAAAGTGCTTAAAAGGGCTAACAATTATTAGTTATGCTGATGCTCAGAAAGGTAGGAGGACAGTCTAGATTTGAAAGCATTAATGGTTGTCACCAGGCAGAAGGAGAGAGTTCCAAAGGTAGGGTGCAGCAAGAGAATGATTTTAGGCGGGAGGCAGCAGTGTTAGTTTGGGGTCTGTGGAGAAGATTTCCTTGCGAGGAGCGAAGGGCACGGCCTGGAACATAAGGAACCAAGAGAGAAGATAAGTAAGGAGGTGCAGTAGAGCGAAGGGATTTAAAGGTTAAAAGCAGGGTATTGAATATGATTCTTTGTTTGATGGGAAGCCACCCTATGGACTGAAGTATCGGGGTTGCGGGTTCTCTTTTGGAGGAGAGCGAGATGATCCAGGCTGCCGAGTTTAAGATAGACTGGAGAGGAGAGAGACGAGAGGCCAGGAGTCCAAGCAGTAGAATGTTACAGTAGTCGGGATGGGAGATTATAATGGCATGGATGAGTATTTAACTGGGTTAATGACCATATTTTCAATAGAGATGGAGAATGGTGGACTAGGTCCCAGTTTAGGGGGGGAAAATGATTAATTCCGTTTTAGATAGATTGAGTTTAATCCAGGAAGAGATAGAGAGCAGACCTTTAGAGATTTGGGATTGAACTTCAGGGGTTAGTGTGGGGGTGGACAGGTAAATTTGGGTATCATCAGCATATAAGCGATACTTAAAACCGAAAGAACTTTATTATTTTTCCCAGAGAGATAGTGTAGAGGGAGAACAGCAAGGGTCCTAAAACCGAGCCCTGAGGGACCCCCACACTAAGCGGAACAGGAGAGGAAGTCTTATTAGCAAAAGAGACAGAAAGATCTGTTAGATTTTGTTTGTATGTTTCAAAAACAAGCTAGCAGGTAAGCCACCACAGCACATGCAAGGGATACAGGTACATTTAGAATATTTGTCCTTTGCTAGGAACAAATTTTAAAAAAAGTTAGTAAAGTTAGCTTAATATTTAGCATTGCCCAAGGAAGGCTGTATTCCATCCAGGTTGGTAAATAAATTGCAGGGTAACAAGCAGCTTTCAAAGAAATCAGGGACTCTAACAAAAATTCTGTGCATACTTGGGTCAGGGGGTATGGCAATAAAAACACAATGTTTAGGTGTTCTCGGCAGTAAAGCTTTCATATTAGGATTTTTTAAAAAAAAATAAGTTTAGTACTCCTATGGTCCAAAAGGAGTATTTTTGCAATTTACTTTTTTTACATAGTTTTGAAGATTTTTGCATTTTTATGTGTGATATGGAAGCAGCATTACCTGATTCCCTGCAATTCCTCCTTGTGGGCCCCCCATGCCCTCCCCCTTGCAGGACCCTCCCATTTGTGGGCCCTCACTCACTGGCACCTCAGACCCATACCCCCAGCCCCCCTACAGAAAACTGTTTAAAAATATCGTTTTTGGGCAGTGGCAGAATCAGCAGCTTTAAACTTAGTCTGATTCTGCCTCTGCCTAAAAATGCTGTTTTTACAGTTTTCTGTAGGGGGGGTATGGGTCTGTGGGGCCACGGGGCCCATTAGTCGGAGGGGCCAATGGGCTGCAGGGGAAAGGGCCAAAGGCCCCATGAGTGTGGGTGGCAGCAAGAGGCCCTGGGAAGGGTCACGGAGGGACAGTGAGTACACACTTTACACATTTCCTGCTGTGGGCTGTGCTTCGCTCCCCCAGTCACTGTCGCTCAATCTCTTCCTGGTTTCTTCTGCTCCCTCCTGCACTGAGCATGTGCCAAGCACAGATTAGAAGGACAAACTAGTATTTGTGACCACAGATTCAGAAACTCCTAACCCATAACCTTCTGACCAGTGATTTAAAATCAACTTGTTTGGTGACCACTGTTATGCTTTAACACCAAATTTTGCCACAGTCAAAATTTGCTATTTTATAAATGTGCAAAAAAACTTTTATTGCAATGTTTGGCAATAGAAAAAAGAAAGGTTGCTAATAGCACTTGTATATAAAGAATACCACCTAAGGTATTTGTCCCCCGTTCCTATACTAATAATCTACATATTGGCTTAATCATTGATTTTTATTCTATCTTATGTATTGATAAAAACAGTATCTATTTTGATGTTCTGCATCTGAAGGGCATAATAAAGACAAGTGCTTTTCGTGATGAACAGTCTTTCTTTAGATTCTGTGCAATGTAAATCTGAAACATTGATATAGAATATTAGCCGACACTGAGGATTCAGAAAATATGTTTATACTGTAAAGTTTAAAGGACAACAATACCCCAAAAAACATCTCCCCCCATTACATGTCCACACTTCCAGCAGCTGAAATCACTTACTCTCATTTACAACAGTGCTGCCTTCCCTTAGATATCACACAGCAAAGATGAGTGCTGAAAGCCCGCCTTCTAGACGGCCCAGGGCCATGATTAACATATCACTCGTTACAGGCAGACAGAATTGTTACACCCCCTTCACAGTGTGGCTAATTGAAGGCAGAGAGAAGCTCGAAATCGGGGAGGGGGGGGGAAACATATAGGGAGGGCTGCATACCTTTACTCTTTTGAAAGCAGTTTTTTTTAAAAAATGCATTGAGGCAATACAGTTATCCTTTAATTTATAAATGTTACAAATAGAACAGACATTTGGTTTTCCTAGAACAACATAAAACTGTCTTTAAATTTCTGCTCTGTAACATTTCTTGAATGTGCTGGTTCATTCTATAAGAACTGGTTAGTGATTTGGAAATTAATCTTTTTGCACATAAGGATTCATGATAATAAATCATTTTCCATATTGCTGAAAATTTGATTTATCCTTGAAAATTCTGGGGGAAATTCCCTTGAGTGGTTACAGCCAAACAGTGGCTATCAAAGTGAACATTTTTTTGAGACTTTACTTTTCGTTACAACTATGATTTACTGCAACCACCTTGTAGAGTAAGCTGTCATCGCAGCACAAATGAGACCTTTTGTACCTTTTTTTTTTTTTTTTAAAGCAGATTCCTTTTGTTTTGTTTCATTAATTTGGCTTAAGCCAAATTGCTGTCTCCATTTTCTCCCTTCCCTCCTTTCTCTTCTAGTATTCTTCCCTCCTCTTCTTAGTATTTTAATGCAAAAAATAAAATGTGTACAATTTATTTAAAAGACAACTACACTGTAAAAATTTACCTTTTTAAAAATAAAAAATACCTGGGACAGGGAGGGTAAGATTGATTATTCCTATCTCTGATTATTGTTGAGGAGCAACAGCATGTACAGTTTAGATCTGCCAGGTTAGTTCCCTGGGCATTCCTGCAATAAATATGATGCTAAAGCAAGTAAGAAGTCTGTGAGAGACAGTTTTCTTCATGCTGGTGCTCCTCTCGCCAAGGTTACTTTTAAATGGCCCCTTTGCAAAGTTAAACTCATGTACTCTGTGCTGCCTTAATCCTATCTCTGTCAGTCACTTTGTTTAACCATGGTGTCAGATCTCTGTGTAGCACTCCCCACTTCCCCCTCCCCTCTGTTACCTCCTCCATGTCTCAACTCCGGCTAAACGACACACCCGCGCACAGTGGCCAATAGTAAACAAGCTGTCCTGGAGAACAGAACAGTTTACGATCTCTCACTTTGTGACTCATCATCAATCAGTGAAAGCTAATGCTCTTATCTCTATGTTTATTACAGAGCAGGGAGGGGGGATCACGTCACAGGGATTTGATTGACCGTCCAAGTAGGAGTAGAGGAATGCAATCGCGTATTCTTCTAACTGGTGTATCTCAGAACAGAGAGGGAATCTGAACAAAGTGAAGACACTCTGGGGGTTGTGGGGATTTATAGAACACATGGAAAGAGAAAAAAAAGTTTATGCCCTTTAATTTTAACTTTGTTTTTTTAAATCTTTATATACAATATAGTTATCTTTTAATCCCAGAGGATCAATTTCCCCAAAATCATTTGCCATCTAATCTATACAATTATAACAATTTGTATTTTTTTTGAAGCTCTCTTTTAAAGGATAAAGAACTACATAGAATAATTTGATAACACTTCTTGTAACTTTAACCTCTTTCTTGAGGACAAACCTGAAGATTCTGGTATATTTTAATCTGTTTCAATTCTATTGTGATCAAATATCCTGTTTTTATAGTGAACTAACTGCTGTGAGTACGCTATGTTTGTTGTTTTAGGATTATGCAAATGTAGGGCTTGTAAGTCTAGGCCAATGTTTCAATGCCTTTTTATCTTTGGTAAACCCTTTCATTAAAAAAATATTTTTGTCTGTTTCTTTCTCACTTATAAATTTCTCAAATACATAATTCATACATATATAACATATCAATATCTACAACTATTAAATAAAAATATATAAATACTAATGAACAATTAAAGGGCATGTCCACCCCCAAAACTATAATTTAACCCACTACTGGTCTCACTGTAGTGCATAAAAATCCTTGCCTTACATCCCAGCTCCAAATGGCTGCCCTGCCATGTCCCTCCAAAATCCCAAAAACTGGCCACCAGGAGCCTAGCAGAGTCCATATAGGACTCTGCCTCCTGTCTCTTCTCCGGAATAATTTTGCCATGCGCACTGCAGCCCCCCCCCCCCCCCCTCTCCCTCACGTTTTGCTCTCCCTCCCCCTAGTGTAAAACCCCTTTTATATATAATAGGTCTCCCTCCCCCAGCCCAAACCACTATAATAGATTTTCCAGAGACTCCCCTGAACTCTACTTACCATACCGCTCTCCCCCGGCGTTCTGTGCAGCCGGCAGCTACGTCCGTGATTGGCTGCCTCTCAGTGGAGTCTCTGGAAAATTGTTATAGTGGTTGGGGCTGGGGGAGGGAGCCCGATTTATATATCAAAAATTATTAAATGGGGTGGACATGTCCTTTAAATCCTCAGAACAACACTGAATAAGAAGGCAGATCACCTTGATATAAAATAAGTTATCTTGGTCTTACCTTTTTTATGTGGGTGCTAGGAAATTGACCTTGCTAATACGGGGTTGGCGTTTTCTTTCCAATATCGGACCAATCCCGATCAGAAAAATATTTAGCTAAACAATCCCGATCATACTATTTCCCAACAAGGCTGAAAATTGGTTGACAATTGGGTGATCGCCCATACATGATCCGAGAATCGTAGGATAATTATATGGCACCTATTCATTCCAATTTAGACCGTGGACATGTACATTGTTTTATTGATTTATATATTACTATCGCATTGCAATTTTGTATTTGAGTGCTGAAATAAATAAAATAATAACTTTTGTCTATCAACTGTGCAATATGTTTTTTTTTAATAATAAATTATTTTGTGTATTTGTAACTTTCCTGCAAAAAAAAAAATTAAGTGCAGTTTATGTAATGTTATCTATTTTTTGCACTTTCTTTCTGCAGAAACTATATTATAAAGGTTAATTAAACCTTCAAACAAATGCAATTTAAAGAAATAAATACAAATTGTAATCTCTATTTAAACCAAAAGAAAAAATGCCAAGTGTACTATATTTTAAAAAGATTAATATTCGGATCTGTGTTATAAAACCTGATAACACTCTTGAATTTCACATACAGACAGTAACCTAAGCTACAACACAATACATTTATCAAGCCATATAACAGGAATCCTTATGGGTTTTTTTTTTGTGCCAGTTGCACATTAATGCCCTTCGGGGGTTGTAATCCGTTAAGATTTTGGGCCTTCTGCACCCGAATCTCCTTTTTATAGTGAGTATTGTCTACTACATCTGTTGTATTCAATTAGATCAACTGGACTTGAAATGTAGTTCTTGAAGACGTTTCGCTAGTCATCCGACTGGCTTTCTCAATTCAGAATGACTTGTACAAGAATCTGTGGCAATTATGTACCCTGGAAAATCCCAATTAGCATATCACAGCCAGGTGTTAGTGTGATTGGATAGTGGCTAAGAGGTGTATAGGAATGCCCAGAGTAAGGTGTTAAAACAGCATTGTACATGGCAGACAATGCTGTTTTAACACCTTACTCTGGGCATTCCTATAACACCTCTTAGCCACTATCCAATCACACCCTTAACACCTGGCTGTGATATGCTAATGGGATTTTCCAGGGTACATAATTGCCCACGATTCTTGTACAAGTCATTCTGAATTGAGAAAGCCAGTCGGATGACTAGCGAAACGTCTTCAAGAACTACATTTCAAGTCCAGTTGATCTAATTGAATACAACAGATATACCATGACCTGGATGAATGAGAACCTTCACAAGCATATTGTCTACTACATTTTTCTATGAGGAGCAAAAAAACATAGCATAGCAAGTGTGATATGTGAAGAACCCTATTAATGCATGTCTGTGGCCTCTTTGCATTAAAAGGAAACTTTTTGAAACATGCACAAAGAAATGGTGTTCTTATTAATCCAGTCTCTAATCTAGTCTCTAGAATCCAGTTTATGATCTGGAGAGACCAGTCGGCTCCTATAGTTCCTCCTTTACTGTACAATATAAAAGGTGGCACTGAAAATTCAGAGATGTCGGGAAATACTTGAGCTAATATATGCCAGTGTTCCTAATGATACATGTAGACTTTTCCGACCAATAACATAGTCGGTAACAAAGTGGGGTCCCTGTCCAGAAGAGCTTACAATCTAATCTACATACCTATACCTTGGAATAGACAACTTTTTACCAAATCAGCCAGTAGCTAAATGTAGCTAAAGAATAGCACTCCTAACTCAACACCCTTAAAATTCACCTGCCATCAACTAGCTCGATTACTATCTATAGCATTGTTTGGGTAGAAAAAAATTTTGTATTTATTGACTAAACATAAGAAAGTTTCTAGACAAGGACATCCTGGACTGAATGCCATAGGCAAGTTTTGAATCTGCTTTGACAACTGCAATTTGATCATGCTTGTCATTTAGACAGATCTGCTGAAGCTGCTGTCTTTTATGGTGCTTTTAAGTTTTGTCCACCGCAAAATAATCATGTCTCTTGTTGAAGAAACTATAAAATATAATGTAAATAAATGAGTTTACTTAATTCAGAACCAAACAAGTAACCATAATTTATCATTTCCATCATGTGTTTGAGTTCAAAAGCCAAAACCTTTCAATTTATATTTAGCATCCTATAGACATTAACACGTATCCTTTTTATTTTAAATAAGCGGTATATTCATTTTTTTATGTGTAGCCCAGAAATTGCTGATAAAATTAATACATCACATTCCTTTAATGAATTAAATTTTTATGGATTTTCACACGAAATAAAGAAAATGGAAAGCCAACAAAACCATATACAGAAGTGCCACATGGATGTTTAGTTTATAGAAATCTGACCATTTGGCCTGCCAACAGAAGAGTTTAGTTAATTGCCCAATGTAAGCACCTGTTGTATCCAGAGGCATGAAGTGCAGTAATGGTAAGCAGTTCTGTGTAATATCCCTGCAGTAAAACGCATAACATGGGGATAAGCCATATGTAGTAAGTAGCCCTTTTAAGGGTAAAATGGCCAAGAATATATGGTATTGATAGTAACCATATATTTGCCTTTCTTTACAGTGAGGCATCTCCGTGTCTCCCATCCCCATGAAGGGGGCGTCCAGTGGAGACCCCCATTCCATTACAGGTACTTGATTGTAATGTTTAAAGTAGAGATGGACGAACTTCCAAAAGTTCGGTCCATTTTCGAACTATATGGAAAGTTCGAAAACAGACCCATTAAAGTCAATGGGAGTCAAAAAGTTCAAATGAAACACAACTAAAATATCAATGATATGGGACCTGGGAAATGGTCTGGGGAACACGTTCAAATATCCAGGACTTTCAAAAAATCGGTTTTACTCTCATGCGCACTACTTTCGAGCTCTCTCGTTCGAACATTCGATAATTGTCACATGAACGACTCGCGGATTCGAAAATTCAATATTTACTCGTGTATAGCTATAATAGACATTTTACTCGCATATTCGAACATTCGATAATTATTGAAAGTCTGGAAAATATCGACAATCCGGGTCCAGGATAGTTTGAAAAGTCAGAGTCCGTTCGGACTCAGGTTCGAGCTCTAGTCGAGTTCTTTGTGCTTCCTACACAAAGTTCTAGACAGATCACCCTTTCTCCTCAATCAGTGGTAAATGTTAATAATGCATCTTTTTAATCCACTTTCTATGCTATCCATGGAAAAAGTTTTAGCATATAGATCTCATTAAAATTCCATATTATAACTGTGTTTTATAGAATAGAATTGAAGTTCTATATATATTAAATTTCTTTATTTTTTCTTGTTTTCAGGAAAATCCCACCAACCAAAAATGTATGTTTAGTCTAACCAACCCACCCCAAGACCACAATTCTTACACACTAGCAAGCTATACCTGAAGTAATATCTTCAGCCCAATGTTTCTTACCCTTTACTTTTCTTCCAAGTTTTTCCAGGTAGCAGCAATTGGTCATGGCTTAGACAGATGACATCACGGTCAAGGACTGCTGCTCCCTGATTTGCCTTCACTGAGCGTTTGTAAGCTCATGAAGAGCTTGTATAGGTTTAATCTTAACAGTAGGAAGATCTTCCTTTTTGTGCATTCTTGCAAGTGTGTATTGAGGTTTTGGGGTTATTAGCCAGCATATATAGTTTTAATTTGGAGGGTCTTTCCATTATGCGAAGATTAAAGGGCAAGGGCATGTTTAAAAAAACTGTCAATCACCTATTTACGCTATGAAAGCAAAGCCTATTCCTCTGTCACTGCATGGATAATTGAATCCGCATTATGATCATGAAAAGTGTGTAATCTGCTGCGTTGTGCTCACACTCTCCCTATGCTACAGACCACAAAACCCCCTTCACTACCACACACACCCTCCAAAATCTTACAGCTTAAAAAAAATCTTACCTTCCCATAGCATGGCAGTGTCCTTTCAAAACAGTGAGTTACAGCCAATAGCATTCACCCTGTTATCTGTTGTAGTGAGACACATCTCCACTGCAACCCCCCCACACACACACTCCACAGTGAGCTAAACAGAGAATTTGGAGATATGGTGGAAGGGAGCAGAAAGAGATCATGTTCCTGGCAAAGAAGAAGGGCAAATTGTTTTTCCACTTTATTACCCCTTTAAATTGTAATATTATAGAAGGTGTTTAAAAAAAATTAAACGAATGAGGAAAATCTCATCAAATCACTAACCATGGTTAGTGGAAGTAATTCAAATAGTGTATGTACAGATGATATCAGATCTTTTGGCATACTTGTGCTTATGTCGGGGTTTTTTTTGTTTTTTTTTTAATAGCGACAGAGGACAGTATACAGATTGACTCTAGTGAAAGCATGGAATGTGGATGAGCTGAAGGCTTATGCCGATTTGGTTACTGTTGGTAAACCAGACTTCATTGAAGTGAAGGTAAGTTGTCTACTGTGCATACACACATTGTTTTGGTTGCATTGAAACACATTTAGTACATAAACGGGACATTTAATATCACTAAATACCATGCAACCTGATGTAATATCAGGTTAATGCGGGTTTCACACTTATTTTAGGGGACTGCGCTATTTTCAAATGTTTTTGGAAATAGCACATGCTCCCGTGTGCAGCTAAACTTAATAGGGCATTGTAAGGAGACTTTAAAGAAGTGCAAACAGAAGCATCTTACCTTGCCGCAATGCAATACCAGATGTTATCATTTGTTGGATCACAGCAAGGTAAGATGCTGCTGTCCATCTAGTCCAACCTACTCTGCAATACCCACATTTCCTGCCTAACCATTGATCCAGAGGGGGGGAAAAACAGTATGAAGGGGGGGGGAAATGCTTTCCAGTCGGAAATACTCAATCTCCCTGAAAGTGTGCTATTTTGTTACATACCAGAGAGAATTTGCACTGTTAATGAATAATCTGAGCAACAAGGGTACCATTCCAATAGATGTACTGTAAAATAATATAACATTGACAAAATAACTGGCAGTAATGAGTTATTTGACATGTACATTTTATGTGTATTTCATAAAGTTTATATACATTTAAAAACCTATGGGGGAATTCCACATTTAAACATAGGTATAGCATAAGTATTTGATTGTCATGATAAATCAACTTAGCGGAAACTTGAATTTTTGATTAGCTCCTATCTTGTAATTTAAAAAAAAAATCCATTTTTTGTTGGTATCTGTATTAAGGGATCAAATTATTTAAATAGGTTACAGGAATCTGGGTTTGAAATCAGACTTATTTTCACGATTGTATCTTTCCACTGTAAGATCAGTCTTCGTAAAAAAAATGTTTTTTTAAAGGGCATGTCCACCCCCAAAACTAAAATTTAACGCCTTACTGGCCACATCAAGTAGTTTAAAACAATCCTTACCTTACATTCCTGCTCAAAAGTTCCCCTGCTGTGCCCCTCCAAAGTCCAGGAAACTGCTGTGTAGGAGCAGTGTGTGACTCATGCTGTGGCCTGAGCTGAGACTTCCTCAACCTCATCAAGGTTGAGGCATGCTCAGTGCAGCCCTCCCTGCCTCTCAGCCAATCACGGACGTGGCTGCCGGTCCCGCCCCCTGCTTTCAATTCCATGCAAGCAGAGGGCCTGAACACTGCAGCGGAGGAGAGAGGGCAGGTAAGTAAGAATCGGCGGACTTTCTAACAATTATATTAATGCGGTTGGGGCTGGGGGAGCATGCCCTACCACATATCAAAAGTTAAATTTCGGGGTGGACATGCCCTTTAAAACATGTTTTATTTTTTAACATGGATGTACAGGTACACATTACATATTGAATGTATACATTTATAATTTTAGAGTTTGCAATACCCATAATATATCTGTTGATTTTGTTATAATTACATTTATTAAGCATATAATAACCTGGGAGAGGGTGATAGGTTTACATCTGTGATTCCAACCCGGTTACATAAAGCTGATCTCTTATATTACTCTGTAATAATTCGCTATTTACCTCTGTGCAACTATTTTGGGGGCTTTATTAAAGCTCTGTTCTTCCAAATATCCTGCTATTTATTCGTTTGTTTTTTCAATTCTCATATATTCATACCAAGGGGGTCTTCATAAAAAAAAAAAAAAAAATTAAAGGGCTGCAGACTTGCTAATGTACCCAGCCCCATCGCTAATGACTTGACCCCCACATTGATTGTACTGTTATTTAGGTGATTTTATCTGTTCTGTCAGGCTGTTTGCTGGGGCGATGAAGAGTAATATACTATACTTGGAATAGAAAAAAAAATATTGATTCAGGGTGCTGGATTACAGCCTTTTATCCATTTAAGTTAATGGTTATAGAAATTGTGAATATTAAATTTAGATCGGAAATGCATTTTTTAATTTAAAAGGCATGTCCACACCAAATATCAAACTTCATATGCAGGCAGGACAGCAAACCCCCTACATGTCAAAACCATTATACACATACATAGAACTTTTTCGGTAGGTCTTTTTTTGATTATGTATATACTTATACCATTAATGACCTAATTATAGGTTGATCTGTTTCTCTTCTGACTTCTGTTTATGTATCATTTGACACTGGTGACATAGCTTAGTAGGAGTCGGCTAGATCTGTTCCTCTAGATTTGGTAATTAGGAATGTTTTAAATTATAAATGTACTTTTTAAAAGTACAAACTTTTGTCTACTCTTACAGGGAGTTACCTACTGTGGTGAGAGCTCTGCCAGCAATCTAACAATGGCAAATGTTCCTTGGCATGAAGAAGTTGTACACTTTGTTCAAGAGTTAGCTAACCTCATACCAGACTATGAAATTGCATGTGAACATGAACATTCCAATTGCATGCTAATTGCCCATAAGAAGGTAGGTGAAATGTTTAATAGGTTATTACATGAAATCTTTATGATGTGTTCTGTTTTAGAATGTTAATTCAAATATTTTTCTTTGTACATTTGATGTTAAAATGTACATGCTGTTGGTCAGTATGTTAAGATTATATATTTGTGACATGCCTTTTTTAATTGCCTACATACTGTATCCCGAGACTTTAACCACATTGTAGATGTTTCCATCCTAGCCTGATATACTGTACTACAGTATTTAATGGGAGTTCCATGTCCTGATGGTGTAAAAAGGTGTAATTTTCCACATAGTTAGTAAGTTGTCATGCCATGGTTGACAGTGAGTAGTGATAACAGATTAACCCTTTCAGTACTGGCAGATTTATGGATGTCTGCAAATAACATTGAAAAGAATTTTTCACAATCTGATCTCCTTTGTGCTCTCCTTTGGTTTAGTTAGTATAAGAACCTTTAAAAAGCAGGACCAAGCTTAAAGGGTATCTCCACTCATAATATTGACTTTTGGCAATCCAGTTCTATTGAAGAACGGAAGGTAAAGGAGCTGTGCCTTACCTTCCGTTCTTCAGTAGAACAAACAGGAGCCAAACTTACCCGCTTGCTCACTCCCGACGGACCTTGTCTTGCATGCGTGATCGATGCGCATAGAAGAGCAGGATAAGGTCATTGGGATTGAAAATGACTGCTCTTTTTTGTTAAAAGCAAATGTATTTGCACTGAACTTCCCCTTTAAACCCCCAAATACATCAACCATTTTTTTGCAAACCGTATGCGCTCTGATAGCAAAACATTTCACAGATCACTGCACAAGTGGACAGTAACATGCAGGAAATAGAATTACTGTGCCGTAGAAGATGACCACCTATCATATTACCGCACAGAGACCCATCTCTGTTAGTCGCAGAACAGATTACAGCATATCCTGCCTCTCAGACACAGAACAGAGATATAACAGTGTGCAAATATGTATTAAAACAATCTGTGTACCCACACATTCCTTTGATATTCATGCAAAAAAGGTAATTTTTGCAGTTTTTCTATCAAGCACTAAAGAAAAAAAAAAATTTAAATGGAAAGTCCAGCCTAAAAAAAAGTAACCTTAGAAATGTCAATCACCCCACCAAACCCTATTTTTGCATTATCAATACCTTTAAAAGATTCCCTTGAAGGCACTTACCAGGAGCAGAGGGCTTCTGCACTGACAGCCGCACTACTTCCTGGTTGCAGCTGTCAGGTGATTGGGCGTGATGTCACTTCGCACCTTAACTTCCGCAACTAGAAAGTGGAGCTGCTGTTAGCCGCAGGGTAGAGGAGGAACAACGAGGGACCAGGTCAGGTAAGGAACTTCTGGGGCATCTTTGAAAGGGATAGATAATGCGAAAGTGGGGTTTGGGGGGGCAATTGACATTTCTAAGGTTACTTAGAATCCGATCACTTGCGCTCGTCATCTTTTTTGCGCAATCACATACGCATGGCATTGCACACCGGTTATTACATTAAAACCAGCTATTTTGTATTGTTCCTTTTAGGCTATCTGCACTGAACAATATTGGTGTGGTGTATAGAAAATCTGTGCATAGAGACCGTGAACAGTGGGGTCGAGTGGAGTGGCCAATAGGTGCTCATTCCCACTAGGCTCTTTGACGATCACATGGTCTGTTTTACTGGAAACAACATGGAAGCCTTCTTAGTAAGGGCTAGGTCCCACTTGAGCATGTGTGAGTGCAATTTGTGTTTTTTTTCATGCATCTGGTTCCCATTCCCACTTTGTGCACAGCTCTCCTGTATGTTATTTGTTTGCAGGCATGCACAACTTTTTTGTGTGGATTGCATGCGTGCCAATAACACAGATATGACCTAGAGCGCAGCGCACATAGAGTATCACACACTGCAGCGCATTGCAAAAATCCTGAACGCACTGCTTGTGCGTGATAGTGGGACCTAGCCCTAACAGTCTTACATGTACATAAAGCCAACTTACTAGAGAAGCATCTTACAATGTATAGGTGCTTTGACTAATGTCAAAATCATAGGGCATTAAGTACCATTCTATAAAAGCAAGTCATGGTTTTAACATTTTAAAATTGAGGAAGGTAAACAATAGCATGGATACAATTCATCAAATTAGTCTAGGATCTGTAAAGAAGTATTGTCTAGGAGCTTTTTTCATAAACAATTAGACAAATTGTCTGTTGTCAACCAAAGTGCATGAAATTATCATTTCTGTTACAGAAACTTACGTCTCCACAGTATGCAAGTCATGGTTTTAACATTTTAAAATTGAGGAAGGTAAACAATAGCATGGATACAATTCATCAAATTAGTCTAGGATCTGTAAAGAAGTATTGTCTAGGAGCTTTTTTCATAAACAATTAGACAAATTGTCTGTTGTCAACCAAAGTGCATGAAATTATCATTTCTGTTACAGAAACTTACGTCTCCACAGTATATATAAAAAGAAAGTTATTTTTTTGTTTGATTGCTTTCTTCCCAGACCTTCTCAGAGTAGCTGGCTTTTAAAAAATACTTTAAATGGGATGTTGCTTTTTCTGAATTAAACTGTTTTTGATAGGTCGATACAACCTTTGTTGTATCTATTTCTCACACAGTGAAATGCACGATGGTTCAAAAATAGTGAACAATCTCCGAATTACCACATGCAATACCACATGCATGGTTGCACACAAGGAAGCAACCAGTCACAAAGTGAGACAATGCACAATTGGCTAAACTACAGCAATGTTCCAGATTTTTCACGCTAAACTCCCTTCCAACTCAGAAATACCCTGCACAAACTATATATATTTTTTTAAATCTGCACACCTTCACCTATGCAAAAGTGCAATTCTTTTGTTCATATGTGCAATTGTGTGGGCACAACCAGCAAAGAAGTGAGGCAATAGACAACAGAAAAAAATCTTCAGCCTGCTCTGTATTTGAACAGTCTGTGCATTTTCACACTTAACACCCCTCTCACTCAGAAACACCCTAAACAAACTATAGATTTTTCGAATCTACATACCTTTAGCTATACAACAGTGCCATTTTTTTTTGTTCATACATGCAATCTTGTAGGTGCATTTCACAGTAGTATTTTGCACCTACAAGGGTTGGGTGATATCTATAAAATGCTTTCTTACTAATCTCACTGCGTTATCAGCACCAGGCACTTCCGGGACCTTCTCCACACTCCCAAACAACAAAGCAGGAAGAAGCTGCAGCTGGAAATTATAATAGGACAGTGCAGGCTCTGGTATCACTGTCCTGTAAACAATTTTTTTTTTTCAATGCCACCCGTGTGGTGCTGTATTCTTTGCTACAGAGTGGTCTAATTTTGCAGGGCTTATCACCACTTTTGTGCTCTACACTTACTGACTCATTGTGGATGAAGGTCAGCATGAATATAGCCCTCGTATCCCAAAATTTAATAGCCAGGAGCTCATTGCTTCTTAGAGCAAATGTCTCTCCACCCTTTAGTGACTTAAGCCTTGGGCAACCCTTTTTTGTTATGATTTATGGTGCCACAGGCTGGGGTGACCAAAGAGTAAAGGCATCTAAACAAGTGAATACTTGTATAAAATGTATCCACATATAAGTGGTAACCTTTGCCCAGCAATGGAGAAATGAGCGCCCAGACTATCTTGCCACTGACCGTAAAATCCAGTGGACAACCAGGGTGATTATCAGTACTACTTTCGCAGAGCTTATATAATTTGATCCCCATAGCGAGAACGTTTACTTGGAATGCACGGACAGAAATTTAGGTGCCCTTTGAAGAGCATAAGGGACTCATCAACACATATATTCTGGGAAAGGGTTTAAACCTCTAGACAGGCTTTCAATAAAGGGCCTCAATTTCTGAAGCCTGTCATAAAAGAAGACCCAAGGTTAACCCCTTCAGGCAAATGAGGCAAATGTTTTTCAACTTTTGAAACTCAAGCACATGAGCACAGAAATATTTCAAAACTACCAATAGTACTCAAACCTAACACCATAAAATTACAAATAAATAAAGATGCAAATGGAAAAATAACATTACTACATAGAAAAACTTAGGGTCAGAATAACAGATCCACTAGTCCTGTTGTGTAATAAAATAAGGGTGTATCTTAAGCAAATAATCATTTTTAAAACAGAAACCAAGGAAATTTAGCACAAAATTGGCAAAATACCTTTACTACACAGCAAGACTTGGGGTCAGAATTACAGATCCACTAGCCCTGTAATGGAATAAAGAAATCAAGGGTAACTGAACCAAAAACAAACTATAAAATGGACACTGCAGAAATTTAGCACAGTAAAACACAAAAATGCACAAAACTACTTTTACTACACTGCAAGACTGGGAGTCAGAATCACAGATCCACTAGCCTTGTTGAAATCAAGGGTAATTGAATGGGGGGGATGATTTAAAATAGAGATGGCAGCAGTTAACAACAACAAAAATTCTGACACAAGAAAACGCACCAAAATGGCAAAATACCTTTACTACACAGCAAGACTAGGGGTCAAAATGACAGATCCACTAGTCTTGATGTGTAATAATAAAGACGGTAACCAAGGGGAGGGACATAAGTGGGGTAAAACATAATCATGCACACAAAAATTTTTTAGAAATATAAACACCAAAATAAATGAAACTGAAGAAAAAACAGCAAGAAAATAATGATTTTAGCTCTAAACTCTCAAATTCAAAATTAATAAAAAAAAAATTTAAAACTTTTTTTGTTATTGTAAATATTTGTTTGTTAGTGTGTGTTAAAGTGTGCAAAACAAAGTTAAAAACTATAAATGTGTGTAAATATTATTCCAGTATTGTAGACAGGAGAGAGGCAACTAGGTAAAAATCCAGCCGACCACAGCAGGAGGGCTACAGGGAAGTAATCCAACGTCACAGGAGTGAGAGATGTGCAGCAGGGAGCGGTATTGGTCATTAGCAATATCACTCACCATGTGAGTGTGTCTGCTTTGGCTCCCGGTAAGAGACCTGACTTTGCTCGTTGCCTGTGGGCCTTACTACAATGGGGAACCGGTTTCCCTGCCCTAACTGCCGCCGTTCCGAACCAGGAAGTGCTACAAAACGTGTATATATATTCTGTGGCACTTTGGTCCTTTTATGCACAGAAAGTATATATACATTCTGTGGGATTTAAAGGGCTAAAATACATGTGAAGCTAGACTAAAGTTATCAGTCTTCCTTATTAAAATTGGTCTGTTCTATAATCTATATAATCTATTATTGTGTAAGGTTAATGCTGGTATGCTTAGCAGAGATTTCCCTGTGCAATTTTTCTTTCACTGATATAAGGAAGATTTTTCTAAATATCCTTTTAATGCAAAGTTATAAATCTGTACAGAAATATAATAAACTTTGGTATTCTTTTATTCAGAACTGTGGTAAACCAATTATTTCAAGTACAAGTTCACTGTTTGAGGTTTTAAAAATGTGCATTCTATTCCAGCCTTCCGTTGCAGTTGTCTAGGTTGATTTGCTCTTTGCAATGCATACCATGTACGTGTACTGGTGTTACATGTGTATAAGACATTACTTCAAATTTATACACAGTTTTTTTTTCTATGTGTATGCTTGTGAAGGTTCTCATTCATCCAGGTCATGGTATATCTGTTGTATTCAATTAGATCAACTGGACTTGAAGTTTAGTTCTTGAAGACGTTTCGCTAGTCATCCGACTGGCTTTCTCAATTCAGAATGACTTGTACAAGAATCTGTGACAATTATGTACCCAATTAGCATATCACAGCCAAGTGTTACGGGCGTGATTGCATAGTGGCTAAGAGGTGTTATAGGAACGCCCAGAGTAAGGCATTGTACATGGCACCAACTGTCACGCCCTTAATACCTGGCTGTGATATGCTAATTGGGATTATCCAGTTGATATAATTGAATACAACAGATATTTTCTATGTGTACCATATTGGGTTTGACAAAAAAAACTAAGTTTCCTTACCTTTTAACAGCAACTAGAAGCCCGTTATTTGCATTACTGTGCCAAAAAAGACAATCTCAAAATAGAACATACATGCTGAGCAGATTCCCCACGTTAAAAAGAACCAATCGGCAATAATAAAGATTAGCTTCTTTAATAACAAAATATTGTTGTGCTTATCCTTGTCTCTCCAATTCTCCATTACATCCTCCACGCCTTCTCTGGCTGCATTGAACTGAATAGTACAGATGTCTTCATGGTTCTGCTACTAAGAGAAGTGGGTCAAAGATAAGTAGAAAAATAAAATGTAATAGAATACCTACATAGGTGTACAGGGGCTAATTATCAGCAACAGAAAGACCTATGTTTCAGGAAAATGTTTTGTTTACTAATGCACTTTTAGAATTTCGATTCTGCAAAGATTTTTTTTAATAATATATAATAATATATATTGCTGGAAGTTGGCCCCACTGTTTGCGTTGCCTTCTGTTGTGGTTTTCTAACGTGCAATGGAATAGTCTATGGAATCCCATAAAAAAAGGAGATAAGACACAAATCCATGAGATTTTTAATGATGCATTTTGACCCATAATCCCCTGGAAAATGCAAACACATGTAAAGTGGATACAAGCGGCAGACATAACCACATGGCAAAAGCGCATATCACTTTTTTTTCCAACAATGTATACAATTGTGCTCTGATTTTGTCTTATCTACTCCCTGGCTCCAAAACCTCCTTCCCATTCATTCCCTTCCTATCCCTATTCTGTCTTTATCTCTGCTTTTCTTCTTCCATCCAACTACCAATATTCCTTCACACTATATCAGCATTTACAAAATACTGTTCCCTTCACCAAGTCCAAACACCCCAGGAAACTTCTGTACAAATCCTTAGCCCACCTCCACTCCCTGTTTATTATTCTCCTTCTTGCTGCTGGGGATATTGCTCCCAACCCTGGACCATGCTATATTTCCATCTGCTGTCGTCCTCACGTTTCTACCACACACACCCCCCCCCCCCCCCCCCACACACACACTTATTCCTTTACAGGCTCCTAATCTTTCTAATCTTATAACTGTCCTTACTCTTTCTCCTTTGCTTCTTCCTTTTTCCTGTGGCCTCCCTAACACATGCTCTCTTGCTAACAAACACACCTTTATTCATGATCTGTTCTAATGCCTTTCATCTCCTGGCTTCTGCGGAGACTTGGATCTCCCACCATGATACTGCGGTCGAAGCTTCCAGTACGCATGGTGGTCTATCTTTCTCTCATTCGCCTCGTTCTTCAGGACAGGGTGGAGGGGTAGGTCTTCTCTCTTCCCCTATCTGCCGCTTTAAACGTGTTTCTCTTCCGCCCTCTGTTGCTTTTTCATCATTTGAAGTCCATGCTGTCCAACTTTTCCACCCCTTATGTCTACGGGCAGCAGTCATATACAGACCCCCTTCTGCCTCAGCCCCAGCTGCTTTCCTTACAGAGTTTGAAACCTGGCTCTCTGTTTCTTTCCTCCGACTGTCCATCTATAATTCAAGGTGACTTTAATTGTCACATTGACGACGCTAAGCAATCCTGGCCCTCTCGCTTTCTCCACCTAACTTCCTCCTCCTCCCTCCAGCAGTGGACCAATACTAGCACCCAGAAGGATGGTCACTTCCTTTACTTGGTCTTTACTAAAAATCTTTCTGTCTCTGTTTGCTAGTAACTTCTTCCCACTCTCTGATCATAATCTAATTACTTTTTCTACCACTGTCCTTGTCCGCAACACCAGTGCAATAGACCTTCCGTCTCCCTCTCGGTTCTAGCCTCAGTGCCCTCATGTCTGATCCTAACCCTAATTCACTAATGCATTCTTATAACTCTATCTTTTCCACTACTATTGGCTCCTTTGCCCCCCTACAAACTCAACAAGTTCCTGCGCCTATGTACTCGTGCAGCTGAACGGATGTGGAAAAAGTCATGCAGACAGGTGGACTTTAACCACCACAAGCTCATGTTGTTGTGTCTTAATTCATCTCTTTAAGCAGCAAAACACTCCTACTTTAGCACGCTTATAAACATTAATAAAAATAACCCACATCGTCTATTTTTCCTATTTACCACTCTCTTGCAGCCCTCCTCTACGGACACTCTTCATTCCATTAATGCTCCTCAGGATTTTGCAGACTACTTCAGAAATAAATTAGATGATATCCATACTCTAATTCCTACACCCCAAGACAACTCCTGGCTTCTTTTGCCTGCCCCACCACCTGCAGTTCTGGAATCTTTCACCCATCACCCAGTCTGAAGTCTTCAACCTCCTATTGTCCTCGCCGCTTTCAAAGTGTACCCTTGATCCCATGCCCTCCTTCTTTCTCAGACACTGTGCTAAAATCCTTTCCCCTGTTCTTGCTCACATTTTTAATTCCTCCCTGACCTCTGGGATTTTTCCTGCTGCATTTAAACATGCGCGTGTCAAACCTCTTCTTAAAAACCCCCCTGTCTGTAAAATTACCGCCCTCTCTCCCTTTTACCGCTTGCTTCAAAACTCTTAGAACGTCTCGTCTGTATACGCATTATTACTAAATACCTACATGCAATAACTTATTGGACCCATTGCAATCAGAATTCCGACCGGGTCATTCAACTGAAATGGCCCTCTGCAAAGTCTTCTTATCTCTCTAACAGATCTTTCACTGTCTCTTTTGCTAATAAGACTTCCTCTCCTGTTCCGCTTAGTGTGGGGGTCCCTCAGGGGTCGGTTTTAGGACTCTTGCTGTTCTCCCTCTACACTCTCACTGAGAAAAATAAGTTCTTTCGGTTTTAAGTATCGCTTAAATGCTGATGATACCCAAATTTACCTGTCCACCCCCACACTAACCCCTGAAGTTCAATCCCAAATCTCTAAATGTCTGCTCTCTATCTCTTCCTGGATGGCGCACCATCGACTTAAACTCAATCTAACCAAAACAGAATTAATCATTTCCCCCCCTAAACTGGGACCTAGTCCACCATACTCCATCTCTATTGACAATATGGTCATTAACCATATTAGTTGAATGCACGCTGCCTTTGAGTGATCTTTGACTCCTCTTTTTCCTTCCATCATCACATTAACAATGTTGCAAGGACCTGTCATTTTCTCCTTTGCAATATTGCAAAGATACGCCCTTTTCTCTCTTTCTCCACTACTAAAATGCTCATCCATGCCCTTATAATCTCCCGTCTCAACTACTGTAACATTCCACTGCTTGGACTCCCGGCCTCTCATCTCTCTCCTCTCCAGTCTCTTAAACTGGGAAGCTCGGATCATCTCGCTCTCCTCCAAAAGAGAACCCGCAACCCCAATACTTCAGTCCATAGGGTGGCTTCTTAGCTTAGCTTGTAGGCTCTTCTGGGCAGGGATCTCATTCCTAATGTGTCGAGGCTTGTTGCACTTATATCCATTTACACATAATTTATATATTTGCTTTCTTAACCGATGTATGAAATTGTATTTAACTTAATTTAATTTTTATCTATCTGTATAATGGTTTGCACTTATCCCCTTGTTTGTATACTCTGTATTTTATAATGTACAGTGCTGCGTACCCAAGTGGTGCTTTATAAAATTATACATACATACATACATACATACATACATGGGTTGTTCTGTTGGCTTATTGGGTAAAAGATTGAGGGTGGAGGGAGGCTTCTAGCTTCCAGTAAAGGAATTTTGACCTTGTCGTGAATGTTAAAGCCACTCTGCTGATAAGTTTCTGGCATAATTTATACATTGATCCTAATGGAAAGATCCCAGATGTTGCCAACTGTTTTTAACATTTGGAAGCAGGTATCAATGTGTTTTATTACAGACCTTTGGTATTTATGTAGTAAGCACATTCTGTCATATCTTTGGCTACAATGCTTCTCTTGTGTTAAGTCTTGTGAATTTATTCTTGTACTAAGCCTTATTACCTTTCAGAATGAAAGTACATTCTGGCATGGTATTTCTGGATTAAATGTAAAAATTTGTATTGGCAGGAAAATGCTTCCACTCTGTAAAGATATCCCATGTGAGATCTTTATTACTCTTTAATAAAATACATTTATAGTAGTTTGTCATACGTTTGACTGAGATCTGCAAGTAGGTCATTATCTGAGAGGCGAGGCTAGGTTTGATTGACGTTAATTTTACTCAAGCTAATGCAATCATAGACTACTTTGCAGGAATTGCCTGTTTTTCCCAATTATATCTGTCTGTAAATATAATTTAAGCCAACATACAAAAAAGATGGAATGCAATGTAAAATGTTAATATAGACATTGTGATGATTTGTAAGTAATGTATGCCTTTAAGGCTAGGCCACATCAGCATGATTTAACATGCAATTTGGTTGTTTAAAAGTGCACATTATTGTGTCCTAATTGGAATTGCCATACTAGGTGTGCTTGGGCAGTTTGCAATGTTGATTGGATGTGATCACCATTTTTGGTGCGCTCCAATCTTCAAAAATGCCAGGGATCGAAGCACAAACGCACACGTTTATTGTGGCCTCGGCCTTATTACATTAAAAAAAAAAAAAAATTTCAGGGTAGACTTTGCCTTTTAAATAATTTTTTAGCATTAAACACATTTTTCAATTATTTATTTATTTGGGATTCCAACCTTTTTTGAAACCTGTTGTAAGCAAATCCAAAATGGGCATATATTTATTTTAACATTGCAAGTCCTGGTTATTTGGTTTCAATAACTGAAAAATGTAAATTGAAAGTTTAAATAATTTTCTAATATTGGCCTTCTGGGTTTATTTTTATTTTAAACAACATCCCAACTTTTTAGAAACAGAATTGTATACAGCAGTTTTGAATCTCTGTATATCTGTTTGTTGCTTAACTTTGCATTTATAGTACCAATAGAATTACCTATGCTAGGTGTGCAAACTTGCTTCTCCAGCTGATGCTGCACTAGCACCCATCACAAGGTTAAGAAAATGTGGCATATTTTTTCTTAGGTTTACATAGCTCGGCTAGAAGTACCTATAATTCTAGATGAGGATGTTTGCCATATTCTTACCTTTACCTACAGCCCCATTCTTTAGAAATTATCAGATTTTTACAAGCCTGAGCCTGGAAATGTGCAGAAGCCACAAGATTAAGAAAACTGCAATCTCAAAAAGGTTTAAAGGTGTCCAATTTTGCTTTAAAACAATCTCATACCTTTAATTTATAATTCTCAGGGAGGCAAGATTTGCAGTACTAGTCAACCACTAAATAGTTAGTCTGCAGCAAGCACACACACTGTCAGCACAGACAGAACTACCCCTGTGTTAGATTTGAAAGCATGCAACTCCAAATGTCTAATGCTGTTATTGGTTGATACATTGAGAAAGGATACTTTTTGGTCTGTTATGTAACATACTGTATATACTCGAGTATAAGTCGATCCGAGTATAAGTCGAGGTACCTATTTTTACCTGAAAAATTTGTAAAAACTGATTGACTCGAGTATAAGTCGAGGGTAGAAATTATCACCACTACTGCCTTCTGATTCTGTGTTGGTTTTTAGGCTTTAGTTGCCCTTTAAATGGACAGCAGAATTCCTATACATGAATCCCATACAGTAATAGCCAAATCCAGTACCAGTAACCTCCAATTCTTTGGCACTCCAGATGTTTGGAAACTACAACTCCCAGCATGCTTTGTTGCTGGGAGTTTCAGTTTCTAAACATGTGGAGTGGAAAGGTTCAGTAAACTTTTAATTAAGCTTACCATCATTTACAATTCTCCTGAACCCCATATAGTAAAGGGCCTTCTGACCCCCATATAGTAAAGGGCCCTCTGACCCCCATATAGTAAAGGAATCTCTGACCACAATAGTTAAAAATGTCACCTGAGAGTTGTAGTTTCAAGCTGTCATTTGCACTGTACTGTACTGTACTGTTTTTTGCCCCAAACTGAGGAGACCCATTAGATTTACAGCATCCAGTGACAGTGCTGAGTGAGTCCAGCAGCCAGAATACAGGAAGCAGGAAGTGTAAAGGCAGATCAGCTCCTGTAACTTTCTATGCAGGTTAACACAGCGCCACCTACTGGTTACTATCTGTAATTGCAGAATTTGGATCTAAATTAGGACTTGACCCGAGTATAAGTCGAGGTTAGGTTTTCAGGCTAGTTTTAAAGGCTGAAAAATTCGACTTATACTCGAGTATATACGGTACATTAAGATTTTGCCAGCTGAGAGCTGTTAAGGCAGTAATAATGCACCCCCCCTTGAAAGAAATAACTTTTCCCAGGGAAGTAGAAAAGCCTACTACTGTACAGAAAATGATTGTACTGCCGTATTAGTCCAATATAAAGATATGGATATGAGTGCTGCTCTGACCTGATGAAGAGGGTATAGCCCTCGAAAGCTTGTCATCTAAATAAACTGTTAGTCCTTAGAAAAAGTATCACAGAACTCTTTTTAATAAGCCTACTACTTTCTTCTTGATTTGTTGCTTTTGGGAACAGTGACTTTCAAAGTTCATTTTCTGCATCTCACTGCTCCTTCATTTGCTCATTAAGCATGTCTATCCATTCCATCTCTAAGGTAAGGAAGAAATAGTCAAGCATGTGCATAGGGAGAAGTGGTAAGTTGTCAGACACTGCACAAACCAAGTTTTGACAGCTTACTGCTCCAGGGAGTAGGTTTTCATACTGTACCTCCCTGAGAGAAGAACCACGATTTAAAAAAAGAATTGGCAAATATGATATTCTCCTTTTTTCCATAAAACCCACCATGTTTTTGTCTTTTTTTCTAGTTCAAGATTGATGGTGAATGGTGGACTTGGATTGACTATAAAAGATTTCAGAAGCTCATTCAGGCGTACGAAGCAAGCAGTGGTGTCCAAACCTTTACTTCTCTGGATTACATGGCAAAAACGCCAGAATGGGCTTTGTTTGGTTCAAGAGAAAGGGGATTTGATCCATTAGATACAAGATTTTTGCGAAAAAACAAAACAAAGGATATTTCTGGGTGTTAAAGGAATTTCACAATGTTGCATTGATGGCAACACAAAATATACCTGCTATTTTAAGGTCACAGCCTTGCATTATGCATTGCATTTGAGAGCAATCTATTTAATTGGAAAGGAGAGACACTACAAGCATTAATGCATGTTAATTATTGCTGCAGAAATCAATTATGTATTTGTAGCATGGCAGTAACAGGATGACAGTACAGTACTTTGACATTTAAGACTCCAATTTCATCTAATTTAAGTCAATGTATTTTACATGAATGCAGATTAAGAAACGGGAATTGTTTTTTATCCCAGAGATTTGGGAGGATGTAGAGTAGTTTTGCTCACATAAGCGAAAATATTAAAATGGTGATGTCCCTTTAATACATTCTGTACAGTGAGTTTAATTTCCTTTTCAGGCCAAAATACAATCTTTTTACTTTCTACATAAGCAGCACAGTATGGACAACGTTAGGCTGTTCATTTGGGAATGTATGTTGTAGGTCAATTTTCTTGCTTTAATTTCCTTTCTAAGCTTAGCTTTTTGTGAGCATTTTAATTTGTGGGAACAATCTCTCTTGTACCTGGAGAAGGGAAAGGCAACAATTAAATGTTATTTTTGTAGTTCTGTTACAGCCTGTAAATAACCTTTAATTCTCATAACAATGATATTTGCAGAAGACTGGTGCAAAGACAGAATATATATTTTCTGTGTGCAATCTAGCTTACAGAACTAACAGGGTTATTCAATAAAAGTTCTTATCGTTTAAAATGGTGCTAACTTTGCCCCAACCAATCAGATCTTATTTAACATTTGAAAGCTAACATTTGATTGGTTGGGGCAAAATTAGCACCATTTTTAACGATTAGAACTTTTATTGAATCTCCCTGTAAGTCTATTTGAAAATGTGTAAGTTTGAAGACTTTATTGTTCGCAAGCAAGGTCATGAAATCAGCAGATGGATGAAAAGATATTTTCAAATGTTAAAATGTGCATTGAAATGTTGAAATTTGGACATCCTGTAGTCATTGTATTTCTTCTTTCTAGATTACAAATGCTTTCATTTGTGTTTTATATAACTGAGGAGTAGCATAAATTTAAATCAGCCATTTACTCCTCAAAGAACTGTACTACTATAAAAACATTTTTCTAAACAAAACAAGTACATTAGGCAGGGTGGTAGGATTCAGTGCGGGTAGATGTAAAACTGAATTAATAACAAACAATTGTTATTGCAGATTCAATAAAAGTTTTAATCGTTAAACATGATGCTAATTTGGCCCCAAACAATCGGATATATTCTTTACCATTTGAAAGCTGATTGGTTGGGACAATATTAGCACCATTTTTAACGATAAGCAGGGTTATTCAATATAAGTTCTTATTGTTAAAAATCGTGCTAATTTTGCCCTGACTAATCAGATGTTAGGTTTCAAATGTTAAAGAATATCTGATTGGTTGGGGCAAAATTTAGCATGATTCTTAATGATAAGAACTTTTAATGAATAACCCTAATTAACTTTTGTTGAATAACCCAGACAGTCTCCGTGTAGGTAAAATAATTCACCTTCCTAATACTCGGGTATTACCTTGTCAAACTGCATTTTAAAGAAATGTTTGCCATTTGTCTTTAGACAATAAAGTGTTTGTTTGGAGAAATAAATATTAATCAAAATAACACTAAGTAGGAGATTAAAATATGACCACTGAAAGCAGATCCCAGCAGCCTTTGGGCCAATAAGATTTGTCAATCTTTGATGTTGTCAGAAAACGTTCACAGAATGGCACCATGTCTTACTTGTAAAAATCGGTTTGGCTTTGTCTGAACAATTACCTTGTTTGTAATTCAAAATCTTTTTAATGATGCTCAATGTACACTTCCCCCCTTTTATTACTATAGCTTGAGAAGTGTCAAAAATGTATATTGAAATGTCGCTTAGGTTGATTGTTTGGGCTTCATAATTCTTCCTAACCTATACTATAAGCATGATTTGTTTGTTTTTAAAAGCACATATTCCAATCTGATAGGGGTTCAAAACAAAACAAAAAATGTCTTTGCATTGCATGTTTGAAATTCAAGTTTTTGAGCTTTTTATTTTCTTTTTGTATAATAAAATTTCTTGACTACTGTTTTGTTGTGTTATTTTCCCAGTATGCTTAGTAACTAAAACAATTCATTATATATGGTTATTAGTGATGAATCCCAGCTTTGAAACAAACCTGGTTTCAATTATCGGTGGTGATTTACCAACATGTACAATCGGACGAAGGGGCAGCCGACAATACCAATGCCGTCCGGCGACAATAATGAAAACATTGCAGATTTTTGGCCCGACACTGATTCATGAAAATATAATTTGGTTTGGCTGAAAAATCTGCTTGTGTGTACCCAGCCTAAGAATGATAGCAGAGCAGTATATGCTTTGTAAAATACTGTAATAAATGTTCTATAAATGCACAATTCCAGTGTGCTGCACTTTAATGGTATTGTGATGTTCATAAATAGCAGGCATAACTGTCCCTTTTTATATATACTAAACTTAACTTTTTTCCCCCAAAAAATATATGATAGATACCCTGAAGAATTATGCAGTTTTTTTTTCATTGTAGATTAGGTTTTGAATCTGGCTTACATTGCAGTATTTTTGGTATCAGATATGGAGCTCTTCCAGGTACCTTCTTCAACTATGCAGAAGAACAAAGGCACACTTTCAAGCTCCAGTAATGGGTGCCAACAAAGTATGTAAACTATACAGTAGGTTGTTTTGTGTATTTATGCAAGACAAAATGATGGTATGACCAGCTTCAGTTAAAGGGCAAGTTCAGCTCTCAGATGAAAAATTATATATACTGCAGGTAAATTAACCCCCCCCAACCTGTAATAGTTAGAAACTGAAATATATGACTAACCAGAAATCCTGCACAATGTCCTATTCCCGTTTCTACTTACTGGTTCTTCCAGTTGTCAACTGTCAAATCCATAATTGACAGCTGCTATAGCAGCCAATGAATAATTGCTAATCCCCCTAGCTGCATTAACTGAGCATCACAACCAGCTCACTAATTGCTGAATGGTTGTGAACAAATATAGCCATTAATACACACTACCCCTTAGTTTGCATTAGGCATCTAGGAGCGTAGCAGGCATAAAGTGGAGTCTATCCACATGCATACCTCTGGTCCTGGGGATGACCCTCAGATTATGTTGCCCTTGCCTCCCTCAGCTATTCTTGGATCTTTTGCTCCTGTGACCCATTCAGAAATCTCTCGCCTGCTTCTATCATGTCCGCTTGATCCAATGCCCTCTGTATTACTGAAGCACTGCAATCATGTGCTTACCCCTATACTCACCCACATATTCAAAGCCTTCCTTTTACCTGGAATTTTCCCTTCCATCTTTAAAGGGCATGTCCACCCCCAAAACTAAAATTTAACCCCTTACTGGCCACATCAAGTAGTTTAAAACAATCCTTACCTTACATTCCTGCTCAAAATAGTTCCCCTGCTGTGCCCCTCCAAAGTCCAGGAAACTGTGTGTAGGAGCAGTGTGTGACTCATGCTGTGCCTGAGATTCCTCAATCTATCAAGGTTGAGGCATGCTCAGTGCAGCGCTCCCTGCCTCTCAGCCAATCACAGACGCGGCTGCCGGTCCAGCCCCCTGCTTTCAATTCCATGCAAGCAGAGGGCCTGAACACTTCAGCGGAGGAGAGAGGGCAGGTAAGTAAGAATCGGGGGACTTTCTAACAATTATATTAATGCGGTTGGGGCTGGGGGAGCATGCCCTACCACATATCAAAAGTTAAATTTTGGGGTGGACATGCCCTTTAAGTATGCCCATGTGAAGCCCATACTAAGAAAGCATTCGCAAGACTCCTCTTTTTTAGCTATATACTGCCTTTCTCTCTCTTACCGATAGCCTTTAAACTGCTAGAACGATTAGTCTTTGCCCATATCACAAACTACCTATTCTGGGCTATGCCACACTAGCGCGTTTGCGCACGCGTTTCGCATTTGCGCCCGCGATTTTCGCTAAAATGGAAATCGCGGGAATGCGAAAATTGCACGTCCATTCGCGTTTTGGTAACGCATGCGTTCACCATTTTTGGTGCGTTAACGCATGCGTTTCCATAATGCAAAATGGCGAAAACGCATGAGCAAAACGCGAACGCAAAATGCACAAAAATCGCGCACGATAACGCTCACGATTCCTGTGCGTTGCAGTGTGGCCTCACCCTAACTCTCCTCTGCTTTCGACACAGTCGATCATTCCCTCCTAATGCAGATACTTCACTCTTTGGGAATTCGGAATGAAGCGGCATCCTGGTTTCTATCCTATATCCCTAACTGAACTTTGTATCTTATGCTAACAACAACTCTTCTCCGGTTCCTCTTAGTGTCCAATCACGTATCTCCAACTGCCTCCTTGCCATCTCTTCCTGGATGTCTCAATGCTACCTCAAATTAAATCTTTATAAACCTGAACTGATCATTTTTCCACCTAAACTTGTTCCTGTCCAATCTTTCATCTCTGTTGACAATACCCCCCATTTTCCCCATCCAATCGGCATGCTGCCTAGGGGTAATTATTGACTCTTTCTCTCTCCTTTTTTAACCACATTAACTATGCTTTAAAAAAATGTTTACAGCATTCCACAAGCTAAATGCAAAACCAGAGCGCCAACTACATACCGGTTTCGGTAAATAAGATAGGGAGAGAATAAAGTCTTTGAAACTCCGTTAACGCCTGGACTATTGCAACCCACTACTTACTGGTGTTCCTGCTTCCCACCTCTCTCCCCTTCAGTCAATACTAAACTTGTTTTGCTCTCTAACAAACAGAATCCCAAATCTCCTCTGTACCGGACAACAACCTGGCTCCCCGTTAAACAGCACATTGCATATAAAATACTTCTCCTAACGTTTAAATCCCTTCGCTCTGCTGCTCCTCCTTATATTTCCTCTCTAGTCTCCCCATATGTTCCTGCCCGTACCCTCCACTCATCGCAGAACTAGCTCCTGTACACTCGTACTGCTTCCTCTCGCCTTAAGGGCTCATTCACACTACATCAGTTTGTATCCATTTTTCAAACGCAGGTGCGTTTAAAAAAATGGACAGACAGTAAAACCCCATAGGATTTCATAATATCGTTCACACTTGCTGCGTTATAATCCGTTCTGTTCCAGTCCGTTTAAAAAACGCACTGCATGCAGCATTTCTGTCCGTTTTTTCTTGCATTTTCTATAGAAATCTATGGAATACACATTGTAAAAAAATGGATACAAATGTATGAAAAAAATGCATACAAACTGACAGAAACACATGCTGTAAGTTTCTGTCAGTTTCTAGAGTGAACGAGCCCTAAACCTTTCTTTCTTGTAGCTCCCATCCTCTGGAATTCTATTCCCCTCTCACTACGTCAAGAAACCTCATTTAACAGGTTTAAATCTTTTGTTTAGCAACTGTCAATCATGGATACTGTCTCCTCCCAAGCCACGCCCCTGACTGGTCTAACCCCGCCTCCCACCACCCCTAGAATGGTGGCCCCGCCTCTGTGTGATGTCAAATCCCCCCTTGACGTCACGGCCCCCCGCTCACCACGCCCCCTTTTCTGCAATTGACATTACAGCCAATGACTGAATGTTCTTCCCCTAGCTGCCTTTTATGGGCATGTGTAAGCTTTTAAACAAGCTTGGAGAGCTGGGGAGGTAGAAGAAACCTTTTGAGATGCAGAGGTAAAGGAACATTTTGCAGCATCACCGGTTAGGGATGGTTCACGCTATAGAGCGTTTTGATGCGGCAACATCACACCAAAATGCTCTGCACATAGGAATGAATGGCACCAACAGTGCCATTGAAAATGATGGCCGCCGCTATTCGCTAACACAGCGGAACATCGCACTAAATCGCTAGCTTGATGTTCCACTGCGTTAAAAAACACCTAGCGTGAATGTAGCCTTAGGGATAGACCACACTAACATGTTTTTAGTACACGCGATTGCGCATGTGATTTTGGTTAACATGGAAATCGTGGGAATGCAAAAATTCCTGCAATTTCCAATGTGCATGTGTTTTGCATTTATATAATATTAAATTACTAAAATGCATGCACAAACACAGCACAATGCACAGAAATCGCACACACAATTGCGTGCGTTAACACTCGGGGTAGCGTGCGCGATTTAGTCGTAGTTGGGCCTCAACCTCCAATCAAATATATACTTTTTATTTGATGGGTGAAAATGGCCTTTTTACTCCAGCCAATTAAGATACAGCTATGAATAGTTACGTATTCTAAAGGCTGAATGGCAGCTAAAAGCAATGTATTGTTTGACTAACCACGCTATGGTGTTGACCAGCTGCTAGAAGCACCAATTGGCAGTGTATCTTTCCCTGCTGAAACATGCTCAAACCAGCTTCCCCAGGAGCCAATCAGCAGGGAGATTGCTGCATTCGCACTCACGTTGCCAAGATTTATATAAAATATATGTTTACTTGCTTTACATTTATCATATAAAATAAAATCCTGCTCTATGTTGCAATATCTATATGTCCCTCTGGTATGTAACTGGTTAAGATTCTTTTGCTGCATGTTCATATGTTTTTCTTCTAGTCGTATTGCACATTAGGGATTATCCTTAAGAATGAGTTAATGCGATAATCCCTTGCTTTGGGCAGCTTACTGTCTGATCATTGAGTGAACTTTAATCATATTTGCCGTAGATCAGCTCTAGTGCAGCATTACCGGAACATTAAATACATGTTGAGATCGACAGACAAGAAGCTAAGGAATGTCTCCTATTTCATTCAGCATGTTTACAGTTAAACCAAAACGTGTACAATCTGGTTGATCCAGGGATACTTTCCGATTGCTGTTTGGAGTCAGGAAGGAATTTCCCCCCCCCCTTTTTAGCTGTTTTTTTTGCCTTCCTCTGGATCAAATGTTAGGTAGGGTTAAAAAAAAAAAAATTCAAAAAAAGAGGGTGAACAGGTTGGACTTGATGGACGTATGTCTTTTATTCAACCTTAATTACTATGTTACTATGTTACAAATAACAATGTACAGTATTAGTATCAAAGAAAAAGATTATCAATGCACATTCTAAGCTAGGACACTATAAATTTTTATTACAGATTTATAATCGGATTAATGAAAAGCCTTCCTGACACCATTTTATACTGGGTTTACCTTGACATGATTAGAATTTTTTCCTTTTTAGAATCCTATCCCCTTGTTTTTACCATATGCTCTTTAACAGATATTATGATGGGCCCTGGAATCTGCATTGATAAACCTATCTTTTTGTACTATTCTTTCAGCCTGATCAGTACTAGGGTTTTAGGTAAAAAATATTGTTGTTTGTCTTGTTGGTGGACATGTCCTTTAGAAGTTTGTGAAAGGGTTTTATTTTTTTTCATCTAACATGGGGTTGTATTTATAAATGTGAGGGATCCTTAAACTGCAATACCACTCAATTCTCTCACCTGCAAGATGGCACTGGTATTTTGCAACTCTGTTATTAATTTATGATTGTGGTGATGTAAACTGTGTTGGAAGCATATCACAATCAACAACAGGTTGAATATTCCTTTAAATTAGACATCAATCCATGAATTCTTTGTTTTCTGGAATAATAAATATTTAAAGTACAATTAACTGGGGAGATGTTACATTTCTCATTTCTGGTGAAAACCCAATCATAAGAGAGCATCATACATTTGACATCAGTGGGTGACATCAGCTTTTAGGTACAGTAAGGGCTCAGTGGCATAATTAGGAAATACTGGGACCCTCAGCAAAACAATGATGGGGTCCCCTTTTTTTGCTTCAACTACAGTGTTTTTCCTGAGGGAAAGCTGTATTTGTCATAAGGAAAGTAAGAAGATGGGGCCCACTTGGCTTCTAGGCCCCCTCCAGCCAAAGGGTCTGCTCCCTTGGTAGTTATGCCCCAGTAAGTGCAGGTGCACATGGGTCAATTTTAGAATACAGAACATTTATTGTCTCGGTTCATATACAGTGAGAAACCGTTTAGAGTTAGAAGAACCATCACACACATATTAACAATTAACAGACTTGGCTGTAGGAAACAATGCCAGACAGCCACGGCTAGAGCTAGCAAGATATTGGCTTATATAAAGAGGGGAATAGATTCAAGGGAGAAAAAAAATTCTCCCTCTTTACAAGGCACTGGTAAGGCATCATTTGGAATATGCAGTGCAGTTTTGGAATCCCATATACAAAAGGGACATCTTGAAAGGCAACTAAATTAATAAGGGGAATGGAGGGGCTGGATCAACTGATAGGTAGGTTTAAAAAAGGAGGGTGTAAAGATTGGACTAGATGGACGTATGTCTTTATTCAACCCTTAATTACTTTGTCACTATGTTCATTCAATAGCACTAGAATAAAATATTTTCTGCAACCTTGTCCTTCTAGTATAGAGGGACCTACATCTTCTACCTGGTGGTAGTCTGGTTACCATCTCCCTCTGATGAAGTGACAACGCTCACAAAATGCATCAGGGCTTTTGCTCTTGTGTTTATTAAGACAAGTAAGGGCTGTTTTCATTTGAGAAGTGTCCTTTGCACAGGGATATGATCACTTTAAATATATTAATGGGCCATACAATAAAATCTCTGGTGCATTGTTTATAATAGGTCATATCAGAGGACACGTGAACATCCTTTAAGACTAGAAGTAAAGAAGCTTCATCTTCAGGTTAGGAAGAAGCAGAAGTGGTAATGGCAAGTTCATTGAATAGCTTTAAAAGTGGGCTGGATAAGTTTCTAAAACTAAATAATATTAAGAATTACTGGTATTAATATATATATATATATATATATATATATATATATATATATATATAATACCAGTATATACCAAGGTCATACACCCCAAAGGGGTCCTGTAGCCATACACAAAAAAACCCCAGTATATGCTTTGTGGCCCCTTCTGCTATTGGTATGGGTAATGCATACACTGGTGAATTATTAGATTCTTATTCTGAATGAAAAGGTTAAACCTGTTGTTAAAAGCCTCTCAGCTGTTTGACAGAATGCGATCTGTCTTCTTCCTCCATTTCCTCTTTCCATATAAAGTCTGCAGATGGCCCTTTCTTTTAAGATAAAGAAAAAAGGGGGGAAAAATCTTTGTTCTGCTTTTGAACTCCATAAAAAAGAAATTCATATGAACACTGAGCAAATTCTGTTTCTATTGACACTAATCAGCTTTAGAACTGTTATTTAACCCTTGATATTTGATCTACATTTTAACAGCAAAATACAGACGTATACAAAATGAACACAAAAGCAATCAGGGCTATTATTTCATTTTGAATTGTCACTTATTTATTTTGCAGATCTCAGCTCAATTTGTGGCTTTTGTTGGCTGGTGGCCCATTTTGTAAAAGAGAACAAAAACATAACGGGAGGCCATACTTTACAAAATCCGTTAAAGGGCATGTACAGTGAAATAGTGTAGTAAGAGTTAAGGTGCCCATACACTGGTAACTTGCCTGCAATGTTCCTGCATCGTTCCCAGAACGGGTTTCCTGATCCACTTTACTACGTTGATCGTGAAGTGTAATTCGGCCTGGGAAGTCACAAGCCACAAGTATTGCAGGTAAGAATCACTGGAGAGGAAGATATTAAATGCGATTAGAACAAACGTCTAATCCACTTTAACATCTGAACAGTGTATGGCTAGCATATGGGATGTGTAAAGATACTACTAAATGTTTGAAATAACCCAATCTAGGAAGGCTTAAAATTTTTTTACTGACCTGCTTGGATATCACATCTGAACTTCTCAGAATATAATAGATGAAAAGTCTTTTAAAAAAATGTCTGTAAGTCTGGAATAATGCCATTGTCTTTTTTTAACTACGGTATATACTGTACATCCCTTACACATTGGCCCATATATAAAATTGTACATTTATGGCGAACGTTCTTTCATAAAATACCACGCGGTAATAAACTATGCATTCTATGGGCGATGGTAAACCTACGATCACTATCGTAGATTTACCATAGCGATTGTAAATTAACAATCGCCATACTGATAGTTAAAGGTGTGCTATTTCACTAAAGTCACTGAGACTAACTAACAGGAGTTATAGAATTAATTTAGACTTTATATTTTGTCTTTGTTCATCTTTTTAATTGACTTTGATTAAAGTGTTTGATAAAGGTCCGCCCTTTACTAAATCTGTGTGTGTGTCTTCTAATTCATTTCAAATTTTATTTTAACTGACAGGAAAGGTGAAAATGAAAAGTTTATTGCGCACAAAGCTTGTCTTCTTGATAAATAAGCAGGTAAATCTTCTAACTGGGTACTGATGTATTACGTGCCTCGGATGATCCTGTCATGGAAGAAACATGTTTTGTGCCTTGGATGAAGGAAGTAATCGTCTGCTTAATGTTCTGTGCACATGAGATTTTCTGTCAGATTAACCTTTTCACTATGAATGAAATAAGAAAATGGTTATTAAGGGCCATATTTATAAACCTGCGGTATCGCTTTTTAGCGATACTGCGGGTTAGTTAATTTACGAATGCGGTCGTACATTTATGACCGAATGTTCGTTAATTAACAAACGTTCGATCGTAGAATTACGTGCTATTGAAAAAGGCCATATTGAAAAAGGATCAATATCGATAAATACCGCTAATGATTACCTTACCAACTGTGGCAGCCAATTATTTGCTGCAGTTTTCATCTATGATGAAAAATAGCACTACTAGGGTAAAGGTGGCCATACACTATTACGATCGTAATTACAATCTTAAACCGACCGATATGATAGACAGACGTACAATGTTAATTGTACTAAGATGTACCATAAATATTGTTCGACATTCAATTCGTTTTCTCGTTAGTGTCAAGTGTCGTCTATTGTGAGATTACATTACATTAACATTTAATCGGAACTTCAGGAAACACTACAATCATTTTACCAATCGACTTAAAAAAATGACTTTCCCGATCGTAATTACGATCGATTTTACGATCAAATGTCGCATAATAAGAACGGGAAATGTATATTTTTTCAGATTGTACATAAAATTGGCCTAATGTATGGTCACCTTAAGGATAGATACTGATATAGACATGGCAGTTATGCACCTGGTCTCAGGTATGGGTGACTGGGTGCACTGTACTGGGATGGTATGGGTGACTGGGTGCACTGTACAGGGATGGTATGGGTGACTGGGCGCACTGTTAAGGGGTGGTACAGTTCGAGCATTGCCTTGCACTCTGAATTATAGATTTCAACATGAGATCATCAACAAGAGAACAAAATATAAGAAACAGCACAAGTTCTAGAAACACATAATAAGAATGGGAAAATGTATATTTTTTCAGATTGTACATAAAATTGGCCTAATGTATGGTCACCTTAAGGATAGATACTGATATAGATACGGCAGTTATGCACCTGGTCTCAGCATGGTCTATATATTGTTGGTCTATATAAGGTTTTAATTCTGTCATCAATTATTTCTTTTGAGAGTATATTATTCATATAAATACATTTTATTTTGTTGCTATTCGTTTTTAATTACGTGTTACTTGTGTCAATATAATTGTTTCTTGTGTATTTAATTATGGATACTTTGTCCCATCCCCCATTCCCCTATATATTGTAAGGAATACAGCATGACACATGGTCTCTGAGGAAGTTACATGGCACACATCAGATTATGCCATTCCGTCTGTGTGCCAGGTCCTGCTTTCGGTGCTTATGAATAAACGCTTTAAAAATTTTTTTTCCTACTTACGTGTGTTTCAGGATTCTCCTGTTTAGGCTGGAGTCACAACTATTTTGTACATAGCCCTCGCCATCTGCATACGAACAATAAAATGACCCCCCCTTTCTGTTTCCCAATTTTTACCATATTGCCTCCGCTTTAACATTAAAGGAAAACTAAACCCAATTTTCAATACTCCAGAATCTGAAAATAACCCCCTAAGAACATCAATAAGCTATAAAATACCATTTCAGTAAATCGTATTATAGTAAATGTAAGCCTGTTAAGAACTGGATGAAGTATCTGTGTGTATGTGCAGTGCCAGGCCACACCTCCTTACCTCAGTCACATGCTTTCTAGGTTTATCTGTCCTGTAAAAGTATTGGCTAGAGATTATTAATGGGTGTGACCAACTGTAACAATTTCTGCCATAGCCAAGGACTGAGCATGGGCAGAACATAATGGTCGTTGACCAGACTGTGTGACATTAGAATGCTGTGATGTTAAGCATATTATTTAGGTAAATTTCCCAGCACTCATATCAAAATGAGAGGTAAGACACTGATTACTGGCTTTATATCAAGGTGTTCTGCCTTCTGGTTCAGTGTTGTTCTGAGGCTTTAGTTGTCCTTTAATATCCAGTTATCTCTGCTTTAAAAACTCTCCCCTTTCATATTTTCTCTATCATACCTAAACAAGGAGTATCCTTCTAAACTAAGTCATTGTTTAAACAATTTTCCTCAAACATTATTAATAGCGTAACCATTGTAAATGTCAAAACCCTTAATAATATTACATTTTTCCATGTATAATCCATGAGATATTTTCCATATATAATGCATTTTATCACACAGAGTTATCTATGCTTAGTTTCTCACCATACATTATTATCTATACTTACGGCTCATACACACAGTTGATGTGGCGCACAGCGAACTCCCGTTTGGCTGATAATCGCAGGTGTGTAGGTGTTTGGACATTGTTCTTTTATATGTATAGGTCAGAACAGCAGCCCAACCAAACAGCTGCCCTTATGTGATTAGTGTCCAAAACTGGCATTCATCACACGTGTATAGCCCACTTGTTCGTCCATGCGCTAAAGCGACTGTGTATACGAGCCTTCAAGCCTTCAGAGGCACAGTTTATCACCCAGTAATATTTACACAGTGGCACAGTTATTAATCATATTTTCATCTGAGGATCTGCCTTGTTCCTGGAATGAAATATTAAAATTCCCCCAAATCTCACTCTCTCACCTAGTTTTTATTAGGCTACAGAAGTCGCACAAGTATGTAATAATTGTAACCTTTTATTCATCAATGTTCTGTTAGAATGCCCATGCTGGTAAAAAGCAATGGGCCATATTTATAAACCCGCGGTATCACTTTTTAGCAATACCGTGGGTTAGTTAATGTACGATCGCGATTAAACGCAAATTAACGATCGTTTTACCGATCGTTAAAGGCGCAGTATCGCTAAAAAGCCATACCATGCCTTTATAAATATGGCCCTATGGGACAACATGTGCTGTAGGATAAGTTTAAAATCTGTAGAGGAGTTGGGGTTGCCAGCTGCCACAAAGGCTTATACCCAGTTAGTTAGTTTTGGTTACCATTCGCTTTGCTATACCAGTATCATAAAATCCTTTGTTTGCTATACCTATATTATTGAATTACCAGTTTGCTGTACCAGTATAATGGAATTCCCAGTTTTTACTCTATCTGTGTCTCTCTATTTGTCTATTTGTTTGCCTGTCTCTGTCTGCTTACCTATGAATCTCTATTTCCCTCACTCTATCTGACCATCCATCTACCTATGACTGGTCTTCAAGCTTGAGAAAGGATGAGTGAAGTCCGAAACATGTAGCATAAATGAGGTGACTGGGTACACTGTACAGGGATGGTATGGGTGACTGGGTGCACTGCTACAGGGATGGTATGGGTGACTGGGTACATTGTACAGGGATGGTATGGGTGCACTGTACAGGAATGGTATGGGTGACGGGTACACTGTCCAGGAATGGTATGGGTGACTGGGTACACTGTACAGGGATGGTATGGGTGACTGGGTGCACTGTACATGAATGGTATGGGTGACTGGGTGCACTGTACAGGAATGGTATGGGTGGACTGGGTCACGTAAAACATGATGTTATGGGTGACTGGGTGCACTGTACAGGAATGGTATGGGTGACTGGGTGCACTGTACTGGGAAGGTATGGGTGACTGGGTGCACTGTACAGGGATGGTATGGGTGACTGGGCGCACTGTTAAGGGGTGGTACAGTTCGAGCATTGCCTTGCACTCTGAATTATAGATTTCAACATGAGATCATCAACAAGAGAACAAAATATAAGAAACAGCACAAGTTCTAGAAACACATTTCGCAAAAGAACATATTACTGGGACAATATTAATTAATAAACATTCTCACGGACCTATGCGGCATGCCCCCATCTCAGCACCCCCTAAGATACAACAGACCCCCTCCATCTTCTCACCTTTAGACACTCTCAGAGTGACTGAGAAGTAAGACTTTCCTCCAAGAGATGTAAAGTCCTGCCTCTACTACAGTACACACTCACAGTTAGACAAGCAATCCGGCACAGCGGCCGTATTCCCCTGCAGCTCTGCCGGCTGACGTCACTACTGGCTGCCTGTCACTGTTTCACTTACCGCCCGACAGTGACAGGCAGCAAGTAGTTGCTTCTCTGAGTATCTCGAGTGGAGTGACTGTGAGTGTCAGAGTGTGTACTGTAGTGTAGTGTACTGTCTCTACATCTTGGAAGAACGTCAGTCTGTCTTGTCTTAATGTGCCACCTGAGGTTATTGACTCATTAGAGAGGCGGCCCTGCTTGTTAGACCTATCAAATAAATCTGTATGGTCTTTTCAAACCTCTTTGTAGTCAAGGCTGAGCAGTGAAAATGGATAAGTACAATTTTCTTACAGCTGCGACACTGCAAAATCAATAGTATTAGGAGGTAATGATACCTCTACCACCCACACTAACATCTCACAGGAGCCTACTTTTTTTATCTTTTCAGTGCAGGTAGGCATTATAACTCATTAGAAAAATGCATATTTTAACATTGGCAAAAAACCTGATGTTAACAAAAATGGATAGAATATTCACATGGTTTAAAATGTCTGTATACAGCTTCACTTCCGTAAAACATCTCATCTGGCATAGATACCTCAAATAAGGATGTTGTGGATTTGGACGATTATTGCAAATTGCTGGCTATTGGAATCCATGTAATTAAGTGAATGTGAGTTGCTGAGAGTTAGGGATGCCTTTGGCAGTGCTTTTGGCTGGAGTTTTCAACAGTTCTCTGCAAAATAAAAACTTTAAAACAAATTTTAATTCATATTGCCATCCTTGGCAGGTGTGCCTGAGAGATGGCCTTTCATTTGTTTGATGTAAGCAAGAAAGCCACCTTGAATTTTGATTCCCAAAGTGACATAATACTCAGCACTAGAAAACGGTTTAAAGATGATAACATGCTTTGTTTAATCAATGTGCCTGGAAAAACAATAATGTTAGATCATTACAACACATAATTAACTTTTTTTTCTGGGTTTTGTCAAGTGCAATAAATATTATTGAGCACTCCCTTTTGGAGTTAAACATTTTAAAGGACATCTATACTGGAAACATAATTTTTATAAATATAAAATTCAACAGAGTGCCAATGTTCCTACTTTGGCTACTTCTTGTAATTCCAGCTCGAGTTCTGTGTTTTGACAAGTGACTTGGGGCCATATTTCTAAAGCTTTTCAGCGATACCGCGGGTTAGTTAATTTACGTTAAATAAACTATCGTGATTGTAAATTTACGACTGACCATTTGTTAATTAACGAGCATTCTATCGTAGAATACCATGCGGTAGTAAACTTCCGCAATGGTATTCTATGGGGATCGTAAATCTACGATTTCGTTATCATAGATTTACGATTGGTATCATAAATTTACGATCGTTAAACCGTTCGTCAATCTCCGATCGGTTTAACAATCGTAAATTTACTGTACCGATCGTTAAAAAGCGATACCGCAGCTTTATAAATATGACCCTTCTTGCTCCCCGACAGAAAGCTCTCTGACAAATATAGTTACAGCCTGAATTGGGAGGATATACCTAACTGTTTAGGCTAACCTGCTCTCCTATTTACTAGTTTGGGAGAGTGCGTCAGAGTCATACGAGGATCCATAACAATGAATGCATAATGTACTCTGTTAAAATATATATATATATTAATCCATGCTAATTCCATGCATTGGGCAGCTAACTGACAGTTTGAGTTACAGAGAATTCATTCTGGTTTTGGGAAGACAGATAGCGATCATTTAATAGGCCAGTTTATTTTATTGCTTTTTGTTAAAATGTAAAAGATTTTTGCTTAAATATAGAAACATAAAAGAAAGTCTAAAGAAAAATAAGTAAAACGCTAATGTACTATTAGAAATAGTATCCCCCTTAACAATATAATATACCACAGAGTTGTTTAAAAGCACTTGGCCTTTGGTCACATGTGTTTACATGGTTATGGAACTCCTCTGTGAATGAATATCTTTTTATGTAACACTGTGAGGGGTTCATTATCTCTTATACATATCATATCATTCCAACACCATTAAATTAAATTCCTCCAAGAAGACACCATAGACGAATACATTGCAATTCTAAAAGAAATGGCTGTGACTTTTCATCAAGTACCTAATAATCTGAGCTTTTTTTGGATCAAAATGTAATCAATATTTCAAACTTGTGTCCCTTACTGTAAATCTATCATGATTCATGTTCCCTGCATGTATTTGGATGACATTTTTCTATCTTATATTTTATACTTATGTCCCGGGAAAGAGGCTGTATAGGGACTGCATTAAGGAAAGGGTGGGGGTTTCTGAGGGATGAAGAGAGTGGGAGAAAGCCTGTAAATCAGTAGGACATTAAGTCACACTGTATAACCTCTCTATAAATTACTTGGGTGGTTTTTGAAAGACATATTTTACTCCACCTTCAACCTTTATAATCTCAATTTCCTTTATATATCGCTACACATAAGGCATTTTCCACAGCATCTCTTCCCTTTTTACAGGTGTCACCTCTAGCTATTTCTGGTTATCAACATTACAATTCCTTTAATGATACAGTGCTTTGTAAAAGGGTTTTTGGACCCCTGACTTTGTAGGTCCTTTAATTGTTTTTACTTGCGAAGGTTGTAGATAGCTTCATCTAGTGAACCTGAGCATGTGGAAGTATGTATCTGTGGATTACACAGCTGAGATATTAAACTATGAGTTGAATTATAGAATTCGTTTTAGCACCCCCTACACAATAGGATCGTATGTCAAAAATGTCGAAAACTACTTACTGTTTTTCTGATCTGAAAAATGAAGATCGGGTGAGGTGGAATTTTTTTCACCGACCCCCATCTTCAGGGAAGACCCTATCTTCTGGAAAATCTGTGGATCAGAAGCTCACGTTGGAGAACTTAGAGCAGTTGTTCTGATCAGAACATCTGGCTGTGTATAGGTAGCTTTAGATTAATTTCAATGTTAGATTAATTGTCCAGAAAATTGGCAATTTATGAGCTTTATGATCAAAGGCAAATATTTAGATCTTTAGTGCTGGCTTTGAAGCAAGTATATACATTTTTTATGAATAAAGAACAGAACTAAGGGCCCTATTTATAAAAGATCGGTATCGTTATCGTAAAATACCGATCGTTATCGTAAAATACCGATCGTTATCATAAAATAACGACCTTTTTTTACCGATAATGACCGGTATTTAATGATATCGGTAAATAACGGTCGTTATCGGTAAAAACGGTCGTTATCGGTAAAAAACAGTTGTTATCGGTAAATACCGGTCGTTATCGGTAAATAACGGTCGTTATCGGTAAAAAACAGTCGTTATTTTACGATAACGATCGGTATTTTACGATAACGATACCAATCTTTTATAAATAGGGCCCAAACTCTCCTTCCTATGCACAAGTGATAAATACTTTGCAATGTGCTACAGAGGATAGGAGAAGCCATTTTTGATTGTACTGTAGTCTTTTGTGTAACTGTAAGTAAGATAAGAATTTTAGCTTCTTGTAACTGCTTTTTCTCTATCTTGCAAGGAAATAGACTTTACTATCACTTAGAAGAAAAGTGTATTTTTCCAAGTAATATTTTATTATGGTCCTTTTGTGGGATGAAATAGCTGGTGTGTATATTGTGGAAGAAGCGAAATGGATTTCACATTGTTAAGTCAAATTATGGCAATCCAATAAACAAAGGATACTGCAGCAGATTTTTCACAGTTTTTTAAATGCAGTTTCTTATATAGTGCTAAATATATTTCAAAATAGTTTACAGCAAGTTTATCCATGTTCACCTGGTACTGCCTCAAAAAACAATCCTGCGATCAATGCGAGCGGCACACATAAAACTAAGAAAATAATACAAAAAATTTACAACAGCTTTAAAGGGCATCTACAGTGGGAACTTTAAAAAACAAAATTTTCTTTCTATGTGCTCTATAATTCCCCCCCAACCCCCAGAGTACCTTTATTTTCCTCAGATTCCTCCTCTGTCTCGAGATATATAAGTTAAAAGAAGTAAAGGTTTCAATACACCACTCCTGCTTGAGCTGTCAATCAAATTCCCTAACAGCATGCCGGTATAGTGTGTAAGCTTACAGGGGACTTACAGCAAGTCTCCCAATGACTCTTTCCTGCTAACTAAAATGCTTGGCAAACACTTGATTAAAAACAGAAGTAAAGGGAAGGAGAAGTCCCCTTCCTCTGCAAGCTTTCACCAATTTATTGCCTGTCAAAGGGAGATAGGACTGCAGTGATAAGGCAGGACTTGGTCTCTCCAAACTCCCCCCCCCCCACACCTTATGTAGCACTATCTTCAGAACAATGGAGAAACTTCCTCTCTACATGCTTACATACTGAGTTTTTTTGTTGTTGTTGTTTACAAAGGTTAGAGTGATGTGTCATGTGTAGGAGGATTAATGCGCATGAGCGTCTTGTTTCACAGGCTTAATTTACAGCCAGACTACTTAAATGGGGAATGACCAGAGAAGGGTGGGGGAGTGGGGAGCTCTGCAGTAAATCAGACAGTGTTCAAACATGGTTAATACGATAAATATCGCCAGTATAGAGGACAGGGGGCGGTATACACTGATGCCAGTGCATGCTTTAATAGGGAGAAGGGAATCTATATACATTAAACATCAAAGGACAGAAAAAACCCTATTTGAACACAGGACAACTGTCCTATGGCACTCAACCACCATTTGGCCCAATATAAGTTACAATATAAAGGGTGGTGGGGGCTTAAGACTACCATGGTCCAGTGGTGCACATTTAAATTTTATATTTATAGATATCAAAAAGCATGATAATAAGATAAATCTAAAACACACAGCTAAAAATTTATAAATACATATAATTCAGAGGCACCTGGAAGACAAACGGAAACCTAAAGTTAAAAACGAAGCTACTAATATTCGGATGACCAAAGTTCCTCTTAGTCCAACCAATAGATGAAAAACTGCAGAAGGGGACAATAATCCCCAATCCTGGTGCAAGTCAAATCCCCCAAACTGCAGGGAAGGTGATGCTAGAGAGTACATACATGCAATATAATATTGTAGCAGCACAAACGAAAACAGGCTAAAGCAGTCTCACCCAAAAGGTATGTATCGCTGGAAGGTATATATCCAAAAGGGTTACCAAAAAGTCCTCCGATTAATCCAAGGCATCTCAGCTGCGTATCTCTATGCTGCTTGCCAGTCCCACAGTTGTCCATCCTCCGACAAAGGCAGCAAGAGTGGAAGCCAGTCCACAGCATCAAATCTACTCCCAGGTGTGTGGTGGAACCAAAAACGAAATCGATGCACGTTTCGGGATTCTCTCCCTACTTCCAGGGTCACCAAATGGTGAGCCGGATTGCAGAGACACTTACCTCCACTGAACTGGGGGGGCTCTCAGGGGTAGGGTGGGGTAGGGTGCTTGCCACTGCAGATGTTTAGAAACTAAAACTCCCAGCTACTAAAGCATGCTGGGAGTTGTAGTTCACAAACATCTGGAGTTCCCATACAATAGTCCCATATAATAATAGCCATACTGGATTTGGCTATTACTGTATGGCACTACTGTATGGGAATTCTGCTGTCCATTTAAAGCAGTGTTTCTCAACCAGGGGTCCAGGGACCCCTAAGGGTCCCTTATAGGTTGTATGGGGGTCCTCAAAAGATTGACAAACTGTATGGATCCACTATTGTGATAAAAATATGTATTTTTATATATATATTTATCAATGTTCTGTATTTGTATGAATTATGTGTTTGGTGTATTGATGTCTGAGAGCTATTTTTATAGATCTATCTTTTATATTTGTATAAATTATGTATTTTGATGATATTATGACTGAAAGGAAAAGAAAAATATATAATCTTAAAGGGCAAGTCCAGCCCTAAAATTAAAACTTACATACAGGTAAATCACCACCCAAAACCCTTAACGGTAATAGTTTGAAATCTGAAATGCATAAGTCTCACCTGAAATCCTGCACACTGTGCTGTTGCCCCAATTTCTGCTTCCTGGTTCTTCCAGTTAGTAACTGTGAGTTATGGATTTGACAGTTGACATCACAGCCAATGACTGAATGTTAATTCCCTGTCCCTGCCTCTCCTGAGCATGCCCAGGCTCAGTAAATGCTCAGTACAGGTTTCTAAATTGCTCAGTTTGCATGAGGCATCCAGAAGCATAGCAGGCATACAGTAATGAATTCATAGGGCAAAGTATGATATATCAGCATATTTTAAAGAGGCCATTTTTTCTAAAAGATGTTCTTATGAGGGTGGAGTTGTCCTTTAATTGTATGTAGGGATTCCCCGAGATACGAAAAATTTTAAAGGGGTCCCAACAGGTACAAAGGTTGAGAAACACTGATTTAAAGCCTCAAAACAATTCTTCTACCCGAATTCTTCTACCCTAACTGAACCCAATCTGTGGTTCTCTTTACCCGAACCTAACCTGCAACCAATTCAAACTCAATGTGGGTTACCTGAACCCGACCCACAAATCAGGGTAGCCCACGGGTACCTGACCCGATGCAGGACTCTATTTCAGGCTGCAATACATTTGATTGTAGAACGGAAGGTAAGGCATATAGGTCCTTTACCTCCTGTTCTTCAGTTAATGCATTAAAGGAATAGTTCTCTTCACCCCCTCCCTCTTTTAACCACTCCCACTTCCATCTGACCAGACTTTTTCCCCACAAACCAACTGTCAAGCCTGCACACAGCATAAAGCTCTTGTCACCATTCCAGCTACAGTACTCACAGAAGAATAGTTTTTGAGAGCAAGGAACTTGATTGACAGCTGAAATGTACGGTAAAAAGTTTTAGATTGGATATCTAAAGAAATAGGCGGCAAATGGTTGGTTAGGAAGAATTATAGTTTCCATTTATGGTGAATTTAAAATAACCTTTTTTTCGGTATATATGCTCTTTAAGTTTATGAATATATTTAAAGGATCTACTTTCTAACATCAGATTGGCACCTTACAATATACTGTATGTCTCCTTTAGTAGTATTAAGTAATGTAATGTAATATGGGAACAATATATGTATTCTTTTCCTCTGGATCTGCTGATGGATCTTTCAACAAAACCTGATGAGACCTAACTGGCTAGATGTTTCTTTAATGGTTTGTAGATTAAATCTGCTCCATTAATCTTCTTTTCAACATTTGAACAGCCTGGTTTTTGTTATTGAACCCTTAGGGAGATTAGCAATGCAGAATCGATTACTTTTCCCTATATTAGTCACATTTTACGTAACATTATCAAACCCCTTGTACCTAAGAGATAATCTGTCCTTCATAATGAATTAAAGACAAAAAATCAAACCCTTGCATTGCTTACCTATTAAATAAACATTTAACACAAAACTAAAATAATGTTTGAAATGTGTTGGCATATAAAACAAATATGTTACATTGGGTCATATTTATAAAGGAGTGGTATCGCAAAATAGCGAGCATTTACAACCGCAACTGTAGATTTATGAACGTGATCATAGATTTACAAATGCCCATAAAATACCATTGTGGTTTTTAACTACCGCATGGAAACAAACAATTTATGGTTCTGATTGTATTCTCCACACATACATGCCCTTTTTTATTAGAAAAAAAGAATACATATTTACAGAAGTGGCTTTGGGGTGTGACCTGTGTGGCAGTACAGGGCACCATTTCGGGGGGGGGGGGGGGGGGGTGGGGTGTGCTATCCAGGACTGAATAAAATGCAGTTCTCCTTTCCTTAATCACAAATCATATTGTTACTGTGCTCTAGTGACCAATCCAACTGTATACTTGTTACATCAATGCCAATATTAGCTCCCTGGTTCAACCGTCCCTTCAATGCAATATGCATATAGCGGCTCCTGGCATGGCCAGGGAAGGTAGGGGAAGGTGCCAGGCATAAATTTTAGACAGGCCAGTTCTGCATGATAAAGTTAAATAAGAAAGATTTAGGTAATTCATAATCTTAAGGGTATAAAACTACATTTACTTTACTGACCTATTTTCTTGTCATAGTCCTCCATGTCTGAATGTGCTTTTCCCCCTGTTTACCACAGACACCTCCATAGCTTTGTAAGGGAATAATATCACAACTGACTGTGAAAAGACAAAAATAAATTTTGCTTTAACGGTAAGATTTCTTTTAAAATAAGACTTCATAATAGTTTTGGATTAGACAATGACTCTCACAAAACCAGAGGTATAAATACTAGGGGAGCAGCCCATGTGACTGCAGAGTGACCTGGGGACCAGGGAGGGCCCCAACTTCCTACACTCCTTACACAGAGCCTCCCAGGTAACCACTGTAGATTAAGCAGGTAGCAAGGAGGGGAATACAGCGATTTCTGTTTTGCACCTAATAATATTGCGCACCCAGTGTGATGTGTACTACATGTACTCTAATACTAAAGTATAATGTAATTCCAATCTTTAACCAATAAAGTCTTGTCATTCTCAAGTAATAATTTCAGCAGCCTTTTACATTTAACTATCAGAGCAGCTTTCTATTATCGACAGCACAACGGAAATTAAGTGCCGATATCTCTTGTTGCCATGGGAACGTGACGCCTACGTTCCCATTGGCTGTGGGCAGTAGACGCGGGGTCAGCCTGTCCCGACTACGGAAGGGACTTAGTGCGCATGTCCATCATGAGCGCGCGCGTCGGCAGAAAAGGAGGCAGGCGGGCATGTCAGGCAGAGGAATCTTGCGGCTGTACACTGTAAAGGCAGCAGATCGGAGCACATAAGGAACACAGGGCCCTATTTATAAAAAATCGTTATCGTTATCGTAAAATACCGATCGTTATCGTAAAATAACGACCGGGGTTCTACCGATAACGACAGTATTACCGATAACGGTCGTTATTTACCGTTATCGGTAAATAACGACCGTTATCGGTAAATAACGGTCGTTATCGGTAAATAACGACCGATATTTACCGATAACGACCGGTTTTAACGATATCGGTAAATAACGGTCGTTATCGGTAAATAACGGTCGTTATCGGTAAAAACCCGGTCGTTATTTTACGATAACGATCGGTATTTTACGATAACGATAACGATTTTTTATAAATAGGGCCCACAGTAACCTAAGATTCCGGGTATGACTTAGCCATAAGTCCGGGTATGACTATAATAGCCAATGTCATTTTTTACAGTGGAGATACCCTTTAAAAAATGCACTGCATGCAGCATTTCTGTCCGTTTTTTCATGCATTTTCTATATAAATCTATGGAATACACATTGTGAAAAAATGGATACAAATGCATGAAAAAAATGCATACAAACTGACAGAAACGCATGCTGTGCGTTTCTGTCAGTTTCTAGTGTGCACAAGCCCTTCTTCTTTATTGTCGTCTTCTTTTCTTCCAGCCATAGTTCATATTACACAATTGTATCTCCCCTTACAGTTTTTGAGCTAGACACATTTTTGCGTGAACACTTGCGCTCGCGTTTACCCGTGCAATTTCGGGTACGTTGTGAACGTGCATCCATTTGCAATTTGGTAGCACACACAACCCACTTTTTTTTGCGCAATCACCTGGTTTCCATATCCCAAAAAGGTAAAAACACAAGCGTAATCGCACATAAATCACACACACATTCGGCGCAGTGTGTGGCGCAGTGTGGCCTTGCCTTTAATGCCCATTTTTTGCTCATAGGCTTAAATGGATGAGTGTTACAGGCCTAACACTGATTTCATTCAGGTATGACACAGACTTAATTGGCTCCTGATTGTATTCATGTGTGTCACAGTCCTAATCAGCTCTTATTTCTTTTGACGGCATGTGGCTGTGTCTTTGGACCATATTCATAAAGGCGTGTTATTGATTTTTAGCAATACCACACCTTTAAAGATTGGTTTAACGATCTATAATTTCTTATCATTTTAACGTTCGTTAATTTACAATCGACTTCGTAAAGTAATGATGGGAAATGACCAATAACGATCGTAAATCTATGATAACAAAATCGGTAGTTTACTACCACTACAGCTCTCTAAATGAAATGTTCCTGGGTCCAAGACTACTCTAATACCATCTCTGACACAAATACACAAAAAACTCACATAATTTCAATATATCCCTTGAATGTTCAGTAACCATCGAATGTAGCATGCGGAAACCTGACAATTGCCTGATCGTGGGGAAAAGTAGTTTTGGTGATATTCCCCAGACCATTTCCAAGGTGCCAGAGCCATTTACAGTAATTTCCCATAGCTATTTTAGTGTTCAATAGATGTTTATTGATTTAAAAAATTTTATATCAAATAATATGCATATTTGTTTGCATACACACATATTTGATAAAAAATAAAAACATTTTTATAAAAAAAATAAAAGTAAAAGTTGACATGCATTGTCTTTCTCCTTCATTCTTACTTTCTGATTTTCTCTTAACTCCATGCTTCACCCATTTACTCTATATAACATATGGTTTTGTCCTTTATGGTTGGACCATTTTTAATTAGTTAGAAAGGTAGGTTTATGGAATATTCACTAATAGTCCAAGTGTCCAGGTCTTGATAAATAGATGTAATGTATCTTCATTTATCATTATATTGTTAATTCTGCTTATTATCTTAGTTAATTCTAATGATTGTTTTCTCCATTGTGCTCCGATGTGTATTTTGGTTGCCAATATAATATATTGTACTAGTTTATTGCTTTGTCTGTTAAGTTCTGCACCATTGCTATTTTGTTTGTAATTAACTAGAACTTTTCAAACTATCTTCTCCCATTTAGTGGGTTTGTTTTCAAACTATAAAACTTTAGAAAGTTTACTAAAGTTCTATAGTTTTGAAATGAACCGAACTTTAGGCCATCTCTACACCACACATCTATTTTCATAGCAACCTTATCTAGCTTATCTAGTGTTTCATATCATTTTTATTTACAGTATACAAACTTAATAGCTTCCTATTATAGTCACTATAGTATATAGTCCTATTATAGCCCATTTATAGTCACAGATGAAATGACAATGTATAGCCTGGATGAAACTTGCTTTCTCATTTTTTACTTGTGGGAATGAAACAAATGTCTTCATAGGTTGCTTTGGCCAGAAATTGAGTTATTTTTACTTTCTTTCTACAATACCTGTTTGGGGAATAAATTAAGATAAAAATACATTAAAAAATGTTTGTGGGAGTTCCATTATCTCTGGGGGGCTTTCCATTATTACCACTGCTTATGTATTGTATCATTGCTACATTAATAAAAATTTAATTTTTATGCTAGGGCTGTTTTTAGTTCACTAATTTGTAACTTTATAATTTGTCTTTATTTTATTACCCCAAGTCTACATGTTGAGTTTAAAATTTTTGTAAATTGCATAATCTATAATATCTGCCGCCATGCCAAGACCTCAGACAAGTGCTAAAATCCTGCAATAAAACTTGTACTTTATATTGCACAAACTTCATATAAATATAAATGTTTTTATTTTACAGGAACACTGTAAGTTATTTGTAATAAGATTTCACCTTGACCATTTTTTTGTAATCATACGACCATACTATTTATAATTCAGAAAATCTATTTCAAATATGATTGAAGCAGAATTTTTAGACACAATTTTTCATACCATAATTGATAGATTATTAGAGAAATAGAACCAAAATTTATAGAATAAAATTAATCATAATACAGTATTTTTAATATAATGATTAGGACAATTATACGAATCCTATTTAGAAAATAGTTTAGTTTAAAGGAATACTTCTTGAAAAGAAAAAGGAACTCCCTAAAGACCGTAAATCACAATGCACAACCATAACAAATTAAAAGTTTGATATTATTCATAATGTTTACGTTGAGACAATTTACTTCTATAACGACACAGACAAAGCAGAGACAATAAAATTACTGCATTATGCAGTGTATGATCTAGCTTCTCTTTGAAACAAAAAGATTGATTTAATGTCATCGGCTTGGCCTGCGCAGAGCATCCTCAGAGGAGTCATCAGATTCGAGGTTTTGACATGCCATATGGAGAATAATTGTGTAGTTGTCCTTCTGGGAAGGTGAAAGAAACGTTTTAAGTTTTTTCCAAGGCTCTGGGAATGATAATTAAACTTGGCATAGTTATGACTTTTTCATGGTAGTTTCTTCTAGAACAGGAAACTTATAAAATAGACTGGTGGTCTATATATAATTGTATGTATACCCACTTGGGTAGGCAGCTCTGTACATTATAAAATACAGAGTATACAAACAAGGGGATAAGTGCAAGCAATTATACAGATAATTAAAAACTAAATACAATTTTATACATAGGTTAAGAATACACATCTATAAATTATGGATAAACTGATATAAGTGCAGCATGCCTTGACACATTAGGAATGAAATCCCTGCCCCAAAGAGCTTACAATCTAAGTGGGCAAGGCAAAATACAGCTAACAATTGGGGGGATGGGTACAAAGAGCTTGAGATGGCTAACAATCATTTGTTGTGCTGATGGTCAGAAAGGTAGGATAATAGTCTAGATTTGAGTATTAATCGATGTCAACTGGTAAAGCGAGAGAATGGTTTAAGGGGGAGGCAGTGTTCATTGAGGGTTTGTGGAGAAGATTTCCTTTTGAGGAACGGAGGAAACGGCCGGGGCCAAGATAGAAGATAGATAGGGGGTGCAGCAGATTGTACAGATTTAAAGGTCAAAAGAAGGGTATGAAATATTATTCTTTGCTTGATGGGAAGCCCCCCATAGCCTGCAGTATCATGGTTGCAGTATAGTGAAATGATCCGAACTGCTGAGTTCTGGATTGACTGGAGAGGGGACAAATGACAGGCTGGGAGACCAAGTAAAAGAATATTACAGTAGTCAAGATGGGAGAGTACGAGGTTATGCACAAGCATTTAAATGTAGTGAATCGATCTTAGAAAGGGCAGACCTTGGAGAAGGAGAAAAAGGTGACATTGTTAATGTTCTGACAGAAGGAAAGAGAGGAGTCAAAGATTACTCCAAGACAGCGAGCAGTTTCCACAGGGTTAATAACCACATTATCAATAGAATTAGAGAAGGGTGGTCTAGTTCCTGGTTTAGGGGGGGGGAAATAATAAGTTCAGTTTTGGAAAAATTACGTTTAAGACGGTGGTGTGCCATCCAGGAGGAAATAGAGAGCAGACATTTAGAGATTTGAAATTGAACTTCAGGGTTAGTGCAGGGGTGGAGAAGTAGATTTGGATATCATTAGCGTATAGGTGATACTTAAAGCAAAATAAACTGATTGTATCTCCCAAAGAGATAGTGTAAAGGAAGGTAGAGCTCTGGGGAACCCCCACACTAAGCGGAACAGGAGAAGAAGTCTTATTAGCACAGGAGACAGAAAAAGATCTGTTAGAGAGATGAAGACAACCATGAAGCAGCTAGATTTTAGATGCCCAGCAAATGCAGAATTTGCATGAGAAGAGAATGGTCCACAGTATCAAAGGCAGCAGATAAATTGAGGAGAATGATGATAGAGAATTGTCCCTTGGATTTTGCAGTTTGTAGGTCATTGAATGACCTGGTCGAAATCCTGATTGTAATGGGTTCAATAGATTATTAGCATGGAGATGGTTAGTAATACATGTAAAGGTGAGATGTTTTAAGAGCTTAGAAGCAAACCGTGAAAGGGAGACAGGGCGGTAGAGACATAGAATCACATGGTGTGTATTTGGAGGTGGGCCATGTTAATAAAGCACTGCTTAAAAAAAAGTGTATGATGCTGTCAGTTTTAATGATATTTATTTGTTATATCTGGTAGCAAAGGGAATCTTTAAGAAATACCGTTAGACAAAGAAAGCAAAATTGCTGAATTTCAAGGACCGCGACACTATACTTCGCCTCACAAGGGAAAGAGGCAATATCCCATTCCAAAATGGAACTCTCAATCTATTCTGACTCCTCAATAGAAACGCAAAAGCAAAGAGCAAAATTAACAGATGTCAAACGCAGTATGAGATCAGCAAATATAAAATACACCATGCTTTACCCCGCAAAACTCCGGGCAACAACAGGAGACAAAGTGCACTTCTTTACATCAGCTGAAGAAACCTCAAGATGTCTTGACTCCAATCCCAATCACAACATAGGAATACAAATATCTATAAACCACCTCAGCTTGGCACCATCCCCATATAACATCTCTGAAAAACACACACAGAAACGAGCCAAACTCCACAAAACAAACCATAGAGCTTTGCTAGGAGTAGAGACTAAGACCCACCCTTGCTTGAACCCCGTAGTGGGAGCTGCTCGTGGGCCTGACTTCAACTACAAATATTATGATCCAGGGGATTACAAAACCTACAAATCACTCCCAACAGGTACAACCCTCACCAAATTGCCTCTGAACACACAACCAGGGGGAAAAGGGAGGAAAACCAACTACTACCTGAAGATTAAAAATATTAAGACCCCACAGAGAAAACAAGCAGGATCCTTCCTTGCACAAACTCTGTATCGGTGATCCATCAAATGGTTCGACTTCAACTATAACTGCAACACCCCACAGGATTACAAATATTCATAGACCAACCCCACTGGCAATACTCCCACCAGACATCCTATAAACCCACAGTCAGAAAGAAAATATGTTCTCCAGACCAACATCACTCTACTGCGGGTAAAGGGTAAAACCAATGAACACCCTCTTAACACCCCCCTCTACTACAAAACTACAAAACTAACTTTGACCCAAACCCTACAGTGACAATCTACCAGATACCCCACGCTATATCCTATACAGAACTTGCTGCTCTGTATCAGCAACCATGACAACTTACAGAACTCCTCTATATACACCACTGAACAGTTGCCAAGGAATATATTTAACCCCCTGATAACTAACTGCAGGGGCCTTTATCTCCCCACCCTTCTACATTATGGAACCGAGCGGAGGGGAGGGTCATTACTACCTAAACCCTCTCTACCAGCTAGTCACAGCATTGTAAGAATATTGCCCCCCTAGCGCTGCTAATTTAAATACTAGGATATCAGTACACTAAAGCCTGTATTTAGATCAATATTTCCTAGTAAAAGAACCTGTTGTTTAAATGTTAGGTGTTTAGGGTATAATGTTTGCACTATACCCTAGAACCCTCTGGATCAGGGGTACAATGTTCTAAACATTGAACCCCTGATCCAGTTAATCAAACTTAAATATCAAATCTGGTCCAAACTGCATATAGTTATAACTGGACATATGAATCTCATAAAAATTATACTCATCCCCAAAGTCCTGTACATCCTATGGCACTCCCCAATCCTATCCCACTTAAATATTTCAAGGTAATGGACACTCTCCTTAGATCATTTGTGTGGGGAGCGGGCAGGTCAAAACTAAACTGGCAAACATTGAAACGCCAGACCTAGGTAGCATGGCCCTTCTAGACTTTCGAATTTACTACATAGTCTCCCAGATATCACACATATACCACTGGTCAAGAGACAAATCACAATGATTTCTCCACCTAATCACCACCCAAAGCCCCAAAATTTTTTAAACCCACTACATATAATATCCTGCGGAATGAAAGGTTTACATTAAGCCAATCCGCCTCCCCACTGCTAACCCGAGCACTAAAGGGACCTCAAAACACAAATCATGGGAATGACCCTCCTAACCAAACAAACCCCACTATGGTTCAACTACACCCTTCCCAAATTTCTCTCCATCCCACAGCCCGAAATCTGGCACAAACATGGAATTAGCAGACTATCACATCTCCTGTTGAATCACCAACTCAAAACTTTTTTGACCAATTGAAACAAGAATTCAAAATACCAAACACCCACATGTTCAGATACCTACAGATAATACATGCCTTTCACACCCCGTTTTAGGGACACACCCTCAACCCGCACACAGGCCTAGTTACAGACCCAACTTCCACAAAACTAAAATATCTCAAATATCTACACTCACCTTCAAAGCCGAGACTGACAAATGGCACCAAAAACAGCTACCCTAAAGGTGTCAGAAAGGCTGACTCAGCTATAAGTGCAATTGTGTGTTGTTGTCACGGGTGATAACATGGATACAAGCTCTACTAAATAATCAGGGAGTGAGGATGGGGGGGAGGGAAATAAGGAGGGACAGGAAGAGGGGGGGAAAAAAAAAAGGGGAAAAAAAAAGGGGGGGGTAGGGAGGAGGGAAGATTAGATAGGATAGCGGAAAGAGAGGGAGGGAAAGAGAAGTTGGAGAGAGGATAGAGAAATGAAGAAAGGGAAGGTAGAGGAGAAGAAAGAAGGAAAGGGGAAAGAAGAGGGGAAGAGGAAAGAGAAACGGCCGTCCTCCTCAAGACTAGAGATTGCGGCGGCGAAAAGGAGGAAGGAGGCGCGCTTGCATAGTGCGCGAAAACGCACGCCGACACGTCGTTCGGGAACGAACGTACACACAGAACGATAAAGCCCCCGATACCGACGTATCGGGGCTTTACGTTATGTGTGTACCAGCTTTAGATACATTCTTATGCCATTGTGTCTTATTTGTTCAATACAGTTTGCAAACTGAAGTGCTCTAGTTGTGCTATAGTAGGCTAAAGATTTCTAACATACCTATGAAACATAAGCAACCTGAATTATTAGTCATTGAAATATTTTCCTAATGCAGATAATGAAAACTTTTTTTTTTTTTCTCTTTAACAGGAGCTGAGGCCACCCTTGATAGCATAGGACCTAGGGTATCAGAGTGTTACCCAAAGCTGTTTTGGCTATAAGTCAAGTATATGTATATGAGGCATACCAGGGTGTTCAACAGTCAATAATAATGCTTTAATGTGGTCACTGCTTTACATTGGGATTGGTATATACATAGAGATGGAGCAAGGGACAATTATGAATGAATAACACAATTATTTAGGTGTGAAAGTAAAGAGAACACAACAGCTGCAATATATTAAGACTTGTACCACACATCCTATAGAGTTTTACGTGTAACATTCGATTATTGATAAAAAAACAAACTGACTGTACCATGATATTTCCAGTAGGTCATTTGGGTCATAAAGCCCCCTACTGCTGGAGTACAACTGTTTTATTAAATGTGCCCCTAACTGCAAACTGTACAAAGGTTTTTTTTTTTTATCAAGGGAGTAAGTTTCTTAATAAAATGCTTGAGGAAATGTTATTGTTGGCAGAGCCACTTTATTTTCACTGTAAAACAGATGCCATGTAAAAACAGTATCCCTGTACATAACACTCTTATTGGACATTATTGCTTTGTATACATCTCTAATCTTGCCATACATGTCTAATCTAATAAACAGAGACTACCCAAGGTGTGACCTCCACTAATTATCTTCTCCTCTCATTCACTCTAATTCACCTCTTCCCACTCCCAATTCAAGACTTTCTCTTGCTGTCCCTCTGCTCTGAAACTCCCTTCCTCGCTTTATACGTCACTCACCATTACTCTTATCTTCAAACACAACCTCAAAACTCACCTCTCTCGGCAAGGTTACAATCTGGCTTGGACACCCCTACTGACCCATCACAGACCCTCTAGTTTATACTCCATTGACAACTTAGTTACAGCTACTGATCTGCCTTTCATCCTCATCTCCTCTAGACTGTAAGCTCTTTGGGCAGGGCCCTCCTTCCTATTGTACCACAGTAATGCTGTAACTTACCACACTGATGCTGCTGGACCAGCACTTGAATTATTTGCACTTTGTTTTACTTGCACTACCCTTGTATGTAACATGTATGTTTCCTAATGTATATTAATGCACTGTAAAGTGCCAGGAGGATGTTGGCCTATATAAAATCACAATATTAATAATAATATTAACTTTTCAATAAGCATAACATTTTATTGCTATTAAGCCACAAAAATTTAACATAAGGTTTTGTTCACTTTTTAAACTGTTTTCCATGAACAAAGATAAATGACATTTCTTTTATTTCAAAGACGTACGTGTCTTTTGAATGCATACTTCATTTTAGCAATTTCCCATAATCTCCTATGGATACAGATCGCTAAACTTAAGCTTTCTCTGGGCAGCGAAATATTTATCATGTTGACCTTGTATTTCTAGCCTATGAGTTTAAGAATCATTTCTGTCAGAAGGGATGTATTTCCCCCCCCCTTCCCATCAAAAACCTCTCATCTGTTATTTAAAATTGTATAACCAGGGTAGCAACCTTCAGCCAGGCAGGTTTTCCAGAATATAACACCATCATCTATCCTTACTTGATGTGAATTGTAGAGAATGAAAGGTTACATATAACTATAGGAGACTATATTTGCTTATATACCCTATTGAATCAATGTTCCAATTAACGAATGCAGCTTTATTGCAAAACATTTTTTTCCTATTTCTTGTCACTTCAGTTACCTGCCCTCAACTCTTAAGGATTTATGCAGCACATTATTAGATGTATTACTAACCTGATATTTAAGGATAAGTAACCCTACATGCAGTCAATCAAGGCTGTGAATGGTGATATCAACAATTATTATACACACATTATTACTTGCATTTCTAACCATATTTATTAATTAGTATTGCCCCCATTTTTTTTCTTTCTGGCAGAGATTGCAATCTCCTTTCCTCCTGCTTTTAAGAACTTAAAGGACAATTATACTCACCTTCCCTCCGCTCCTCTTCTTTGGTCAGTACCTTTTACCCAGGGTGAGGACCTGAACCTCTAGGTCCTCACCCCTGGGTTCGCGTAACTTGCAGCACAGCCTTACTGAAATGCTGCTCTGGTAGCTCAGCCCCCTCCTCCCCGTCGGCAACGAGGCCATTAGGAAGGCACGCTCTGCAACGAGCGTGCCTTCCTATTGGCCTCGTCGCGCAAGGAGAGGAGGGACGGACCTACCAGAACAGCGTAACCAGTTACGCGTGGGTTTTAAATTTGGGCCCAATATAAATCAAAAACATGCTGGAAAAATGCATTGGTATAAGATGTTTATTTATACAGAAGGTGAAAACAGCTATTGAAGATATTGGTGTATACGCCAGGGTGAATAAATGTAAAAAATCCTTTATTAGTAGAAATGTACGATAATGGAATAAAGTGCATACATTTTGATATACTGGTATCAAAATGAGGGGGTACAACATATATAATTCAAATAATTATAAACTTATAATAAGTACAAAGATAATCACACATGGAAGGCCTAGCACATAGGAAGTCTTAAACCCTGCATATACACATACCTAAATAGTACATGGATATGTCAAGCACTCGATGTTCTAAAAGAGATAGGGCTAGGTGACAATTTAAGATCAAAGCTAGACATGTTTCGTCATCATTACGAACTTCAATAGCTAAAATTACTACGTGTGCAGCCTATACATACCCTCCACTTCACTTATGTGGACCAGCATATTTCTGATTAAAGGGTATGTCCACCCTTAATTCTATTTTTAATTAGCCTTCCCCTGGTCCCCCGCCCCAACCGCATGATTTTTATTTTAGAAAGTGCCCCAAACTTTAACTTACCTCCCCTCTTTCCTTCCCCGCGCTGCCGGCCCTCGCTTGCGAAATGCAAGCAGAGGGCGGGCCGGCAGTCTGTCTGTGATTGGCTGAGCCGCCATCACAGACGCGCTGCCGGTCATTCGTGCACGAAGGAAAGAGGGGAGGTAAGGTAAAAGTATGCGCGCACTTCTAGATCTCAAACCGTTACAGCTGACCGGGAATGTAGCCAGCTGCTCGAGAGGTCTGGATCCGTCAGGGGGAAGATGTAGAAGGGGGAACTGACTGAGGAGACTGAACCAGGGGGAAATGGGCAGATGGGAGAGGGGGGGGGAGGGGAGAAGGGCTGCAGTACGCATGCCAAACTTCTCCCGAGGCCAGGTAGGAGGCAGAGTCCTATATGGACTCTGCTATCCTCCTGTGGGGGCATTTTTGGGACTTTGGGGGGGACTACAGGAGAACCATATGGAGCTGGGATGTGAGGTAAGGATTACACTACACTACATGATGGGGCCAGTATTTGGGGGATTATAGTTTTGGGGGTGGACATGCCCTTTAAAGGGGAACTGTGGTCCTAAACAAGTGACGACCAGAAGGTTAATGGGTGGGAGGCTGACATGTGACATTCCTAGCTTCTCCTGCACAGTGCCGCTGGGAGCACAGCTTCGACTCCTCAGTGTGTGAGGGGACAGAAGTCCCTCCTCCCTCTGCTGTGGGAAGTCTGACAGAGAAGGTAAGGGAATCTACAGCCCTTCTCTCACACACATGTGAAAACAGCCTTTTCAGGCAGAGTTCTCACTAGGCACCCACGGTGGGTGGGCTTAGGCACCTGTGTGGGGTGGGCTTAGACACCCACAAGTGGGCAGGCCACATGGGACTGTAAGAGAATGGGCCAAGGACGGTGTGCAACTGGAGGGGCCATGGGGTCCATGATGGGAGGGACCAGGGGGCTGCAAAGGGAGGAGGAGACACAGGGAAGATTGACTGACATGGTTTCGAGCAGGAAGCAGGAAGAGCAGGGGACCTGGGATGCTGCTGCCATATTACAAAAAGTAAATATCTTCAAAACTATGCAAAATAAACAATGAAAATGATTGCAAAAATTCTCAGGAGAGCAATTCCTATCAATTTACCTAAAGTCATTTTTGAACCACAGTTCCCCTTAAGAATACATCATATCTAGCTAGACAGGCTAAAAGTAATCATACGTGATACGTAGATACCTGAAAGGCGTATCTCTATCTCCCCAAAGGGGCAAAACAAGGTGTCAGAACTATCAATAAAAGAGAACTAAACTTATTTTTTTAAAATCCTAATATAAAAGCTTTTCTCCCAGACACCTATACATTGAAAGATTCTTCTCTAGTATTTGCATTAGTAGATATAAGTAATAGATTCTGTAACAAAGGAGGCTTCCATGTTGTTGCCAGTACAACTCATAGCCCATGTTGGTTTCAAAGAGCCACGCCCCTGACCCCAGGATTCACTGTCTCTATGCACAAATATCTAGCTTTCTCTTTCTAGCGAAAGATAAAGTTTCTAAATGTACCTGAGATCACAGTTGATTTGCTGATTGCCACCATGTAAATGCTGTGATTTTAGGGACAAACAGGCCAAGAACTGAAAATTCTAATCTTTTTTCTAATCTTTTTATTCAAACAATATAACATAGTCTACTGCCTGAGTTTATGCTTGCTTTTTTGTTTTGTGTTTCCATGACTCTGAAAAAATATAAGTTTACATTCTACATATGTACAAACTAGAATATATATGACATTTTTTTAAAATCCCCTACCATAGAGAACTTATTAAAATGAGTCAGGTAGATAAGTTACATACATTTGATGAACATTGTTATATAACATGTAGCAAATAAACAGCATATACCACATAAAGCTACATTGTCCTTATTAAGAAAGGAGATGGGCGGTGTATGCAGCAAATCTTACCCCATATCCTAATTTTGCTTTTGTACATTACATGTGCTCTCTAATGAGAGGGTATTATAAACTAACTTTTAATTAAGAAACTTTACGTTATTTCCTGGTTCACTGTTACTCAGACCCTCAATGGATCTTATTGAGTAGTTACACTATTTATGCTATGCCTGTGGGCAGAGTGGTCCCTGTTTCATAGATTTGTTTGAACTTTTGTGCTTCGTCCCTCGGAATCCTCCCCAATGACATGCAATGATTGAGAACTGAATAAAATTAGAGGGACGAAGCACAAAAGTTCAAACAAATCTATGAAACAGGGACCACTCTGCCCACAGGCATAGCATAAATAGTGTAACTACTCAATAAGATCCATTGAGGGTCTGAGTAACAGTGAACCAGGAAATAACGTTAAAGTTTCTTAATTAAAAGTTAATGTTATAACTACCCTCTCATTAGAGACGCACATGTAATGTACAAAAAGCAAAATTAGGATATGGGGTAAGATTTGCTGCATACACGCGCCCATCCACTTTCTTTAATAACGACAATGTAGCTTTATGTGGTTATATGCTGTTTATTTGCTACATGTATATATAACAATGTTCATCAAAATGTATGTAACTTATCTACCTGTAATTCCTATCAATTTACCTAAAGTCATTTTTGAACCACAGTTCCCCTTTAAGAATACATTCCTATTTCTAGCTAGACAGGCTAATAGTAATCATACGTGATACGTAGATACCTGAGGAGGCGTATCTCTATCTCCCCAAAGGGGCAAAACAAAAAGGTGTCAGAACTATCAATTAAAGGAGAACTAAACTTATTTTTTAAAATCCTAATATAAAAGCTTTTCTCCCCAGAACACCTATACATTGAAAGATTCTCTCTAGTTATTTGCATTTAGTAGATATAAGTAATAGATTCGTAACAAGGAGGCTTCCAGTTGTTGCCAGTACAACTCATAGCCCATGTTGGTTTCAAAGAGCCAGTCCCTGACCCCAGGATTCACTGTCTCTATGCACAAAATATCTAGCTTCTCTTTCTAGCGAAATAAAGTTTCTAAATGTACCTGAGATCACAGTTGAGTTGCTGATTGCCAACCATGTAAATGCTGTGTGATTTTAGGGACAAACAGGCCAGAACTGAAAAGTTCTAATCTTTTTTCTAATCTTTTTATCAAACAATATAACTTAAGCTAGGTACACACTGTACAGATTTCTGAAAGATGACAGACAGGATCTGCAAGATCCTCGTCTGCCATCTTCAAAGATCTGCTACACACAGTCCCGAGCGTTCTCCTATGTGAGAACGCTCGGAACTGTGTGTTTCCATCGGCCGCGCTAGATCCTCTATAGGAGTCTAGCGCGGGCGATGGAAATTTCGGCCTTCCCGAAACGAGCGTTCGGCCGACCCGATCGTTTGGCGGTCCGCGCGCCTCGTTCGGGGGAAAACGAACGTACACACGTAACGATTAAGCCCCGATACCGTCGGATCGACGGTTATCGGGGCTTAATCGTTAAGTGTTATGGTGTACCAGCTAAGTTACTGCCTGAGTTTATGCTTTTTTTTTGTTTCCATGACTCTAGAAAATATAAAGTTTCTACATATGTACAAACTAGAATATATATGACATCTTTTAAAATCCCTACCATAGAGGAACTTATTAAAATGAGTCAAGTAGATAAGTTACATACATATTTGATGAAATGTAGTTATATTACATGTAGCAAATAAACAGCATATAACCACATAAAGCTACATTGTCGTTATTAAGAAAGTGGATGGGCGGTGTGATGCAGCAAATCTTACCCCATATCCTAATTTTGCCTTTTTGTACATTACATGTGCGTCTCAATGAGAGGGTTAGTTATAACTATAATTTTAATTAAGAAACTTTACGTTATTCCTGGTTCATGTTACTCAGACCCTCAAGTGGTCTTATTGAGTAGTTACACTATTTATGCTATGCCTATGGCCAGAAGTGGTCCCTGTGTCCTAGATTTGTTTGAATTTTGTGCTTCGTCCCTTAATTTTATTCAGTTCTCAATCATTGCATGTCATTGGGGAGGATTCCATCTGTTCCAGATTTTATTGTATTTACTGGGGCATCCTCTGTTGTAGATATTATTCTTGTATGCTAGTGTGGTGTAGTTATCTGGGGTTTCTATTGAGTATGGGTAGGAACTGTAGCCTGTATCCAGTTCTTGGCTATTAGCTTTCTGGAGTAAATAGCGTGTTTTGCATATAAAAATAGTGTAATTTATCTATGCTCATCCCAGCGTATACCTATCTCGGGATTGTAGTCTATCTCTATATGCTAACAGGACGAGCATACTCATACTTTGGGGTTCACGGCACCACCTGGACCATACACCCATCCAGCATATGCGCTGTCACGTATACTAGTACCGGGAAGCAGTAATTAGTATCTGTTGCCAAGAACGCCTTGATACTATTTACGCTATCTGATTTGATCTATCTGACACTTCCTACGGTCTAATCTATCGGAAACTAATAGTCATAACTCTTAAAATCGTAAAGTTGTATGTATCTCTATTTAGGTCTACGACTACTGACGAGACTATTATCTAATTACATGAGAGATATGCAAAATAAACAATGAAAATAGATTGCAAAAATTCTCAGGAGAGAAATTCCTATCAATTTACCTAAAGTCATTTTTGAACCACAGTTCCCCTTTAAGAATACATTCCTATTTCTAGCTAGACAGGCTAATAGTAATCATACGTGATACGTAGATACTATTTTAATTAAGTTCTCTATGGTAGGGGATTTTAAAAAAGATGTCATATATATTCTAGTTTGTACATATGTAAAGAAACTTATATTTTTTCAGAGTCATGGAAACAAACAAAAAAGCAAATAAACTCAGGCAGTAGACTATGTTATATTGTTTGATAAAAAGATTAGAAAAAAGATTAGAATTTTCAGTTCTTGGCCTGTTTGTCCCTAAAATCACAGCATTTACATGGTGGCAATCAGCAATCAACTGTGATCTCAGGTACATTTAGAAACTTTATCTTTCGCTAGAAAGAGAAGCTAGATATTTGTGCATAGAGACAGTGAATCCTGGGGTCAGGGCGTGGCTCTTTGAAACCAACATGGGCTATGAGTTGTACTGGCAACAACATGGAAGCCTCCTTTGTTACAGAATCTATTACTTATATCTACTAATGCAAATACTAGAGAAGAATCTTTCAATGTATAGGTGTCTGGGAGAAAAGCTTTTATATTAGGATTTTAAAAAATAAGTTTAGTTCTCTTTTATTGATAGTTCTGACACCTTGTTTTGCCCCTTTGGGGAGATAGAGATACGCCTTTCAGGTATCTACGTATCACGTATGATTACTATTAGCCTGTCTAGCTAGAATGATGTATTCTTAAGGGAACTGTGGTTCAAAAATGACTTTAGGTAAATTGATAGGAATTGCTCTCCTGAGAATTTTTGCAATCATTTTCATTGTTTATTTTGCATAGTTTTGAAGATATTTACTTTTTGTAATATGGCAGCAGCATCACCAGGTCCCCTGCTCTTCCTGCTTCCTGCTCGAAACCATGTCAGTCAATCTTCCCTGTGTCTCCTCCTCCCTTTGCAGCCCCCTGGTCCCTCCCATCATGGACCCCATGGCCCCTCCAGTTGCACACCGTCCTTGGCCCATTCTCTTACAGTCCCATGTGGCCTGCCCACTTGTGGGTGTCTAAGCCCCCCCACACAGGTGCCTAAGCCCACCCACCGTGGGTGCCTAGTGAGAACTCTGCCTGAAAAGGCTGTTTTCACATGTGTGTGAGAGAAGGGCTGTAGATTCCCTTACCTTCTCTGTCAGACTTCCCACAGCAGAGGGAGGAGGGACTTCTGTCCCCCTCACACACTGAGGAGTCGAAGCTGTGCTCCCAGCGGCACTGTGCAGGAGAAGCTTAGGAATGTCACATGTCAGCCTCCCACCCATTAACCTTCTGGTCAGTCACTTGTTTAGGACCACAGTTCCCCTTTAAAGGGCATGTCCACCCCCAAAACTATAATCCCCCAAATACTGGCCCATCATGTAGTGTAGTGTAATCCTTACCTCACATCCCAGCTCCATATGGTTCTCCTGTAGTCCCCCCCAAAGTCCCAAAAATGCCCCCACAGGAGGATAGCAGAGTCCATATAGGACTCTGCCTCCTACCTGGCCTCGGGAGAAGTTTGGCATGCGTACTGCAGCCCTTCTCCCCTCCCCCCCCCTCTCCGACATCTCCCAATTTCCCCCTGGTTCAGTCCCCAGTCAGTTTTCCCCCTTTACAGTCTTCCCCCTGACGGACACAGACCTCTCGAGCAGCTGGCTCATTCACCGTCAGCTAACGGTTTAGCGATCTAGAAGTGCGCCATAACTTTTACCTACCTCCCCTCTGTTCTTCGTGCACGAATGCGGCAGCGCGTCTGTGATGGCGCGCTCAGCCAATCACAGACAACTGCGGCCCGCCCTCTGCTTGCATTCTCGCAAGCAGAGGGCGGCAGCGCGGGGAAGGAAAGAGGGGAGGTAAGTTAAAGTTTGGGGCACTTTCTAAAATAAAAATCATGCGGTTGGGGCGGGGGACCAGGGGAAGGCTAATTAAAAAATAGAATTAAGGGTGGACATACCCTTTAATCAGAAATATGCTGGTCCAATAAGTGAAGTGGAGGTATGTATAGGCTGCACACGTAGTAATTTTTAGCTATTGAAGTTCGTAATGATGACGAAACATGTCTAGCTTTGATCTTAAATTGTCACCTAGCCTATCTCTTTTAGAACATCGAGTGCTTGACATATCCATGTACTATTTAGGTATGTGTATATGCAGGGTTTAAGACTTCCTATGTGCTAGGCCTTCCATGTGTGATTATCTTTGTACTTATTAAAGTTTATAATTATTTGAATTATATATGTTGTACCCCCTCATTTTGATACCAGTATATCAAAATGTATGCACTTTATTTCCATTATCGTACATTTCTACTAATAAAGGATTTTTTACATTTATTCACCCTGGCGTATAACCAATATCTTCAATAGCTGTTTTCACCTTTCTGTATAAATAAACATCTTATACCAATGCATTTTTCCAGCATGTTTTTGATTTATATTGGGCCCAAATTTATAAACCCACGCGTAACTGGTTACGCTGTTCTGGTAGGTCCGTCCCTCCTCTCCTTGCGCGACGAGGCCAATAGGAAGGCACGCTCGTTGCAGAGCGTGCCTTCCTAATGGCCTCGTTGCCGACGGGGAGGAGGGGGCTGAGCCTACCAGAGCAGCATTTCAGTAAGGCTGTGCTGCAAGTTACGCGAACCCAGGGGTGAGGACCTAGAGGTTCAGGTCCTCACCCTGGGTAAAAGGTACTGACCAAAGAAGAGGAGCGGAGGGAAGGTGGTATAATTGTCCTTTAAGTTCTTAAAAGCAGGAGGAAAGGAGATTGCAATCTCTGCCAGAAAGAAAAAAAATGGGGGCAATACTAATTAATAAATATGGTTAGAAATGCAAGTAATAATGTGTGTATAATAATTGTTGATATCACCATTCACAGCCTTGATTGACTGCATGTAGGGTTACTTATCCTTAAATATCAGGTTAGTAATACATCTAATAATGTGCTGCATAAATCCTTAAGAGTTGAGGGCAGGTAACTGAAGTGACAAGAAATAGGAAAAAAATGTTTTGCAATAAAGCTGCATTCGTTAATTGGAACATTGATTACATAGGGTATATAAGCAAATATAGTCTCCTATAGTTATATGTAACCTTTCATTCTCTACAATTCACATCAAGTAAGGATAGATGATGGTGTTATATTCTGGAAAACCTGCCTGGCTGAAGGTTGCTACCCTGGTTATACAATTTTAAATAACAGATGAGAGGTTTTTGATGGAAGGGGGGGGAAATACATCCCTTCTGACAGAAATGATTCTTAAACTCATAGGCTAGAAATACAAGGTCAACATGATAAATATTTCGCTGCCCAGAGAAAGCTTAAGTTTAGCGATCTGTATCCAAGGAGATTATGGGAAATTGCTAAAATGAAGTATTGCATTCAAAAACACGTACGTCTTTGAAATAAAAGAAATGTCATTTATCTTTGTTCATGGAAAACAGTTTAAAAAGCTGAACAAAACCTTTATGTTAAATTTTTGTGGCTTAATAGCAATAAAATGTTATGCTTATTGAAAAGTTAATATTATTATAATATTGTGATTTTATATAGGCCAACATCCTCCTGGCACTTTACAGTGCATTAATATACATTAGGAAACATACATGTTACATACAAGGGTAGTGCAAGTAAAACAAAGTGCAAATAATTCAAGTGCTGGTCCAGCAGCATTCAGTGTGGTAAGTTACAGCATTACTGTGGTACAATAGGAAGGAGGGCCCTGCCCAAAGAGCTTACAGTCTAGAGGAGATGAGGATGATAAGAGCAGATCAGTAGCTGTAACTAAGTTGTCAATGGAGTATAACTAGAGGGTCTGTGATGGGTCAGTAGGGGTGTCCAAGTCCAGATTGTAACCTTGCCTGAAGAGGTGAGTTTTGAGGTTGTGTTTGAAGATATGAGTAATGGTGAGTGACGTATAAAGCGAGGAAGGGAGTTTCAGAGCAGAGGGACAGCAAGAGAAAGTCTTGAATACGGGAGTGGGAAGAGGTGAATTAGAGTGAATGAGAGGAGAAGATAATTAGTGGAGGTCACACCTTGGGTAGTCTCTGTTTATTAGATTAGACATGTATGGCAAGATTAGAGATGTATACAAAGCAATAATGTCCAATAAGAGTGTTATGTACAGGGATACTGTTTTTACATGGCATTGTTTTACAGTGAAAATAAAGTAGGCTGCCAACAATAACATTTCCTCAAGCATTTTATTAAGAAACTTACTCCCTTGATAAAAAAAAAAAACCTTTGTACAGTTTGCAGTTAGGGGCACATTTAATAAAACAGTTGTACTCCAGCAGTAGGGGGCTTTATGACCCCAAATGACCTACTGGAAATATCATGGTACAGTCAGTTTGTTTTTTATCAATAATCGAATGTTACACGTAAAACTCTATAGGATGTGTGGTACAAGTCTTAATATATTGCAGCTGTTGTGTTCTCTTTACTTTCACACCTAAATAATTGTGTTATTCATTCATAATTGTCCCTTGCTCCATCTCTATGTATATACCAATCCCAATGTAAAGCAGTGACCACATTAAAGCATTATTATTGACTGTTGAACACCCTGGTATGCCTCATATACATATACTTGACTTATAGCCAACAGCTTTGGGTAACACTCCTGATACCCTAGGTCCTATGCTTTATCAAGGGTGGCCTCAGCTCTGTTAAAAGAAAAAAAAAAAAAGTTTTCATTATCCTGCATTAGGAAAATATTTCAATGACTAATAATTCAGGTTGCTTATGTTTCATAGGTATGTTAGAATCTTTAGCCTACTATAGCACAACTAGAGCACTTCAGTTTGCAAACTGTATTGAACAAATAAGACACAATGGCATAAGAATGTATCTAAAGCTGGTACACACATAACGATATAAGCCCCGATACGTCGGTATCGGGGCTTATCGTACTGTGTGTACGTTCGTTCCCGAACGACGGTGTCGGCGTGCGATTTGCGCATATGCAAGGCTCTGTTCCTCCATTTTGCCGAATACTCATCTTAGGAGGACCTATCACTGTTTTATTTCCCTTCCTCTATCCTGTCCCATTATCCTTCTTTTCTTCTCCTCTACCTTCCCTTTCTTCATTTCTCTATCCTCTCTCCAACTTCTCTTTCCCTCCCTCTCTTTCCGCTATCCTATCTAATCTTCCCTCCTCCCTACCCCCCCCTTTTTTTTTCCCCTTTTTTTTTTCCCCCCCTCTTCCTGTCCCTCCTTATTTCCCTCCCCCCCATCCTCACTCCCTGATTATTTAGTAGAGCTTGTATCCATGTTATCACCCGTGACAACAACACACAATTGCACTTAATTTTATTCAGTTCTCAATCATTGCATGTCATTGGGGAGGATTCCCATCTGTTCCAGATTTTATTGTATTTACTGGGGCATCCTCTGTTTGTAGATATTAATTTCTTGTATGCTAGTGTGGAGTTTATCTGGGTTTTCTATTGAGTATGGGTAGGAACTGTAGCCTGTATCCAGTTCTTGGCTATTAGCTTTCTGGCAGTAAATAGCGTTTTGCATATAAAAATAGTTGTAAATTTATCTAGCTCCAGGTATTCTGTTATGCCTAGCAGGCATACTTTGGGGTCTAGGCCCACTGGACTGCCCATATGGTCGTGTAGGAATCTTATTATCTGTTGCCAGAACCCTATTTTCGGGCAGCAACAAAGTAAGTGGTAGAAAGTACCAGTGGCCCCATTATACTTGGGACACAGGGGGGCTTCTTCCCTGCCTAAACCTTGCTAGCAGCTCCAAAGTAAGTGATAGAAAGTACCAGTGGCCCCATTATACTTGGGACACAGGGGGGCTTCTTCCCTGCCTAAACCTTGCTAGTCTGATTGGGGTAAGATATGCCCTGTGTAGAATGTATAGCTGAGTCAGCCTTTCTGACACCTTTAGGGTAGCTGTTTTTGGCTTCTACACAGGGCATATCTTACCCCAATCAGACTAGCAAGGTTTAGGCAGGGAAGAAGCCCCCCCGTGTCCCAAGTATAATGGGGCCACTGGTACTTTCTATCACTTACTTTGGAGCTGCTAGCAAGGTTTAGGCAGGGAAGAAGCCCCCCTGTGTCCCAAGTATAATGGGGCCACTGGTACTTTCTACCACTTACTTTGTTGCTGCCCGAAAATAGGGTTTGGCAACAGATAATAAGATTCCTACACGACCATATGGGCAGTCCAGTGGGCCTAGACCCCAAAGTATGCCTGCTAGGCATAACAGAATACCTGGAGCTAGATAAATTACAACTATTTTTATATGCAAAACGCTATTTACTGCCAGAAAGCTAATAGCCAAGAACTGGATACAGGCTACAGTTCCTACCCATATCATAAGAAAACCCAGATAAACTCCACACTAGCATACAAGAAATTAATATCTACAAACAGAGGATGCCCCAGTAAATACAATAAAATCTGGAACAGATGGGAATCCTCCCCAATGACATGCAATGATTGAGAACTGAATAAAATTAGAGGGACGAAGCACAAAAGTTCAAACAAATCTATGAAACAGGACCACTCTGCCCACAGGCATAGCATAAATAGTGTAACTACTCAATAAGACCATTGAGGGTCTGAGTAACAGTGAACCAGGAAATAACGTAAAGTTTCTTAATTAAAAGTTAGTTTATAATACCCCTCTCATTAGAGAGCACATGTAATGTACAAAAAGCAAAATTAGGATATGGGGTAAGATTTGCTGCATACACCGCCCATCTCCTTTCTTAATAAGACAATGTAGCTTTATGTGGTATATGCTGTTTATTTGCTACATGTTATATAACAAGTTCATCAAATGTATGTAACTTATCTACCTGACTCATTTTAATAAGTTCTCTATGGTAGGGGATTTTAAAAAAATGTCATATATATTCTAGTTTGTACATATGTAGAAGTAAACTTATATTTTTTCAGAGTCATGGAAACACAAACAAAAAAGCAAGCATAAACTCAGGCAGTAGACTATGTTATATTGTTTGAATAAAAAGATTAGAAAAAAGATTAGAATTTTCAGTTCTTGGCCTGTTTGTCCCTAAAATCACAGCATTTACATGGGTGGCAATCAGCAAATCAACTGTGATCTCAGGTACATTTAGAAACTTTATCTTTCGCTAGAAAGAGAAGCTAGATATTTGTGCATAGAGACAGTGAATCCTGGGGTCAGGGCGTGGCTCTTTGAAACCAACATGGGCTATGAGTTGTACTGGCAACAACATGGAAGCCTCCTTTGTTACAGAATCTATTACTTATATCTACTAATGCAAATACTAGAGAAGAATCTTTCAATGTATAGGTGTCTGGGAGAAAAGCTTTTATATTAGGATTTTAAAAAAATAAGTTTAGTTCTCTTTTATTGATAGTTCTGACACCTTGTTTTGCCCCTTTGGGGAGATAGAGATACGCCTTTCAGGTATCTACGTATCACGTATGATTACTTTAGCCTGTCTAGCTAGATATGATGTATTCTTAAGGGGAACTGTGGTTCAAAAATGACTTTAGGTAAATTGATAGGAATTGCTCTCCTGAGAATTTTTGCAATCATTTTCATTGTTTATTTTGCATAGTTTTGAAGATATTTACTTTTTGTAATATGGCAGCAGCATCCCAGGTCCCCTGCTCTTCCTGCTTCCTGCTCGAAACCATGTCAGTCAATCTTCCCTGTGTCTCCTCCTCCCTTTGCAGCCCCCTGGTCCCTCCCATCATGGACCCCATGGCCCCTCCAGTTGCACACCGTCCTTGGCCCATTCTCTTACAGTCCCATGTGGCCTGCCCACTTGTGGGTGTCTAAGCCCACCCCACACAGGTGCCTAAGCCCACCCACCGTGGGTGCCTAGTGAGAACTCTGCCTGAAAAGGCTGTTTTCACATGTGTGTGAGAGAAGGGCTGTAGATTCCCTTACCTTCTCTGTCAGACTTCCCACAGCAGAGGGAGGAGGGACTTCTGTCCCCTCACACACTGAGGAGTCGAAGCTGTGCTCCCAGCGGCACTGTGCAGGAGAAGCTAGGAATGTCACATGTCAGCCTCCCACCCATTAACCTTCTGGTCGTCACTTGTTTAGGACCACAGTTCCCCTTTAAAGGGCATGTCCACCCCCAAAACTATAATCCCCCAAATACTGGCCCCATCATGTAGTGTAGTGTAATCCTTACCTCACATCCCAGCTCCATATGGTTCTCCTGTAGTCCCCCCCAAAGTCCCAAAAATGCCCCCCAGGAGGATAGCAGAGTCCATATAGGACTCTGCCTCCTACCTGGCCTCGGGAGAAGTTTGGCAGCGTACTGCAGCCCTTCTCCCCTCCCCCCCCCTCTCCGACATCTCCCATTTCCCCCTGGTTCAGTCTCCTCAGTCAGTTTCCCCCTTTACAGTCTTCCCCCTGAGGATCCAACCTCTCGAGCAGCTGGCTCATTCACCGTACAGCTGTAACGGTTTAGCATTAGAAGTGCCGCGCATACTTTTACCCTTACCTCCCCTCTTTCCTTCGTGCACGAATGACCGGCAGCGCGTCTGTGATGGCGCGCTCAGCCAATCACAGACAGACTGCCGGCCCGCCCTCTGCTTGCTTTCGCAAGCGAGGGCCGGCAGCGCGGGGAAGGAAAGAGGGGAGGTAAGTTAAAGTTTGGGGCACTTTCTAAAATAAAAATCATGCGGTTGGGGCGGGGGACCAGGGGAAGGCTAATTAAAAATAGAATTAAGGGTGGACATACCCTTTAATCAGAAATATGCTGGTCCACATAAGTGAAGTGGAGGGTATGTATAGCTGCACACGTAGTAATTTTAGCTATTGAAGTTCGTAATGATGACGAAACATGTCTAGCTTTGATCTTAAATTGTCACCTAGCCCTATCTCTTTTAGAACATCGAGTGCTTGACATATCCATGTACTATTTAGGTATGTGTATATGCAGGGTTTAAGACTTCCTATGTGCTAGGCCTTCCATGTGTGATTATCTTTGTACTTATTATAAGTTTATAATTATTTGAATTATATATGTTGTACCCCCTCATTTTGATACCAGTATATCAAAATGTATGCACTTTATTCCATTATCGTACATTTCTACTAATAAAGGATTTTTTACATTTATTCACCCTGGCGTATACACCAATATCTTCAATAGCTGTTTTCACCTTCTGTATAAATAAACATCTTTATACCAATGCATTTTTCCAGCAATGTTTTTGATTTATATTGGGCCCAAATTTAAAACCCACGCGTAACTGGTTACGCTGTTCTGGTAGGTCCGTCCCTCCTCTCCTTGCGCGACGAGGCCAATAGGAAGGCACGCTCGTTGCAGAGCGTGCCTTCCTAATGGCCTCGTTGCCGACGGGGAGGAGGGGGCTGAGCCTACCAGAGCAGCATTTCAGTAAGGCTGTGCTGCAAGTTACGCGGAACCCAGGGGTGAGGACCTAGAGGTTCAGGTCCTCACCCTGGGTAAAAGGTACTGACCAAAGAAGAGGAGCGGAGGGAAGGTGAGTATAATTGTCCTTTAAGTTCTTAAAAGCAGGAGGAAAGGAGATTGCAATCTCTGCCAGAAAGAAAAAAAATGGGGGCAATACTAATTAATAAATATGGTTAGAAATGCAAGTAATAATGTGTGTATAATAATTGTTGATATCACCATTCACAGCCTTGATTGACTGCATGTAGGGTTACTTATCCTTAAATATCAGGTTAGTAATACATCTAATAATGTGCTGCATAAATCCTTAAGAGTTGAGGGCAGGTAACTGAAGTGACAAGAAATAGGAAAAAAATGTTTTGCAATAAAGCTGCATTCGTTAATTGGAACATTGATTCAATAGGGTATATAAGCAAATATAGTCTCCTATAGTTATATGTAACCTTTCATTCTCTACAATTCACATCAAGTAAGGATAGATGATGGTGTTATATTCTGGAAAACCTGCCTGGCTGAAGGTTGCTACCCTGGTTATACAATTTTAAATAACAGATGAGAGGTTTTTGATGGGAAGGGGGGGGGAAATACATCCCTTCTGACAGAAATGATTCTTAAACTCATAGGCTAGAAATACAAGGTCAACATGATAAATATTTCGCTGCCCAGAGAAAGCTTAAGTTTAGCGATCTGTATCCAAGGAGATTATGGGAAATTGCTAAAATGAAGTATGCATTCAAAAGGACACGTACGTCTTTGAAATAAAAGAAATGTCATTTATCTTTGTTCATGGAAAACAGTTTAAAAAGTGAACAAAACCTTATGTTAAATTTTTGTGGCTTAATAGCAATAAAATGTTATGCTTATTGAAAAGTTAATATTATTATTAATATTGTGATTTATATAGGCCAACATCCTCCTGGCACTTTACAGTGCATTAATATACATTAGGAAACATACATGTTACATACAAGGGTAGTGCAAGTAAAAACAAAGTGCAAATAATTCAAGTGCTGGTCCAGCAGCATTCAGTGTGGTAAGTTACAGCATTACTGTGGTACAATAGGAAGGAGGGCCCTGCCCAAAGAGCTTACAGTCTAGAGGAGATGAGGATGAAAGGCAGATCAGTAGCTGTAACTAAGTTGTCAATGGAGTATAAACTAGAGGGTCTGTGATGGGTCAGTAGGGGTGTCCAAGCCAGATTGTAACCTTGCCGAGAGAGGTGAGTTTTGAGGTTGTGTTTGAAGATAGAGTAATGGTGAGTGACGTATAAAGCGAGGAAGGGAGTTTCAGAGCAGAGGGACAGCAAGAGAAAGTCTTGAATCTGGGAGTGGGAAGAGGTGAATTAGAGTGAATGAGAGGAGAAGATAATTAGTGGAGGTCACACCTTGGGTAGTCTCTGTTTATTAGATTAGACATGTATGGCAAGATTAGAGATGTATACAAAGCAATAATGTCCAATAAGAGTGTTATGTACAGGGATACTGTTTTTACATGGCATCTGTTTTACAGTGAAAATAAAGTGGCTCTGCCAACAATAACATTTCCTCAAGCATTTTATTAAGAAACTTACTCCCTTGATAAAAAAAAAAAACCTTTGTACAGTTTGCAGTTAGGGGCACATTTAATAAAACAGTTGTACTCCAGCAGTAGGGGGCTTTATGACCCAAATGACCTACTGGAAATATCATGGTACAGTCAGTTTGTTTTTTTATCAATAATCGAATGTTACACGTAAAACTCTATAGGATGTGTGGTACAAGTCTTAATATATTGCAGCTGTTGTGTTCTCTTTACTTTCACACCTAAATAATTGTGTTATTCATTCATAATTGTCCCTTGCTCCATCTCTATGTATATACCAATCCCAATGTAAAGCAGTGACCACATTAAAGCATTATTATTGACTGTTGAACACCCTGGTATGCCTCATATACATATACTTGACTTATAGCCAAAAAGCTTTGGGTAACACTCTGATACCCTAGGTCCTATGCTATCAAGGGTGGCCTCAGCTCCTGTTAAAGAGAAAAAAAAAAAAAGTTTTCATTATCTGCATTAGGAAAATATTTCAATGACTAATAATTCAGGTTGCTTATGTTTCATAGGTATGTTAGAAATCTTTAGCCTACTATAGCACAACTAGAGCACTTCAGTTTGCAAACTGTATTGAACAAATAAGACACAATGGCATAAGAATGTATCTAAAGCTGGTACACCAGTAACGTAAAGCCCCGATACGTCGGTATCGGGGCTTATCGTCTGTGTGTACGTTCGTTCCCGAACGACGGTGTCGGCGTGCGTTTTCGCGCACTATGCAAGCGCGCCTCCTTCCTCCTTTTCGCCGCCGCAATCTCTAGTCTTGAGGAGGACGGCCGTTTCTCTTTCCTCTTCCCCTCTTCTTTCCCCTTTCCTTCTTTCTTCTCCTCTACCTTCCCTTTCTTCATTTCTCTATCCTCTCTCCAACTTCTCTTTCCCTCCCTCTCTTTCCGCTATCCTATCTAATCTTCCCTCCTCCCTACCCCCCCCTTTTTTTTTCCCCTTTTTTTTTTCCCCCCCTCTTCCTGTCCCTCCTTATTTCCCTCCCCCCCATCCTCACTCCCTGATTATTTAGTAGAGCTTGTATCCATGTTATCACCCGTGACAACAACACACAATTGCACTATGCGGTTGGGGCTGGGGGACCAGGGGGAAGGCTATATTAAAAAATAGAATTAAGGGTGGACATACCCTTTAATCAGAAATATGCTGGTCCACATAAGTGAAGTGGAGGGTATGTATAGGCTGCACACGTAGATTAATTTAGCTATTGAAGTTCGGTAATGATGACGAAACATGTCTAGCTTTGATCTTAAATTGTCACCTAGCCATATCTCTTTTAGAACATCTGAGTGCTAGAACATATCCATGTACTATTTAGGTATGTGTATATGCAGGGTTTAAGACTTCCTATGTGCTAGGCCTTCCCATGTGTTGATTATCTTTGTACTTATTATAAGTTATAATTATTTTGAATTATTATATGTTGTACCCCCTCATTTTGATATACCAGTATATCAAAATGTATGCACTTTATTTCCATTATCGTACATTTCTACTAATAAAGGATTTTTTACATTTATTCACCCTGGCGTATACCCAATATCTTCAATAGCTGTTTTCACCTTTCTGTATATAATAAACATCTTATACCAATGCATTTTTCCAGCATGTTTTTGATTTATATTGGGCCCAAATTATAAACCCACGCGTAACTTGGTTACGCTGTTCTGGTAGGCTCCGTCCCCTCCTCTCCTTGCGCGACGAGGCCAATAGGAAGGCACGCTCGTTGCAGAGCGTGCCTTCCTAATGGCCTCGTTGCCGACGGGGAGGAGGGGGCTGAGCCTACCAGAGCAGCATTTCAGTAAGGCTGTGCTGCAAGTTACGCGAACCCAGGGGTGAGGACCTAGAGGTTCAGGTCCTCACCCTGGGTAAAAGGTACTGACCAAAGAAGAGGAGCGGAGGGAAGGTGAGTATAATTGTCCTTTAAGTTCTTAAAAGCAGGAGGAAAGGAGATTGCAATCTCTGCCAGAAAGAAAAAAAATGGGGGCAATACTAATTAATAAATATCCTGGTTAGAAATGCAAGTAATAATGTGGTATAATAATTGTCTGATATCACCATTCACAGCCTTGATTGACTGCATGTAGGGCTTACTTATCCTTAAATATCAGGTTAGTAATACATCTAATAATGTGCTGCATAAATCCTTAAGAGTTGAGGGCAGGTAACTGAAGTGACAAGAAATAGGAAAAAAATGTTTTGCAATAAAGCTGCATTCTGTTAATTGGAACATTGATTTCAATAGGGACGTTTATTAAGCAAATAATAGGCTCTCCTATAGTTATATGTAACCTTTCATTCTCTACAATTCACATCAAGTAAGGATAGATGATGGTGTTATATTTCTGGAAAACCTGCCTGGCTGAAGGTTGCTTACCCTGGTTATATCAATTTTTAAATAACAGATGAGAGGTTTTCTTGATGGGAAGGGGGGAAATACATCCCTTCTGACAGAAATGATTCTTAATACTTCATAGGCTCAGAAATACAAGGTCAACATGATAAATATTTCGCTGCCCAAGAGAAAGCTTAAGTTTAGCGATCTGTATCCCATAGGAGATTATGGGAAATTGCTAAAATGAAGTATTGCATTCAAAAGAACAGTACGTCTTTGAAATAAAAGAAATGTCATTTATCTTTTGTTCATGGAAAACAGTTTAAAAAGCTGAACAAAACCTTTATGTTAAATTTTTGTGGCTTAATAGCAAATAAAATGTTATGCTTATTGAAATAGATTAATTATTATTATTATTAATATTGTAGATTTATATAGCGCCAACATCCTCCTTGGCACTTTAAAGTTCATTATATACATTAGGAAAACTACATTTACTACAAGGGTAGTGCAAGTAAAACAAAGTGCAAATAATTCAAGTGCTGGTCCAGCAGCATTCAGTGTGGTAAGTTACAGCATTACTGTGGTACAATAGGAAGGAGGGCCCTGCCCAAAAGAGCTTACAGTCTAGAGGAGATGAGGATGAAAGCAGATCAGTAGCTGTAACTAAGTTGTCAATGGAGTATAACTAGCGGGTCTGTGATGGGTCAGTAGGGGTGTCCAAGTCCAGATTGTAACCTTGCCTGAAGAGGTGAGTTTTGAGGTTGTGTTTGAAGATATGAAGTAATGGTGAGTGACGTATAAAGCGAGGAAGGGAGTTTCAGAGCAGAGGGACAGCAAGAGAAAAGTCTTGAATATGGGAGTGGGAAGAGGTGATTAGAGTGAATGAGAGGAGAAGATAATTAGTGGAGGTCACACCTTGGGTAGTCTCTGTTTATTAGATTAGACATGTATGGCAAGATTAGAGATGTATACAAAGCAATAATGTCCAATAAATGATTGTTATGTACAGGGATACTGTTTTTACATGGCATCTGTTTTACAGTGAAAATAAAGCTCATTGGCTCTGCCAACAATAACATTTCCTCAAGCATTTTATTAAGAAACTTACTCCCTTGATAAAAAAAAAAAACCTTTGTACAGTTTGCCAGTTAGGGGCACATTTATATAAAACAGTTGTACTCCAGCAGTAGTGGGCTTTATGACCCAAAATGACCTACCCTGGAAATATCATGGTACAGTCAGTTTGTTTTTTTATCAATAATCGAATGTTACACTGTATAAACTCTATAGGATGTGTGTACAAGTCTTAATATAATTGCAGCTGTTGTGTTCTCTTTACTTTCACACCTAAATATATTGTGTTATTCATTCATAATTTGTCCCCTTGCTCCATCTCTATGTTATATCCAAATCCTCAATGTAAAGCAGTGACCACATTAATAGCATTATTATTGACTGTTGAACACCCCTGGTATGCCTCATATACAATATACTCTGACTTATAGCCAACAGCTTCTGGGTAACACTCCTGATACCCTAGGTCCCTATGCTTTATCAAGGGTGGCCTCAGCTCATGTTAAAGTAAAAAAAAAAAGTTTTTCCATTTTCCTGCATTAGGAAAATATTTCTAATGACTAATAATTCAGGTTGCTTATGTTTCATAGGTATGTTAGAAATCTTTAGCACTACTATAGCACAACTAGAGCACTTCAGTTTGCAAACTGTATTGAACAAAATAAGACACAATGGCATAAGAATGTATCTAAAGCTAAGTGTAAAAGCTGACATATTAATGTATGTAATGCATTGCATATCAATGTTAATCACAAGGAAACAACAAAACAATGGCATTGACTTTATTGTTGCATAATTTGTCTCATTTTAGGCTTATGATTCTTCCATTGACTGGATGATACATCAGCTTGAAGACTTAAAAATCAGCAAATGTTTTATTAATTCTCTGTGATCCATGTCATTGATCCATGTCATTTATCTTCTAAATATTACATAGTTAAAATATTTTAACCACAGGAAATAGGTTATCAACTAGATTTGCTACAATATTAACTGTATCTGTAAAACAGTTATTAATAAACCCTACATAAATTCAAACCTGGAGATTTTTTTACTAGGGGCAAAATAAATAGCCATATTACTAAATCACCACTCGGCCTCAAATGAAAATATAATCAAAATTCTTACTAACTCTGTAGACTTCTTTTGCTGCCTCTCAGCCAATCACAGACGCGGCTGCCGGTCCGGCCCCCTGCTTGCAGTTCTATGCAAGCAGAAGGCCGGGCATTTTGGCGGAGGAGAAAAGGAATTTAAGTAACGAATGGGGGACTTTCTTACAAATATAATATAGCGGTTGGGGCTGGGGGAACTAGCCCTATAACATATAAATTTTTTTTTAAAGGGGTGGACATGCCCTTTAAAGCAGAGCCTCTTGGAATGTGCTGTAGCAATGGAAAATGACCCAAGACATCATAGCCATGCCCCCAAAGGCAAAGCCACATCACCAAACATCATGGTCATGGCCATACCCCAACCGACAAGACCATACCCTCAAAGAAATCTGTCAGCCCCAAAATTGCAACCATGCCCCAAATGGTGTTACCACATCCCCACATACTGCTTTCACAGCCACAATATCATAGACATGCCCCCAGACTGTCCATACCCTAGAATGCCGTGCCCCTGCCCACTGCGACATGCCCTCATTCACTATATGGGAATTACCTGCATTACCTGGACTTAAGCACCAAACTCACATTGCCCACATATCACACACTTCACAGACAGTTACAACTAAAATGGCAAAGACATCATAGAACTTTCAATTCAGACCAGAAAGTCACTTTATTGATTGGGATCTAATAGTCAATTTAAAGTGGTCCTTGAGCAAGGATAAAGTGTTAAAGTGCAAACAAAGTGACATACTGCTAACTAATGTGAAAAAATAGAGCACGCTTAATAAAAACACACAAAGGGCCCTATTTAACGGCATGGTATCATTAATTTTTAAATGTACAGCCACAGTCATACATTTATGCTGAACATTCGTTTATTAACATACGTTCGGTGGTAGAATACCATGCAGTAGTAAATTACTACGCAATGGTGTTTAATTGGGATCGTAAAGCTCCGATTTTGTTATCGTAGATTTACAATCCGTATCGTAATTAGCGATCATTATTAGCATACACTTTTATACATTTTGTTACTTTGGGATATTTAAGTAAAATATTAGGGTATACTGGGGTATTTCTACTGTTATTTTGTTATATTCTTTTCCTAGGGGTAGAAAGGGTATTCACACTCAAAAGATTATTAGGGGGCTTTACTGAGCCAGTGTAGAATAGGGCTCCGGCCTCGCTACTTGAAGCGTCAACAGATTGATACCATCAATGAGTTAGATAGAGTAGGGGGAGAATAACAGATTCAGGGCTCCCCTTTTCATCAACATACAGATAAGGAACAGTGGCCTCTGGGCATTTATCCTGCCTCTGTGAAGGCCCTCAGGGAAGCCATAGCCTAAGAAGACATTTACAGCATTCTACAAACCAAGTGCGGAGCCAAGGCGCCAACTACATGTTCATAATGACTTGTTTACATACATATCTTGTGTACAGTACGCATTACTGATGACAAATGTGGATAGTGAGAGCGAGAGAGAGGAAAGAAGAGAGAAGAAAGATAATTCTTAAAAAAAAGGAAAGGATTAAGGAGAAGAGGAAAGGAACTTTTATGCACATTAAGCCTGAAGTACCAGGTGTTAAATATCTATATATTCAATGCTTTTCAATAGTAGTAGCCCCATTGAATTATTGTGTCTTCATTGTTGAATAACATTACATTAGATGGGTTTTGTGGAACATTAAATTAGATCAGATTAGATTTGTACAATTTAAAAGCAATGCTGTAAGTAATTGCAGAGGGTTTTGATTTGGTGGTGGGAAGGATTGTCTGGTGTTTCACAATGCCTTACAGAATGTTGTCTTCCACATGGCTTTTATCTGTAATAAGTTATAGGCTAAGTAAGTTGTTCAACAATTGCTGGTGTCAATGGGTACTATGAAACTGAATGGGACTTGGTAGGGTAATGGGATCAGCGGAATACTTTCCAGAGAGGAGTAGCAGCAGGGGGAACAGGGGTAGTATACATTAGACTTTGAAGGCTAAATGGGATAAATAGCATATGTTCAGGGTAGTAATCGTCTGTACATTGGACATACGTAGGTAAGGAATAAATCGGTGGCATCTTGACAAAGATTAACATGTTAGTCATTGGTAAAATACTTGCGTGTCCCAGATGTATGGTTGGCTCAGGTAGCCATAGATGGGCCAAATGGCTGGCATGGGGACCTTTGTAAAGTGGGGTTAATTGTAATCCACAAACAATTTGTTGTGGTGCAGGTAACCTAGGGGATTTCTGCAGTTGTGACATTAGGTTGTCTTTTATAAGATCCAATCTGCATAGGAATGTTTCTCATTCTTCAGGTGATGACACTGAGATTGGGTGTCCGTTTTTAATGACAGTGTGCTTAAATGGAAAGCCTCATCTGTACCTTATTCGGTTTTTGTTTAAGACGTCTATGATGGGTTTCATATCTCCTCATGAGTGTAGATATTGAGAGGTTGTTAAATAGTTTTATATGTGCATTTTGCAAGTCAATAAAGTCCTAATTTCGTGCCTCAGTCATGATCGCCTCTTTTGTTTTATAATAGTGTAGCTTGCAAATTATATCTCTGGGAGGTCCTCCGTTTTGTGGTTTGGGCCCAATGGCTCTGTGAGCGCGGTTCATATGGAGGTCGAGGTCAACCTCTTTTTGGAGGATGTGTCGAAAAAGGCGCGTCAGGGCGGCCTCAACCTCTTCGATGTCTTCTGGGGCTCCTCGGATGCGGATATTACTCCTTTGGGACCTATTTTCGCCATTCTCCTGTTGGTCTATGAGCAGGTGGATATCTCGTCTAATTTCTGTTATTTTGGTTTCCACCTGCTGACAGTAGGAGGAAGGTTGATCCAAGGAGGCCTCCAATGTGGCCACTCTTTCGCCTAATGAGGCTATTTCCAGCTTCACTTTCCGTATTATTTGTGTTTGGGAGGATTGGATAATCTTCTCAATATTGGCATATGGGGCCATATTTATCAAATATCGCTATAGTTTTTTTACAATCGCCGTGAAATAATGATCGATGTTCTACTATACCAATTGTTATTTTACGATATCGCTATCGTAAATCTATGGTGCCAATATCGTAGAATAACAATCAGTATCGTAGAATAACGATCGTTATTCTATGACGACTGTGCGTCTCCTTTAAAAATTGAAGGAAATGAAGGTCGTCTTAAAATAACAATCGTTATTCTACCATATTGATCATTATTCTATCATACCGATCGTTATTTTACAATATCAGCACTGCAGATTTAATAACGTAAAAATAACAATCAGTATCGTAGCACACCGATTGTTATTTTACGGCGATTGTAAAAAAATCGATACCGATATTTGATAAATGTGGCCTGTCACGAACGCCAGTTCGCTGGGCACGTGATCTGACTAATTAATCAGTATTCGCTGCCACCACAATAAGTTACGGCCTTAAAGACGCCCCAAAAACCCACTCTTGACTCTCACTGACTATGCCCACCCCTGTCCTGGCAGCTAAATGGTTAACACTACACCATTCACTCCAGTAACTAACTGGTTAATTAGCATCAGTCCTTCACAAGCAGTCACAGAGTTAATTAGCATTTACACTGCACACTCCATTCAAACACATATAAACTTATCAGAGGCTAACTGAGTTCTTTTAGAGCATCAAAGACAAAACTTATTACATTTTAGATTTAATATTCCAAAAGGCGGACAGTGCATATAATACAAAAATAAAATAAAATGGTGTTATAATAAAATGACATACAATAAGTACAACAGTTATAGAAAATAAAAAGGATAAAAATATTCACAGACCCTACTCACTAGAAGAAGTCCTGTGTCCTGGGGCAGGATGAAACATTGGGTCCATACACACGTTCTTAGCATGTCCCCAAGTATGAACAACATTATTTGGGCTACCAGGCTTTTTAAACTATTTGATGAAACTACGCCCTCCTCATGAGGTGGGAGTGTCCAGGAATGTCCAAATTTACAACTAGCCAAAAGCACTCATTCCCCCTCAGTTAGGCAGACTCCTTCTAAATGTAGATATGTACATTGTACTGGGATATTGATCACATATTCCTCTCCTTTATTAATTATCAATTTCTCCAATACTGTGTGTTATCCATATTTCCCAAGATATTAATAACTCGCCTTGGCAAGGGAATAAGGGCTCCATGTTCGGTATCATATTGAAGGGCCTTCTGTTCCATTTATGAATATAATATTGGTTTCTATCTTACACATTCCAATACCGAAATACAATTATTTTGCATGTATGACAGTCCTTAAAATGACCTCTTAGTACCCACCAGACCCCTATCTGTAGAGAATTCCAGATGCACGGTTCGGCTCCACATTGTCTAGAAAAGGAGACCTGGTTCCATGCTTCACTAATCGTAATATAAACAATAGGACTTGTTCCAGGATGGAATGGTATTTTTATTGGTCCTAAGAACTAATACCAATAGTTAACCCATTCTTACCAAGTCACTACACACTTTCCTGACATGGCCCATAGAGCATCCAGATCTCTCCTTGTGCATGGGCATTCCTGTGTTTCCTCCACGGGACCAGCACCATCTTGGGAGCCTCGCGGTGTGGTTGGCGGGAAGAACTCCGTCAGGTCGGATTTAGTCCCCGTTTGTTTTTTAGGAGGCATAGGTCTGTTCCTCGTGCTTTAGAGGATTGGAATGAGGTAATGAGATCCCTTTTGAATGCTGTTCCCTGAAGCTTATATTAGCTGTAGAACCGGAGCTCCTAAAAGGTGCAACCGCTCACATTTGCAGTCAGACTCCGCCCCAATCTCTGTTTTCTTTTTAGAAATAAACTGTTATTGATAAGCTATCACTTAAATGTAAAAAAATAAAATATAAACAAAAATGTGACATTTGAGATTTGATTTGATCACATGACCCTGAAACATAGGAATCTTCCTATTTGAGGATTGGACCAATTGCAGTCAATGGGAAAAAAATGTCCCAAAATAAATAAAGCTGTTGCACTGTATGTAACACAAATGACCTGAATTTTTGTAACATTAGATCATCTTGGCATGTTATGAACATATGAAATATTGCTCTAGTACCATCTTAGCATTTAATATCCAATGCACCTTTTTAGACCTAAAAAACAATTAATCTACTTTGCTTCCTCCACACTAATTTGCATTTCATTTTATCATGGTTAGTAAAGACCAGCAGTGCATTGCAGTTTATTGTACTGTATTGTAACTAAGGTTGTCCATCAATTTAGTGCAGATACAACTCACAGAACAGGTAAGAGAACTAAAGTAAATAAGTTCACACATATGGTCCTGCTGTGTCGTATCCTACTTCTTGACACCAGATAATAGATTAGCTAGCACAGTCCCTAGTACCCAAATAATAGCTAAACAGTAGATTACCTTTTTACAGCAACTGGGAGCAAAGAATCTTACACATGTACCCCCTGTAAGGCTGTAAAGTGTGGGATCTGCCCCACAATTTAGAGCAGATACGACTTGCAGAACAAATAAGATAGAACTGAAAGTAAATAAGTTTACACATAAATCCTGCTGTGTCGTATCCCACTTCGTAACGCTAAATTGATAGATTAGCACACACCCAAATATTGGCTAATCTGCAAATTATCTCTTTATTGCAACCGGAAATCAAAGAATCTCATACACAGATTTCAAAATAAACTTTATTATTTGTGTTATGATGAGTCTACTGTGGGTCAATTAACACAAATGGGGAAGGCAGACAACCCTGAACAGCTAAGGTAAACAGGGAACATATATATAGCTTCTTGTTTACTTAGAAATCTGGAAGAACAGCAAAAAACAAAACTTAAGCTAAAAGCATGTCTCCAAACAAATTAGGATTAAATGAAAGCCTGCAGTATTTCCTTTATAATGAGCCGACAATCACATCTCTGGCTTCAGCCTGTGAGAAATGATATTGGGGTGAATGTTCAAACTTCCTGCTTCCAGTAGTATTAGTGACATCACCTTACCTCTGCCTGCTCCACAGCCCTGGGGGAGAAGCATGCTCAGTATAGACTTAATGCTGGGGAAATCAGGAAGTACCTTGGGGGAAAAAATTGACAGTTGAGAAGAGGAGCCTATTAATGCAAGATGAGGCTGGCCACATGACTACAAGCTGGTCACATGGCTGAAAACAGGAAGTGTTCAAGCAGGAAATAATATTGCTGAACTTCTCCAGCAATAACTTCTCACAAATTTTATCTTGAGATGTGATTTAGGTTTTATTTTGAAGGTATGGCTTTTTATATAACTCTTACTAGTTTGGAAGAATTCGAGACTACAGTTACCCTTTAAATACAAAATGGATTCCATAAAGATTTGTAAATATAAGAAATCATAACATTCTATCTGTAATTAGCTGATTGTCCCCTTAAGCATTGGCCTAAAAAAAGAAAACTAAAAAAAATTGTGTCTATGACCATTACAGTATTGAAACAACAGAGCCCAGGTGTGTGTCTCTACTGAGGTACTATGTGCAAAATGCTCAGGGCGGTGCCCCTGCTAAATATCAGAGAGGCGGCAAGCAGAGCTGAAGGAAAATAAAATCACATCTTATTTTCAATGTAGTCTGTGTTATCCTGGCATTAGGGCATCTTATATGTACCTATCTGTGTGATATTGGCATTAGGGCATGTTATATGTACCTATCTGTGTGATCTGGGCATAAGGGCATGTTATATGTGTACCATGTGTTTGATCTGGGCATTAGAGCATGTTATATGTACTTATCTGTGATATCTGGGCATTGGGGCATGTTATATGTGCTTATCAGTGTGATCTGGGCATTAGGGCATGTTATACTGTATATGTACCATATGTTTGATCTGGGCATTAGAGCATGTTATATATACAGTACCTATCTGTGTGAGCTGAGCATGAAGGAAAATCGGTTAGATTAGTTAGGGCCCTGCTGAAAGATTCTACCTTGACGTGGTGGCAGGCTTACAAATCTTTTGGAAAAAAATCTTATATTCTACAGGAATTTTGGTATGGATAAATGTGATGTGAAGTTTAAAATTACTAAATGTTCAACCACGCCCATTCCTGGAATCCATGCACAACTTACCCTGGTTGCGGTGGTGCATTTCATGGCGACTAGTGGTACAAAGGGATGGCATTTAAAAGTTTGGCTTAGGTGGCCCAAACCCTAGAGATGCCCCTGACAGACCCATATGTTCTACATTACATTTTAGACAAACAAATCAGGTTAAATGGATAGGCCATCAGAGCACATAGTAAGGAGAGAGTTTGCTTTATTTAATTATTTCTTTGCTTTAGGATCAATGTGGTTACTAGGGGGAAGATTTCCTTTAATTGCCCACCTCTATGATCTCTTTAGTTCCATAATGACATTTATGCAGCACTACATACATGCTAATGCACAAGAGCTCTGGCTGGTTCTAACTGTAGCTGATTAATGTTGCTTACACTATAGCAAGTAATCATGCTATTTACAAGTTCTATTTAACATCCTAGACCATCAGGGATGTAGCCCAGTATAACAAAAACATACATATTTTATCCATAATGAATAACCTTGCATTTTTTTCAGGATAAATGTCATGTACCAGATTCTGTTGTAATCAATCTATCCAAATCTCCACATAAATATATCTTGAATGGATTGTATTGACCTGCATAGGTTTGTGTTGTCAGCAATTACAAAGACATTGCTTTCAATCCTGCTTCTATATTCTGTAATGTATTGTCTATTAGAAAAGACTGAGGTTCTATGCAACTGCATTGCAATGAACCCAAGACCAAGGGCTGAATCATTTCTCTGACACAGAATACTAATTCAATGGAAACGTAATGATTATTCAAATTGTACACAACAGTGCCAGTTTTAATTTTTTTTCTGTGGGGTAGAAATTTCTTAAGATTCATCCTGCCTGATGAAGGGGGTTTAGGATCCCAGAAACCTGCTATGTTTTTTTTTGTATAGTTAGCAAATAAACAGGGTTATTTAATAAAAGTTCTTATTGTTTAAAATGGTGCTAATTTTGCCCCAACCAATCAGATCTTAGTTAACATTTGAAAGCTAACATCTGATTGGTTGGGGCAAAATTAGCCCCATTTTAATCTACAAGAACTTATATTGAATCTCCCTGAAAGGGTATTACAGCTCTACTTTTCTTCTCTTGTTTATGGCTAACACAGTATAAACCTCAACTATTGATATTTAAAAAAAACTGATCACAAGTTTCATAACAGATTTGTTAGTTTGGACTGATGTTAAATGGTATAAACAATTATTTTCTGTTGTTTATGAAATTATATGCAAGCTTTGGAACTTGCAAGTTAAGGGGCTTCTGTGGTCTCAAAACAAGTAAGGGTTAAATGAAAGCCTGCAGTATTTCCTTTAAAATGAGCCGACAATCATATCTCTGGCTGAACCCTGTGAGAAATTACACTGGGGTGAACATTCAAACTTCCTGCATCCAGTAGGTTGAGTGACATCACGTGATGTTTGCCCCAGCCATCCACCCCGGGGGAGAAGCATGCTCAGTTAAGACTTAATGCTGGGGAAATCAGGAAGTACTTGGGGAAAAAATTGACAGTTGAGAAGGGGAGCCTATTAATGCAGGCAGAGGCTGGTTACATGGCTGAAACAGGAAGTGTTCAAGCAGGAAGTAATATTGCTGAACCTTACCAGCAATAACTTCTCACAAATTCTATCTAGAGATGTGATTTAGGTTTTAATTTGAAGGTACAGCAAAAGGCTTTTTATATAATCCTTACTAGTTTGGAATAATTCGAGACCACAGTTACCCTTTAACAGCCATCTTATTAGTACTATTGATCTGGCATCTACGGATTCATCTTTGCCTATTATCTAATATGAAAGAATGCAATAGAATCTTTAATTGACCTCAAGGTTAAGACCATAGATAGTGTGTGGCAGGTGCTATTGGTTGTTAGTTAACAGTAAATCTGGCAAATATCCATTTATTTCAAATTAAACATGCAAATTTACCTTTGCCAGCCAAATGACTCAAACACTTGTCTACCTATACTGTACTGTGCAGCAATACACCTACTGTGTATAGCTGTGTTTGTAGGGCATGTTTTTGCATTTATTACCAATAAAGTTTTGTAATTACACGTTTTATTGTGAAAGTGTGTATTTTTTGTGTCAGAGAGCGTTAATAAGAGTTGCCTCAGACCCATCTGCATTTTATTAACAAAGTGATAGTTGGGCTTTGATTACAAACCTCAAAATGGGTTTAAAGGTTCTTCCCAGTAAAGTCTATGTGTAAATAGTGTATTAAATTCACTGATAACTTGGAAGCTATTCTCCTATGTGTCCCAAACCTTCCAGGTTTTGAGTCTCTAGATTAAACTGTAGGGGGAGATATAGTCCAAAATTGGTGGTAGTCCAAAAAGGAGAAGAAGAGATAGGGGGGGAAAAGGAGAGATAGGGAAGTTTCAAGTAAAAATGATAAAATGTGTCTTGAAAAGCAGCATTTTAGAAAGCAAAACTTGAAGGCTGCACAAAGAATATGTGGTAGTTTTGAAATCTTGTAAACAAAATGGACATCTTGGAAATGTAAAGTGTTCAGACAAGGGCAACTAAATTAATAAGGGCACTGTTGGAGTTGGAATGTGTAGACAGATTGGATAAGTTACAATTATGCACACAAGAGAAAAGGCACTTGTGTGGGGATATAATTCCACTAATCGTATTAGGAGCTAGGCACACCAGTCTTAATCAACAAATTTATTTGTGACGTTTCGGAACCAACAGGCTCCTTCTTCAGACAAACATTTCAGAAATGAAAATAGAAATGTTTGTCTGAAGAAGGAGCCTGTTGGTTCCGAAACGTCACAAATAAATTTGTTGATTTAAGACTGGTGTGCCTAGCTCCTAATACGATTAGTGTGCTTATACTGCTGGCTGCAGTACTGGAGCACCCAGCATTCTTCTATCGGTGACTCATTGAGGTGTGCAGGATTCTACACGATTGTTGGGCTATAATTACTGTGTATAAATAAGTTAATGGGCCATACATTAGAATATCTAGTGCATTGTTTACCAATATAACAGGTCACAGAAGGGTTTTTTATTGTGAGATTGGTAAAGCTATGGTATTGTGAGAATGGTAAGGCAGCGTGGTGGCTCAGTGGTTAGCACTGATGGCTTGCAGCATTGAAGTCCTAATTTCGAATCAACCCTTGGACACAGCTGCAAGGAGTTTATATGTTCTCCCCGTGCTTGCGTGGGTTTCCTTCAAACACTTTCCCCCACAATCATAAAGACCTACTTATAGGTTGCATGTGTCAAATAAATGTGCTTAGAAGCGCTACGAAAGATGTTGGACTTGGTGATGGTGGGTTCATTGAATAGCTCAAAAAGAAGCTGGATGATTTTCTAAAAATAAAGAATGTTGAATATTACTGGTATCTATACATAAAGTTAAAGTTGATTCAGGGATATTTACGATTGCCACTTGGAGTCAAGAAGGAATTCCACTTCTGTTTGCCAAAGAAATGTGGTGGGGTGTGTTTGGGGTATATCAGTAGGTTTGTGTACCCGTGTCTTAATAGAGTTATAGAAGACTCTGACTCAGGTGCATTTCATTAAGGAAGATACAGTTGGGCTTTGATTGCAAACCTTTAAAATATTTGATGATTTGAAGGTTCTACCCATTTTACATCTATGCACAGAAAATGTCTAAGTATGCAGAAAAGAAAGGCTTTTATTTGTATTACATATTTGTATACAATTTTTTGTCTCTAGCACAAAAACTGTGGTTTTTGTGCTAGATACAGTCCAAAAAAATAGGTGGAATAAAAGAAGAATTTATATAAAGAACAGCAATTTGACTTTTTCAAGTCAAGAATTGCACAAGAAATTATACTATAAATGGAAAGTTTAAAGGGACATCCTAAAAAAACTTAATTTTCTCATTTTAATCTATAAATAAATATGTAGCACTTACTCTGAGGTGTCTGTGTTGCTACAGGCCTTTAATCCATCACGTTTTGCTCAGCAGCAGTATTCCCCTTACTCTATTAACCACTCCCACTTCCACCTCACCTGACTTTTTCCCCACAAATCAACTGTCAAAACAGCATACCAACTGTCAAAACTCTGTCATCATTCCAGCTACAGCAAAACTGCTCACAGAAGAATAGTTTATTAACTTGATTGACATTTGAAATGTAAGATGCTTTAGTTAGGATATCTAAAGAAATAGGGGGTAGATCAACAAAAAAATGGTACAGTGGTGGTAAGAAAAATTATAATTTTCAGTAATGGTCAATTTAAAATAACTTTTTTTTCCCTTTTTGCCCTTTAAGTATAAACTTTGAATTTGGCTCGAAAGACTACATTTTAAAGGGAATGTATGTGTCTGTGTAATTTTTTTTAATATATATTTATGCACTTGGATGAATGCAGGATGAGAGGGATTTAGAACCAAATACTATTAGTGAGAAAAAGCCAAGAAGGTATATTGGGTTGTGAAGGTGTATCCAGTAGTTGTGTGTACCAGTGTTAGAAGGTATGTTTTTGCATTTTAGATCATAAAACTAACTTTTTTTGTTGAGGTATGGTTGCCATAGAAGTGATAGGGTTGGTTGGTTTGTGAGGGTGTATCAGTCAGTGTGTGTACCTTTATCTGTGTGCAGTTAGAGTGTGTGTTTTTGTGTTTGTGGCCATAATAGAGAGATATCTTTCTTGTGGCCCTGCAGATTATGAAAACTTCAGCAACTCTCAGCATTCACCAACAGCAGATGTCGTTTGCAAACATCTGGAGGACTATAGGATGGGCATCCCTGCTATAAATCTAGCTTACAGTAGCTAAAAAATAGCACACTTTTACTATTTTTCTGGGAAATTTGCATGATTTCATTAGGGGGGGATGTTGTGTACTACACATGTGTTGCTGTTTTGCAGTTATTATTTTCATTGTAGTCATCATGGATCTTATATTATTTGGATTCTGGTCTGCTTTCTGAATAATTTTAGACATGCAGTGATTGGGTCCCTTTCTGGATTGTCTGGTTTTTTTTGTACATTTTTGGCTTTATAAGCCTTATGATTTTAGGGTTTTCTCCAGTCCTTGTTTTTGTCTGTCTCTCTGTGTATTTGTGTCCTGCAGTGTCAGTGTCTAATGTGGTCTCCCACACTTAAAGGGTAACTGTAATAAAAAAAAAAACAAATTTTGATCAATCAAAAAAGTTTATTTTTTTTACACACCAACCTGACACAGGTACACACACCCACTGACCTACCCTTTCATTTCCATGGCAGCCATACTTAAAGTGTAACTAAAGTAAAAAAAAAAAAATTTTGACCAATCATTAAAAAGGTGCATCTACTGACCTCTGCTTTCATTTCCATGGCAGCCATACTTAAATGGTGACTATAGTAAACAAAAGATAATGCCCTCTTTTATTGCCATAGCAAGATTATTGAGTTTTAAAATCTGCAGCACAGACACAAAATGTAGCCTTTTAAGCCAAATTCAAAGTTTATACTTTTATAAACTTTCCCTTTCTAGTTCATCTTGATCCTGTAATCAAAGCAAGCATAACAATGTAATACAGTTCACAGATGATTTAGTTAAAACATTGTCATATTATTCTACTGAAAACTATGAAATATCTTACAGTATCTTCTCAAAACAATTTTATTTCTTTAAAAGCCATGACTAAATATTAATAAACTGCAACCATGCAAATATGCTGAACATCATGCCTTAGAGATTAAGAATAAACTACGATTCTGTATTAATCAGTAAAGCATAAAATCTACAGGAATCCAATCAGACAACAAATATCTTATTAGTAACCTTCTGCCCAAAGCTTACTAATCTAGAAATAAATACAAACACGTATGGGCCATTATTTATACCTAACTATCTATCAACTCTCTTGGACATCTACTCTCTATTTTCAGAATGGAATTGTGCAAAAGCAAATAAAAGGATCTCACAAACCACAGTAATACCTTATAGCATAGTGTGACTTTTTTCTGCCCACACAGACACGGCAAGAAATGTTATAAACCAATTGCAGCAACTTTTTAATGTCAGCTAATGGTTGGATTACCAATCACTGGTATGGCGATGCATCAAGACCCTATTGCTTTATGACATTACTTACCTGCACTGGAAAAAGGAAGCGTCTCTTAGTGCATCACCCTGTAAGAATCTGGTTAACCCAATGGAATGGGAATTTCCAGTCAGAATTTTAACAGGATAATGACATATTTAACGTACCCTTTAGATAAAAAATGTTTTGATCTGAACTGTGCATATGCTTGATAGCTTTCATTTAAGCTATAAAAGGACTGTCACAGTAAGTCTGGCATCTAGATAAGCGATAATAGAACCACTGCCACAGTTGGGATATCATCCAGAGAAACTATTGAAGGACAACTACAACAGTTGGTCTGACATCAAATGAAATAATTAAAAATGACCACAGCCAATGTGGGTTGTTAAACTATGTGCATCCTAACAAATGAATGAAAAAAAAAAAAAAATTTGTTGGAAGCAGGTAAACCTGTTACTAGATGGGAATACGAGACTACAAACTTTGAATTTTCCATCTCCTAACACCCATGAAGAAAAAGCTGGAAGGTCACCCTGTGTTTTCCTACTTTAGCGTAAATAAATATTTTGCATATTACATTTATCACTAATAAAAACATAACATTATCAATGACTTGCAGAAATGATTAATGGTTCTTTTTTTGCTGCCAGAAAAGCCAATAACATGAATTTATCATCTTCAATAAACAATGAAGACTTTTTTTATTTTCAACACAGGAATACATATACTATATTGCAAATAGACAGACATACATCAATAACACTATCAGTCTTACAGTGTTCTATTATTTAACACTAGATTGTTAGTTATGTTTTAAAAGGGCATCTATACTGAAAAATATGTATTTTAAATTGACCATAACTGGAAACTATAATTCTTCCCAACCACTGTATACTTTTTTTGTTGATCTGCCCTCTATTCCTTAAGATATCCAATCTAAAACTTCTTATATTTCATCTGTCAATCAAGTTCCTTGCTCTCAAAAACTATTCTGTGAGTAGTTTTACTGTAGCTGGAATGGTGACAGAGTTTTGACAGTTGGAATGATGTATGCTCTATGCAGGCTTGGTTTGTGGAAAAAAAAGTCAGGTTGGATGGGAAGTGGGGATACTGCTCCTAAACAAAATGTGTGCTGGATTGAAGGCATGCAGCAACACATGCAAATCAGAGTAAGTGCTACTTACATTATTATTATTATTATTTCACTAGTCATCCGACTGGCTTTCTCAATTCAGAATGACTTGTACAATAAACCTTTGTGGAAAAAAATCCTGGAATGTGGCATAATATGCAAGAGGGATTGACTCTTGTGTGCTGGACCATATGTTGGTACAGCTTATTTTTAGTCCCCCTAACATAAAAATCAGAGCCCTATTCATTGCACTGCACATATGATGTTACTCTTCTTGTGTTTTAGTATTGCGTCTTTATTGCTGTCTCAGAGTGTTGCTTTGTTTAAAGCAGACATGTTTATGATGTCTTTAGAAATTTCTAGTCCAGTTGATTTATCTTAATATCACAGATATTTTCCATCTATTTACCTTTTTGTAGTTAGTGTAGTAAAACTTACTTTAAATCTATTATCTTTTCTGTCCAAGCAACTGAAAGCAACAATCTAAATAACCCATCTGGCAACATTATTTTAAAGGGTATCTCCACCCTCTATATAATTTTTCTAAATAAAAAAAAAATCCCCCCAGCCACTATTATTTTTTTAAAAAAAAGACCCCAAACTCACAGCTGCGGTTGCGGGCAATAGAAAACACAGCGGGAGTGAAGTGATATAAGTACAGTTCGGATTCTTTTTTTTAGAAATCTAATATAGTGGTTGGGGGTGGGAAGGCATGCCCTACATTTTCTATAAATTATTTATGCTAGCCAGGCAGGAATCAGGAGGGAGGGGGGAAATGGCTCCCCTGTGCTTGCCACTGTACTTTCAGAGGACAAGGAGGAGGCAGAAACCTTTTGAACAGGAAGACAGCTCCTACTCTTCACTTTCCTGAACTTTGGACAAGCACTGCAGGAGAAACATTTGGAGCAAAGATGTAAGGTAAGGATTTTTTTAAACTTCACAGTGGGTTTTAAACTTCAGTAGAGGGTTAAATTTTAGTTTAGGGGGTGGACATGCCCTTTAAAAATGAAAATGTAAATATATTGTTTAGTTCAACTTTAAGAAACCATATTACAAACATAAATATTTAAATTTTAATTTTAAACTCAAAGCCAGTGTTATGAAATTCAAGTTATGCTATTTCCTTATTCGATATAAAATGGTAATTGGCTAGTACTGAATGTTTTATTACATAGGAAATTTACACATATGGAATTTTAAAACATTTTTGAAACTTAATAAAAATTTATATTAGCAGATAATGTTTAAAACAGTATTGTGCAGTTACAGAAAGTCGGAAAAGTAAAAAAATAGGATCCGGTAACTGTCCGGCATATTGTGGCTTCAATCCCTGGTTAAAATCCCCCATCCCCACATAAAAGTATTATTGTCATCTGCCATAATGTTGTCAATTTTACTAAAATTGGATGTAGGGGATCTCCAATATCAGTTTTATTTTTTTTTTTTCCTTCCTTAACAGCAGCTCTGACTTTTTCTCTGGTTGAGAGAACAACAAATAAAAATGTACAAAGTTAAAGGGTATCTCCACCCCTTACCCGTTCACCCGCTTTCCCTTGCACGAAGCATACTCTGAGGGAGAGAAGCCAATGGGTAGAGGGGTATGTCCAGTGGGGCCAAGCCTGCCTGACTCTTCAACATGTTGGCAAACTGCAGTGGGCCTGCTGTAACCAATGGGTGGTGTCCTACAAATCCTTACCCGTTCACGCCGCTTCTCCCTTGCAGAAGCATACTCTGAGGAGAGAAGCCAATGGGTGAGGGGATTGTCCAGTGGGGCCAAGCCTGCCTGACTCTTCAAACAATGGTGGCAAACTGCAGTGGGCCTGCTGTAACTCAATGGTGCTGTTTCCTACCCGTTCACCTCTTTCCTTGCACGAAGCATACTCTGAGGGAGAGAAGCCAATGGGGTGAGGGGTATGTCCAGTGGGCCAAGCCTGCCTGGCCCCATAACAATGGTGGCAAACCGCAGTGGACATTATGTAACCCATGTCCCCCCATCGCTCTTTTCCTTGTTGTGTGCAAACTACTATATAGGGAATGTGACCAATGTGGTGTGTGTAATGGTATTATGGTAAGGTATATACAATAATATGTTTTTGTCAGAGTGAATTAAAATATTTATACTACTTATTACAATACAGTAATATAATAAAAGTATACTTGCCTTCCATCAGTTGCCGCATGGCTTGAACATAATGAGGCCTCTGCCTCTCAGAATCGACCACTGTCTCTGGAGGTAGAGACAGTGTCTGGTAGCCGAAGGGCGCAGGAGCCGGCGCTGGAGCCCCTCCATACTCCTGCGCTTTTGGCGCCGCACATGATGGTGCCAGGGGGGAAATCATCGTACCCCCTGGCCAGGGAGTACTGTGTGGCATACATCTGCCTTACAGAACTCGCCATGTGGCAGGCAGGAAGTTCCGGTTCCCTCTCGTTTTATACGAAAATCCTCGTTTTTTACGGAATCCTCGTATTTTTTAAAATGCAGTTTTTTTTCAAATTCACGCTAGTGGACTGTATTTTTAGGTATGTAGGCATTGATATGTGTTCTTAAGGTCATTACCCAGGTCCCTGAGTGATTAAGTGTACGTTACCAAGGCTATTTAGACCACTTTAATGCGGATTTTGCCGAACTTTCATTTTGATACGTTTTAACGGGTCCGCTCGCGGATTTTCGAATTTATGGATTTTTTCGAAAATCCGCAGATCCTCACGCGGACCGGATTTTTCGAAGTTCGGACATCTCTACCTCCAACCACCAATTTACTTTTGTTAAAAAAGTCCCAGAAAGATAATTACAGTCCTTCATTCCCCCGGCACTCTGTTCCCAGCTATCTGCTAGCCAGAAGCAGCAGAGAGGGGTGGGACCGGCAGCCAATAACAGACATGGCTGCTGGCTATGCACACAGCCAGGGGAATAAAGGTCTGTAAGTATCTTTCTGGGGCTTCTTTTATAAAAGTAAATTGGCGGTTGGGGTGGGCTACACACAGTAAAAAGATTTTAAAGGTAGGGGATGCAGCAGACAGAAAGGATCCAGAGTGAGGGAGGGAGGGAAGGGCTCCCCTGCGCATGCCAGAAACCTCTCAGAGGACAAAGAACCAGCATGGTGACTTACAGACAGCTCCTACTCTTCACTTTTTTCAACTTTGAACAGGCACTGCCGGAGAACCATTTGTAGGAGAGATGTAAGGATTTTTTAACACTACACAGTGGGGACAGTAGTGGGTTAAATTTTAGTTTTGGGGGTGGACATGCCCTTTCTGTCATCCCAGAACAGCCCCAAAGGAGAACAACTACCTTGGATAAAAAAGGAGGGAAGTGTCACTTCATCCAACAAGGAGGAATGGGTGAGAAACTTGTCTAACAGGACCCTGACCCAGCCAGAAATGGAAGTCCTTGGTAAGGGCTTGAATTTTGCCATCACCCCTAAAGCCATCCCTGTGGTGGATATTATAGCAGCCACAGATGGAGCGAACATAATCTGCCTCCAAGAAACGCATCTGGTTCCATAAACAATATGCTACCTGAGAAGGTCATGAATAACATATTTCATACATACAGTAGTACTTATTCAGTATACTCCAGAGGTGTCTCAATACTTATCTCTAAATTGTTAAGGCACAAAATAATTAAGACACAAACGGATAAAAATGGGAAATGTATATGTATAGCAATACTGTATTATATATTATAGCCAATGTGTATGACCCCCGGCCGGCAACCCTAAACCTGCTTAAGGAAGTTGTTACGTCTACGCTACAATTACCACAAGCCATAATAGTATGTGCAGGCGACTTTAATGATGTTATGAGCGGGCAAATGGACGGCTTTCCCACTGCAAGATGTAAAAAAACCTCACTCTCCTGAAACATTAATGAACTAAACTGGATAGATTGCTGGAGATTCAAACACCCGACAATATATGAATATACCTGCCAATCAAGCTCGAACAACACTCTGTCAAGAATTGACTATGTTTGTCAGTAGAAATGTAGATAATATAATAGATAATATAGTAGATATATAATAGATAAATAGATAATATAAAGAGTATCATCCACAAAGTGGATGATACTTGTGTCCGACCACTCACCAGTGTACCTAACCCTTAAGGCAGAGAGTAAAACTAGTGGATGCAGAATACAAGGAATACACCCCTTCTAGTTAACACTGTTTCCATCCCCTAATTCTATAGAGGGGCAAATTGAAGTATACTTGGCATTTAATCATCCTGTTCCCCCTAATACACAGTGGGAAGCATTTAAAATAGTTCTGAGAGGTTTAATACAAAAAAAAAACGATAAATAATGTCAAAACATAAGCGAGAGGCAAATAAAGGAAACCTGGCAAAAACTTAGTTGGAGCCAAGTAAATGTGTTAATGACCCCACCAGCATAAGTAATGCTGCTGGCAGATAGCACAAACAAATGTACAAAAATACGCTTACAGAAAAGCAAACAGGCCTCCTTTTCATCAAACAGAAATAGGGGAAATCAATCAGCTACGTTGCTAGTCCAGACTAGCGCACGGGTCCCAAAGGTCCATAAATCCCCAGAGGAAACCCTCTTAGTGATAAAGAAATACTTAACTTGTTCACAAACTTCTACCAAACAACAATAACACCTCACATCCCCACTAGTCAACACAACCTTGAACAATATATGGATGGAATATCAATTTCACAACTAACAAACACTCGAAAAAATAACAGACGCAAATAGGTTAACATGAGCTGAAGTTTACAAAAGATTACTGTGAAGAATCACCACCCCAATGCTGAAGGACTACCATACGCTGTTGATAATGATCATCTCCCAACCTCTATGTATGATGCACCACATTATCCTAATCCAGAAAGCTAGAAGGAGTCTGCTGATGTAAGCTCATACAGTCCATCTCCATGCTCAATATGATTTAAATTAAAATTCTAGCCCAATCCTAGCAACCGACTACAGAAAATACTTCCAACAATATTCCATTCAGACCACCAAATAGGATTCATGCCCAGAAACATGACATCTAGAAAACATCCGAAGATCTTGATTAACTGCTTAGTACGACATGACCATTCGTGTACTAGACATCCATGCTTCATTAGATTCCAGAAGGCATTTGACTCCATAGAGTGGCAATATTGTGGGAATGTTCTCAAAAGATATGGGTTTGGCCCCCATTTTATCAAATGGGTACAACTCCTATACTCACATCCTAAAGCAGCCTTCAGAGTCAATGGAACTGGTCAGAGGAACAAAGCAGGGGTGCCCCCATTCCCACTATTATTTTATTTTAATTGTGGATTATTGCCCTAGCTTCGACACACTGGCAATTCCCTAAAGAACAGGCACTAGGCTGGGACCCTACTTCCCTCTCATAATTAGCATGTATGCTACGATATGATTTTATATGTTAGCTGACTCTATTACCTCTCATCAGACAGTTTATATCAATTGGGATAAGTCTTGTCTATTCCCAATAGATGAGGGCATAAACCCCCCCCCCTCATTTCGTACCCTAGTACTGATAGTAACCGCCTTCAAATATCTTGGTATTATAACAACTAAATCACCAGAGAACTTCATAACACCAATGCTTCCCCTCTTAAACCTCGCCAAACGAAAACCCAAACTGGAAATAATTCCCTATCAACCTATGGGTAATAGGTCACCCTAACAAAACTATATACTACTCCCCAATTAGCTTATATATTCTACAACACAGCATGAGTCTCTATTCCCCAGAACATTCTTTAACACAACTAAATAGTATCCATGTTGTCATTTCCTGGCCTGGGCAACCTATAAATCACCTCAAAATACTTCAACTTTCCTGAGTCCCGCGGCAGGCCATGCTAACCCAACTTCTACCACTATTATATAGCGCACAAGTTAAATACGTTAATGGCAATGGATCTTCCCCCTCACCTGAACCACAAGACAGCCTCCCTCAAAACGCTATAACCACTCAAAAAAACTTACTCTCCTTAGAAGCTCAGTAAACCTTCTACAGTGAGGGGGTTGGAGCACTTCCCTCCAGAACAGCAGTATAAAAATATTGGGAAGGAACTCGAAAAACATTACTGACCTAAACTTCTCCATATGAGGACCAGATCCCCAAATTGGTATACCCTAGTTACCCCAGAATAAAGGCATTTGGGATGACGACCTTTGGGATAAAGAAGGAATTAAATTACTCTCACAATAATATCCGTTATAAATCGAGTAAAGCCGAGGTTTTTAGGTTTAAAAAATCAACCTAAAAACCTTGCCTCAGCTATACTTGAGTCAGAGAAAACTTACATAATCTCCAGATGCAGCCGCGAGTTAGGAAGGGAAAGCGTCAGTCGCTAATTTTCCCGGTGTGCGCAATGATGTCATCGGCAGCTGCAGGTGACGTCCATCGCGCAGCCCGCGAAGCAGTACTGGAAACTGCCGGCTCTCCACAGAAGGAGAGCGGCAGGCGGCAGTAGAATGAATGAAGACTGAAGACGGCCAGGTAACGTAAGTGAACTGGGGGGGCTTCTAGGGTTGGGGACAGAATGTTCCGATGTATAATAAAAAGAAAAAGCAATTTGCCATTAGAGAAATAAAGTGTGTTTCATGGACGAAACTTAAAAGGGTGTATTTTAAATGACAGACCCAGGGATAAGTACCTACATAGGAACTTATCCCTATATAGGAATTTAAGGGGATTCCAAATCATACTAGATAAGTGTATTTAACTATTTACTAGATTGATCACCCAATACCTTTCTACTATAGGTTGTAATAAATGGCGGGAGGCCGGGTGGGTACTTACAGGTAAGCTTTAGGAGGAGGGATAGTCCGGGAATTGAGGACACAGAGGCTGCTGGGAAATGTAGGCTGGATGCTGGAACAATGGTGCTGCTGGGAAGTAGGCTGGATGCTGGAACAATGGTGCTGCTGGGAACTGTAGGCTGGAGGCTGGAACAAGTTGCTGCGGGGAACTGTAGGCTGGATGCTGGAACCAATGGTGCTGCTGGGAACTGTGGCTGGATGCTGGAACAATGGTGCTGCTGGGAACTGTAGGCTGGATGCTGAAACAATGGTGCTGCTGGGAACTGTAGAATGGAGGCTGGAACAATGGTGTGCTGGGAACTGTAGGCATGATACTGGCAAGGTAAGTAACTTGAAAGGATGCAGGCTAGGTAAGTGAACTGGAGACTGGATGCTGGATAGGTAAGTAGTGGAGCGGTAAAGGTAGGTACCGGATCCGAGGCAGGTGGAGTGAGTGAGTACAGGAGCCAGGTGGTAGCAATGCTACTCTATCAGGCACCGGGTCCAGGAGGACACGGTTTTTAATCCTCCGCGCTGCTCGGCGTGTCAGCGTCGTGACATCATGACGTCTACGACGCGCCCACACGGAAGTGCAGTGCGGCACGGACCGGGCAGCAGCAGGTAAGTTCGTGACATGGTGTTTGGAAAAAACAACTCCCAGCAACGAAAGCATGTTGGGAGTTGTAGTTTCAAACATCTACAGTGGAAAGGTATTAGGGTTACTGTATGGGATTATGTACATTTAAAGGGCAACTATCTACCTCGGCTTATATCGATTCAATCATGGTTTTCTGATTTGGAGGCAAAAATGGGTACCTCGGCTTATACTCGAGTCGGCTTATACTCGAGTATTACGGTAGATAATGAAATCCTAACATTTGCAGAATTACAGCAACAAATACATACTCCCCATTCCTTTCTCTTCAGATACTGGCAACTAAGACATTGTCTATGTGCTGAACTGTGCAGCCACATCAATTTCCACCCTATGGTCAATATAGATAAGAAATGGAGGAGAAAGACAAATGGTATCATGGCATATGAATATATTGCTACTTTTGTTCCACTTTGGATTCAACAGCAATACTAGCTAAAAGGTTCAAACACATACTGAAATAACGCAGAATATTGGGACGAAATTGCTGAAACTCATACCAGAGTCTCAGTTTCTGCAAACAATAAACTTATACAGTTCAACATATTACATCAAGCATAACTCACTCCCTACCGTATGTCTTGTATGTCACCCAAGTATACCCCAGAATGCCCTAAATGTCACCATTCCCCTGCTGATTTTCTACATATGTTCTGGGAATTCCCTCTAATTCACAAATACTGGTCACAGATCACCAAAATATTAGCCACCATATTCCAACAACCAGTCCTATTAGATCCTATGATATGTATACTTGGTCTCAAACTAGAGGAAGACTGCTCAGGCCCACACATAGTGTTTCTCAGAGAGACACTTTTTCTAGCTAGGAAGGTAATTATATTAAGCTGGATGGCCCCAACAACTCCAACCACCACAATGGAAATCGTTGGTCACAGACAGTACTGCACATAATAGAGTAGTATATACTGGATGAGTAGAGGAAATATTAAAAAATTTGATAAAGTTTGGAGCCCCTGGTTAACCTATATTGGCTCGACAGGATAATGAGATTGGTATAATTGTAATAATGAGTATATGCACAAATAATCACTTGGATAAATAAACACACTGCAAATAATTCTCCCATAATAGATATACCTTGCTATCATATACCTTGCTATCTAGACTTAAGTTAATATAAGTTAAACCTTTATACTGTTTTATCCATACAAATGAAAACACTGCAACCATATAAATTGTTTAAACACTGCTTTATTCAAGATATATGATTATAACAAGATATGTTATGTATTTGAAATTTTGCTGCAATAAATACAGTTTTAAAAAAAATGATCCTTACCTTACATCCCAGCTCCTTATGGTTCTTCTGCAGTGTCTTTCTAAAGTCCAAGAAACTGAGGAGTAGAAGCTGTCTTCCGGTGGGAAAGGTTTCTGCCTCTGAAGTGTCCTCTCAGTTATTTCAAGCATGCGCAGGGGAGCCCTTTCCCCCCTCTCTCCTACCATCCGGATCCATCCTCTGCGATGGAGATTTCTATCATTTAACCCTTTTAGTATAATGTAGCTCCCCCTTGCCCAGACCAAAATACTGCATTATTCGTTCCCATGGCGTCTCCATTGCCAGCAACCACGTCTGTGATTGGCTGCCTCTCAGCCAATCACAGACGCGGCTGCCAGTCCAGCGCGTTTGCAACTTTCTGTAAATAGGTAGCTGCAAAATGCATGCCGAGGGAGTGAAGGCATGTAAGTATGATTCGGTTTTGATTTTTGAGAACTAATAAAGCGTTTAGGTCTGGGCAGGGGGGAGCTACATTATATTAAACGTTTGATTTTGGGGTGGACATGCCCTTTAAGTGATAAATTCAAGATAGCTGGACACAAAATTGTGTAAGTATCACTACAAACTTAAGTCTGGTACACAGCATTTGTAGTTGGCCAATGGATAAAGATCTGTAATCTGGGCTTGAATGATTGCTTGTCACATTAATCTATATAAGTTCATTTGTGGTTATGATTTATCGGTTAGATGCTGATTTTCCTTATAATTAAAGCAAGGTTAAGAGTAGAGGAGCACACTACTTGGGTGATGAATTCTTTATTTAGTGCAAAAACATACCATACAATGTTTCGGGACTCGCAGGTCCCTTTCCTTATAATTACCAGTCCATCCAGTTAAAGTATCAGATTGGAGATCAAATAGGTCTGTTTGTACCATATGTACCATATATCCATTGTAAGAGGAATATATGTTTCAGGAGGTTTTCTTAAAAGATTCACACCTAACCAACTCCTGGTTGGAGCTGGGAAAAAGTATTAAAATTGCTTAAGACCATCACTAGAGAAAAAACAGATTGGGCATGTTTCCAAGAAGTGTGTTTGCTTTAGGTAAACTGTACTTTTACTTTCAGCTGTGAGCAACATTTAAAGGGCAATTATAGTGAGAAAATTGTTTTTTTTAATTCCTTCTAATATATCCTATAAGTTATCCCAACCACCAGGGTACCTTTAGTTTCTTTAAATTCTTCATAGTCCCAGAGATATAAGCATTTGAATATGCCGTGATTTGTATGAGCTGCTACACCTCATCTGTCACTCAAAGGCACACACTCACACAATCCAAAGCTCCCCTGCAGTACTGTCACATACTCCTTCACCCACACTGTAAGTACCATGTGCAACACAGTCAAATGCTGTAGTGCTAAACATAATCAATAAACCATCAACCCAGCAATACACTATAAAACAGCCCCCCCCCCAAAAAAAATCTTATATACATTCAAAACTAGTGACTCAAATGGAACACTAATACAGTAATACAGACTATATACCAAACAAGACATACAGTGCAATCTATGAAATATATAGACTAAAGCAAATGAAATGTATCAGGATAACAAGCAGTGTCACTGTGTTTGTAAAAGGTCTCACTATAGCTGCTGTTACACTGACTCTTGTCTTCAGTGATTATGATCTCAGTTAAGCAGGGGAGAGATATGAACTTTAGGTAAAAAATAAATAAACAATTGCAAAGTTAGAGAACAGGCAGAGGCAGAGTTCAGTAACTTACTTGTAAAGAATCTCAGCACCCACTTGTCCTCTCTTCCCTCTGCCCCTCCCTTCAGCATATTCCTACTTTATCCCACACTTTGATTGCTTGCAGTCTAGCTCTGGAAGAGAGGGGTCAACAGGATTTCAGCACTTTATTTAAAGTCCTTTCAACTGACCATGTCGGACTCTGTTACAGCCGTCACTGCTGAGGGGGAGTAGACAGAGGGGAGGGGGACTATACAGCTTGTACAAACTTCTGCCAGTGTGAAGAAACGAAGCCCACAGCAACATGAAAGTAAGGCAGCTTATACTAAGTGATCTATACGTATAGAGACAAAGTTTTTTTTTCACTATAGTTGCCCTTTAAGAAAACAGTGCTAATACCTGTATGCATACCCTCCAACTGTACCGATTTGCCCAGTATTGTACCGTTTTTAAAACTGCAGTACTGGGCAAAACAGAAGTACCGGCTTGTACCAGGTGCCTGCAATATGTACCGCCGGATTATGTGTTGTTCTGGGCTGCGGTGGAGGAGGAGCTCAGCATTGAGCGGTGGAGGAGGACCAACATTGTGCTGTGGCTGGTCCAATGAGAGAGTGGAACAGAGTGTGCGATCCGGATCAGTCACTGCAGTGCAAGTGAGTTTGCGCGCCTAGTCAATGTCGGCCCACACTGAAGTCAGGTTGAGCAGGCAGCGTGCTGCCCGGCCTCTGCGGTTCAGCCAGAGATCACCAGGTATTTGCATCATCATGCGGCATGCGTCACATCAGAGACACAGATCGGGGGACATCTATCTTACTCTATCTGCTGTGAGTAATGTTGTTTTAATCTACTGGCTGATTATTGATAATTCTGAGAGACTCTATCTATCTATCTGTCTAACTCTATCTATCCTAGTATCTATCTATCTATCTCTGCTATCCATCCATCCATCCATCTATCTCTGCTATCCATCTATCCATCCATCCATCCATCTATCTCTGCTATCCATCCATCCTCATCCATCTATCTCTGTCTCCCATCTATCCATCCATCTATCCATCTATCCATCTATCTATCTATCTATCTATCTATCTATCTATCTGTCTATCCATCTATCTACTCTGCTATCTAACTCTCTGTCATCTGTCTATCTGTCTATTCATCTATCTACTCTGCTATCGATCTATCATCTATCTATCTATCTACTATCTATCTATCTATATATCTATCTATCTATCTATCTATCTATCTAACTCTGCTATCTATCTATCTATCTATCTATCTATCTATCTATCTATCTATCTATCTATCTATCTATCTCTGCTATCTATCTATCTATCTAACTAACTATCTACTACTATCTATCTATCTATCTATCTATCTATCTCTGCTATCTATCTATCTATCTATCTTCTATCTATCTATCTATCTATCTATCATATCTAATCTTCTCTCTATCTTATCTATCTATCTATCTATCTCTGCTATCCATCTATCTATCCATCCATCCATCCATCCATCTATCTATCACTCTGCTATCTATCTATCTGTCTATCCATCTATCTAACTCTGCTATCTATCTAACTCTGCTATCTATCTCTATCTATCTATCATCTATCTATCTATCTATCTAACGCTGCTATCTATCTATCTATCTATCTATCAGTCTAATTCTGCTATCTATCTATCTATCTATCTATCTATCTATCTATCTATCTATCTATCTATCTATCTAATTAAACGCTGCTATCTATCTATCTATCTATCAGTCTAACTCTGCTATCTATCTATCTATCTATCTAACTTATCTATCTATCTATCTATCTATCTATCTATCTAACTTATCTATCTGTCTATCTTACTCTATCTATCTATATATCTTACTCTATCTATCTATATATCTTACTCTGTCTATCTATCTACCTATCTATCTAACACTATCTATCATCTATCCATCTATCTCTATCTATCCTACTCTATCTGTCTATCTATCTATATATCTTACTCTGTCTATCTATATATCTATCTATCTATCTAATTCTATCTATTATCTATCTATCTATCTATCTATCTATCTATCTAATTCTATCTATCTATCTATCGATCTATCTTACTCTATCTGTCTAGCTCTATTTATAGGGGGCCAGTAACTGCTATCATTAACACTTCATTAAATAAGTGGAAGTAGAGGTTTACAGAAAACCAATCCACACAGATCAGTATTTGATGTTTGACTCCCACCACCCTTTAGATCACAAGTTGGGTATCATTAGAACCCTGCAACACAGAGCAAAGAACATCCCCACTAGCACAGAGGCGAAGGCTAAAGAAATGAAACATCTCAGAGGAGCCTTAAAACGTGTGGATATCTGGGCTGGGCCTTTGTCAAAAGAAGTAGAAGGAAAGAAAAGAACACGTATACCAACAGTGAAGGGGAAAAGCAAGACAGGAGAAAGAACATGGTCATCCCATATGTAGCAGGGGTCTCCGAAAAATTAAGAAGAATTTTCAAAAAACACTGTATACCTGTCTGCTTTAAACCGAACAACACACTGAGGCAGCAATTGGTACATCCGAAAGACCCAATACCGAAACACAAGAAAAGCGACATCATATATGCAGTGCAGTGCAGTGAAGAGTGCTCTGATTTGTATGTGGGGGAGACCAAACAGCAACTGCACCAACGTACTGTATGGCTCAGCAAAGAAGAGCCGATTCCTCGTGTCAGGAGTACTGTGTACCTGCATCCTTAGAAAAAAGGAAATACCTTTGAAGATTGAAATGTTAACATCTTGGCAAAGGAATGTGACTGGTTCAATGAAGAAACCAAGCCTGAATAGAGGTGGGGGAGTTCAACACCAACTGTCTGCCATGTTTAATGCTGTTTTGACACCTTAAGGTGCCCATACATCTATAAGATTTACTTACCTGACCGAGTGCTCACGCGATGTTCATTGATGCTGCCGGAACCACTTCTCCCGATCGTATATTTGACCGACATGCGATCGCAAAATCCCATTCACTTTGCGATCGCATGTCGGTCGAATGTAAGATCGGGAGAAGAGATTCCGGCAGGATCGAAGGAACATCGCGTGAGCGCTCGGTCGGGTAAGTAAAATCTTATAGATGTATGGGCACCTTTACTCTGGTAAGTTTCGATAATAACCCTTTAGCCTAAATGCAGTCACACCTTGCATAAGAAGGTTCCTAGCACCTGGCTGTGATATGCTAATTGGGATTTTCCAGGGTACATAATTGCCACAGATTCTTGTACAAGTCATTCTGAATTGAGAAAGCCAGTTGGATGACTAGCGAAACGTCTTCAAGAACTAAACTTTATGTCCAGTTGATCTAACTGAATACAACAGATAAAACAGTGCTAAATTTAATTTAATTATTAAATTCAACTTTGGCCCCCTGTGTGGCTTTAACATCATCTGTGTGGTTGTTATTAAAGTAGCACAAAGTCGCATAAAATGCAAAAGGGTGACTTTTCCAAAAGCTATGCAGCTGCTGTGTGTAAAAAAATACTTACTGTAGATCGCAATCCAGCCCATGGAAGGGGGGGGTGCCAGGCAGACTTAAAGGCCATGTCCACCCTTAAAACAAAAACTTGTCATTTCTCCATAATGCCAACTGCTATTTTTACCAGTTTGTAACCAGATTTTTAATCATAAGTTATTTTTCGTTCTGGTAAAGGTATCTGCCTCCTCCCCCAGGTTAATTTTCTTTTTATGAGCTTGAGCATGTGCAGAGGAGGCAGCAGGGGAGAGAGCAGTCAATCAATGGTTGTGATGTCAGCTATCATAGCCTTGAATGACTGCATGGAGGGAGCTTACTCTGCCAGAATGGAGGCATTAATATACTTAAATATATGCTTAATTATACACCTATTAATGTGCTGAATATATACATGTTTTGTACATGCACTTTAAAAGAAAAAGGGACTGTTCCCAAAAACATCTGTTTACAAGTAAAAATACCACTGTCATTTTAAAGCAATATGATGTTATGCCAGTCTGTGAAAACTGAAACAAAGATCTCAGCATATTTGCCCCCAAAAAATGAGAATTTTTGTATCTGCTGAACTAAATCATGTAAGAATATATAAGAAGATTGGAATAATTTTGCCGACTTCTTTTGTTTTCATTTTTGTTTTTACGGTATGCTGTTTGATCTAAAATGGTCGCTTCCTGCAATGTTAATTTGTAATATTGGATGTCTGTATCAGGGGCATCTAATGCACAACCCCCCCTGCTCCCAAGATGTGTGGAAACTATAACTTCCTGCATTTCCTTGCTACCCTCTGCTGTTGGTGAATACTGGGAGTCTATCTGGGAGATTCAATAAAAGTTCTTATCATTAAAAATGGTGCTAATTTTGCCCCAACCAAAATTTTGCCCAAACCAATCAGATCTCATTTAACACAGCTGTGAAATCTAAAATGGATTTTGGATGAAGAAGCATTTATATTTGAATTTGAAGCATACACCCATATCCATATGAAACAAGAACCAGGCTGATGACATTAACTAAATCATTATTAGGAATCCATTTTTTCCATTTACATAAAAAACTTTGTGTGGGAGTTTTATTTATTTCCCTTTACTAGTGTGACAGGGTGAAGCCACCAGGCTTCTAGCTTATAATTCACAATAACTAGACATATAAGGTCAATCAATCAATTTTAAAAGGACACAAAACTGAAAAAAATGACTTACCTTTATCCTTTTCTATATATTTAGTGCTGTCAGGAACTTGATCCCTTTCTGCTCTCAGTGTTTCCCTGTCACTAGATCTCCTCATGCCCTGTTCAGTTCACTCCTAGTAAGTATGCATGTCTCCTCTCTATGCTTCTAGCTTCTCTACAAAACTGAGGAACAAATGGAGTGTGGAGCATGTGCAGTGAAGATGATCTGTGCCCCACTACAGCCAATAGCATTCACCCAGTGATTTTGTGTTATAATGAAAGTGAAAGTAAAACTGCTTTGCTATGGGACGGTAAGCAGCACTGGGAGCTGTAATAACTGCTTGAATCAAGTAAGATTTTATTTTAGCTGTAGGAGTTTGAAGGTGTGTGTGTGTGTGTGGGGGGGGCTTTGTAATTGATTTCTTTTGGTACAGTGCTACATTGGGACTTAACACAGACAGCAGCTAACTGTAGGATTGGGTTTATCTGCACAGAGTGCAGGAAATTGGACTCGCCCGCTTTTCCTCAGGCCACACTAATTTTTCTCAGGTAACTCCCACTTTGTTAATTTTTAAGACCACTTTTTAAGCATATGATATCGTTAAAGGGTATGTCCACCACCCAAACTAAAATTTCAATTATAATAGAACATCCCCCTAAACCTAGAAGGTCCAAACCATTTCAATTTGGTCTGGCCTCTTAACTCTGGCTAATGAACTGGTAGGCTGACTTTAAAGGAATAGTTCACTTGAAAAGTGATGTATTCGTTTAATGTATTGATGAGGACCAGGAGGTTAAGGAGCTATGCCATACCTTCCGTGCTACAATCAATTCAGCAGGAGCAACGGACAAAGAACGGAGGACCTTACACAAGATCCTCCGCTGCAGCAGTGAAAATTCCCGACTGCTTCCTATTCAGAGTAACTATATCGGGCATTATTGTGCATGCCCGATATCGTTACTCTGAACCAGGAAGCGGCCGGGACCTGTCACTGCTGCTGCAGGGGATTGCGTGTATGTTAAGTTTTTTCTATCTTTGTCAATTGATTGAAGAATGGAAGGTAAGGCATAGCTCCTTAACCTCCCGGGCTTCAATCAATACATTAAATGAATAGTTTACTTTTCAAATGAACTATTCCTTTAACTCTGGCGAATGAACTGGTGGGCTGACTTTAACACTGGTTGGGAGGCTAGTTTTACGGCAGGCCAGTGGAAGGGATAATAGGGTTAAAAGCTAATGGCTGAGACCAACATTCATTGCTCTGCTTTCATATTCCTTTAAAGTCCTGTCCAGGCTGAAAATCTAAACTTCAGACCCTGCAGCGCTGCACATCTAAAGCTTCGTACAGATGTAGGATTTTTACACAGACCCCAGAGTGCCTCCACGAACGGCCATTTCAGCTGATAATCACACGTGGGTATACGTTTGACTTGGTGGATTAACAAATGACCCCCGTGGTCAGGCATCTGTCTAAAAATCGTACAATTGTATGAAGCTCAACTGTGACAGTATTGGCAGGCCTTTGAAGGAAGCCCAGATCAGAGCAGTGAATGTGGGTCTCAGAGAACAAAAACTAGTAGCTACCCCACACACATTTAGGGTCCCCAAACCTTTACTAAAGGACTTACTGACCTCCTGTCCCTCCTCCTGGGATCTCCCACTAAAGACAGCACAGGGCCAGCCCCTGCCTTTTGCATCTTCCTACCTGACGTTTTTTTTCTTTGCCACTTCCGCATTGCCCTGCATTTTCCCGGCTAGCAGTGTCAGTTCTCAATTAAGTTTTTATTTTAAATAAAAATTACTTAAAATTATTTCTAAAATTAATTATTGGTGAATCACAGCAAATAGCAACCTGCAAACCATAGCAAATTTCTAGGCCTTTGGGTCTATTTCAAAACAAATCAGGTAACAAAATCAAATATGGTAATTCTCAAACGGATGTATATGTAGCATACTACGAATGTGTTGTGCCTCTAAATTGTTTTACAATTGTTTTAAACCACTTCCATTTAATGCTATAGCTGCACACAATTGCAGTTATTAAAAGAGAGTGCACTACAACACCCTCTTACAGCCACACGTTTATATAACCCATACTACAGAATAGTATCTTTGCATCCAGGAATGCATCTATGATGTCATTATGCTTAGTTTCTTCTCATTTCATTGTCCTCAAATCTTCGATCCTAGTCTGCTCCTACTTGCTACTCAACCTTCATACATTCTAATCTCCCTGTTCATGCAGATTTACCGCACAAGGGGGCGTTGTAATGCTCTGCCCAAGTCTCTCTCAGTCCAGATACACCATCTATAACCATCGTCTTCTCCTAAAGCCAAGCCCCCATTTGCCGGGACGCATGGAATGCCTCAACGGACGCAGTTGCCCCCAGGTTTTCAGGGCGCAAGGTATCAGGGACACCTAGGAATTGGACAGAGCAAATCAGATCTGGAACCAAATCAGGCAAGCAGCAGGTAGTGATTCCAGCGATGCAGCATTTCAAGACAAAGCCAGGAATAAGACCACCATTCAAACAAAAGGTAAATTAAACTCTATAACAGACAAAGAACCTTAAGCAACCAAAAGATTTAAACCCACAATTACCAATCACCACATAGAAACCCAGGAATGCATTGTGAATTAACCCTTAAAGGAACTGTAAACTCAAGATTTGAAGTCTTTGCCCTCCATTTGTATAGTTATCACAGGAGGTGAGAATGCTTATTCTCATCTACCTGTGGAATATATTTTGCTCAGGGGACACTGGAACTTACCTTCGCTCCGCTCCACTCGCAGCCCGTCTTTGCACAGAACAACTGTTCTGTCCCGATCGTGCGCCCTATCTCTTGTATTGGCGCGCATGGTCAGGACAGTGGTTGTTAGAGCAGATGCTGTCTGCGGCGGAGCGGAGCGAAGGTAGTTCCAGTGTCCCCTGAGCAAAATATTATTCACAGGGAGGTGAGAATAGCGTTCTCACCTCCCGTGAATAATAAAAATGGAGGGCAAAGACTTCAAATGTTTGGTTATGTGGGTTTACAGTTCTTTAACACCCCCCCCCCCCCAGCTACACTGCTGTAAGCTGAGAAAGAGGGCATCCTGAGACTACTAAATACCGCTTTTCAAACTTTACAAGGGGGTGGGCACAGGTAGGTGAATAGATATAGATAGATAATACCATTGATATGCTGATAGAAAGCGGACAACTGGGAAGCTGGTGGTTCACAGTCAAAGGAACAGTTGAATAACTGTGAAAGAGTCACTGGTGGTTAATGGGGAATGTAAAGAAGAAGACAATTGTAATAGAAATTGCCCCAATACAGATAATACAGATAGTACAAGTGTCCCACACAGCATGGGTAGTTTTTGCAGCTTGGAAAAGGGCAGCTTTCATAATTTTATGAAACTCTGACATCAAGGGGGCTCTGTGATCTCTACATCGGTTTCGGACAAAGGCGGGCAAGGGGGCACTTAAATGGCACCCTCTGAGCACTCCCAGCACACTCAAAAAATGTTTTAAGGGGAAGTTTTTTTCTTCTTCTTTCGCCTTTCCCTTTACCCTAGAGGCACAGCCTGAGGCAAATTTCTCACTCATTAGGAGGGGCATCCGATTTAGAAGGGTTCTCCTTATAAAAAGTATTAACTAATTCCTGGGCATGAACTCTGTGTGATGCAATCCAAGTTCCTCAGGGCCATAGCCCTTCCAATCAATCAGGTACTGTAAAGAACACACCGGGAGTCCAACATTTTTTTACTTCAAACTCAGATTCACCCAAAACTTCAACAGCAGGCAGAGGTGACAATATCAGTAGATGCTGCCTTGAGTAAAGAAACATGAAAAGAGTTATTAATCTTTAGAGACTGAGGAGTAATTCAACAGAGAGTTGCCAGGGAGAATATTTTAGTATTGAGCCAAACTGAATCTCCTACCGAAAAATTTGGTTCAACAGAGCGGACCACCTGAGACCAAAATAGATTTCATATGTGACAAAAATTAAGTACAGGTAAATTAGTAGTGGATGCTTTCCAAAAGTCTCAAGTGTACTTAGGCACACTGCTGTGCTGGTTTAGCCAGACAAATAGGTAGGTGCAATCCTCTCAGCCCCCTACTTTCAGGGCTCCATATCAACGCAAGGTATCAAAGTAGAGGAGCCACTACTGCAAATGAAAATTTCTTTAATAGTGCAAAAACAACAAAAACTACAACGTTTCGGGACTTTGCGTACTGAGGAAGGAGGACGCAAAGCCGAAACGTTGTAGTTTTGTTGGTTTTTGCACATTAAAGAAATTTGCATTTGCAGTAGTGTGTCCTCTACTTTGATACCTTGCTTAAATAGTCAGTGGACCTGGAGAGAAGAGAACCTAGGATCCCTACCATAAAGAACATTACAAGGAGGACATTTAGTAAAAGAGTGTATGGAGTTTATACTCAGCAAATGCAAAAAACACTATCCATGTTAGGAATCAGCAACAAAAATAACAAAGATACTGTTCTAGTGTCTGGTTCGTTCCCTCAGTTTGACCATGGATAGACTCAGCAAAGAACCAGCAGGGGCTTTATGAGGAGCTTTACTTTGGGAACAAATCACTTAAAGCTTTTACATAATCTTTAGCGTCATCAGACATGGTAGGCCACCAAACCTTTAAGATTACAGTAACAGAGTAATAAACTGGTGGGCTGACAACACTGTCCAATGAACTGGAGGACTGACAACACTGTCTAATGAACTGCATGGTTGACAACACTAGCTACTGAACTGGTGGGCTGACAACAATGGATAATTATCTGGAGGGCTTGCAACAGTGGATAATAAACATAGAACACACAAATTCTCTTAAACACACTGACCGTTACTGCTAAACTTTCTCTTAGGGGTCTGCTGGTGATAAACCTTGGAACTCCAGATGCTTTTGAAAGTACAACTCCTAGCATGCCTTGGTAGCAGAATGCAACCAAGGCTTGCTGGGAGTTGTAGTATCTTAATATCTGAAGTTACAATGTTTGCCATCACTGCTATAAGGGTGCTGGCACAAGCAGCCCCCCAAAAGGAAGTTTAGCATTCACTGTCATTACCTGTACAGAGCAGTGAGACAGAGGGTAAAAATGCCTACTCCTCATGGACTCTCACAAGCAGAAATGGGTTCAGTTTAACAGTTACTTTGTGCTGCTCTGCTATGGAGGATCACAGCACAGGAGCCCAGATAAGGGTGGGAGGGGGCGGAGTCCCATAGGTAGTAAAGCCACTTACTGACTTACTGAGGCCAGACACAAGGAAATCTGGAAATCACACGCCTCCTTTTCTCTTCTCCATCTAGGAATGGAGCTCCTGTGTTGTGCAACCTAGTAACTAACCTCTTCCCTCACTCTCCGGGCTTCTGGCAAGTCTGGGTCCCATTCAGGAGTATCTTCTCCTCCCCACCGATGGCGCAGATGTGGCTGCTGGTTATTGAGAAAGTCAAAGGAACGAAAGTTGGTAAGTCTATTTCTATGCAGTTTTTAAAATTAATACTATATTGATAAGGGTTGCAAGTAAGTCCCCTACACTAAAGAAAAAGTTATTTTATTTAAAAGGTGATCTGCAGGGCCAGCGCATGCCAGAACCCTCCAGGAGGACAGGGAAGGGGCAGATACGGATTACACACAGTTAGGGCTAGGCCACACTGATGCGTTTTTTTTGCGTTTGCGCTTGCGTTTGTGCTTGCGATTGCGTTTTTAAAAAATCATTGAAAACGCGGCAACGCTAAAAAAACACGTTTTTCGGTGCAATTGCGTTTTTGCGTTCTTCATTTTTAATCGCAATCGCATGCGTTTTCCTATACTTATTGAAGAAATCGCAAGCGCAAACGCAAAAAAATCGCACATGAAATTGCAATTTGCGTTGCAGTGTGGCCGTGCCCTAAGGCTCCTACGCTTCACTTTTCTGGACTTTCAGCAGCCACGGCAGGACAACCAGCAGGGCCAGCTCATGCTAGAATCCACCTGGAGGACAGGGAAGGGGCAAATACGGATTACACACAGTAAGGCTCCTACACTTCCCTTTTCTGGACTTTCAGCAGCCACGGCAGGACAACCATAAGGAGCACAGGAGAAAGGTAAGGATTTTTCAACACTACACAGTGGGGCCAGCACTTTTTTTAGTTTTGGGGTAGCCATGCCCTTTAAAGCTAGCCACTTTTTCTTTCCCTAAGGTGTCCATAAGATGAGGAAAGGATAGAAAATGATTTAAAAAAAAAAAAAAAAAAAGATCGATTTTGGGAGTGGGGCTTCTTACACAGAACATCATGAATTGGCTGGTGTGCCATGGATTGGTGGGAGTCAGGGCAGATAGTTTGTGTGTTAAAAAGGGGAGCTTTAGGCGCTAAGGGACTTCCTGTGGTGAACTCTCCCTCCCACCCACCCCATTTATAATGATTGTTTATACTTTTATGTTGTGTTATTCAGGGGGTTATACATCGCCCCTATGGGTGGATAGTTATTTTGTATATAACCAACTGGTTCAAGGGCAAAACCATAACGGTCTCTATTAGGGTTCCGCAAACAGGAAGTCAGTATTCGGTTGCATTTATTTATACACAGACACAATGCTGAATTGTCAGATTAAGGTCATTGAGATGAAAAAATACTGCTCTTTTTTCTGAAAAGTACATGTACATTTGTGTTCAAAATTATTCAACCCCCACTGAAATTGAGTGTTTTGGCCAGTTTGACATTTTGATCATTTCAGTCATCTTGTTTACAGTTAAACACAAGAGACACTTGTAAGTCAGACAAATATAACATTTATAATGAAATGACCACAAATGTCTTTTCTGTGTCACATCATTATCAGTTTATTTCAACCCCCAAGTGACATTCATTCTTAGTACTTAAAACAACATCCTTTTCCAGTTATAACAGCTTTTAAACGTGAAGCCTAGCTTGACACAAGTGTCTTGCAGCAATCTACGTGTATCTTAGCCCATTCTCATGGGTAAAAGCCTCCAGTTCAGTCACATTCTTAGGCTTGCGCGCTGCAACTGCTTCTTTAAGTCCCACAGAGGTTCTCAATCGGATTTAAGTCTGGTGACTGTGATGGCCACTCCAAAATGTTCCAGCCTTTAATCTGCAACCATGCTCTAGTGGATGGAGGTATGCTTGGGATCATTGTCCTGTTGAAAGGTCCACGTCTCCCAAGCCTCAGGTTGTGGGACTGCACATCTTTTTTCACGTTTCCTGGTACTGAAGAGAATTCATAGTACCTTGCACACGCTGAACCTTCCCTGTACCGCAGAGCACACAGCCCCAAAGCATGATTGACCCCCGCCATGCTTCACAGTAGGCAAGGTGTTCTTTCTTCATAGGCCTTGTTCTTCCTCCTCCAAACATAGCGTTGATCCATGGGCCCAAACAGTTGTAATTTTGTTTCATGAGTCCACAGAACACTATCCCAAAACTTTTGTGGTTTGTCCACATAACTTTTGGCATACTGCAGTCGACTCTTCTTATTCTTTGGAGACAGCAAGGGGTTGCGCCTGGGAGTTTCTGGCATGGAGGCCTTTATTAAGCAGTGTGCGCCTTATTGTCTGAGCTAAAACTTCAGTACACGCATCTGACAAATCTTTTTTTAGTTCCTCAGCAGTCACACGGGGACTTTTCTCCACTTTGTGCTTCAGGTAGCGCCCAGCAGTCGAAGTAGCATCTTCTTTCTGCCACGACCAGGTAGCATTTCAACAGTGCCCTTGCCTTGAATTTGCGAATGATGCTTCTATGGTGTCTCTTGATATGTTTAAAATCTTTGCAACCTTCTTATAGCCATTGCCCTCTGTGAAGAGAAATCACACCTTCTCTTGTTTCTGGACCATTTTCTTGACTTCACCATGTTTGTAAAAACACCAGTAAATGTCTAGAAGGAGCTAAAGGTGGCCATACATCTATGATATTTTACTTACCTGACCGAGCGATCACGCGATGTTCCTTCGATCCTGCCGGAACCGCTTCTCCCGATCTTACATTCGACCGACATGCAATCGCAAAATGAAGGGATTTTGCGATCACATGTCGGTTAAATATACGATGGGAGAAGCGGTTCCGGCAGCATCGATGAACATCGCGTGAATGCTCGGTCGGGTAAGTAATATCTCATAGATGTATGGCCACCTTAAGTATCACAGTCATTTTAAATCTGCCTAATTGGTGCTTATTATGCTTGATTGCTGCTCGATGACATCCACAATTGTTTTCAATACCTGATCGAAAACACTTGAATGAACCTCTGTTCTTAAGAGTGGTAGTCTCAATATTCCCCGTCCCCCCAGCCCCAACCACTTTTTATTAGAAAATGCCCCAAACTTTACTTACCTCCCCTCTTTCCTCCGCCGCGCTGCCAAGCCCTCTGCTTGCGAGAAAATGCATGCAGAGGGGCGGGACCGGCAGTCGCGTCTGTGATTGGCTGAGCGGCAGCCAATCACGGACGCGGCTGCTGGGAGTTCATTGCGGCAGAGAAAGAGGGGAGGTAAGTAAAGTTTGGGGCACTTTCTAATAAAATAAATAGAGAGTTGGGGCTGGGGGGACAGGGGGAAGACATATGTAAAGGGATTTACACTAGGGGGAGGGAATCCTAATCGGGAGGGAGAGGAAGGGGGAGAAGGGCTGCAGTACGCACGCCAAACTTCTCCCAGAGGCCAGGTAGGAGGCAGAGTCCTATAGGACTCTGCTATCCTCCTGGTGGGCAGTTTTGGGACTTTGGGGGGGACTACAGGAGAAGCTGGAGCTGGAGTGAGGGAGGATTTATTACACTACATGATGGGGCCATTAGTGGGGGGGATTTAGTTTTGGGGGTGGACATGCCCTTTAAGGGGTTGAATAATTGTGTCAATGAAGAAAGCGTTTGTGCATGCGTTTTCCCCCCAAACATTGCAATCGTGGCAACGCACCAAAAACGTAATCTGCTTTTCTGCGCAATCACATGCGTTTCTGTCTCTAAAGAAAAAATGCAAAGCCCAAAGCGTCAAAATCGCACACGAAACCCGTGCATCCGATGCTAATATGTTGTTAAAGTCACGCTAACTGGAAGCAAACTGGTTAGCACGACTTTACCGCCATATATCTGCCCAGCAGATGTGAAGCAGATGTGCCCTGTGCGTACACAGATAGAGTAGGGATGGATTTTGAGATTGGTGGTTGATATTGAGGGTGATATCAGCCCGTGTATGAGATGTCAGTGCGGTTCCAGCTACATGTAGAAATGTGACGGTCCACTAGCTGCTGCTGGCTGGGTCCATGCCCATGTGGAGAGAGGCAGCACCTGCTGAGCGCGATCTCGACCAGCCAGTCCCCAGTCTCATTAGGCTGTGCCAGGTTTAATGGAGTTTGTACGCATGCGCGACATCAGCTCTCAGTAGAGGGATCTGTGCGGTGTGTGTTACCCGGGAATAAGCTGGGTCCAGGTGATTAGGAGTTCAGTCAGGTGATCGGGGGATGGAGAACCTGACACAGCTCGGCCATTAACCTGACAGGGGGCCCAGAGGGGAGCGGGGAAATCCTCGGAACTTTCAGTTGCCAGATCCTGATCACACACACGGTCCGGGCTATAGTGGAATGGAGTTCAACGCCGCGTATCCCTCCCAGCTCCAGGCTACACGGGCTGTTGATGCCGCCCGCTGATCGGATCGCTTGGTTCGCATACACACACACGGGAGGATCAGATTGTCTTCCAATGTGATGGGGATGGGAACTGGATTGTATTAAATGTCTCCATCTGATCGGGGGACTGGACATTGACCAGGATCGGGAAAAATCAAGAACCCCCCCGGAGGATCCAACATTTAACCCCCCTTGCACAGGTTAGTGTGTCACATGGTCATGGACCCCCATACATAGGAATAGGTCAGGTTAGTGTGTCATGGTCATGGAGGGTTAGAGGAAACCTGTTGTGTGATTGGCAGGTAACCAGGTATAACCAGATGTAGATTATAATTACTGCTATTGGCTGGAATATTTGTGTGTGTGTTTTTTTAACATGTAATGTTCCTGTTGCTTCCCCAACACATTTTATGGGAAACAATTGAAAGCCAAAGTCCCCCTGTGTGTGAGTAGTAAAGATGGAGCAGTCAGTGTTAAAGCCGGACTGGGTTTGCAGCAACATGGTTGGGATCCCTTTGTTCCCCAGTAGTTGACAGGGAACCTGGATGTCCTTGCAGTGGGGCAGACATGGGAATCAGGTGTCTTTATTTTTTTTGCCAGTGTCTGGTTTTATTTTATTTTGGTGAATGTGTGAATGAGGTCAGTGTACACATGTATGTTTTAACTAGACATGTACAGAGTGACACTGTATGTGTCTGTACATGCAACCACAAAGTCACATGTTTAATGATTACATTCCATTATGTGATTGCAGTGCTTGTCACTCCATCAGATTCCAACATGGCACATAGGATTTTTGCTACTAAAGGATATGGCACGCACTGAGTGCTGGCGTTGATCACTGATCCACTAGTAAATGAATTTCTGGACCTTCCTACAGCAAGGTTACATGCCATAGGATGGATAAAGGGGGTTAGAAGACACATCTATTCTGTAAATCAAAAAGCTATAGCAGACAGAGCATGCGCTCAGTTATTGGCCACATGGGAGGATGCACAGAAAATTGTTGAGCTTCTTCTGAATAGTGATGCCGGTTTCTACATGTTCATGTTTGTGAAATAGTTCATTGATTTTTTTTTTAAACGCTAATCACGATGCAGTGAGTAGTATAACTTATGACTAACTAAAAACCAAGGGGTATGCACTTCTACCTACACTGTTTCACAGTCTCCAGTGAAAGCATTAAATTAACCTTTTCCCTCCTACTGTTTAAACACCACAAACCCAAATGCATATCTACATTTAATTATGTGAAACACATTATGAACCGTACCATTTTCTAAACATCAGATAAGATTGATTTTCATGCCCTTCTTTTCCAGTTCTTTTATTCTCTATTGAATGCCAGGCAAATTATGGTCTTACCGGGGTAACACATGAAGAAGTCATGGTTTGTTGCTTTTCTCTGGACCTTAGTTTGTCTTTCTTTAAGATGCATCACAGCCAGTTCTGTATCTAGCAGGTGGTTAAGTGGATTTTAATGTGGTGACTGTAGGGGTTTGTGAATTAACTGTACAAAGACTTAATCAGTGGTATTCAGTGAACAGAAGAGAAGATTACTTAGATATTCCGTAAATGTTTAATATTTTGCACAGCCTGTGATAATTATAATCAATGTTTAAGTTTCCAGTGCAGATCCAGTCCTTATCTAGAAACATGATTTATGTTTTACATCTGTCTTCCCATTATATGTCCACCCCCAAAGCTAGAATTTAACCCACTACTGGCCCCACTGTGTAGTGTAATAAAATCCTTTACCTTACATCCCTGCTTCAAATGGTTCTCCTGTAATGTCCCTCCAAAGTCCCAAAAACTGGCTACCAGGAGCCTGGCAGAGTCCATATAGGACTATATGCCTCCTGTCTCTCCTCCGGGAGAATTTTGCCATGCGCACTGCAGCCCCCTCTCCCTCCCTCTCCCACCTGTTTTGCTCTCCCTCCCCCTAGCATAAATCCCCTTTTCTGTAGTGTAGGGCTCCCAACCCCAACCACCATATTACTTTTTGAAGAAACTCCCCCGAACTCTACTTACCTTACCTCTCTCCCCCGGCGTTCTGGATAGCCAGAAGCCGCATCTGTGATTGCCTGTCTCTCAGCCAATCACGGCCGAGGCTGCCGGTCAGGCCCCCTGCTTGCAGTTTCTATATGTAGAATTAAGGTTCGTACAAACGTGCGATTACGGGTCCCGACCCGCGACGCACAATGTGGCTGAACATTTATTTCGGCCAATAATCGTTGCCCGATCTCCAAACAACTGTCCGTTTCGGCCGATAAAGGGCCCATACACGGGTTTTGGACACATCGTGCATCATGGGTCAGGACCCGCGATCGCACGTGTGTACGAGGCTTTAGAGATACTGTTATAGCAGTTCCAGCAACTGGCACTCGGCTGTGCAGATATACCGACTAATTTGTCAAACAGTATTGAGAGGTTTGGTTGTTCTACTCGTTAGCATACAATACAGTTCAGAAGATATATACTTTCAAACGTTCCATGTAGAAATAAACAAAAATGCAAATGGCCATTATTTTATTAATACCTACAGTTTCAAATAGTCAAGTTAATAAAAAATGCATTTTGTTTTATTAAAAGGGATGGAAAGGTTTGCACTGCCCGTTTAAGTGGGTAAAGTCACCCCTTGCCTTCTCTGCTGTCTTCATGAGCAGAATTCTAATGCAAGACAGGAGGAATCCATCCGCACAAATCTAAAAGAAATGTATTTTCACTTGCTAATGACTTGGTGCAGCTTCTGACCTAGACCAAGTTTTATCTTGTTTCTAAAAAAACTACATATCCCCGTGCCAGGCTATTGGAGCATCATTGCTACTACTCATGTTCGGCTCCTCTTAAGCTGTGAGCCAAAGATGAGTCATAGCATTTGGTCACAGTAGCATACTGATTAAGATTCAGCTCACTCAAGATGAAAACTTTGAAAAAGGAGCAGTGATGAGGCTCTTCAAACCAAACTACAAGCATCACAGTTTTTACAAGATAAAACAAAAATGTCATCGCATGAGATATTGACAGCCATACTGCACATTTTATCATTGGTCAGATTTTCAATTCTTTTTAATGTTTGTATCATCTGGAAAATAATCTGTAAAGGGTTAGTGAGTGACTTCTTGTGACTTCATGTGACTTCGTAATATCATTCTGTAACATTCTATAACTTAACTAAAAAATATTATTAGTTTATAGTATTCTTTGTAGTAGCCTGGTGTCTAGAGATATTTCACAAAAGAAAAAAATATTTATAATTATGTTCTTTTGTCAAAGACCTTTCAAAATCTACAGACATTATTGTTACTCTATAAATATAAATAGTCTAATTGCCCAGCCTGTATACCTTTGATCTCTAGAATAAATCCACTTTAAAAGCTTATCCATTAGCATAAAAGATTAACAAGAAATAAATATAACCAACTATTACAGAGAACACCTCACTACTTATCTCGAAAAGACCAGACAAAGCATCACTGTGTACATATTAAGTCAATCTCCCACTTCATCAATCTATTCAAAACATAAATATCATGATATGGTGAGTGTCATTTACCCATGTTATAATTTATAGGCTATTCTCTAAAATATTTAACTGTGCCAGAACCAAACTAGATAGTGGAAGTAAATTTGCAGTCTTTTAGAAATATATATTTAGAGGAACTAAACTATCTTTAGAGGAACTAAACTAAAAATGACAATACTATATAGTAAGGAACAGTCTGGAGATAATTGTTGTTGAAACTATATGCTAATAGGTTTTCCTTTTTAAAGTATCCTTAGGCTGAGGCCACACTGCAACGCACCAAAGTGCACACCCAATCGGCCACATATCGCATGCAATTGCATGTACAATTTCTGTTCATTGTCTCGTGTTTGCGCATACGATTTTGCTATTTTACATTATGGAAACGCATGTGATTGCGGAGAAAAATGATGATCGCATGCGTTACCAAAACAGATACGCAATCGCACATGCATCAGAAATCACAGGAATTTTTGCGTTTTCACGATTTCCGTGTTATTTAAAATCACGTGCGCAATAATCATGAGCGAGATCACATGCGCAAGTGCAGCCCTCAAATGAAAATTATATATACAGGTAAATTTCCCCCCGAAACCCCAAACTGTAATAGTTTGAAATATGCAATATATAAGTCTAACCTGAAATCCTGCACAATGTCCTGTTGCCCCTATTTCTGCTTCCAGGTTCTTCCAGTTAGCAACTGTCAGTTATGGATTTGACAGTTGACATTACAGCCAATGACTGAATGCTAACCCCTAGCTTCCTCTTTTGAGCATGCCCAGGCTTAGTACAGATTACTAACTAAATCGCTCAGTTTACACGAGGCACCCAGAAGTATATCAGGCATTCAGTAATGAATCCAGAGGACAAAGTAGGATATATCAACATATTTTAAAGAGGCCATTCTTTCTAAAAGATGAGTGGAGTTGTCCTTTAAAATGAAATAAAATCTGATTTGTTTGTGCCTAAGAAATTTTTGCTGTTATGTTAAAGGATGTTATTTGTGTATATACAAAGGTTTAATGTTGTTTAAGATCTAGTTAATCACTACTCCCTATAAATGACTGTAATAAAGTGTTCTATTAATTATAAACATTTATAGGCAGTTATGTATGTTTCAGAATAGGGCATTTGACCTTAGCTTAGTAGGAAAAAATAATGGAATCCACACCATCTCTATTTAAAATGAGATGAAATAAAAAAAATAAAAAATTAAGAGAAAAAAAACCCTTAATATTTCCCTTTTCCCCAGATTTGATGGAAAGTAAAGGTAAACCTGGAAAAACTAAAAGGGAAAAGAGAATTTTAAAGGCACAGTGGAAAGCAGAACACAGTGGTCCCACAATGATCCCAAGAATTACTTTCTTGCTACAATCAATTGGGACATTGATTTTGAAAACACTCAGAGAAATGATAATAGCTTGTCGCCACTGTTTAAAAAGTTTGCAAGTGCTAATTCTGAATTACCAGATGATCAACCATATTATAAGAATTATACAAAAAAAAAAATTGGGTTTATCTCAAGAACAGGTGGTGGGCCCCAAAGTATTTAGGGATGATATCATATGTTTGGCCAATGAACCCCCCCGTTTGGTCACATGGGTACTGAGAAAACCCTGAATAGAAATTTTGTATACTGGTCAGGAATACATCAGCAAGTAGCTGAGTACTGTAGTAATTGTCCTGTGTCCAGAAAACTGCTCCAGTAAGGCTAAGGGATAGAGCTCCTTTAATTCCAATTCCAGTTGTAAGTAAAGTTTTGACAGGGTGGCAATGGATATTATTGGCCCTCTAGAGAGGAGCAGCAAGGGTAATCAGTATTTACTTGTTTGTGATTACGTAAAAAGATATCCAGAGACTATTCCACTAAAATATTACTGCAAAAACTGTCTGAAGCCCTGATAAAAATATTCAGTTCTCTTGATATTCCAAGGGAGATCTTGACTGATCAAGAATAAGAACCCCCTATCATCCCCAGACAGATGGTCTAGTAGAAGAGATGATCCAAATCCTAAAACGCATGCTCAGAAAATGTGTAAATGTTGACCCTAAACATTGGGATAGGTGGTTGCACTACCTTCTTTTTGTGTACAGGGAAGTACCCCAAGCTTCAACCTTTCAAATTACTTTAAGGTAGACAACCTAGAGGTATTTTTGATGTACTGTGTGTGAAAATTGGGTAAGTACTAAAAAAAAAGTCCACAAAGTTTCATTAAATACATTGATTGTATGAGGCAGAAGTTAGCTAAAATGTCAGTGTTCGCACAGCAAAACGTAGCTGATGCTCAAGCCAACCAAAAGGTATGGTATGATAAGCATTCAAGGGAGAACTTTTTTAAACCAGGGGAGAAGGTTCTGCTGTTACTTCCTGATCAGCACAACAAATTATTGGCTAAATGGCAGGGTCCGTTTGAGATTGTAAGGCAAATGGGTCCTCTTTATTATGAAATTAAGATGCCATAATAAAGGATATGTAAATATACTTAGAAAGTGGAAGGAGAAGATAGATAATACTTCCATGGTGATTTTGCAAGAATGTACTCATGATATGGCTGAAGAAGCTTATCAGAGGCTAGACAAAGAAAGCTCTGAAGCTTGTAAAATTAATATGTCACCAAAGCTGACACTGGTTGAGCACAAAGAACTGGGCATGTTATTAGACAAGTACAGTAATGTTTTTGTAATGAGACCAGGAAGAACGAACCTTATCGAGCATGTTATTGATACTAGTGGAGTAAAACCTTTACATCAACAACCATATTGAACACCTGAAAAATACAAACATATGGTTAAGCAAGAGGTAGACCACATGTTAGAACTAGGTGTAATTGAATTGTCAGTGAGTAACTGGTGTTCTCAAGTGTTCTTAGTTCCAAAAAAATGTTTAATCCGTTTTTGTGTTGATTTCAAGAAAATAAATGTGATCTCTACGTATACCCAATGCCACGTATTCATGAGTTAATTGATAGGCTGGGTAGAGCTAAATTTATTTCAAATATTGATCTTTCAAAAGGTTATTGGCAGATACCTTTAGATCCTAAATCACCAGTCAGGGTCTATACCAGTTTATAACTATGCCCTTTGGCCTACATGGGACGGCAGCCACATTCCAGTGTCTTATGGACTGCATCCTCAGAGGGCACAATCTTTACTGTGAGGCCTATTTGGATGATGTGATATTTAGCCCAGACTGGCAAAGTCATCTGCAACATCTAGATTTAGTTTTTTTCACTTATTAAATCTGCTGGCCTTACTATTAACACAAAAAAAGTGTGCCCTTGGTTTTACAGAAACAAGATATTTCGGTTATATACTTGGAAATGGAGTAATAAAGCCTGTGAAAGCCAATATTAAAGCAATCCGTGAAGAACTCCCACCCAAAACAAAGAAAAAAGTACGCTCATTCTAGATTTAGTAGGTTATTATAGAAGATTTTTGCCAAATTTCTCTGAGATTGCTACTCCATTCACAAATCTTACTAAGAAATATCTGAAAGAACAGGTTGTCATGAAGTTCTCAGTGTCAAGAAGCTTTTCAAAAGGTGTGTGCTGAACCAGTTCTTAAAAGTCCTAATTTTGAGCTCAAATTCATTGTACAGACAGATGCATTTTTAAAATGTATTAGGTGCCATACTGAGCCAAGAAATTAATGGGGAGGAGCACCCTGCTCCCGATATAATCCATAAACTTTTCCCTAGAGAAACCAAGTATATTGTTATTGAGAAGGAATGTTTGGCAGTAAAGTGGGCATTGGATTGAGATGTTATTTACTATTCCTTTTTAGTGACAAATCATCGCCCACTTATTTGGCTAAACCGTATGAAAAATAAAAATGCCAGGATAACAAGATGGAACCCGGCAAAGCAACCATTTGGGTTTACAGTTATCCACCGGCCAGGAAGTCAGCACCAAAATGCTGACTATTTGTCTACATATGGTGTGAGTAGTGAAGATGAGAATACACTTTACAGATGGGGAATAAGTTATTTTGTTATATTGAGATCAGTACTATTTAGTTATTTTTTGGAAAATTCTGAAGAAGGTAGCCTTCTTCTTAGGAGGGGGTGTGAAGGAGTAAATTTTTTTTTTTTTTTCATTTGTATATAGTGTCAGCTATTGTTGCTGGCAAGAAAACTAGTAAGCAAACTAGTATGTAAACTAATAAGTAAATGTCTATGTAAATAATGTTTGTAATAGTGTAGTATAATAAGCTCATCTTGCAAAGGTGTTTGTCAAACAGAGGACTACTATTTTTTAAAGCATGTGTGCCTACGTGCAACTTCCAGATTGACCATTTCCTAAAGGGAGGAGCAGCCACTATGCACACCTATTTGTAGACCAGATGCTGACCACTGGGTGGCAGTAAGGAGCAATCTGGGAGCTATAAAGGTCTGCTGTCAAGCTTGCATGAAGTAGTCTGTCTGTATCAAGATTTTGTAGAAAGCAGGTCTACAGTTCCAACCTATAATTGTTCAAATAGTGTACTGCACCATTTGCAACTTGTCTGCAGTTATTTGTTTATAATAGGTATGTCTGGCATATTAACCCACTTGTGCTTGTACACAACAGTGTATCGGTATACATCTGTCAGGTTCCAGTTTAAATTCTAGGTTTTTGAAAATACCTTGAGCGAATTTCAAATTAGATTTTTTGCAAATTACAACTTCCACAACAAAATAATTAATGACGTGCATAAGGATTGCTTTAAGATTCTGGATTTGCAGTATTCCTATTCATAATGCCTCTGCAGGGAGCAGAAATAGTTTTAAGGCTTGTCTGGGATGCAATGTGCTGTGGTGAATCCCAAATATCCCCAGTAGTTCTTTTGGATGCTGAACCTTTTAAAAAAGTTTTTTTTTTTTTTTAAAAAAAAAAGGATATGCAAATTTTTGGGCAAAAGGTTTTCGTTGATTTCTGTCATTTTCAGGTTTTTTTCAGAAAAAGTGTACTAGCACAGCTGGATAGCCAATAGACCTACACCTTTTCTACTTGCCATCTAATTTTTTAGTTTTATGTTTTATTGCAGAGTTTAATTTTTACTCTGGCTACTAATAAGTGGTTTCTGATGTCTAAGAAACTTTTGCAGTCCTGGTGTACCCCCTATTGCAACATACAATGATATATGAAAACATTGAGGAGTTGTATTACTATATAAAAACACCTGGATGTCTGCATAGCCATGAGCACTATTTATAAGGATGTATTTAATAAGATATTCAGGACTGCTGTGCCTTCATATTTAGTGCTATGATTTTACAACATAACTAGTTTATGTAAGCTCTTATCATAGTTCAATCACCCGTTTCAGGAAATAAATGTGTTGTAGAGCTCTTACTGATGATTAAATCTCCCATTTCTTTATTTAGATGTAACACCATTTTAAATAACACTCTCCGCTAATCAAATCCTAAACCCTGGTGTCTGTTATATTTCCAATATATAATGGGTCAGATGCTAAACTGGTGAATGAAAATGTAAAACCTATTAAATCGCCCTGACTGAACCCTAAAAATATTCCTTAATGAAATCCTATGGGGGATTTCAGTGTGGTCACTGTTCTCTGATAGTTCACAGAAGCCTCAATTTGTTGCTAATACCACAGTGATGTAAGACACATGTCCAACCTTACCACAGGATCTAGGGCAAGCTTATTGGATATGTTTGGAGCCTAGAAATAACCCTGCACATCACAGCTTGTCTCTATCCTTACATGCACTACAATATTTTCATCAAACATACAAGCTTCTTTATTCTGGTGAATCTTTTTAGAGAACAAGAGAGATCAAGAGGAAAAGAAATATCTCTTTTGTGATTGATTTGCACTTTAAATAAAATTACATATGGATATACTATTTGTCTTTTATCAGTCAAATGAGATTTACAACAATTCTTTTGGGGGGAAAAGCCAATGCTTTTTTTTTTGCTATGTATATTTTTGGATTTTAATTTACATGAACTTTCTCTTTCACAGTTTTACAAGGAAGCAATTTCAACAACCCTTTAATAGTATTAATAATATATTAATACAGCATAAAATATAATAAGTTATTGATATATTAGTGTGTATGTACTGCGTAGCTGAATGACCTTTTATTGCCAACACCTATTGGCAATAACTAAAATGTCAGGTAAAGCAGAGATCAAAGTTTGTACTAATCTCTTTACTCCTTCTCTGTTTCACTGCTACTCCTTCGTCCATTACATTGAATAGGTGAAGCCCATTCCTATGACTCCCCAGAAAGGAATGGGCTGTCCCTATTCAATGTGCAAGATGGAGAAGTAGCAGTGAAATAATTAGTACAAATTTTGATTTCTGCCTAACTTTTTCAAAAATACGGTCATTTTCCACATGTTGGTACTGTTTTATTCTCTGTATTGTACATTGAATAGAGACATCCCATTGCGTTCCCTATTTAATATACCAGAAAAAAAGCGCACTCATTTTAAAGATTTTTTTAAACCCTTATGTACTATCACAAATAATGCACCCCTTACAGTGTACTATAAGGATATGAAGTCACCTTGGAGTTCAGTACCCTGTATAAAATGGACAGGGAAATCCTCTGTGACTTTTTATCCTTGTATTACACTGTAAGGGGCATATTTTCTCTTGTGAATGGCGCTACACCATTAGGCTGTATTGCAAGTTATTATACCGGTGATTCTGGACACGCATTAGCCACAGGACATAAAAGAGAAACTTTGCATGTGTCCACCCATTTCCCTGGGAATCCTGGGAGGGATAAATTACTCCTTGTTTCTTAGATTTTATTGGCAATGCTATGCTTATAGCAGGAGGCTGCAAAGTACCTTCTGTTTTAAAAAGGCTCTATTTCATTTCCTTTTATATACTGTAATAGGAGGAGATGCAATATTTTTAGCAAATTTTACTTAATGCAGCATTTTGGTGTGAAGGTGAAGTTTCTGTGTTGTAGAACACACGCTGTGTATCCACGCTGCTGTCCGAGCGGATAAAAGTGTTGGAGACTTTGCTGCCAAAACATTTTAACAGCATGTTACAAATCAAAACAACTGGGAAAGCTACTTAGAAAGAACAAATGTTTTGAATGGTATCACAAACCAGGCAGAAAGAAACCCTGCAAGCAGGGATTATGTAAAACAATACAAATTTATAGTCAAGATAACACACAGAATTTTATCTAACTTGGGCTTCATCATATGGTTTGGGAAGGTTAAATTTGAACTTTATTAATCAATTAACTGATTATAGTCAAACTTGGACATTCAATAAAAGTTCTTATCATTAAAAATGTCTCTAATTTTCCCCCAACCAAACAGATCTTATTTAAAGGACCTGTCCACCACCAAAACAAAAATTTAACCCACTACTGGCCCCACAGTATAGTTTAAAAAACTCATTACCATATATTCCTGCTCCTTATGGTGCCCCTGTAGTCCATGTCCAAAGTCCAGGAAACTGAAGAACAGCGGCTGTCTTCCTGTCCAAACAACTCTGCCTCCTGTATTGCCTCCGGAAGGGATGGAGACATGCACACAGGAGCCCTCCCGATCCCCTTCTTGCCTCTTTTCCCCTAGTGTGAAATCCTTAATCTTTATTGTAAGGCATGCCCTTCCACCCCCAACCGCTAAGTTAAAAGTTAGAAAATTGGTTCCAAACAGTACTTACATCTCCTGGTTCCAGCACCTAATCCATTGCCGGCAGCCACGACTGTGATTGGCTGCCTCTCGGCCAATCACAGCCGCGGCTGCTCGTCCAGCCCCCTGCTTGTATTCCCGACAGGAAGGGGAGCTAGACCAGAGCGACACTGGAACCAGGAGCTGTAAATACGGTTTGGGATTGATTTTTTAACTTTTAACATAGCGGTTGGGGGTGGGAGGGTATGCCCTATAATATGGATAAAGGTTGTTTTGAAGGGTGGAGATGCCCTTTAACATTTGAAAGCTAACATCTGATTGGTTGGTGGAAAATTAGCACTATTTTTAATAATGATTTTTATTGAATCTCCCTGAAAGCCTCTAAAACAGAGAGAGGAGAAGACTACCTACCAATTACCAAATCTTGCTAGTTCAGCTCTGTACATTCAAAGAAAAAAAGCTGAACTGTCTGAATGCCCTAAACACACCAGGGTTCTTGTTTATACTTGCGGACAGCTTAAAAAAAAATTCTTGTCTAGGGGAACCCTTATTTAAAAATGTTATTTATTCATATTTATGGCTATCTTTCTCAGTAATCAATTCATCAAAATGCTTAATTCATACATAAAAAAGACAGACTAATACATAAATATATCTATATTAAAACAGATGCTTAAATTTATCACAAGGGTGGATCCGTACAGTTCTTGTTACTATATCTTGAGGGATCCCTTAGGGTCTTGGGACCCCTTGTTGAGAAACGCTGCACTAGGGTTTCTCTAAATTGTTATTATCAAACAGTAAAGCAGATACACAGTTTCATAATAAAAATGGGTAAACCCGGGTGTGTTAGAAATATTTCCTCCCCCTAATTTAAAGGGCATGCCCACCCGCAAAACTATAAGTTAACCCACTACTGGCCCCACTCTGTAGTGTAATAAAATCCATACCTTACATCCCAGCTCCAAATGGTTCTCCTGTAATCCCCCCCCCAAAGTCCCAAAAACTGCCCACCAGGAGGATAGCAGAGTCCATATAGGACTCTGCCTTCTGTCTCCCCTCCGGGAGAAGTTTGACATGCGCACTGCAGGCCTCCCCTCCCTCTCCCGCCCGTTTTGCGATCCCTCCTCCTACCATAAAAACCCTTTGCCATATGGTAGTATTCCTTCCCCCAGCCGCTATAAAAGATTTTTAAGAAAGTGCCCTGAACTCTACTTAACTTACCTCTCTCCCCTGGCGTTCTGAGCAGCCAGAAGCTGCGTCTGTGATTGGGTGCCTCTACTAACCATGGCAAAGAAGCTTTTCATCTGTCGAAAAGACCAATATGTCCAGTATTCCAACCATTCTGTATCGGCTTGTGGTAGTTATTAGTGGTAATTTTTTTTAAAAAAAAGGATTGTTGTTGGACATTACCGATAAATACCCTTTATAAGTATGTCCCAGAGTCTGCAAAAATTTTTTACCATTTTATTCATTGATCATGATCTATGTTGCAAATGGGTTATTGCTTGGGCTGGGCAAACTGGGAATTTGCCCAGATCTCTTGGGGAAATTTCCTTTGTACTGTTTAAATGTTGGTATGATCTTGGCATGGAGAGAGGTGACCTGAGATAAAGAGAGGGGATTAGTCTAAAGAGGGTGGGGTGATATAGCCTAAAGAAAGAGAAAGTCATGGTCTGGAGTGAGAGAGGGGGACACAGCCCAGATGGAGAAAGAAGAAAAGAGTGCCTTGGCTTGGAGCAAGAGAAAGGGGAGGCAAAGTCTGAAGAGGTGTGAGTGTGGACTCAGAGTCAGAGATGAGAGGGCACAGTGAAGAGATTGATGGTTGCAGACAAGAGAGAAAGAAGGGAACCCAACATAAAGATAAACAGTGGAAAGTACAAAAGTTTACACAGAACAGAGGGGTAACGCTTGCCTAGTACATTGTCAGTAAGGGGCCCCATCTGTGTTCTCCCCCCAAGTTTTCTCCCCTGAAATCCTCACCCCCCAAATCAGTGTTTTCATTTTAGGGATCCTGAAACTATAGCCCTTCAGATGTTTTGAAAACTCCAAATCCCAGCACTCACTGGCTTCCCTCTATATTTGATGAATACTGAAATGCTAATCGAAATTCTGTGTGTCTAATTCAATGCTGGATGTGCTGCTGCCAGTGGACAGCTGTTGTGTGCCTTGAATTAAAGGAAAACAGAAACCAGTAAATGGTGCGCTACACATTCTTACTTGTTTGCCAGCTTAGTTTGTGGCACACAACAGCTGATCTCCTACAGGCAGCACCATGTCCAGCATTAAGTTCTGACACACATTACCGATCCAACATGGATTATAGATTTTGGCAAAATGTGCTCTTATCCAATGAACCCCAAAATGTCAGTTACCTACAAAGCTAGAAATTGCAAGCACGTGAAGAGGATCCTGGTCAGATTAGTTATGAAGGAGACAGCAAAGAGTATTTTAAAGTACCAACAATTCATAACATGGTGAGACTGTTAAATACAACCTGACCACCTATTTGTTGAGTCATTTTACTTTTTTTTTTTTTAGATGTTATTGTTCTTATGTGGAACAAGTTATATCATTGTGGTACTGCAATGCATAAACAAGTATATAACATAAGGGAGCCTGTTTACTGAAGGCTGATGACTCATATATAATTGCTTAAAATTTAGTTATTTTTATAAATTCTCACCATCAAATCTGTGCATCATGAATTATTTGTATACCATTTAGGTGCCATTCTGTCAAAGAAAATATCAAGTTGGAATAATTCTTACAGTACTTGAAAGTTTAGCATTACCATATTTGTCAGGATAAAACTAGACAATACATTTTGGCTCAGACATATCAGGCTGTATTTATAAAACCGAAGTCTCTGAAAGGTCTGATACTGTGTGTTTATACTGATCTTAAAGGACGCAGATTAAAAGTACCAGTAGTACTTTTTGCAGCCAGTAGTAGTTTTATAGCCCTGGTGTTAAATGTATGACTGCAGCCAAACGGTAACACTGGCAGACCCGCAGTGGTATTGAATGGATGATACCACGCAGAAAAATATACTGTCTCTTATGGGCATTTTGCAGATTAGCAATACTGCTAATTTAAATCTGCATATTGTGCAGATTGGGAATGTGCATATTTGATGGTAACTAAAGGCGAACTGCGGCAGAACCAACAAAATGGAAAAGGACCTTAAAATTTTGGTGGCAATTTAGGGGAAGAAACCTGCAAATAGTAAATGAGAGTCTCCCACTGCGTAAGGAGGTGGAATCCTATGTATTCAGTCCATGGCTAGATTTGCAGCTTGCCAAATCTAGCCATAAGAAGAGGGGAATTTAGGTAAAGGAACAAAAAGAGACCTCTTAATAAACCTGTCTACTGTACCCAAATTAATGTGTTTCTTTTGGAAAGAGAGAGAAGTTGAAGAACTTCACAGGGTATATAGTATGTGAGGACTTGGATTTGGCACATGTGAAACAGGCAGCAAGCTATGACATCACCAGCTCCACCACCATGCCTTAAGGTTCATACACACGTGCGATCGTGGGTCCCGAACCGCGATGCACAATGTGTACGAACGTTCGTTTGGGCCCTTTATCGGAAGAAACGGCTGGTCGTTTAGAGATCCCCGTCCGAACTGCTGTTTCGGCCGATAAAGGGCCCATACACGGGCTGATTATCGGCCCAAATCGTGTGTCGCGGGTCGGGACCGGGACCCGCAATACCACACGTGTACGAACCTTTAGGCACAAGCATCTGCTGCATCATAAGCCCTGCCCCCAAACGTCTTAGAAAAAAAATCTTTCAGGCTTTCATGATTTTCTCTAAGGTCTGTAGGCAGAGGAATGGACAGAGAATGGCTGCAGGTCTTTAAATAGCTTTTTTTGGATGATGAGGGTTCTTACACAGCACATCATGTGACTCACATTTCCTTGTTTTTCCTGACTGTCTGAGTATAACTTAAGATCCAAAGAAGCTAGAGACATAATCCTAGGCTTGTTTAAAATGCATGAGTCCCTTTAATGTCTCTTCTCATGGAATGCCACGAGACAGAACGGTTAGAAAAATCACATGTATGCCAGTCTTGCCACAAACTCATAGTTAGAAACAGGCTGGACAAGAAAAGGTATTTGCTCACTTGAAGTAGGATTTCTAAAGTAGACAATTAATTCTGAAAAGAGGGGTCTATTATCGATGGCCAGTACCTGGATAGGTTGGGAAAGAGTAAATATAGGGATGTCTAGGAGAGAACATAGAAGGTAACAATGAAATGAAATTGCCAGCGGCGCTGGAATCTAAGAAACTTTTAGTAGAATTAAAGTTAAGGGTTACAGGCAGGAAAAGGTAGAAGGTAGAAGAAAGATTAGAAGGTAGGGACTTGGGAGGGTAGGGTTGAGTCAGATTTTTCAGTTGGAGTATCCACACTAAAGCTGGGTACACACGATTAGATATTTCGGTCCGATCAACCGATAGTTCAGTGTATCGGTCGATCGGACCGAAATTATCGAATCCGAATGTGCCCATGTCCGATCGACCGTTCGTCCGAATCGGACGAAAGGACGATTGGACAGGGTGGAGAACCTCGTCCGATCGTGCGGTCCTCTATGGACCGCACGATCGGTCGCGGTGACTATCGGACGCGGCTGCTTTTGCCGCGACAGACAGGTGTGTACCTAGCTTAAGGGAAATGAGATAATCTAATTGTGGGGCAGATTACTAGAAATCAAATCATCCTTGATATGGTCAGAGTGTCCTTGCCAAACGGCTGTGATCAAGCCCTCATTATTCTGCAGCCAAGGTATTAAAATCAAAGCTTTATACCACTATCCCTACAGAGCTTCTTTATATAAATTTAGTACATTTAGAAATCTATATGGAAATAAAAGTATTTTTGTATTTTTTCATGGCAACCTGTAACTTGGGGATGTGGGCTTCTGAAAACATAGTATTTGCGCCACTAGAGCTACCAAAAGCTGAAGGATAAACATTTGTTCGCCTTCATTCCAAGCTCTCAAATATGCATATGATAACGCCGCACTCCCACCTCCCACACTTCTGTACAACACAAGGAGATTTTTGAATTTGAGCTTGTTCATTTTTCACTAAAATGCCCTTTAAAGTTTTGTATAGAATATATAATAAGCAAATAAGTTTGTATGTTTCATTCAATATTTTTGCTGTATTAGAGGTGCCTATTTATCCAAGGGCCCATGAAACTCACCAAGCATAAAAATACAATATGTTTAACTTCTCTGGGACCTTAATCAGTATGGCAAATTTGTTAAATCTACCATAATTAATAAAATATAATTATCAGATGATACTGTAACTACTACTTTGTAAATATATTATATAACATATAATTCTATGATGACCTACCAAAGAACCCACACAGTTTCACCTTGTGATTCATCATTTAGGATTTTGACATAAAGGCCCTTGTGAATAAATCTCAGTACATGATATATCTACATCTCCGTTAGAATTTACTGATTTAGATTTACTGCACATTTGTAGACAGCGTACTACCAGATTGAAACTAGTGGGGGTAGATTTCTAATTTACCTTCTATGTCACGTTGTCAGATGCAGTATCAGTGGAGTGTAGTCATTTTTAGACAAGGCTAAAGGAAGTTTAGGGACACTATGGTTTTGCAATAAGATGGAAAAGAAATAAAACATCCTGCTTTTTTTAAAACCTGAATCATTAAATAAAACTATTGCTTCGGAGAAATATATTTTAATATAAAATGTTGCTATAAAATCAGGTTACATTCCAGAGTCTAGGATTTCAGAGTTATTCTTTTATGTTTTTGTGATAATTGGCTCTGGTACGATAGTGAAGCTGATGTCACCCAGCCCAGTCTCACAACTTTAGCCATCAACGAGGAGAACCTGGCATAGATCACTGATTAGGTCAAAGCAGGGGGCAGTGCTGTAGATATGTCTGTCATATCAGCTTCTCCACCCATCTGAGATTTTCAAGCTCAGTATTGCAAAAAATATATTACCTGAAGCCTTATACACAGGTCCGATACTTCTGAAGACAAACGGCCCGAGCGCACATACACACGCATCAAAATGGCCATTTCACTCGATAATTGCTCATGTGTATGCGGTTGGTCAGGTGTGGTTTTGCAATCCGCCATGGCGGATCAACAAACAAAGCCAGAAGGAACGTGTACACAGGTGTAATTATCGACCGAAACAGGTATTAGTCATGCATCTGTCAGGGGCCATTCATTGTATCGGACGTGTGAACAAGTCTTTACTTAGGATGCTGGATTTCCTTACCTTCTTGGAAACCTTTCTATTTTTATTTTGTTTTATTATAGCAGTTGGTAATGAGAAAAAGTATTTATCCATAAAATATTCCACTATAGCTCTTTTTTCTGTTTGCCCCTCTCTCTTGGTTAGTGTGCTGGTGAGTGGGGGGAGCTCATTAAAGCATAAAGTAGGGGAATAATCATTTAAAAAGCTCTGCGCAAAGTAGACTTCTAGTAAATCAAGTATGCAATGGAGTAAATTTACAGAGAGACACAATCAGTAAAAACGTTGTAAAGTCAGGCCAAGGCTTGGCTGAGTGCCCTTGTGCAGCACAGTTGAGGCAGAGTCCATTTGAACGTCTACAAAGTTTTTTTTTGTCACAATGAGTGCCACAAATCTAGAAACTGGATTAGAAGGTAGGGTCTTGGGAGGGTAGGGTTGAGTCAGATTTTTCAGTTGGTGTATCCACACGAATACTAAGGGAAATGAGATAATCTAATTGTGGGACAGATTACTAGAAATCAAATCATCCTTGATATGGTCAGAGTGTCCTTGCCAAACGGCTGTGATCCAGCCCTCACTGTTCTGCAGCCAAGGTATTAAAATCAAAGCTTTATACCACTATCCCTACAGAGCTGCTTTATATAAATTTAGTACATTTAGAAATCTATATGGAAATAAAAAAAGTAGTATTTTTGTATTTTTTCATGGCAACCTGTAACTTCATGGGATGTGGGCTTCTGAAAACATAGTATTTGCGCCACTAGAGCGCACACATGCATCTGTCGGGGTCGTTTGTTGTACGAAGTATCGGACGTGTGAACAAGTCTTTACTTGGATTTCCTTACCTTCTTGGAAACCTTTTTATTTTGTTTTATTATAGCAGTTGGTAATGAGAGTACCAAGTATCCATAAAATTTTCCACTATAGCTCTTTTTTCTGTTTGCCCCTCTCTCTTGGTAAGTGTGCCAGTGAGTGGGGGGCAGCTCATTAAAGCATAAAGTAGGGGAATAATCATTTAAAAAGCTCTGCGCAAAGTAGACTTCTAGAAAATCAAGTATGCAATGGAGTGAATTTACAGAGAGACTCAATCGGTTAAAACCTGTTGTAAAGTCAGGCCAAGGCTAATGTGACTTTAAAGGGCATGTCCACCCCAAAAGTGGGTCCAGAAAAGTGAAAGTCCAGAAAAGTAAAGAGTAGGAACCTTCCTGTGTGTAATTTGTAGCTGCCCATTCTCTGTCCTCCTGGCATGTGCTGTGGAGCTTCCCCTTCCATCTGGGGAATAAAAAACTTTTCTGTAGTGTAGGGGACCTAAAGGTATTAAGTTCAAAAAGTGCAGAGAAGTAGATCAGACCTCGTTCCTTCAGATTTTTCAATAGCCGGTAGCTGCATCTGTGATTGGCTGACTCTAAGACAATTACATACAGAATCGGCTGCCGGTCCAGCCCATATTGTAATAATCATTTACAAAACTCTACACAAAGTAGACGTCTAGAAAATCCAGTCTGTAATGGAGTGAATTTACAGAGAGACGCAATCTGTAAAAACCGGTTGTAAAGTCAGGCCCAGGCTAGTGTGACTTTTTAAAGGGCATGTCCACCCCTAAACTAAAATTTAACCAGCTGCTGGCCCCACTGTGTAGTGTAAAAAAAATCCTTACCTTTCTCCTCTGCTCCTTATGGTTGTCCTGCAGTGTCTGATACAAGTCCCGGAAACTGAAAAGTAGGAGCCTCTCTGCGTTTAACAAGGTATCTGCCCTTCCTTGTCCTGGAGGACAATGGCATGCGCAGGGGAGCTCTCCTCCTTCCCCTCCTCTGGATCCATCAGCTCTGCAGTAAATAAAAAAACCCCCATCTTTTCTGTAGTGTAGAGGGACCCTACCTTTACCATAAACGCTATGGTTTAAAGAAGTGCACAGAAACAAACTTACCCACCTATGTTCCCCCGGCTCTCCTTCTTAGGTGGGTGGACATGCCTTTAGGGGACCTAGAAGGGCCCCCTTTGGCTCCGGGCCACATAGCAACTGCTATGGTTGCTTTAGTGATCCCTACGCCCCTGGTTCGATGTGCCCATGCATTATCCATTTTCATTTGCTCCCTCACTGTAGTAAAGGGAGCCGTTAACTAAAATGTTCTGTCCTGCCTGATATGTCCAAATACCAATGGCATTGGTTTGTCAGTTTCTGGACCTATTCATGCACACTCACCATATTCACCAAAGTAATGGTGATATCTGTATTGACTGTTGTTATAATTATGGCAAGTAGAAAATATACCGTATATACTCGAGTATAAACCGACCCGAGTATAAACCGAGGTACCCATTTCTACCTAAAAAAACTAGTAAAAATGATTGACTCGAGTATAAACCGAGGGTACAAAATATGAACACTAAAGCAAACCTGTAATTAGTAAAAATGATTAGAAAATGAACATGAATAAACAGGAGGTCGATTAAAGTATTTATTTTACCATAAATAAAAACAACTTGTTCAGTAGTCACTTCACTTAGCAGCATACCGTAATGTAAAGTCACAAAACTACCGTATGTAGGAACATCTACGGTACATAACCGGTACATACTAGTACTGTAATGCTCAATATTTTAACTGGGGGACCCAAAGTTTAATGGCTGGAACAGCAATATGGAACTGGAACTGGAACATAAAACACATTTAAAATCCTTCAAAATCGGATTCCTCATCATCGGTTTCTCCAAATAGTGCCTCAAATTGAGCTGGTGTAATGTCATCTGCATAGACATTATCATCACCATCATCAACGTCTCCATCATTTTCATCACTGCTGCTGTGCTGAAACAAAACATTGTCTTCGCTACCATCCATGGCATTACTTATACCGCATTTCTGAAAAGCTCGCTTGATGATGTCTTCTGGAATGTCCTCCCATGCATCTCGTACCCACTTTGCTACTATTTCTATGTCAGGCTTCATAAGATTTCCACCTTTTGTCAATTTGGCTTGACCTGACGACATCCATTCGTGCCACATTTTTCGCACACGGTCTTTAAAAGGTTTGTTTATAGACACATCCAGAGGCTGTAAAACAGATGTAAGCCCACCAGGAATAACAGCCAAAGTGGTTTGAAATGACTTAGCCATTTTTTGACATCTTCACATATATGGGCTCTAAACATATCCCAAACTAGCAGTGAGGGTTTTTTTTTTAAAGCTACTCCTGGTCGTCCATTCCATATCTCTTCTAGCCATTTTTTTGTTCCTTGTTCATCCATTCAGCCTTTAACATGTGGACGGACAGTGATTCGTGGGGGGAATTTGGCATTTTTAGGCAAGGTCTTCCTTTTAAATATAATAACAGGCCGCAGCTTGACTCCATTGGCCAAACATGCCAGAACCACGGTGAAATGATTTTTTTCATTCCCGGTTGTTCTAAGGAAAATTGTTTTTTCTCCCAAGGATGCCACGGTCCTGTTGCTTGGAAGATCAAAAGTCATTGCTGTCTCATCCATATTCCCGATACTTCCGAGGTCATAATTATAAAGCTTTCTTTGTTTTATAATGAATTGATGGAATGACATGACCTTTTCTTCCAGATTCTGTGGCAGCTTTTGTGATATCTTCGTTCTCTGGCGCAAGCAAAGTCCAAACCGATTCATGAATCGTGTACACCATCCAGCTGATGCAACAAAGTTCTCAATACCCACTGTTTTATATTGCTCGTCTTTAGCCATTTGAAGGGCACGTAATCGGATTCCCATGCGTGTTACACAGTATCCATTTTGACGACATTCCACAACCCATTTATGCAAGTCAGTCTCTAGAGCCCCATATGAGGTTGTTAAACCACGACAAGCCTTTTTTGACTTAGGCATCTTTTCCAATTCTGACTTAATTTTTCGCCAGTCTCGCACCTGTCTTTCATCAACGCCAAATTCCCGTCCTGCAACAGAATTATTGCTTTCCTCTGCTCTTGACACAACTCTTAGTTTAAAGCCAGCGTCGTATGATCTGCGCAATTTTTTTACACGACCAACCGTTTCTAACAGATTAAAAAAGCACAGAACAACCAGTAAGAAAAATTTCCCAGAAACCACATAAAAATTACAAACGAAGCACTGAAGTAAAACAGCTATGGTATAATAAACAATAAAAAGAGCCTATTGCCCTAATACCATATACCGTAGTACCGTAATAATAATCTACCGGTATTAACCATTGCAATTCAGATGTTTGTAAACTACAACTCCCAGCATGCTTTGTGGCAAGTGCTGGAATGCTTTAAATAACTGTAATACAATAAATTACTGTACTGGTACTGTAAATGTACAGTACAGTACCACCCAGCAGCCATTCCCACCCCAGCACCCCCCCACCCCACGCACAAAAAATGAAGAAGAGCCTATTAAAAAACATGTTGGACGTTACTGTACTGGTACTGTAAATGTACAGTACTACCCAGCAGCCATTCCCACCCCAGCAAAAGTAGAACCTGTAAGGTTAATTTTATATAATCACGGTGATATATTATAACAAATAAAAAAACTAAATATATATAGGGCTTTGATCACATTTGTAATGCTCCATTTTAATCAAATAAACAGTTCTAACCTCAAACATCTTCTTACATTGGATAGAGGGCAAACTACTGACTTTTCTTATTTGCTCTACACAACACACACATCCCAGTGATCACATGCATCTTATAAATAAAATGTAGCAGTACAATAAATAAATTTATATTGTCTCATTATCCATGCCATATGTTTATATACAGTAACTAACCTGTATATTAGGCCAAGATGGTCTGTGACTACCTTTTTTGGTCAACAACTGAATAATAGTTATTGGTAGCAATATATAAATTTACGATATTAGCCATTGGTAGTAAAGACATCTTGGAGTTAATACGATACATTTTATTGGTCTACCAATTGCAAATAAACCACTTAAGACTTCTTCCTCAGGCATGATGTTATACTGAATCTCTCAATGCACACAAAAGAACAGAGGAATGACCAAATGGTACTAGATGCTATAAATACAGTAATACAGGTAGTCACAGTTAATTATCAGTAATGTAAATACTATTAGCAATAGCTACCTTGTCTGAAGTAACTGCTTAGAATAAAGAAGCTCAAGGTATTAAAATAAAATATATTTAGTAGATTTCTAGAAACCATTGAGAATAGTTTTTTCTCATGTTCACAATCATGATGAAAATGACTTTATAATTACCTGTAAGCAGTCATGTTTCTTGTCTAGATAATATCCTGTTTTTTGCACTTTTCATTTTTTAAAAATTTTTTTTTTTTACGGTTTAAAGGATAATTTAATAATCTAATATGAAAAAAATATATATTTTTAAGTAGATCAAGTTCCATTATAATATTTGCAGCAGATATAGAAGTCCTAGCAATTTCTTATGTGTGTAGAAACATCCCTGCATTTATTCAATGCTGTGAATTTAGGAATGCTTCAAAGGGTTACCGTATATACTCGAGTATAAGCCGAGATACCTATATTTACCTGAAAAATTTGTAAAAACTGATTGACTTGAGTAAAAGCTGAGGGTAGAAATTAGTTGCCCTTTAAATGGACAGCAGAATTCCCATACATTAATCCCATACAGTAATAGCCAAATCCACTACCAGTAACCCCCAATCTTGGCACTCCAGATGTTTGGAAACTACAACTCCCAGCATGCTTTGTTGCTGGGAGTTTCAGTTTCTAAACATCTGGAGTGGCAAAGTTCAGTAAACTTTTAATTAAGCTTACCATCATTTACAATTCTCCTGAATCCCATATTTTAAAGGGCCCTCTGACCCCATACAGTAATGGGCCCTCTGACCACCATATAGTAAAGGACTCTCTAAGCCCAATAGTTAAAAATGTCACCTGAGAGTTGTAGTTTCAGGGTTGTCATTTGCACTGTACTAGCAGCTGTTTTTTGCCCCAAACTGAGGAGACCCATCAGATTTACAGCATCCAGATGAGCAGTGACAGTGCTGAGTGAGTCCAGCAGCCAGACTACAGGAAGCAGGAACGTAAAGGCAAGAACAGCTCCTGTAACTTTCTATGCAGGTTAACACACACCTACTGGTTACACGGAAGTAGCAATACAGGAAGAGGCAGAGGAACAGAAGGTTGTTTTTTGGGCACTTTTTTAAAAATTAATACGTTTAGGGTTGCAGGGGGGTCCACTTCACTACAGAAAGTTATATTTTGGGGGTGGAGATACCCTTTAATTATCCACCCAGTTACAGTCAGGGCCGATTCTAGATATTTTGGTGCCCTAAGCAAGTCTCCCCTGGTGCCCCCTTCCCAACTGAAACTTCCCCCAACCACCACTTGGAATAGTCTTTGCAAAGATTGGAAAACGCAGCCAAAATTATTACCGTATATACTCGAGTATAAGCCGAGGTTTTCAGTCTTTAAAATTAGGCTGAAGTCCCGACCTCGGCTTATATTCGGGTCAAGTAAATAATTGTGGAATCTCCGGCTGCCGATCGTCTTGTACAAGCTAACATCAGAAGCATGTGTTCTGCCTGGCATTCCGCGCTGATCTGCAGGATGACGTCCATATGCAGCGCCTGTCTCACTTACTGCCCGGCGCCGAGTAGTGATGTCACTACTCGGTGCCGGGCAGTAAGTGAGACAGGCTTCGCCGGAGATTCCACAATTATTTACTTGGCCCGAGTGAGTACTTAAATCTTACTTACCTCACTGAACTTGGGGGCCTTTCCTGGGGGGTGCAGTCCATAAAAAAAGCCTCATTCCTTGGCACTGCAGTATTTGGAAACTACAACTCCCAGTTACTAAAGCATGATGGGAGTTGTAGTTTCCAAAACATCTGGAGTGCCAAGGAATGAGGCTTTTTTATGGATAGCAGAGTTCCCATACAGTATTAAAAGGCAGTAGTGGTCATAATTTCAACCCCTCTGCTTATACTCGAGTCAATCATGTTTTATTACTTTTTAAGGTAAAAATGGGTACCTCGGCCTATACTCGGGTCGGCTTATACTCGAGTATATACGGTATATGAAAACAGAGAGGCTACAGTTAACTAGATTGGTAACAGCTTGTTTCTCTATGGCAGAAAAGTCAACTATTTAATCTGGAATGAAGCTCCTTTCCTCTGTGACAGATTAATCTAAGACGTGTCATGCACATTGAGTCCCATAGGAGAAAAGCACTATATAAATGTTATGGTTGTTGTTGATAAGGATCCCTGTCTTTAAAAAAAAAAAAAAAAAAAGACTTGCACAATGTTGCACTCCACATTTGAATGGTGCACTAGTTGTTTGCCTAGGTCGGTTATGCCTAGAAACAGTTCCATTACATTAAATAATGCTGAAATATATTAATTAACAATGTAGGGCCCATAAATTCTGGTGGTAGTCATATACTATACCTGTTATAAGATACAGTTAGGTCTTAATCATTGGTCCTTTGACTTGATCCTTTCTTTGCTCTTTGCTCTGCATCCGAATGAAGATATAATGCAGGCACTGTAAGTATGTAAGGTGCATGTTTCTGCTAAACCAAGCATGGACTGAGTAATTAAGCATGGAGCATGGAGTGGATTCTGATTGTAAATGAAGTGTATGCAAGTGTGTTTAAAACCAGTTTTATGTGTGCAAGGTGATTATCATGCGATGAGTGTATGAGGCTTTATTGGTTGTATGTTCATTATTTACAGAACAAGTACATATATTCAGTATATATAAAAGTACATATATTCAGTATCCTTTTACATTTTGCATGTTTAAGGTTAGTTAAAACATGTAGATTTGATGCATGAGGAGAGAATGCAAAATGATATGGTTTATGAATATGATGCATGTGGTAATGCCTTATGGTCTCCTAGATAAGATAATGTAAAAACTGCATCTTATCCAAATCATATTCAGTTTAAACCATAATCACCTAAAATACACACAGTTTTAGAAATTGTGACATTTTAAAGCCCAAAAACCAATAGGCAAAATCTATAACTGTTATTTAACATATAATTATATATTGAAGGAGACGTATAGGCTACCATTTTTACAATTCAAGCATTAAACAAAGGGAAGACTGCATACTGTATAGAAATTCAACATAAGTTTACTGTAAAAAAACTGACATAATACAAAACAACACTTTGTGGGCTTAATCCCCATCCTCCATAGTAAAGGCTTGTACACACGAATTGCCATACAGAAAGATAAATTGTACATGTATGGCCATCGGTCGGATGTTGTTGGTTTTCCAGACTGGGATCAATGAGCTGTATTATTACAGTAATTTTTTTGTTGAATCTCTAAACACTTTCAGGGTTATTCAATAAAAATTGTAATGGATAAAAATGGTGCTAACTTTGCCCCAACCAATCAGATGTTAGCTTTCAAATATTAAATAACATCTGATTGGTTGGTGCACCAAATTAGCACCATTTTAAACGATAAGAACTTTTATAGAATCTCCCTGTTTGTTTGATGCTTGAATTGTTCATTGTTCTTTGAGGCAGGAATTGGAGTCATAAACCTGGGTTATCTTGCCTTGACTGACCTGCTCCAATTTGATGGACTATTTTTCAACCCCTAGCACAGAAATGGGTGATTAGAATGATTTACGGTATGACTTTCCTTTGTACATTAAGGTAAACCTGTGTAATAATTATTACAAGTAGTTTAGTCCTCCTACCCCACTACACACACCTTTATTTTATAAGTCAGCTACTACCCATCGCCCTGTGTTACAGGAGGCAATGAGAAAGTAATCATGCCACTTTACTCTGGTGTATCTTTGTGTAGATATTACTAAAAATGCAAGAAAACTTAAATAATATGTATAAATCAGAAAAATGTTTCTTCCTTTCTCCTAAATTAAAGGGAGATTATTGAAAACAAAGCATTGTTAGAAACCCCAAATGTATAAGTAATGATGCACTGGAATTCATCTACTATATAAAGCAGAAATTTTGGATGTATATATGTGCTCACCTCACAGCCACACCCCTGAATCATCCACATAACGATGACACCCTCTGAAAGGGCCGACGCCCATGAAGTCCAGTTTGACCAATAAAAAGCCTGCACGTCACTTGCAGTGCGATTCCCCAACTCAGTAACTCAGACACAGAATCCACTTCAGTGACAACAACAGCGTAATGTACGGCTACACAACTCAGAAAGCTGCACACACAGAACAACAGCTTCTATAACAGAGGGAACCAGACATTTCCCTTAAGGTCTGTAAGACATAACAATTTGCTCCTGGAAGGTTTTAAAATATAAACGCTGGAAAGACTACCGTATATACTGGAATATAAGTCGATCCGAGTATAAACCAAGGTACCTATGTTTACATGAATTATTAGTAAAAACTGATTGACTCGAGTATACGCCCAGGATAGAAATGACCACTACTGCCTTCTGATTTAGTATTGTTTTGTGGCTTAAGTTGCCCTTTAAATGGACAGCAGAATTCCCATACATTAATTCCATAAAGTAATAGCCAAATACAGTACCAATAACCCCCAATTCCTTGGCACTCCAGATGTTTAGAAAATAAAACTCCCAGCATGCTTTGGTTACTGGGCATTGTAGTTTCTAAACATGTGGAGTGGCAAGGTTCAATAAACTTTTAATTAAGCTTACCATAATTTACAATTCTCATGACCCTCATATAGTAAAGGGCCCTCTGACCCCCATATATTAAAGGGCCCTCTGACCCCCATATAGTAAAGGGCACTCTGACAGTAGTTAAAAATGTCACCTGAGAGTTGTAGTTTCAAGCTGTCACTTGCATTGAACTAGCAGCCATTTTGCTCCAAACTGAGAAGATCCATCAGATTTACAGCATCCGGATGAGCAGCGACAGTACTGAGTCCAGCAGCCAGACTACTGGAAGCAGGAAGGTGTGTAAAGGCAGATCAGTTCCTATAAGTTTCTATGGAGATGGATTTTTTTTAACACAGCGCCACCTACTGGTTACTATTCCGCAATTGCAGCATTTGGATCTAAATTAGGACTTGACCCTAGTATAAGCTGAGGTTAGGATTTCAGGCTAATTTTAAAGCCTGAAAATCTCGACTTATATTTGAGTATATACGGTATGTTACTATTGGTGATATGAACCACATTTATATACAAATATTAACCCTGAAAAGACTATGTTACTATTGGTGATATGAATCACATTTATATACAAATATAAACCCTGGAAAGACTGTTACTATTGGTGATATGAATCACATTTATATACAAATATAAACCCTGGAAAGACTGTTACTATTGGTGATATGACTCACATTTGTGGTTATTGTCATGCTAAGAAATTTAAAGCAGAGCCTCCTGGAATGTGACCACGCCCCCAGATGTTGCTGTCACGGCCACACCCCCAAACATTACGTCACACTCATACCCCAAACATCAAGGCCACGCCCCCAAAGACTGCCTTACATTACAACCATGCCCCCAAATTTTGTGACCACACTACCAGATATTGTGGTCACCCCCCCAAAAAACCCCAAAACATTATGGTCCGCCCCCATACATCATGGTCACCCCCCCAAACATCCCAGGTCTGTTCCCGAATCATACCCACATACATAAACATCCTGTCCATGCCCCCAAACATCACAGGCACACCCTGAACATCACAGGCACACACCCAAACACCACACCCATGCCCCTAAATGGCAGGGCCATGCTTTGAAACAGCATGCCCCCAAATATCGCGACCATCAAATGTCACGTCCAAGCCTCCTGGACACCACAACATCACAGACATGCCCCAAGACCGTCCACACCCTAGAATGCGGTGCCGTCACCCACTGCAACATCACAGACATGCCCCATCCACCTATTTAAACCGGGACGGTTGGGGGTTATGGACTACACAGGAATTACCTGCATTACCTGGACTTAAGAAACAGACACACACTGCCCACATGTCACACACTTGACAGATAGTTACAACTAAAATAACAAAGACATCACGGCACTTTCAATTCGGACCAGAAAATAACTTTATTGATTGGGATCTAATAGTCAATATAAAGTGGTCCTTGAGCAAGGATAAAGTGTTAAAATGCAAACAAGGCGACATACAAATGTGCAAAAAATTGTGCACGCTTAATAAAAACACACAACACTCAGACAGCACAACAGAATGTAGCCCGACTTTTAGAACACAGACAAAGAACGTGTTACATGCCAGAGACACTGACGCCCCTCATCACTCGTGCTGGGATTTTCAGTTGCAATCAACACGTTTTCCCAGTGGCAAATTCCATGTAGCATGTTCACGAGTAGGTTCACCACAACATTTGTATATTTACGCTCCAAGTGGAAAAACTGATAAAGTTATATATAAAGTTTTGCTATAAACATATGTGCTATACGTCCCTCAAGCAATGTCACCTCCTTGACTCATAACTATAAAATACATGACGTACATTACCAACTGTGCACTTGTTTTTCCGCCCGTCTCTTCCATCTAAGCCAAACACACACCTGCACGTAAACAATACTTTACCCACATGTGTACACGGGCAACGCCGGGTACAACTGCTAGTTTATTATAAAATAAGTGCAGTTTAATTATTAGTGCACATTAGGGAAAATCCTCACTTTTTTTAACCATTGTCCTTTTGTAAGATCAGATCTCCATTCGTGACCCTAAGGGCTAGGCCACACTAACGCGTTTATTGCACGTTTGCTTATACGATTTTGGTTAAAATGGAAATCATGGGAATGCAAAAATTCCAGTGATTTCCAATGCGCATGCAATTGCGCGTCCGTTTGCGTTTTGCGTGCATCTTTATTTTATGCAAACGCATGCATTTTTATAATGTTCAATTACAAAAATGCATGTTCAAATGCGGAACGGTGTTCAACAACGCACAGAGATCTCACGCAATAGCGTGCAATAACGTTTGCGTGCGCACTTTGGTGCATTGTAGTGTGGCCTCAGCCTGACTCACTTTTCATCTCCTGAATAAGTGAACCATTCAATCAATAGTATAAAAAGCTAAACCGTTAAAGGGCATGTCCACCCCCAAAATTTTTTTATATTTTGTTAACAACCCCCCAAAACATCACCCTTGCAAAGTTTTTAACTTCCTAAGATGCTGCTAACAGTACTTACCAGCCTTCTTTTCCTCGGCATGCTTCTACTTGCTTCTGTGCACGGAGGCAAGTAAAAGGGGCCGGTCCGGCAGAGTCTCTGGTGATTGGCCCTTATTACTTTCTTCTATGCATGAAAAAGGCACAGAAGCAAGCTGAGGTGACGAAGGCTGGTAAGTACTGTTAGCAGCATCTTAGGAAGTTAAAAACCTTGCAAGGTTGATGTTTTGGGGGGTTGTTAAAGGGCATGTCCACCCTTGGAATTTTTTTTTTATATAATATTCCCCCTGTCCCCCCAGCCCCAACCGATATATTTTTATTATTAGAAAGTGCCCCAAACTTTACTTACCTTCCCTCTTTGCTCCGCCGCACTGCCAGGCCCTCTGCTTGCGAGAAAATGCAAGCAGGGGGGCGGGACCGGCAGTCGCGTCTGTGATTGGCTGAGCGGCAGGCAATCACAGATGCCGCTGCCGGGAGTTCAGTGTGGCGGAGGAAAGAGGGAAGGTAAGTAATGTTTGGGGCACTTTCTAATAATAAAAATATAGCGGTTGGGGCTGGGGGAACAGGGGGAATGTTATATGGAAAGGGTTTTATGCTAGGGGGAGGGAATCCTACCCGGGAGGGAGAGGGAGGGGGAGAAGGGCTGCAGTACGCATGCCAAACTTCTCCCGGAGGCCAGATAGGAGACAGAGTCCTATATGGACTCTGCTATCCTCCTGGCGGGCAGTTTTTGGGACTTTGGGGGGGGGACTACTGGAGAACCATATGGAGCTGGGATGTGAGGTAAGGATTTTATTACACTACATGATGGGGCCATTACTGGGGGGGATTTTAGTTTTGGGGGTGGACATTCCCTTTAATAAGCAATGGTTTATTTACTTTTCTGCTTAGACCAGCATTATTCCTGATAATTCAGCCTGTTGGAGAGCTGGAGAAACAGTCAATCAGTAAGCGTATATCGGTTTAAGGCTTTTTTCTAATAAAGCTTTGACTTTACTAAAAGACAATCAGGGTTATTCAATAAAAGTTCTTATCGTTTAAAATTGTGCTAATTTATCCCCAACCAATCAGATGTAAGGTTTCAAATGTTAAATAAGATCTGATTGGTTGGGGCAAAATTAGCACCATTTTAAACGATAAGAACTTTTATTGAATCTCCCCGAATATTCGGTGCTCTGTATTTCCATTTATATAGAGTTTTTAACGATCTGATGTTAAATTAAATTAGATCCATGGCATCATTACTTTTTTTTTTTATTTTCAGGTTAAAATGTACCTTAAAGTTAACCATTACAATAAAATGACATGAAAGAAATTGTTTTATTTACTGTTTTTAGTAACTATCAATGCCAAATCATATGGTAAGTATCTGCTAATACAAATCCTATGATCGGTGTTTATAGAGTGGTAAGCAGCAAAGTTATATACAAATGCTCATTATAAATATGTTCTTTATGCTGCTAATACACTAGGAAACCCCAAAATGTCAATAACAAGATAATTGGCCAGGGAATGTAGGGAGATAAAACTATGGTTAACATTCAATCTATCTAATATCTAGCAAGTGCATTGCCAACATTACATATTCAGAGATTTTCTGACACGGTACAAGTACTCCCCCAGGGGATTTATTTAAAGGGCATGTCCAACCCAAGCACTTAAATTTATACATACGTTTCCCACTACCTTAAAGGATAACTGTATTTCCTCAATGCATTTTTTTTTTAAACTGCTTTCAAAAGAGTAAAGGTATGCAGCCCTCTCCATACGTTTTTTTCCTGATTTAGAGCTTCTCTCTGCCTTCAATTAGCCACACTGTGAAGGGGGTGTAACAATTCTGTCTGCCTGTAACTGTCACTCAAAACTAGCATGTGAGAAAACACCCATCCTTGATCAGCTTGATTATGTAGGCTGTATCCTAGCAACCGAACAGTTCAAATCTGTTTGACTGACAGAGGAGGAGGAGAGAGGTTGTAACAGACATTCCCATCAGCCAGTGACAAGTGATATATTAATCATGGCCCTGGGCCCTCTAGGAGGCGGGCTTTTAGCACTCATCTTTGCTGTGTGATATCTAAGGGAAGGCAGCACCATTGTAAATGAGTGTAAGCGATTTCAGCTGCCGGAACTGTGGACATGTAATGGGGGAGATGTTGGTAATCTATGTTTACCATCCCCACCCCAAAACCCAGAAATCGTTATACTTACTTCCTTGTGGCCCCGAAGCTCTTTTTACAGTACTTACCTATCTTTGCCAGAGATGGTCTTTTTGGTCTTTGCCTCTGCAAGCTTAATGAGCGCACACAGCTGCTGAGTAGGCATGACCGTATGCAGCAGTAAGTCATAGTTTGTGACTGTACTGTCATGGCCCTAACATAATGGCTGCAACCTGGACAAAGATGCCGACTTTATTGTTGCAACAATCAGTAAGTAAAAGGATCTTCAGGGACTGCAGAAAAGTAAGTATAACGATTTCTGGGTTTTGGGGTGGGGATGGTAAATATAGATTTTAAAGGTGGGGGGTGGACATGCCCTTAAATTCTTTTTGACAGTTCGTCCTGTTATACTGTGGCACACTGTTGGCAAACAACATGACAGAAGGAAGAGGTGCAAAGAAGATTTGGAACTGTTCAGATAAGTACTGTGCTTTTAGACCATAGCTTAGTATGTAATTAGGCTTTAAAAGTTCATTCCACCAATGTTTTTGTCTTTGTTATAATTTCGTTATTAGTATTGCAATGCTCACAGTTCAGAAAGAATTAATCACTAGAAATGGGTCAGATTAATGCAATAAGATGAGTAAAAGTTTTCCCGTGCTAATAATTTGCAACCGGATCAGATTTTTACTGGTTTAATGCAGTTTGATTTTTTTAATGGCTGCCACAGAGTACCTAATAGCAATAACAAACTTTTGCACTTTTTGCAAACTTTTTTTTATTGTATCAGACCCTGGTGTTGGGTGTGCAATGCTAAGCTGAATTTAAGGGCACATTTATAAAGCAGGGCTGTTCTTTAAGGGCATGCCCACCCCCAAAACTAAAACTTAACCCACTACTGGCCCCACAGTACAGTTTAAAAAAAATCCTTACCAAACATTCCTGCTCCTTCCCCTGTAGTCCATGTCAAAAGTCCAGGAAACTGAGGAGTAGTAGCTGCCTTCCTGTCCAAACGTCTCCTGTCTTGCCTCCGGGAGGGATAGTGACATGAAGACCTTTCCCCCCCTCCCTCTCGATCCCTCTCTTGCGTAAAAACTTTCATCTATATTGCAGAGCATACCCTCCCACCCCCAACCGCTATGTTGTAAGTTTAAAAATAGAATCCAAACTAGTTACAGATCCCTGTGATTGGCTGCCTCTCAGGGGACTCTCTCTTGCAGGGGAGCTGGACCAGAACAATGCTTGAACAAGGAGCTGAAAGTAGAGTTTGGAATCTATTTTTAAACTACTAACATAGCGGTTGGGGTTGGGAGGGTATGCCCTGCAATATAGATAAAAGTTTCTATGGAGGGTGGAGATGTCATTTAAACAAGGGGCATTAAATAACACTACCAGTTTTTAAATACCACTATTAATTCTTAAATAATGAAACCTAAGTACTGGTCTTTAAATAAGAATGCCTCTCCTTAAATAAGGATACAGGAAATAACCCTCTTTAAGCAGGGGTATTCTTAAATAAGGAGCGTTACATAACACTACCAATTGGTAAAAACACTACTTATTCCTAATGATACCTAAATATTAATTTTTAAATAAGAATACCTCTCTTTAAAATGGATACTAGCCCTTAAGTAAGAATACCCCTACCTAAATAAAAATACCTCTACTTTAATAACAATAAAGATCCCAAGGGCCATATTTATAACAGAGCTGTATCACTATACAGGATAAATTTGTCTCACTGCTCCTAAAATAGTATACCCCTCCCTAAATAATAATACTGGTCTTTTAAAAGGGAAATGTGGTCCAAAAATGACTTTAGGAATTGCTCTCCTGAGAATATTTGCAATTTATTTTCATTGTTTATTTTGCATAGTTTTGAAGTTATTTACATTTTTGTGTGTGATATAGCAGCATCACCAGGTCCCCTGCACTTCCTGCTTTCTGCTCTGAAACCATGTCAGTGGATCACAGTCAATCTGCCCTGTGTCTCCTCCCCTTGAAGCCCCCCTCCTCTTGCAACCCCCCTGGTCCCTCTCTCCCAGTCTTGGACCCCATGGACCCTCCATTTGTAGGCCCCCCTTGGCCCCTTTACCTTACAGCTCCATGTGGTCCCACCCACTCGTGGGGGGCATTGCTGTGGGCCACTCAGACCTCCCCTACAGAAAACTGTGTGAAAACAGACTTTTCAGGCAAAATCAGAACACATAGTGAGAGAGTAGGGTTGTAGATTCCCTTACCTTCACTGCAAGTCCTTCACACAGCAGGGAGGGGGAGGGACTTCCTGTGTCCTGTCCTGTCACTGAAGTCTGAGGCTGTGCTCGCCGGCGAGGTGGAAGAGCAGCCTTAGGAATGTCACATGTCAGCTTCCCACCCATTAACTTCTGGTCAGTAATTTCTTTATATCTTGGGCTGTGGAGCACGTAGAGAGGTGGTTGGTGGCTCATTTTAAAGGCAGGAAACTGGCCTTTCATTTCCCTTTAATAAGAATATCCCTCTACCTAAATAAGAATACATCTCCTTAAATAACACTTTATGTCCTTAAAAAATTATACCTAAATAACAGTACTGAAATATTGATCCTTTATTGAGAAGAATACCGATGCTTAAATTATGATAGAGGGGTATTTTACAACTAGTTATTTAAGGACACACCTGCTTTATAAATATGTCCATGCTTTCTTTGTACAGTAGAGCCAAGGTGAAAGATATTACGTGTCTTTAACCATTTTAGTGGTAATATATTAAGATGTATTGTTTTACTCCATGTTTGTAACATTGTAAACAGTGAATACAAAAAATTTGTCTATAGTATATTTTTAATTGGTAATTATTGATTTTTTAGCATTCTTTCTCTTTTGCCTCATACATATTTGAAGATGCTAATGATATGATAAGAGAATAACATTTCATAGAAGTGCTGTCATCAGTTGGAAAAGTGGTATTAAGCCTGATAGGTCAGCAGTAAAGTACTGACATAACCTAGGTATAGGCTCAGATTTCATTACCTACTTATACTAATAGGTCATGATTAACTGCAGAGAGAATATATTCAAAGGCTTGGAACAATATTAACATTAGTTACTCAATTACACAATTATATTACCTGATTAAATGCAATTTTGCTTTTACATGAAACAATTATGCCTATTACATCCAGATTTAATTAAACATTGAATAGGATTATAGAAAATGATAATTATAGATTTCCAGTGGTTTTGTAAATAATCCTTTTTTTCTTTTAGAGATTTACAGATATTGTGTAATTGGGCAGAACATCAAAAAATCAAATGCAGTAAATATTGACTTTCTAGGGTGAATTAAATGTGATTTAATACACTCTCAGTAAAAGATCTCTACTTAAGCTAGGTACACACAGTACAGATTTTTGAAAGATGACAAAATCCTGTCTGCCATCTTTCAAAGATCTGCATACACACAGTCCCGAGCGTGCACCCTTTGAACATCCTAGGGAGAATGCTCGGAACTGTGTGTTTCCATTGGCCATATATAGGGAGTCTAGCGCGGCCGATGGAAATTTTCAGTCTTTCCCGAACGAGCGTTCGGCGTCCGCACGCTCATTTAGGAAACAAAGGTACACACATAACGATAAAGCCCCAATACCATCGGATCTGACGGTATCGGGGCTTTATCGTTACTGTGTGTACCCAGCTTTAGTGAACATTTTAAAAAGAATTGTTAAAGCGAAACAGCTCATTTAAAGGGTAACTGTGGTCTCCAATTCTTTCAAACTAGTAAAGATTATATAAAATGTATTACATTGTACCTTTAAAATAAAACCTAAATCACATAGATAAAATGTGTGAGAAGTTATAGTTGGAAAGGTTCAGCAATATTACACTTCCTGTTTTAAGCCACGTGACCAGCTTGTAGTCATGTGATCATCCTCTGTCAGCATAATAGGCTCCCCTTCTTCTCAACTGTAAATTTTTTCCCCAGGCTTTCCCCAGCATTAAAGGACAATTATACTCACCTAGATCCCCGCTCCTGCCATCCATGGCATCTCTACTTACCAGGGTTTGGACCTAAACCGCACTGTTTTCACCCCTAGGTTTGCTTTCTAACTCTAGCTTTGCTCATTCGGTTCATCGCTCCCACTTCAGGGTTCGCGGGCCGGCCAATGAGAAGATACGCTTCTTTCAGATTGATCCAGGAGTGGAGCACCGAAGGAAACTTCAGGTGAGTAAAGCTAGAGTTAGAAAGTGAGCCCAGGGGTGAGAACAGTGTGGTTTAGATCCTCACCCTGGGTACTTTCCGACGAGGGAGAGCGGACTGGGTGAGTACAGTTGTCCTTTAAGTCTTAACTGAGCATGCTTCTCCCCTGGGGTGGTGGGGCAGGGAACAGGCTAGGAGATGCCACTCAACCTACTGGAAGCAAGAAGTTTGAACATTCACCCTAATATAATTTCTCACAGGCTTAAGCCAGATATGTGATTCTCAGCTCATTTTAACCCTAAATGTTTAACAATTAAACCTTTAAAGAGCATGTCCACACTAAAAACAAAAAAACTTTTCAGCTACCTGAACCCAACCCCAACTGATATATTGAAGGATAATTATTGTTCCTATTCTGGCAAAGTAATAAGGGCCATACACTAACAAATCCTGGACGTACAATAAAAATTTTCCCATTGGACTGACAATAAAATTTTCATACGATGATCGTACGAAAATCCTTACACGAATCGTTGATTGTAGGGTATTGGATATCCTATATCGTACGAGTGAGAGTGGTGCGTGTATAGGCCCCATAAGCTGGCTCCTCCCTCCATGCAGTCAATTGTATCTTTGACAACTGACATCACAGCCCAGGGTAATTACAGGCCTGTAAGTTTAACATCAGTGGTGGGGACAATACTGGAAAGTTTAATAAGGGAACATATTCTAGAGTATGTTTCAAGGACTGACATTATAAGTAGTAACCGGCATGGATTTAGGAGGAATAGATCTTGTCAAACTAACTTGGATTGGCTTTTATAAGGAAGTGAATAGAAAGTCAGACTCTGGCATAGCAGTAGATGTAGTATACTTGGATTTTGCAAAGGCTTTTGATACAGTCCCCCATAGGCGACTAATGTATAAGCTAAGGTCTTTTGGTCTGGGGAGGCACATTTGTACATGGATAGATAATTGGTTAATGAATAAGATGCAGAGAGTAGTTGTTAATGGGGCTTCATCAATATGGACTAAAGTGCTAAGAGGGGTGCTACAAGGTTCTGTGTTACAGACACTTCTATTTAATCTGTTTATTAATGATTTGGAAGTGGGTATTGTTAGGTTTCTGCGTTTGCTGAAAACACAAAACAACTTAAAGGTAGTGCCAGGCATCAACAGCTAGAGCCAGCATGGTAATGTCTTGTATAAAGAGAGGTATGGATTCAAGGGAGGAAAGGCCTCATTTGGAATATGCAGTGCAATTTTGGAATCCTGTGTATAAAAAGTATGGAAAGGGTTCAGAGAATGGCAACTAAATAAGGGGATTGGGGGAGCTAGAATATGAAGAGAGACTGGATAAGTTACTATTATATACAGTAGACATAAGGCGCTTGCGTGGGGATATGATTACTGTGTATAAAAATACATTAATGGGCCATACAATAAACTATCTGGGGCATTGTTCACCAATAGACCCGGTGAAAAAAGGTTTAGGCTTCAAGTTCAGAAAGGGTTTTTCACTGTAAGAACGGTAAAGCTATGAAACTGTCTTCCAGTGGATGTTCATTGGACAGTTTAAAAAAATAAAGCTGGATGAGTTTCTGCAAACAAGGAATGTTGCAAGTTACTGGTATTGCTAAATTTATGATTGCCACTTGGAGTCAGAAAGGCATTTTTCCCCGATTCATAAATTAGGTGGGTTTATTTTGGCTTCCTCTTAGTTAGGCAGGAAATGAGGATATTGCTGGATGGGTTGGACTGGATAGACGTATGTCTATATTCAACCTCAAAATACTGTACTTTACAGCCAATGATTGACTGCTGTTTAACCTGCTGCCTCCTCTGCACATGTTCAAATTTATAATAAACTAAATGAGCAGAGGTAGGAGGTAGCTACCTTTGCCAGAAAGGGCTACAACCTTTTATTACCTAAACTTTCCTCCAATCCTAGATAAAATCCAGAAAGAACTACAAAACTGGAAAAACCTACCGCTCACCCTCCTTGGAAGATGCCACCTAATGAAAATGATAAGTTTCCCAAAACTTTTATACCCTCTTCAAATGATTCCCCTCCTACTTAAACACATGGACATTAAATCACTCACACAGTTCCTATGGAACAGGCGAAAACCACACATCGCCTTATCAAAACTGCAACTCCCTCACAAACAAGGAGGGGCTAACCTCCCCAAACCTACAACATGCAACCTAGCCTCAACATGCAGACATATACGAGACTAGTTAAATAGTATCTCATATTTCTTAAACTCTTTTCTCTGCCGCACTGCCAGGCCCTCTGCTTGCGAGAAAATGCAAGCAGAGGGGCGGGACCGGCAGCCAATCACAGCTGCGTCTGCCGGGAGTTCAGTGCGGTGGAGGAAAGAGGGAAGGTAAGTAATGTTTGGGGCACTTTCTGATAATAAAATTATAGCGGTTGGGGCTGGGGGGACAGGGGGAATATTATATCTAAAGGATTTTACGCTAGGGGGAGGGAATCCTAATCGGGAGGGAGAGGGAGGGGAAGGGAGGGGGAGAAGGGCTGCAGTGCGCATGCCAAACTTCTCCTGGAGGAGAGACAGGAGGCAGTCCTATATGGACTCTGCAGTACTCCTGGTGGGCGTTTTTTGGGACTTTAGGGGGGGATAGCAGAAGAACCAGATGGAGCTGGGATGTAAGGTAAGGATTAAACTACACTACACAATGGGGCCAGTAGTGGGGGGGATTATAATTTTGGGGGTGGACATGCCCTTTAAGTGTAGGCACTCACACTAGCAGGTATACTGCTAAATGCTCTAGGACACAAGCCAAAACATTGCTGAACACTAGCAAAAGTGCCCATTGGTTAGGACTTTATATCTTTCATACATGATACACATCACGTCCTGTGTTGCATACAGAAAGTTTGAAAGTCACATGTTTTACAAACAGCACATTATTGGATGTTATACTGACATTACCACTTCCTTTCAGTATCCACACAGGGGTGTGGTTTAACATTTCATTTTGACTATCCCATATTAAAATAGGAATCTCAGCTCTGTAAGTAAGTTTATATATTTTATATAAGTTGTATATTTTGTCTTGTACCTAATATAAGTCACTGCTATACTTTACATACATTTATTGATGGTGATTTAAATGGTAATAGTGAGATAGTACACACAGACATATACAACTTTCCTATATGTAATATCAGATACCCCCCACCTCATTGGTAGCTCCTGAAAACTCAATGCAATCTCCTATGAAGATATAAATATATTTATATAAAATAAAGGATATAATATAATATATACACACACATAAATACACACACACACACACACAGTGTTGAAAGGGACGTTCGCTCATCTCAGGGAAGAAATGAAGAGTTTTCACATTGGATAACAGAGGATATGGTACGGAAACAATTAGACAAAGTTAATATCAATAAAGCGCCAGGACCAGATGGATTGCATCCTAGGATTTTAGAAGAGCTTAGTTCAGTTCTAGCTAGACCACTGTTTCTCATATTTTCAGATTCGCTTTTGTCTGGGGATGTGCCACTGGATTGGAAAAAAGCCAATTGTAATACCAATATTCAAAAAAGGTAGTCCTCACAGCCTGGTAACTATAGACCTGTAAGCCTAACTCAGTGGTGGGAAGGTGATGGAAACTTTAAGGGATCATATCCTTGACTTTGTCTCCAGAGATCATCTTATTGTAGTAGTCAGCATGGATTTATGAGAATAGATCATGCCAGACAAATTTAATTGGTTTTTATGAAGAAGTGAGAGAGTAAGAGTTGGACTCAGGCACAGCAGTGGATGTGGTATATTTGGATTTTGCAAAGTTTGATACTGTGCCACATAGGCGACTAATGTTAAACTGAGGATGGTGGCCTTGAAGAAAACATTTGTTCATGGATAGAGAACTGGTTATTGGACCCCAAACAGAGAGTGGTGGTTAATGGAGCTACCTCTATGTGGGCTAAAGTTCTAAGCGGAGTGCTCCGGGTTCTGTACTGGGGCCGCTTCTGTTTAATCTGTTTAAATGACTTAGAAGGGGGCATTGAGAGCAAGGGTTCTGTGTTTGCTGATGACACTAAATATGCAGAGCTTTGGAAACTTCCAATGATGTGCAAGTGCTGCAAGCAGACATAGATAGATTATCAAATGGGCAGCAGAATGGCAGATGAGATTCAATGTAGATAAATAAGGGTGATGCATTTGGGATTTAATAATCCCTGTGCCATCTACACCATAAATAACTCTGTGTTAAGTTCATCTGTAATGGAAAAGATTGGGGTTCTGGTAGATAACAGACTTAGCTGTAGCAAACAATGCCAGGTAGCAACAGCTAGAGCTAGCAAGATATTGTCTTGTATAAAGAGGGGAGATAGAAAATATTATTCTCCCTCTTTACAAGGCACGGTAAGGCCTCATTTGGAATATGGGTGCAGTTTTGGAATCCCATATACAAAAGGGACCTTTGGAAATTGAGGCAGTTCAGAGAAGGGCAACTAAATTAAAGAGGAATGGAGGGGCTTGAATATGCAGGCAGATTAGACAAGTTAGGGCTGTTTACATTGGAGAAGCGGCGGTTGCGTGGGGACATGATAACCTTATACAAATATATTAATGGCCCATACAATGAACTCTCTGGTGCATTGTTCACTAATAGGTCATATCAGAGGACACGTGGACATCCTTTAAGGTTGGAAGAAAAGAAGTTTCATCTTCAGGTTAGGAGAGGCTTCTTTACAGTGAGAACGGTGAAACTGGAACTGTTTCCAGCAGATTGTGGTAATGGCAAGTTCATTGAATTACTTTAAAAAGGCCTGGATAAGTTTCTAAAACTAAAATATTGAGAATTACTGGTATTAATGCATATAGATCTGGTTGATCCAGGGATACTTTCCGTTGCCGTTTGGAGTCAGGAAGGAATTTCCCCCCTTTTTAACTGGGGTTTTTTGCCTTCCTCTGGATCAACTGTTAGGTAGGGTTAAAAAAATAAAAAAAGTGAATAGGTTGGACTTGATGGACGTATGTCTTTATTCAACCTTAATTACTATGTAACTATGTAAATCTCCTCGCCACTAACATTGCCTGGGTGTTGTCTATTAGAAGTATGTTTAGAAGGTAAAGGATCGCAAATGGAGCATTCCTGTGTCTTTTTTAAAAAGGTGTTATACCCCCTGGGTATTGGTGCATGGGTAACTCAGAACTAGAAGGGAGCTGTCCGCAAAACCATAAGAACTATAGTGCTGAACCAGCGGTCGTGTTAAAGGAGCGCTGTCCAAGTGCTGAAATTGCCAGTGTTGTTAAAGTTAAGGTCCCTACTAGTGTAAACCATCTAAATCTGTTGTATTCAATTAGATCAACTAGACTTGAAGTTTAGTTCTTGAAGACGTTTCACTAGTCATCCGACTGGCTTTCTCAATTCAGAATGACTTGTACAAGAATCTTTGGCAATTGTGTACCCTGGAAAATCCCAATTAGCATATCACAGCCAAGTGTTAAGGGCATGATTGGATAGTGGCTAAGAGGTGTTATAGGAACGCCCAGAGTATGGTGTCAAAACAGCATTGTACATGCAGACAGTTGGTGTCGAACCCCCCCCACCTCTATTTAGGTTGGTTTTTATTTTCACATAAATGGCGTCCTTAACACTTCTCTTGAACAGTCACGTTCCTTGCCAATATGTTAACATTACAATCTTCAAAGGTATGTCCTTTATCCTTAAGATGCAGGTACTGACCCGAGGAATTGGCTCTTCTGTGCTGGGCCATACGTTGATGCAGTTGCTGTTTGGTCTCCCCCACATACAAATCAGAGCATTCTTCACTGCACTGCACAGATATACCATGACCTGGATGAATGAGAACCTTCACAAGCATAAACCATCTAAGAAAAAAATATTTTATTGTTTTTATTGTACGTTTATTTATCTCTGTTTTATTATCCTTAGCACTTTAGAACTGTTGGCAACTTAACTCTGGGAATATGAGTTTATCTTAGTGCTACAATTAAGTCACTGGTCACTTTAACTCTGAACTGTGTAAATCATGAGGTGCACTTTTAACTATAGCACTTTATACAGCTTCCCGGCTTTATAACTTAAGCACTTAACTTTAGGGTTAGTTCACACTAAATCAGATTCTATCTATTTCCGGACAACAACATGTGTTGCTGTATATTTTTTAACGGACTGGATTGACCCAGTCTGTAATAAAAAAAAAAGTAAAGCTGTATGCATTTCTATCCAGATACGGATGCGTTTTGATAAAAAATATAGCAAAAACGGAACAAAAGAAACGGACCAAAACGGAGAAAAAAATTAGTATTGTCGGTTGTGGTCCATTTTGTTCCGTTTTAGTTTGAATTTGGCCTTAACAGCACAGGCACTAAAGGGCAACTCCACCCTCATTAGAACAACCTTTTAGAAATAATGCCTCTTAAAATACATGATATATCATAGTTTGTCCTATCAATTCATTACTGTATGCCTGCTATGCTTCTGGGTGCCTCATGGAAACTGAGCACTTTAATGACCTGTACTGAGCCTGGGCATGCTCAGAAGAGGCAGACAGGGGGTTAAAGGGCAACTCAAACCTCATAAGAACATCTTATAGAAAGAATGGCCTCTTTAAAATATGTTGATATATCCTACTTTGTCCTATGAATTCATTACTGCATACCTGCTATGCTTCTGGATGCCTCATGGAAACTGAGCCATTTAGAAACCTATACTGAGCCTGGGCATGCTCAGAAGAGGCAGACAGGGGATTAACATTCAGTCATTGGCTGTGATGTCAACTGTCCAATCCATAACTGACAGTTACTAACTAGAAGAACCGGGAAGCAGAAACAGGGAAACAGGACATTGTGCAGGATTTCAGGTTAGACTTATATAATTCACATTTCAAACTATTACCCTTTAAGGTTTTGGGGGGTGATTTACCTGTATGTAAGTTTTCATTTTGGGACTGGACTTGCCCTTTAACATTCAGTCATTGGCTGTGATGTCAACTGTCAAATCCATAACTGACAGTTGCTAACTGGAAGAACCAGGAAGCAGAAACAGGACATTGTGCAGGATTTCAGGTTAGACTTATATATTTCAGATTTCAAACTATTACCGTTTAGGGTTTTTGGGGGTAATCTACCTGTATGTAAGTTTTCATTTTGGGGCTGGACTTGTCCACGACCGCGACTGCTGGATCAGCACTATGGTTCTTATGGGCTTGCGGACAGCTCCCTTCTGGTTCCGATTAACCTATGCACAAATACACAGGGCATGGACAGATCAGGTATTCGCCTTTTATAAACCAGTATATCACCTATGACTTATTTGAATTAAAGGGTATCTCCACTGGGAAAAAAAAAAGTTTGGGCATTTTCTACATATGTGACCGAGTGAACAATACAAGAATTGTGGAAGCACTCCAATTAGGCTAATTTACAACTACATTTAGCGGAAGTCTGGTCAAACATTTATACAAACATAGAAAAGATAATCAATGCACATTTCTAGGCCCCATACAATATCATATTATCTGCACACTGGCATACTTTATAAACAAAGGGGTTTTAGTATAGATTACTGTGATCACATGAATGAAAAGCCTTCCAACCACGTCAAGGTAACCCCAGTCTGGAAGGTCCACGTCAACCATTTCAATTTCTTTTACTTCAATTACGATTGAAATACTGGATCCATTATAACAGGCCTCTCCCTTCCCCCTTAGCCCTTTGGTTTTTAAAATGAGGGAAGAGGCATCCAATGCTTTAATTAAAGGCATAGGACCTCCCATAAAGGGGCGTGTGGGGGTGCTATTACCACATGGAGGCTGACCAAGCCTCCCAATAAATACATACAATACAAGAATTGTGGAAGCACTCCAATAGGCTAATTTACAACTACATTTAGCGGAAGTGCTACTGATCTGGTCAAACATTTATACAAACATAGAAAATGATCAATGCATTCCTAGGCCCTGCTATATGGCTCCAGTGCACAACTATGAGAAATGCAAAAGTTTTCTGATCGTAGTTGGAGTAAAAAAGGTTACAAGTTAGGACCTTCCAAACTGGGTTTACCATATATACTCGAGTATAAGCCGAGGTTTTTAGGTTTTAAAATAAACCTAAAAACCTTGCCCGGCTTATACCGAGTCAAGTTCTTACCGGCATCACTCAGCAAAAATGTTTCTGGAGAAGATCATTTCCTAACATCCTGCCTACCCTAGGCTATAACAACATTGGCCAACACTCTGAGTCTGAATCCTTACCGGCATCGCCTCATACCAGATCGGCTGCTGCACGCATAGTTAGCACTGTGTATTTGCCGGCTGACGTCCACTCCCGCGCCGGCGGGTGATACACAAGTGCTAACTATGCATGCGGCAGCCGGTTCGGAGTGCTGAGCGATGCCGGTAAGGATTCAGACTCAGAGTGTTGGCCAATGTTGTTATGCTAGGGTAGGCAGGATGTCTAGGAAATTATTCCAGAAACATTTTGCTTTTGGATCATAACATGTCCACAGCCACCAGCAGGAATATGCCTATCTTGTTATTTAAGTCACCTTAAAAGTGTGTGTGGAGGTTTTAACTTAACAGCAGAACTTTGAGCTTTAACCTAACATCAGAATTCCCATATAGATGTTTGGAAACTACAACTCCCAGCAACAAAAGTATGGGAATTCTGCTGTCCTATTTTCACCCTCGGCTTATACTCGGGTCAATCAGGTTTTCCTATTTTTTCAGGTAAAAATAGGTACCTCGGCTTATACTCGTGTCGGCTTATACTCGAGTATATACGGTACCTTGACGTAGTTGGAAGGCTTTTTATTCATGTGATCACAGTAATGTATACTAAAACCCCTTTGTTTATAAAGTATGCCAGTGTGCAGATTATATGACATTATATGGGGGCCTAGGAATGTGCATTTATTATCTTTTCTATGTTTGTATAAATGTTTGACCAGATCAGTAAATTTACAACTAAATGTAGTTGTAAATTAGCCTAATTGGAGTGCTTCCACAATCCTTGTATATTTGAAATAAAAGTTATGTTTTAACTTTCTACAAGACCCGTGAGTGCCTTCATCTTCAGAGTTGTGTAAGAAATAAAAGCTGGGCCTTTTCTTACATTAATACTAATACAGTATAAGGGAATCGGTAATTAATTATTTCAGTAAATTTGCTTGTTCCCTTCACAAAGCAAAGCTTTAGGCTTCTTATTGATTCCCTTAATTACACCATTGTTTATAGTCTTTTTCAAATCACGTGCATCATTAAGATAGACAAAACACAACAATAGTGTAATAAAACAGATATTTCTGTCAGAAAATAAAATCTTATATGAAACAGAGCAATCCGGGTTAAAAGCTTCCAGACCTAAATTATTCCTAGATCTAGTAACCTGTGTCTACTACTAACTAGTAAAGAATGAATATCTAATTATCTTTTTTTTTTATTTGTGCCCTATTACAGTTGCATTCCTGTAGGTCACTACCCTGCTTTTCCTGTGCTTTCTGATTTATTTTAATTGGCCTCTGTATTTCACCTCATATACTAGGGCTTGCATTGCTGACTGTGTGCACCCTAAATGCAAAAATGACAACCCATTATTATCTCTACTTATGGGAATTTCATCACAAAAAAGCACATGCATGTTATATCATAAAAAATTGAAGTGCACGGTTAGGATACCTATAGTATACTTATTTTTGCTATGGAAAAGATTTTGTCACTACCTATTTATGATGGTCACGTGCTATAGCACTAGGAAATTCAGAATTTAAATGGATTGGGAAGAACATATTTCTTTTTTTATCTCCTATGCAAGGTTAAATACGGTATATTATGCTTCGATGTGATTGATCAAAGAACAAAAACAGTCCATAAAGCAAAAAAGAAATATCTGAAATTTCTAAGCTGCTTAAATATTTGAGCATTTATAGAAGTTTATCATATATTGACTGGCACACAAAAATATAGGAAATAGTCCATCAGATAAGAAAAACATTTATGAACTTTTTACCTCCTGTAGACGTCTTGCATAGAATAGAACTAGACATTAGAAGGGACTTTCAAGGAATATAATATTCTGTAACTCTACACTGCAGAAAAGAACAGGAACAGAGGGATCCGAGGGGAGGGAGGGGATGGCTCCCCTGTGCATGCCAGATTCCTCCAGTAGGACAAGGAAGTAGCTGGGACCGGATCACAGTAGTGGGTTAAATTTTAGTTTTGGGGCGGACATGTCCTTCAATTAGACCCATACATGGGTTTATGACTTTAATTGCTTTGGTAAAACTTCTTTACCGATAAGTATTTAAAAAAAAAATTTTTTAATGTTCCTTTTTTTGGTATTTATTTGTCCAAAAATGGCAAACGTCAAGGTGAGAAATGATGATCATTGTAGAAACTTGATTGGTCAGGTTGGAAATCTTTATTCCCTTGTACAAGTGTCTGACAGGTTCTAGAGTATTTGATAGATTTAGCTCATTTATCTAAAGGGTATGTCCCCCTTAAAAATCATTTTAATATGATGTTCCCCCATGTCTCCCAGCCCCACCGCATAAAGTTGTTTTAGAAAGCCCCCAACTCTTACTTACCTCCCCTCGTTTCCTCCGCCGCACTGCCGCCCTTCTGCTTGCGAGAATGCAGTTAGGGGCAGGACTGCAGTGCGTCTGTGATTGGCTGGCGGCAAGCCATCACGGACGCGCTGCCGGTCATTCAGTGCACGGAGGAAAGAGGAGAGGTAAGTAAGAGTTTGGAGCTTTTTGAAAATAAAAAATATGCGGTTGGGGCTGGAGACATGGGGGAACAACATATAAAGGGGGTTTATGCTAGATGGGAGGATAGTAGAACGGGATGGGGAGGGAGGGGGAGGGAGGGGGGAGAAGGGCTGCCAGTACGCATGGACAAATCTACGGAGGCAAGGTAGCAGGCAGAGCCCTGCTATCCTCCGGTGGTTATTTTGGGACTTTGGGGGGGGGTCTACAGGAGAACCCTATGGAGCTGGATGTGAGGTAAGGATTAAACTACACTACATGGTGGGGCCAGTAACATAGTAACATAGTAATTAGGTTGAATAAAGACATTCGTCACAAAGTCCAACCTATTCCCTTTTTTTTTGTTTTTTTTTTTTTTTAACTACCTTGGACAAGCGCTCCTTTAACCAACCGCTGGTTCAGCACTATAGTTCTTATGGTTTGCGGACAGCTCCCTTCTAGTTCTGAGTTACCCATGCACCAATACCAGGGGGTATAACACCTTTTTAAAAAGACCAGGAATGCTCCATTTGCGATCCTTTACCTTCTAAACATACTTCTAATAGACAACACCCAGGCAATGTTTAGTGGCGAGGAGATTATACATAGTTACATAGTAATTAAGGTTGGATAAAGACATACGTCCATCAAGTCCAACCTATTCACTTTTTTATTTTTTTAACCCTACCTAACAGTTGATCCAGAGGAAGGCAACAAAACCCCAGCTAAAAAGGGGGGAAAAAATTCCTTCCTGACCCAAACGGCAATCGAAAGTATCCCTGATCAACCAGATCTATATGCATTAATACCAGTAATTCTAATATTTTTTAGTTTTTAGAAACTTATCAAGGCCTTTTTTAAAGTTATTCAATGAACTTGCCATTACCACCTCTGCTGGAAGACAGTTCCACAGTTTCATCACCGTTCTCACTGTAAAGAAAACTCTTCCTAACTTAAGATGAACTATTCTTTCTTCCAACCTTAAAGGATGTCCACGAGTCCTCTGATATGACCTATTAGTAACAATGCACAGAGAGTCACTGTATGGGCCATTATATATATTTATATAAGGTATCATGTCCCCACGCAACCGCCGCTTCTCCAATGTAAACAGCCCTAACTAGTCTAATCTGCCTGCATATTCAAGACATGTCCTTCAATTAGACCCATACATGGGTTTATGACTTTAATTGCATGGTAAAGACTTCTTTACCGATAAGTAATTTAAAAAAAAAATTTTTTAATGTTCCTTTTTTTGGTATTTATTTGTCCAAAAATGGCCAAACGTCAAGTGTAGAAATGATGATCATTGTAGAAACTTGATTGGTCAGGTTGGAAATCTTTATTCCCTTGTACAAGTGTCTGACAGGTTCTAGAGTAAATTTGATAGATTTTAGCTCATTTATCTTAAAGGGTATGTCCACCCTTAAAAATCATTTTTAATATGATGTTCCCCCATGTCTCCCAGCCCCAACCGCATAAATGTTGTTTTCAGAAAGCCCCCCAAACTCTTACTTACCTCCCCTCGTTTCCTCCGCCGCACTGCCGGCCCTCTGCTTGCGAGAATGCAAGTAGCGGGGCAGGACTGCAGTCGCGTCTGTGATGGCTGAGCGGCAGCCAATCACGGACGCGGCTGCGGTCATTCAGTGCAGCGAGAGAAAGAGGAGAGGTAAGTAAGAGTTTGGGAGCTTTTTGAAAATAAAAAATATGCGGTGGGGCTGGAGACATGGGGGAACAAAAATATAAAGGGGATTTATGCTAGGGGGAGGGATAGTAGAACGGGAGGGGAGGGAGGGAGGGGGAGTGAGGGGGGGAGAAGGGCTGCCAGTACGCATGGCAAATATCTACGGAGGCAAGGTAGCAGGCAGAGCCCTGCTATCCTCCTGGTGGTTAGTTTGGGACTTTGGGGGGGGGGGTCTACAGGAGAAACCTATGGAGCTGGGATGTGAGGTAAGGATTAAACTACACTACATGGTGGGGCCAGTAAATAGTAACCAGTAATTAAGGTTGAATAAAGACATTCGTCATCAAGTCCAACTATTCCTTTTTTTTTTTTTTTTTTTTTTAAACCTACCTTGGACAGCGCTCCTTTAACACGACCGCTGGTTCAGCACTATAGTTCTTATGGTTTTGCGGACAGCTCCCTTCTAGTTCTGAGTTACCCATGCACCAATACCCAGGGGGTATACACCTTTTTAAAAAGACACAGAAGGATCCATTTGCGATCCTTACCTTCTAAACATACTTCTAATAGACAAACACCCAGGCAATGTTAGTGGCGAGGAGATTACATAGTTACATAGTAATTAAGGTTGAATAAAGACATACGTCCATCAAGTCCAACCTATCACTTTTTTATTTTTTTAACCCTACCTAACAGTTGATCCAGAGGAAGGCAAAAACCCCAGCTAAAAAGGGGGGGAAAAAATTCCTTCCTGACTCCAAACGGCAATCGAAAGTATCCCTGGATCAACCAGATCTTATGCATAATACCAGTATTCTCAATATTTTTTAGTTTTAGAAACTTATCCAGGCCTTTTTTAAAGTTATTCAATGAACTTGCCATTACCACCTCTGCTGGAAGACAGTTCCACAGTTTCACCGTTCTCACTGTAAAGAAACCCCTAACTTGAAGATGAAACTTCTTTTCTTCAACCTTAAAGGATGTCCACGAGTCCTCTGATATGACCTATTAGTGAACAATGCACCAGAGAGTTCACTGTATGGGCCATTAATATATTATATAAGGTTATCATTTCCCCACGCAACCGCCCCGTTCTCCAATGTAAACAGCCTAACTTGTCTAATCTGCCTGCATATTCAAGCCCCTCCATTCCCTCATTAATTAGTTGCCCTTCTCTGGACTGCTTCCATTTCCAAGAGATGTCCCTTTGTATATGGGATTCCAAAAACTGCACCGCATATTCAAATGAAGCCTACCAGTGCCTTGTAAAGAGGGAGAATAATATTTTTCTCTCTTGAATCTATTCCCCTCTTTATACAAGACAATTATTGCTAGCTCTAGCTGTTGCTACCTGGCATTGTTTGCTACGATAAGTCTGTTATCTACCAGAAACCCAAATCTTTTCCATTACAGATGAATAACACAGAGTTATTTATGGTGTAGATGGACAGGGATTATTTAATCCCAAATGCTCACCTTACATTTTTACATTGAATCTCATCTGCCATCTGCTGCCCATTTTGATAATCTTTATCTATGTCTGCTGCAGCACTTGCACATCATTGGAAGTTTCCAAGCTCTGCATAATTTAGTGTCATCAGCAAACACAGAACCCTTGCCTCAATGCCCCCTTCTAAGTCATTTATAAACAGATAAACAGAAGCGGCCCAGTACAGAACCCTGAGGCACTCCGGTTAGAACTTAGCCCACATGATGTAGCTCCCAGTAACCACCACTCTCTGTTTGCGGTCCAAACAAGTTCTTTCCTGAACAAATGTTTTTCTCAAGGCCAACGTCTCAGTTTTATACATGTCGCCTATGTGGCACCAGTATCCAGGCTTTTGCCAAAATCCAAATATACCACATCCACAGCTGTGCCTGAATCTAACTTCTTAATCACTCTTCATAAAAACAATAAAGTCTGCATGATCTATTCTCATAAAATCATGCTGACTAATACTAATAAGATGATCTTGGAGACAAATCAAGGATATGATCCCTTAACAAAGTTTCCATCACCTTCCTCCAATGATGTTAGGCTTACAGGTCTATAGGTACCAGGCTGTGAACGACTACCTTTTGAATATGGTATTACATTGGCTTTTTCCAATCCAGCGGCACATCCCAGACAAAAGCGAATCTGAAAAGATGAGACACAGTGGTCTTGCCTAGAACTGAACTAAGCTCTTTTAAAATCCTAGGATGCAATCCATCTGGTCCTGGCCTCTTATTGATATAACTTTGTCTAATTGATTCCGTACCATATCCTCTGTTATCATGTGAAAACCTTCATTTCCTCCGCCCACATTGTTACAATCCCTACTGTAACGGATTCTCAACAGTAAAAACCGATGTTGTAAAAAAACGGTTTAGCAGATTAGCCTTTTCGGCATCCTTACAACCACCTCAGCTCCATTATTTAATGGTCCCACATTCTCAGTCCTCATTTTTTTACCATTTATATACTTAAAAAACATCTTGGGGTGGACTTGCTTTGTTCGGATACGTATTTCATTTTTTCATTTTAGCTAGTTTAATTGCTTTCTTGCACTCTTATACAACTTTTGAAGTCCTGTAAGCCTGTTCGTGCCTTCTGCTTTCAAAATTTAAAGCCCTTTTCTTTTTTTCCATTTCCTTTTTCCTGAGCATTAGCCATGCAGGAGTAGTAGTTAGGGGGATTATATTTGGGGGTGTGGGACATGCCTTTAATCAGGTGCACTTGGGATATCAATAGAGAATCAAATTTGTAAAAAATGCATTAATAAAGAATCACATTAGTAAAGAATTCGATCAGTCAAGAATTTAACAAAAATTCATGTGTGTGGTTCTGTGTGATTCAGTCTAGATCTGCCATCAATAGTTTTATCTCACATTCTGATCTAAATAGAACAAAAGCCAACCTGCACATGGCTAGCTTTAGTTTTAGCATAAATAACAACAGGGCTTATGTCACAGCTAGTATTTTCAGTTATTGTGAATTCTGTGACTTCTCTGCTCACATTTATAGTAGACAATCACATGCATAGTTACTTTAAAGGGCATGTCCACCCCCAAAACTAAAATTTAACCCCATACTGGCCCCACTCTGTAGTTAAAAAAAATCCTTACCATACATTTCTGCTCCAAATGGTTCTCCTGCTATGCCCCTCCAAAGTCCAGGATACTGCAGTGTAGGATCTGTCCCCCTCCCTCTCCCACCCGCTTTGGTCTCCCCCCCTAGCGTAAATCCATTTTTATATAATATAGTTCATGTTCCCCCAGCCCTAACCGCTATAATTATATCATCAGAAAGTCCCCCGATCATTACTTACCTTACCTCTCTCCTTCGCCGTTGTGAGCAGCCGGCAGCCGTGTCCGTGATTGGCTGCCTCTCAGCCAATCACAGACGCGGCTGCTGGTCCCGCTGCTTGCAGTTCCGTGCAAGCAGAGGGCCGGGCAGTGCGGCGAAGGAGAGAGGTAAGGTAAGTAATGATCTGGGGACTTTCTGATGATATAATTATAGCGGTTGGGGCTGGGGGAACATCAATTATATTATATAAAAACTTTTTATAAAGGGTGGACATGCCCTTTAAATCAGTGTGGTTTCAAATATTTTGGCACATATTACTGAAAAAAAGTTCTTTGTGACATAACCCATAGTCCTAACATAGCCTCTTGTTAGCCTCTTGGTAAATATGCCAAATACATTATGATATGCTATACTAAGGTATATTATGCTTAATAGGGGTGTAACTGCTACACCATTGCGTCTTGTCATGTTTTTGAGCATAAATGTAAAAACTTTAGACTCTTGTGTTGCTAGGAGTTTGTGGAATCGCGTGACTTTCCCCGTCTACACTGAAGATTACTTGTAAGGGGACAATTACCTTTGCAGTGTAGTGAGAAGTAGCTATACTGAAAGGTTTTGCTATTGATGTCATGTGTTGTAAATGTCACTGAAACAAATCAAGTACTTGTTAGACAAAGTTCACTGTGGGTGACGGATTTTCAGCTTCTAGACTTTTCATTCTCAGAACTGGTGAAGCATTTGTGTAGGAGTTATTATAGGTTAATTTCCTCACCCTTAGACAAACAACATACTTTCAAGGGGAAAAATAAAAGGGGAAAATTCCCCAGCAAATTACTGCATACATGTGTTGCCTAGACTAATTCCACCCAAAATGTTATTGCCATAAGCTACGGTATATAAGATAGTGTAAAAGTACCAAGGAATATATTATTTTTAGGGTAAAAAAAAAATATGGACAAAACAGGATCTAAGTTATGGAATAAACGCTTCATTTACAGACTTCTACTTTCCTTACTTGCTTTGGAAAGATCATTGATGTCCTGGACAGTGACTGTTCCACAAGTAGTTTGGTTTTTGAAGTTGGAAGCTTTTTTAAATGTGCTTTCTTCTTTTGTGGCCAGAAAACATGCTTTTTTTCTCCAGGATTCACATTTGCAGGTGTGCTGAATGGATTTTATCTGGCATATTCTTTAAATAAATTGTACCGTATATACTCGAGTATAAGTCGATCCGAATATAAGTCTAGGTACCCATTTTTACCTGAAAAATTTGTAAATTTGATTGACTCGAGTATAAGTCGAGGATCGAAATTATGACCACTACTACATTCTGATTCTGTATTGTTTTGAGGCTTTAGTTGCCCTTTAAATGGACAGCAGAAATCCAATACAATTGACTCATACAGTAATAGCCAAATCCAGTATAGCTATTACTGTAAGGGACTACTGTATGGGAATTCTGTCCATTTAAAGGGCAACTAAACCCTCAAAACAATACAGAATCAGAAGGCAATCTTTTCAGCAATAGATGCCATCCTCCAGAATCTGTACTGTTTTAAGGCATTAGTTGCCCTTTAAATGGAGAGGAATCCCACATACTAACCCCCAATTCCTTGCCACTCTAGATGTTTGGAAACTACAACTCCCATCCGTGGATGGAGGAGGCAGCCCTGCTATACCCACCCATCGTGGGAGCCTTTTGAAGTACAGCAAAACCCCAATTGCTTCATTGACACTAACTGAGTTGGAGAGGCAACCCGAGTCCACAGAACCTTTTAGTTGTCCGTCCATATGCCTTTACAATGGAAAGGAATCCAACACCCCCATGAGTGAGCATATGGCTAAACTGCAGACATTCTGTCTCCAAAACCTCGTCCTCATTCCGGAGGAATTTCGCGGGACACCAGCTGGCAAAAGAAGCAAAAGAGGAGCCTTTCTCAGGACCTGAGATACACAAAATGTCCAGGTGCACACCGCCTGCGTGGGTGCAGACTACAAAGAGGCTTCCTTCTCCAGTGGAAGCAATGTAATCATGGAAAACAGATGCTTGTAGTCGCACTCCAAACAATTTTGAATTTATTTCACAATTTATTTGTGAATTAATTTTTAACCAAACATAAGTACAACATTTCGGGGGTACTGGCCCCCTTCTTCAGTATCCCCTTTCTCAGGACCACACAGCCGGTCTGTGCGAAACCCAGACGCCTAGGAGACACACTAGCTGAGAAGGTCAGTGATTGGGAAAGGCAGACAGGCTGCCAGATCACAGGTTAGAGACCCGAGTATAAGCGGAGGTAGGATTTTTAGGCTTTTTAGTATATACGGTACATTTTATTTGTGTGTTGTATGTCTTGTATAGCTGCATTTGTATTAAAACTTTTAAACTTTTAGCCCCCCTCCCCCCGATGTAGTCCACCAACATCTACATCTTCTAAAGAATGGTGGAACTTTATATTTGAAAGTAATAAGAATGAATTATGGAATAAAATACAACTTGAAGAGCTTTTTGTGATCAAGTAAGCAGATAAAATAGAATGTAAAAAGGTGGTTGAAAGAACAGAACAGAAAAAGACATTAAGCACCAGGTAAGAAACAAAATGGACAATCAAGATTAGGCCCCACTACGCATTTCAGATTTAGTTTTGATTTGGATCGGCCCCCTTGTTGTGCTTTGTAGTCATGAATACGGTGTAAAATCATTACATATCCAAGATTTTTGTATTGCTCCAGGAAGACTGTCAGCAGTTCACGCTGGTTTGTAAATAAAAAACAGAGCTGCTATTTATAAAGTATGTACATATGAAAAAAATGTTATATTCTTCTAGAAACATGATGGAAACAAACAAACAAAAACAAAGTAATAAACTCAGGCAGTAGACTGTTGTATTGTTTCATAAGTAAATTAGGGGATATGAATTCTTGGGCTGTGTGTTCCCAAAAACATGGCATTTATTCAGCAATGAATATAGGTACATTTAGAAACTTACGCTTTCGCTAGAAATTCTCTGCATAGAGACAGTGAATCCAGGGCGTGGCTCTTTAAAGCCAACATGGGCTATGAATTTTAGTAGCAACAACATGGAAGCTTTCTTTTTTAAAGAATTTATTATTTACATATACTAAATGCAATTTTCTAGAGAAGAATCTTTCAATGCATAGGTGTTCTGGGGCAAAAATCATTCACATTACTGTATTACTGTATTTACTTTTTATAAATGGTAAGTACCTGGGGCAGGGAGGTAGGAATGATTATTCCTACCTTACAATATCATTTTGTTGAGGAGCTACAGCACATATAGTTTTCATTTGGCAGGTTAGTTCTGGACTATTACTGTATTAAAGATAGAGCTGAAGCCAGGAGGAAGACTGGCAGAATCAGTTTTCTTTGGGCTGGTGCTCCTCACAAAAAAAATATTAGGAGGTAGTCCTCTAATTTTTATAGTATATTTGTCCTTTAAGTTGTTAACATGATTTAATGCAGCAGAAATCACATAGCGCGTATCAGTATTACTATAAAATGTAAATTATTATGACTCCTAACAGTTTAATGCCATGAAAACGGCAGTAGCCAGAAGCTACTGACAGTTGGATGACATTAATTTTAGTTACTGTTGATATACCATTAAATAGAATAAGCTAGCCATGGATTTAGAATAATTTGTACTGTACATTTACAAATGTGTTTTCTGTTTATTATTTTTTTTTTTAAATGTACCCAGCAGTATATCAGTGCTGTCTTAATAGTTGTTCTGTTCAACATTTATTGTATTTTTCGTTCCCCTTGAGCAACTCTTTGTAGCAGCAGGAACTAGCAGTTAAGCTGACATAGAGAAGTGTTCACAACATGCTTAATCAGGATGCTGACATCTCATGTGTTAGAGAAAGAAATCCAAGAATATCTGCCAGTTGCCACTTTTTGTTTAGTAGCCATTTCGACTAACCCGGGGACTTAAAATTATAAAATCTAATATGGCACATATGTCTTTATTTTCCAAATTATATAATGTATGGGAAAAATTTATATTTTTTTTATTAACCTTTTTTTTTAGTTTTTTTTTTTAAGTTTTTTAACCCAATGCTTACTTTGGATAGAACTGATTCACAGTACCATTATAAATATCAACAGAGAAATTATGTTTAAAGGAGAACTAAAGTCCCCAGACAACATTGTTCCAATAGACACATTAGGCACATTCACATACATACAACAAGCTGTGTCTCATTTCTCCCTTTGCTTTGGATGCTGGGTGATTTATGAAAGTAACCTGTGGGTATTAGTGGTCCGCTCCCATATTTTACCTTATCTGGGAACACCCAGCTAAGTGTACGCTGTACATTTTACGGGAAACTGCAGTCTTGCTTCCTGGAAGCTGACAGCCAATCATACAATGCAGAGATCCCTCACTCTGACACAGAACACAGATTTCAGTTCAGTTTTGTGTAAACACATTACAAATGCTCCTATCCATAATAATGATAAATTCCTTTGCTTTTCATACAAAAAAGAGAAGTAATCTTTGCAGTGTATGTCTTTGCTAGCATGGATGAAAGAAACAGAACATTTATATTTCAGCAAAAAATAAAAGTATGGGGAATCGAACCAATAACCTTCTATACTGTGTCTTTCTACCTCTATGCCACAAGGGCTAATAAGTAAAAATCAAGTACATGTAGAGTCTTTATCTTTTTTAGACACACACAAAAAAAAATGGAGCATGGGGAATTGAACTGTGTCCAAATAGTCTGATTTTTTCCTCACCCAGCACATTAGCAGAACGCATCACCAGTGAACTTGCAGTAGATAGAAGTACATTTCAGCAAATGTCAGTAAAATCAGTTCACAACTTTGTATTGCTACTGAAAGACTGTCAGTAATTCACACTGGTTGGTAAACGCTGGCTGGTTAAAAAATAACAGAGCTGCTATATATAAAGTTTGTACATATGTACAAACTTTATATTTTTCTAGAAACATTGAAACAAATACCGTATATACTCGAGTTTAAACCGTCCCGAGTATAAACCGAGGTACCTAGTTTTAGGTATAAAAGGAGGAAAACCACACTGACTCGAGTATAAACCGAGGGGGTAGTGTTCTCCACTAAAGATGTTTGGAAACTACAACTCCCAGCGTGCTTTATTGCTGGGAGTTGTAGTTTTCAAACATCTTAAGTTGCAAAAAAAGCATGCTCTCACTTCGCAGGGTAGTGACATCATCCGGATGCGCAGAGGCTGTGGATCGAGGATGCGGATCGCCCGGCCGCCGGACAAGGTAGGGGAAACATTGACTCGAGTATAAACCGAGGTAAGATTTTCAGGCTTTTTTTAAAGCCTGAAAACCTCGGTTTATACTCGAGTATATACGGTAAACAAAAAAAAAGCAATAAAACTGGCAGTATACTGTTATATTGTTCCATAAGTAAACTAGGGGATTAGAACTTGTGACTTCTTGGTCAGTTTGTTCCTAAAAAGACAGCATTTACATGGGGCACCACCAGCAGCTCAACTGTGATCACAGGTACATTCAGAAACATTCAGGGTTATTCAATAAAAGTTCTTATCTTTTATTGAAGCAAAAAGATAAATAGGGAGATTCAATAAAAGTTCTTATTGTTTAAAATGGTGATAATTTTGCCCCAACCAATCAGATGTTAGCTTTCAAATGTTAAATAAGATCTGATTGGTTGGGGCAAAATTAGCACCATTTTAAACGATAAGAACTTTTATTGAATCTCCCTATTTATCTTTTGCTAGAAAGAAGAGCTAGAAACTTTGTGCATAGAGACAGTGAATCCTGGGGTCAGGGGGCATGGCTCTGTGAGTTGGCCTATGAGTTGTACTGGCAACAACATGGAAGCCTCCTTTGTTACAGAATCTATTACTTATATCTACTAAATGCAAATAACTAGAGAAGAATCTTTCAATGTATAGGTATTTTGGGGAGAAAAGCTTTCACAGTAGGATTTAAAAACATTTTTTAGTTTAGTTCTCCTTGAAAGGACAATTTATACTACCTTTAAAGGGTAAGTGCACTGTAAAATCAAGTTATGTTCATTTGGAAGCTGCAGCTTTAAAAATACCGTTGCCATATTTTTTTTTTACCTATGCCCCTCCAGAGCTTACCTTTGTGCCTTGAAAGTTGCTGACATCTTGTTACTGGTTTGCTGAATGTTAAGCTCCGCCCCTCTGAGCTTTCCTCTGCTTCCTCCTGCTTGAGCCTCAAACAGTAATGCCTGTGAGTTCCGTGCACTCTCCTGCTTGAGCCTCAAACAGTAATGCCTGTGAGTTCCGTGCACTCTCCTGCTTGAGCCTCAAACAGTAATGCCTGTGAGTTCCGTGCACTCTCCTGCTTCAGCCTCAAACGGTAATGCCTGTGAGTTCTGTGCACTCTTCTGCGTGTGCATGGAACTCACAGGCATTACTGTTTGAGGCTCAAGCAAGAGAAAGCAGAGGAAATCTCAGAGGGGTGGAGCTTAACATTCAGCAATCAGTAACAAGATGTCAGAAACTTTCAAGGCACAAAGGTAGACTCTGGAGAGGCATAGGTAGAAAAAAAAATATGGCAACAGTATTTTTAAAGCTGCAGCTTCCAAATAAACATAACTTGGTTTTACAGTGCATGTCCACCCCCAAAACTACAATTTAACCCACTACTGGCCCCACTATGTAGTGTATAAAAATCCTTACTATACATCCCTGCTCCAAATGGTTCTCCTGTAATGTGTGTCCAAAGTCCCAAAAACTAACCACCAGGAGCCTGGCTGATCCCTCCCATTTCTCTCTCCCTCACCCTAGTGTAAATCCTCTTTTCCGTAGTGTAGGGCTCCCTCCCCCAACCCCCATAGTTTGAAGAAAAACTCCCCCGATCATTACTTACATTGCCTCTTTCCCCCGACATTCAGAACAGCCAGAAGCCGCGTCCGTGATTGGCTAAGAGGCGGATGCTGGTCTGGCCCCCTGCTTGCAGATTCATGCAAGCAGAGGGCCAGAACTGAACTTCGGAGGAGAGAGACAAAGTAAGTAATGATCGGGGAAGTTTTGTGACAAATAACTATGGCAGTTGGGGTTGGGGGAGGGAGCCCCACACTACAGAAAAAAATTAAAAAAGGGGTGGACATGCCCTTTAACATCTCCTAAAAGAGGGGGTAGGGCCTGACTGTGGCATTGAGCACAATTTACCCCTCCATACAATGCATTTTTTTGCATAAGACTTTCAATTAAAGGCCCAGGTTGGGGGAGTTACTACCACATGGAAGCTTGATAAATTATTTTAATATTAAACGGTAAAGTGGAAGCAACTCTGAGGTAAAACTACTGTTAAATATTAAAGGGCAAGGACTCCTTCCAACATAAAATCTACACATCGCAACACCGCAACACCACGACTGCAATGCTTATGCATTTTAAAAAACCCTGCAGTGTGGCCTAGCCCTTATACTGTAAATGCTATGTAAATCTCTGATAAAAAGGATTACGGAGTTCTGTATATAACAGACTTAGCTTTAGCAAACACTGACAGGTGGCAACAGCTAGAGAAACAAGATAACATTGTATATACAATATGTAAATGCTATGTAATTCTATTGTATATACAACTAGAAAAATACCCGCGCTTCGCAGCGGAGATGTATTCAAATAACCTTTTTAGTAAGAAAGCAATAGTGTATCAAGATTGCTGTAATCACTCGGCACTTGATATATTAAAGAAAGACAATTCAATAAGCTTTACGATATGCACTCATTAACTTAATTTAATATTATATTTTTTATTCAACTACAAAATTTTGGTGAAAATAACCCCCACAACCCTCCCCGTCCGCCCCAATACCCCCCACTATTCCCTCTGTCCACCCTCCAAACCCTTCCCTTACACCTCAGCCAGTCCCCACACACCCTGAATTTTGGTAAAAATCGGCCAGCCGTTAGTGTGCAGGAGTTCAAAATTCTATTCCCCCCCCATTCACCCCCACCCTAAAAAATATATTTTTATTCAACTACGAAATTATGGTGAAAATAAACCCCCACCACCCCTCCCCGTCCGCCCCCAATACCCCCACTATTCCTCTCTGTCCACCTCCAAACCCTTCCCCTTACACCTCAGCCAATCCCCGCACACACCCTGAAATTTTGGTAAAAATTGGTCAGCCGTTAGTGGCAGGAGTTCAAAATTCTATTCCCCCCCCCATTCACCCCCACGCTAAAAAAATATTTGTTAACCTTTACTGGTAAAGGAGTATATGCATACAAAATTTAGATATATAAATTTGTATAGCTTGTATAGCTTGTAAGCTAGGTAACCATAAGTCTGTGCAATGTCAGATACTCACCGTTACAGGTGGAATTTCGAAACGAAACCTGCTTAACTTTTGTAAGTAAGGTGAAAGAATGAGCCTGCCAAATTTAAATGTTCAAGCCGTTGCCTCCACGGCAAATGTGGAGAATTAGTGAAGGAGTGAGTGAGTGAGTGAGGGCTTTGCCTTTTATTAGTATAGATATGTAAATCTTTGATAACATATAGTATATATTAAGGGAAAAATACATTTTTACTGGTAAGGCCTCATTTGGAATAGGGGCAATTTTCAAATCCTTTAGAGGGTTCATATAAGGGCAAATTAATAAGGGGGGAGAAATGCTATATGTACCAATTAAGTGAATAGTGTTCATTGTTTGCAGAAAAGGATGTTCTCTTGACCCTAGAGCAGTATACAGGTGAACAAATGACAAGGGATGCCTACAGGGTCAGTGGTGGATTAAGCCTAGTTTGGGACCCCGGCTGTAGTACACACTTGGGCTCCCTACATGTGCCGTGAATGGCGCTGTGTGAAAATTTAAGGCCCCACCCCTTTCCCCACTTACTCTAAGTCACGCGATTGAAGGTAGCATGCACACAATTGGTCTATTGTATTTAGACATATAGAGAGATAAAGTTTGAGACACAGATAAATAGATTGATAAAGAAGGTGAATAGAGACACAGATTAATGGATAGATAGAATAAATTTCGAGGCAATCAACACAGCATACATGGACAGCTTAGCCTTGGGCTAAAGTATCAGACCATTTCTTCAGTGATACCCCCACCCACCAACTCTAGTACTCACATTAGTTCATGCTTCCCCCCCTAAACTAACAACTTTCTTGTTTTTTATCAACCATGCACGTCTGCAGAAATTCTTTCAGGGGGGATATATGACACACAAAGAACACTGCTTTACACCCACACAGCTACCCACAGGCACACTGCTTCACACACACTGCTACAGAGACACACTGTTACACAAACATACTGCTTTACACACACACGCACATACTGCTACACAGACACTGCTTTACACAACACTGCTTCACCACAAAAGTTACACACAGACATACATGCTTCACACACTGCTACAAGTATTCATGGTGTGAGTATACATAGGGTTGCCACTTTTGTAATTGCAAACACCGAACAGAAGTGGGAGGAGCATTTAGCACCACAGCACAACTCAGTGGGCATGGCTTAAGTGGGTGTGGTTTTTAAATGGGTGTGGCTCAAAAAGAAGCTTATAATGGGGATACTTTATACATTATATAAAGCTGACAATAGGCATGGTGCCCAAAACAATGATGGAAGCATGGGTGGCGACAATGGAAATGGAAGCATAGTGCCGACAGTTGGTATGGGGGGGCCATGGGGGCATCAATGTGGGAGCATGGCACTGACAATGGGAATGGGGGAGCATGGCACTGACAATGGGAATCGGGGAATATGGCACTGACAATAGCAATGGGGGGAGCATGGCACTGACAACGGGGAAGCATGACAATGGGAAGCGGGAGCATGGCACTGACAATGGGAATGGGGGAGCATGGCACTGACAATTGGAATGGGGAAGCATGGCACTGACAATGGGAATGGGGATGCGCGACACTGATAATGGGGATTGTCAGTACATATAAGAGCACTGGTAAAATGCTTTGCACACAGACAAATTGCAAACTGGCACTGGTAAAATGGTGGCACAGAGACATTGGTAAAACTAGGAAAACTAGCACTGAAGGTGGCACACATTGACACTGGTAAAATGGGTAAAACTGCTTGGCACACAGATATGGGTACAGCTGCTTGGCACACATATATGGATAAAACTGCTGGACACACAGGCATGGGTAAACTGCTAGGCACACATATATGGATAAAACTGCTTGGCACACAGATATGGGTAATCCTGCTTGGCACAAGATAAAGGTAAATGATTGGCACACATATGGATAAAACTGCTTGGTACACAGATATGGGTAAACGGCTAGGCACACAGACATAGGTAAACTGCTGGGCACACAGACAGATAAAACTGCTGGGCACACAGACATGGGTCAAACCGCTGTGCCATAGGCAAAGCTGAGGGAAATGTTGGTAATTTTACAGCTGCATTGAGTCAACATGTCTCTGCACAAATTCATTGGTGAGATGATGGAAGTAAATGAGATTGACACAGTTTGTATAATGTAATTGTATAATAGATGCAAAGAAACAAGTGTTCTTACAGCAAGGAATTATGGGGAAACAAGGTTTCTGACAGCAAGGCGTTATGGGGAAACAAGGGTTCCGACAGCAAGGGAATATGGCGAAACAAGGGTTCTGACGTCACGGGATTATGGGGAAACTAGGTAGCAGACAGCAAAGGACTATGGCTGCCTGCCATTGTATTTTGTATCTGTTTAAAGGAACAGGTACCAACTGCCCTTTTACAATTAAATGCACTTGGGGTTGCCAGATCAATGTAAAATCGGGGGCCCCCTATTGAAAATACAGCCAGGCTGAAAAAGCAACAATACATTTTAAATGCCATCAATGCAGCCTCACTACATGTTTTAATATATATGTAATAATATAACTACATGTATTAATATAACTACATGTAGGTTTCCACAATTTACGTTTGTTGGTCTGAGTCTGCAGTTCAGGGGAACTGCCTGGGTTGGGAGGGAGCGGAGCTCAACGCTCCAATTAGCTGGTGTGTCCTGAAGCTGTGGCCGGAGTAGAGATTGCTGCACAGACTCTCAGTGATCAGAGAAAACCGAACAGGTGGCAACCCTAGGTATACAGTATACATGGCATATATCATTTATTTTGATATTTCCTGGTTTTATATCTTATAACCTTGGATGCAAGCTTCAAATGATAATCCTACAAAAAATGACTTTCCTTTCATCTTCCAGCTCCCTTTTCTCCTTGCCAGACTGACCAGGGTTAGAGCTGTGTAGCAATGCAGGGGTTAACAGCTAATTAACATAGAACAGCAATCCTTGGGGATGTGCATTCCCTGCACCCTCACAGTTCATATGGGTAACAGAACAGGCACCAGCAAAGTGTGTTCCAGGGTGGTGGAGAGGTACTGCTAAGGTCTAGGCCACACTTAACACGATTTTAGCGTGTTTGCGTGTGTGTTTTTGGTTAACACAGAAATTGCGGGAACGCAAAAATTCACGCGATTTTTGATGCGCACGCGTTTGCATTTTGCATGCACCATTTTTGACACAAATGCATGCGTTTTTATAGTATACTACGCATGCGTGTGATAACGCTCGTGGTTGCGTGCTCAAAGTTGCAGTGGTGCCTCAGCCTTACTGTGTCAACAGCAAAATATGTCATAACCAGAACCAATAAAAATAATGAACTGTTAAGCAAGTACCTGTCTGTTGATAGAAGTGAGGACTGGAGAGCAGAGTATCAACTTTTCTTTCATGGCTTGTTTCACTTTCCTTCACACTTTACAAACAGGCGATTCAGCGGACAGGAAACTGCCACCTGACTTGAACTGCCAATAAAAAGCCTACCTGAAAAATATGTGAAAGTTGATTGGCTGGCAGGTCCCTGACTCACATTCTGCTCTGCCTCTTCTGTAATAAAGAGTGAAGGCAAGACCAGCCAATCACCTGTTAGCCTGGTCAGCCGATGATGTACAGTGTATGGAGTGAGCCCACCTATGGAAGAAGAGATCCTGCCGTGTCCATATGTAGAGACTTGTAAACCAAGGCTGTTTGTGGTGGATGTCATTTAAGAACAGACAGGACAACGGATTATAAAAACATTTTTTACAGAGGTCACCATGGGCCCCCCCATAGCTCCGGGGCTGCCGGAAAAGACCTCATTATAATCTGCCACTATACAGGGTCACCACACCCCATTCTCAGTCGCTGTTTATTCCATCGGCTGGACTTTTTATTTTCTGGGAGGCTTCTCCCTCCTTCTCACTTGTCTTCATAGCCCCTTGTTTATTTTAGATGCACTTTTAAGTGATAAAAATAACTTTTAGGTAGAAGAAAACACAACAAACTTATATGCTGCACTTAATTCAAAACCGGAACAATATATATTTTTTTGGCTCAGTATTAAATGAATAAAAATAATACAGTACTGCAAATGTCAAACCTTAATGCAAACATCACTTTAGTTACTTTACTGATCCTGTTCAGGTTTCCCTACAGTAGGAAATAAAACTTAGGCAGGTGTTTATTAAGGAAAATTAAGCAATCAGTTACTGTATGGTTTAACATCCATTTGTAAGTTGAGATACATAAAGCCAAATGCAACTGCTGATTGCTTGCTTGGCAGATCCAATTAAACACCTGCTACTGCCTAACTGAGCAATTCATTAAAGTGAAATCTTAAAAATCTTGTTTCATTTCTTTATACTTCATAACTTTTGAAACACTTTAAATGAGTGAAGCTGCTATTTAAAGGAGAATGAAACCCCTAAAAATCTAACTCAAAAGTTTGAGTTAGAAAATACTTGCCTCAACAACCTTCTCAGCATGGAAGACTTTACTCAGGGGCCATTTCTTTTAATGTATAAGCTAATTTTCAGTTCTGTTTGTTCCCCAAAGCTGAAGCTGACACTTTTCCTACCAGTACTTTTGCCTTCATTACATTTTCTGCGCATATGTGATTTCCACTCTCATCCTTATGATGGGCTAAAGTTCTAAGCGGATGACACTAAACTATGCAGAGCTTTGGAAACTTCAAATGATGTGCAAGTGCTGCAAGCAGACCTAGATAAGATTATCAAAATGGGCAGCAGAATGGCAGATGAGATTCAATGTGGATAAATGTAAGGTGATACATTTGGGGTTTAACAATCCTGGTGCCACCTACACCATAAATAACTCTGTGTTAAGTGCATCTGTAATGGAAAAAGATTTGGGGGTTCTGGTATATAACAGACTTAGCTGTAGCAAACAATGCCAGACAGCAACGGCTAGAGCTAGCAAAATAATGTCTTGTATAAAGAGGGGAATAGATTCAAGAGAGAAAGATATTATTCTCCCTCTTTACAAGGCACTGGTAAGGCCTCATTTGGAATATGCAGTGCAGTTTTGGAATCCCATATACAGAAGGGACATCTTGGAAATGGAAGCAGTTCAGAGAAGGGCAACTAATATAATAAGGGGAATGGAGGGGCTTGAATATGCAGACAGATTAGACAAGTTAGAGTTGTTTACATTGGAGAAGCGATGTTTGCGTGGGGATATGATAACCTTATACAAATACATTAATGGATCATACAATGAACTCTCTGGTGCATTGTTCATTTATAGGTCATATCAGAGGACTCGTGGACATCCTTTAAGGTTGGAAGAAAAGAAGTTTCATCTTTAGGTTAGGAAAGGTTTCTTTACAGGTTGGGGGATAAAATATTAACTTTTTTGATGATTGGTCAAAATGAGTTTTTTTTTACTTTAGTTACCCTTTACGTATGGCTGCCATAGTAATGGATAAGTAGATCAGTAGGTGTGTGTACCGTGTCGGGTTGAGATTTAAAAAAAAAAAAAAAAAACTTTTTGATGATTGGTCAAAATTAGTTTTTTTTACTTTAGTTACCCTTTAAGTATGGCTGCCACAGTAATGGATAAGTAGATTAGAAGGTGTGTGTATCTGGGGTCTGGTTGAGGGGGTATGTCTTTTTTGTGTTTACAACCATAAAACTATCTTTTATTGAGGATAAATCTAAATTAGTTTTTTTGACTTTAGTTACCCTTTAACTATGGCTACCACCATAATGAATTAGTAGATTAGTAGGTGTGTGTACCTGGGTCTGGTTGAGGGGGTATGTCTTTTTTGTGTTTATAACCATAAAACTATCTTTTATTGAGGATAAATCTAAATTAGTTTTTTTGACTTTAGTTACCCTTTAAATATGGCTTTCATGGGAATGGAAAGGTAGGTCAGTAGGTGGGTGTACCTTGGTCTGTGTGGGGGGTTGGGGGTATCACCATTTGTATTTACGTCCATGAAAAAATCTGTTTTGAAATATCCACATTTGAGGATTGTTACCATTATAGTCTATGGGAAAAAATGTCCGAAAATTCGCCGATAACGCCGTAACGCTTCCGTGGATTCCGCTAGAAGATAGCACTCTTCTCCTATATGCCCCGCACGTCTGTAGCGAACTTCATGTCTCTAGCTCAAAAACTGTGGGAGGAGATACGGTCCAAAAAAGCGGAAGAATAAAACGGAAGAAGAAAAGAAGAAGAAGAAATAGAAAGAACAGTAATTTGGCTTTTTCAAGCCAAATTAATTACGACCACCTTAATGATATCTAAAGGCGATACCGCACCTTTATAAATATGGTTCGTAGTGTGATGGTCTCTAGCTCTCCCTGTCAGCTGCAGCAATATTAGTGGAAAGTAAACCTTTTTAAAGGGTAATTTTGGAGGGTAAGAAGAGTGTGTTTTTGCTGTATTTATAGAAACCACATGGTGCAGAACTGTAGGGTGAGGATAGTGAAGTGAAACTGATCTTAACACAGCTCTGTGCAATGCATTTCTCAGTTAAAGGGAATGTTGGAGGGTAGGAAGAGAGCTAAGCTAAGAAATGCATTACACAGATAAATGCATTGCACAGAGATCAGGGTCATTATATCATCTTCCACCTGCAGCACTGCACCATACTATCTTTTGTATTGGCGCGCATGCGCCTAAGATAGGGCACGTGGTCGGGACAGAGCGGCTGTCAGTGAAGGAGCGGCTACGAGTGGAGCGGCGGGTAAGGTAAGTTCCAGGTCTCCCGAGCGTCCTATTATTCACAGGGAGGTGAGAATAAGCGCTCATGCAGGCTACATTGATTTAAGTATAGCCATACAGTTTGTATTTAATGCAACGGTAATTAGCACTGCAGCATGTAGATTTAGTTTGCCTTTACACTACTTCCAACACTACTTCCAGTCTCCGTCATTTCCCTTTAAAATGCATTGCACAGAGCTGTGCTAATACCATGTTTACTTCAATATGCTCCAACTCTGTTTTGGAAATTTTCTGTGGTGTAGGGCTCCCTCTCCTGCCCCAACCGCTGTAGTAGTTTGTAAAAAAGGTGAACTCTACTTACATTGCCTCTTTCCCGCAGTGTTCAGGCACAGCCCTCTGCTTGTATGAAACTGCAATCAGGGGGCCGAGAGGCAGCCAATCACAGACTGGGCTTCCGGCAGTACAGAACGCCCGGGGAAAAGGGATTTGGAGATAGGGGGAGGGAGAGAAAAAGGAGAGAGGGGGAGGGGCATGTAATTTTGCTCCCAGAGGTGAGACAGGAGGCAGAGACCATTTGGGACACAGCCAGACTCCTGGTCTACGTTTTTTTGGGACAGACATTGCAGGGCAGCCATTTGGAGCAGGGATGTATCGTAAGGATTCAGCACTACACAGTGGGGCCAGTAGTGGATTAAAATATAATTTTTGGGGTGGACATGCCCTTTAATCATAGGCACACTATGGGACTAGCCCCAATACATGCACTGTGCTTTCATGCATTATCAGAGCATATGGGATCCCAATTTTTTGTCCATATCGCATGCGCTCTGCTAGGGTCCAATTGTGGAAGTTGTGCTAGGGCCTGTGCACAGAAGCGCACATGATCGCACATTATTGCTCCCATGCACTTAAGTGGGACCACAGGCTCATGAAATTCACCTGCTGCAAATCTAAGTTTCATTGTGTTAAATACATGCTGTATGGCTACACTGAAGTCAGTGCAGCTTGCATTCCACTTTTAAATGTGCATTGCAGCAATACACACACTAATCACACTAATATAAATGGTAGAGTGCAGAAATAAACACATAAAGACACAGTCTTGCAGAAATGCTCACAAATATAAAGGGTTAACAAGCTGCTTTCTAATGTATGTGTATTATGCATAGTTTATCTATAAAGCACCACTTGGGGATGTAGCGCTGTACAGTTACAAAATACAATAGTCATACAAGGGAGATAAATACAGATAAGATAGTTCCGTACATAAATGTTTGAATTATATAGTGAATAATGTACCCCCTACTGTAAATTATAGGGATATTAGAAGTTACCGAGGAGTTCTGTGACCATATAAAAGCACAATGCAGCAGGCCGAGTGCTTTTATAAAGGTCACAGAACTCCGAGGTGACTTCTAGTATCCTTATAATTTACAGTAGGTGGTACATTATTCTTTATAATCTACAATATATAGTACAAGGGGGAAAATAAACAAGGATTCACATTTGTGGTTTAAGCGCAATTTATTTATTTGTAATGGTTTAGTTTATTTGCTTATTTCTGGAAAATTGAAACTAACTTTTAATTGAAACATTTTTACTAGTAAGAATACATTTTAAAATGTATTTAACATGTAAGAACAGAAGTGGAAGTCTTTTTCATTTAGTCAGAGTCAGAACTATATATGATTCTTCGCTGTTTTTTTGGTGGTTCAGTAGAGGAAGAACTTTGTAGATTTATGGTAATTGTTGAGTTATTAAAAATACAGTTGGTTTCTGGTGTATTTTTGGTGTTGATTTTCCTGTGTTGTGTTTGCCGTATTTTGTAATATTTGGGAGATATGGAGTTGCTTTTTTTCATTTATTTGAGGAGTAATTGTTGATACTTGTTAAGCTTTTGTGTCCCGATATTTGTATTATTTCAGTTGGGGGTATGTTATTGTCAACCAGTTTTTGTATTGTTGTTTTTCTGGTTGAGTGATTTGTGATTCTTTTTGTTTCTGTTAAAGATGCTTTTAGTTTCATGGTGGACATCATGGTTCTGATTTTGTGAACTCCAATTTTTGTTGTTCGGTACGCATGTGATTTGCGTTCCGCATTTTTTTGCTTAATCCCATGCGGTGTTCTATTTCTATTGAAAAAACGAATGCGGAAATGCAACAAAATCGCACACGAAATCGCATGCGATTACATGCACGATTGCGGTGCAGTGTGGACATGCCATAAGGCTGAGGACACACTACAAAGCACCAAATCAAGCACCAAATCGTGAGTGTTATCATACGCCATTGCGTGCGCGATTTATTTGTGTTTGCGCACAAAGAGAAAAGGAATGCGATTGCACAAAAAAATGCGCAATTGCTTAGGAAATCGCAGGAATATTCTCGTTACCGTGATTTCCATGTTAGCAAAAGTCACAGGTGAAAACGTGTGGAAAAAAACGCTAGTGTGGCTTAGCCCTTAGTCAGTATGGCAGTTTCATTTATACTGTGTAAACAGATAATAGGGTTTGTAGAAAAATAGCATTTATATTATTTTTTGTTGGTAGTAATTAGTAAATTCTTTTTGGGTTAATTTTTTTAATGTTTTTTTATTTCATTTATTTAAATAATTTATTTCATTTAATTTTTATTTTAGTCATACTTTCTTGTTATTTTTAAATTGTGTTCTATTATTTTTGTTTTATTTCCAGCAGATTGAGGTTGTTAGTGATAATAGTTGTGTGTGTGTGAGGAGCTTTACGACTTTGAAATCCGCGGGCTTTTTGTTGTGCTGTACGGGCATTGGGATAACTACATTTCCCATAATTTTGCTGGAGTGAGACATATGCAGTGCAAAAAAGGGGAGTGGGAAACAAACACAAGGTACATAGTTAGCATGTCCATAAACAGGTAGTAAATTGCAATAACACAGGTCTGTAGCTGTATGAAATAAGAATTTTATTTAACACTGAAACATGCGTGCTACATGTTTTGGACAGGAGTCCTTTCTCAAGGCAAGTGCACGGAATCAGCATTACTGCTTGAGGCTTGAGCAGGAGAGTGCACAGAAATCACAGGCATTACTGTTTGAGGCTCAAGCAGGAGAGTGCACGGAACTCACAGGCATTACTGTTTGAGGCTCAAGCAGGAGAAAGAGGAAATCTCAGAGGGGCGGAGCTTAACATTCAGCAAACCAGTAATGTCAGCAAATTTAAAGGCACAAAGCTAGGCTCTGGAGGGACATAGGAAATTTTTTTTTTTTTTTAAAGCTGAATATAACTTGATTTTACCGTGTACTTATCCTTTAACCACATCATACACTTGATATGTTACAGGCAACAATGTTAAATGGGAATAATGGTCTTTAAAATGATTGTAACCTAAGCAAAGTGGGTGTGGCTTCTCCCCATGTTGGGAGGTATGTAAAATGCTCCCTTGATAATGTGAAGGGCCTTTCAGTTTCAGAATTACTGGTATTTTGTTATCTGTTGGAGCCTGGTAGGCCTCATTGCTACTTTTTTCTTGCAGGTCACATATTTTGTTCACTCCTAGATTCTCTGGCTTTTCTAGGGTCGTAGCTCCGGACAGCCCACGGGATGTCATAATACTTCCGAACAATGATTTTATAAATGCTGTCAATAAACTTTTAGGTGCCATGTGCCACTCCATTGAGACGACATATCTATATGTCAATCTATACAAAATTATTAAATTAGAAAAACGATTTTATCGATTTATCCATATCGAATTATCGATATGACAACTAAAATCCAGGTAATAAACAAAACAACCTTCCATCTTGTCATTCTTTTCCCTTCTGGTTTAGATCTTTCTCCTTCATCATTGTCATCCTCAATCCTAATTCGGACTTCATGGGGATGAGATGAAGTGTCTCTTGCTTCATTTTGTTGAGAGGTTGTTTCAGACACTAAGTTACTTTCTTTTATTCTGTCTTGTGCCTGAGAGGAATCTGATCTTTGTGTTATTTTAATAATGTTTTAACCAATATCTGGGTACCCAGCATTATCACTGAACCCAAAACTCCAATAAAAATCAATCTTAATTTATCGATCACTTCTACTTCACCCTTTTTCAAATTATAATACATTAATCCATAAACAAAGCCACTCAACAGACTAAGGAAATGGAGGGCAAGTATCTGAGATCTTGTAAAAGTGACTGGTATATCGGGTTTGAAGGGAGTCAACAACACATAAGCCACATACAAATTGTAGAACCACTATGATATTTGAATAAAGTCCATTTTTTCCAATCTTCTTTTACAGTCCATGGAGACAAACTTCCCTGATACAAAGTAACCTCTAAACCAACTTTGACACATGAAATATACTTGTTTGGTCTGTAAGTCTTCATTTTGAACTCCGCTCAGATACCACTTTTGAGAGTCTGTGGTAGCTTTGACATATCTCAGTGTATCAAATGTTTTCTAAGGCACAGCTTCAGCAATAATGTGTCACATCCTCTGGTTTAAAAACTTTTTTCCCTTTACATGGTAAGCTGATGATTAGTGTTGTCTTTACCGAATATTTTCTCTCCAATGGCTACCAGTGAAAAAGGTCACTTAGAGGCTCTGACAATCATAAGGATCATTGCCTTACAATATTGCTATAATGTGCCTGTTACATTCTCTTTTGTGTTCCAGTATGTTTAAAATTATATTTACTCAGAAACAATGTCCATTTTGCTACATTTTCATCCTGAAAGGCCATTAATTGGTTTTTATGGGTATTAGACCCCACAATTTGATCCCTGAGGAAGCTCGTTGGTGGCTGAAAAAACATTTCAGTTAATTTCAACATGAAGAAAGATGGTAAGCTTTTTATTTTGCCTGTTCAGCAACCTGATGGGGGCTGGAAAATTACATTTCCAATTAGGACTTCTCAACTTGGCACACCAGCCAAACTGTACAATCTGGAACTGTTAAATAGGCCAAGGAGATAAAAGGAAAAAATGCACAGTATGTCCTGCGCAGGCATGGTTATTGCAGTGGTTGTATACCTTCAGTTTGTCCACTGGCAATTAGATTGGTACTGAATGTTAATTACCACTCTGATCTTTCTAGATGCCCATACTTTCCCTTCCTAGCATGTTGTATCATGTAACAAGGTCCCATCCTGATAGCAATCGCATATGGGAGGGATATAAAATTCTTCTGTAGGTACCGTATATACTCGAGTTTAAGGCTTTAAAATTAGCCTGAAAACCTAACCTCGGCTTATACTCGGGTCAAGTCCTAATTTAGATCCAAATGCTGAAATTACAGGTAGTAACCAGTAGGTGTGTTAAAAAAAAACTCCTTTACCTGCATAGAAAGTTACAGGAGCAGCTGATCTGCCTTTACGCTCCTTCCTGCTGTCACTGCTCAGGTGGAAGCTGTAAATATGATGGGTCTTCTCAGTTTGGGGCAAAAAGGCTGCTAGTTCAGGGCAAATGACAGTTTGAAACTACAACTCTCAGGTGACATTTTTAACTATTGGGGTCAGAGTTCCCTTTATAATATGGGGGGCAGAGTGCCCTTTACTATATGGGGGTCAGGAGAAGTGTAAATGATGGTAAGCTTAATTAAAAGTTTGTTAAACCTTGCCACTCCACATGTTTAGAAACTACAATTCCCAACAACCAAAGCATGCTGGGAGTTGTAGTTTCCAAACATTTGGAGTGCCAAGGAATTGGGGTTTACTGGTACTGTATTTGGCTATTACTATATGGAATTAGTGTATGGGAATTCTGCTGTACGTTTAAAGGGCAGCTTAAGCTTTAAAACAATACAGAATCAGAAGGCAGTAGTGGTGATAATTTCTACCCTCGGCTTATACTCGAGTCAATCAGTTTTTACAAATTTTTCAGGTAAAAATAGGTACCTCGTTTTATTCTCGGATCAACTTATACTCGAGTATATATGGGTAATAATCCAGGAGATCTCTTGTAGGAAAGTTTTAGCCATTTCCCTGGCAATAAGTAAACCTAACAATGGTATCATTGGGAGTTATAATATTCCACAATGGTTTCAAACAATTAACAGAGTGGTGGTAACTTAATATTTACACCATAATGTAAAATAATAAGCATATCTCTGGTAACCTGCCTGATTGTGTGCTTTCTGGATTTTATGGAAATTTGTGTCCCATGTTTAACTTCTCAATGGAACTCCCATCCTTTTTTACTGTCATTGCCTCATCACTGCCAGGTGGCCCAATATACCTGTCCTCCTTTATGAGAGTGGGGCAGCTGGTTTAGGCAGTGATGTGTTCTCATCATTAAAAATAGGTTGGGGCAAAATTAAAAATAGTGCTAATTTTGCCCCAACCAATCAGATGTTATTTACCATTTGAAAGCTAACATGTAATTGGTTGGGGCAAAATTAGCACCATTTTTAACAATAAAAACATGTAATACATCTCCCTGTAGTTATTTTAGCAATTACTATATGACACTGCTAAACTGCCTTTCATATTTTTCTTACTGAAGGTATTAAGTATCTGTTTTAATGAGTCTAGCTTTTACAAATTGATATACTATGCAAATTATACTTTTATATATGTAAAGTAACTTTTGCATTTATCAAGTGTCTGTCAACACTTTCGTGGTTTTAAAAAATTATATAGCGATTGCATTGACTAGATTACTTTTCAGAAGTTAATAAATAATTCTGTGGTTGGCATTATAATCTAAATAATTTAATCATTCACCTCCTTTGATGTAAACCAGCAAACAAGTAGTAAGTTTGTAGATTTTAAATATAGCTGATTAGAGTAAGATCCAAATTGTCATACCCACTAGGTATATTTCCATGTCTATTGAAAAAATGTAATATATAGATATACGTTTGAAACATATTGGAAGAAATGAACCTCAACCTAAAGCATGTCACATACTGTGACATGCTTTAGGTTGAGGTTCATAATGTTGATTTTTCAACAGATTTGATGATGTTGTACCGGTTTAGTGATTTTTTGATCGATTTTATTGAGCTGTTAAAAAAAAGCACGATTGGGTCAGGCGGATAATTTTCTGTCAACCCCAGCTTAAAATCTGCTGAAGATTGATGGCACAAGGTGGTATAATTCAACCAGTTCCTCCAAACAAATTTATCAGAGCTAATTGATTGAAAATACAAACAGGGAGAAACGTTCAGTGTATGTCCTATATTAGTAAAAGTAGGGTGAATTTTTGAATTTTTCACCATATAAACCAAGAGGGATGCAGGAGTAAGGCTGTGAACACACATGCAGAATATTGAAGGCTCGGTATTCCTGCTGATGTGCCTACTAAACTGACTGCACCTATGTTTCGGCCCAATCTATTTTGCAGTCTTCAGGGGACCGCAGGATCGACCATAATTTTCTGGCATTTCCACAGTCACCTCAGAATTTACAGTTTATATTTTAGCCCAATTGATTAAAATATTGTCCCCTGGAATTGATTGGGATAGAAATATTGACCTATGTTTACACAGACACAGAAAGTAGATGGCTTAAAGCAGAATGAATTGCAAGAATAAGATTAGTTTAGGAGATTTCCAAATTTATGTGGTAGCCCTGATAGGTAAAATCAGAGGTGCACTTCCTATGACCTGTGCAACTGCAGGTAAGTATAATGAATCATATATAAATTGTAGGTAGGCACACTCAATATGGTATTCAGAAAATACTCATTTATTTAAGTGCTGAAAACAACAAAATCCAAATACACACAATGTTTCGGGGTGTCCAACCCCCTTCCTTAGGTCCCTGCGGGTTCCGTGGCCCAACCCACTCACGGGTGCCGTGGGCCACTCAGACCCCCCCTACAGAAAACTGTGAGAACAGACTTTTCAGCAAGAGTGCGAACTCTGGGAACAGCCTGAAAAGGCTGTTTTCACATAGTGGAAGAGTAGGGCTTACCTTCTCTGTGGGGATCTTCACACAGCAGGGAAGGAGAGGGACTTCCTGTCTCCTGTCATTGAAATCTGAGGCTGTGCTCACCGGTGGAGAGGTGGAGGAGCAGCCTTAGGAATGTCACATGTCGGCCATTAACTTTCTGGTCAGTAATTTCTTTATATCTTGGGTTGTGGAGCACGTAGAGAGGTGGTTGATGGCTCGTTTTAAAGGTAGGAAACTGGCCTTTGGAGACCACAGTTCTCCTTTAACAATAAGGTTGGGTACACGTAGTTAAATTTTTCGGTGGCCGAGATGAATCACTGTTGGTCGCGGCAGAAGGGTAAAGTCCGATACACTGAAAAATCTGCTTGTGTATCCAGCCAAAGTGTACATGTAAAGAAAATAAACATGTACCCATCATGACAAGCATATATATGTCAAAATAATATCAGGGCATTTTGTCTTAGATATTATTTTTAGCAACCATTTCAGACATACCCCGAGTATTAATTTCCGATTAATTTAAACAGGTATATTAAGAACACAATTAACAGTAAAGTTTCAAACTTAATGTTTCTTGATAAGTTTTGTTTTAAAAGTGTTGCCATATTAAATAGAATAATCACGTACATTAAACCAACGTTAGCTGGATTATCTCCTGAGTTAACACATCTGTATTTATTTAGAAAAGTGCTAGAGGTGATGTGGTCACTAGAGATGGGATCCTCGGTTCCAAAAAAAGTTCCGTCCGAATCGTCCGGATTTTGGGACTGTGGAGCCTATCTTCTATAATTATTGAGCGTTCGAGGATTATCGAAAATAGCCTCTAACGTTCGATAATCCTTGAAAATACAATCAGAAACTCGAAAGTAGTCTCCGATTGAATTTGTATTATCGAATGTTCAAGGCTATTTTCGATAATCCTCGAAAATCGTCTCCAACATTCAATAATAATCGAAAAAGGGAATCTGAAAACGGAACGAAACTGGTGAGTTTTGGCCATGTCTAGTGGTCACAAGGGTTATAAAAAAGGCAATAAGGTTTCATAAGTAGTGTTCCATTGACCCCAAATCAAAAGTTTTAAGGCATTTTCTATGAATGTACAGTACCTTCTCATAGGGGAGAACAGCATTTATTAAGGTGATCCATATTCAATAACTGTCATCTATTTTAGTAATATAACTTTTTAAACAAAGAATAGTAACTGCCTGAAAAAAATGTCTTTGTATTTATTGAATGAATTAGCTCAGACATTGGGCAGAGCAGTTACAAAATTAAATAGAAAATCACATACATTATTCCTAATTTGCTGAATTTTGGGACAGTCCCACAGGAGATGCCTGAAGGTGTGTGGAGACATCTGTATAGAAAACATTCTGTGTATAGAGACAGTGAATACTGGTGTCAGGGGTGTGGCTCTTTGATGATTACATGAGCTGTGAGTTATACTGGCAACAACATGGAAGCCTTATTTACAGAATCTATTACTTATAAGTTATAATGTAATAAATTAAACTTTAGAGATTTTTAGTTCTCCTTTAGTGTCTCCCAAAGAATTTTACTTGACTCTTCTGTTGTGTTAGTATCTAGAAACATATCTAGCTCAGGTATTATAGCATCTGGTTGAGGTGTTAATGTAAGACCAAAGGGATGTATCTTCCAGTGTTTAGCCCAGCGAGAATTAGAAGTAAGTGATATCTGGAGCATAGTGGGTGAATGGTCAGGTATCCCTCTTGATAAATGGGTAATGCTATGTACCCTGTGTGAGAGGGTTAAATTAAGAAGAACTGCAGTAAAAGTACAGACATCGGATTATACGGATGAGGCCCTTCGTGCTGAATCTCATAAATTATTGCAAAACAAATTATATTGGGTTTTTTTTTTTTTTTTTTAAATCTAGCATGTTAGCTTTAGTTATTTTTTTCAAACCTATGTAACCAAAAAGGGAAACAAAAGCAAACTGTGTTTAATTGATACCATACATTTTTTCCTTATGTTATTTTTACCCCTTATTAAAAAATAAATAATAATGTAAAAATGTTACTATTCCATAGAAATATTCTCTGTATTATTTAAATGATTAAGTCCAATTTTTGCAGTTTTTCTATAAATTTTTAAAAACTAGCAGTTTTTTTTTTTCTAAAGAAGCCCCAAACTTTATTTACACTTTATAGGTATGCTTCTCTAAGGCTGTCTTTGACAGTGCAGGCTCAAACGTTGTTATTAATAAAGAAGTGATATTGAAAAGAACCAATATTGCTCCATTATCATGTGACCAGTTTTTTTTGAGTGCTACAGGATAAATAACAAATCACATATTTAGACATTTTTGTTAATATAGGGAGAAGATGCCATTCCATCATGTGACCGCTGGTCTGTTGTACAAGGGGAATAACTATTTAAATCGATCTCTATCCACTGGTAGTGACAGTGAACAACTTGCCAATATCTCAGTGGAAGAACTAGATGGTAAGTCAAAAACCATTGTATTATTGCTGTTTTTTGAGTTAAATAACCTGTAAACTAGGTTAAAGGACATCTATAGTAAGAAAATGTAAACCTTTTTTTTTCTTTCTATGTGTTCTATAATTAACTTTAACTTTAACCCCCAGAGTACCTTTATTTTCTTCAGTTTCCTCCTGACCCGAGATATATAAGCTAAAAGAAGTTAAGATTTCAATACACCACTCCTGCTTGAGGTGTCAATCAATTCCCCTAATAGAATGCCGGTGTTGTGTTTAGGCTTACACAAATTGTACAGCAAGTCTCCCAATAACTCCTTCCTGCATACTATAATGATTGGCAAATACTGGGTTAAAATCAGAAGTTAAGGGAAGGAGAATGAAGTAGAAAGAACAGCAATAGTTCCTCCTCCTCCCAAGCTTTCACCAATTTATTGCCTGTGAAAGGGAGATCGGGCTTCAGTAATAAGGCAGGACTCGGGTTTCTCTTAACTCACCCCCCCTCCGGCTCCTTATGTTGCAAGTATCTCCAGAACACTTGCTCTCTGCAGGCTTACATACAGAGTTTTTTTGTCTACAAAGGTTATAATGACATGTAGGAGGATTATTTTGCATTAGCGGCTTGGTTCACAGCTGGGTTATATGAACGGGGAATGACCAGGTAGGGGAGAGGAGAGTGGGGAGCTCTGCAGTAAATCAGACTGTGTGCAAACACGGAGCCACAGAAGAAGGTGGGTATAAGGCAGCATACACTAACCTTTTTTATGTCTGGATTAGAGCAATGTATACATTTCACTATAGATGCCCTTTAACACTGTTCAAACACATGTTAAAACACATTGTAAATATAAATTCAAAATCCAATTAACATTGTTATAATAGACTATCTGGTCTGTTCCTTGTGAAAATGGAAACTCAAGTGAGCAAACATTATTGATTCTTAATTCTAACAATACCTGCTATTGAAATGCCATTCTTTTTATTAGTATGATAACATTGATTGTGAAAAATATCACTACTCAACACTACATCCCAACATTGTTCACTGTAACAATTCTCATTTTTAATATATTTAGGTAATATAAAATTGGAATTCTTTTTATTTACCTTTGTAGTACAGTGTAAAATATTGCCAAGGAAATTACAGTGAAGACATATGCTTCTGAAGGTTTCCACTTAGTGATGTGCCTGATTTTAGTAATTTCTCTTAAGATATGAAGGTTAAAACTATTAAAGGGCTCGCCCCTCCACCCTACTCCCCTTTATACGTAACCCCAACTTTCCCCCAGGTAGAACAGGACCACAAGCCAATTGGCTACAAACTCGGGGGATGAACAGAGTGAAAGACCGACTACACAGGCTAACAGGTGATCTACTATCCTTCGAGGAGCTTTGCCACACCCGCCAACTCCTGAATTCACCTCAATTCCAATTCTTCTACTCGCAACTAAAATATTTCATCCATTAAACTTTCTGCAAAACAAAGTTCTCCCACCTGGACAATCTAGAAAAGATCTTTTACACTGGTCCCTCAACGCCTACATCTACCTTGCACTACAGTCACAAAGACGGGCCCTTATGCCTATATGCATAAATGGGAAAAGGACCTGGGTTAACCTATCCCAGAGACTATTTGGACATATGGTTCTCTGCCAAAACCACCTCCATCTGCACCTTATACAAAGAATATATACAAAATACTATTCAGATGGTATCATACGCCACAGTTACTGCATAAACTCTTCCCAAATACGCCCTCTATTTGCTGGAGGGGCCACCAGGAGGAGGACTCCCTATATACCATATAATGTGGACATGCTTACTAATAAAACCATACTGGAACCAAGTCCACCAACTTCTACAACACACTCTGGGGAAAACGCTACCAAATGATCCGCTATATTTCCTAATGGGCGCTCTATTCCCAGAACTATCCTCCTTGCCTCAGAGACTAAAATCCCATATCATAACAGCTGCAAGATGTGAAATTCCAAAGACCTGAAAATCAAACATTCCCCCAAAAGAGACTGCATTGATCAATAGACTAGCAGACATACGCCGGATGGAATATCTCACAGCACTCATGAACAATAAAACTCCCCGATTTGACAAAATATGGAGACCATTGGATAGCATACATGACAATATCCCACCATAACTTACCAAAAGAAAAAAAAAAACACTCTGGCATCCCTCCCCCCTTCGGTCTTAACTACACATATTCAGAAGTCTAGCTAGCTCTCTCCCACCAGAAACCCTTTCCCAAACCATGGAGTTGGGGTGCGACCTGGAATAATAATAAAAACAACAATTATAAAGATATGGCTAATGATAAAGTAAATGTATATATGCCTATTTGAAAACAAAATTGTATGTACAAAATAAAGATAGAGGTGTATACATGTAAAAGTAAGATGAATTATATAGAAATGAATGTCTTATACTTATTCAAACCAACCTAATTATAATTGAAAGGGCAACTGTGTGGGTGGCACTAAGCAGTGCGCATGGGACATACAATAAACTTGTACTAAACCAGCACCTGATAACCCCTCTTTTCACCCAACACGGAATGGCTAGGAGAGAACAGTGACTGGTGGCGGTGGAACACACCTCCTTAACCAAAGGTAAATGGTGTGCGGGCAACGGGCAGTCATTCAGGTAAGCATCTTTGGATCAAGGATGGGCCCAAGCGGCCCTAAACACTAGCCTTGAACGCCCGAGTGGCGCCTGCACATACCTCACACCCCATGCATTTACAAATTACTAAATTAAAGTATGATGCCTCCAACAAAAAAGGTTAAAGGGCATCTATACCAAGAAATAGGTTATAAATTGACCATAACTGGAAACTATAATTACCAACCACCACTGTATCATTTTTTTTGTTCATCTGCCCATTTCTTTATATATCCAATATAAAACTTCTTATATTTCAGCTGTCAATCAAGTTCCTTGCTCTCAAAAACTATTCTTCTGTCAGTAGTTTTGCTGTAGCTGAAATGGTGACAGAGTTTTGACAGTTGAAATGCTGTATGTAGGCTTGATAGTTGGTTTGTGGGAAAAAAGTCAGGTCGGATGAAAGTGGGAGTGGTTAAAAAAAAATATGTGCTGGATTGAAGGCATGCAGCAACACGCAAATCAGAGTAAGTGCTACTTACATGTATTCAGTTATAGATTAAGATGAGTCAAAGTAATTTTTTCAGTATAGTGTCCCTTTAAGTAAATGTTGATTTATTGTTTGAAACAAGTTATCCAGTAACCTCAAACTGTTAAAACTACCAGGCTATCACCATTTTCTTATGCTTCATTTATCAAAAAAGCATAATCCAGATGCTTACCCTCCTCTCCCCCATAGCGGTATTTCACCAACACCCGTGTAACTAAAACAAATCGTAGTACTATAAGGTTTTAAATGCCTCCATATACTTCCAACAAACACAAACTTACAAACGTATAGCAGGGAAATAACTGATTCTGCAATGGTTTTTTTCCCTTTTTCTGTTACCTTTTCTCTGCTTCCTCTTCTTGCTTTCCGAGCAATTTTGGTTTAAGTAGAAGGAGAGAGATGAGAAGGTTGCTTAATCCCCCCCCCTTTTAAAAAAAATATAATATATTATATTGCATAATGTTACAGTATATCTATTTATCCTATACTTTTTCCCATTGTATATGAATGTTGAAATATACCAATAAAAAATAAATTTTAAAAAACAAAAAACTATTAAATGGCTATTTAGCTTAACTTCACCACACCCCTCCACCAGTATCGTGGGGAAGAACCTAAACTGTTAGGTAATTAAATTTGCCTCGCTTATGCTGATAAACTCCAACCCTCTATCTGTCAGTGAAATGACCAATGGGAAGAATCTGCAAGAATAGGTGTGTTAGTGTTTATTCAGTGAAATTGCACAGAAACGCCTCCAAGTGTGAGCAACCCTTTTGATCTAAATGTATACCATGACTTGGATGAATGGGAATCTTTACAAACAACTAAATTATTATTATTATGGATTTATATAGCGCCAACCTCTTCCATGGCGCTTTACAACTAAATAGTCATTCACTACTTACAGGGTAATATATAATATACAGAGTGATGAGTTACTTACAGCAATACCGTGATACAAAAGGAAAGAGGACCCTGCCCAAAGAATTTAGAGCTTCTGCTAAGTTATAAAAGTTACAAAGTCTTTCTTAGCAGGAAGAGTATAGTTTTGTTGTTTTTTTATTTCAAGGGGAACTGTGGTCTTCATACAAGTGGCCTTTCTTTGAAATGACTACATGATTATGTTTCTAGCTGCAGTTTATCCAAAGTTAGTTTTGTGCAGTGTAAAAGGTTGTTTTTCCTGGTAGCACTGTGAGCTATGGCATCACCAGAACTTGGGGTCTGCCCAAAGTTCAAGGTTGAAGCATATTCACTGCTGGGGCAGAGCATCATTTTTAATGCTAGCCACAAGACTGAAAAGAAAATGTTTTCTCTCCCAAAAGTGTCCATAGTTGAATGAACAGAGAATGGCTGCAGGTCTGTAACTAGCTTCAGAAAATAATGATTTTTGATGTTGGAACTTGTAACATGCATGTCACAGAGGCACAGAGAGACAGAGCAGTATGGATAGTATAAATGTACAAGTCTATAACAAGCCAGAGAAGCTAGACACATCATCGTAGGATGATTGATTACTGTGCAAAGATACGCATCTCTGAAGTCCGTAAAAACTTTCACTACAGCAGGTGTTGCCATTACTTCCTTGCTCCTCTATATTTTTTCACAAGGAGATAAAAATAGCTCATTGGTCTGTAGTGTGTATCAAATGTAATGCTAGCTAATTTTGTATGGTGCATATTTTAATATGAGTAGGAAACCTTACAAACAGCAAATTTAATCTGTTTAATTATATGTTGAATATTTCTTAGCAGGAAGAGTATAGTTTGGTTGTTTTTTTATTTAACATAAAGGGGAACAGTGGTCTTCATACAAGTTCATTGGTAGAGGAATAAGCAGAGAATGTAACTAGCTTCAGAAAATATTGATTTTTGATGTTGGGATTTATAACATGCATGTCACAGAGAGACAGGACAGTCTGGGAAGTATAAACTTTTCTTTAACTATCTAACATAGCGGCTGTGGGTGGTAAGGGATGCCCTCTAACATATTTAGAAGATGCTAGGAGAAGCCAGGCAGGGAAAGGGCTCCCCTGCACATGCCACTGCTGTCTCAGCATCCTAGCACGCTCTTAATCATAGGTTGGCCTATGATTAATAGTGTGCTAGGACGCTTGAAACGCGTCAGACACATCTGTGCTGGTTTTTTAAAATGTATGTTCAATAAAAGCTGAAGTTTTAATCAAACAGAGTATCTGCATAAAGGAGTGCAGACCGAGAGCCTTCTTCTTTGTTGCTGACAGTATCAGCTAATGCACAAGTCTAGCTTGCCTTTAAAGGGTGACTAAAGTGTCCAGACAACATTGTCCCAATAAAAAGAGCTTTTTCACAAAGATACAAAAAGCTGTAGCTGGCGGTGGATTAATGCTTCCTAGATGCTGACAGCCAATCCTGTTACAGCTCTACAGCTCAGAGATCTTCCCTCTTTCTCTGACATAGAACAGGTATTTCAGTGCAGTTTTTTGGTAAACATATTTTATGTTCCTGTCTCTTACAATAATAAAATAATTTGCTTTTCATACAAAATTGAAAAGGAAACTTACAGCTTATTAACAAGCTGATGTAAGAAACAGAATATTAAAATTTCAGTAAAAAATATGTCTGAGGAATTGAAACTGGAACCTCATGTACTCGGCCTTGCTAAAAGCTGGGAACTATACAAGTATCTCAACAGAGATGCATTATAAGAAGTAACATAGTAATTAAGGTTGAATAAAGACATATGTCCATCAAGTCCAACCTATTCACCCTCTTTTTTTTTTTTTCTTTTTTTTTTTTTTAACCCTACCTAACAGTTGATCCGAGGAAGGCAAAAAAAAAAAAACAGGTAAAAAGGGGGGAAAATTCCTTCCTGACTCCAAACGGCAATCGGAAAGTATCCCTGGATCAACCAGCTATATGCATTAATACCAGTAATTCTCAATATTTTTATTTTTAGAAATTTATCCAGACTATTTTAAAGCTATTCAATGAACTTGCCATTACCACTTCTGCTGGAAGACCGTTCCACAGTTTCACCGTTCTCACTGTAAAGAAACCTTTCCTAACCTGAAGATGTCCACGAGTCCTCTGATATGACCTATTAGTAAACAATGCACCAGAGAGTTCATTGTATGGCCCATTAATATATTTGTATAAGGTTATCATGTCCCCACGCAAACGTCGCTTCTCCAATGTAAACAGCCCTAACTTGTCTAATCTGCCTGCATATTCAAGCCCTCCATTATTAATTTAGTTGCCCTTCTCTGAACTGCTTCAATTTCCAAGATGTCACTTTTGCGACTTGTAAAGAGGGAGAATAATATTTTTTCTCTTGTATCCATTCCCCTCCTTATACAAGACAATATTTTGCTAGCTCTAGCCGTTGCTACCTGGCATTGTTTGCTATAGCTAAGTCTGTTATCTACCAGAACCCCCCAAACCTTTTCCATTACAGATGCACTTAACACAGTTATTTATGGTGTAGGTGGCACAGGGATTATTAAATCTTAAATGCATCACCTTACATTTATCCACATTGAATCTCATCTGCCATTCTACTGCCCATTTTGATAATCTATCTAAGGTCTGCTTGCAGCACTTGCACATCATTTGAAGTTTCCAAAGCTCTGCATAGTTTAGTGTCATCAGCAAATACTGAGACCTTGCTCTCAATGCCCCCTTCTAAGTCATTTATAAACAGATTAAACAGAAGCGGCCCCAGAACAGAACCCTGAGGCACTCCGCTTAGAACTTTAGATGTAGATGTAGCTCCATTAACCACCACTCACTGTTTGCGATCCCATAACCAGTTCTCTATCCATGAACAAATGTTTTCTTCAAGGCCAACAGTCCTCAATTTATACATTAGTCGCCTATGTGGCACAGTATCAAAAGCTTTAGCAAAATCCAAGTATACCACATCCACTGCTGTCCCTGAATCTAACTTCTTACTAGCTTCTTCATAAAAACCAATTAAATTTGTCTGGCATGATCTATTTCTCATAAATCCATGCTGACTACTACTAATAAGATGATCACTGGAGACAAAGTCAAGGATATGATCCATTAACAAAGTTTCCAGCACCTTCCCTACCACTGATGTTACGCTTACAGGTCTATAGTTACCAGGCTGTGAACGACTACCTTTTTTGAATATTGGTATTGCATTGGCTTTTTTCCAATCCAGCGGCACATCCCCAGACCAAAGCGAATCTGAAAAGATGAGAAACAGTGGTCTAGATAGAACTGAACTAAGGCATCCTCTACAACCATCTCAGCCCCATTATTTAATGGTCCCACATTCTCATCTTTTTACCATTTATATACTTAAAAAACATTTTGGGGTAAGACTTGCTTTGTTCGGCAATCCGTATTTCATTTTCTATTTTAGCTAGTTTAATTGCTTTCTTGCACTCTTTATTAAAGCTTTTATACTCCCTGTAAGCCTGTTCTGTTCGCTCTGATTTCAAAATTTTAAAAGCCTTTTTCTTTTTTTCCATTTCCCTTTTTACCTGAGCATTAAGCCATGCAGGAGTGGACCTAATTATTTTACACTTGTTCCCTAAAGGTACAGATTTAGAAATGTAATAGTTTAATATCCCTTTAAAAGTGGTCCACATCTGCTCTGTATCTTTACCTAAAATTCCCCCCAGTCTATGAGCAGGAGTGATTCCTTTAACAGCATAAAATTAGCTTTCCTAAAGTTAAATGTTTTTGTTAAGCCAGTGCACTTTAGTTTTTTGCAACCTATATTAAATGACACTATATCATGGTCACTATTCCCTAAGCTTCCCATTACCTTCATCTCCAAAATGAGCTCAGGGTTATTAGATATCACCAGATCCAACAACGCATTCTGTCTAGTAGGAACTTACCATCTGTGAAAGAAAATGCTCATATAGGAATTTTTAAGAACTTTATACCTTTTGAGGTGCTGGCAGTTCCCTTACTCCAATCTATGTCAGGGTAGTTAAAATCCCCCATAACCAAAACATGCCCCTTACCAACAGCCTTCGCAAACTGCATATGGAGATTCATTTCCACCTCCTCCCCGGCATTTGGTGGTTTATAACATACCCCAACAATTAATTTACCTACCTTCTTGCTTCCTGTACACAGTTCTACCCATATTGTTTCTGCCATATCGTTTACGCCCCCATCTATTCCATCTTTTAAATTTGGCTTTCTTATTAACTCTGTCATGTCTAAATAAGGAGTATCCTTCAATATTTACTGTCCAGTTGTGTGAATCATTTACTCAAGATTCTGTTATACCAATCACAGCATACCTTTCCTTTAAAGCTATTGTTTCAAGTTCCCCGGTTTTTCCAGCCAGACTTCTTGCATTTGTAAACATACATTTTAGATTATCAATTAATTTACTTCCATACATGGTCGTACATGCCTCCTTATCCTCTATGCTCCCTACACGTAGGAACTTTATCCTAACACAACATAATGGAAACCAAAAAAACAAATAAACCGTAAATTCAATCTGTAGACTATTTTGTATTGTTTCATAAATAAGCCTGAGGATTTGAACCTGTAATTTCACGGGCTGTATGTAAATACATTGTATTTGTACGCTGAGCTATCAGAGCTACCACAAATAAACTAGGTCTATTTTGTTTGGAGACATCTGTATTGAGTACACCCTTGCATAGAGATAGTAAACACTGGGGTCAGGAGGTGTGACCAATAGGGTCACATGCTTACAAGGCTCTTTATAGACTAAAAGGGCTGGGGTCCAGGGGCAGAGCTATCTACATAGTCTGTATGCTCCCCTGTCCCATTTCTTACAACTGGAAAGTTGGGAGGTATGCTTTCTGATAGTCATAGTTATTCATCTTAGTGAATCTAAACTATTCTTGCCATTTAATATTCTTTGTGACTCTAAATTTGTTCTTATGTAACAAAAAAGGGCATAAATAAAAAAAAAGGAATATACCTCTTCAGCAGCTGAAAGAGAATAATTGCCATTGAAACCTGCAATTGAATCTGTTCTTAGGGGAGAGTTTGCATGCAGTATTTATGTGTTTTAGCTAGTTGAATGGAAAAAGGAAAAAAATTATGTCTGTGTGCTATTTAAATTAGACTATTATGAGAAAATAAAGCAGGAGTAAGTTGCCATACAGAAACCTGTATATGTGAATGCAACACATAGCAAATGGAGTTTTTAAAAGTTTAAGGCAGCAATCCAAGGTTTGCTGCCTTATCTTCCCAGTTACCTAAGATTAATTCATTTTAGCCAACCTTTTTCCTTTTGCTTGTAGTTTTGAGCACCCCTTCTCCCATTTCTCTTTTAAACATATACAATTCAAGTTTTTAGTGGTATTATTGTTTTATTGCTGTTCTCAACATTTGGTCAAAAACAAAAAGTTATTTATTTAGCTTTAGACATTTTGTCAACCACAATTTGTGAATTTTGAATTGTTGTCATGTTTCATGAACTATATTGTCAAAGCTTGGTTATGTGCTTGAACGCGCATATGGACATAAACATTTTTCAGATTTATGGTGCTATTTGAAATGAATTCTTCCATGAGTTATTCAGAGCCATCTGCATCCTAGGCTGCTAATAAACAATAACATTTAGTACTGTCATCGTTCTACTTCGTAATTAGGATAAAAAGAGATAATACTCAAATTCAGTGATGTTCTTTTATTTCTAAACAAACGTTTACTAAATATACAAAAACATTTTCTTGTGAGGCTACAAAAATATTTACAAAACTATTTTGTGTTCCCCTGGTAGACTGTGATGGAATGTGTGCCAAGTCGCTTTTTTAGTGCTAGCTTTCTGTGACCTGGATTTCTAAGAATGTACACAAAAATGCAGAGGGAAGTGAAAGAAGCTTTTTCACCCCTGGGTCTTACAGCTGATATCTGTTGCATATTCTGTAACATGTTACATACTGTAAAACACAGAATACATTTTTGCATTGTTCTGTTTTATTAGATTTATTAAAATCTTTTATTCATTTTATAAACCAAAACCTTAAAATGTCTTAAAGATGTTATAGTTTAGTTCACACCCTTCATTACAATGCAGAGTTTTTTGGGAGCTTGTAGTATGCTCCAGTTAATCAATATGAATTGCTTCTACAAAAGCCCTATATATTTATCATCACTAGTCCGTCTCTAAACTGTGCTTCCCAATAAAAGCTCTTATGTTCATCAATTCTAAAGAATCTATTTTGAAAAAAAACAAACAAAACCCACACACTTAATTTAGGGCTGCAATGGTGAAAAAGCAATCCAGCAGTGTTTTTCCACAAGTGCTTATGGAAAAAAGATAATGGATAATGGAATGCTGTTGATGTTATGGTAATAGTCTCTGATGCCACAACTTGTTTTCTCATTAAATTAACTTTATATCAGTTTGTGCAACACTAGATGTATGTGGCAGAAAATAGATTCCTGCCCCAACAGTTATACATGCTTGGTTTGTTTATTTTAACATAAATGGCTTCCTTAATCTCTCTTTCATAGCAGTCTTCTTTTGCTAAGATGTTGACATTACAGTCCTTTGAAGGGTAACTGTGGTCTCAAATTCTTTTGAACTAATAAGGATTGTATAAAAGGCCTTCCATCACACCTTTAAAATATAACCTAAATCACATCTCTAGATAAAATTGGTGAGAAGTTATTGCTGGTAAGGTTCAGCAATATTACTTCCTGCTGGAACACTTCCTGTTTTCAGTCATATGACCAGCCTCTGTCTGCATTAATAGGCTCCCCTTCTCAACTGTCATTTTTCCCCCCAGGTACTTCCTGATTTCCCCAGCATTTAGTCTTTACTGAGCATGCTTCTCCCCTGGGGCGGATGGGTGTGGCAGAGGTCAGGTCATGTCACACAACCTACTGGAAGCAGGAAACATTCACCCTAATGTAATTTCTCACAGGCTACAGCCAGAGATGTGATTGTCGGCTCATGTTAAAAGAAATACTGCAGGCTTTCATTGAGCCCTAACTTGTTTTGAGACCACAGTTACCCTTTAAGGTGTGTCTGTTCACAGCTCTGTACTGACCAAAAGGATTTGCTCTTCTGTGCTGGGCCATGCATTTGTGCAGCTGCTTTTTGCCATGCCCCTCAAGGATGTCTAGGGCTGAGGGTATGATTTGGAAGAGCATTCCTGTGTCCCCAAAAAGGGTATGTCCCCTTTTTGTTCCAGGCTAATAAACCCGAACCCGGATTCATCCCGTCTGCGAACGGCGGATTATTCCGGATTTTTCGCCTTCCGAACTTCCGAACCGCGGACGTATTTCCCCGTTTTTCGAAAATTTCGAAATTACGGGAATCTCCATATTTTCGAAATCCGGAAAAACGGAGATCCTCGTAATTTGAAAATTCTCGTATTTTCGAAAATACAGGAAATACGAGAAATTCTTGTAAATTCGCGGAATTTTGCATTTTGGGGATTATTTTCAAGACGGAGCAAGCCACATGTCCCAAATTATCAATGGCAGCTACATGATTATTCCATCCCCCTGGGTATAAAGGTTGCTTCCAGGCGCCATTTTGTCAGTGTGTTGGAGTGTGTTTAGTGGAGACCAGACAGTGTAGGAGTTGGAGAGATTTTTTTGAGCTTTTTTTGAGCTTTCTGTGTGGGATTTCAGTATGGTGTGTTTAGCACTGTTGTTAACCACCCCTGTATTCACACATCTTGAGACCCAACAGTCCTTTTAAGGACTAACCTCGTTGTTTAATACTCCATATTACAAAGTGTGGGCCTGCTGTAACTCAATGGTGTGGTTCCTACAAAGCCTTACCCGTCACCCGCTTTCCCTTGCACGAAGCATACTCTGAGGGAGAGAAGCCAATGGTGTAGGGGTATGTCCAGTGGGGCCAAGCCTGCCTGCTCTTCAACAATGGTGGCAAACTGCAGTGGGCCTGCTGTAACTCAAAGGTGTGGTTCCTACAAAGCCTTACCCGTTCACCCCGCTTTCCCTTGCACGAAGCATACTCTGGGGAGAGAGGCCAATGGGATGAGGGGTATGTCCAGTGGGGCCAAGCCTGCCTGGCCCCACAACAAGGTGGCAAACCGCAGTGGACATTATGTAACCCAGTACCCCCATTGCCTTCTTTCCCTTGTTGTGGCAAACTACTATATAGGGGAATGTGGCCAATGTGGTGTGTGTAATGGCATTAATGGTAAGGTATATACAATTATAATTACTAGACATAGAGCTAGCTAAATAGATGTGTGTATTGTAATTTTTCAAATAAAATGATTATGAATCTATCTGAATAATTTGATATATCGAAAAATAAAGCCCAAAAACTTTTTTTCAAAAACAGTTTTTATATATAATATAATATATATTTTTTTTTTTTTAAACTATTTACAGAAAAAAAAAAAAAATCACTGGGGTTCACCCTGGATACCCTCCTCTCCAGTGTTGTCAGGCGGCGGTCCAGGCGCCGCCCCAATTGGCGGATATCCTGCTGTATGTTCTAGTAATCTGTGGAGGAACATATTGAGAGAATTGTGTTGAAGATGTTCGAGCACATTTCCTAAAGCACCATGCGGGTGATGCAATTTTGCACCTGACAGCTAGTTACACATACATGGTACTGCATGCAATAATGTTGTGGTATGTCATAAAAGGAAAGCTCAGTATAAAATATCATTATTTCTAAAATTCTTAGTTTATATTATGCATATATTTGCATACCTAGTTATGGTAACGTGATTTTAACTGATTGGCTTTGGGATGGGGTTACACATGCTCAGATCTCTACTGAGCAGCAACTGAATCAACCCAGGGACTGGGTCAAGGGCAAAACCATAACGGTCTCTATTAGGGTTCCGGCAAACAGAAGTCAGTATTTCAGTTGCATTTATTTATACACAGACACAATGCTGAATGGCAGATTAAGGTCATTGGGATGGATAAAATCTTAAAAGTATATATATTATCACTGAACTTCCACTTAAAGCGATATTATTGCATCATGGGGGATCACTGATAACAGCGAGGTAATGCTGGCATAAACATTACATTTATTGCGAAATTGTATCAGAAACATTCTTGGTTTTGTATCACTAGGACTGTGCTACATACAAAATTTTTTGGAAGTGGTGCAGCCCCCATAAAAGCATTGTCAAACCCACAGTCACCCAGTTTGCATCATGTAGCGTGGATTTTACCCTGGGAAAATACAGATATTAATAGTCTTGTATATAACATTTCATTAACGTTGCATATGATTACTTACGATTTTCAATCATGGCCACCAGAGAGGCTGGAGGTGCGTGAAAAGGGGGGAGGGCATGGAGGGCCTGGAGAGGGTGGAGGGCATGGAGAGGGTGGAGGGCCTGTAGAGGCTGGTCCTGCTTCAAGAAAAAAAAATGTTTTATTTCAACAATCACTGTCCAATCCATTAGTAATATTACATGTATAAGAACATTTCCTAAAAGGCTATGTAGTGAACATTTCTTGAATAATTTTGGACGTTTGGACCGAATTTCGTGACTTAAGCTCAAAAACCTCGGGCGGGGGTCGTCCCGTCAGGCATGCTGGGAGTTGTAGTCCAGGGTCCGGTTCTTCTCTCCCTTTTCGCGGTCGCGTCCGTGGTGACGTCGTCGCATGCGCGGGAGCGATTGGCTGCACCGGATCTCGCGGGGGGGGAATGTGACATCACGGATGTCGTCACTGGGCCTATAGAGAGCGGCCATGTCTAGGAGTCGTTGCCATTTTAATAGAATTGCTAGGAAGAACAGAGAGGTCCCCTCCCCCCTCCCTAAAGTTTGTTATTATGTTATGTGTTATGGCTAAAGAAATATGTTGGAGTCACAGCGGGGCGTGTCATCCTTGCAATGGTTATGGTGTTGAGCCGTTACATGCCCTCTGGGGACCCAGAGGCATGGCATTTAGCTTTGGCTATGGCTGGGGGTGGTCATTGGATCACGAGGCAAGGATGTACACTTAAGGTTGGCAATGTGAACCATGTTGTAAATGTGTTAATAAAGCTGTGGCCTATTATTCACCCAACTCTTGTGTCTGCCTGTTTAATTCTATTAGGCTTAAGTTTTAGTATACTAAGCAGGCATGGTTATCCCAAGTGAGGTCTAATAATTTGTGGCATTTTTTTAACGAAAAATTTTTTATCAGTGAATAATAAAATTCACTTAATTATCACTGATAATTTCACTAATTATTTGCTGACAATCAAGGTCAATAAAAAGATAAAAAAATTGCTTAGGATGCACTTACGTGTCTGCTGGTGCCAGTTTCCGCTCTTGTGGCGGTGGACTGCACGGTGGGGGCGATGGAGAGCCCAGAGGGGCAATGGGCGGCCCGGAGCCTGAGGGCTAGTTGGTGGTAGTGCTAAAAAAAAAGGAAATTTATTTTAACTCTCACTGTCTTAAATGTTCGAATACATTTACTAAAACAATTCTCAGAGAAGTTGTCAAAAATATGCAAACATTTCGATAAAGGCGTGGACACATCTACGTGTTAAAAGCACACAATAGTGTGGCACAATTAATGTCATCCTCAATTTTTGCACAGTTGTGCAATCGTACTGCACTCGCATGGCAATACACATAAGCGCACTGGAAACACCGCTTGTTCTGAGCGCTCGTGTGTGCTGTAATGTGGCCTGGACAATTAAAAATTTAGAACAAATTTTTTTTTTATAGGCTGCACTTATCTGGCAGGGACGTGTGGGGGTGGGGTGTCGGAGGAAGATTCCGCTGCAAATTAAAATAAAAAAATACGTAATGAATGATATATGTAAAGGATATATTTAATTATATACTATATTTCTATGGCAATAATTTCATACCTTATTCTGGCTAAGTACTTTTATTTTTAGTGTGTATTGTGCCATGGAGAGGGTAAAGTTGGTTGGGTGTTGGGGAGCATCAGTAGCTGTGTGTACTTGCTGTGTGGTTCATTTTAAATTTATAGGTGATATGTTAAATAAAGTCACTTTTCAGTGATTTATTTTTTGACTTTACTTACCCTTTAAATAGGGCTGATATTGAATACTATAAGAATAATATAATAATAGTGAAATTTACGGATTTTTCCGAAAATCCGCGGCCTCGAGCGGACCTGATTTTTCGAAGTTCGGACATCTCTAGTTAAATCATTTCTATACCAATCTTGCCCCAGTAAAAAGCCCCCCAAAATGTAAACTTTCTTCTTATTTTTTTACTTTATTTTTTCTTATTTGTTTTAATGCAAATCTCTAATATTTACAATGCAGATGTATTTGAACTTGTCCGGTACTATGGGAGGAAAGCCCAGAAAGCAGCTTCACAAAGCCAAGTTTTGCAGGGTCGTTCTAAGTAATTAGGTAAGACCCAGGGATCAGGGCCCCTCAGTTAAAGGGTATCCCCACTGAGGAAAAAGCATTTTTTTTTTGGTTTATTTTAAAGTACACCATCCCCCAACCCTCCCCTACCTTTTTCCCCAAATTCCCCATTGATTGCAGCAGCATGGGAAAGTTGTGCAGTGTCCTGGAGGTGTGTCTTTCCCTGTGCTGGGAGTGCTGTCACTCAATGTGCATCACATGGTAGCAGACACACACCCATTTGGCTGCAGTAAGAAATCCTTTCCTCCCTGACTCTCTAAGTTCTTTTTACAGCTGATCAGGCTTTTCCAGGGGAGGAGAAGTTAAACCCCCTTCACACAATACTGTAACAAAGGCAGGGGGAACTTGTGTTGTTTTTAATAAAGATTTTTTTGTGTCTAACTCTGTGAGGGGTGGTTGAAAAAGTGATCTAAGATTGATTTCATAGGGAATGCTGGGAATATAGGGATGCTGGGAATATGAGGCAATCTGGTATGGGAGGGGTGGGAGAGAGAAAAACGTAGTACCTGATACTCTACTCTTATTAATTAGTGAAGTCAGCAAGCTGCTGTGGTGGTCATGTGATATTCCTCCATTAATCAGTGAACTCAGTAGCTTGAAAGTCTCAAGAATCACGTCTTCCGATTGGTTATATCGCAACTCAAGGAGGAAGACAGGTGTGTTAAGGAGCAGCAAGGAGACTTTGGTTGAACAGCGAATTGAGAAAGTGACCGTTGTTAGGTTCGCACCCTGGGTAGTACTAATACAGGAAAAGAGGAGCGAGGGAAATGTGGGTGTAATTCTCCTAGTTATGACAAACACATGCTTTTAAAAACATAGAAACGGGTCTAATGCTAATAGCTTGAGGATGGAATTAGTTTCCAATTTCAATAAAGGCATTCAATGTTTTAAAATATGGACTTGCTGGTCATAATTAAATAAATTGTGTGCTTTCTGAAAAAATTGTAGGATAATTTTAAATTAAGGTGAAAACAGGATGAGTTTGTAGAATCTCTAGTTAACTAATTTGCATTCAGCTACATCATATATGATCACATAACCCACAAAAGCCTTTCAGCACCTGTTCTGTGTAGTGCCATTAAAAACATAAATCTCTTGATATTTCTAGTTTTGCATCTGTATTAGTAAACTCAACATACTGCCTTTAAAGGGCATGTCCACCCCCAAAACTATAATCCCCCCCACTACTGGCCCCATTGTGTGAGTGTAGTTTAATCCTACCTTACATCCAGCTCCATCTGGTTCTTCTGCTATCTAAAGTCCCAAAAAACGCCCACCAGAAGTACTGCAGAGTCCATATAGGACTCTGCCTCCTGTCTCCCCTCCGGGAGAAGTTTGGCATGCGCACTGCAGCCCTTCTCCCCCTCCCTCTCCCTCCCGATTTAGATTCCTTCCCCCTAGCGTAAAAACATTTTTATATAATATTCCCCTGTCCCCCATCCCCAACCGCTATATTTTAAGTTCAGAAAGTTCCCCAAATATTACTTACCTTCCCTCTTCCTGTGCCGCACTGAACTCCCGGCAGCCGCGTCCGTGATTGGCTGCCGCTCAGCCAATCACAGATGCAACTGCCGGTCCCGCCCCTCTGCTTGCATTTTCTCGCAAGCAGAGGGCCTGGCAGTGCTGCGGAGGAAAGAGGGAAGGTAAGTAATATTTGGGGAACTTTCTGAACTTAAAACTATAGCGGTCGGGGCTGGGGGACAGGGAGAATATTATATAAATTTTTTTAAAGGGTGGACATGCCCTTTAAGTCAATCTGAAAAAAAAAAAAAAGAAAATAATAGAAGCAATTACCCTTTCCTCTTGTGGCAACTCTAGCACTTCTATTTATATAATTTATATATTTATGTACTGAACTATTTATGCATTTGTCCCCCTTGTGTGACTTTTTTGTATTTTGCTATTGCACAAACTGCGTCCCCATGGGCCGCTTCATAAATAAACTATACATACATACATATGAACAAGCAATGTAACCATGTTTAAAAAAAGCCACTTAATAAAAACTATACAAAATGTACATAGTGCCTTATGTTGCAAATAAACATGACCATCATACACAACTCTCTTACCTTGTTCATGAGCATGTGTACACACGGACTCATGTTTCAGAGCAATTAATATTTTGCCTCAACTGATGTTTGATTGGTTTAACTATTAGTAATAATTGCTTGCAGCCCACGGTTGGGGGCTGCAGCACCATCCAAATGGGTGAGTTATAAGTGGAAGTAGGCAAGACCAGAGCAGGTTGGAGTTTGGCTGATTGAGGTGGAGTCACATTTAGCTGCCCCGTCATTGCCTTAAGTGTGCCATGCAATGGCAAACAGGTTGGGCACCCCTGTACTATGAAAAAACAATTCCAGTAAAATGGAAATGGCCATTTTCTTAAAAGGCACCCCTATTGTATTAAAATTGTTTAAAAGAAATGCTAATAGGTTCCACTGTCTCATCATTTGTTCTGCAGCTGAATATGAACCTCTTTTCATCTCATCCAAAGGATGCTCTTATGTCTTCTGGGAAGATCTATTGGTAAACAGGCATTATAAGATTAAAGGAGAATGTAAGGCTGATAATTGTGTTTTAGTTCAAAGAAAATTAAACTGGACAGGAGTGAGGCTACATACATACAGTAAATAACTATTTAAGGTAGGGAATAAATTACTAGTGATGTCACAACGATTTCTACTTTAGTGTTTCAATCTGTGACATAAAGGCAAGTGATACCTCGTTTGATTCAGCTGCCTATGAGCAATACACAGAAAAAGTAGTTTTTAATCTATATATTTCCCTCATTTATATATTTATTCAAATTAATCATTAAGATTTCATAATAAAACTTCTTTTTCTGATTAATTCCGAATGCATTGTAGATTTACTTTATTGCGTTAATGAATCATTCTTAAGGGGTTTTTTTTTTTTTCTATTTTACCATCTGGAACAATAGTAACATTTTTTAATTGATACAGATGTTATTTTCCAAAGTCCTTGGTAATTGTAATTGATTAGAGTTTGGGAAATTTCCTGGCAGAAATGTAGTTTTAGTTAAGTATACTGTAGAAAACTTCACATTAACTGCATTAATATAAGGCAATTCCTGCTGCTATCTGTGACTGTGTTATATTTACTTCAGACCCCATACCTTTATTTTCATTTCACTTTTAATCTCCCTGTATATTGACAATATTGAAGGATGCTTTTCATTTTTTTGTTTTTATAGTTAAATAGTTATTTTAGGCTATAAAAAGACAAAAGTAAAGATAAAAGTTCAACCCATCCATGCTAATCCCAGCATAACCTGACAAGAACAGCTTCCTACACCCACATCCCTATTACCCCAACCTGGGCTATGATCACACATGAAGTCACCAACTTTAAAGCTGCTATTTCTCTACCCAAACAGACATCTAGCCTAATTTAGTTTAGTTAACTAGTTAGTTATGTAATATACTTTCTATATAAATGTATGAGATTAGCTGAGAGCTTTCTCAAAAGATCCAGCTGGAACAAAGGAATGATATTATGTCAAGCCCAGGTAATGATTGAATATGGAAGAAAAATAGTGGCAGTATACAAAGGTCCAGTTTGTTCCATGTTCCATGTTATTTTGCCACAATACCTCTTAATGGCATAAAGAACACCTTTAGTATCACAACTGAACATGCCATGTATGGGGATTTTCGACCATTTAAAGGGATGTCCCCCTTATTATACAATTGCAATAACTGCAGGAAAATATCGGGAATGAGCGCCACTCTAAACGCTTTGTAATGCTGTTCCTCCTAGCTGTGTTACCATTGTGTCTATCTCTGCCGTAATAAAATATAGTTATGTGTGTCACCAAATAAATGGCCTACCTTAGGGTTACCCTTCAGAGTCTTCAAATATTGACATTTTTACACGGCAAGCCTTCACTTAGCTCTCCTAACCATTGTGAGAGTACTGGCTTTTCAAATATCCTCTCTCAATCCACTACTAAAATACTCATGCATCCCTTATCCTCTCATGTCTTGACTACTCTAAAGTGCTTTTACTTCGTTTCCCATCATGTCCCTTCACCAGTTGATCCTGAACACAACAGTTCGGATTATTTCACCCTCTTCCAAGAGAGAACATGCAACTTCGTACTGCATTCTGTGGGGTGGTTTCCCATCAAGCTAAGGATAATATCGCACCTTCTTTTGGCCTTTGAATCTCCTCACTGTGCTGCTTCCCTCTACTAATCTTCTCTTGACCCAATAAGTTCCTGGCCATGCCCTCTTTTCCTCACAAGGCAATCTTCACAGGCTAACATTGCCTCCTTCCATCTTAAACCACTTTCTCTTGCTGCTCCCTACCTTTGGAACTCTCTCCTACTTTCACTTGACCAGGTGACAGCCATTAATACTGTCAAATCTAAACTTTTATCCTACCTCTCTGAGCACCACCGGCACAACAAATGATTGTTAGCCATCTCGAGCACTTTGTACCCATCCCCCCACTTGTATCTGATTTGTCCTACCAACTTAGATTGTAAACTGTTTGTGGCAGGGATCTTATTCCTAATGTGTTAGGCACAACAATTATGTAATTTATCCATAACACGACCGCCCGGAAGTGCTGAGCGGGTGGTTAGGATGAAGGATCTAAAGGTGTGTACCCAGCTTAAAGGTTTATTTTCCCAGATTGAACACTCACCAATAATGCCACTTACCATTGATTTTCAATTGTGCAAATGACTGAGAAGAGCACTTTTGTTCCACCTGGGAATTATCCAGCTATTGAGTGTTTGTAAACCTGGTTAAAAATGAGTTTAGACATTTCATTTTTAATTACACACATGGGAACAAAATGTAATAAACGGGTAAATCATTAAAAAAAATAATTTACGCAGGAACCAGGTCATTAAAATCATGCCTGCTGACAAGGGGGGGGGGGTTAGTGGTGTTAAATACCACTTTGAATGTTATAAAAAATAAATTACTTTACTATATGCCAATTTATTTAATTCAGAAGTTCGCCAGCTAATTTTTTTTGTAAATTGGGTTATTCAGTTTACTAGGCAAACTTCTGTGAGCTTTGAGCTGGTGCTTGATGTCTTCTTAACATTCATGTGAGTCACTCTAAAAACCTTTTGCATCAAATTACCATTAATATGCAATCATTATTTTGGATAGCTTGAATATAGCTTCTTTTCAGTTTTTTAACTTAAATAAATTATAGCAATTTTTTGGCATAAAGTAAAATAATTCCATGACCACCATCCTGCATTCTGGATTTGTTTTCACGCCAACTGCTTTATTTACAGCTGTACATGCAATCATATTTTATATTCAATAAATTCTTCATAAACTCAAATGGGAATAATTGGAAAGTAACATATTTGATATAATGAGCCTTCACACTGATTTCTACTGTGCCTGCCAGAGAAGGTATCCTGTCAGGAGCCCATATTTTGTCACATAGGGGCTTCACTATTATGTAAAGTGCATAAAGAACTGCAATGTTTGCCTTTGCAGTATGTGTCAATATACTTTTTACATGTATGTACATTGTATGTATTTACTTTGTGTATATATTTATTTTCTTATATAATCTCTGCATATATTCCACACATTTACAATTTTCTGCCTGAGAAATGGACTTTAAAACCAGAAAAGGATTAATTGTTCACTTTTGTGGGCCATGAAAATTGGTTTTAGTGAATTAATTAAATCTTTATCTTTTCCCCCCACTTATTTTGAATTCTTAAAAATATACTGCCTAAGAAGGGGCAATCCTGAAAAAAAGTTGACAATATCATTAGCTATATCATACTTGCAGGAGGCATAGATTACGATTCACTGTACTTTGGTCAATTAGCTATCTCCGGCTCTAAAATCCTTTAAGTGCAAGAGCAGTGATGCTGAGATGTGGGTTCCTGTCCAATGACCCAACATCAAATGATCTAAACTAACACTTACAGCATAAAGCATGAGCCACTGCAATATACCCATAGAATTGCTGTCAGTAGAGATTGTCATATGAAATGAGAACCATAAACTGTAGCAAATACTGTAGAGACCGTCAAATAGTTAATTAACTGTACAAAATCAGGACAAATTATTAGGAGTGCTACACACTTGAGTTGTGTGGATTATAAACTAGATATTTTATGTTTTTCTCATTGCGGAATAAACCATTTATTGAAGAATCAAAGACTGTAAACATCTTGTGGTATAATTAAAATACAGAATTTTATTGTGAATACTGACCTGGATATACGCTAGGGATTACCATCTTTCCTACAGCAGCTATACACTAGCTTCCTTAGTCATAGTTGTATAGGGAATGTGTTAAAGTGCATCTATACTGGAAAAATATATATATTTTTTAAATTGCTCATTGCTAGAAACTAAATTTATTTATAGATTAATATGAGGCAAAGTATTTTTTTCAGTATAGTTCCCTTTAAAATTGTTAACCCCTATTTGAATATGGCATTACTGCACTTATCATACAGAGAAATGTTTGTTGCCTCATCTGTTTAGGCACAAACATCTTAAAATACTCAATCATGAAATAATACCATACCCGTAGTGGAGGACATATTAAAGGGAACTGGGTCTCCAAACAAGTTGAGTTTAAATGAAAGACATTGACAGAGAAGTAACTGAATCTACGCCCTGTGTGAAACACGCCTTTTCAGGCAGATTCTCACTCTGCCTGAAAAGCTGATTCCACAGAGTTTTCTGTAGGGGTGTGTGGTGTGAGTAACCCCCGAGTGGGCGTGCCACGGCACCCACAAGTGGGCGGGGCCACATCGGGCTGTAAAATATGACCATGGGGGCCTGCAACTGGAGGACCATGGGGTCCATGATTGGGAGGGACCAGGGGGGCTGCAAATTGGACGAGGAGACACAGGACAGATAGACTGACAGTTTCAGAGCAGGAAGTGCAGGGGACCTGGTGATGCTGCTGCCATATCACACACAAAAATTGTAATATCTTCAAAACTATGCAAAATAAACAATGGAAATAAATTGCAAAAATTCTTAGGGGAGCAATTCCTATCAATTTACCTCAATTTATCTAAAGTCATTTTTGGACCACATTTCCCCTTTAACTATTGCAATCATAGAGAATACACCACACCCAGAAATTATTTACATACTTGCTGTGTAGTGCATACATACAGTCTGTAGCACATGCATCTGGATTTTTCTCTCTGCCCCCTTGTTATAGGCATGTATTGATTAAGTGACAAATCCATACCACAATGTTTTGCATAAGCCACTGTAGCCTTTCACCTGTCTCTATAGGTTACCAATTAAACATTAGTATTTATAAAATGTTTATCAATCTTTTGCTCTAAACAGACAGACTTTTCAAAAGCACAAACCAGGAGTGATCTACAACCAGAGATATTGGGGCATATTTATAAATGTTTGTTACATTTTTTGCCTCCATTATTGCTGCCTTTTTGCCAAATTTGGACTTTCCGCAATTATAAAGCAATGATAGCAGCATGACAAAAGTCATTATAATACTTTTGCTTTTCGCCATACATTGCTGCGGTAACAGCTAAGCTATAAAAAATGGTGAAAAGTGTTTTATTGCGTTAGTTCAGCGATTCAAATTTGCCAAGTCTGAGATGGCTATAAAAACATAAGTGGCCATTTATTTAGCCTGCCAATGTGTCCATGGAAAGTGTCAGTACATTTTGGAGTGTTTCTCAATACAAATAAGTACCCAGGGGGGTGTTAGACTATTTTCCAGCATTTACTGTAATACTATCTGAGATTTTGCCTTTTAAGGATAACTGTATTGCTTCAATGCATTTTAAAAAAAAATACTTTAAAAGGGGTAAAAGGTGTGCAGAACTCCCTATACATTTTTTCCTGATTTTGAGCCTCCCTCTGCTTTCAATTAGCCTTAATTAGCCCAGGGGCGTAACAATTCTGTCTGCCTTTAATGTCACTCAAACCTAACAGACGAGAAAACACTCCTCCACCCACCCTTGATCAGCTGGATTATGTAGGCTGTATCCTAGCAACGGGACATTTCAAGTCTTTTTGATTGTCAGGAGGAGGAGAGAGGTTGTATCAGACATTCTCACCAGCCAATGACAATGCTATGTTAACCATGACCCTGGGCCCTCTAGGAGGCAGGCTTTTAGCACTCCTAACTTGTTTTGAGACCACAGTTACCCTTTAAGGTGTGTCTGTTCACAGCTCTGTACTGACCAAAAGGATTTGCTCTTCTGTGCTGGGCCATGCATTTGTGCAGCTGCTTTTTGCCATGCCCCTCAAGGATGTCTAGGGCTGAGGGTATGATTTGGAAGAGCATTCCTGTGTCCCCAAAAAGGGTATGTCCCCTTTTTGTTCCAGGCTAATAAACCTCTTTTTTTGAATTATGACTTTAATTCTATCTGTCACTTCAGTATGGTTGATTTATAGGTTTGTTGCAGGGTTTGTGCAGTTTTTAGACAAGAAAACCATCTAAACAATTTACTTCTCAACCACGCTACAATTTACCCCAAACATTTCTGACTAAGCGCCATCTGCACTATACCACATTGGATAGGCAGCATTCTTCAGTGTGTTAAATATAGGGATGGCCGTTTCGCGGACCCGAACCCGGATTCATCCCGTCTGCGAATGGCGGATTATTCCGGATTTTTCGCCTTCCGAACTTCCGAACCGCGGATTTCCCGTATTTTCGAAAATTTTCGAAATTACGGGAATCTCCATATTTTCAAAATCCGGAAAAACGGAGATCCTCATAATTTCGAAAATTCTCGTATTTTCGAAAATACAGGAAAATACAAGAAATTCTTGTAAATTCGTGGAATTTTAGCATTTTGGGGGATTATTTTCAAGACGGAGCAAGCCACATGTCCCAAATTATCCAATGGCAGCTAACATGATTATTGCCAGCCTCCTGGGTATAAAAGGTTGCTTCACAGGCACCATTTTGTCAGTGTGTTGGAGTGTGTTTAGTGGAGACCTGACAGTTAGGCGGTGAACGAGAGTTTTTTGAGCTTTTTTTGAGCTTTCTGTTGTGGATTTCAGTATGGTGGTTTAGCACTTGTGTTAACACCCCTGTTTCCACATCTTGAGACCAACAGTCCTTTAAGGACTAACCTCGTTGTTTAATACTCCATATTACAAGTGTGGGCCGCGTAAATAATGGTGTGGTTCCTACAAAGCCTTACCCGTCACCCGCTTCCCTTGCACGAAGTCACTCTGAGGAGAGAAGCCATGGTGTGAGGGGTATGTCCAGTGGGGCCAGAATGCCTGGCTCTTCAACAATGGTGGCAAACTGCAGTGGGCTGTGTAACTCAAAGGTGTGTCCTACAAGCCTTACCCGTTCACCCGCTTTCCCTGCACGAAGCATACTTGGGGGAGAGAGGCCAATGGGATGAGGGGTATGTCCAGTGGGGCCAAGCCTGCCTGGCACACAACATGGTGGCAAACCGCAGTGGACATATGTAACCCAGTACCCCCATTGCCTTCTTTCCCTTGTTGTGTGCAAACTACTTATGGGGATGTGGCCAAGTGGTGTGTGTAATGGCATTAATGGTAAGGTATACAATATAATTACTAGACATAGAGATGCTAAATAGTATGTGTATTGTAATTTTTCAAATAAAAATTGATTATGAATCTATCTGAATAATTTGATATATCGAAAATAAAGCCCAAACATTTTTTTTCAAAAACGTTTTTATATATAATAATATATAATTTTTTTTTTTTTTTAACTATTTACAGAAAAAAAAAAAAAATCACTGGGGTTCCAGCCTGGATACCCTCCTCTCCAGTGTTGTCAGGCAGCGGTCCAGGCGCCGCCCCATGTGGCGGATATCCCGCTGTATGTTCTGGTAATCTGTGGAGGAAGATATTGAGAGAATTGTGTTGAAGATGTTCGAGCACATTTCCTAAAGCACCATGCGGGTGATGCAATTTTGCACCTGACAGCTAGTTACACAAACATGGTACTGCAATGCAATAATGTTGTGGTATGTCATAAAAAGGAAAGCTCAGTATAAAATATCATTATTTCTAAAATTCTTAGTTTATATTATGCATACCTAGTTATGGTAACAGTGATTTTAACTGATTGGCTGTTGGATGGGTTACACATGCTCAGATCTCTACTGAGCAGCAACTGAATCAACCCAGGGACTGGGTCAAGGGAAATACCATAACAATCTCTATTAGGGGTCCTGCAAATAGGAAGTTAGTATTTCAGTTGCATTTATTTATACACAGACACAATGCTGAATGGGCAGATTAAGGTCATTGGGATGGATAAAATCTTAAAAGTATATATATTATCACTGAACTTCCACTTAAAGCGATATTGCATCATGGGGGATCACTGATAAACAGCAGGAGGTAATGCTGGCATAAAACATTACATTTATTGCGAAATTGTATCAGAACATTCTTGGTTTTGTATCACTAGGACTGTGCTACATACAAAATTTTTTGGAAGTGGTGCAGCCCCCATAAAAGCATTGTCAAACCCACAGTACCCAATGTTGCATCATGTAGCGTGGATTTTACACTGGGAAAATACAGATATTAATAGTTTTGTATATAACATTTCATTAACGTTGCATATGATTTACTTACGATTTTCAATCATGGCCACCAGAGAGGCTGGAGGTGCTGGAAAGGATGGAGGGGCTGGAGAGGGTGGAGGGCCTGGAGAGGGTGGAGGGCCTGGAGAGGGTGGAGGGCCTGTAGAGGCTGGTCCTGCTTCTAGAAAAAAAAATGTTTTATTTCAATAATCACTGTCCAATCCATTAGTAATATTACATGTATAAGAACATTTCCTAAAAGGCTATGTAGTGAACATTTCTTGGATAATTTTGGAAGTTTGGACCGAATTTCGTGACTTAAGCTCAAAAACTGAGGGACAAGGTACAGCCCAAACAATGGGGAGTCGGGGACAATAAATGGGAATGAGAAATGAGAAGATCTGTCTCTCAAGCCAAATTAATAGATTTGTTGCATTTTTTTTAACGAAAATTTTTATCAGTGAAATAATAAAATTCACTTAATTATCACTGATAATTTCACTAATTATTTGCTGACAATCAAGGTCAATAAAAAGATAAAAAAATTGCTTAGGATGCACTTACGTGTCTGGCTGGTGCCAGGTTCCGCCTCTTGTGGCGGTGGACTGCACGGTGGGGGCGATGGAGAGCCCAGAGGGGGCAATGGGCTGCCCGGAGCCTGAGGGCTAGTTGGTGGTAGTGCTAAAAAAAAAAGGAAATTTATTTTAACTCTCACTGTCATTAAATGTTCGAATACATTTACTAAAAAAAAAAATATGCAAACATTTCGATAAAGGGCTTGGACACATCTACGTGTTAAAAAGCACACAATAGTGTGGCACAATTAATGTCATCCTCAATTTTTGCACAATTGTGCAATCGTACTGCACTCGCACGGCAATACACATGAGCGCACCGGAAACGCGCTTGTTTCTGGAGCGCTCGTGTGCGCTGTAATGTGGCCTTGGACAAATGAAAAATTTAGACAAATTTTTTTTCTTATATTTTTATTGTGTGTATTGTAGCCATGGAGAGGGAAAAGTTGGTTGGGTGTAGGGGAGCATCAGTAGCTGTGTGTACTTGCTGTGTGGGTATCATTTTAAATTTATAGGTGATATGTTAAATAAAGTCACATTTCAGTGATTTATTTTTTGACTTTACTTACCCTTTAAATAGGGCTGATATTGAATACTATAAGAATAATAATAATAAGTAGTGAAATTTACGGATTTTTCCGAAAATCCGCGGATCCTCGAGCGGACCTTATTTTTCGAAGTTCGGACATCTCTAGTTAAATCATTTCTATACCAATCATGCCCCAGTAAAAAGCCCCCCAAGACTTTCTTTCTTATTTTTTTACTTTATTTTTTCTTATTTGTTTTAATGCAAATCTCTAATATTTGCAAATGCAGATGTATTTGAACTTGTCCGGGACTATGGGAGGAAAGCCCAGAAAGCAGCTTCACAAAGCCAAGTTTTGCAGGGGTCGTTCTAAGTAATTAGGTAAGACCCAGGGATCAGGGCCCCTCAGTTAAAGGGTATCCCCACTGAGGAAAAAGCATTTTTTTTTTGGGTTATTTTAAAGTACACCATCCCCCAACCCTCTCCCTACCTTTTTTCCCCAGAATTTAACTTCATTGATTGCAGCAGCATGGGAAAGTTGTGCAGGTTCCTGGAGGTGTGTCTTTCCCTGTGCTGGGAGTGCTGTCACTCAATGTGCATCATCATGGTAGCAGACACACCCATTTGGCTGCAGTAAGAAATCCTTTCCTCCCTGACTCTCTAAGTTTATTTTTACAGCTGATCAGGCTTTTCCAGGGGAGGAGAAGTTAAACCCTCTTCACACAATACTGTAACAAAGGCAGGGGGAACTTGTGTTGTTTTTAATAAAGATTTTTTTGTGTCTAACTCTGTGAGGGGTGGTTGAAAAAGTGATCTAAGATTGATTTCATAGGGAAATGCTGGGAATATAGGGATGCTGGGAATATGAGGCAATCTGGTATGGGAGGGGGTGGGAGAGAGAAAAAGGTAGTACCTTATTACTCCTCCATTAATTAGTGAAGTCAGCAAGCTGCTGTGGTGGTCATGTGATTATTCCTCCATTAATCAGTGAACTCAGTAGCTTGAAAAGTCTCAAGAATCACGTCTTCCGATTGGTTATATCGCAGACTCAAGGAGGAAGACAGGTGTGTTAAGGAGCAGCAAGGAGACTTTGGTTGAACAGCTAATTGAGAAAGTTGACCGTTTAGGTTCGCACCCTGGGTAGTACTAATACAAGGAAAAAGAGGAGCGAGGGAAATGTGGGTGTAATTCTCCTATAGTTATGACAAACACATGCTTTTAAAAACATAGAAACGGGTCTAATGCTAATTAAGCTTGAGGATGGAATTAGTTTCCAATTTCAATAAAGATATGCATACAATGTTTTAAAATATGGACTTGCTGGTCATAATTAAATAAATTGTGTGCTTTCTGAACAAATTGTAGGATAATTTTAAATTAAGGTTAAAACAGGATGAGTTTGTAGAATCTCTAGTTAACTAATTTGCATTCAGCTACATTCATATGATCACATAACCCACAAAAGCCTTTCAGCACCTGTTCTGTGTAGTGCCATTAAAAACATAAATCTCTTGATATTTCTAGTTTTGCATCTGTATTAGTAAACTCAACATACTGCCTTTAAAGGGCATGTCCACCCCCAAAACTATAATCCCCCCCACTACTGGCCCCATTGTGTAGTGTAGTTTAATCCTTACCTTACATCCCAGCTCCATCTGGTTCTTCTGCTATCTAAAGTCCCAAAAAACGCCCACCAGAAGTACTGCAGAGTCCATATAGGACTCTGCCTCCTGTCTCCCCTCCGGGAGAAGTTTGGCATGCGCACTGCAGCCCTTCTCCCCCTCCCTCTCCCTCCCGATTTAGATTCCTTCCCCCTAGCGTAAAAACATTTTTATATAATATTCTCCCTGTCCCCCCATCCCCCAACCGCTATAGTTTTAAGTTCAGAAGTTCCCCAAATATTACTTACCTTCCCTCTTCTGTGCCGCACTGAACTCGGCAGCCGCGTCCGTGATTGGCTGCCGCTCAGCCAATCACAGATGCAACGCCGGTCCGCCCCTCTGCTTGCATTTTCTCGCAAGCGAGGGCCTGGCAGTGCGCGGAGGAAAGAGGGAGGTAAGTAATATTTGGGCACTTTCTGAACTTAAAACTATAGCGGTTGGGGCTGGGGGACAGGGGAATATTATATAAAAATTTTTTAAGGGTGGACATGCCCTTTAAGTCAATCTGAAAAAAAAAAAATAGAAAATAATAGAAGCAATTACCCTTTCCTCTTGTGGCAAACTCTAGCACTTCTATTTATATAATTTATATATTTATGTACTGAACTATTTATGCATTTGTCCCCCATTTGTCCCCCTTGTGTGACTTTTTTGTATTTTGCTATTGTACAACACTGCGTCCCCATGGGCCTCTTTATAAATAAACTATACATACATACATATGAAAAAGCAATGTAACCATGTTTAAAAAAAGCCACTTAATAAAAACTATACAAAAATGTACATAGTGCCTTATGTTGCAAATAAACATGACCATCATACACACGGACTCATGTTTCAGAGAAATTAATATTTTGCCTCAACTGATGTTTGATTGGTTTAACTATTAGTAATAATTACTTGCAGCCCACGGTTGCATATAGCTCTGCAGGCCGCAGCACCATCCAAATGGGTGAGTTATAAGTGGAAGTAGGCAAGTCCAGAGCAGGTTGGAGTTTGGCTGATTGAGGTGGAGTCACATTTAGCTGCCCGTCATTGCCTTAAGTGTGCCATGCAATGGCAAACAGGTTGGGCACCCCTGTACTATGAAAAAACAATTCCAGTAAAATGGAAATGGCCTATTTTCTTAAAAGGAACCCCATATTGTATTAAAATTGTTTAAAGAAAATGCCAATAGTGTTCCACTGTTTCATCATTTGTTCTGCAGCTGAATATGAAGCCTCTTTTCATCTGATCCCAAAGGATGCTCTTATGTCTTCTGGGAAGATCTATTGGTAAACAGGCATTATAAGATTAAAGGAGAATGTAAGGCTGATAATTGTGTTTAGTTCAAAGAAAATTAAACTGGGACAGGAGTGAGGCTACATACACACAGTAAATTAACTATTTAAGGTAGGGAATAAATTAAGCTAGTGATGTCAGCAACGATTTCTACTTTAAGTGTTTTCAATCTGTGACATAAAGGCAAGTGATACCTCGTTTGATTCAGCTGCCTATGAGCAATACACAGAAAAAGTAGTTTTTAATCTATATATTTCCCTCATTTATATATTTATTCAAATTAATCATTAAGATTTCATAATAAAACTTCTTTTTCTGATTAATTCCGAATGCATTGTAGATTTACTGTATTGCGTTGATGAATGCATTCTTAACGGGGTTATTTTTCTTTTTTCTATTTTACCATCTGGAACAATAGTAATATTTTTTAATTGATACAGATGTTAATTTTCCAAAGTCCTTGGTAATTGTAATTGATTAGAGTTTGGGAAATTTCCTGGCAGAAAATGCAAGTTTTAAGTTAAGTATACTGTAGAAAACTTCAAATTAACTGCATTAAGCTATACAGGCAATTCCTGCTGCTATCTGTGACTGTGTTATATTTACTTCAGACCCCCATACCTTTATTTTCATTTCACTTTTAATCTCCCTGTATATTGTACAATATTGAAGGATGCTTTTCATTTTTTTGTTTTTATAGTTAAATAGTTATTTTAGGCTATAAAAAGACAAAAGTAAATATAAAAGTTCAACCCATCCATGCTAATCCCAGCATAACCTGACAAAAAGAACAGCTTCCTACACCCACATCCCCTATTACCCCAACCTGGGCTATGATCACACATGAAGTCACCAACTTTAAAGCTGCGTATTCTGCCTACCCAAACAGACATCTAAGCCTAATTTAGTTTAGTTAACTAGTTAGTTATGTAATATACTTTCTATATAAATGTATGAGATTTAGCTGAGAGCTTTCTCAAAAGATCCAGCTGGAACAAAGGAATGATTATTATGTCAAGCCCAGGTAATGATTTGAATATGGAAGAAAAATAGTGGCAGTATACAAAGGTCCAGTTTGTTCCATGTTCCATGTATATTTTGCCACAGTACCTCTTAATGGCATAAAGAACACCTTTAGTATCACAACTGAACATGCCATGTATGTGGATTTTCGACCATTTAAAGGGATGTCCCCCTTAATTATACAATTGCAATAACTGCAGGAAAATATTCGGGAATGCTGTTCCTCCTAGCTGTGTTACCATTGTGTCTATCTCTGCCGTAATAAAATATAGGTATGTGTGTCACCAAATAAATGGCCTACCTTAGGGTTACCCTTCAGAGTCTTCAAATATTGACATTTTTACACGGCAAGCCTTCACTTAGCTCTCCTAACCTATTGTGAGAGTACTGGCTGTTCAAATATCCTCTCTCAATCCACTACTAAAATACTCATGCATGCCCTTATCCTCTCATGTCTTGACTACTCTAAAGTGCTTTTACTTCGTTTTCCATCATGTCCCCTCACCAGTTGATCCTGAACACAACAGTTCGGATTATTTCACCCTCTTCCAAGAGAGAACATGCAACTTCGATACTGCATTCTGTGGGGTGGTTTCCCATCAAGCTAAGGATAATATTCAGCACCCTTCTTTTGGCCTTTGAATCTCCTCACTGTGCTGCTTCCCTCTACTAATCTTCTCTTGACCCAATAAGTTCCTGGCCATGCCCTCTTTTCCTCACAAGGCAATCTTCACAAGGCTAACATTGCCTCCTTCCATCTTAAACCACTTTCTCTTGCTGCTCCCTAACTTTGGAACTCTCTCCTACTTTCACTTGACCAGGTGACAGCCATTAATACTGTCAAATCTAAACTTTTATCCTACCTCTCTGAGCACCACCGGCACAATAAATGATTGTTAGCCATCTCGAGCACTTTGTACCCATCCCCCCACTTGTATCTGTATTCTGTCCTACCAACTTAGATTGTAAACTGTTTGTGGCAGGGATCTTATTCCTAATGTGTTAAGGCACATTACAATTATGTAAATTTATCCATAACACGACCGCCCGGAAGTGCTGAGCGGGTGGTTAGGATGAAGGATCTAAAGGTGTGTACCCAGCTTAAAGGTTTATTTATCCCAGATTGAACACTCACCAATAATGCCACTTACCATTGATTTTCAATTGTGCAAATGACTGAGAAGAGCACTTTTGTTCCACCTGGGAATTATCCAGCTATTGAGGTGTTTGTAAACCTGGTTAAAAATGAGTTTAGACATTTCATTTTTAATTACACACATGGGGAACAAAATGTAATAAACGGGTAAATCATTAAAAAAAATAATTTACGCAGGAACCAGGTCATTAAAATCATGCCTGCTGACAAGGGGGGGGGAGGTTAGTGGTGTTAAATACCACTTTGAATGTTATATTAAAAAAATAAAATTACTTTACTATATGCCAATTTATTTAATTCAGAAGTTCGCCAGCTAATGTGTTTGTAAATTGGGTTATTCAGTTTACTAGGCAAACTTCTGTGAGCTTTGAGCTGGTGCTTGATGTCTTCTTGACATTCATGTGAGTCACTCTAAAAACCTTTTGCATCAAATTACCATTAATATGCAATCATTATTTGTGATAGCTTGAATTATAGCTTCTTTTCAGTTTTTTAACTTAAATAAATTATAGCAATTTTTTGGCATTAAAGTAAAATATATTCCATGACCACCATCCTGCATTCTGGATTTGTTTTCACGCCAACTGCTTTATTTACAGCTGTACATGCAATCATATTTTATATTCAATAAACTTCTTCATAAACTCAAATGGGAATAATTGGAAAGTAACATATTTGATATAATGAGCCTTCACACTGTTTTCTACTGTGCACTGACAGAGAAGGTATCCTGTCAGGAGCCCGTATTTTGTCACATATGGGCTTCACTATTATGTAAAGTGCATTAAAGAACTGCAATGTTTGCCTTTTGCAGTATGTGTCAATATACTTTTTACATGTATGTACATTGTATGTATTTACTTTTGTGTATATATTTTATTTTCTTATATAATGCTCTGCATATATTCCACACATTTACAATTTCCTGCCTGAGAAATGGACTTTAAAACCAGAAAAGGATTAATTGTATCACTTTTGTGGGCCATGAAAATTGGTTTTAGTGAATTAATTAAATCTTTATCTTTTCCCCCCACTTATTTTGAATTCTTAAAAATATACTGCCTAAGAAGGGGCAATTCCTGAAAAAAAGTTGACAATATCATTAGCTATATCATACTTGCAGGAGGCATAGATTACGATTCACTGTACTTTGGTCAATTAGCTATCTCTGGCTCTTAAAATCCTTTAAGTGCAAGAGCAGTGATGCTGAAGATGTGGGTTCCTGTCCAATGACCCAAACATCAAATGAAATCTAAACTAACACTTACAGCATAAAGCATGAGCCACTGCAATATACCCATGTGAATTGCTGTCAGTAGAGATTGTCATATGAAATGAGAACCATAAACTGTAGCAAATACTGTAGAGACCGTCAAATAGTTAATTAACTGTACAAAATCAGGACAAATTATTAGGAGTGCTACACACTTGAGTTGTGTGGATTATAAACTAGATATTTTATGTTTTTCTCATTGCTGGAATAAACCATTTATTGAAGAATCAAAGACTGAAAACATCTTGTGGTATAATTAAATATACAGAAATTTTATTGTGAAATACTGACCTGAAGATATACGCTAGGGATTATCATCTTTCCTACAGCAGCTATACACTAGCTTTCCTTAGTCATTAGTTGTATAGGGAATGTGTTAAAGTGCATCTATACTGGAAAAATATATATATTTTTTAAATTGCTCATTGCTAGAAACTAAAATTTATTTATAGATTAATATGAGGCAAAGTATTTTTTTCAGTATAGTTCCCCTTTAAAATTGTTAACCCCTATTTGAATATGGCATTACTGGTCACTTATCATACAGAGAAAATGTTTGTTGCCTCATCTGTTTAGGCACAAACATCTTAAAATACTCAATCATGAAATAATACCATACCCGTAGTGGGAGGACATATTAAAGGGGAACTGCGGTCTCCAAACAAGTTGAGTTTAAATGAAAGACATTGACAGAGAAGGTAACTGAATCTACAGCCCTGTGTGAAAACAGCCTTTTCAGGCAGAGTTCTCACTCTGCCTGAAAAAGCTGATTCCACAGAGTTTTCTGTAGGGGGTGTGTGTGTGAGTAACCCACGAGTGGGCGTGGCCACGGCACCCACAAGTGGGCGGGGCCACATCGGGCTGTAAGATAATGGACCATGGGGGCCTGCAACTGGAGGGACCATGGGGTCCATGAGTGGGAGGGACCAGGGGGGCTGCAAATTGGACGAGGAGACACAGGACAGATAGACTGACAGTTTCAGAGCAGGAAGTGCAGGGGACCTGGTGATGCTGCTGCCATATCACACACAAAAATGTAAATATCTTCAAAACTATGCAAAATAAACAATGGAAATAAATTGCAAAAATTCTTAGGGGAGCAATTCCTATCAATTTACCTCAATTTATCTAAAGTCATTTTTGGACCACATTTCCCCTTTAACTATTGCAATCATAAGAGAATACACCACACCCAGAAATTAATTTACATACTTGCTGTGTAGTGGCATACATACAGTCTGTAGCACATGCATCTGGATTTTTCTGTCTGCCCCCTTGTTATAGGCATGTATTGATTAAGTGACAAATCCATACCACAATGTTTTGCATAAGCCACTGTAGCCTTTCACCTGTCTCTATAGGTTACCAATTAACATTAGTATTTTATAAAATGTTTATCAATCTTTTGCTCTAAACAGACAGACTTGTCAAAAGCACAAACCAGGAGTGATCTACAACCAGAGATATTGGGGCATATTTCTAAATGTTTGTTACATTTTTTGCCTCCATTATTGCTGCCTTTTTGCCAAATTTGGACTTTTCGCAATTTATAAAGCAATGATAGCCAGTGACGAAAAGTCATTATAAATACTTTTTGCTTTTCGCCATACATTGCTGCGGTAACAGCTTAAGCATATTTAAAAAATGGTGAAAAGTGTTTTATTGCGTTAAGTTCAGCGATTCAAATTTGCCAAGTCTGAGATGGCTATAAACAAATAAGTGGCCATTTATTTAGCCTGCCAATGTGTCCATGGAAAGTGTCAGTACATTTTGGAGTGTTTCTCAATACAAATAAGTACCCAGGGGGGTGTTAGACTATTTTCCAGCATTTACTGTAATACTATCTGAGATTTTGCCTTTTAAGGATAACTGTATTGCTTCAATGCATTTTTAAAAAAAAATACTTTAAGGGCTAGGCCACACTGAAACGCAAACGCAATAGCATGCGATTTCATGTGCGATTTTCGTTGCGTTTGCGATTGCAATTTCTTCAATAAGTATAGGAAAACGCATGCGATTGCGATTAAAAATGCAGAACGCAAAACGCAATCGCATCGAAAAACGCGCGTTTTTTTGCGTTGCCGAGTTTTCAATAATTTTGGAAAATCGCAAACGCAAGCGCAAACGCAAAAAAAACGCAGCAGTGTGGCCTAGCCCTTAAAGGGGTAAAGGTGTGCAGAACTCCCTATACATTTTTTCCTGATTTTGAGCCTCCCTCTGCTTTCAATTAGCCTTTAATTAGCCATGCTGTGAAGGGGCGTAACAATTCTGTCTGCCTTTAACTGTCACTCAAACCTAACAGACGAGAAAACACTCCTCCACCCACCCTTGATCAGCTGGATTATGTAGGCTGTATCCTAGCAACGGGACATTTCAAGTCTATTTGATTGTCAGGAGGAGGAGAGAGGTTGTATCAGACATTCTCACCAGCCAATGACAAGTGCTATGTTAACCATGACCCTGGGCCCTCTAGGAGGCAGGCTTTTAGCACTCATCTTTGCTGTGCGATATCTAAGGGTGGGCAGCATGGTTGTAAATGTGAGTAACTGATTTCAGGTGCTGAAAGTTTGGACATGTAATGGCTGTGATATTTTTTTTGTATTGTTTTCTTTTAAAGCTTTTTTTTTAATGTTCCGATTTTCTTTATTTACCAATATAGTCAAATGGGGGTCTAAGGGACAAATTGCCACCAGACATCACCACAATTTTTTAAACTCTTAACTTTTCTTATAAAGTTATTAAAAAGACAAAAATTGTGTAGCAATAAGTAGCACTAATAATGGTGAAAATGTGGCTAAAAGTTATGTTCAGCGCAAATGATGGTAAATAGGTAATACTCCCTGGTGGATTTTCAAAGTAGTCTCAAATTGGATAATACCCACTGAACACCTATCTGTTATTTAAAATAGCCAAACGTGTTTTTTTCCAGCAAAAAATTTGATAAATCGTCTAAAACTCACCCATGCGAATTTTCTCTATTTTATTAACAGGACTCATTCTATTACTTATTTTCAGCAAACTGCAGCTAATTATCAAACCAGTTACATCAATATGGGAACATACCATAGCGCTGTGTAAGAAATAGTCATGTTAATGGAACATTCCAGTAAATAATGATGTTTGGCGAAAATTCTGGTTAAACTGCATAAAATGCAACAAAAGGCAGAACAGGAGGCAAAAAGGCAAAATTTCACCTATTTATGAATAGCTTTAAATTAAAAAATGACAAAAATAGCTCTGAAATTTCACTATCTCTGGTCTGGTAATGGCCGTGATACCACACTAAATGCAATGAATAAGGTGAAGACTACATCACACATTGCCCCAGCGATACTTGTGGGTTTATCTAATGTATCCCCAGGTGTTTGGACCTATATACTGTATATACTTGAATATAAGTCGAGATTTTCAGGCTTTAAAATTAGCCTGAAAAGCTAACCTCGGCTTATACTCGGGTCAAGTCCTAATTTATATCCAAATGCTGCAATTGCGTATAGTAACCAGTAGGTGGCTGTGTTAAAAAAATCCTTCATCTGCATAGAAAGTTACAGGAGTTGATCTGCCTTTACACTCCTTCCTGCTTCCTGTAGTCAGGCTGCTGGACTCACTCAGCACTATCACTGCTCATCTGGATGCTGTAAATCTGATGGGTCTTCTCAGTTTGGGGCAAAATGGCTGCTAGTTCAATGCAAGTAACAGTTTGAAACTACAACTCTCAGGTGACACTTTTAACTATTGGGGTCAGAGTGCCCTTTACTATATGGGGGTCAGAGGGCCCTTTACTATATAGGGGTCAGGAAAATTGTAAATGATGGCAAGCTTAATTAAAAGTTTATTGAACTTTGCCACATGTTTAGAAACTACAATTCCCAGCAACCAAAGCATGCTGGGAGTTGTAGTTTCCAAACATCTGGATTGCCAAGGAAATGGGGGTTATTGGTACCGGATTTGGCTATTAATGTATGGGATTAATATATGGGAATTCTGCTGTCCATTTAAAGGGCAACTTAAGCAACAAAACAATACTAAATCTAAAGGCAGTAGTGGTGATAATTTCTATCCTTGGCGTATACTTGTAAATCAGTTTTTACAAATTTTTCAGGTAAAAATAGGTACCTCGGCTTATACTCTGATTGACATAAACCCGAGTATATACGGTAATAGATCCTCATCCTGATACATTTTGCAGTAGTATTGGATGTTGGTTGACACTAATTTTTTAAATTAAGAAATACATTAAGAACATAACTGACAATAGTTGAAAGCCATATTCCAAATCTCTGCTCAAAAATAGCACAACAGATTCTGTTGTCATTTCTGTCTAAGAAAAATGTCAGAACCGACTTAAGCGATATTTCATGCTCCATCATATACTGTAAATGAATGATATACAGCAAAGCTGTGTAGGAATCTTTTCCCTTACAGCTTTATTTGCACTCCAAAAGAATTAGATTTTTTATAAATTGTGGATAAATTAAATTAAGAAATTATAAAATTTAATATTGAATTTCCAAGACAAAACTGTTGTTGTTGGAGTTTTAGTGCAGGCTAAAATTAGATAATAATCCTAAATTTTATTTATATAAATACAGTAATGCTATAAATACACCATTATTGATTAACATCTATAAAAACATACCGTATATACTCGAGTATAAGCTGAGGTTTTCAGTCTTTAAAATTAGCCTGAAATCCCGACCTCGGCTTATACTCGGGTCAAGTAAATAATTGTGGAATCTCCGTCTGCCGATCGTCATGTACAAGCTAACATCAGAAGCATGTGTTCCGCCTGGCATTCCGCGCTGATCTGCAGGATGACGTCCATACGCAGCGCCTGTCTCACTTACTGCCCGGCGCCGAGTAGTGTCACTGTTTGTAGTAGTGTTAATTACTTGACCCGAGTGAGTACTTAACTCTTACTTTCCTCACTGAACTTGGGGGCCTTTCCTGGGGGGTGCAGTCCATAAAAAAAGCCTCATTCCTTGGCACTGCAGTGTTTGGAAACTACAACTCCTGGCTACTAAAGCATGATGGGAGTTGTAGTTTCCAAAACATCTGGAGTGCCAAGGAATGAGGCTTTTTTATGGACAGCAGAGTTCCCATACAGTATTAAAAGGCAGTAGTGGTCATAATTTCAGCCCCTCGGCTTATACTCGAGTCAATCATGTTTTATTACTTTTTAAGGTAAAAATGGGTACCTCGGCTTATACTCGGGTCGGCTTATACTCGAGTATATACGATACAGTAGAACATGCTTTGTTCAACAATGTGAAAAGACAGGCAGCTACCTGCAGTTATAAAAATTTGATGGAGGTGGGAAGAATTTCTTCCTCCTTAGAGGGGCAAATATAGTAGTATCCCAGGAAAGGGGATAAAACTTAAACACAATGTTATCTTTCCGCAGGACTGAGAATCATTCAAGGAAATTCCATATCTTTTTCTTTTGTTAAGTTAGAATGTTAGAACAAATTGCACAATATCATGCATGTATTTAAAGCGGAAATTAAGTCACCAGACATCATTGTCACAATATACAGAGCACTTTCCCAATGATATACAGAAAGCTGTGCCTCACCTCTTCCTTTGCTGGGAGTACGCTGTACTGTTCTGCACATGTTATCTTGTGCACAAAACAAGGGAACTGCAGCCTGTCCTGCCTCCAGATGCTCACAGCGAATCAAGTTACAGTACATTGACATTGTCTTTCTATATAGAGAGCAATCATTGATAACAATCAAACAGAATTTTTCCCGAAAGTAATTTTTTCCCATAAACATGTCCGATAATCACCAAACCATGCAAAATCAAAAGCTGCTGAGTTTGATTATAGCTGAAAGCATGTAAATATTTGTACTGTAGTTTCCCTTTAAACCATTTTATTCTTGCTGCATTTTTATGCATGTCCTATATGAAAATCCGAAATATTATAAAAAGTATAAATATAATGTAAATTAGAAATATTAGACCATGAAACTAATACCAGACTTTTTGGTTCACAGAAATCCGAGAAGCCTTCCGTGTGTTGGATCGAGATGGTAATGGATTTATATCTAAACAAGAACTGGGCATGGCAATGCGATCGTTGGGTTACATGCCCAGTGAGGTTGAATTGGCAATCATCATGCAACGCCTTGACATGGATGGTAAGTATCTTTTAAATTAACAAAAAGCTTTCTGATGTCTTGGTTACATATTTGCTGCTAATTTGTTGTTTTTTATATTTAAAGGATAAAATTCCTGTGTTAACTGCAAAGTATTCAGTAAAAACAATTAAAAAATTTAGTACACTTTTAAAAATACATATTTAAGGGTATTTTAAGAATCTAAAATTTTATCAAAATAATTTATAATAAAATAATATTTTTTTTGGCTGGCTAAAAAGTGAGATCATACAAATTTTCTTCCGAGCTGCAGAAACAATTTCAGAAGCATATACCATTAGCTGCAGATGCTATATTTATTAAGCAGTTCTGCCTTAGTTATCTTTTATACTGCTAAAGTGATAGTACACAGTAATGCTGATAAGCTGTACAATGGCATTTTTAGTTTGCTTTGCTGCTGAATATGCAAAAATTATTGATTATTAATTATTTCAATGATGTTGTCATATTGAATATCTACTTAGGCAGTATATGAGAAGCCACAGAGCAGTGAATTTAGTATTTAGTATGTGTGAGCAGTATGAAGTTATTGATAGATCAATGACAGAACATATATAATTGATATAGGTTGTGAACAATTATAAACTGAAATATAATTGTTAAAGCTATATATTGTATGATGTTTTAATTCCAGCTTTAAATTCTTTGGCTATTGATCCTTCTTGAAATAAAAACAAGCATTAATCAGTATTATTTTTCCTCCATACCCATTTTCTATAAAATACATTTACATTTTTGTACTGCTTTGTATCCAGACACTGCATCGAAGAGTGCTGATCTTAAAGGGTTACTGTGGTTTTCATACAAGTGCCCTCTCGTATCTTTCATAGAAGCCTATGGTGATGTGTCTAGCTTCTCTGGATCCTAAGTTATAGGCTTGTAAAGTTACACTTCCTTTTTTGTCCTGTCGGTCTGAACCTGTGACAGGCACCACCAACACCCCCCCCCCCCCCACACACAAAAAATTGATCTTTTCAGAAGCAGCTACCCTCTGATTCCTGCTAAAGCCGCCAGTCATGGCAAGAAAAGAGCACGTTGCAGCAGCAAAGGACCAAGCAGTGATGGATCATGTTAGTTTCATTTTTCAGTCTGGCAGCATAATTGAACATTGTACAGATGGGTGAACAGCCATCTGCGCCATTACATCCTGAAAATTGGTATACACAGTACCAATAAAGCCCCGATACTGTCGTATCCGATGGTATTCAGTGCAGCCTTTTGAAGACCATTCCCTCTTTACTGCAGGGGATCCTCTAATGCTGGATGTTACTGCCACAGTGCATACATGGCATCTATATTCTGATAGATTTGATCAATTCGATCGAATTGATCAGATAATCAAAGCCACAGGTTTTCGATAGACCGATTATATGTCTATCGGAAATAACCTGATCGGGCAAGATGAAAAATTTGCCAGAGCCAGACCTGTAGATTTTGGATGATAGCAGATCCTATCGGAAGAATATTGGTCTGTACATGCCCACCTTTAAAGGCACATACACATGAAATGAAATAAACGTTTGGTTGGGGCTCAAAGATCCGCCAGGCGAATTTGGCAACCAATCTACCAACCAACCCACCACCAATCTATCATCAATCCACCAACAATCTAACCAACAATCTACCATCAATCCACCAACAATCTACCACCAATTCACCAGCCAATCAACCGTCAATCTACCAACCAATCCACCATCAATCTACCAACAATCTACCATCAGGTTGATGCCAATTTTGCTCTTATGCGTGCAATTGTTGTTGTGCGCTTGCGCATGTGATTACGCCAGTTTGCCATTATTGTAGCGTATGCGAATTGCACTGATGATCCGCCAGTCAGATTGCTAACGGTGCCCGAAATCCCCCCATTAATGAAAAAATTGACGTGTTGTGGCTGCAATCACAAGTTTGTACCTAGCTTTACTGTTCCTTTGAAAAACCCTAAACGGAGTTGTAGGAATCCTTGTTTTCTGATAAATTGGTGGGGGAGGGTAAAGTACAATGGGACTTGGTGAGCTAATTCATGTGCAATTGTAGGGAACAGGGACTCTTTAGTTAGACTAAACATTTCCTGCTGTGAGTTTCTAATTTCCTAATGGCTAGGCCCCACTACAACGCACCAAATGGCGCACGCAATCATGAGCGTTATCGCATGTGTGCGTAATTCTTGTGCGTTTTCCGTTTGCGTATGCGTTTTGCGCATGCGATTTTGCCGTTTTCCGTTATGGCAAAGCATGCGTTAACGCACCAAAAATGGTGAATGTATGCGCTACCAAAACTGAAACGGATGCGCACGGGAATTTCACGCCGGGCCCTTTGCCCTGGGTAAAGGCCTCTGTGTCATCAATCGTTCAGTCCCATAGGGAACCACACGATCGGCCGTGATTTACAAACAGGTTTGTCCGCGCTCGAACATTCTTCCTATGTTGTTTATAGAGAGAATGAGCAAGACTGTGTCCTGATCTCTAAAAAATGACAGACAGGATCTTGCAGGATTCTTGCCTGTTCTTCCGGATAGAACAAATGGACGATCGGGCCTGTTGGTTAATAATGAGCCCATTAGTTCCTGGGATGAAAGAAAGTAGTACTGGCTCTTTGCATTGCCCTGATACTACTGGAAACGACCTCACTGATAATGTTTCACTCAGACAAATCCAAAGCTTTTAGGAATAATATTTTTTTTGTATGTATAGTTTATTTATAAAGCACCACTTGGGGACGCAACGCTGTACAATAACAAAATACAAAAAAGTCATACAAGGGGAACAAATACAGAAATAATTCAGTACATAATTAAATTACAGAGACAAATATAAGAGCCTTGCTACAAGAAGATTGTATTATATTGTAAGATGTATTATATATATATATTTTTTAACATATACATATATTCTGCTGTAAAGTCTGCTGCAAAATCCTTCTCTGCTGTGACCTGATCTGCAAGTAGAGGTGTTAAAGAAATAGACACTATTGTATCATTGGGGAACATTGTCTGACTATGGAATTTTTTTTAAGTTATGCCTCCTGGTGTCTCTCTGCTGCAACTACGTGGCAGGGGGAAAAGTTTTTTTTTCCTCTTAAGCTAATTGGGTGTAACATTGTGAGTTCAATGTGATGAGTTTACTCAGTTTGGCTCCGATTTCCTTTGTGATCTCACAACCCAAGTTTCACCCATTTGTAAGATGGAACTGGGGTTTTGGTGGGTTCCCTATAACATGTAAAATTTTAGTAGAAGGGGTAGACGTGCCCTTTAAGAAGTTTGGGGGCAGGGCTTATGAGGCAGCTGATGATTCTCTGTCCCAGCAGTGGTTTTGTTCAAATCTGAGACTAGGGGGAAGACCAATGGCGTTGGCGATTTAACAGCTCACAGTACTAGCAAATGGAGTTATTTTGAAGGTACAGCTGTTAGTCAATGACTGCAGGGTCTACACGGGGATTCCTTCCTTGAGCATGTGCAAAGTTTTTTGAGCTTCAGACACCTTTCAAAGGAGGCAAAGGGACAAACATTGGACCTACTAACTCTTTCAGAGGCACTTGAAGGAGGTGTGAGTATTAAGGTCTTGAGTGTTTGAGGGGTACTTTAATACCAACAATTAAACTATAACAACATACCATTATAAGAAGATATAGTAGACAAACAGAAAGGCTGGGCTTTTATATAGTTCTATCAGTTTTAGCCAAAAATACATATAAAGGCTTTGAGTGAACCGAGGGAGTGAGGCCATGGCAGGGGAGAGTTAGAACCAGATAGAAAGAAGGGGTGGGGGGCTGCTTAGTGAGAGCGGGAAGAAGAAGGGAGAAGTGATTGGCTGAGCAGGGATGAGAAGTTCAAAGGAAAGGGTGAAGAGGTGCAGGGAAGTGAAAGGGGCTTCACTTTTACTTTATGAAAGTAAAAAAAGGCCCAGAGGGTACAGGCTGTGGAGATCAGTGGGGGAACCTATGTGTGTGTTTGAAAAGGACTAGGTTGAGGGGAGCCTTGTTATAGAGGCCCAACAAACATCAAGGTTAAAGGGGTGTTAGGCTCTCATTGAGTCGGTGTGTTTGTGGCTGAAGCTCTATTGACGGAAAACAGGATATGGTGTATTGTTAGGGTTTTTATGTTTATATAATAATATGGCACTTTACAATGTTGTTAAGTTAAAGGAAAACCTCAAACAAAAAGTGAACTATTCCTTTAAAGCAGTGATTGATGACCGGGAAGTACAGGACCTATTCCTGGTTTAGTTTACTATATTGTGCATTATCGCGCATGCACACTGTAGTGAAACTAAACCAGGAAGGGGTTGGGTCTTGTCAACTGAGCCACGGTGGATTGTGCGCAAGGTAAATATACTTACCTTCCATCCTGGATGCTGGTCAAGTGATTGAAGAATGGAAGGTAAGGAATAGGTCCTTTACCTCCTGGTCTTCAATCACTACTTTTGCTGCAACATGTTGTTGCGTCTAGAGGTTGGTAAAGGGCACTTTACGTTACCATTGCCATGTAATCAAGCATAGTGGCTGGTTTAAAGTGCATGTCCACCCCCAAAACTAAAATTTAACCCCATACTGGCCCCACTCTGTAGTTTAATAAAATCCTTACTTTACATTTCTGCTCCAAATGGTTCTCTTGCTATGCCCCTCCAAAGTCCAGGAAACTGCAGTGTAGGATCTGTCCTGCGTCTGCCTCAACTTTAACAAGGTTTGAGGCATGCGTAGGAGAGCCCTCCCCCCTCCCTCTCCCACCCGCTTTGGTCTCCCTCCCCCTGGTGTGAATCCATTTTTATATAATATAGTTCATGTTCCCCCAGCCCCAACCGCTATAATTATATCATCAGAAAGTCCCCCGATCATTACTTACCTTACCTCTCAGCCAATCACAGACACGGCTGCCGGTTCCGCCCCCTGCTTGCAATTCCGTTCAAGCAGAGGGCCGGGCAGTGCAGCGAAGGAGAGAGGTAAGGTAAGTAATGATTGGGGGACTTTCTGATGATATAATTATAGCAGTTGGGGCTGGGGGAACATGAACTATATTATATAAAAACTTTTTATAAAGGGTGGACATGCCCTTTAAAGGTTATGCGTGCACAAATTAACGTTGTGCACGCATGTCACCAATAAAACAGTAAAACGAATGAAGTCTTTTAGAGTGCGTTCTTCAAACAAATTTAAGCCTTTAAAGGTTATGTACACTGTAAATCTGTTTTAACATTACTAGATAGCTTAGGCTTTAGATGTAAAGTGATTTTTTTTTCTAGCCCCCTCCCATACCCTACCTTTCCTACTTCAAGGTTTCTGTGTTCTTCCTTCGGTCTCCTCATGTTTTTAGCTCCGCCCCCACGAGATGTCAAAATCCCTTTGCCAAGCCAATACTTCTTCCGGTCGCAGAGCATGTGCCTGACGTCAGTGCGCACGTGGGTTGTGTCCACATCGCTGCGTGTGCATGTGACGTCATCACCTCGTGACCAGAAAATGTATTGGCTTTTGCAAAGGGATTTTCGTATCTCATGGGGGCGGAGCTAAAAACGTGAGACCGTAGATGGAATACAGAAACTTTGAAGGAGGAAAGGTAGGGTATAGGAGGGGGCTAGAAGGAAAAAAAATCACTTTACATCTAAAGCCTAAGCTATCTAGTAACATTAAAATGAATTTACAGTATACATACCCTTTAAAGACATTATTATGTAAAAAAAAAAATTTCTAAAAAAAAATCAATTAATTTAACTCTTTAGCCATGCGCTGCTGTGGTCGACCGTAAGCTGGCATTTTAGGTCCTGTGCCAGGTCCAGTATATTCAGTAGATGCATTACTAACCTGATATTTAAGTATAATTATTGCCTCTATTCTGGCAGAGTAAGCTGGCTCGTCTGTCCATGAAGTCAATCAAGGCTGTGACTGCTGAAATCACAGTCAATGACCGACTGCTATTTACCCTGCTGCCTCCTCTGCACAAGCTCAAGTTTTTTTTTTTTAAAAAAAGCTCATTGAGCAGAGGGAGAAGGCAGCAAATTCCTTTGCCAGAATGGAAGAGAACTTAATCATTAAACATCTGCTTGCACATGTATGCAATAAACTAGTAAAAATAGCATTTGGGGTTGGGAGCAGATAACTGACAAGTGAACAGTTTTTCTTTTTAAGAGTGGGAATGCTCCTTAAATTGCTGTGTGTTGTTTTGCTGTAGTTTGAATTAGCATGTGTGAATTGCATGATGGGAAATTCCCTCTTCCAGTGCTGGTGAATTACTGAGCATGCTTGACTTCATGGAAAGTCAGGTCATCTAATAGAAGAAGTCAGTTAAAGAGAGTGGTGTTAATAAAATAATTTTTAAAAAAAATTAATAGTCATTGTTTAGCATAGTTGCCTTATTCTGTTTCAATATATGTAAGTGTGTCGCAACTAGGCTTCTAGAATTTTGTAATATGCATCCCTCTGATATTCAAGTATTTATGTGCCTATTTTTATACAGGTCTTATCTACATATAGTTGGGACAGGAGCAGCTTAATATACACAGCACTTACTCTTTTTAATTAATTATACAAACTTTAACTAGGCAAAGCATTATGGGAAAAGGGAGGGACTTCCGAGGTCTTACATGGAAACCGATTTATTATTGATTTATGTAAATATAGCATAAAAGTATCCTGAACTGCAATGCCGTTTTAATAGATTTTAGTTTACTATTAAAAAAATTTATATTGGACAAACCAGGAGATTTTTAGGGAATAGCACATTATTGGTATGTTTATTACAAATTCTATCATTGTCTGTTTATAAAGCCTCTTTTAGAATCTTTTTGGTATTGATCTAAAAAAAGATAGCTGTTTTCTTTTTAAACTGGGTACACGCAGATGATGGAAATAATCTGTGCATTGAAAACATCAATGCAAAATATGTTTCTTATACTCGCCTCTCTCCCTCTTCCTCCATTCCTGCAAAGTACCCAGGGTGAGGACCTAAAACCTTATGTCCTCACCTTTGGGTAATTTATAGTCCTGCAATACTTATTGAAGACCCTCTGCGCTGTGGTCTGATCCTCCTCTCTGCCACTGTGAGTGACCATTTGCAAGGCAGCCAATGGGAAGACACGCTCTGCAAGTAGGCTGTAAACCACATGATTGTATATAATTATGTTGTTGTGATTATGGTTTTCAATAAAGTGTAAAATGTTGTTTTATTGTAGAGAATTTAGTTACTTCGAAATACAGATGTTATTTTGAAACTTATAGTGAATCTCAACAAAAATACAGTGAATTTGAAGATAGTACTTTAATAAAGGTTTCTCTTTACTACAGTAATGCTTGCTGTGCATACAAGTGGAATTGACTCATCACTCAATATGAGCCCCTGGAGTTAAAGATGTCCTTTCTAAACTGGTTGACATATTGTTATAGAGCTTTAGCCAGTAGTCTAGGGTCATAATACATCAATACTGTTGCATGAACACATTCTCCTCTGCTATCCTAGTGGTAATGTACACATTAGTGTCAATGAGATTCTGTCAAGGCAATTTCAGATTCTGTGAAACATTTTTTCTAGTTGTCTAATAAGTTTTTTTATAGGAGTGAACCGAATAACAGTTTCAAACCTGCATTTTAGCCTCTAGTTGATAATGCAACATTGATGTAAATATTAATGTAGGTAAAATATTTATTATTAAATAAGGATAAAAATCACAGTTATATGCACATACTGTATAATGAAACACCTTACGTTAATATTTTCAGTTACAAATAAAAACCATCCAGAAATACCCAACCGCTTACCTGTTGAATTTTAGCCTCTTGCAAATTGTATGGTTAAATATAGGAACTAAAAAATTGCTTCATTGAACAGAAGATATATGCATTTCTACAGACAACAATACAAAATTGTAACTTGTTTTATCCTGTTGTACGAAAAAGTGTCTGGTTTTCACAGCAGTTAATCCACAAACCCTTGTATGAAAAATTCTTGAATTTTGATAACACATTATGTCGATTTGGGTACCAGGTACAAAAGTGACAATTTTGCATTGAATACAAGTTTAAAGGAGTTCCATAGTTTAATATGATTCCATGGGTATCTGAAATTCTCTATTTTTAGCCAGTATTGGACTATGCACCTGTGTCCCAGGGCCCACAAACTGTTAGTGCAAGTGATCAGAGTGTTTGCATATGATGATTACCGTATATTAAGATTTGATTCATTTAATTAAGAATTTTTTTCGTGTGTGTAAAATGCAATTTACAAAACCTATTGTGTATTTTTACATTTAAAAAGCATTTCCAGCCCAAGATCCCACTCATTATTCATGAATTTTAATAAGATGAAAAAACACAATTGCCGAGTTGAAAACCAAGGCCTTGCCTATTGCAAAGGATTACATTTCCCTATATTAACTTTTGTATAGATCATTATTCTCCCTCTTGTTTTATTTTTGAATTGATGTAAAAATCCCTTAGGATGTTGGCAGCTAAATTTATATCACGGGAATAAATTTAGTGTATTGGAAATCTATTTTCTCAAGACTTTTTATGTAACATAAAGCAAGACGTTTTTTCCCTTTTATTGTTGTGTATATAGGTTTATATGTATTTATACATATTGTTGTATATATATATATATATATATATATAATGAATGTGTTGCATGCTATTATATTCTTCCTATAGTATAAGGTTATTTACAAGTTTATAGGAGATTGCATTTAGTTTTTAGGAGCAATGAGTTAAGGGGTATATAATATTACATATAGGAAAGGTGTATTTGTATGTGTGTGTCATTTCTCACTATAACCATCTAAATGACCATAAATAAATGTATATAAAGTATAGTACTGACTTATATATTAGGTACTAGACAAATATATAAAATTATATATGGTACCCCTATTTTATATAGACTAATCAAACTGAAGTTTTATCCACACCTCTGTCACTGCTTAAACGTCTGCATGTGTTAAGACAAATTAAAACCTAAAGAAACGTTAATGTCTGTTAGATTTCACTATTACACCCAATAATGTACTGTTGGTAAACAGTCTAAGTGAATTAAACATATGGTATGCTACACAGGAAGTAATGCCTGTGTATGATAGAGGGTCATAAAGAAGAAATTTTGTATGTCAAAAATTATAAAATCCACAGTGCACACCGGTCTTAACGTAATGTGTTGTCTAATGCATACACACGTGATGTTTTGATGCCTATATGACAACCTTCTTCAGACATGCTGAAGAGGGTGCCATATAGGCACTAAAACGTCACGTGTGTGTATGCAATAAACTAAATACACACACACAATTGGTTAGGCACCGGATCAAAATGATCAGTGGTTAAACCCTTATATTGCATAGGTGCTCCCCCATAAACCATATTAATGTATTCCAAAAAGACAAGCAAAGTATGGGCACTATTGGGCACACTAACACATTAGTCATAGTAAATATAGAAATTTTATTCAACCACTTATGGTATACAAGAATATAAATATTGCACACGACCAAACCCCATCCCATCAAACCATTAAAAACATCCCCCTAGGATGTTATTGGGATAGGATCTATCCCTACCTACCTAGACAATATACCGGTATATTGTATCACTTAGACAAAAATAAAGTCAGTGGATCAACACCATACATAAATGTATCATGCATGAAATATGCTCAAACATTATCAGCAGTGAGGCAATGATCACAGTTTATACAACACCAAAGATTCCCCAGGGCTAGGAGGCAAGGTGATCGAGGGCCATTAAAATCACGTGGCGACACATTACGCTAAGACTGGTGTGCACTGTGGATTTTATATCTTTCTGGATTCAGATACCACTGGCAGTGGTACTTCAGCAGCACCCAGCACTTAAAGGGTAGGTGTGCAGGGGACACCACCAAAGAAACTTTGCAAGTCTTCTCCCATTTCTCTGGGAATGCTGGGAGTGAGAAATTATTCCTCATTTTTTGGATTATATGGGCAATGCTATTTTTATAGCATGATGCTGTGAAGTACCTACTGTTTCAAAAGGACTATTTCATTTAATGCTTTGTGGGGGGCTTTTTGCTCCTTTAAGCCCACCTCACTTTAAAGGGCATGTCCAGCCAAATAAAGTCAGCTTAGAAATGTTTAACACACCCTCACACCTAGGTTTCACATTATCTTTAAGTTTCAAAGATGCCCCTGAAGTTCTTTACCTGACCCAGTCCCTCTCCGCTCCTCTTCTGCAGCTGACAGCCACTCCACTTCCTGGTTGCTGTCTGTAAAGGTGCAATATGGCTTCACGCCCAATCGCCTGACAGCTGTGAACAGGAATTAGAGCTGTCAGCGCAGAAGCTCTCTGCTCCTGTTTTTGCTCGAAACAGGAGCAGGCGGCGGCACCCAGTCTGCGAGGGACTGGGTCAGGGAAGTCCCTTCAAGGGAATCTTTGGAACTTAAGAATAATGCGAAACCTAGCTTTGGGGGGTGTTAAACATTCATAAGCAAACCTTTCGAGTGGACTTGCCCTTTAAGATATAAAGCTGACTGGTGTCTTGCGCTCCCAACTTCTATCCCATAGAAGCCATAAATCTGTATTTTGCACTGATGAGATTTAACAAGATTGGGTGGGACAGTTTGTTTTTTTTAGGACCTCAGATTTCCCAGTGGTGAGCCCTGCCTTATAAGCAACTGGGGGTCAGTGGGGAGGGTGAGTATTGGAGGACTTACAGTTTTGGCTGAGGGGGGAAAGAAGGTCTTGCCCACCACACCGCACATGTGCTTCACTGTGGTGTTGAATGAAAACACATGCCCCGTGCTTTCAATAATAATAATAAAAAAATTAATGTCATGGCTGCAGTGTGGATGAATGGTTCTATAGCATTAGGCCGTATTGCATGTTATTATGCCAGCAGTTCTGGACACTTTTGCCTGTAATGCTGGGAGTAGGAAATCATTCCTCATTTCTTGTATTATTGAGGCAATGCTATTTTTATAGTAGAAGGTTGTGAAGTCCCTTCTGTTTTAAAAAGACTTTATTTTATTAGTATTTTATAGTAACATAGTAATTGAGGTTGAATAAAGACATGCGTCCATCAAGTCCAACCTTTTCACCCTCCTTTTTAACCCAACCTTAACATTTGATCCAGAGGAAGGCACAAAAAAAACAGCTAAAAAGGGGGGGGGAAATTCCTTTCTGACTCCAAATGGCAATCAGAAAGTATCCCTGGATCAACCAGAACTGCAGTATATAAAATAATACCAGTGATTCCAATATTTTTTAGTTTTAGAAACTTATCTAGCCCACTTTTAAAGTTATTCAATGAACTTGCCATTACCACATCTGCTGTTCCACAGTTTCACCATTCTCACTGTAAAGAAACCTTTCCAAACCTGAAGATGAAACTTCTTTTTTAATGTCCACGTGTCCACGTGTCCTCGTGTCCTCTGATATGACCGATTAGTAAACAATGCACCAGAGAGTTTATTGTAATGCCCATTAATATATTGGTGATCATATCCCTACGCAAACGTCGCTTCTTTAAAGTAAACAGCCCTAACTTGTCTAATCTGCCTGCATAGTCCAGCCTCTCCATTCCCTTTATTATTTTACTTGCCCTTCTCTGAACTGCTTCCATGTCCAAGATGTCTCTTTTGGTATATGGGATTCCAAAACTGCACCGCATATTTCAAATGAGGCCTTACCAGTGCCTTGTAAAGAGGGAGTATGTTTTGTTCTCTTGAATCTATTCCCCTCTTTATACAAGACAATATCTTGCTAGCTCTAACCGTTGCTGCCTGGCTACAGCTAAGACTGTTATCTACCAGAACCCCCAAATCTTTTTCCAGTCGAGGTTCACGTAACACAGAGCTATTTATGGTGTAGGTGGCACCAGGATTGTTAAACCCTAAATGTATCACCTTACCTTTATCAACATTGAATCTCATCTGCCATACTGCCATACTGCTGCCCATTTTGATAATCTATCTAGGTCAGCTTGCAGCAATTGCACATTATTTGAAGTTTCCAAAGCTCTGCATAGTTTAGTGTCATCAGCAAACACAGAGACATTGCTCTCAGTGCCCCCTTCTAAGTCATTTATTAACAGATTAAAAAGAAGTGGCCCCAGTACGGAACCCTGCGGCACTCCACTTTAAGCCCACATAGATGTAGCCCCATTGACCACCACTTTTTTTTCTAGGCCAACAGTCCTCAATTTATACATTAGTCGCCTATATGGCACAGTATCAAAAGCTTTAGCAAAATCCAAGTATACCACATCTACTGCTATGCCAGAATCTAAATTCTTACTTACGTCTTCATAAAAACCAAGTGAATTTTTCTGGCACAATCTATTTCTCATAAATCCATGCTGACTACTACTAATAAGATCAGTTCTGGAGACAAAGTCAAGGATATGATCCCCTAACAAAGAAACCATCACCTTCCCTACTACTGATGTTTGGCTTACAGGTCTATAGTTACCAGGTTGGAAACGACTACCTTTTTTTGAATATTGGTATTACACTGGCTTTTTTTCCAATCCAGCGGCACATCACCAGACAAAAGTGAATCTGAAAAGATAAACAGTGGTCTAGATAAAACTAAACTAAGCTTTCTTAAGATCCGAGGATGTATTCCATTCAGTCCTGGGGCTTTATTGATGTTAACTTTGTCTAATTTTTTCCGCACCATATCCTCTGTCAGCCAGTGGTTCTGGACCCATGCATTAGCCACAGTACATAAACTAGCTCCAGGGCATTTATATTGCTCATATATTAGTGAACATTTTTTAATGATATTGCTATATAGTTAAAAAAAAGTTGGTGGGATTTGTAGTTTTGTGAATTTCAATGTAAAAATTAAGAGGGCTCCCATGTTTATTTGAAGCAAATGTATGGTTTAAGGGACAGTATAGTTCCCAAACCACCTATTCTTTAAATATAAACTTTTTGTTTCCCGGAGAGGAAGGAGGGTATACCCATATTTCTTTTCTACTCCTAAGGAAAAGTAGAAATTAACTTTTATAAAATGTGTTATGATCTTTAAGGTTGAAAGATCTATTCGCTTTTTTTTGGAACCTATCAATTGCAGAAATGTATTATGGTCAAAGACCTAATCTAACATTATTAAATGTAGCTATTTAGCAGAAATATCGCACCCCTTTAAAATGTTAGCCAGATATAGATTTCTCTGTGTATTGGCTCCTAGGATTTGTATGGCTCTGCTTTAAACCAAAAACAAAACAAATCATAAATTAAAATCCTATAACAGCACTTTTAGTTGTAATTCATATTGACGCATAATGCGATTCATCGTTTAGGTTTTTGCTTTTAAAATTATATGAGTACTATCAGCCCATGATAACGATGCATAATCACTTCGCAAAGAGATGCCATCTACTCCAACCGATTAAAGTAGAAATGTTTCTTGTTGTTGTGACAGAACCTTATATTTTCATTGTTAATCACATTCTTTGATTATCAACAGTCTCTGCCCTTTTTATTTTCTTTTGCCTTCCAATGTACACACGAGCAATTATTAAAAGATGAATGTTAATTACTCGGGCTGATGTACTAATTATGATAATAAGCACATGTATTTTCATATATTAAGCTGTTGCAAATAGATGCCCTAATTACTTACAGCACAACTCCCTTTCTTTTCTCCTTTCTCTATCCCTTCGTGTGACAGTTCATAGCACTTCAAAGTTATTGCTACTGTAATTACTGTGAAAATTTCCAAAAGAGCAGTGTTGCTCATCTGTATTTCATAGCCAGAAAATAAGCGCGTATTACATTTTGAACTACTACTTTGCCAAAAATAAATATAACTGTAACTTTGCACTGAAAAGGCATTTTCACCCCTCATATGAAAAATTGTATGTAGGTAAATTACCTCCCAAACCATAATAGTTAGAAATAGATGGGCTTACCTGTGTAGTAACAATAGTTTTTCTTCTCTTTCTTTCTGCCTTTCAAATGTAGCTCCTCTCCAAGCTTGCACATACTCAGAGAAGACAGCTAAGGGAATAGCATTCATTCATTATCTGTGATGTCACCTGCCAAAGCCATGACTGACAACTGCTTTCTAATTATTGCAATTTTGGGGTTTGAGGGTGATTAACCTTTATACAATGTTGTATTTAAGGGGTGAATATGCCCTTTAATGAAACCCAATGCCCATAAACCATTTGACTTTTCTCATTTCACCACAATAGTGAAGAAGGGCACTGAATTTGATTGACATAATTACTACATGATGTAATGGGTGAATTTATCTTAAAGTGGCTAAAAGTGAATAAAATACTATCCAAGCTAAAGTTATTCATTAATTTCATCACGTCTGTTACACAAGCGTATCAAGAATAACTCTTCCTAGTGATGATTTCCCTTTAAGATTTATAAATCCATGGACTGAAGTGGAAAACTGAAACACATGGGATTATTATGAAAGCCCTTGCAGTTTGTATTCTAACTGTTATCCAGTTGCTATGGTCAATAAACACAAGTGTGTCTGACATTAGTGAGAGAACAATTAAGATCAGAAAAATAACAAATCCATCCAGGAACATAGTGTAGTTCTTTACAGAGACAGGATTTTTTGTTTATATGTACAAGATGCTGTATGTTGCTTTTACTGTACATGCACACATGCAGAATGCTTCTAACTTGACGTTTACATTAGAATGGGTTACAAAATGTTTTTTAATTGAATGTTTAAAATACATTTTGTACTTTCCTTGTAATTACTCCAATCATAGGAAAATGTGTTCAATCAAATTATTACTTTGCTAATTTAATTATCTTTCACAGTCATACAGTGCAAGAAAATGCAGAAAAGAACACAAAATACCTGCTAAAATATGTTTTCCTAATACAATGTTCGGGTTTTTAAATTTTGAAACATGTTTCTTTAATGTTTCTTTAGGATCTATCTACCAGCAATGAGTCCAATTCAAATCTACTTAAAATGAATCCACTACGTCTGAACACATGTACAATGACCTTGGAAAATTAAATTCTTTGTATACAGATTTAAAATCTTCCACTCATATCTAAACAGAACGCATATCCAACATGTTACCTGGCAAATTAAAATAATAATTTTGCTATGTAGCTCATATAAAAAAATGCAGTCTGCTTGGAGTAATCTGACTAGAAAGAAGGCTCCCAGCATTTAATAGTATATCACCCACAAGATAATTATGGAAATGAAATAAAAAAACATCCTTATATTAGAACAGGTATTTGAATCAGTACTTGTAGATATTTAGCCCAAGTTAAATGTGCATTTTGTATTTTATCAGACACATTTTTTTGTGTATAAATGAATAAGTAGAGAATTTTATTTTCTTATTCCAGGTGATGGCCAGGTTGATTTTGATGAATTCGTGACAATTCTAGGTCCTAAACTGGTATCTACGGAAGGAAGAGACGGATTTCTTGGAAATACCATAGACAGTATATTTTGGCAGGTAAGATACAGAATTTCTCTCCTTTTAAATGTGTTCTTTTATATTCTATTTATGCAATATTCATTCTTGCACATGAATTTTCTAAACATTGAAGGAAGAAAATTAATATGTGGCAAAACTACAGAATGAATGAAATTTTATTCCAAGTCTTGCCAGGCAAATTGTCCATTGTTTAAAACCTAGAGTAAGTAGTAGTATGTAAGAAACAAATGCTGTTGTTTAAAGGGTATGTCCATCTTCTAAATATAACATTATCTGTAAATGTAATGCACATCTACATACGCAGTTACCCCTTTTACTTACCTTTAACAAAGACATTGGCAAGTCACAGACCCCCCCGATCCTCCGCTGCACTTACACACCCCTCTGGTTTCGAGCTCTCCAGCAGCAGAGTAGGCAGCTTTGGGAAGCTGCCTTCTTACACCATGAGGTGGGGAGGCAGTGGTGGTGGAGGATAGGGGTGTGTAAATAGAGTTAGCCACATCTTTGGTAAAGGTAAGTATAAGGGAAACAGTTTATTTGGTGGTGCTGGACCTTTACAGATGTTATTAAGAAGGTGGACATGCCCTTTAAGAACATTCTTTTTCTGCAGGATTGATTTGGCTAACTTTAGTCTGGTCTCCCCTCAGTAGGGGGTTACTGAAGATTAAAGGGTATCTCCACTGATAAAAGTGACCTGGGTTGTATGTGTAAGGTGTAAATGTACCTGCAGTATCCTGTGTCTTTGAGCAGTAGTTTAGAAGAAATTCAATGAGTTTCTCCCTGAACGATGTGGATTGTGCAGGTCCGCCCACTTCCTGCCTGCCTGGGAAATGTTCGACGCGCGTGTTCCTTTAGTGCATGCGCAGAACGTGTGAGGATCCATCGGGACTGCTGTCTGTGTGATCCGACTGGTTGGTCAATTCTATACACACACACACACACACACACACACACACACACACACACACACACACACACACACACACCTTCAAGCTAGTGAGTTCACTGATAGGAATAATCACATGACCATCACAGCAGCTTGTTGACTTCACTAATTAATGTAGGAGTAATCAGGTACTACCTTTTTCTCTCTCCCACCCCCTCCCATACAAGATTGCCTCATATTCCCAGCATCCCCTATAAAATTAATCTTAGATCACTTTTTCAACCACCCCTCTCAGAGTTAGACACACAAAAATCTTTATTAAAAACAACACAAGTTCCCCTGCCTTTGTTACAGTATTGTGGAAAGAGGTTTTTAACTTTTCCTCCCCTGTCTCTCTCTGCATGATCAGCTGTAAAATTGAACTTAGATAGTCAGGGAGGAAAGGATTTCTATACTGCAGCCCTAGTGGGTGTGTCTGCTACCATGATGATGCACATTGAGTGACAGCACTCCCAGCACAGGGGAAGACACACACCCAGGAGTTAGCAAAACTTTCCCATGCTGCTTCAAGCAAACCAAGGGAAATTATGGGAAAAAAGGTAGGGGGAGGGTTGGGGGATGGTGTACTTGAAAATAAACCAAAAAAATGCTTTTTCCACAGTGGAGATACCCTTTAATAACACAGGTAATCATAAGCATGTTATATTGCATTAGTCCCTTTATCTATTGTGGTTCAGGCCCATAAACAGTGTGAAATGACCTAAACCAACATTTTGATTGTACTTTAGTTCACTTCTAGGTTTTAAAAGGACATTTCTACCCTCATAAGAACATCTTTTAGAAAGAATGGCCTCTTTAAAATATGTTGATATATCATAGTTTGTCCTATGAATTCATTACTGTATACCTGCTATGCTTCTGGATGCCTCATGGAAACTGAGCTTGGACTGAGCCTGGGCATGCTCCAAAGAGGCAGATAGGGGATTAACATTCAGTCATTGGCTGTGATGTCAACTGTCAAATTCACAACTGACAGTTGCTAACTGAAAGAACCAGGAAGCAGAAACAGGGGCAACAGGACATTGTGCAGGATTTCAGGTTAGACTTATATATTTCAGATTTCAAACTATTACAGTTTAGGGTTTTGGGGGGTGATTTACCTGTATGTAAGTTTTCATTTTGGGGCTGGACTTGCCATTTAAAGAAAAATAAGTTTTTAGTTGATATGTAATGCTGCAAACCTGGAATCAAGAAGAACTGCATATGCTCAATGTTTATTTAATCTTAATTCTCTACAAAGCTAAATATTAATGCAGGGGTCTTCGATATATCACATGAAGGATAAGAGGACTGTGTTACGAGCATATAATAATCTGTGAGGTTCTGTAATTATTACATGTCCGCTATTAAGAGGATACTGGAAAGAAGTAACATTGTTTGGTGAATCGAATAGGGTAGTTCAGAGTTAAGGTCTATGCATTAGGGTTGTCGTGTCAGCATATAATTTAAGGAATATCACCAGTAACCTTATTATATAAATCTTTTTATGAAGAGTTAAGTACTTGATATGGCCATTCTCTGGGTAATTGCTTTTCCTTTTATGCAGCGTTTAAAAAAGAATTTGTTAAAAGGCCCATTAGAACACAAAAGAGGACAAAATAGCAATCTTTTTTTCCCCCGTTCACAAGTTGAATCGAACAGATGCAAATTTGCAAGTGTTCAATTAGATTGTTGCAACAATACCTCGCCCAATCATTTTCAGAATGTCATTTTAACTGAGAAAATAATACATTTTTTAAAACATTGGGTGAAAAAAGCAGGTGCAAAAATAAAAATAGAAATCTCTTGGAAAAATAAGCAGAAGGTCGATTTTTAATATCAAATTTTCAGTGTGAACAGTGAAAACAGCGTATTATAATAATAATAATAATAATACTAGCTGTTACTATATACATTTTGAATATTGTTGTAATTTTAAGTGTTAATTTTTTTATTGAGTTAGGACCTGCATCTAAATGGTCTATACTGTAAAATATACCGTATATACTCGAGTATAAACCGAGTTTTTCAGGCTGTAAAATCAGCCTGAAAAACCGACCTCGGTTTATACTCGGGTCAATCGCTCTGACATACCCTCCAACAGCTGTACCGGGTTTAGAGACAGTCCAGGGACAGCATCTGCTAAAAGAACAAAAACTCCCTGGTAGTCCGTGATGAGAGTACCTGCAAGAGGAGAGGGAGGGATGATCAGCCTGGCCAGAAACTCTTAATTGGTGCTGGTCCTCCGTGAAACCGGGTGCTGGACTGGCTGCAGAGAGTATAAGCTGAAATCAATGAATCTTTAAAAGGGGTGCTGGGAGGAATAGGAACAGATGGGGGACCCATAATGAGAAAAGGATGAAGGAGTCAGTGTGAGGAGTGAGGGACAGAATAAAGAGGAAAGTGTGAAAAATGGGGTATAAGGTAGGAAAGCATAGGAGAATTACCATACAGTTGCACAGCCTTAAAACAATACAGAATCAGAAGGCAGTAGTGTTCATATTTTCTACCCTCGGTTTATACTCGAGTCAATCACTTTTACTAGTTTTTTAGGTAAAAATAGGTACCTCGGTTTATACACGGGTCGGTTTGTACAACAAAATGTTGTGCCTGGAAATAGGATTAGAGATGGCCGAAACTCACCAGTTTCGTACCGTCTTCGGATTCCCAGATCTCGAGAAAATCCTGAAGATCTGAAAAAAACGAAAACGGAACGAATTTTCGATTATTATGAAATGTTCAAGGCTATTTTCGATAATTGTCGAAAATAGCCTTAAACGTTCGATAATCCTTGAAAATACGATCCGAGACTACTTTAGAGTTTGTGATCATATTTTCAAGGATTAAAGAACGTTTGAGGCTATTTTCAATAAACCTCGAATGTTTGATAATTATAGAAAATAGGCCCCAAAGTACCGAAATCCGGATGATTCATCCGGATTCAGATGGATCATTCGGATTTCGGAACCGAGGGGTTCCGTGTTGGATCCCACCTCTAAATATGATTAAGGCAGGGCCTTAAAACAGCTTACAATCTAAAACTAAATTTCATACTTTCTTTAAAAAAAAAGGGCACAGGCTGGCATTTAAAGGATATATTCAAAAAGATTAACATACTCCTTTTTACATTAATTGAAGAACAGGAGGTTAAAGGGAAAGTTCAGTGAAAATTATGATTATTTTTTAAAATTCTTACGTTATATTATGCATGCCAAGTTATTCTACATATTCTCTTCCATTTTGAAAAATCATTTGAATTTATTCCCTTTGCTAGTCCCTGGTGTTGACATTAGTGAGCTGACATTTCATGATCTGTAATAGTCCTTCTTCCCAGAATGCACACTGCCTTGGAATGCTCATAATAGTAATTTCTACTGATTGGCTGTTGGATGGATCATACATGCTCAGATCTCTACTGAGCAACTAAATCAACCCATAATGGCCTCTATTAGGGGTCTTGCAAACAGGAAGGCAGTTTTTCAGAAGCATTTATATAAGGTTATTAGGATAGAAATATACTGCTCTTTTTTTCTTTAAAGTATATCTATTTGCACTAACCTTTCCCTTTAAAGAGCTAAGTCTTACCTCCTGTTATTCAATTAATCTTACCCATGATCGCTGCTTCCTTTGACAGTTCCCGACCAGTATAGTATAGCACAGATGCAGTCATGAGACTAATAAAAGAACACAGGTTTTATTTATTTAAGCTGTGCGCAGCCTATGACTAAGGGCAGAGTCTCGCCCGAAACGCGTCAGGCGGTTCACCTTGTAAGCCATTATGGGCTTATGTACCGTGCCTTTGCAATAAAATTAGTTGTTTCTTATTACCTATAAACGTACGTGTGGATCCTTTTCTGATGGATGGATTGCTCTTCACTTTGTTTTATCCGCAGTTTAATAGTTTTAAATGAAAATTGTTGTAAAATACTTTTATGCTAAAGTGACATTGTTACATATTGTAAATCTGGGGTTGCAAATAAAGCAAACTTGACTTGTGTCTATGTCAAAGTCTGACATATTAAAAATATTAATAATAATATTAAAAAAATGTAGGTAAGAGTTTACTTATGTAAGAATACCTTACTTGGAATGAATTCCTTGCATTTGGATATGTTAATTTAGAGGAATACACCATGCACATTAAAGCATAAACATCCTAGATAAATGGACAGGCTTAGATTGCTACTAACAAATGGGAAATTGGCACGCTTCCTACTGTAGAAACAAATTCTGTAAAACCCCAAATGAACAAACGCAACTCATGCGTTTGTATTACTTAAAGGGCATGTCCATCCCTTTCCCCAACTTTTAGGATATTGTAGGTCTCCCCCCCCCAGCCCTAAACGCCATATTAGTATGTCAAGAAACTCCCCCAATTTTTACCTACCTTCCCTCTATCCTCCGCCGCACTGCCCGGACTTCTGCTTGCATGGAACTGCAAGCAGGGGGCCGGACCAGCAGCCGCGTCTGTGAGAGGCAGCCAATCACGGATTCGTTTGCCAGAAGTTGAGAATGATGGAGATTAGATGGAAGGTAAGTAAAGATCCGGGGTGTTTCGTGAATTACACTAGGGGGAGGGAGACCAAAACAGGTGGGAGAGGGAGGGGGGGGAGGGCTTCACTGGGCATGTGCACATTTCCTGGAGGAGAGGCAGAGTGCTATATGGAATTTGCTTGGCTCCTGGTGGACAGTTTTTGGGACTTTGGATGGGCATAGCAGGGCAGCCATTTGGATCTGGGATGTAAGGTAAGGATTTTTATGCACTACACAGTGGGGCCAGTAGTGGGTTAACTTAGAGTTTTGGGGGTGGACATGCCCCTTAAGTACAGACTTCCATAATGGCTACATAATGTATATCTAGTTGTAGGATGTCTGATCCTTACAATACATGCAATAATTTTAGATTGTCTTTTAAAGGTTCTTCCTGCTTGAGCGTTTGTAGGGGTCTCATTGATGTTAATGCCTTAAATTTAAAGCCTTTTTAAGCATTTTTCTTGATGTAGGATAATAAAAGAATCAAATGATTTCATGAGATATCATATATTAGGGTGGCTGTGCTAGGAGGATTTAGCAGAACATACAGTCCTTTGTTAAATACTTGCAAAACAGGATACTAAACTATTAAGCAATTGCATTATAGCAATGACTTTAGCAAAGACAAATACCACTTTATAGTTTAATTGTCATTTCCTCTTTAATCAGAAATACTCTTGCTTCTCTCTACAAAATTAAAACATTTCTGAGCATTTAAACATGTGGGCCGATATTGGCTTGGTACCATTCCGTTGGGTCAAAAGGAAGCAATAGCCGCTCTTCATACATTGCTTTTTTGTTTTTAAAAGAAAGAAAGGAAGGCAAATCAGTATTGCATCTAAACAGCAATAGCCTTTGAGGCATTAATGAAAATTTCCATGTCCACCTATAAATCCATAATAATAATTTTTTGTTTGAGATTATTTTTGTTTCGTTCAGGTTCTTAAACAATATGTCTCTCTCAGTGGACTATAATTAAGTAGAAGATTCCTTGATACTAATGTGTGATTTATATTTTAGTAATTTGTAAACCATATTTTAAGATACCTATTTAAATAAAAATTAATGCACTTTCTGGCATTTAGGCTACGGAGCCAATTTTAATTGAGCTTAAAGGCAAACTTTCCGATGAAATTTTAAACTTCTCTTTCCCATCCCCAAAAATCCAGACATTGTAAACCTTACTTACTTCCCTAAAGAGGGATGACAAAGTGCATGGTGAGCATCTCAGTTCATTAATGCTGGAGAGGTAAGTAAGGTTTGCGAGGTCAGGGTTATTATCAGTGGGGAAGGTAAGAATGTTCTGTCAGAGGGGTGGATATGACCTTTAACCTTACTGTTTACAATCTGGCAATCAGAAACTCTTGACTGAATATCATACACATTAGGGAAAACACTCAGGAGAGGGCATAAAGGCTTAATTTGCATGTGCAAAAAGTGAATCTGTTGGGAGCAAAAAAGCCTGATTGAGATTGAGGGAAATTTTAACTGTTTTTTTTAAAAACTTTGCATGTAGTATTGTTGTCCTTTAAATAGAAGGTTCTTTACACTTGGCATAAAATAGCGCTTCCCTAAGTGCTTTCTTAAGGGGTAGGTCTACATCACAAAGTAAAATTCATTTACAGCAAGAGGAACCCCCCTAAAATGGCAACACTTACCTCTTTTGCCTGTTGTTCCTGAACAGGGCTATCCAGCCCAAACTCTAACGGCTGTCTTTTTCTTACCCCATCCGTCTGAATAGCAGCCGTTATGGCAAAGTTACGGCTTCCACTTCATGATATATATGGATTTTACTTGACTTTAATAACACAAATACAACCTAAAGGGCAACGGTCTCAGAAAATGTTAGGGGGAAATAGAAGCCTGCAGTTTTACTTTTAGATTAAGTCCTGTATCTAATGTTACATGTAAGAAATTATATTGTGGATTGTTAAACTTCCTGCTTCCAGTTGTTTGAGTGACATCACCTCCCCTGTCCCCAGAGTCTATGCATGCTCACTAAAGACTTAATGCTGGGAAAGACAAGAAGTCCCTTTAATAGCCGTCAAAGACTGGTCACATGGCTACAAGCTGGTCAGATTGCAAGCAGAAAGTGCTCAGAAAGTTACATTGTTCACCTTTTCAAGGTGATCCAAACTTATTTTTAAGGAAAGACAGAAGGATTTTATAAAATTGTTAGGTGACCACCGTTCGGTTTTAATAGTGTAAAATACATTTTTTGACTTCTATTGCAGTGTGTCATATTCCCTATTTTTTGCTATGATTTCACATACTATGGCTGCAGAACTGGCACAGCAATGGGGTCCAATGTGGCCCTATCCTGCCAATATTTACAGTGTTTAAGCAACAATACATATTTACTGTTATTGACAGGTGGGTGTTTTTGTACATGGGTTACAGCAACGATATGTTATATATTTTATGGAAGCGTACCGTACTCAACAGGAAGCAGAAAAGTTTGTTGTATTTTAATTATTTGGACACACCTATTAAATTGTCTCTAATGATTGCTTGTGCCTGCATAGAATGTTTAGATTTTAAGGCAACTTTGTCACTTGGTACCATCTTATTTTGGTATATAAAAGTCTACAGATAAAAATTCAGGTTTTTTTTGGTACTAGTTGTCGTCCAAAAAAGTCTAAATATGGAATAGCTTATAGTCGGTTGCTTAGAACATTACAGAATAATTCACATTTGAGTAATGCAGAGGTCCAACTAGAAGATATGTATCATAGATTTTGCAGTAGGGGGTATGAACCTGACAAACTTTGCCATCAGATGCCTAAGGAAAAGAATAACTATCATGGTATTAGGGTTCCCACCAGGACAACTAAAAAAAGATAACTATGTGGATTTTTGTACCACTTAAACTCTACACAGAGCAAAATTAATCATAGATGAGAAATGATCCATAGAAATAGAACTTTGTCTTTTACCAATACCCACATTTGTCACACATACAAAAGGGGTAACAATCTAGCCAATCAATTGGTATGTACTGACATTGCTAAAATAAAAAAGGAAAAAAATGAAAAGAAGGGGTGTTTAAGGTGTTCTAATTGTATCACATGCAATTCGATGCTCAGAGTGTGCTCATACAAGGGATGGGACTAAGATTGCAATTAGACTTAGATTTTCATGTTATATTAGATATATTCTCTCTCTTTTTTTTTTGCAGCCTATATTATATAGGCAAAACATAGACCATGTTTAAAGGGCATATGGCAAAGCATTGATTAGGCAGGCCCTACAAGCCAGTGACACAAGGACTGTTACCAATATGTTTGGGGATTTGTCAGCGGCAAGATATTTCAAGAAATGATCTCATTCACTATCCTTCGTTGGATGATCTGAGCTTAAATTGCAGATTGATAGGGATAAAATATTTTTGCCAAAAGAGGCAAGGTGGATACATCTTTTACAGACCCAGTCTCTAAGAGGCCTTAATGAACTGTTTTCTTTTACACTAATTTTTTTCTTATGAGTAGTAACTTGCATTTGTATACACTTTTACCTTTTGTGTGAACAGTGCAAATGTGGCTGTTGATATGTTAATATGTATATTTTGTGTTGCTATTTTTACATGTTGCTATATATTCCAGGGCAGACTTAACATTGAATGGTTAACTTGAGAGCTGACTTAACACTGGCTGGTCAACTAGTAAATATAAGTGCCCGTAACACAGACTGGTAAAAATAAGATGTGCCCACACAGACTAGTAAATAAAAGATGACCATCCCACCCAGTCTGGTAAATATAAGATGCCCAGCCCGCCTAGACTTGTAAATACTAAATGCACGCATGCACAGCCCATACAGACTTGTAAATATAAAATGCCCCTATGTCCAGCCCACACAGACTGGTAAATATAAGATGCCCCCATGCCCAGCCCACCCCACCCCACACAGACTTGTAAAGATAAGATGCACCCATGCCCACCCCACACAGACTAGTAAATAAGATGTGCCCACACAGTGACATTTAAGAGTCGCTTAATGGAAGGAAGCAAGGGTGTGCCATGCCAGAGTGACAGCCATATTGTATATCTTGAGACTCCTGCACGCACACCCCCACCACCTTTAACACACCTCCCCCCGAATGTTATGCTGTTTGGAGCAGTTACTGTCTTCTTCTGGATAATCATTAAAAACAGCTCTTTGCGTGGCTAATAAGACTATTCACCTGCAATTGGCAGCTTTTAGAGATTAAAATACTAAAAAGTAAAGCATAGCTCCTTAACCTCCCATCAATACATTAAGGGAATAGTTTACTTTTGAACTGTTCCTTTATTTATATCAATCAATATTAAAACTTCACTGTTTCAAAGCAGTGGAGGGGTATTTTAGAAAACCAAAATTCTAGAATTTATCTTTAGAGCAAGCAATCTTTGTTGAAGCCATTGTTTTGTTAATTTCGATATATTCCTCTACAAAAAACAAAATTAATCTTTGCAGTTTATTTCCTATCAAGCACTGAGAGAAAAAAAAATCAGAAGTAAGTCTGGGGATTTAAATCTGTAGCCTCAAGGGCTGTGTGTTTCTGAAAACATAGTATTAGTATGCTGAGCTTCCAAAGATAACACTATCCACACAGGAAAATTTGTCTTTTGCTAGGAACTGAAAAAAAAGTCAGTAAAATCTTTGGCCTGTTTTGTGTGATTTTTGGAAGGCTGCCAATAATGCACGCTGGCTGGAAAATAAACTGTTGGGTAACAAGTAGCTTTTAAAATCGTATAGAGGACTTTTATATTGGTGTGAGACATCTATATAGTAATATGTGCATAGAGAAGGTGAATAGTGGGGTCGGGATGTGGCCAATAGGTGCACATGCTCACTTGATAAAGGGTTGTGTAACCGAAACATGTCGTGTGAATAAATCAAGCCACATTTGCAGAATATCCTGCCTAGCCTGGTTCCTTCCTCTTGTTCTTTTTGGAATTAGGTATGTGCACCTAATTCCAAAAAGAACAGGAGGAAGGATTTTAAAAGAGCTCATTAGGCTCTTTTAAAATACATGGGTTGTGAGTTGTACTGTCAACAACATGGAATCCATCATAGTTAAAAAGTCTGCTTTCATAAATACAATGTACTAAAGAAGAGTCTTACAATTAATAGGTGTTCTGGGGAAAAAAAGTATTCACATTAGAATTAATAAAAAATTAATTAATAAAAGTTTAGTTCTCCTTGTAGACTCCAGTGCTACATCCCTTTACTTTTAGTTTTCTTAAGCCTGTATTATTTTAGACTATTGTGTCAATGATAAATACATTAAATATTGAATTGTACCAGCTGGTGTGATATGTTGTTTGTTCTAATTTTAAATGTCATCAATAGTTGCGTCTGTTCTTTGGGGATGATTGAAGGGTACGTCTACTGCAAAATATGGAGATTTAAATCCATTTAAAAGTTGTTAATGATTTCTTATGTAATGAGATACAAGTTTTGTGATGGCTCTCATTAATTGTTTTCAAGTAGATCAATTGGATTTGAAGGAGAATTATACTCATGCAGTAACTGACTGCTTTCTAGCAGTAACTGACAATTGTCAAGCCCTGACCCATCTTAACATATGTTCTCCAGTGTCATGGATTCGAGAATTGTCACTGACAATGATTGTGGGAGGAGACAGAAAGAAGTCACAATTACTGCGGGAACCCTGAGATGCAGATGGGGCCAGTGGCGTTCACCGGAAAGAAAAATTATGATACGCTGTACCGTTAACCCTTTAAATGTCACAGATTGTACGGGATACAATCTGCAGCACTTACAGGATTTTTTTTTTAAAATGGTGCTAGATACACTTCCTGTCCCATTTCTCCCCCCATCGTTTTGTTTGAAACTAATGTGAGGATCAGGAGTTTTAACCCCTAAAATGCCAGAACCGTAAGGGATGCCGACTTTTTTAAATAGCCATGATAAGGGAGACGCTGGAGAAGCCAAAGGATTTTACTCTCCATTCAGATCGCAGTGCAGTACCTGCTATAGCAAGCTGTCAATTCCATTCACAAATATACTTTTCTTTTTGTATTTGCTATCAAGATCAATATTAGGTGAGCAGTTCTGATGACCTACCGGTAATTATTGATTTTTGCCAATAAATGAAAAATCATTTCCTGGAAAACACTATAGATATTTTCCAAAGGAATTTCGACTTGGAAAACTGGCATTTATGTCAGTATTCTGAGTTTGTAATTATTTCCAAAGATGATGTGATGATCATCTTTGGGAATGTAAAAAAACATTTTTTTCTTTCAATATAAGTGAAAAAAATTAGTCTTCTCCAAGCAGCCCAAAAGTCCCTAGAAAATAATTAAAGTGAACGCAGAATATTAGTTCACCAATTTCAAGGGAAATTAAGCCTCAATTACAAATGCAGGAAATTTTTTCAGGTACCAAAAGTAGACGGAACCGAATTTTTAGGATTAGTGTGCAAAAACTTGTATGTCTGTCATTACCATTCGGTTTCCAATGAATGTCGGTTTCCAATGAAAAGTGCAGACACAAAAGAATTAAAAGTAATTTTGTATTATTGCCTGGTATCAATAAGTCATCTAATGACAATCAAAATTATAATAAGTCATCTAATGAAGCCACCTAGGTGCTTCATGCATATTCCAGAAAAAGGTTTCTAAAATGTTAACCACTTAAAGGGTTTCTCCACCCTCCCAAAAAGTTTTTCTGTAGTGTACCCCCTCCCACCACCATGTTAGTTTTGTAAAAACAAAAAAACAGGAACAGAATTACCACTGCTCATTCCCTCGGCTCTCTGTTCCCGCCTCCCTGCTTGCCTGAAGTTGCATACTGGACCGGCAGCCGTGTCTGTGATTGGCTGAGAGTCAGCTAATCATAGACGCGGCTACCAGCTATGCAGAGGGCCTAGTGAACGAAGGATCGTAAGTCTGTTTATGCATTTTTTAAAAATAAAATTAATATGGTGGTTGGGGGTCGCCTGGAGTACACTACACTACAGAAAAGGGTTTTAAAGGTAAGGGCTAAAGCTGCATGGAGGGATCTGGAGGATGGGAGGAAGAGAGTGGGGAGGGCTCCCCTGCACATGCCAGAGTCCTCAGGAAGGACAAAGAAGAAGCAGGCACCGGATGACATACAGAGAGCTACTACTTTTCACTTTCCTGGACTTTGAACAAGCACTGCAGGAGAACCATAAGGAGCGGAGGTGTAAGGTAAGGGTTTTTTAACACTACACAGTGGAGCGAGGAGTGGGTTAAATTTTAGTTTTAGGATCTGTCATGCCCTTAAAGTAGCATTTATTTAGGTATTAATCAGGGAGATTCAATAAAAGTTAAAACACTAACAGGTTATTCAATAAACATTTTTATTGTTAAAAATGGTGTTAATTTTGCCCCAACCAATCAGATATTATTTAACATTTGAAAGCTAACATCTGATTAGTTGGGGCAAAATTAGCACCATTTTTAAAAACTGCACATGGTAAGTGTTTTAAACAATGAGCACAAAGTGTTCAGTTCTCTTGCCTTGCCCCTGCCAAAAATTATTTAGCTGCTTTATAGGGCATGTCCACCCCAAAACCAAAATCTGTCCCACTGCTGGCCCCAAAGTGTAGTGTTAAAAAATCCTTAACCTTCTCTTCTGTTCCTTTTGGCTGTCCTGCAGGGCCTGATTAAAATCCAGAAAAGTGGAGTGTTGGAGCCTCTCTGTGTGTAATCCCATGCCTGCTACTTCCTGCTCCTCTTAAAGGGCATCTATAGTTAAAAAAAACACATTAGCCCATTGCAAAGTTAAATTCATGTACTCTGTGCTGCCTTTATCCTACCTCTGTAAGTGACTGATTTTCCATGGGGTCAGCACTCCCCCCTTCCCCCTCCCCTCTGTTACCTCCTCCATGTCTCAACTCCGGCTAACCAACAAGCTTACCATGTGCAGTAGGAGTTAAAAGTTCAACATCCTGAAAAACACACCCACGCACAGTGGCCAATAGAAAGCAAGCTGTCCTGGAGACACGGATCTCTCCGTGTAATGATCTTTCTTTTTGTGACCTATCATCAATACCACACCCTAAATGGCAGCTAGAAAACAGTCTGTGATGACTCTCTCTGCTGGTCTGGACCCTTCTGCTCTTCTGTTCCCGGAAGTAGCAAAAGAGGCTGAGGCTGAGGAAACGAAGGTGGGTAAGTCTTTTTCTGTGCCGTTATATATTCCTGAATAATAATAAGACAATTACCGTATATGTCTTATATGAAATTTATACATTATATGAAATTTTTAATTTGATGGTGGAGATACCCTTTAACGTGTTTAAATATTGTAAAGGATTTTTAAAATCCAAGTCACTATAAGCTTTAATACTCATTCAGGTAACTTTTTAGCACAACTGCTATTGTTACTAATTTTTAACATTTATTTATAACCAGATATTAGTAATGCTGAATATATCAGTTGGGGTTGGTGGCAAGAGACCTTTTTTTTTTGTCTTCTAAGGATAGAGCAGGGTACCAGGGTAGTAACATAAAATACTAGGTCCTCCCAAAATTTTGCCATTGAAATTTAGCACCATTTACCACCTTTAGTAAACATCATACAGAGGAGTTAATTGAATCCATTTAAAAGAATAACCCCCCAAAACCTAGAATGCGTTTTATTCTTACCTCCATCCAATGCTTCCATGGGGAGTTATTAAAACTTACAGATCAAGTATCCCTCGCCGGTCTTCTCTTGCTGGTAATGACAGCCATTATCAATCAATTGCTCTTAACTAGCTTGCAACAGAGGAGGAGGGAGGGACTTCTGGCTGGGTATCCTTGTTCTTACCAATGAAGGTAAGAATTAACCACAACCTAGGTTTAGGGAGGGATGTGTGTAATCCCTTGAAATCTAAAAAGTTTTATTGAAGCTGGAGTTGCCCTTTTAAGTTTTTAAGAAAATAATGAGACTGTTTTAAGCATTTATTGTTTGTTTTTGTTTTTTTTAATTTTATTTTTATCTATTATACCTTCAAATATTTAGTTGTTTTTTAATTTTAACAAATTCAGATTGTCTTATTATTATTCAGGAATATATCAGGGTAATGCAATATAAGGTAACATGGAGTTAACTACTTGCTTCCCTTTGTAATATCAGGTTAGCGTGGGTTTTAATCCTTTCTTCTGGTCCCTGCACTGTTTGTATCAATGGCACAGGCGCCCAATGTAATACCCCTTTGTGTTAATTTTTAACATTTAACATAAACGAATACCTTATAAATTCTCTATTTACCCTTGATGCTCCTTACCTGCTGAGTTTCTTCATTGCTGTAATTTGTGCTGAGTAATTATTGAATTGTGGGAATCCAGAAGGAAGAGGGGCATGGAGGGTAAGTATTACATCTACCCATAAGTTTTTTAATCTAGCTTTTAATAGAATGCATTATAAATTCCTACTCCATTAAGAAAGAAATTGCAATTTTGTGGTCAAGGTCTCTTAGGTTATTGCTAAATGCTAAAATGTAAAAACATAACATAATATAATAAAAAAAAATGGAAACAATTCACTGTGATTTGGTCTTATATTGTATAAAAATAGTGGCAGGCAGTTGGGCGCAGTATCACTAAGTATGTTATTATAGAAGTGCCTATGATGCACACTACAGCCTTTGTAAACCTCTTTTTCTTGAAAACAATTCAAAGTATTGAAAACTTATGCTGAAAACATATACGGTACCTTTTGTTTGTCAATTTACATACATTGGTGAATTGTCTCAGCCTTTTTTTGTGGTTTTGTAGGTTTCCCTAGTTTTGCTCATTTAGAATAGGTTCAACATAGACCACACAATGTTTGTTTCAATATAAAATGGCTTTTTAAAAGATAAAATTAAACAATAAATGTAATTACCATAGATTAGCCTGAAGCATTTTAAAGTATACTCACCCCCCCTACTACTCTTTTTCCATCTATTTATAGTACAAAAAAATGAGGACCTTTTATCATCTGGAATACTTATATTAAGTTTCCCTTAAAGCTCAGGTCCTCTTTCGGCTTGTCACTGCAGTCTACCAATGTAGCCAATGGGAAGACACGCTCTTACAGTGGCACAGTTGACTGGAGCGGCAAGGAAAACTTCCAAGTAAGTATTCTAGCTGATCAGTAAAGTACCCAGCAGTGAAGGCATTCCTCCTGAGTACTATGCAGGTGAGGACCAGTTTGTATAATTGTCCTTTAAGTTCTGAGGAAATCATTTTTATCCAGCTTTGTATTGTTTTCCTATGTAGTATTTAAAAAAGTATATGTATCTAGCAGTTTAGTAAATATATTTTTAATGTTGTGGAACATTGTGGAATACATGTGAAAAACAAATCTCAGACTTAATTCACACTTCAGACTGTGAGTTGGGTGGACTCCAGCAACATGGAATTGCATGCTACTAAATGTGGATATACCTACAAACTAATGGTGATCGATTACACATAGAGGATAGTTACATTTGGAGAAAGGGCATATTTTGCACGCACAAGATAAGTGCAATCAGCTGTTTAAAAACAGCCGATTGCAGTATCTAGCAGGCAGCTCTATAGTTACGCTGCTGCTTGTGATTGCATAAAGGGGACAAATGGATAGCAACGTAGTAAAGCTTGGATGCAGTCCCCACTGTAACAACTGATCATTTATCTAGCCCAGCACTGGGGAGGGGACTCAGGGGAGGGAGTTGTGACAAAAGGTCTTTCATTGGAGTTAGCTATTCCATTACTACGCTAGAAGAGTAAGGTGGGCGTTTCACATTAGCCCACGATCACGCCATGGGCAAAACAGTGTCCTTCACACCCTTTCACTGCCAAGACCCAGCATTAGGCACAATCATACACCTGTTAAGTCTCTTTTTAAAAAACTTCGGCCCAAACTTTTTGATTTTTGGCCCCTTATGCGATTGTGTTTGACACCCCCTGATCTATAGCTAAGCCTATTTTATGCCCACATTTAAAAGTTTATATCAAATTTATTTTATGAGTTTTATGAATTTTAAATGTTTATACGGACAATAGTTATGTGTGTTTACAGTTAAATACACTTGTTTTAAAAGCTCAGCAGGACATAGGGTTGCCAGATGTCACTATTTGGATGGGATTGTCCTGACTGCAGGGAGAAAATCCAGAGTCCTGCAGTCAGGGCTGAAATCCTGTCCTAGGAACAGCCCTAGCAGCCCCGTCCCAAAAAACACACTCTCTGGCCAGATCACCTCTTACCCCACCTCCACCCGCCCACTCTCTGCCCCACCTACTCTCTGTACATGCCCACTTCCAGGTTTGGCACCAGATAAATCTGGCAACCCTGGCTGGACATTACACTAAAGTAACAACTACACAATGACCTTTACTGACAGCTGAAAAGGACTTTACTGACTCTTGATTGCTATTTGTGAAAAATACATTTTAAAATATTGTCAGGGTTATTCAATAAGTTATCGTTAAAAATGGTGCTAATTTTGCCCCAATCAATCAGATATTTTTTAACATTTAAAAGCTAACATGTGATTGGTTGGGGCAAAATTAGCACCATTTTTAACAATAAGAACTTTCATTGAATCTCTCTGTGAATGTTTCCATTACAATTTAAATTTAGTTTAATATTTTTATTTTCTTAATTTCATAATTTGCTTAATTTTATTGCAAATATGTGTTGTGAATGTTTATTATTCTCATTTGATTATCTTAGTGTTGGAAGTTTTATTTTTATGATTTTGTTAAAATCCCAGGCAAAGCTTAAACCTCCCAGTGGAATGCACCTAATAACAACATTTGAAATATATTACAAAGAAATCAATTAAAGATTAATTGCAATTATTAGTATTTCATTTAAACTGAGCATGTATAATTTGAATCAAAATGTTTACTTGTCATTATTAATCTGTTCATATTTATGCAACTTTTTATTGGCTGAAGCCTGTAAATTCCCAGAATTACAGCCATGATTAAAATTCTGTTATTATAGTATGTTTACCTAGAGATGCTCTTCTGTGCGTTGTTCAATTCAAATTAACATGATGATTTTGTGACATGCAAAAGACACACCTAGCGTAGAATAAATTGGTAGTTTAATTTATATTTAGCTTTATAGAAGATCAGGGTTGGTTTGAGTAGAAATCCATATTTGTGCTGTGTTTAGTATTTTTCAAATCAAAGGCAAAGTACATCATTTTAGACTTGCAAAACTACAAGCATTACATTTTCATTTGAAATATATAAACTTGAATCATTAGATTACTAGTTTTTTTTTTTTTGTTTACAAGCTTTATTTTAAAGGAACAGTTTACTGCTAAATATAACTTGGGCTTGACAGAACACATAAATCTCATAGCTTCCATACCTCTTTACAGATCTCCAGTGTGAAATGCAGTCCCCCAGTAATCTCCCCTGAAAGTTGACTCGGCCTCTGCCGGTATTTGCAACCGTCCATTCTCGATCGCGCATCTGATTTTCTTGCAAAGATTTTTTTATGGGCTACAGATGTTACATGGGTGGCCTGTTAGGGGGTGGGGATGTAGGTAAAGATTAATTAAATTTTATTATTTGCATGGGCTACATATGGGCTACAGATGTTACATGGGTGGCCTGTTAGGTGGTGAGGATGTAGGTAAAGATTAATTAAATTTTATTATTTGCATAGGCTACGTATGGGCATATGGGCTATAGATGTTATATGGGCGACCTGTTAGGGGGTGGGGATGTAGGTAAAGTTTAATTACATTTTATTATTTGGATGGGCTACATATGGGCATATGGGCTACAGATGTTACATGGGTGGCCCGTTAGGGGGTGGGGATGTAGGTAAAGATTAATTAAATTTTATTATTGGAGACAGGAGGTGGGGTAGAAAATATCCATTTTAGATGATATTATAATAGAATTATGGGGGACATGACAGTAGGTGGGAGGGTATTATTTATTTCTAAGGCTGGGTACACACCAGCAGATTAGATATTTTCTGCCTGCTGGTGTGGGGCATCCAGCCACGACCAACCTCGATCATCCGTTTGCCCAGATCGGACTATTGGATATGCCGGTAAATCCGATCAATCGAAGGGGAAAGGGTTGTGCATGATAGATGGCTGTCTCTCTCCTACCTACACTACTATGCCACAGTGAAAGCGATGCACAGGCACTATGAGAAGGGGAAAGTGCTGTGCATGATGGATGGCTGTCTCTTTCCTACCTACACTACTATCCCTCACTGAAAGCGATGCACAGGCACTATGAGAAGGGTAAAGGGCTGTGCGTGATGGAGGACTGTCTCTCTCTAACCTACACTACTATTCCGCAGTGACAGACTCAGTTACACAGGCGCACTGACGACTTACTGACACAAACACACTGACAAACTCACACAGTTACACAAACACACTGACAGACTCACACAGTTACACACTGACAGACTCACAGTCACAAACACACTGACAGACTCACACAGATACACAAACAGTGACAGACTCACAGTAACACACTGCTATATACAAAGATAGAAATCAATATAAACATTAATACATACATATATTTTATTTCATTAATCAATACCAAATGAGGTGTAAGTTGTCTGTAAGTAATACTAAGTTCAGTAGCTGAGCTGTGCTAATATTCCCCACTCCATGTGCCAGTAAACTCTATCTAATGCAGCAAAAAAAGTGCACGAGAAGAGAGGGAAAAGCCTATTAGTCATGAGATCAAAGGGGGCGGGGTTATAACATGTCTTTAAAATATGTCATTTCTGAGAGAACACTTCCTTTAAGTTAAATAATGATTAAATAATTTAGAATAATTTGTATTGTTTTTGTACTGTAATTTATCATAAACATACATAAAAAAAACAATCTCTGATTGACCTTTATTGTTTTGCTAATAAATGCAATTAAAGGAAAACATTAGAATAATAAAATATATAATTAAACACAATTACCTGTAACCAACAGTAGTGTGTCATGCATGATTAGAGCATAAAAATGAAGAAGGTTTTTGGAATTTTAATGAATAGAAAATGTGTTAAAGGGCATCTATAGTGGGAAAATGAACTTTTTTTTCTTTCTTTCCATGTGTTCTATAATTCCCTACAACCCCCAGAGTGTCTTCACTTTGTTCAGATTCCCTCTCTGTCCTGAGATACACCAGTTAGAAGAATACGTGATTGCATTCCTCTACTCCTACTTGGACTGTCAATCAAATCCCTGTGACTTGATCCCCCCTCCCTGCTCTGTAATAAACATAGAGATAACAGCATTAGCAGGGGGAGAAAGGTAGCTTTGATGTTAGATATAAGGCTGCACTTGACCCCCCTTCTTAATAGCTTTCACTGATTGATGATGGGTCACAAAGTGAGAGATCGTAAACTGTACTGATCTCCTTCTTCCGTGTCTCCAAGACAGCTTGTTTTCTATTGGCCACTGTGCGTGGGTGTGTTTTTCAGGATGTTGAACTTTTAACTCCTACTGCACATAAAAAGCTTGTCGGTTAGCCGGAGCTGAGACATGGAGGAGGTAACAGAGGGGAGGGAGAAGGGGGGAATGCTGCACATAGATCTGACACCGTGGTTAAACAGAGTCAGTGACAGATATAGGATTAAGGCAGCACAGAGTACATGAATTTAACTTTGCAAAGGGGCAATGTGTTTTTTTCACTATAGATGCCCTTTAAACATTTTTACATTTTCCCCATAAAAGTAAGAAAAACAAGCCTAACATAACACAAGTGCAAGTGAGAAAACATTACATTATAGGCTAGGTACACACGGGCAGATTTTGTGGCCCAATCGAGCAATACTTCCATGTATCTGTCGATGGACCTGAAAAATCTGTCGGCGACCGGCATCAGAGGTGTTGGTAAATAACGACCGGTCGCGTGAGCTGTCGGCCGCGGCCACTATTGCAGATCATTTGCCATGGCGGAGTGCTTATGGTGTTTTAGGTTGGGCATCCCGTTTTATTCTGTATTTGGCGATTCCAGTTTTGATCAAAGGGAAAGTGGAGAGATGGTTCCATCATTAATATGTTAAGAAGAGACTTTCGCTAATTGTTTGTGCATTGGGCAGCTTATTAAATTCTAATGTTCTCCAATATACTGCACAACAAGTGTACTTTATTAACTTTCTTTCTATGCTTAAAGGGCATGTCCACCCCCAAATCTAAATTTGCCCAAGTGCTGGCCCCTCTGTATAGTTTTAAAAAAATCCTTACCTTACCATCCTGCTCCTTATGGTTCTCCTGCAGTCCATGTACAAAGTCCAGGAAAGTGAAGAGTAGTGGCTGTCTTCCTGTCCAATGGTCTTTGCCTTCTGTGATGCTTCCAGGAGGGATACTGACATGCGCTGGGGAGCCCTTTCCCTACCTCTTTACCTCCGGATCCCACCTGCCTGCTGCTTTTAATACAGAGATCCTTAGGGTTGCCCACCCCGAACCTCCATAATAATACTAAAAAAGAGATTTCCAATATTTACTTACAGACCCTCGCTCCCGCGCCTAGACAGACCGCCAATCACAGACAAGGCTGCCAGTCTGGCCCCTTTCTGCTGTGTCCGGTTAGCAGAGAGGAAGGAAGATAGTCGCTGGAGCTAAGGGGCTGCAAGTAAATATCGGAAAGGTTTTTTTTGTTTTATTATGGTGGTTGGGGGTGGGAAACCCTAAGGATCATTATATTAAAACTTTGTTTTTGAAGCAGACATGCCCTTTAATTCATTTATATACAGGTTCTAAAAAAACAAATATGTGATCAGGGTATCGATTAGCTGTTTCCTTGTCTCATCTTTTGAAATGATTACCCTATAATAAGAATGTCAGCATGGTTTTAGGCAGACAAATAAATATGAGGTGCAAAATTTTGCCTGTGTTCTTAAAGGAATATAACTTCCTTTAAAACATTGATTGAAGAATAGGAGGTAAAGGACCTGTGCCTTACTTTCCGTTCTTCAATCAATTGTACAGGAACCTGGAACAAAGGTGAGTAATAGGTCTTTAAGCGTCCTTAAGAGCACAGGCAATATTTTGCACCTCATATTAAATAAGTTACACTACAGATTTCAATTTTCCAAACTACAATACTTAAAGGGGAACTGTGGTCTCCAAACAAGTTGAGTTTAAATAAAAGGCCAGTTTTCCTACCTTTAAAACGAGCCATCAACCACCTCTCTACATGCTCCACAGCCCAAGATATAATATATATAATAGATATAAAGAAATGACTGACCAGAAAGTTAATGGTTGGGAGGCTGACATGTGACATTCCTAAGGCTTCTCCTGCACAGTACCGCCGGCGAGCACAGCCTCAGACTCCCTCAGTGTGTCCCTCCTCCTCTCTGCTGTGTGAAGTCCTGACAGAGTAGGTAAGGGAATCTACAGCCCTTCTTTCCCCCTATGTGAAAACAGCCTTTTCAAGCAGAGTTCTCACTCTGCTTGAAAAGGCTGTTTCCACAAAGTTTTCTGTAGGGGGGGGGGTGTCTCTGAGTGGCCCACAGCACCCGTGAGTGGGCAGGGCTTATGCAACCGTGAGTTGGCGGAGCTTATGCACCCGTGGGTGGGCAGGGCCACATGGGGCTGTAAGAGAATGGGCCAAGATGGGCCTGCAACTGGAGGGACCATGGGGTCCATGAGTGGGAGGGACCAGGGGGGCTGCCAAGGGGAGGAGGAGACACAGGGCAGATTGATTGACATGGTTTCAGAGCAGGAAGTGCAGGGGACCTGGTGATGCTGCTGCCATATCACACACAAAAATGTAAGCATCTTCAAAACTTTGCAAAATAAACAATGAAAATAAATTGCAAAAATTCTCAGGAGAGCAATTCCTTTCAATTTACCTAAAGTCATTTTTGGACCACAGTTCCCCTTTAAACAATTAAATTTGACAGCCACCAAACTTAGAAATGTTAGGAACTTTGGCTGAGTTTGACATAATTCTTTCAAGAGGTTTAGCTATAATAATGTATCCCCCTATGTCCTTAGAGACCTCAGCATCCACATCTGAATGTTAATTGTTTCTTTCACTGGGCTATGACATCAAACGATTGGCTGAAGCAGAAACCCATCGTATCTAAGGTGTCATGAAGATTAATAATCTTTCTTGCAAAAGACTATTTTCTGGCCTCAATGATAATGCAATGATATGCAATCGTAAATATCAATTAATGTTTGTGAGATATGTCCTGTCCTTTGTGTTTTATATTTACTGTAAAAATACAATATAAAACAACAGTAATGTTTCTTTTGCTAGTGCATACATTGTTTTTATTTTCCTAAGGCAACGTACAAGTAGAGGGGTGTAACAGTTCTTATTTCAACAATATTTTTATTGGTGTACAGGCAACATTTCGGACCTTTTCTAGGTACTTTTCTCAAACCAGCTTACAGTGTGACCATTCAGGTACAGTAGTTTCATATCACCTATCCTTATGCTGGAACAATGATGGGATGTACGGAACATGCATGTCTTGTGACTACCCAGAAATGTACTAGTCCCTTTGAACTGCCATGAAGGTAAATTATGGGGACATGCATATAGGCTTGATAAAGGCTCTAGGACAAGAGACGAAATGTTGCATGACATTGTTTGAAAAATAAACCTCTCAAAAAGACCCTTTGAGTGCAACAATTTGTCTTATTCAATTGTCTATTGGAACTGTATTGCACTTGGGCAAGTATACTGTTTTATGTGAGTGCCTACATCTATATATATATATTTATATCTTCATAGGAGATTTTTAGGAGCTACCAATGAAGTGGTGGGTACAGGATATAACATATAGGAAAGGTGTATATGTATGTGTGTACTATCTCACTATTACCATTTAAATGACCATCAATAAATGTATATAAAGTATAACACTGGCTTATATTAGGCACAAGACAAAATATACAACTTATACAAAATACATAAACTTACTTACAGAGCTGAGATTCCTATTTGAATATAGGGTAGTCAAAATGGGAGGTTAAATCACACCCCTGTGACTGCTAAGGGGTCTCCTTGTGAATACTGAAAGGAAGTGCTAATGTCTGTATAACATCAAATGATGTGCTGTTTCTAAAAGGTGGCAGTCATAGCCAATCCAAAAATAGTTTCTGTATGCTACACAAGACGTAAGGTGTATTGTAAGGGACATTTACACCAAGGCTCCTTATATACTACTTCCAGCCTGCAGGTGGTATCAGTGAGTAATAAAATACAAGACATTCTCTCTATGGCTATGAAGAGAGAAAGTGAAAGTAGAAGGGTATGGTGTGTGCGCCTGATGGGACTGATCTGTTTGGTGTGATCCCTTGCACTCTGTGATGTCCTGATTGAATGCAACACAAGATTCTGTGTATAAAATCCTGTTATTGCCTGTTGGGAGGACAGATTATTGGACAGACAATTTACCTTATTGGATACAAACTCTGAGGCAACAGATAAGTGTACACCAACTTACAAGGGCACACACAATATACAAGCGTGGTCAATATTCAATGTGGTGTACCATAGGCAGGAACTACTACATTACAGCATATGTTATGTGGGGAAACTGTTTGTTTTGTTATTAAATCATTTCGATACTTACTGTTAAATGTAATTAAAACTGGTTTATCTTGTTTAAAGAAAGTAAGTGCACTGTCTGCTTTGTGCCAGACCACTAGAGTAACCCACTGTGCGCCATACTACCCATAATCATTCCATAAAGCAGTGATCTGGTACAAATTGGTGGCAGCGGTGCTGGTAATAACATTTATTCTCCCTGTTTACTCTGTATATTTGTTCTCTGTATTAAGCTATGGAGGCTACTACTGAAAGTATTGATTTCAATCCTCCTGTCCTTGTACCTGCAGATGAAATGCCCCAATAAGACTCAGTAGCTTTACCCGGCCTAATTGCCAAACCTATTTTTAAACCTGATCCATTTGATGGGGTAAATATTGAGTGGACTGATTGGATAGATCAATTTGAATTGGCAGCCACTATTAATGGTTGGGATGAAGGTGCTCGCTTGCAAGTCCTTAGCCTTTTGCTTAGTGGTAAAGCCAGGCAGGTATACCAAGGATTTACTGTAACACTGAAATAAAAAGCAGTTATCAGCTATTAAAAATTGCTCTGAATCTATTTTTTTCAATTAGATCTGTATAAAAGAGTATATAAAGGATAATCCTTTGCATTTTCCCTGCCCATTTCTCTAGGTAACCTGGCAATGAGAATTATAGTATGGTATATACTATGGGGGTTATTCAATAAAAGATGTTATCGTTTAAAATGGTGCTAAATTTGCCCCAACCAATCAGATCTTATTTAACATTTGAAAGCTAACATCTGATTGGTTGGGGCAAATTTAGCACCATGTTAAACGATAAGAACTTTTATTGAATCCCCCTGTATATGTTAGATTATTTGGGCAATGCTATTAAAATAACACGAGGCTGTGAGGTACCTTCTGTTAAAAGAAGGTTCTATTTAATTTTATTCTCTGTGGGGAGCTTTTAGCTCCTTTAACCCCACCTCACCTTAATCTATAAAGCTGTATAGTATCCTGTGCTCCCAAGTTGTAACATAAGCAGCTATAAATGTTGAATTTGCTGTGATGAATACTATGAACATAGCATGTTTATCTGGATCCTGTTTAGGGTCTCAGGTCACACAATGTAGCTGTGTAGTTTGAACCACACAGTGTGACATGATTGCCTGGTGTATTCTCAAAAGAAGAAGTTTGTAGATTAAGGAAGTAGTGGGTTTTCTTTATAATAGGAAAGAGAGAATGCTTGTGAAAATGGCCCCTAGTCAGTGATCTTAGGCCTGGAATACACAGGTAAATAGATCTACTCAGTAATAAATGGTAACAGAAATGGGCTTGGTTTTCTTGGCAGAATAGTTGGCATACTGTAATTTATGCTATACCCTGACACGAGTATTGCTTTAACTTTAGAATATTCTTTATAATAAAAATACTGTGCAATTATTGTATAGATAATTTTGCAATTTACTCAATGTGTGCTAAGATACATTAATGGACAAGTGACTGTTTTTGTTATTTCCATTAATGGCACAAACTTCTTGGTATCATAAATGTATAATTGTTTAACTAAAAGCTAAATGGGAATTCTGTAAGGAATGGGTCCAATTGCTAGAAGTCTTTGTTTACCTGTTGTTCCTCTGTTGCAATGTTATAACAAGGTATACATCTCTAGATTTCTTTTTTTCCTGTAAATTATGCCAAAACACAACAGGAAAAGTCTTTATAAGGAAAAGCCACTATTAGATGCTATACCCACTGGAGTATGTCACATTTTGAGCTACAAACCCCCCTCTACACTAAGACAAATGTTGTTGAGTTATAAATTTAAGTTGAAGCATGCCAGGGTATCCTTGAGAATTTAAACCTGTGGATACCCAAGTGAATCCATCCCTCCTCCAGAATGATCTATTCTTCGTGTTGGCATATAAACTAAAGAAACTATTCTAATAATCTAACAAAATAAATTAGATTTAAGGTGTTACTAGGCTTGCACCCACTATTGTTATTGATCACGTCACAGTCAGTTTTATGGATTGTCAATGTAAATAGCAGTTGCTAGAGGTAATGATAATGTGAGAGTGCTTTAACACATATTTTTCTGCAGTAATGTAGTAATTTAACAGCAATACTGGAACAGGTCTAGATATGGCTTTTAAAATGTTAAGACTGCCTTTGTAATCTGTAGTATAGTGAACTGGCTGTTAATTTCCTCTGTATCAAATTAAGTAAATTAAAAGCCTGAATTAATCAAGGGTATCCACTTATTCTTCGAAGGCACTGAGCATTATAGTAATGAGCCTTAACTGAAAAATTATATACTGGTTAAAAAAAAAGTTCAGGGTTTCACTTATCTATAGACAATTAATTTACAGAAATGTTTATCCTGAGTAATGTATAAACACAAATGAAAAAAGTACTTGAAAACCATACAAATACAGTACTTTAAAGGATAAGTGCACTGTAAAATCAAGTTATGTTCATTTGGAAGCTGTGCACTCTCCTGCTTGAGAGTGCACGGAACTCACAGGCATTACCGTTTGTGGCTCAAGCAGGAGAGTGCACAGAACTCACAAGCATTACTGTTTGAGGCTCAAGCAGGAGAAAGCAGAGGAAATCTCAGAGGGGCAGAGTTTAACATTCAGCAAACCAGTAACAAGATGTCAGCAAATTTAAAGGCACAAAGCTAGGCTCTGGAGGGACATAGGGGAAAAAAAACACGGCAACAGTATTTTTAAAGCTGCATCTTCCAAATGAACATAACTTGATTTCACAGTGCACTTGTCCTTTAACAGGAATAACAGAATAGTGTAAATATGACCCTAATTTGCTAAGTGATACTATTTATATTGCCAAGCCTTCACTTTAAGTCACACAAACACATCTACATTGTAGAATTAGAAAGATAAGTAGATAAGAACAGGTCTTGTGATATTTGCAAACAGTGCCAGGCAGTGATAGGTTAGAGCTAGATATTGTCTTGTTTAAAGATGGGTATAAAGTTAATAGAGAAAATATTCTAACTTTTTACAAAGCACGTGTAAGGCCTGATTTGGATTATACACTTAAGGTTTGGAATCCCTTACATGTTATATCTGGAAGTTCATTACAAATGGAAAGAAAGGACACCACACACACCACAGCATATTCAGAGAGTCAAAAACAGGAACAAGTGTATTATAAAAGGAGTAATAGAACACATTTTGCATTCGAACATTGAACAGTGACACCTGTTGGTATACCCCAATATAGCAGGCTGCACAAAATATGCATTCATCTAAAACACAACACTATACAAGTTGTACATCTTAGAAATGGAAAGGGGTTAGAAAAGAGTAACTAAATGAATAAAGAGACTGTGTGAGCATGACTATGCAGACAGATTAGACAAGAATGGGTAGTACAATAAACTCTTTGGTGCATTGTTCACCAATAGATCATATCAGAGTGCAAACGGGCATAGAGTATTTTAATAAGCAGGATCAGGCTTGGGGCCAAAATATTGGCCATGTGGCCTATTTTTTTCTCCTGACAGATCTACTGTTACAATATGTCCCTAAAGGTAGTGAAAACAATATATAATAGATACACAAAGTTTATTTTTTCTTTAGTTTTCCTTTACCTGTTCTTGAAAAAATAATTATTCTTGAAAATATAAGCTTTTTAGAATAGTTGTAGTTTAGCCAAGGCTTTATACTATTTGAGTTCATTGGTTTGGAAATCTGGGGGATTTGGAGTGCTACCAATTCCCTGGTTGCATGTTCTGTTTTGCGTCAGATAGATGAGTAAATTGCAGAGTTATAACTTCATTCTCTGCATGTTTGAATGCTATCCAGTTACTGCATTGCCTGTGCCTAGGTGCATAATCACAATTAATACACAAATCAAGTACGGAATAATTTAGAATTCTAATGAAAAACGACATCTTTATACATTAGGCATGATTAATTAATAAAATAATGTTGGTGCTGCAAGTAAAAAGATTGTGACTGTATGTGACCTTGAATCCTATACACTGTATTATGTGACCTTGAATCCTATACACTGTATTATATATATATATATATATATATATATATATATTATAATTTCCATTGTCCTGCTTAAATAGATTCAAATAAATATTCATTGGGTAAACATAATCGATAGCTAGGGACATATTTAGAATGATACAGCATTCCAGCAGTGAGTTATTGCACCATTAGATATATCTGACATTTTGCAATACTGTGTCTTATATACCATAGTACTGCCAGGTCTGTGTTTTTCATTCATTTAAAAAAAATATTTGCTGCTAGTGGAATTGCGCAGCTTGATAAATATGCTTTATGGTGTTTTAGAAAATTAATTTTACACAAAAAAACCCAACTGCTTTCTCTAGGTTGCCTATATTTAAGCCTTGTAAACACGTCTGATTGTGCGATGGCTGAGCGGCGGACGTGTGCGATGGACAGCCTTTTCAGCTGATAATCACATGTGTGTAGATTTTCAGTCAGGCATTGTTCGTTGATCTGACTAGTGGAGCTGTGTAGAAATGTTCTTAATATATCTGTACACTACAAATCTATATATTTTAAAAACTATAAATTTGTTCTGTGTTGCCAATATCATGATATGATTTGTGTCCACTAACATTTATACCTTTAGGGGGACAGCTTTGCAGTCAGTGTTGTAGGATACAGTTAGCATTCCAGTTGAGGGGTAACTGTGGTCTCCATACAAGTGTCCCCTATTTAAAGGGCATGTCCACCCCCAAAACTATAATCCCCCCCCACTACTGGCCCCAATGCGTAGTGCAATAAAATCCTTACCTTACATCCCAGCTCCATGTGGTTCTCCAGTAATCCCCCCCAAAGTCCAAAAAAGTGGCCACCAGGAGGAGAGCAGAGTCCATATAGGACTCTGCCTCCTGTCTCCCCTCTGGGAGAATTTTGCAATGCGCAGTGCAGCACTTCTCTCCCTCCCTCTCCGACCCACTTTGGTCTCCCTCCCCCTAGCGTAAATCCCTTTATGTATATAATAGTAAATGTGCCCCCAGCCCCGACCGCTCTAATAATTTTCTTAGAAAGCCCCCAGATAGTTACTTACCATGCTTCGCTCCTTCGCCGCACTGAGAAGCCGGCAGCCACGCCCGTTATATGTCAAAGGCATAGGGGGCAAATCAATGGTGCTTGTGATGTCACAACTCACAGTGCTACCTGAAAACACCACTATTTATACTGCTTGAAGTTTGCCTAGATTGCAGCTAGAAGCTTGATCCTGGGTTTGGTTTAGGAATGTGCTCTTATTTAATAAAGGGTTTTTGAATGGAGACCACAGTTACTTTTCCACGTTAATAGATTTTCTCCATTTACTGAAGATTATTTATAAGGATATAAGGAAGTTTAGTATAAATACATACAGTGTGATTTCAATTAAAAAGGGGACTTTTTTAAAATTTTAGTGACCATAATCTGCCCATCTGTGCATAAACAAATGCTTCAAATTTTTAATTTATATTTGCTTAGTAGAGATCTGAGAATGGTTGACCCATCCAACAGCCAATCAGTATTAATCAGTGTTAATTAAGGAATAAAGGTAGTTTGTATCTTGGGAAGAAGAAGGACCATTGCACAACATGAAATGGCAGCTCATTACTGTCCACAGCAAAGCATAGCAATTGATTTTCACAAATTAAGGCAAATAAAAATCTAACCCTACGTCTCAAGTAGAACCAAAAGTCTTAAATAGTTTATAATTAGCTTCATTTTGAAACTTCACTTTTTATAAAATCTAGGGAGATGCACAGAAAGCCACAGTGCACATGCTGTACCTGAGGTTTAAGTTGCACTAACTGATGTAATACCGGTTAGCACAATTAACTCCTTGCTTGCGGTAGCTGCATGGGTAGCACAGAAGTTAACCACACAGCTGCTACTAGCAATGTTATATGCACTTAGCAGCTAACCATTGTGGGACTTTTTAACGTCCATTTAAAGCCCCAAAATTCTTGGGGGGGATTACTGGAGAACCACTTGGAGCTGGGATGTAAGGTAAGGATTTTATTGCACTACATGTCAGTTTGTAATTCACTGAGAGCATATTACATGGTTACATAGTATCCATCTGGTCCGATTTTTTTTTACCCTAGCCCCAGAAACATTGTTAGCATGCCCTGCAAATATCGCAGATTTGATGGATTTCAAATTAGTAAACACCTTTCTAACAAATATGTGTATATTAAAGAAGAATTATAATATACAGTAAGTGACTTTTTCTGGCATCTCCCACAGTCATTTGTCACTGACAATTCTCCCATCTCTAACATTGGAGAACATATGTTAATGAAGGAGGGGGAGGAGCTTAATAAATGCTAGTTTCTACTAGTAAGCAGTACGTTATGGCATGAGTATAATTCTCCTTTAAATGCAAAGGAAACTATTTAAATAGTTTCCTATATCAACAAGTTTAATTATTTTTCCAGCCTAGTAAACAGGGCACTCAACCACTCTCCAAAGGACAGCAAATAATAAAACCACTATACTTTGTACATCATGGAGGTACAATATTCCTAAGATGCCAAGCCACACTACGCCATGCAATTTTCAACAGTGACATCAGATATTTTGTACTGTGATAAAATCAAGTGCTAATGTACTAAAAATAATTTTTGCCAGATAGGGTAATTACAATAAAATGACAACCAACCCCTCCCTTATGTTATCACCAGGGTAAGGAACTACTGCTATGCCAACTGGTTTGCCCTCTTCACTAGTCAGCTGGTCTCTATAAATGTGACCAGGTTGGTGTACTGGAGAACATGGTCAGGATTTGGTGGATTAAGCTGTACTTCCTTTGGGTTGGGGCTACAGGGCTTTGTTTGGATGGGTTACACTTGGTGGTCTTTTTTTCAAGCCAAAATATCCATGCATGTGTTTACATTCACTAGTATGTAAATTTAGGTAACCTTTTGTATTTGATGACATCAGATTTTCCCATGTGTAAGATAATCAGTAATTTTGTACAGGGACAGATTTCCCATAAGGCCACGGCATAGGGTAGGGATTCTCAAATTGTGTTTCTCCAGATGTTTAAAAATTATAACTCCCAGCATTCCTTGACTTCCCTCTGTAGTTAAGGAATGCTGTGAGTTGTCGTTTTCAAACATCTAGAATAGATGCACACCCTTTGAGAATCCGTGGCCTAGGGCATCAGGATCTATAGGGGCGGCATGTCAGTTTTAATTAAAACATTATTCCCTTACTTTCCTAACAATGTATCTCTTAAATCTGAGCAGGCAGCCAAGAACATTCAAAGGGGTAAAATGAACTAGTTAAGGCTGAACCTGGACCTGTAGAAAGAGAAGCAGTGAATGGACTGGCCATCTATCTTAATGTTACGCCATTTAACAACGGGGACTTGTTTATTGTATTGAAACATGGTTAATTGATTTTAATACAACCCCATATAGTAGATTATTGAATTTGGTCTGACCTGTAAAAATAGATTTTGTATAAATATTACTGCTATTCATTGTTCTAATGATGCAGTGAAATGTCATGATATTTTTTTCTAATTTACTCAAATAAAGGATTTTTTTAACCCTTTATCATACAGATGTATATAGTTGAAGCATGACACTACTACACATATAAGTTCAGTGTTAAATAACTAACTTAAACATACAATGATTCTATTTTGATTTAGTAATGTGTGCACATCAGGATTCTGTCCTAGATGATTCTCTAAATGATTTTCTTTTTCAAATAACCTTGGAAGGTTAGTTTCTGAGCTCACAGGCAAAACAAAAGGATGTTCAGTAATCAAACCTAAACGCAATGTTGATTCCATTCTAAGAAGATTTATCCAGCAATCTATGATGGTGGGTCAACACTAATAGATGCAGGAAAATCATTAATTTTTTTTGAGAGAGGTTAGTGTATGATACTGTATGTTGCTTTAAAACTACTGTTTCATTTGCAGCCTATAAAAAGTCAATGTATTGGTGTGATATTAAATTTAAATGCAAAACCATAAACATATCGAAATGTTGCCAGTGTTATAGTGATATCAAATATGCATTAGCAACTCAAAGCCAACTCAAAAATTGTGTAAAGATGGTGAGTTTACCACTTTATGCTGATAATACTTATGCTATAATGAACCTTCTTCAGACTGCCTAACCCAAGATTAGTTGCATGGTAGGAACTAATAATTAAAGGGCATGTTCACCCCCAAAACGATAATCCCCCCAACTACTGGTCCCATCATGTAGTGTAGTTTAATCCTTACCTCACATCCCAGCTCCATAAGGTTCTCCTGTAGTCCCCCCCCAAAGTCCCAAAAACTGCCCACCAGGAGGATAGCAGAGTCCATATAGGACTCTGCCTCCTACCTGGCCTCCGGGAGAAGTTTGGCATGCGTACTGCAGCCCTTCTCCCCCTCCCTCCCCCTCCCTCTCAGGATTCCCTCCCCCTAGCTTAAAACCCTTTAGTTATATGATTGCCCCTGTCCCCCCAGCCCCAACCGCTATATTTATTCTTTTAGAAAGCTCCCGAAACTTTACTTACCTCCCCTCTTTCCTCCGCTGCACTGAATGACCGGCAGCCGCGTCCGTGATTGGCTGCCGCTCAGCCAATCACAGACTCGACTGCCGGTCCCGCCCCTCTGCTTGCACTTTCTTGCAAGCAGAGTGCTGGCAGCGCGGCGGGGGAAAGAGGGGAGGTTTGTAAAGTTTGGGGCAATTTCTAAAAGAATAAATATAGCAGTTGGGGCTGGGGGGACAGGGGCAATCATATATTAAAAATTAATTTTTAGGGTGGACATACCCTTTAAGTAATAATTCTGTCCCTTTCTGCCCACACCCCAAAACCAATTATACTAGTGTACTTGTTGTACAAACAAAAGCCACCATCCTCTATATGGTAGACCTTACATGCTGGGTTTATCTGCACAGAAAGAGCACAGAGCAACTAATAATGCTTATTCCTTTTCCTGATCTTAATGCTGAATCAATTAGCCATGCAGTGACAGTGAAATTAGCTTAACTTTTATAGAATGGATAGTTTCTACATGTAGTGTGCCAGGGGGAGGGTCTGGGTGATTGATAGTTCTTTACTGACTAGCTGTGTCCCACAATCTTTAAAAAGTAAAACTCCCAGAGCTAAAAAAAAAAAAAGTCAGAGAAAAAAACAAAAGCAGATTTAAAGGAACACTAAATCCAAAAAAACAACTCTTTGCCATTCGTTTGTATTATTTACAGGGAGGTGAGAACACTTATTCTCACCTCCCTGTGAATAATATTACGCTCGGGGGACTGAAACTTACCTTACCGCCGCTCCTTCACTGAACAGCTGTTCTCTCCCGATCGGGCGCCCTATCTTTTGTATTGGAGTGCATGCGCCTTAGATAGGGCACGCGGTCGGGACAGAGCGGCTGTCAGTGAAGGAGCGGCTGTGAGTGGAGCGGGGAGGTGAGAGTAAGCGTTCTCACCTCCCTGTGAATAATACAAACAAATGGTAAAGAGTTGTTTTTTTGGAATATGGGAGTTTAGTGTCCCTTTAAGATTAGTGGCAATTCTGTTCTGCCACAGGTGTACAATATAAAGCACGCAGTTGTGCAGTCAGGTTTATAAACACTAAACAGTGTAGATTAATGAAGGAATAAATAAGATATGGTCCTGTACCATTTTTATAAATAAGTATGTTGTTAAATATATTTCTAGCTCAAAACAAAATGTATTTTATTTTCTGTAATACTTTACAGTATTATATATATCCTCCCACTGCCTGAAGGTCTAACAAAATCATGATAGACTACAAAGCTAACAGCATCAACCATTGTAACCACTGTTATAATAAAAAATTGCTAGATACAGTTCATTTTGCAATGATGTATTTTGGCAAACGCAAAAGATATTTATTGATACTACATTCAAGCTTTTAAATTGCAGTGTTTCTTTATTACGTTATGCCCGAGCTTTCTAAAGAAATTGAGGTTCAAATAAACAGTGGAGTGGTACAAGTATTTTATTTGACATTTCTGGTACAGTGTGTGTATAGATATCCCCTATTATCCTGCCTTAAAAGCAGCATACATTTTTAATTTTTTATTTCTTTACTACCAAATGTATTAGGAGTTTGAAATTGCACCAACTAACTATGAACTCTTGCATAACACCACAGGAGGCAATATGAAAAAAGTAGAATTTGTTTAAAGGGCATGTCCACCCTTAAAACAAAAAAAAGGGGACTTGTCAGTTAACTGCCTACAACCCCAACTGTTTTTTTTTTTTTTTCCCCTCTACATGGTTTTGCAAACAGATATTTAATGATAAGTTCTATTCCTTTCGGGCAAAGTTATCTGCCTCCTCCCTCTGTTCAAAGAGCTTTTTATAGCATTGAGCATGTGCAGAGGAGGCAGCAGGTAAAACAGCAGGCAATCATTGGCTGTGATGTCAGCAGTCATGGCCTCAATTGATTGCATGGAGGGAGGGGACAGCTTACTCTGCCAGAATGAGGATAATAATAATACTTAAATATCTGGTTAGTAATGCAGGTAGTGTGCAAAATATATCAGTTGGGGGCAGGTAACGGACAATTGACCAGTTTTATGGATGAACATGCCCTTTAAGGGAAACACTTAAAATATATACAAACATAGAAAAGATAATAAATGCTCATTCCTAGGCCCCATACAATATCATATTATCTGCACACTGGCATACATTATAAACAAAAGGGTTTTAGTATACATTACTGTGATCACATGAATGTAAAGCCTTCCAACCACGTCAAGGTAACCCCAGTCTGGAAGGTCTTAACTTCTAACCTTTTTTAATTTCTTTACTTCAATTTTGATTAGCAAACTTTTGCTTTTTCATAGTTGTGCACTGGATCAATATAGCAGGCTTTCTCACTTCCCCCCAGCCCTTTGGCTTTTTAAAATGAGGGAAGAGGCCGTCCATCCAGTGCTTTATATTAAAGGCATAGGACCCCCCATTAAAGGGGCATGTTGGGGATGCTATTACCACATGGAAGCTTGACCATGCTTCCCAATAAATTCATACAATTGTTTGGGGCCTAGGAATGTGCATTGATTGTCTTTTCTATGTTTGTATAAATGTTTGACCAGATCAGTAGCACTTGATCTGATCTGGTCAATATTATTATGTAGTTATAATTTAGCCTAAGGAGTGCTTCCACAACCCTTCTATTGTATGTATGTATGTATTCTTCATAGGAGATTGCATTGAGTTTTAAGGAGCTACCAATGTGGTGGGGGGGTTATATGATATATATGTATATGTATGTGTGTACTATCTCACTATTACCATTTAAATGACAATCAATAAATGTATATAAAGTATAGCACTGACTTATATTAGGTACAACACAAAATATACAAAATACATAAACTTACTTACAGAGTTGATCCCTATTTCAAAATGGAATGGTCAAATGGCAGCTTAAACCACACCCCTGTGTTTGCTACTTACATGTATTCAATTATAACTTAAGATGAGGCAAAGTCCTTTTTTCAGTATAGGCTGCTACTGATATTATTGATTTAAATCCTCCTGCCCTGGTACCTGCAGATGAAATTCCCCAATTACACTACGTAGCTCTACCAGGCCCAATTGCCAAACCTATTTTTAAACCTGATCCATTTGAAAGAGTAACTAGGGAGTGGACTGATTGGCTAGAACAATTTGAATTGGTAGCCTCTATTAATGGTTGGGATGAAGGTACTCGCTTGCAAGTCCTAAGCCTTTTGCTTAGTGGTAAAGCCAGGCAGGTATACCAAGGATTTACTGTAACATTGAAATAAAAAGCAGTTATCAGCTATTAAAAATTGCTCTGAAGCAATTTTTTTCAATTAGATCTATATAAAAGAGTATATAAAGGATAAATCCATTTCTTTAGGTAAACTGGGAATGAGAAATGTTTGTTTATACGTCAGATTATTAGGGTAATGCTATTATAATAACATGATTCTGTAAGGTACCTTCTGTTATAATATATGAGGTACCATCACCACTTGCCATGGTGAATACTAATAAGTATGAACATAGCATGTCTAGTTCCAACCACAAAGTGTGGCAGGATTGCCTGGGTCTATTCTCGAACCTGCAGGATTATCCTATTTGGTTCCTCTGGAAGCTGGTGACTGTCTAAGTAACAGTTTAAAATATACCTGTGTAAAGATTCTATATCCACTATATCCACACATAGAAAAACATACACACACATAATTTCCATTGTGCACCAACAGACACACTTTTGCTATTATATATATATATATATATATATATATATATAAATGAAATATAGCAACACAATGTAAGGAGCAGCAGCCAGCAGCACTGTACAACCAAGAGTGACCAGGTGCGTATTTTCTAAGGTATGCAATTTTAACCTTAGATTCATATAAAAATGATAGAATGGAGTCGCACACACCAATATATTTGCAATAGAAAAAGGCTTTATCATAAGTACAAAAATGTCTGCCCACACATTATGCAAAGTTTCGAGAGACACAGCTGTATTTCTCAAGATATGGGCAGCAATGAAAACACCAGTAAGTCACCATATTTTAAAGTTTCCAAACAGGAAGTGCCAAAACATCAGTTAACCCACATACCTCTGTATATAATATACTGTATTCTACTTAAAGAGGAAAAAAGGTCAAGGGGGCTATATTTCCTTATTATTTTCCTTATTATTTCTACTTTCTACTCCAGTCTTGAGATGTATAAAGCTGGTGCCTCTCACAACTGAGCGACACTGTACACAGTTGAGACAGTGCACCATCCCTTTCTTTTGACTTTTGAGACACATCTTAGTCTCACCTTTTTTGCCCTCATCATCTTTCACCGAACTAGAACGGTTTAACCTTGAACCAATGATCTTATCTCTACAGGGGAGGTGACAGATTCTATAATGTCAAAATATAAATTTTTTAACACATTACAATGACGAGTGATAATTTTTAATAGATGTACATTGTTGATTAAAAACAATCACAAACAAAATTACCCTATTTGATTGCTGGGATTTTTTGCCAGTATATCCAACAGAGCGAATCTTGTCACATCTCTTTTCTAATTTTGCGGTAGCTTCTGCTAAATTACTTTCAGGATAACCCCTAACTTCAAATTTCTGACCCATGGAAGAAATTTGTGTCTGTTTTTGTATTGGGTCACTGACCAGCCTGTCCACCCTTCAGAGTTGACTAAAAGGGATGGACTTTTTGATGTGTATGGGATTTTGACTAGTATAGTGTAACATTTTATTACAATCAGTAGGTTTAACAACAAAAATCTGTGTGCAGCAGACTATCCTTTTTGAGTTATAATCATAACTCATATCAAATTTGATAGATGGATGGGCCTTGTTAAGCCTCGTGTGGAACTGTGATAGGGTAGAAACGTCACCCCACCAGAGGATGAACACGTCATCGATGTATCTCCACCATGCCACACAGTGGGCATGGAAGAGATCATCCCGATAGATATGCCCATCCTCAAAGCCTGCCATAATGGCATTGGCGTAGGCAGGGCGACGTTTGGTTCTTGAAGACGTTTGCTAGTCATGTGACTGGCTTTCCTTAATTCAAAATGACTTGTCCAAGAATCTGTTGACAATAAGTAATATAAGTTATGTGCTAATTGTGACTTTCCATGGTATTTATTGCCAACAGATTCTTCATGAAGTCATTCTGAATTGAAAAAGCCAGTTCGATGACTGGCGAAACGTCTTCTTGAAGAAGTCCAATTGATTTAACTGAATACAACAGACTTTTTAAAGCAAATGTTTTTCTAATCACTGTTATCCTTTAAGTTTAGTGGATTTCCCTATTAATGAGTTGAAATGGTTTTACTATAAAAGTAAAAATAAGCTCTTAACTCTTAACCGCAATTTAATTAGGTATCTGGTGTCTCCCTTTCCCCCATGATCCTCAGCATTTTGGGTCTTATTTATTCAAAAAGTGTTATTCTTAAACACCTCAATTGGTAAGTAACAATAATAAATTCAGCTGACACAAAAAAATGGCGGATTTTTTTCCCCATTTGATTTTTATTTCTATGTTTAGAGAGCAACTAAAAAAAAACATTATATATTTTCCAGTTTTCTTTATTCAGCCACAATCTTAACTTTGCAGACCAGTTATTAACATATTTTAGAGATTCCATGGAAGCATAAAATAAATGTAATCAGAGCGAGGATCATAACATTTCTGCATGGATGATGAATTGCATCTAACTTCAAACTGAATTGTAAGAGTGAACCGTGCTTCTTTCACTTTTAGTAATTCAATGAAGAGTGTAATTTGATGGAATCTAAATTGGTCACTGCCTGGAGTTAGATAGTTATCTCGTAAAGAAGCCTAATATACTATTTTACAATTCAATAAGTAATGATTTCAATGGGTAAGACTCTTAGCAATTCTCTTCTGGTATTCAGTTGCAGGGCAAAAATCATACTTAGAAGAAAGAAGAGTACATTTAAAATCAATTTACTATCCTCCAGACATATCCTGTTTCATGAGGTGATGTACAAAATGACAGAGAGGGAACCATACTCTTGCCCTCAATCTTGACCAAAGGACTACACATTTGTGCATCACGCATGCAATGTCCCAGTGGCAGAGAGCAAAAGTAGCCGACACCAAAAATAAAATGCCCATTCTAGGATCTAGAGATGCAATATAATGGTTGCCCCATATAAAAAGCTAAGATTTAATAAAGTAAACAACAGAAATTTTATATTACTTAAAAGTACTAAAATTGTATTCAATACAATGGTAAATGAGAAGTAATGTGTTTCTCTGGGCCTGATATTATAAAAACGGACTCAAGTCTAAAATAAAAACTGAAGATCAGACTGAAGAAAGGCTAACCTAAAGTGATGCAGTTATGTTTGATTACTTATTTTTGCCATGCTTCTCTTCTACTGTTAAATATGCTGATCACATAGGGAATTACTTGATTAATATACCTTTTGCATTTCTTTAAAGTATAAGTAATTCAAGTTAAAGGACATGTCTACCCCCAAAACTAAAATATATCCACTACTGGCCACAAAAAAGAGGAGGCACTCCTGCACCACCATATACAAGATGGTATATACGCTGGGTGCCACTACAAGGTCACAGCCAGTGACAGATATCCAGAATATAGTTGAAACAGCAGCGCACACCAGTCTTTTAGTGAACAAACAAAACTGAGTTTATTCAGCACATCACGTGTAACGTTTCGGTGTCACATGACACCTTCATCAGACATCATAAAGTGCGTAGGTGCTAATTATAGGTGAAGTAATAAGGTGAAGTAATAATACAAGAGTGCCATCTAGTGATCACTAGATATTAAAACAAACATTTAAATTGCTTATAAAGTGCATGGATTTAAAATCTTAAATAACTGTGTAACTAGATTGTAAAAGTGCAAGTGCATATAAAGTGCACCAGTGGGCATAATATTCATAACTAATAATTCTAAAAAATTTTTTTAAAAGTGACAATACCAAAATGTTAAAATGAATTACCAATTGTACATTTAACCTTAAACTTTTTATGTTTAAAGAATACAAATACCAAAATATTATAATAAATAGCATGAGGCAGAAACATATGTCTTAATATCAACTGTATAAATGTGATAAGAATAATAATAAGTTAAACAGATCATAAGAAACATTTCAGACCCAAATTTGTGTTATGTCCCCTGGGCTGTAACATATCCAAGGTATAGATCCAATAAGACTCTTTCCTTATTGGAAAGAGTCAATAAGTTATTGCGATCTCTCTGCTTGGCACGGGGATATGGTCAATGACCATACCACTAAGCTCATTACTTTGATGCTTAGCCTCAGTAAAATGTGCTGCTACTGGCATGATTTCAATTCCAGTTTTAGACCTTTCAGCAGCTAATCGAATGTCACTTCTGTGCCACTGAAATCTTTTCTTAAAAGTACCTGTTGTCATGCCAATATACACCTTAAACATGGACATTTTGGGAGATAAACTCAGTAATGTGTGTTAGATGTATACAAGTTGGAACTATTATAGTTTTTGGGCACAAGGGTGGGTTAAAGAAATGCCTGTGATCAAGGAATTACAAACATTGCAATTATAGCAGTAAAAACAGCCTGATTTTTTGCAGAATTTATACATTTCTTTTTTGTATTTACCTATGGGGTCAGCTTGTATTAATCTAGAATGAATGGTCTGTCCCTTCTTATACACCAGTGTTGGTCTATTCCTGATTTGCTCACATACGATATATACTCGAGTATAAGTCAAATTTTCCAGGCTTTAAAGTTAGCCTGAAAACCTAACCTCGACTTGGGGGTCAGAGTGCCCTTTACTATATGGGGTCAGAGGGCCCTTTACTATATGGAGGTCAGTAGAATTGTAAATGATGGTAAGCTTAATTAAAAGATTACTGAACCATGCCACTCTACATGTTTAGAAACTGCAACTCCCAGCAACAAAGCAGGCTGGTACTGGTACTGGATTTGGCTATTACTGTATGGGATTCATGTATGGGAATTCTGCTGTCCATTTTAAGGGCAACTTAAGCCACAAAACAATACAGAATCAGAAGGCAGTAGTGGTCATAATTTCTACCCTCGGCTTATACTCGAGTCAATCAGTTTTTATAAATGTTTCAGGTAAAAATAGGTACCTCGGCTTATACTCGCATCGACTTATACTTGAGTATATACGGTAATTCAAAATCCCCCTGTAACACAGGTAAATATTTATCAATCGCATCTTTCATTTTTCCAGCTTTTGTAGTGTATTTATGAATGAAGGTTAAACCTCTTTTTTTGTGTAGAAGTGTGTGTATCAACCGCAATTCTAATTTGCTTGAGTAAATCAGGATGATATCCCCTAGCTAGGAATTTTTGTTCCATTATATTGAGTTGTCTCCTTCTCAATTTCATCACTACATGTTATGCACACATAAAACTGTGATTTGGGCAATGCAGGCAACTGCATTGTCAGATATCTAAAAAAAAGGTTCTGAACTCTACTTACAGCCCTTCGTTCCTGCGGCACTCTCCATTGATGGCAGCGGCGTCTGTGATTGGCTGCCTTTCAGCCAAACACAGATGCGGCTGCCGGTCCGGCCCCTCCTTGCAAGTTCTGGCAAGCAGGGAGCCGGAAGATCAGAGCGATGTGGGAGCGAGGGGCTGTAAGTAGTGTTCAGAATCTTTTTTTTACAAATTTGAAATTGTGGTTGAGGGTGGGCATTATACTAAAAGTTTGTATTTAGGGTGGAGATATCCTTTAAAGGACAATTATACTCACCTCCCCCTCGTTCCTTTCCCCTCACTCCTGCAAAGTACCCAGGGTGAGGACCTAAAACGCTAAGTCCTCACCTCTCCCTCGTCGCTCCGGTCCGATCCTCCCCATTGGCACTTTGAGTGACAGCTCGCGAGGCAGCCAATGGGAAGATGCGCTCTGCAAGGAGGCGTGTCTTCCCATTGGCTGCCTCTCGGACTGTCACTGACAGTGCCAGTGGGGAGGATGACATCAAGAATTACCCTGCAAACTAAGACTAAATTAATGAATTTTTTTTATTATGAAGACAAATATGTTAAAGAAAAACTATAATGTGTACAAAGTTTTTTTTTAAAAACTGTTAAAAATGAAAAGTATATGGACTGGTAATTCTTACCTTACAATATTGTTTCTGTGAAGAGCACCAGCCCAAACAAAACTGATTCTGACAGTCTTCCTCCTGGCTTCAGCACTATCTTTAAGGGCTAGGCCACACTAGCGCCTTTTGCACATGCATTTTATGCTCGCGAAAATGGAAAACGCAGGAACAAATTCCCGCGATTGCGCGTACCGTTTTGGTAACACATGCCTTTCCATAAAACGGAAAAATCGGCAAATGTGTGCACGTTGCAGTGTGGCCTCAGCCTAATAAAGAAAAAGTCCAGGACTAACCTGGCAAATAAAAACGGTACGTGCTGTAGCTCCTCAACTAAACAATATATAGTGTGGTAGGAATAATCATTACTACCTCCCTGCCCCAGGTACTTAACATTTTCAAACTGTTAATTTTTAGAGTACAGTTATCCTTTTAAACTAGAGTCTAATTAGAATATTAGGTAGAATTTTACAACATTGAAATTTCTTTTAATCAAGATTTCTCTCTGATCTTCAAATATTTCTAGAGGACATAGTATCCACAGCATAAATCTGTATCTGAATATTTGGCATTCTTAGGTAATTATGTGGATTTCCCAGCTAAACCTATAGTATATTAAGTGCATTCTGCTTTATTAGTACAGCTCTTACCGTCATGACTCTGCACTGGGTGAGTTCCAGCAGTACAATTAATATAACTGGAACCAGGATTATTTCATTGCGATTCAATATGTATGTTAAATCGTGGGTTTTCAGAAGGAAATGTTCTTATTGCTACCAAATTACAACTTCTACTGACCTTAAAACCCATAGAGAATGCTGGTTGCTGTATATCTATGTTGACATAGAAATTATCCTAGAAAGTATATACATAAATCTGTTGCAAAGAGATAGTTATTCTTAATATTCATATGAATTCAAAATGATAATAATGTCTATTAAAAGAAAATTAATATAGAATAACTAAAGAGCCTGAAATTATTTGCTTTTAACCCTATTAGGGTAAAGCCACAAAAGAACAGACAAAAGCGCACAGGCAGGCGCCCTCGCTTGCGCATGCGATCTGCAAAAAATGGTGATCCCATGTGCTCCGAAAATCTGACTGCAGTTAAACGGACATCAGTGCACCTAGCATGGCCAGACCAATTGGCCAACAGTAGCGTGCGCTTTTAATAGAAATAGCTTTAAAAAAGTGCACACCAAAAGGCACATATTTATAATCTTCTGTTATATATGCAGGTCAGCTACTGAGTTCTCGCCTTCTTCGTGGCACAATTAATTTTCATACTATTAGATAGATTATAGTGCAAAGCTTAAAAAAGAATGAAACAATAAAAAAAACAACAACAAAGTTTCAGCAAGAAAGTACCTGCCTCAGCAACCTTCTCAGCAGCCTCAATTCATGTGCCCATCCTTTTCATCTATGAGCTTATTTCAGGTTCTGCTTGTTCCAGAAAGCTGAGGCTTACATATTCTTCTTTTGGCATTAAATTGCACCTTCATAACATTTTCTGTATATGTGTGATCTCCCCCAAAAATATTCAAATCACAGAACACACTGGGTGGTGCAGAGAGCTTCACTGATTTGCATATTTCTTGTAGCAGTGTTGTAGTATGAAGTTCCCTAGCTCTCCCTGTCAGCAAAATTACTGTCTTAGGCTGAGGCCACATTGTAACGCACACAGAGGCACACGCGTTGCCGTGTGATCCCAATCCCCCCTTTATTCGAAATCAGAGCACATGCAATTGTGCAAAAAAATGTGTATCCCATGCGCTCCGATTTACAAATGCAGCGCACTAGTGTGTGCTTTTAAAAGTGCGATTGGATCGTGCTTAAAAGCGCTTCAGTGTGGATTACCCTTAAAGAGGAAAGTGAACTTTCTTAAACGGGAATGTTGCAGGTGATAAGAGTGCATTTTTGTTTATACAGATTATCACACAGACAGCCCCCTGATGCATCAATTTTATAGAATATGTATGCAACATTCCCCTTTAAAGGGCATATTTACCCCCGCTGCAAAATTTCATGTGAGTGGAGACAAAATTACCTGTCATTCCATTCAGGTGGAGGGGCAGGTTGTGAGCCATGTGGTTTTGTTAAAGGGGAACTGTGGTCCAAAAATGACTTTAGGTAAATTGATAGAAATTGCTCTCCTGAGAATTTTGAAAATGATTTTCATTGTGTGTGATATGGCAGCAGAATCACCAGGTCCCCTGCACTTCCTGCTTCCTGCTCTGAAACCATGTCAGACAATCTGCCCTGTGTTTCCTCCTCCCCTTTGCAGCCCCCCTGGTCCCTTCCACTCATGGACCCCATGGTCCCTCCAGTTGCAGGCCACTCTTGGCCCATTCTCTTACAGCCCCATGTGGCCCCACCCATGACCACCTAAGCCCCACCTACTCACGGACGCCTAAGCTCCACCCACTCACAGGTGCAGGAGCCCCGCCCACTCGCTGGTGCAGTGGGCCACGCTAACCCCAAAAAACTCTGTGGAAAACTCTGTCTGAAAAGACTGTTTTCACATAATGGGAAAGAAGTGCTGTAGATTCCCTTACCTACTCTGTCAGGAATTCACACAGCAGAGGGGAGGAGGGACTTCCTGTCTCCCTCGCACACTGAGGGAGTCTGTGGCTGTGCTCGCCAGTGGCACTGTGCAGGAGAAGCCTTAGGAATGTCACATGTCAGCCTCCCACCCATTAACTTTCTGGTCAGTCATTTCTTTATATCTTGGGCTGTGGAGCATGTAGAGAGGTGGTTGATGGCTCGTATTAAAGGTAGGAAACTGGCCTTTCATTTAATGTTTGGAGACCACAGTTCCCCTTTAATGTCAGCAGGGAATTCTACCTCAGCGGTGCAATTGTATCAATCTAAATATCATGGAAAGGAGTCAGGTTTTTTTATATAAAACAATTGCCATTTCAGGTCTGTGCCACTGGTAGATTTTACTGAACTAACATCATTAAAAGATATATTGCACTAAACTGTGTCAAAATCAAGTTGACTTTTGTTACCCCACCACCTTCAGCTCTGCACCATGTTGTTTGCACAAGTGTACCATTTAAAGGGGGAATGTTAAAGAGCTGTGATGAGATCAGGTTTAGTTTATTATCTTCCACTTCCTACTGTCCAACATTTACCTTTAAATAAATATAGTATTGAGAAATGCATTGACCAGAACTGTGCTAAGATCAATATATCAATATATTATCATCTCCCTGCAGAAATGTACCATGTATTTATAAGTGTACTGGGGTAATTTCGCAGGGTATGCATACATATTCTATACATGTTCTATAGAATTGATGCAACAGTAGGGCAGCCTCTGGGAAGTTTTGTATAAACAAAAACACACTGTCTACTTGGGTTCCCAGATAATCTGATCTAAAAAGGGACGCCCTTTATAAATATGTACCTTAGAAAAGGACCACATTGTACAATTGTTGGCACCTTTCCTTTTATATGAAATCCACATGCTGCAGCGCATTGCATTATGCATGCTGTATGGCTACACTAAATCAATTCAGCCTGCATTGCCCTTCTAAATATATATATATTGCAGCAAGCATCCCCCCATCACCACATCATCTGCAGTAGTTTTCTGAGGGGAGCTGTATCTGTCTTAGGGAAAGTAGGAAGATGTAGCCCTCTGGTCACAGGTGCTGCACCGCTGGTAATTGCACCACTGATTAATGTATCCCACAGATAACATTTATTACTCTTTCTTTGTTGCTAGGTTTAATTAAAAAAATATTTTAAGTAAAAGTGCCCTAATTACTTACAGATTTGGATTACCTTCTCCACTTTTTTAGGGTTCTTTTATATATTTCTAGCATCCTTCAACGGGAATTAACCATTACCTGATACTGATGAACTGTAATGTGCCAGATAGCTAGCTAACATTGTGTTCCCTGTAAAATATTTTTATGGAACTAGTGCACTATACTGTCTTCTTAAGCAGAGCCTGCCAATGTGAATATTACATTTCTCATATGGCTTTGTACAAAGATGTTAATTATGCATCAATTCTTCTCACCTAATGCTCTAATAATCTCATAAAATGTCTGCCCTGGTGTATTTTATACTGCAGGTCTTTGAATCCAAACGATTTGCACACAATGCCTGCATTTAAGGTCAAGGTCACTTATGTAAACCCCTTTCTGGCCCTTACAGTTCTTTGGATGCTTTGCTATACCTTTCATTTTGGCATTGTATGATTCCTAATAATCATTAGGAATAAGCAATGTAAAAAAAATAAATAAATAAACCAAAGCTGGTAGCAAATCCAAATTCAAAAGTACTATAGTTTGTGTGTAATGTATTGTTTTGTTGAAACAGGCTACATTATAACAGTTTTGTTAGTTTTTACATTAGCATTATAAGGCTAATGCAGTGATAAAGGATTGATATATTAACATTACACACACATATATATATATATATATATATACAAAGTAAATAAACGGGCCACACTCGTACAATGTTGCAAGTCTAATTCCCTTTCTCAAAATAGTAAGTTAGGTAATTTTTACTCACAAATGTTTACCCACAAAAGTCCATTTAAAGGACTGGATATAAAGAAGACACTAACCACATATAGGTTAAATCGGGTGAGCAATTAACTAAATGGCCCCTGCATAAAATAAAATCCGAAATTTTACATCATTCACTTTGCAGACGTGAGCCCTATGGTTGTTGTTCTCTGTTCATACCAGCTGGTGACAAAGAGACATTTTTTTGATCCACCATGTCTCCCTTTGCTCTTAACTTAGTTGCCTGTCACCCTGGGAATGACATGGTATGGTCTCCAAAACCATTTATCCAAGGTCCCCTACACTATGATTTTTTTTTTACTAAATGTTTGGAGACTGGCAGGTGTGAATGTTAAAGGTAAATTGAGGGCTTATGTTGTCCTATTCTGGACTTCAGCTACATATAACAGGAGGCATGTACAGACAATAAAATATATACCTAGAGTCGCATGTAAATTTCCCTGTGAGACTGGCTTTTCCTTCTGTTCTTGGATTGATGAACTTTGAACCCTTTATTACTAGGAACCATAGAGCTCATTTTTTTTTTGCCTCTCTTAAATGCCATCATAGAATGTACTGTGAATTCTTAAACATTGGGGTAAGCTTTTCCCAAAATGTATTGTTTAAGTATATTTGTTATTTGTGTTCATTGAACCGTGTGATGCATTTTAGATTGGATGTCTGTGTCCTTATTCTGTTCTACGCTAACTCTAGCTTCTAGTAAAATTGTTTTAGGGTAACCTCTATCTTTGGAGTTCTGGGCCATATTTATTAAGGCGCGATATTGCTTTTAACAATAGAGCGCCTTTAAAGGGCATGTCTACCCCAAAATTTAACTTTTGATATGTGGTAGGGCATGCTCCCCCAGCCCCAACCGCATTAATATAATTGTTAGAAAGTCCCCCGATTCTTACTTACCTGCCCTCTCTCCCCTGCTGCAGTGTTCAGGCCCTCTGCTTGCATGGAATCGAAAGCAGGGGGTGGGACCGGCAGCTGCGTCCGTGATTGGCTGAGAGGCAGGGAGGGCTGCACTGAGCATGCCTCAACCTTGATGAGGTTGAGGAAGTCTCAGGCACAGCATGAGTCACACACTGCTCCTACACAGCAGTTTCCTGAACTTTGGAGGGGCACAGCAGGGGAACTATTTTGAGCAGGAATGTAAGGTAAGGATTGTTTTAAACTACTTGATGTGGCCAGTAAGGGGTTAAATTTTAGTTTTGGGGGTGGACATGCCCTTTACAATCGTTATGGCAATCTTTAATTTATGATCATATTTTAACAAACCTACGCTAGCAATCTTAAATGTAGGAGATAGATTGTAGATTTACGATAGCCCATAGAATACCTTTGCAGTAATTTAATACCGCATGGTATTTTACGAATAAATGTTTGGAAATTTACGAACATTCGCCATAAATGTACGGTTGTGGCTGTACCTGTATGGCTGCGGTTGTACAGTAACAAAATATAACCATCTGACACAAATCACCCATCTGGCTTGCCCTTTTTTCTGGTTTGGTCATAAGTCACTTTACTAGACATGAAAGTGATGTATAGGGTGATGACTTTGAAAATGTAATAGTTGATTTCTGTTCATTGGTTTTGAACGTAATTGCATTTGAATCACTTTTTTAACTTAAGAGTTTAAGAGTTTATATCACTCTTTGTATGTAGGGCCAGAACATATTAATGCATTCTCTTAAAACTCTTAAGTTAAAAAGTGATTCAATGCAATTACGTTCAAAACCAATGAACAGAAATCAACTATACATTTTCAAATTCATCACCCCTATACATCACTTTCATGTCTAGTAAAGTGACTATGACCAAACCAGAAAAAAGGGCAAGCCAGATGGGTGATTTGTGTCAGATGGTTATATTTTGTTACTGTAAAACCGCAGCCATACAGGTCCAGCACAACCATACATTTATGGCGAATGTTTTCGTAAATTTCCAAACATTTTTCGTAAAATACCATGCGGTATTAAATTACTGCAAAGGTATTCTAGGGGCTATCGTAAATCTACAATCTATTCCTACATTTAGTTGCTAGCGTAGGTTTGTTAAAATAGCGATCAAATTAAAGATTGCCATAACGATTGTTAAAGGCGCTCTATTGTTAAAAGCAATATCGCGCCTTAATAATATGGCCCGACTCCAAAATAGAGGTTACCCTAAACACATTTTACTAGAAGCTAGAGTTACGTAGAACAGAATAAGGACACAGACATCCAATCTAACAGGCATCACACAGTTCAATGAACACAAATAACAATAATACTTAAACATAATTTTGGGAAAAGCTTACCCCAATGTTTAAGAATTCACAGTACATTCTATATGGCATTTAAGAGAGGCAAAAAAAAAATGAGCTCTATGGTTACTAGTAATAAAGGGTTCAAGTTCATACATCCAAGCACAGTAGGAAAAGCCAGTCTCACATGGAAATTTACATGCGACTCTAGGTATATATTTTATTGTCTGTACATGCCCTCTGTTATATGTAGCTGAAGTCCAGAATAGGACAACATAAGCCCTCAATTTACCTTTAACATTCACACTGCCAGTCTCCAAACATTTAGTAAAAAAAAATCATAGTGTAGGGGACCTTGGATAAATGGTTTTGGAGACCATACCATGTCATTTCCAGGGTGACAGGCAACTAAGTTAAGAGCAAAGGGAGACATGGTGGATCAAAAAAATGTCTCTTTGTCACAGCTGGTATGAACAGAGAACAACAACCATAGGGCTCCACGTCTGCAGTGAATGATGTAAAATTTCGGATTTTTTTTATGCAGGGCCATTTAGTTAATTGCTCACCCATTTAACCTATATGTGGTTAGTGTCTTCTTTATATCCAGTCCTTTAAATGGACTTTTTGGGTAAACATTTGTGAGTAAAAATTACCTAACTTACTATTTTGAGAAAGGGAATTAGACTTGCAACATTGTACGAGTGTGGCCCTTTTATTTACTTTGTATTATATATTATATGTGTGTGTGTAATGTTAATATCAATCCTTTATCACTGCATTAGCCTTATAATGCTAATGTAAAAACTACACAAACTGTATAATGTAGCCTGTTTCAACAAAACAATACATTACACACACACTATAGTACTTTTGAATTTGGATTTGCTACCAGCTTTGGTTTTTTATTTATTTTTTTACATTGCTTATTCCTAATGATTATAGGAATCATACAATGCCAAAATGAAAGGTATGCAAAGCATCCAAAGAACTGTAAGGGCCAGAAAGGGGTTTACATAAGTGACCTTGACCTTAAATGCAGGCATTGTGTGCAAATCGTTTGGATTCAAAGACCTGCGTATAAATACACCAGGGCAGACATTTTATGAGATTATTAGAGCATTAGGTGAGAAGAATTGATGCATAATAACATCTTTGTACAAAGCCATATGAGAAATGTATATTCACATTGGCAGGCTCTGCTTAAGAAGACAGTATAGTGCACTAGTTCCATAAAATATTTTTACAGGGAACACAATGTTAGCTAGCTATCTGGCACTTACAGTTCATCAGTATCAGGTAATGGTTAATTCCCGTTGAAGGATGCTAGAAATATATAAAAGAACCCTAAAAGTGGAGAAGGTAATCCAAATCTGTAAGTAATTAGGGCACTTTTACTTAAATATTTTTTTAATTAAACCTAGCAACAAAGAAAGAGTAATAAATGTTATCTGTGGGATACATTAATCAGTGGTGCAATTACCAGCGGTGCAGCACCTGTGACCGAGGGCTACATCTTCTACTTTCCCTAGACAGATACAGCTCCCCTCAGAAAACTACTGCAGATATGTGGTGATGGGGGGATGCTTGCTGCAATATATATATATTTAGAAGGCAATGCAGGCTGAATTGATTTAGTAGCCATACAGCATGCATAATGCAATGCGCTGCAGCATGTGGATTTCATATAAAAGGAAAGGTGCCACCATGTACAATGTGGTCCTTTTCTAAGGTACATATTTATAAAGGGCGTCCCTTTTTAGATCAGATTATCTGGGAACCCAAGTAGACAGTGTGTTTTTGTTTATACAAAACTCCCCAGAGGCTGCCCTACTGTTGCATCAATTCTATAGAACATGTATAAATATGTATGCATACCCTGCGAAATTACCCAGTACCACTTATAATACATTTACATTTCTGCAGGAGATGATAATATATTGATATATTGATCTTAGCACAGTTCTGGTCAATGCATTCTCAATACTATATTTATTTAAAGGTAAATGTTGGACAGTAGGAAGTGGAAGATAATAAACTAAACCTGATCTCATCACAGCTCTTTACATTCCCCCTTTAAATGGTACCCTTGTGCAAACAACATGGTGCAGAGCTGAAGGTGGTGGGGTAACAAAGTCACTTGATTTTGACACAGTTTAGTGCAATATATCTTTTAATGATGTTAGTTCAGTAAAATCTACCAGTGGCACAGACCTGAATGGCAATTTTTTTATATAAAAAAAACCTGACTCCTTTCCATGATATTTAGATTGATACATTGCACCGCTGAGGTAGAATTCCCTGCTGACATTAAAGGGGAACTGTGGTCTCCAAACATTAAATGAAAGGCCAGTTTCCTACCTTTAATACGAGCCATCAACCACCTCTCTACATGCTCCACAGCCCAAGATATAAAGAAGACTGACCAGAAAGTTAATGGGTGGGAGGCTGACATGTGACATTCCTAAGCTTCTCCTGCACAGTGCAACTGGCGAGCACAGCCACAGACTCCTCAGGTGCGAGGGAGACAGGAAGTCCCTCCTCCCCTCTGCTGTGTGAATTCCTGACAGAGTAGGTAAGGGAATCTACAGCACTTCTTTCCCATTATGTGAAAACAGTCTTTTCAGACAGAGTTTTCCACAGAGTTTTTGGGGTTAGCGTGGCCCACTGCACAAGCGAGTGGGCGGGGCCTCCTGCACCTGTGAGTGGGTGAGCTTAGGCGTCCGTGAGTAGGTGGGGCTTAGGTGGTCATGGGTGGGGCCACATGGGGCTGTAAGAGAATGGGCCAAGAGTGGCCTGCAACTGGAGGACCATGGGGTCCATGAGTGGAAGGGACCAGGGGGGCTGCAAAGGGGAGGAGAAACACAGGGCAGATTGTCTGACATGGTTTCAAGCAGGAAGCAGGAAGTGCAGGGACTGGTGATGCTGCTGCCATATCACACACAATGAAAATCATTTTCAAAATTCTCAGAGAGCAATTTCTATCAATTTACCTAAGTCATTTTTGCCACCAGTTCCCCTTAAACAACCACATGCCTCACAACCTGCCCCTCCACCTGAATGGAATGACAGGTAATTTTGTCTCCACTCACATGAAATTTTGCAGCGGGGTAAATATGCCCTTTAAAGGGGAATGTTGCATACATATTCTATAAAATTGATGCATCAGGGGGCTGTCTGTGTGATAATCTGTATAAACAAAAATGCACTCTTATCACCTGCAACATTCCCGTTTAAGAAGTTCACTTTCCTCTTAAGGGTAGCCACACTGAAGCGCTTTTAGCACGATCCAATCGCACTTTTAAAAGCACACACATATGCGCTGCATTTGTAAATTGGAGCGCATGGATACACATTTTTTTGCACAATTGCATGTGCTCTGATTCGAATAAAGGGGGGATTGGTCACACGGCAACGCGTGTGCCTCTGTGCGTTACAATGGGGCCTCAGCCTAAGACAGTAATTTTGCTGACAGGGAGAGCTAGGAACTTCATACTACAACACTCTACAAGAAATATGCAAATCAGTAAGCTCTCTGCACCACCCAGTGTGTTCTGTGATTTGAATATTTTTGGGGGAGATCACACATATACAGAAAATGCTTGTGAAGGTTCTCATTCATCCAGGTCATGGTATATCTGTTGTATTCAATTAGATCAACTGGACTTACTCTGGGCGTTCCTATAACACCTCTTAGCCACTATCTAATCACACCCTTAACACCTGGCTGTGATATGCTAATTGGGATTTTCCAGGGTACTAATTGCCACAGATTCTTGTACAAGTCATTCTGAATTGAGAAAGCCAGTCGGATGACTAGCGAAACGTCTTCAAGAACTAAACCAAGTCCAGTTGATCAATTGAATACAACAGATATACAGAAAATGTTAGAAGGTGCAATTTAATGCCAAAAGAAGAATATGTAAGCCTCAGCTTTCTGGAACAACAGAACCTGAAATAGCTCATAGATGAAAGGATGGGCACATGAATTGAGGCTGCTGAGAGGTTGCTGAGGCAGGTACTTTCTTGCTGAACTTTGTTGTTGTTTTTTTTATTGTTTCATTCTTTTTATAAGCTTGCACTATAATCTATCTAATATTATGAAATTAATTGTGCCACGAAGGGCGAGAACTCAGTAGCTGACCTGCATATATACAGAAGATTAAATATGTGCCTTTTGGTGTGCACTTTTTAAAGCTATTTCTATTAAAAGCGCACGCTACTGTTGGCCAATTGGTCTGGCCATGCTAGGTGCACTGATGTCCGTTAAAACTGCAGTCAGATTTTCGGAGCACATGGGATCACCATTTTTTCAGATCGCATGCGCAAGCGAGGGCGCCTGCCTGTGCGCTTTTGTCTGTTCTTTTGTGGCTTTACCCTAATAGGTTTAAAAGCAAATAATTTCAGGCTCTTTATTTATTCTATATTAATTTTCTTTTAATAGACATTATTATCATTTGAATTCATATGAATATTAAGAATAACTATCTCTTTGCAACAGATTTATGTAATTACTTTCTAGGATAATTTCTATGTCAACATAGATATACAGCAACCAGCATTCTCTATGGGTTTTAAGGTCAGTAGAAGTTGTAATTTGGTAGCAATAAGAACATTTCCTTCTGAAAACCCACGATTTAACATACATATTGAAGTTATATTAATTGTACTGCTGGAACTCTCCCAGTGCAGAGTCATGACGGTAAAGATGTACTAATAAAGCAGAATGCACTTAATATACTATAGGTTAGCTGGGAAATCCACATAATTACCTAAGAATGCCAAATATCAATACAGATTTATGCTGTGGTTACTATGTCCTCTAGAAATATTTGAAGATCAGAGAGAAATCTTGATTAAAAGAAATTTCAATGTTGTAAAATTCTACCTAATATTCAATTAGACTCTAGTTTAAAAGGATAACTGTACTCTAAAAATGAACAGTTTTGAAAATGTTAAGTACCTGGGGCAGGAGGTAGTAATGATTATTCCTACCACACTATATATTGTTTAGTTGAGGAGCTACAGCACGTACCGTTTTTATTTGCCAGGTTAGTCCTGGACTTTTTCTTTATTAGGCTGAGGCCACACTGCAACGTGCACACATTTGGCGATTTTTCCATTTTATGGAAAGGCATGTGTTACCAAAACGGTACGCGCAATCGCGGGAATTTGTTCCTGCGTTTTCCATTTCGCGACATAAAATGCATGTGCAAAAGCGCTAGTGTGGCCTAGCCCTTAAAGATAGTGCTGAACCAGGAGGAAGACTGTCAGAATCAGTTTTGTTTGGGCTGGTGCTCTTCACAAAACAATATTGTAAGGTAAGAATTACCAGTTCCATATACTTTTCATTTTTACAGTTTTAAAAAAAAACTTTGTACACATTATAGTTTTTCTTTAACATATTTGTCTTCATAATAAAAAAAATTCATTAATTTAGTCTTAGTTTGCGGGTAATTCTTGATGTCACCTCCCCACTGGCATGTCAGTGACAGTCCGAGAGGCAGCCAATGGGAAGACACGCCTCCTTGCAGAGCGCATCTTCCCATTGGCTGCCTCGCGACTGTCACTCAAAGTGCCAATGGGGAGATCGGACCGGAGCGACGAGGAGGGTGAGGCCTTAGCGTTTTAGGTCCTCACCCTGGGTACTTTGCAGGAGTGAGGGGAAAGGAACGAGGGGAGGTGAGTATAATTGTCCTTTAAAGGATATCTCCACCCTAACACAACTTTTAGTATAATGCCCACCCTCAACCCAATTTCAAATTTGTAAAAAAAGATTCTGAACACTACTTACAAGCCCCTCGCTCCCACATCGCTCTGATCTTCCGGCTCCCTGCTTGCCAGAACTTGACTCGAGTATAAGCCGAGGTGAGAAATTATGACCACTACTGCCTTCTGATTCTGTATTGTTTTGTGGCTTAAGTTGCCCTTAAATGGACAGCAGAATTCCCTAAATGAATCCCTACAGTAATAGCCAAATCCAGTACCAGTACCAGCCTGCTTGTTGCTGGGAGTTGCAGTTTCTAAACATGTAGAGTGGCATGGTTCAGTAATCTTTTAATTAAGCTTACCATCATTTACATTCTACTGACCTCCCATATAGTAAAGGGCCTCTGACCCCTATGTAAAGGGCACTCTGACCCCCAAGTCGAGGTTAGGTTTTCAGGCTAACTTTAAAGCCTGGAAATTTGACTTATACTCGAGTATATATCGTATGTGAGCAAATCAGGATAGACCAACACTGGTGTAAAGAAGGGACAGACCATCATTCTAGATTAATACAAGCTGACCCCATAGTAAATACAAAAAAGAAATTATAAATTCTGCAAAAATCAGGCTGTTTTTCTGCTATAATTGCAATGTTGTAATTCCTTGATCACAGGCATTCTTTAACCCACCCTTGTGCCCAAAAACTATAATATTCCAACTTGTATACATCTAACACACATTACTGAGTTTCTCTCCAAATGTCCATGTTTAAGGTGTATATTGGCATGACACAGGTACTTTTAAGAAAAGATTTCAGTGGCACAGAAGTGACATTCGATTAGCTGCTGAAAGGTCTAAAACTGGAATTGAAATCATGCCGTAGCAGCACATTTTACTGAGCTAAGCATCAAAGTAATGAGCTTAGTGGTATGGTCATTGACCATATCCCCGTGCCAAGAGAGAGATCGCAATACTTATTGACTCTTTCCAATAAGGAAAAGTCTTATTGGATCTATACCTTGGTATGTTACAGCCCAGGGACATAACACAAATTTGGGTCTGAAATGTTTCTTATGATCTGTTTAACTTATATTATTCTTATACACATTATACAGTTGATATTAAGACATATGTTTCTGCCTCATGCTATTTATTATAATATTTTGGTATTTGTATTCTTTACACTAAAAAGTTTAAGGTTAAATGTACAATTGGTAATTCATTTTAACATTTTGGTATTGTCACTTTTAAAAAAATTTTTAGAATTATTAGTTATGAATATTATGCCCACTGGTGCACTTTATATGCACTTGCACTTTTACAATCTAGTTACACATTTTTTAAGATTTTAAATCCATGCACTTTATAAGCAATTTAAATGTTTGTTTTAATATCTAGTGATCACTAGATGGCACTCTTGTATTATTACTTCACCTTATTACTTCACCTATATTAGCACCTACGCACTTTATGATGTCTGATGAAGGTGTCATGTACACCGAAACGTTACACGTGATGTCTGAATAAACTCAGTTTTTGTTTGTTCACTAAAAGACTGGTGTGCGCTGCTGTTTCAACTATTCTGGATATCTGTCACTGGCTGGACCTTGTAGTGGCACCCAGCGTATATACCATCTTGTATATGGTTGGTGCAGGAGTGCCTCCTCTTTTTTGTGGCCATAGTGGATATATTTTAGTTTTGGGGGTAGACATGTCCTTTAACTTGAATTACTTATACTTTAAAGAAATGCAAAGGTATATTAATCAAGTAATTCCCTATGTGATCAGCATATTTAACAGTAGAAGAGAAGCATGGCAAAAATAAGTAATCACCATAACTGCAATCACTTTAGGTTAGCCTTTCTTCAGTCTGATCTTCAGTTTTTATTTTAGACTTGAGTCCGTTTTTATAATATCAGGCCCAGAGAAACACATTACTTCTCATTTACCATTGTATTGAATACAATTTTAGTACTTTTAAGTAATATAAAATTTCTGTTGTTTTACTTATTAAATCTTAGCTTTTTATATGGGGCAACCATTATATTGCATCTCTAGATCCTAGAATGGGCATTTTATTTTTGGTGTCGGCTACTTTTGCTCTCTGCCACCTGGACATTGCATGCGTGATGCACAAATGTGTAGTCCTTGGTCAAGATTGAGGGCAAGAGTATGGTTCCCTCTCTGTCATTTGTACATCACCTCATGAAACAGGATATGTCTGGAGATAGTAAATTGATTTTAAATGTACTCTTCTTTCTTCTAAGTATGATTTTTGCCCTGCAACTGAATACCAGAAGAAATTGCTAAGAGTCTTACCCATTGAAATCATACTTATTGAATTGTAAAATAGTATATTAGGCTTCTTTACGAGATAACTATCTAACTCCGCAGTGACCAATTTAGATTCCATCAAATTACACTCTTCATTGAATTACTAAAGTGAAAGAAGCACGGTTCACTCTTCCAATTCAGTTTGAAGTTAGATGCAATTCATCATCCATGCAGAAATGTTATGATCCTCGCTCTGATACATTTATTTTTTTATGCTCCATGGAATCTCTAAAATATGTTAATAACTGGTCTGCAAATTAAGATGTGTCTGAATAAAGAAAACTGGAAAATTATAATGTTTTTTTTTTGTTAGTGCTCTCTAAACATAGAAATAAAATCAAATGGGGAAAAAAATCCGCCATTTTTTTGTGTCAGCTGAATTTATTATTGTTACTTACCAATTGAGGTGTTTAAGAATAACACTTTTTAATAAATAAGACCCAAAATGCTGAGGATCATGGGGAAAGGGAGACACCAGATACCTAATTAAATTGCGGTTAAGAGTTAAGAGCTTATTTTACTTTTATAGTAAAACCATTTCAACTCATTAATAGGGAAATCCACTAAACTTAAAGGATAACATTGATTAAAAACTTTGCTTTAAAAAGTCTGTTGTATTCAGTTAAATCAAGTGACTTCTTCAAGAAGAGCTTTTCGCCAGTCATCGAACTGGCTTTTTCAATTCAGAATGACTTCATGAAGAATCTGTTGGCAATAAATACCATGGAAAGTCACAATTAGCACATAACTTATTTACTTATTGTCAACAGATTCTTGGACAAGTCATTTTGAATTAAGGAAAGCCAGTCACTGACTAGCAAACGTCTTCAAGAACCAAACGTCGCCCTGCCTACGCCAATGCCATTATGGCAGGCTTTGAGGATGGGCATATCTATCGGGATGATCTCTTCCTGCCCACTGTGTGGCATGGTGGAGATACATCGATGACGTGTCATCCTCTGGTGGGGTGACGTTTTCTACCCTATCACAGTTCCACACGAGGCTTAACAAGGCCCATCCATCTATCAAATTTGATATGAGTTATGATTATAACTCAAAAAGGATAGTCTGCTGCACACAGATTTTGTTGTTAAACCTACTGATTGTAATAAAATGTTACACTATACTAGTCAAAATCCATACACATCAAAAAGTCCATCCCTTTAGTCAACTCTGAAGGTGGACAGGCGGTCAGTGACCCAATACAAAAACAGACACAAATTTCTTCCATGGGTCAGAAATTTGAAGTTAGGGGTTATCCTGAAGTAATTTAGCAGAAGCTACCGCAAAATTAGAAAAGAGATGTGACAAGATTCGCTCTGTGGATATACTGGCAAAAAATCCCAGCAATCAAATAGGGTATTTTTTGTTGTGATTGTTTTAATCAACAATGTACATCTATTAAAAATTATCACTCTCATTGTAATGTGTTAAAAAATTTATATTTTGACATTATAGAATCTGTCACCTCCCCTGTAGAGATAAGATCATTGGTTCAAGGTTAAACCGTTCTAGTTCGGTGAAGAAAGATGATGAGGGCAAAAAAGGTGAGACTAAGATGTGTCTCAAAAGTCAAAAGAAAGGGATGGTGCACTGTCTCAACTGTGTACAGTGTCGCTCAGTTGTGAGAGGCACCAGCTTTAAACATCTCAAGACTGGAGTAGAAAGTTAGAAATAAAAGGAAATAATAAGGAAATATAGCCCCCTTGACCTTTTTTCCTCTTAAGTAGAATACAGTATATTATATACGAGGTATGTGGTTAACTGATGTTTTGGGCACTTCCTGTTTGGAAACTTAAAATATGGTGACTTACTGGTGTTTTCATTGCTCCCATATCTGAGAAATACAGCTGTTCTCTCGAAACTTTGCATAATGTGTGGCAGACATTTTTGTACTTATGATAAAGCCTTTTTCTATTGCAAATATATTGGTGTGTGCGACTCCATTCTATCTATTTTTAATATGAATCTAAGGTTTAAAATTGCATACCTTAGAAAATACCACCTGGTCACTCTTGGTTTTACAGTGCTGCTGGCTGCTGCTCCTTACATTGTGTTGCTATATTTCATTTCTATATATATATATATATATATATATAATATATAGCAAAAGTGTGTCTGTTGGTGCACAATGGAAATATTGTGTGTATGTTTTTCTATGTGTGGTATAGTGGATAGAATCTTTACACAGGTATTTTAAACTGTTACTTAGACAGTCACCAGCTTCCGAGGAACCAAATAGGAACCTGCAGGTTCGAGAATAGACCCAGGCAATCCTCCCACACTGTGGTTGGAACTAGACATGCTATGTTCATACTTATAGATTCACATGGCAAGTGGTGATGGTACCTCATATATTATAACAGAAGGTACCTCACAGAATCATGTTATTATAATAGCATTACCCTAATAATCTGACGTATAAACAAACATTTCTCATTCCCAGTTTACCTAAAGAATGGATTTATCCTTTATATACTCTTTATATAGATCTAATTGAAAAAAATTGCTTCAGAGCAATTTTTAATAGCTGATAACTGCTTTTATTTCAATGTTACAGTAAATCCTTGGTATACCTGCCTGGCTTACCACTAAGCAAAAGGCTTAGGACTTGCAAGCGAGTACCTTCATCCAACCATTAATAGAGGCTACCAATTCAAATTGTTCTAGCCAATCAGTCCACTCCTAGTTACTCTTTCAATGGATCGGTTTAAAAATAGGTTTGGCAATTGGGCCTGGTAGAGCTACGTAGTGTAATTGGGGAATTTCATCTGCAGGTACCAGGGCAGGAGGATTTAAACAATTATCAGTAGCAGCCATACTGAAAAAAGACTTTGCCTCATCTAAGTTATAATTGAATACATGTAAGTAGCAAACACAGGGGTGTGGTTTAAGCTGCCATTTGACCATTCCATTTTGAAATGGGATCAACTCTGTAAGTAAGTTTATGTATTTTGTATTTTTGTGTTGTACCTAATATAAGTCAGTGCTATACTTTATATACATTATTGATTGTCATTTAAATGGTAATAGTGGATAGTACACACATACATATACATATATCATATAACCCCCCCACCACATTGGTAGCCTCCTAAAACTCAATGCAATCCTATGAAGAATACATAGATCATACAATAGAAGGGTTGTGGAAGCACTCCTTAGGCTAAATATAACTACATAATATATTGACCAGATCAGATCAAGTGCTACTGATCTGGTCAAACATTTATACAACATAGAAAAGACAATCAATGCACATTCCTAGGCCCAAACAATTGTATTGAATTTATTGGGAAGCATGGTCAAGCTTCCATGTGGTAATGCATCCCCAACATGCCCCTTTAATGGGGGGGTCCTATGCCTTTAATATAAAGCACTGGATGGACGGCCTCTTCCCTCATTTTAAAAGCCAAGGGCTGGGGGGAAGTGAGAAACCTGCTATATTGATCCAGTCACAACTATGAAAACAAAAGTTTGCTAATCAAAATTGAAGTAAAGAATTAAAAAAGGTTAGAAGTTAAGACCTTCCAGACTGGGTTACCTTGACGTGGTTGGAAGGCTTTACATTCATGTGTATCAAGTAATGTATACTAAAACCCTTTTGTTTATATGTATGCCAGTGTGCAGATAATATGATATTGTATGGGGCCTAGGAATGAGCTTTATTATCTTTTCTATGTTTGTATATATTTTAAGTGTTTCCCTTAAGGCATGTTCATCCATACAACTGGTCATTGTCCGTACCTGCCCCCAACTGATATATTTTGCACACTACCTGCATTCTAACCAGATATAAGTTTATATTATCCTCATTCTGGCAGAGTAAGCGTCCCCTCCCTCCATGCAATCAATTGAGCCATGACTGCTGACATCACAGCCATGATTGCTGCTGTTTTACCTGCTGCCTCCTCTGCACATGCTCAAGCTATAAAAAGCTCTTGAGAACAGAGGGAGGATGCAGATAAACTTTGCCGAGGAATAGAACTTATCATTAAATATCTTGTTTGCAAACCATGTAGAGGGGAAAAAAAAAAAAAACAGTTTGGGTTGTGGCGTTAACTGACAAGTCCCCTTTTTTTTGTTTTAAGGGTGGACTGCCCTTTAAACAAATTCTACTTTTTCATATTGCCTCCTGTGGTGTTATGCAAGAGTTTCATAGTTAGTTGGTGCAATTTCAAACTCCTAATACATTTGGTAGTAAAGAAATAAAAAATTAAAAATTATGCTGCTTTTAAGGCAGGATAATAGGGGATATCTATACACACACCTGTACCAGAAATGTCAAATAAAACTTTGTACCACTCCACTGTTTATTTGAACCTCATTCTTTAGAAAGCTCGGCATAACGTAATAAAAAGAACACCTGCAATTTAAAAGCTTGAATGTAGTATCAATAATATCTTTTGCGTTTGCAAAAATACTCATTGCAAAATGAACTGTATCTACAATTTTTTATATATACAGTGGTTACAATGGTTGATGCTGTTAGCTTTGTAGTCTATCATGATTTTGTTAGACCTTCAGCAGTGGGAGGATATATATAATACTGTAAAGTATTACAGAAAATAAATACATTTTGTTTTGAGCTAGAAATATATTTAACACATACTTATTTATAAAAATGGTACAGGACCATATCTTATTTATTCTTCATTAATCTACACTGTTTAGTGTTAAAACCTGACTGCACAACTGCGTGCTTTATATTGTCACACCTGTGGCAGAACAGAATTGCCACTAATCTAAAGGGACACTAAACTCCCATATCCAAAAAAACAACTCTTTACCATTTGTTTGTATTATTCACAGGGGTGAGAACGCTTACTCTCCCCTCGCTCCCTCACAGCCGCTGCTCCTTCACTGACACCGCTCTGTCCGACCGCGTGCCCTACTAAGGCGCATGCACTCCAATACAAAGATATGGGCGCCCGATCGGGAGAGAACAGCTGTTCAGTGAAGGAGCGGCGGTAGGTAATTTCAGTCCCCCGAGCGTAATATTTTTCACAGGGAGGTGAGAATAGTGTTCTCACCTCCCTGTAAATAATACAAACGAATGGCAAAGAGTTGTTTTTTTGATTTAGTGTTCCTTTATCTGCTTTTGTTTTTTTCTCTGACTTTTTTTTTTTTTAGCTCTGGGAGTTTTACTTTTTAGAATTTGTGGGACACAGCTAGTCAGTAAAGAACTATCAATCACCCGACCCTCCCCTGGCACACACCATGTAGAAACTATCCATTCTAATAAAGTTAGCTAATTTCACTGTCACTGCATGGCTAATTGATTCAGCATAAGATCAGGAAAAGGAATAAGCATTATTGTTGCTCTGTGCTCTTTCTGTGGCTATAACCCACATGTAGGTCTACCATATAGAGGATGGTGCTTTTGTTTGTACAACAAGTACACTAGTATAATTGGTTTTGGGGTGTGGGCAGAAAGGGACAGAATTATTACTTAAGGGTATGTCACCCTAAAAATTAATTTTAATATAGATTGCCCCTGTCCCCCCCAGCCCCACCTGCTATATTTATTCTTTTAGAAATTGCCCCAAAAACTTTACAAACCTCCCCTCTTTCCTCCGCCGCTGCCAGCCCTCTGCTTCAAGAAGTGCAGCAGAGGCGGGTCCGGCAGTCGAGTCTGTGATTGGCTGAGCGGCAGCCAATCACGGACGCGGCTGCCGGTCATTCGTGCAGCGGAGGAAGAGGGGAGGTAAGTAAAGTTTCGGGAGCTTTCTAAAAGAATAAATATAGCGGTTGGGGGGGGGACAGGGGCAATCATATAACTAAAGGGTTTTAAGCTAGGGGAGGGAATCCTGAGAGGGAGGGGGAGGGAGGGGGGAGGGCTGCAGTACCAGGCCAAACTTCTCCCGGAGCCAGGTAGGAGGCAGAGTCCTATATGGACTCTGCTGTTCCTCCTGGTGGGAGTTTTTGGACTTTGGGGGGGGACTACATTGGGAGGGGAAGGAGAACCTTATGGAGCTGGGATGGAGGTAAGGATTAACTACACTACATGATGGACCAGTAGTTGGGGGGATAATCGTTTTGGGGTGAAATCCCCTTATTTTAGTTCCTACCTGCAACTAATCTTGGGTTAGGCAGTCTGAAGAAGGTTCATTATAGCATAAGTATTATCAGCATAAAGTGGTAAACTCACCATCTTTACAACAATTTTTGAGTTGGCTTTGAGTTGCTAATGCAATTTGATATCACTATAACACTGGCAACATTTCGATATGTTTATGGTTTTGCATTTAAATTTAATTCACACCAATACATTGACTTTTATAGCTGCAAATGAAACATTAGTTTTAAAGCAACATACAGTATCATACACTAACCTCTCTCAAAAAAAATTAATGATTTTCATGCATCTATTAGTGTTGACCCACCATCAAAGATTGCTGGATAAATCTTCTAGAATGGAATCAACATTGCGTTTAGGTTTGATTACTGAACATCCTTTTGTTTGGCCTTTGAGCTCAGAAACACTAACCTTCCAAGGTTATTTGAAAAGAAATCATTTAGAGAATCATCTAGGACAAGAATCCTGATGTGCACACATTACTAATCAAAATAGAATCATTGTATTTAAGTTAGTTATTTAACACTGAACTTATATGTGTAGTAGTTCATGCTTCAACTATAATCAAACGTATGATAAAGGGTTAAAAAAAACCTTTATTTGAGTAAATTAGAAAAAAATATCATGACATTTCACTGCATCATTAGAACAATGAATAGCAGTAATATTTATACAAAAATCTATTTTTACAGGTCAGACCAAATTCAATAATCTACTATATGGGGTTGTATTAAAATCAATTAACCATGTTTCAATACAATAAACAAGTCCCCGTTGTTAATGGCGTAACATTAAGAAGATGGCCAGTCCTTCACTGCTTCTCTTTCTACAGGTCCAGGTTCAGCCTTAACTAGTTCATTTTACCCCTTTGAATGTTCTTGGCTGCCTGCTCAGATTAAGAAGATACATTGTTAGAAAGTAAGGGAATAATGTTTTAATTAAAACTGACAGCCGCCCCTATAGATCCGGATGCCCTAGGCCACGGATTCTCAAAGGGTGTGCATCTATTCTAATGTTTGGAAAACGACAACTCACAGCATTCCTTAACTACAGAGGGAAGTCAAGGAATGCTGGGGTTATATTTTTAAACATCTGGAGAAACACAATTTGAGAATCCCTACCCTATGCCGTGGCCTTATGGGAAATCTGTCCCTGTACAAAATTCTGATATCTTACACATGGAAAATCTGATGTCATCAAATACAAAAGGTTACCTAAATTTACATACTAGTGAATGTAAACACATGCATGGATATTTGGCTTGAAAAAAAGACCACCAATGTAACCCATCCAAACAAAGCCCTGTAGCCCAACCCAAAGGAAGTACAGCTTATCCACCAAATCCTGACCATGTTCCCCAGTACACCCAACCTGGTCACATTTATAGAGACCAGCTGACTAGTGAAGAGGGCAACCAGTTGCTAGCAGTATTTTCCTACCCTGGTGATAACATAAGGGAGGGGTTGGTTGTCATTTTATTGTAATTACCCTATCTGGCAAAATTATTTTTAGTACATTAGCACTTAATTTTACACGTACAAAATATCTGATGTCCTAGCTTGTTAATGCATGCGTAGTTGTGGCTTGGCATCTTAGGAATATTGTACCTCCCATGATGTACAAAGTATAGTGGTTTATTATTTGCTGTCCTTTGGAAAGTGGTTGAGTGCCCTGTTTACTAGGCTTGGAAAAATAATTAAACTTGTTGATAATAGGAAACTATTTAAATAGTTTCCTTTGCATTAAGGAAATTATACTCATGCCATAACGTACTGCTTACTAGTAAAAACTAGCATTATTAAGCTCCTCCCCCCCTTCATTAACATATGTTTCTCCAATGTTAGAGATGGGAGAATTGTCAGTGACAAATGACTGTGGGAGATGCCAGAAAAAGTCACTTACTGTATATTATAATTCTTCTTTAATATACACATATTTGTTAGAAAGGTGTTTACTAATTTGAAATCCATCAAATCTGCGATATTTGCAGGGCATGCTAGCAATGTTTCTGGGGCTAGGGTAAAAAAAAAATCGGACCAGATGGATACTTGTAACATTAATATGCTCTCAGTGAATTACAAACTGACTGTATCAATAAAATCCTTACCTTACATCCCAGCTCCATTGGTTCTCCAGTAATCCCCCCCAAGAATTTTGGGCTTTAAATGGACGTTAAAAAGTCCCCACAATGGTTGCTGCTAAGTGCATATACATTGCTATTAGCAGCTGTGTGGTTAACTTCTGTGTCTACCCATGCAGCTACCGCAGAGCAAGGAGTTAATTGTGCTAACCGTTATTACATCAGTTTATTGCAACTTAAACCTCAGGTACAGCATGTGCACTGTGGCTTTTCTGTGCATCCCCATATTTTATAAAAGTGATTTCAAATGAAGCTAATTATAAACTTTTAAGATTTTGGTTCTACTTGAGCGTAGGTTAGATTTTTTTTGCCTTAATTTGTGAAAATCATTGCTATGCTTTGCTGTGGGACAGTAATGAGCTGCCATTTCATGTTGGGCAATGGTCCTTCTTTCTTCCCAAGATAAAACTACCTTTATTCCTTAATTAACACTGATTAATACTGATTGGCTGTTGGATGGGTCAACCATTCTCAGATCTCTACTAAGCAAATATAAATTAAAATTTGAAGCATTGTTTATGCACAGATGGGCGATTATGGTCACTAATTTTAAAAAGTCCCCTTTTTAATTGAAATCACTGTATGTATTTTATACTAAACTTCCTTAATCCTTATAAATAATCTTCAGTAAATGGAGAAAATCTATTAACGTGGAAAAGTAACTGTGGTCTCCATACAAAAACCCTTTTATTAAATAAAGCACATTCCTAAAACCAAACCCAGGATCAAGCTTCTAGCTGCAATCTAGGCAAACTTCAAGCAGTATAAATAGTGGTGTTTCAGGTAGCACTGTGAGTTGGTGACATCAAAGCACCATTGATTTGCCCCCTATGCCTTTGACATATAACGGGCGTGGCTGTCCGGCTTCTCAGTGCGGCGAAGGAGCGAAGCTATGTAGTAACTATCTGGGGGGCTTTCAGAAAATTATTAGAGCGGTCGGGGCTGGGGGCACATTACTTTATATACATAAGGGATTTACGCTAGGGGGCGGAACCAAAGTGGGTCGGAAGAGGAGGGAGAGAAGTGCTGCACTGCGCATTGCAAAATTCTCCGAGGGGAGACAGGAGGCAGAGTCCTATATGGGACTCTGCTCTCCTCCTGTGGCCCACTTTTTTTGGACTTTGGGGGGATTACTGGAGAACCACATGGAGCTGGGATGTAAGGTAAGGATTTTATGGCACTACGCATTGGGGGCAGTAGTGGGGGGGGATTATAGTTTTGGGTGGACATGCCCTTAAATAGGGACACTTGTATGGAGACACAGTTACCCCTCAACTGGAATGCTAACTGTATCCTACAACACTGACACTGCAAAGCTGTCCCCTAAAGGTATAAATGTTAGTGGACACAAATCATATCATGATATTGCAACACAGAACAAATTTATAGTTTTTAAAATATATAGATTTGTAGTGTACAGATATATTAAGAACATTTCTACACAGCTCCACTAGTCAGATCAACGAACAATGCCTGACTGAAATCTCAACATGTGATTATCAGCTGAAAAGGCTGTCCATCGCACACGTCCGCCGCTCAGCCATCGCACATCAGACGTGTTTACAAGCGTAAATATAGGCAAACCTAGAAACAGTTGGGTTTTTTTGTGTAAAATTAATTTTCTAAACCCCATAAAGCATATTTATCAAGCTGCGCAATTCCCTAGCAGCAAATATTTTTAAATGAATGAAAAACACAGACCTGGCAGTACATGGTATATAAGACACAGTATTGCAAAATGTCAGATATATCTAATGTGGCAATAACTCACTGCTGGAATGCTGTATCATTCTAATATGTTCCCTAGCTATCGATTATGTTTACCACCAATGAATATTTATTTGAATCTATTTAAGCAGGACAATGGAAATATAATATAATTATATATAATATATTATATATATAATACATGTATACGAATTCACGGTCACATAATACAGTTATAGGATTCAAGGTCACCTACAGTCACAATCTTTTACTTGCAGCATCGCACCAACATTATTTTATTAATTAATCATGCCTAATGTATAAGATGTCGTTTTTCATTAGAATTCTAAATTATTCCGTACTTGATTTGTGTATTAATTGTGATTATGCACCTAGGCACAGGCAATGCAGTAACTGGATAGCATTCAAACATGCAGAGAATGAAGTTATAACTCTGCAATTTACTCATCTATCTGACGCAAAACAGAACATGTCAACCAGGGAATTGGTAGCACTCCAAATCCCCCAGATTTCCAAACCAATGAACTCAAATAGTATAAAGCCTTGGCTAAACTACAGACTATTCTAAAAGCTTATATTTCAAGAATATTATTTTTTTCAAGAACAGTGTAAGGAAAACTAAAGAAAAAAATAAACTTTGTGTATCTTATTATATTGTTTTCACTACCTTAGGGACATATTGTAACAGTAGATCTGTCGGAGAAAAAAATAGGCCACATGGCCAATATTTTGGCCCCAAGCCTGATCCTGCTTAATAAAAACTCTCCTGCCCGTTTGCACTTGATATGATCTATTGGTGAACAATGCACCAAAGAGTTTATTGTACTACCCATATCTTGTCTAATCTGTCCTGCATAGTCATGCTCACACAGTCTCTTTATTCATTTAGTTACTCTTTTCTAACCCCTTTCCATTTCTAAGATGTACAACTTGTATAGTGTTTTGTGTTTTAGATGAATGCATATTTTGTGCAGCCCGCTATATTGGGGTATCACCAACAGGTGTCACTGTTCAATGTTCGAATGCAAAATGTGTTCTATTACTCCTTTATAATACACTTGTTCCTGTTTTTGACTCTCTGAATATGCTGTGGTGTGTGGTGGTGTCCTTTCTTTCCATTGTAATGAACTTCCAGATATAAACATGTAAGGGTTCCAAACCTTAAGTGTATAATCCAAATCAGGCTTACACTGCTTTGTAAAAGTTAGAATATTTTCTCTATATACTTTATACCCATCTTTAAACAGACAATATCTAGACTCTAACCTATCACTGCCTGGCACTGTTTGCAAATATCACAAGACCTGTTCTTATCTACTTATCTTTCTAATTCTACAAATGTAGATTGTTTTGTGGACTTAAAGTGAAGGCTTGGCAATATAAATAGTATCACTTAGCAAAATTAGGGGTCATATTTACACTATTCTGTTATTCTCTTTAAGGAAAGTGCACTGTGAAATCAAGTTATGTTCTCATTTGGAAGATGCAGCTTTAAAAATACTGTTGCATGTTTTTTTTTTCCCCTATGTCCCTCCGAGCCTAGCTTTGTGCCTTTAAATTTGCTGACATCTTGTTACTGGTTTGCTGAATGTTAAACTCTGCCCTCTGAGATTTCCTCTGCTTTCTCCTGTTGAGCCTCAAACAGTAATGCTTGTGGTTTCTGTGTCACTCTCCTGCTTGAGCCACAAACGTAATGCCTGTGAGTTACGTGCACTCTCAAGCAGGAGAGTGCACAGCTTCCAAATGAACATAACTTGATTTTACAGGCACTATCCTTTAAAGTACTGTGTATTTGTATGGTTTTCAAGTACTTTTTTCATTTGTGTTTTACATTACTCAGGATAAACATTTCTGTAAATTAATTGTCTATAGATAGTAGTGAAACCCTGAACTTTTTTTTAACCAGTATATAATTTTTCAGTTAAGGCTCATTACTTAATGCTCAGTGCCTTCAAGAATAAGTGGATACCTTTATTATTCAAGGCTTTTAATTTACTTATTTGATACAGAGGAAATTAACAGCCAGTTCACTACTAACTACAGATTACAAGGCAGTCTTAACATTTTAAAAGCCATATCTAAGACCTGTTCGCAGTATTTGCTGTTAAATTACTACATTACTGCAGAAAAATATGTGTTAAAGCACTCTCACACATTATCATTACCTCTAGCAACTGCTATTTACATGACAATCCATAAAACTGACTGTGACGTGATCAATAACAATAGTGGGTGCAAGCCTAGTACACCTTAAATCTAATTTATTTGTGAATTATTAGAATAGTTTCTTTAGTTTTATGCCAACCCAAAGAATAGATCATTCTGGAGGAGGGATGGATTCACTTGGGTCTCACAGGTTTAAATTCTCAAGGAACCCTGGCATGCTTCAACTTAAATTTATAACTCAACAACATTTGTCTTAGTGTAGAGGGGGGTTTGTAGCTCAAAAGTGACATACTCCAGTGGTATAAGCATCTAATAGTGGCTTTCCTTATAAAGACTTTTCCTGTTGTGTTTTGGCATAATTTACAGAAAAAAAGAAATCTAGAGATGTATACCTTGTTATAACATTGCAACAGAGGAACAACAGTAAACAAAGACTTCTAGCAATTGGACCCATTTCCTTACAGAATTCCCATTTAGCTTTTAGTTAACAATTATAATTTATGATCCCAAGTTTGTGCCATTAATGGAATAACAAAAACATTCCACTTGTCCATTAATTTATCTTAGCACACATTGATAAATTGCAAAATTATCTATACATAATTGCACAGTATTTTTATTATAAGAATATTCTAAAGTTAAAGCAATACTCGTGTCAGGTTATAGCATAAATTACAGTATACCAACTTTCTGCCGAAACCAAGCCCATTTCTGTTACCATTTATTACTGAGTAGATCTATTACCTGGTATTCCAGGCCTAAATCACTGACTAGAGGCCATTTTCACAAGCATTCTCTCTTTCCTATTATAAAGAAAACCCACTACTTTCCTTAATCTACAAACTTCTTCTTTTGAGAATACACCAGGCAACCTGTCACACTGTGTGGTTCAAACTACACAGCTACATTGTGTGACCTGAACCCTAAACAGGATCCAGATAAACATGCTATGTCATAGTATTCATCACAGCAAATTCAACATTTATAGCTGCTTATGTTACAACTTGGGAGCACAGGAGATACTATACAGCTTTATGATTAAGGTTGAGGTGGGGTTAACAGGAGCAAAAGCTCCCCACAGAGAAAAAATTAAATATAACCGTCTTTTAACAGAAGGTACCTCACAGCCCGTGTTTATTTAATAGCATTGCCCAAATAATCTAACATATCCGGGGGATTCAATAAAGTTCTTATCGTTTAACATGGTGCTAAATTTGCCCCAACCAATCAGATGTTAGCCTTTCAAATGTTAAATAAGATCTGATTGGTTGGGGAAATTTGCACCCATTTAAACGATAACATCTTTATTGAATACCCCCATAGTATGATACCATACTATATTCTCATTGCCAGGTTACCTAGAGAAATGGGCAGGGAAATGCAAGATTATCCCTTTATATACTCTTTTATACAGATCTAATTGAAAAAAATAGATCAGAGCAATTTTTAATAGCTGATAACGCTTTTTATTTCATGTTACAGTAAATCCTTGGTATACCTGCCTGGCTTTAACCACTAAGCAAAAGGCTAAGGACTTGCAAGCGAGCACCTTCACCCAACCATTAATGTGGCTGCCAATTCAAATGATCTATCAATCAGTCCTCAATTTTACCCACATCAAATGGATCAGGTTTAAAAATAGTTTGGCAATTAGGCCGGTAAAGCTACTGAGTCTTATTGGGCATTTCATCTGCAAGGTACAAGGACAGGAGGATTGAAATCAATACTTTCAGTAGTAGCCTCCCATAGCTTAATACGAGGAACAATATCAGAGTAAACAGGAGAATAAATGTATGACCATGCCCGCTGCACCAATTGTACCAGAATCACTGCTTTATGGAATGATTATGGTAGTATGGCGCACAGGGGTACTCTAGTGGTCTGGCACAAGCACTACGTGCACTTACTTTCCTTAAACAAGATAAACAGTTTTAATTACATTTAACATAAGTATCTCAAATGATTTAATAACAAACAAACAGTTCCGTCCCACATAACATCTGCTGTAATGTAGTATTTCCTGCCTTGGTACACCACATTGAATATTGACCACGCTTGTATGTTGTGTGCCCTTGTAAGTTGGTGTACACTTATCGTTTCCTCGAGTTTGTTCCAATAAGGTAAATTGTCGTCCAATAATCTGTCCTCCTCAACAGGCAATAACCAGGAATTTTATACCAACACTCTTGTGTGCATTCAACTCAGGACATCCACAGAGTGCAAGGGATCACACCAAACAGATCAGTCCCATCAGGCGCACACATCCTACTCCTTCTACTTTCACATTTCTCTCTTCATAGCCAAAGAGAATGTCTGTATTTATTACTCACTAGATCCCCTGCAGCTGGAAGTTATATAAGGCAGCCGTGTGTACAATGTTCCCTTACAATCCCATTCACGTCTGTGTAGCATACAAGAACTATTTTTTGGATTGGCTATGACTGCCACCTTTTAGAAACCATGCACATCATTTGATGTTATACCGACATACTAGACACTTCCTTTCAGTTATTCACAAGTGAGACCCCTTAGCAGTCACAAGGGGTGTGATTTAACCCGATCTCCATTTTGACTACCCTACTATTCAATAGGAATCTCACTCTGTAATAAGTTTATGTATTGTTAATAAGTTGTTATATTTTGTCTTTGCCTATATAAGGCCAGTGTTATAACTTTATAATACATTTATTGATGTCCATTTAAATGTAATATTGAGATAGTACACATACATATACACTTCCTATAGGGTGTTATATCCTGTACCCACCCACTTCATTGTAGCTCCTAAAAATCTCCTCATGAAGATATAAAATATATATAAGATTAGCACTCCCATAAACACTATACTTGCCCAAGGCAATCAGTTCCAATAGACAATTGATAAGACAAATGTTGCACTCAAAGGGTCTTTTTGAGAGGTTTATTTTTCAAACAATGTCATGCACATTTTCGTCCTGTCTCTAGAGCCTTAATCAAGCCTATAATGGCATGTCCCCTCCCATAATTTCCTTCATGGCGTTCAGGGACTAGTACATTTCCTGGGTTAGTCCACAAACATGCATAGTTCCGTACATCCCCATCATTGTTCCAGCATAAGATATGTGATATAAACTACTGTCACCTGAATGGTCACACGGTAAGCTGGTTTTAGAAAATTACCTAGAAAAGGCCGACCATGTTGCCCTGTACACCAATAAAAATTTGTTGAATAAGACTTTTTACCCCTCTACTTGTACGTTGCCTTAGAAAATAAAAACAATTGTTGCACTATCAAAAGAAACTTACGTGTGTTTTATATTGTATTTTATTCATAAATATGAAACACAAAAGTACAGGACATATCTCACAAACATTATTGATATTTACGATTTCATATCATTGCATATCAGTGAGGCCATAAATAGTCTTTGCAAGAAAGATTATATCTTCATGACACCTAGATACGATGGGTTTCTGCTTCGCCAATCGGTTTGTGTCATAGCCTCAGTGAAGAAACAATTACATTCAAGATGTGGATGCTGATGGTCTCTCAGACATGGGATCCATTATTATAGCTAAAACCCTTGAAGAATTTGTCAAACTCAGCCAAAGTTCCCTAACATTTCTAAGTTTGGTGTCTGTCAAATTCTAATTGTTTAAGGGGAACTGTGGTCCAAAAATGACTTTAAGGTAAATTTGAAAGGAATTGCTCTCCTGAGAATTTTTTGCAATTTATTTTCATTGTTTTTTGGTCAAAGTTTTTGAAGATGCTTACATTTTTTGATTTGTTTGATATGGCAGTCAGCATACAGTTCCCCTGCACTCCTGCTTGAAAACCATTCAATCAATCTGCCCGTAGTCTCCTCCTCCCCTTGGCAGCCCCCTGGTCCCTCCCACTCTGGACCCATGGTCCTCCATTTGTCAGGCCCATCTTGGCCCATTCTCTTACAGCCCCATGTGGCCCTGCCACCCACGGGTGCATAGCTCCGCCAACTCACGGTTGCAAAGCCTGCCCACTCACGGGTGCTGTGGCCACTCAGAGACACCCCCCCCCCTACATAAAACTTGTGTGAAACACCCTTTTCAAGCAGAGTGAGAACTCTGCTTGAAAAGGCGTTTTCACATAGGGGGAAAGAGGGCTTGTAATTCCCTTACCTACTGCGTCAGGACTTCGACACAGCAGTAAGAGGAGGACACCCTGAGGGGTCTGAGGCTGTGCCTCGCCGGCGTACTGTGCTGATAGCCTTAGGATTTCCCATGTCACTCCCCAACCATTAACTTTCTGGTCAGTCATTTCCTTTATATCTATTTATATATGATATCTTGGGCTGTGGAGTCATAGTAGAAGTGGTTGATTGCTCGTTTTAAAGGTGTAGGAAAACTGTGCCTTTTTATTTAACTCAACTTTGTTTTGGAACCACAGTTCCCCCCATTAAGTATTGTAGTTTGGAAAATTGAAATCTGTAGTGTAACTTATTATACTGAGGTTGTCAATATGCCCGTGCTCTTAAGGACGCTTAAAGACTATTACCTCACCTTTGTTCCAGTTCCTGTACCATTGATTGAATACGGTCAAGATAAGGCACAGGCCTTTACCTCCTTTCTTCAATCAATGTTTTAAGAAGTTATTTCCTTTACGAACACAGTGCAAAATTTGCACTCATATTTATTTGTCTGCCTAAACCATGCTGACGTTTCTTAATTCTAGGGTAATCAAAGGGAACAAGAATCTTTACTTACATTAAAATATGTGAATTATTAATTAAGGTAGTTTCATGCAAACTCCATTGACAGTTTTGACAGATGAAGTTTCAATTGCGTAACCAGTTCAGAAAATTGGTTTAGTTCAAAACATTGGTATATCCATAATTCCTGAAATAGAGTAAATCTCTATGAAGTCTGTAAAATCTTTATTTCTTTACCACCTGTCCATATTTACACTGGGACAGACAGAGGAGCTGTCCAATTAGCTACTCGCAAGGGAAGATGAAAATACGGTAACTGCAGAGCTGAAGTAGTAAAAAAAATTACTACATTTACATATGCATGTCATATTTTTAAGGGCAACTAAAAATTGGCCCACTGTTGAGAACTATGTAGAGTTAAAAGATCCTTACATTCTCTTCTCCATATGGTTGTCTTGAAGAGTTAGAGTCTCTGTGTGTAATCCTCATCTGCCTCTCTCTGCTCCTCTGAGAGGTTTGTGACATGCGCAGTGGAGCTCCCCCTCTATCCGGTTCCCTTTAGTAAAGACATCATGTCTCCAAAAAAACCCAAAACGATTGAGAAGGGAATCCCCCCAACTCTAAAAGCCGAATTTAAATTCCCCAAATCAGCTCCTAAGTGTACTTACCCACACTCATTCCCCGGCTTCCTCTGCTGCTCTCCGTGCAATAGAAGCTCAGCAAATCAAAGACACGGCTGCCCCTTCTGCTGTTGTGTGTGGAAGAGAGCATAAGAGGCCGGAAGGAGGGAAAAAGGCTGATAAGTACTTTTTATTGTACACAATTTGGGGAATTTAAACTTAATGGGGTCTAGGTTAGGGGGGATTTCCTATAATTTATTCATTGTTGATACCTTATAGGAATTACAAAACAATTAACTCGAAAACCTTGGTACCCAATGTAATGTTGGGTTAACTTTGATAATCTGTTTCTGTGCCGTATTCAGGGAAAAAAAAACTGTTTTAGGTTTCATAAATATTATAATAAATCATTTTGGATACTTATCTTTCTCACTCAAGTTCATGTCAAGTACCCATGATAAGCAGAGCTATGAATCAGTATTGACCTATCATTAAGCTGTCGGACCAATAAATGTTCATAGAGCAGATGTAATTTTTTCCCTGGAAAGGAGAAGAAAAAAAATAACTATATTTTATCTAGATGAGAGAACAAAGGTTGTACATTGAGATGCACAATTATTTTTAGCAGCAATGTTCTTATCAAATAAGTAGGACAGTGTGTAATGTAAATGTAATGTATTGTCTGACAGATTTAAAAGAGTGCAACAATGCTTGTGTGGCATTAAGATGCATAATCTTTGTTTACCATGTTGCCACATAGTGGCATACCAAGTATAGCCCCGCAGCCTCACACGGGGAGGGGCCTAGGAAATAAGAGGGCTCGCCGATCTGCATACCATGTACAGCAATCAGCTGTTTTTAAAGTATCCCCATCCCAGAATCAATTTTTTTCTGTAGTGTCGGTCATTCCAACCCACCCCAACCACCATGTTTATAAGTTAAAGAAAAGCTCAGAAATTGACTTACCCAGCTTCATTACCTCGGCTCTCTGCCTCTATTGCTATAAGTAGCAATAGGGGCCGGACCAGCAGGCGCGTCTGTGATTGGCTGAGTCAGCCAATCACAGATGCGGCTGCGGCTATGGAGAGAGCCGAGGGAACGAGGTTGGGGGGGTTGCCCTACACTACATGCCAGAGTCCCTAGGAGGACAAGGTAGTAGCAGGCACCGATGTCACACAGACTGCTCCTACTCTTCACTTTGGGACTTTCAGAAGGCACAGCAGGAGAACCATAAGGAGCTGAGAAGTAAGGTTAGGATTTTCAAAACACTATACAGTGGGGCCAGCACTAGGACAAATTTTAGTTTTGGGGGTGGACATGCCCTTTAAACAACTGATCGCATGTATTAAGTTAAGGTGCATGCATTGGCGTACCTCAAACAATACTTCATTTCTTGCACAGGGTGTTTCAAGACCTTTTGTCACCTGAGACAAATATTTAAAGCTGTGCTAGTATTTTCCTGTGACATGCAAAGCGCATTTCCGAAAAAAAAATAGGTGTGGCTTGTGGAAATGAACTTGAGGGCTGACAAACATGGCTGATGAACTGGAGGGCAACTAACACTGGTTAATGAACTGGAGAGTTAATTCACACACTCTCTGGAGGCTGGTTCAAACATGGATGGCTGGTTCAAACACTGTCTGGAGGGCTGGTTCAAACACTGTCTGGAGGGCTGGTTTAAAACACTGTCTGGAGGGCTGGTTCAACACTGGCTGGGGACTGGGTTAATAACACTGGCTGGAGTACTGGTTTAACACTGGCCAGGGGAAGGGATGATAGCTGGTCCACTGTTAAATTCAGTTAAAGGGGAAGTAAATTCTTAGTTTATATTATGCATACTAGTTATTTTACATATTCTCTTCCTGTTGAAAAATCTTTAAATGTTAAATTTAGACCCCTTGCTATTCCCTGCTGTTGACATTAGTGGGCTGACATTCAGGTTCTAATGGTCCTTCTTCTTCCCAGAATGCACACTAACGTGGAATGTTCCTAACAGTAATTTCTACTGATTGGCTGTTGGATGGGTCAAAGATGCTCAGATCTCTACTGAGCAACTGAATCAACCCTGCAAACAGGACATCAGTATTTCTGAAGCATTTATTTATACACAGACAAAATTCTGAATGGGCAGGTGAAGGTCATTACGGTGGAAAAAACTGTCCTTAAAAGTATAGTATTTTATGTTGTGAGGTTCTCATTCATCCAGGTCATGGTATATCTGGTATTCAATAAGATCAACTGGACTTGTTGAGTTTAATTCTTGAAGACGTTTAGCTAGTCATTGACTGGCTTCTCAATTCAGAATGAACCAACACCCACAGACTAGTATTTGATGTTTGACTCCCACCACCTTTAGATCACAAGCTGGGTGTCATCAGAACCGCAACACAGAGCCGAGAACATCCCCACTGAGGCAGCAATTGGTACATTCGAAAGACCCATCCGAAAACAAGATAGTGACATCATATACACTGTGCAGTGCAGTGAACAATGCTCTGTTTGTATGTGGGAGAGAAATAAAAGAAAACCAAGCCTAAATAAAGGTGGGGTGTTCGACACCAACTGTCTGCCATGTACAATGCTTGTTTAACACCTTACCCTGGGCGTCCTACAACACCTCTACCACTACCAATCACGCCCTTAACCACTGGCTGTGTGATATGCTAATTGGGATTTTCCAGGGTACATATTGCCACAGATTCTTTGTACAAGTCATTCTGAATTGAGAAAGCCAGTCGGATGACTAGTGAAACGTCTTCAGAACAACTAAACTTCAAGTCCAGTTGGTTATAATTGAATACAACAGATATATATGTATTTTACTTCCCTTTTAAATCTCGGAGACCCCCTATATTTTTTTGCTCTCAACTTCCTTCAAAGTGCTGCCAAGACTGAGTAATAAAATAAACATCTAAAATGCTATGCAGGCTTCTATTACTCTGACAGTTGGAGCACTTTGAAGGAAGCTGAGAGCAGAACAATTTATGGAGAACTGCCTAGCAGCTAACCCTCCCCTCCCACATGCAGCACATAAACCTTAAAACAGAGCAGTGTCTCCCAAACCTACTAACCTCCCAAGTCCAAAGTGTATATTATAGTAGGACCCAGTCTTTTACCGGCAGTGCAGTGTCAGATACCAATAGAGATGGGGGAGGTTCCATTCTGTCCCGTGTGAAACTCCACTAATTTCCTATTGGCCAGACAGTGTCAGGTCTCAAAGTTATTTTTCCTAAAAAAACAAAATGGAACCGCCATTTAAATTTTTTTTTATTTAGAACTGACACTGCCCGGCCGGAGCAACATATGCAAAATTGGTACAGTTTGGAAGGGGGTCACTGCATCTGTGAACGGGGCTCATGCCCTATTGTCCCCCAGTGTAGCGCCGCCACTGCTCCTGGCCTCTTGTGTGTGCTGATGCCATTCAACAAGCTGAAGGTCGTACCCTTGATACCATATGTATAACAGATTCTTGTTTTGTTAAATTTTATTTTGTGAGTGTGCAAGTGGTATGAAGACCAGGTCAAATTTTTAATGTTCCAAAACCTCCATACATTCCAACATAAAGCAATAATATTCTTGGGACATTGTGGAAATGGGTTGATGGGTGAAAGACATTATTATGGTGTTGATGCATTGCAGTCCTCTGTACATTACCATATGTACTACTTAGCCAAGAGTCACCATCTTTTTCTTCCCCATCCCATGAGCCTTTGTGCTACTCAATCAATGAAAATCACCTTTCCCAGTATACCCCACTCCTAGTGTTGTTGGTGCAAAAGAAAAGGGCTAGGTTGCTGAGTGCCATTTGCATCTATCTATCTGTCTATCAAAGCAGAGGAGGCACCAAGTCATGTAACCTGAGGACTCCACTGAGTCCAATATGACACATTTCCTGTTCTGAAAAGAAGAGTTTTTAAGAGGAAAGGTGTCAACAAGCTAGTGTGTCTCTTAGGTGATGAACAAGGGTATGATTGTTTATTAGTATTCCATCCTTATTAATAAAGCCCTCGTCTTCTTAAATACATTAGCTTTTCTCTCCTGTAAGTATCTTCCAATACTCTCAAGTTTGTTGATGCCAATAAATTATGAAAACTAAATTGCCATGTACAAATAGTTTAGCAACAAAATGTAGCAATTGATTAGCAGGTTTCTGCGGTGCTTTTAATGTTGCAAAATTGTAATTATTAGTAAAATCTGCTTGAGGGACTGTGCAATATGTGAGTCAATGGTGAATTGCACTTCTTCCCTCGCTGGGTTGGCAAAATGAAATGTAATTGTCTTTTTGGCTTGGTTCCTGCATTCATTCATTTTAATGTAATTTCAGTAACATGATTGCTATATATTTATAATAAACACCAAAAAGCAATTAAATGGGGACTGGGAACTTTCCAGGAAAAAACAATCATATAATATAAATATAAAATAGTTGCTTAGGCTCTGTGGATTTTTTTGTAATGATAATTTGTACACTGTGGAATTTGTTCCTAGGTGGTCTGTCAATGGAAACATAAAACAAATCTGTCAGCCATCTGCAGATAAAACACAGCCTCTAATGACAGGTAGAGAACATCACACAGCAGGTTGGACAAGTGGAAAGTATAAGAAAAAGAAATCAAACCATTCATTTGCCTTGATCTGCATGACTCTGGTTGTTTCTGTAGCCATCACTGAGACTCATAGGACATGGTGTTAAGCTAAAGAGACAAATACTACATAAAAATCAAACGAATGATAGAGATATATTCTGCATTGCACAACTTACTCACAATAACTTAATGTCACATTCCTAAAACTAAACAAGTCATTACTTATTACAGTGTAAATATTCTCAAACACTACATTCCTCATTCTAGTTTTACCCTAACTGATAATTCTTCAAACACACAAAACATATTCTACCTCTTGTGCTTAGTCACTTTCCACTCACAATTCAAATCAAGCCACTGTCATTAAACTCTAATTGCACTCACTGATATACTTACACTAGTATGTACACTTAAGGGGCCATATATTAGAATATCTAAAGATATTTTATCTCTAAAAAAGTCTAATCTACATAGTATAGGGTACTAAAGTCTCCAGACAGCATTGTCACAATAGGCCAAGCGCATTCACAAGCATACAAGCTATGTCTCACTCCCCTTTGATGACAAATTTTTGAGTGTATATATATATACTACTCGGATGGCGAACTTTCGAAAGTCAACCCATTAAAGTCAATGGGAGGTAAACAGTCGGAAAGTCTAATTAACTTTCCGAAATATTGCAGTGTTAACTTCCCTTACAGGGGCCCTAAGACACTGAGAGATGGTCTGGGGAAAAGTCCATGCGAGGGAACAGCATAAAAAACCGGAAATAGCGCACACGCATTCTGCTTCCGGTTTCCACGTGCCGCTTTCGGTAATCCTCGAACGTTCGTCAAAACTCGAATTCCCGAAATCAACCCGGCCGGACGTTCGGGGGTCCCGCAACTCGAACCGGGACCACCCTCCCGGCCCTTGTAAGGGCCCTTGCGGCAATAAATGCCTTTGTGGGTGTCCCGCAGCTCGAACTGTGATAACTGGCGGCTCTTAAAAGCCCTGTGGCGGCATCTTGGTTCTTCATCTGGTGACACCAGCTCCGCTGAGGCCACCGACCGAGAAGTACCCCTGCTCCGGGCCGGTGGCCTCAACGAGGCCGATGGTACCAGCGTCTTGATCTGACCGCCGTCTTCAGGCTAGTGAAGGGCCTGGACTCCGTTGTACACAAAACTATTGATAAATGACTTGAAATTACATAGAAGCATAAATACTTCAAAGTCCTGTCAAGGATGCTTCCGAGTATGGCCTGTAACTAAGATGGCTTCCATGTTGTTGCCAGTAAAACCCCAGCTCATGAAGTCATCAAAGAGACATGCCCCCCGATCCCAGTATTCATGGTCTCTATTGACATATTGGTTTCTATACAGATGTCTCCACACCAATATGAAAGTCCCTGATAAGACTTTGAAAGCTGTTTAGAGTAAAGGATCGTACACACGTGCGATTAAAGGACAACTAAAGCCTCAGAACAACATTGTAATTGAAGTTACATCTCCTTGTTATAAAAACAGCAATCAGTGTATCACCTCTCATATTAATATGGTTGTTGAGAAATGTAACTTTCTAACATGAGTTTTGTGTCTTATTTCCCAGTGTTCCAGTATTGCACAGTGTGGTCAATGACCATTATGTTCTTTACACATGCACAGTCCTAAGATACTGCAAGAGCTTCTTACAGTTGGTACAGTTGGTCACACCCACTAGTAGCCTCTAGCCAATCCTTTTTTTAGGACAGAATAGGCAAGGGAGCATGTGACTAAGATCAGGAGTATGGCCAGACACTGTACATACACACAGTTATTTCATCCAGTTCTTCAATTGGTAACATTTACTTTAATTCCATTTACTGAATTGCTATTTTACAGTTTATTGGTGTTTGTAGAGGGGATATGTTCAGATTCTGGAGTGTAAATATTTGGGTTTAGTGCTCCTTTAAGGGTCCCGACCCGCGACGCGCAATGTGTATGAATGAACAATTCTGCCAATAATCGGCCTGTGTGTTGGCCCTTTATTGTCTGAAGCAGACATTCGGTTGGGGATCATTGCCTGACCTACCTGGCGTTTCTCCGAACGAACATCCGTTCAGAAGTGCCCACACACGGGCCGATTATCAGCCGAAACGTTTGTTCGTACACATCGTGCGTCGCAGGTCGGGACCCGCGAATGCACGTGTGTACAAACCTTTACAGTTTAGAAGCTGCCACTTCCTTGTTCACCCAGCAGCCGCAGCATAGGGAGAGGTGAGATTTAGCTTGTTGTTTGTTTGTGAATGTGTTCTGTCTATCTGGACAGTGTTGTCTGGAGACTTTAGGTCTCCTCTATGTTATGCAATATAAGGTAGTGGTGGAGATTTAATTATGATGTGTTCTTCCTATGGCAGGGTGACATATCCACCCTAACGCAGTTTCATGAACGCATTAATATGAATGCATTAATATGTTCTGGCCCTACATACAAAGAGTGATATAAACTTATTAATGCTCGTTCATGAAACTGCGTTAGGGTGATATGTCACCCTGCCATAGGAAGAACAAACATCATAATAAATCTCCACCACTACCTTTAATTGCTAACATAGAGGAGACCTAAAGTCTCCAGACAACATTGTCCAGAGACAGAACACATTCACAAACACAACAACAAGCTAAATCTCACCTCTCCCTCACAAGGGAAGATGAAAATACTTAACTGCAGAGCTGAAGTAGTAAAAAAAATTACTACATTTACATATGCATGTCATATTTTAAGGGCAACTAAAATTGGCCCACTGTTGAGCTAACTATGTAGAGTTAAAGATCCTTACATTTTCTTCTCCATATGGTTGTCTTGAAGAGTTAGAGTCTCTGTGTGTAATCCTCATCTGCCTCTCTCTGCTCCTCTGAGAGGTTTGTGACATGCGCAGTGGAGCTCCCCCCTCTATCCGGTTCCCTTTTAGTAAAGCATCATGTCTCCAAAAAAACAAAACGATTGAGAAGGAATCCCCCCAACTCTAAAAGCCGAATTTAAATTCCCCAAATCAGCTCCTAAGTGTACTTACCCACACTCATTCCCCCGGCTTCCTCTGCTGCTCTCTGTGCAATAGAAGCTCAGCAAATAAGACACGGCTGCCCCTTCTGCTGTTGTGTGTGGAAGAGAAGCATAAGAGCCGGAAGGAGGGAAAAAAGGCTGATAAGTCTTTTTATTGTACAATTTGGGGAATTAAACTTAAGGTGCTAGGTTAGGGGGGATTTCCTATAATTTATTCATTGTTGATACCTTATAAGGAATTACAAAACAATAAACTCCGAAAACCCTTGTTACCCAATGTAATGTTGGGTTAACTTTGATAATCTGTTTCTGTGCCGTATCAGGGAAAAAAAAAACTGTTTAGGTTTCTATAAATATTATAATAAATCATTTTGGATCATTATCTTTCTCACTCAAGTTCATGTCAAGTACCCATGATAGGCAGAGCTATGAATCAGTATTGACCTATCATTAAGCTGTCGGACCAATAAATGTTCATAGAGCAGATGTAATTTTTTCCCGGAAAGGAGAAAAAAATAACTATTTTATCTAGATGAGAGAACAAAAGGTTGTACATTGAGATGCACATTATTTTTAGCAGCAATGTTCTTATCAAATAAGTAGACAGTGTGTAAATGTAATGTATTGTCTGACAGATTTAAAAGAGTGCAACAATGCTTTGTGGGCATTAAGATGCATAATCTTCTGTTTACCATGTTCTGCCACATAGTGGCATCACAAAATAGCCCCGCAGCCTCACAGGGGAGGGGCCTAGGAATAGAGGGGCTCGCCGATCTGCATACCATGTACAGCAATCAGCTGTTTTTAAAGTATCCCCATCCCCAAATCATTTTTTTTCTGTAGTGTGGGTCATTCCAACCCACCCCAACCACCAGTTTATAAGTTAAGAAAAGCTCAGAATTGACTTACCCAGCTTCATACCTCGCCTCTCTGCCTCTATTGCTATAAGTAGCAATAGGGGCCGGACCAGCAGGCGCGTCTGTGATTGGCTGAGTCAGCCAATCACGATGCGGCTGCCGGCTATGAGAGAGCCGAGGGAACGAGGTTGGGGGGGTTGCCCTACACTACATGCCAGAGTCCTCTAGGAGGACAAGGTAGTAGCAGGCACCGGATGTCACACAGACTGCTCCTACTCTTCACTTTTTGGGACTTTCAGAAGGCACAGCAGGAGAACCATAAGGAGCTGAGAAGTAAGGTTAGGATTTTTCAACACTATACAGTGGGGCCAGCACTAGGACAATTTTAGTTTTGGGGTGGACATGCCTTAAACAACTGATCGCATGTATTAAGTAAGGTGCATGCATTGGCGTACCTCAAACAATACTTCATTTCTTTGCACAGGGTTGTTCCAAGACCTTTTGTCACCTGAGACAAATATTTAAAGCTGTGCTAGTATTTTCCTGTGACATGCAAAGCGCATTTCCAAAAAAAAAATAGGTGTGGCTTGTGGAAATGAACTTGAGGGCTGACAAAACTGGCTGATGAACTGGAGGGCTAACTAACACTGGTTAATGAACTGGAGAGTTAATTCACACCACTCTTCTGGAGGGCTGGTTCAAACACTGGATGCTGGTTCAAACCGGAGGGCTGTTCAACATGTGGAGGGCTGGTTCAAACCCTGTCTGGAGGGCTGGTTAAACACTGTCTGAGGGCTGGTTCAACACTGTCTGGAGGCTGGTTCACTGGCTGGGGACTGGTTTAACACTGGCTGAGTTACTGGTTTAACACTGGCCAGTGGAAGGGATGATAGCTGGCCACTGTTAAATTCTTAAAGGAGTCAGTAATATATTAAATTCTTAGTTTATATTATGCATACCTAGTTATTTTACATATTCTCTTCAATGTTGAAATCTGTTAAATTTAGACCCCTTGCTATTCCCTGCTGTTGACATTAGTGGGCTGACATTTCAGGTTCTAATGGTCCTTCTTCTTCCCAGAATGCACACTAAGCTGGAATGTTCCTAACAGTAATTTCTACTGATTGGCTGTTGGATGGGTCAAAGATGCTCAGATCTCTACTGAGCACCTGAATCACACTGCAAACAGGACATCAGTATTTCTGAAGCATTTATTTATACACAGACAAAATTCTGAATGGGCAGGTGAAGGTCATTACGGTGGAAAAATACTGCTCTTAAAAGTATATGTTTTTATGCTTGTGAAGGTTCTCATCATCCGGTCATGGTATATCTGTTGTATTCAATAAGATCAACTGGACTTGTTGAGTTTAATTCTTGAAGACGTTTAGCTAGTCATCTGACTGGCTTTCTCAATTCAGAATGAACCAACACACACAGACTAGTATTTGATGTTTGACTCCCACCACCCTTTAGATCACAAGCTGGGTGTCATCAGAACCCTGCAACACAGAGCCGAGAACATCCCCACTGAGGCAGCAATTGGTACATTCGAAAGACCCAATACCGAAACAAGATAAGTGACATCATATCACAGTGCAGTGCAGTGAACAATGCTCTGATTTGTATGTGGGAGAGAAAATAAAGAAACCAAGCCTAAATAAAGGTGGGGTGTTCGACCCCAACTGTCTGCCATGTACAATGCTGTTTTACACCTTACCTGGGCGTCCTAAACACCTCTACCACTATCAATCACCCTTAACACCTGGCTGTGATACTGCTTGGGTTTTTCCAGGGTACATAATTGCCACGATTCTTGTACAAGTCATTCTGAATTGAGAAAGCCAGTCGGATGACTAGGAAAGTCTTCAAAACTAAACTTCAAGTCCAGTTGGTATAAATGAATACAACAGATATATATGTATTTTCTTCCCTTTTAAATCTCGGAGACCCCCTATATTTTTTTTGCTCTCAACTTCCTTCAAAGTGCTGCCAAGACTGAGTAATAAAATAAACATCTAAACTGCTATGCAGCTTCTATTACTCGACAGTCTGGGCAGCACTGTGAGGAAGCTGAGAGCAGAACATTTATGGAGAACTGCCTAGCAGCTAACCCTCCCCTCCCCACATGCAGCACATAAACCTTAAAACGAGCAGTGTCTCCCAAACCTACTAACCTCCCAAGTCCAAGTGTATATTATAGTAGGACCCAGTCTTTTACACCGGCAGTGCGTGTCAGATACCAATAGAGATGGGGGAGGTTCCATTCTGTCCGCGTGTGAAACTCCACTAATTTCCTATTGGCCAGACAGTGTCAGGTCTCAAAGTTATTTTTCCTAAAAAACAAAATGGAACCGCCATTTAAAATTTTTTTTTATTTAGAACTGACACTGCCCGGCCGGAGCAACATATGCAAAATTGGTACAGTTTGGAAGGGGGTCACTGCATCTGTGAACTGGGGCTCATGCCCTATTGTCCCCCAGTGTAGCGCCGCCACTGCTCCTGGCCTCTTGTGTGTGCTGATGCCATTTCACAAGCTGAAGGTCGTACCCTTGATACCATATGTATAACAGATTCTTTGTTTTGTTAAATTTTATTTTTGTGATGTTGCAAGTGGTATGAAGACCAGGTCAAATTTTTAATGTTCCAAAACCTCCATACATCCAACATAAAGCAATAATATTCTTTGGTACATTGTTGGAAATGGGTTGATGTAGTTAAAGACATTATTTTATGGCTGTTGATGCATTGCAGTCCTCTGTACATTTACCATATGTACTACTTAGCCAAGAGTCACCATCTTTTTCTTTCCCCATCCCATGAGCCTTTGTGCTACTCAATCCAATGAAAATCACCTTTCCCAGTTATACCCCACTCCTAGTGCTTGTTGGTGCAAAAGAAAAGGGCTAGGTTGCTGAGTGCCATTTGCATCTATCTATCTGTCTATCAAAGCAGAGGAGGCACCAAGTCATGTAACCTGAGTACTCCACTGAGTCCAATATGACACTATTTCCTGTTCTGAAAAGAAGTTTTAAAGGAAAGGTGTCAACAAGCTAGTGTGTCTCTTAGGTTGAACAAGGGTATGATTGTTTAATTAGTATTCCATCCTTATTTATAAGCCCTCGTCTTCTTAAATACATTTAGCTTTTCTCTCCTGTAAGTTCTTCCAATATCTCTCAAGTTTGTTGATGCCAATAAATTATGAAAACTAAATTGCCATGTACATATGTTTAGCCAACAAAATGTAGCAATTGATTAGCGGGTTTCTGCGGTGCTTTTAATGTTGCAAAATTGTAATTATTAGTAACATCTGCTTGAGGGACTGTGCAATATGTCTGAGTCAATGGTGAATTGCACTTCTTCCCTCCGCTGGTTTGGCAGTAGAAATGTAATTGTCTTTTTGGCTTGGTTCCTGCATTCATTCATTTTAATGTAATTTCAGTAACATGATCATGCTATATATTTAAATAAACACCAAAAAGCAATAATGGTGACTGGGAACTTTCCAGGAAAAAACAATCATATAATATAAATATAAAATAGTTGCTTTAGGCCCTGTGGATTTTTTTGTAACTGATAATTTGTACACTGTGAATTTGTTCCTAGGTGGTCTGTCAATGGAAACATAAACACAATCTTCAGCCATTCTGCAGATATAAACATCCAGCCTCTAATGACAGGTAGAGAACATCACACAGCAGGTTGGACAAGTGGAAAGTATAAGAAAAAGAAATTCAAACCATTCATTTGCCTTGATCTGCTGACTCTGGTTGTTTCTGTAGCATCACTGAGACTCATAGGACATGGTGTTAAGCTAAAGAGACAAATACTACATAAAAATCAAACGAATGATAGAGATATATTCTGCATTGCACACTTACTCACAAATACTTTAATGTCACATTCCTAAAACATTAAACAAGTCCATTCTTATTACAGTGTAATATTTTCTCAAACACTACATTCCTCCATTCTTAGTTTTACCCTAACGATATTTTCTTCAAACACACAAAACATATTCTACCTCTTGTGCTAGTCACTTTCCTCCACAATCTCAAATCAAGCCCACTGTCATTAACTCTTAATTGCACTCACTGATATACTTACACTAGTATGTACACTTAAGGGGCCCATATATTAGAATAATTATTAAAGAATTTTATCTCTAAAACGTCTAATCTATCTAATAGTATAGGGTACTATAAAGTCTCCGACAGCATTGTCACAATAGGCCAAGCGCATTCACAAGCATACAAGCTATGTCTCACCTCTCCCTTTGATACAAATTTTTGAGTGTATATATATATATCTACTACGGATGGCCGAACTTTCGAAAGTCAACCCATTAAAGTCAATGGGAGGTAAACAGTTCGGAAAGTTCTAATTAACTTCCGAAATATTGCAGTGTTAACTTCCCTTACAGGCCCCTAAGACCTGAGAGATGGTCTGGGGAAAAGTCCATGCGCAGGGAACAGCATAAAAACCGGACATAGCGCACAGCATTCTGCTTCCGGTTTCCACTTGCCGCTTTGGTAATCCTCGAACGTTCGTCAAAACTCGAATTCCCGAAATCAACCCGGCCGGACGTTCGGGGGTCCCGCAACTCGAACCGGGACCACCCTCCCCGGCCCTTGTAAGGGCCCTTGCGGCAATAAATGCCTTTGTTGGGTGTCCCGCAGCTCGAACTGTGATAACTGGCGGCTCTTAAAAGCCCTTGGGCGGCTCTTCGGTCTTCCATCTGGTGACACCAGCTCCGCTGAGGCCACCGACCCGAGAAGTACCCCTGCTCCGGCGCCGGTGGCCTCAACGAGGCCGATGTTACCAGCGTCTTGATCTGACGCACCGTCTTCAGGCTAGTGACACCAACACCACTGAGGTTGCTGATGCCAGCATGGCTACAGAGAGACCTGTGGAGCTCAGTGGAGCCGATGTTTCTCCTCTCCCCCCTTCTTTCTTCTGCCATCTACTGCGATGACTTCTAGGCTCCGCGGAGGTTTGCACCCCTTTTATATAGGTTTGCATAAAACCCTAATTCTGTTCTAATTGGTCATTTTTCAATGCTTAGTTTACATTGTTTACATTAACCAATCAGATTTTAGAAAATCGGAGAATCTGATTGGTTAATGTAAAGCATGTAAACCAAGCATTGAAAAACTGACCAATCAGAAACGGATTAGGGTTTTCTGCAACCCTCCGCGGAGCTCAGAAGTAATCACAGTAGATGGCAGAAGAAATAAGCGACTAACAACATTGGCTCCACTGAGGCCGGCAGTGCCAGCGGGCTCACTGTTGGTCGCAGGAGCCTGCCTGGCATTGTTTTAAAAAAATAGTCCCGCGAGTCCAGAAAACTCAGGTTCATGTTAGAGTTCTAGTCCATCCCTAATATCTAGTATATAAAGTAGAAATCTTGTATGTAGTATGTATGCACTCACCTCACAGCCACACCCCTGAATGCATCCACATAACTGCGACGCCTTATGAAAGGGCCAATGCCCGTGAAGTCCAGTTTGAACAACAAACACGTCACTTGCAGCGTGTGATGCCCTCATCCAACTCAGATGAAGGGCTTGGACTCCGTTACACAAAACTATTGATAAACTGACTTGAAATTTACATAGAAGCATAAAATACTTCAAAGTCCTGTCAAAGGCTTCCTTGTAAGTATTGGAGGTCCGGGTGCTTAAGGCCCCGTTTATATCACTCTTTGTATGTAGGGCCAGAACATATTAATGCATTCTTATTAATGCGTTCATGAAACTGCGTTAGGGTGGATATGTCACCCTGCCATAGGAAGAACACATCATAATTAAATCTCCACCACTACCTTATATTGCATAACATAGAGGAGACCTAAAGTCTCCAGACAACATTGTCCAGATAGACAGAACACATTCACAAACAAACAACAAGCTAAATCTCACCTCTCCCTCACAAGGGAAGATGAAAATACCTTAACTGCAGAGCTGAAGTAGTAAAAAAAATTACTACATTTACATATGCATGTCATATTTTTAAGGGCAACTGAAAATTGGCCCACTGTTGAGCTAACTATGTAGAGTTAAAAGATCCTTACATTTCTCTTCTCCATATGGTTGTCCTTAAGAGTTAGAGTCTCTGTGTGTAATCCTCATCTGCCTCTCTCTGCTCCTCTGAGAGGTTTGTGACATGCGCAGTGGAGCTCCCCCCTCTATCCGGTTCCCTTTTAGTAAAGCATCATGTCTCCAAAAAAAAAAACAAAACGATTGAGAAGGGAATCCCCCCAACTCTAAAAGCCGAATTTAAATTCCCCAAATCAGCTCCTAAGTGTACTTACCCACACTCATTCCCCCGGCTTCCTCTGCTGCTCTTCCGTGCAATAGAAGCTCAGCAAATCAAAGACACGGCTGCCCCTTCTGCTGTTGTGTGTGGAAGAGAAGCATAAGAGGCCGGAAGGAGGGAAAAAAGGCTGATAAGTACTTTTTATTGTACAATTTGGGGAATTTAAACTTAACGGGGTCTAGGTTAGGGGGGATTTCCTATAATTTATTCATTGTTGATACCTTATAAGGAATTACAAAACAATTAACTCCGAAAACCCTTGTTACCCAATGTAATGTTGGGTTAACTTTGATAATCTGTTTCTGTGCCGTAATTCAGGGAAAAAAAAACTGTTTTAGGTTTCTATAAATATTATAATAAATCATTTTGGATCATTATCTTTCTCACTCAAGTTCATGTCAAGTACCCATGATAAGCAGAGCTATGAATCAGTATTGACCTATCATTAAGCTGTCGGACCAATAAATGTTCATAGAGCAGATGTAATTTTTTCCCTGGAAAGGAGAAGAAAAAAATAACTATATTTTATCTAGATGAGAGAACAAAAGGTTGTACATTGAGATGCACAATTATTTTTAGCAGCAATGTTCTTATCAAATAAGTAGGACAGTGTGTAAATGTAATGTATTGTCTGACAGATTTAAAAGAGTGCAACAATGCTTTGTGGGCATTAAGATGCATAATCTTCTGTTTACCATGTTCTGCCACATAGTGGCATACAAAAGTATAGCCCCGCAGCCTCACAGGGGAGGGGCCTAGGAAATAAGAGGGCTCGCCGATCTGCATACCATGTACAGCAATCAGCTGTTTTTAAAGTATCCCCATCCCCAGAATCAATTTTTTTCTGTAGTGTGGGTCATTCCAACCCACCCCAACCACCATGTTTATAAGTTAAAGAAAAGCTCAGAAATTGACTTACCCAGCTTCATTACCTCGGCTCTCTGCCTCTATTGCTATAAGTAGCAATAGGGGCCGGACCAGCAGGCGCGTCTGTGATTGGCTGAGTCAGCCAATCACAGATGCGGCTGCCGGCTATGGAGAGAGCCGAGGGAACGAGGTTGGGGGGGTTGCCCTACACTACATGCCAGAGTCCTCTAGGAGGACAAGGTAGTAGCAGGCACCGGATGTCACACAGACTGCTCCTACTCTTCACTTTTTGGGACTTTCAGAAGGCACAGCAGGAGAACCATAAGGAGCTGAGAAGTAAGGTTAGGATTTTTCAACACTATACAGTGGGGCCAGCACTAGGACAAATTTTAGTTTTGGGGGTGGACATGCCCTTTAAACAACTGATCGCATGTATTTAAGTTAAGGTGCATGCATTGGCGTACCTCAAACAATACTTCATTTCTTTGCACAGGGTTGTTCCAAGACCTTTTGTCACCTGAGACAAATATTTAAAGCTGTGCTAGTATTTTCCTGTGACATGCAAAGCGCATTTCCGAAAAAAAAATAGGTGTGGCTTGTGGAAATGAACTTGAGGGCTGACAAAACTGGCTGATGAACTGGAGGGCTAACTAACACTGGTTAATGAACTGGAGAGTTAATTCACACACTCTCTGGAGGGCTGGTTCAAACACTGGATGGCTGGTTCAAACATTATCTGGAGGGCTGGTTCAAACACTGTCTGGAGGGCTGGTTCAAACACTGTCTGGAGGGCTGGTTCAAACACTGTCTGGAGGGCTGGTTCAACACTGTCTGGAGGGCTGGTTCAACACTGGCTGGGGGACTGGTTTAACACTGGCTGAGTTACTGGTTTAACACTGGCCAGTGGAAGGGATGATAGCTGGTCCACTGTTAAATTCAGTTAAAGGGGAAGTTAAATTCTTAGTTTATATTATGCATACCTAGTTATTTTACATATTCTCTTCAATGTTGAAAAATCTTTAAATGTTAAATTTAGACCCCTTGCTATTCCCTGCTGTTGACATTAGTGGGCTGACATTTCAGGTTCTAATGGTCCTTCTTCTTCCCAGAATGCACACTAACGTGGAATGTTCCTAACAGTAATTTCTACTGATTGGCTGTTGGATGGGTCAAAGATGCTCAGATCTCTACTGAGCAACTGAATCAACCCTGCAAACAGGACATCAGTATTTCTGAAGCATTTATTTATACACAGACAAAATTCTGAATGGGCAGGTGAAGGTCATTACGGTGGAAAAATACTGCTCTTAAAAGTATATGTATTTTATGCTTGTGAAGGTTCTATTCATCCAGGTCATGGTATATCTGTTGTATTCAATAAGATCAACTGGACTTGTTGAGTTTAATTCTTGAAGACGTTTAGCTAGTCATCTGACTGGCTTTCTCAATTCAGAATGAACCAACACCAACAGACTAGTATTTGATGTTTGACTCCCACCACCTTTAGACACAAGCTGGGTGTCATCAGACCCTGCAACACAGAGCCGAGAACATCCCCACTGAGGCAGCAATTGGTACATTCGAAAGACCCAATACCGAAACACAAGATAAGTGACATCATATACACAGTGCAGTGCAGTGAACAATGCTCTGATTTGTATGTGGGAGAGAAAATAAAGAAACCAAGCCTAAATAAAGGTGGGGTGTTCGACACCAACTGTCTGCCATGTACAATGCTGTTTTAACACCTTACCCTGGGCGTCCCTACAACACCTCTACCACTATCCAATCACGCCCTTAACACCTGGCTGTGATATGCTAATTGGGATTTTCCAGGGTACATAATTGCCACAGATTCTTGTACAAGTCATTCTGAATTGAGAAAGCCAGTCGGATGACTAGTGAAACGTCTTCAAGAACTAAACTTCAAGTCCAGTTGGTATAATTGAATACAACAGATATATATGTATTTTACTTCCCTTTTAAATCTCGGAGACCCCCTATATTTTTTTTGCTCTCAACTTCCTTCAAAGTGCTGCCAAGACTGAGTAATAAAATAAACATCTAAACTGCTATGCAGCTTCTATTACTCTGACAGTCTGGGCAGCACTTTGAAGGAAGCTGAGAGCAGAACAATTTATGGAGAACTGCCTAGCAGCTAACCCTCCCCTCCCACATGCAGCACATAAACCTTAAAACAGAGCAGTGTCTCCCAAACCTACTAACCTCCCAAGTCCAAAGTGATTATTATAGTAGGACCCAGTCTTTTTACCGGCAGTGCAGTGTGATACCAATAGAGATGGGGGAGGTCCATTCTGTCCGTGTGAAACTCCACTAATTTCCTATTGGCCAGACAGTGTCAGGTCTCAAAGTTTTTTTCCTAAAAAACAAAATGGAACCGCCATTTAAAATTTTTTTATTTAGAAATGACACTGCCCGGCCGGAGCAACATATGCAAAATTGGTACAGTTTGGAAGGGGGTCACTGCATCTGTGAACTGGGGCTCATGCCTATTGTCCCCCAGTGTAGCGCCGCCACTGCTCCTGGCTCTTGTGTGTGCTGATGCCATTTCACAAGCTGAAGGTCGTACCCTTGATACCATATGTATAACAGATTCTTTGTTTGTTAAATTTTATTTTGTGATGTTGCAAGTGGTATGAAGACCAGGTCAAATTTTTAATGTTCCAAAACCTCCATACATTCCAACATAAAGCAATAATATTCTTTGGTACATTGTTGGAAATGGGTTGATGTGAGTTAAAGACATTATTTTATGGCTGTTGATGCATTGCAGTCCTCTGTACATTTACCATATGTACTACTTAGCCAAGAGTCACCATCTTTTTCTTTCCCCATCCCATGAGCCTTTGTGCTACTCAATCCAATGAAAATCACCTTTCCCAGTTATACCCCACTCCTAGTGCTTGTTGGTGCAAAAGAAAAGGGCTAGGTTGCTGAGTGCCATTTGCATCTATCTATCTGTCTATCAAAGCAGAGGAGGCACCAAGTCATGTAACCTGAGTACTCCACTGAGTCCAAATATGACACTATTTCCTGTTCTGAAAAGAAGAGTTTTTAAGAGGAAAGGTGTCAACAAGCTAGTGTGTCTCTTAGGTGATGAACAAGGGTATGATTGTTTAATTAGTATTCCATCCTTATTTAATAAGCCCTCGTCTTCTTAAATACATTTAGCTTTTCTCTTCCTGTAAGTTTCTTCCAATATCTCTCAAGTTTGTTGATGCCAATAAATTATGAAAACTAAATTGCCATGTACAAATATGTTTAGCCAACAAAATGTAGCAATTGATTTAGCAGGTTTCTGCGGTGCTTTTAATGTTGCAAAATTGTAATTATTAGTAACATCTGCTTGAGGGACTGTGCAATATGTCTGAGTCAATGGTGAATTGCACTTCTTCCCTCCGCTGGTTTGGCAAGTAGAAATGTAATTGTCTTTTTGGCTTGGTTCCTGCATTCATTCATTTTAATGTAATTTCAGTAACATGATCATGCTATATATTTATAATAAACACCAAAAAGCAATGAAATGGTGACTGGGAACTTTCCAGGAAAAAACAATCAATATAATATAAATATAAAATAGTTGCTTTAGGCTCTGTGGATTTTTTTGTAACTGATAATTTGTACACTGTGGAATTTGTTCCTAGGTGGTCTGTCAATGGAAACATAAAACACATCTGTCAGCCATTCTGCAGATATAAACATCCAGCCTCTAATGACAGGTAGAGAACATCACACAGCAGGTTGGACAAGTGGAAAAGTATAAGAAAAAGAAATTCAAACCATTCATTTGCCTTGATCTGCATGACTCTGGTTGTTTCTGTAGCCATCACTGAGACTCATAGGACATGGTGTTAAGCTAAAGAGACAAATACTACATAAAAATCAAACGAATGATAGAGATATATTCTGCATTGCACACTTACTCACAAATACTTTAATGTCACATTCCTAAAACATTAAACAAGTCCATTACTTATTACAGTGTAAATATGTTCTCAAACACTACATTCCTCCATTCTTAGTTTTACCCTAACTGATAATTCTTCAAACACACAAAACATATTCTACCTCTTGTGCTTAGTCACTTTCCACTCACAATCTCAAATCAAGCCCACTGTCATTAACTCTTAATTGCACTCACTGATATACTTACACTAGTATGTACACTTAAGGGGCCCATATATTAGAATAGATATATTAGAAGATATTTTATCTCTAGAAACGTCTAATCTATCTAATAGTATAGGGTACTATAAAGTCTCCAGACAGCATTGTCACAATAGGCCAAGCGCATTCACAAGCATACAAGCTATGTCTCACCTCTCCCTTTGATGACAAATTTTTGAGTGTATATATATATATCTACTACGGATGGCCGAACTTTCGAAAGTCAACCCATTAAAGTCAATGGGAGGTAAACAGTTCGGAAAGTTCTAATTAACTTTCCGAAATATTGCAGTGTTAACTTCCCTTACAGGCCCCTAAGACCTGAGAGATGGTCTGGGGAAAATGTCCATGCGCAGGGAACAGCATAAAAACCGGACATAGCGCACACGCATTCTGCTTCCGGTTTCCACGTGCCGCTTTCGGTAATCCTCGAACGTTCGTCAAAACTCGAATTCCCGAAATCAACCCGGCCGGACGTTCGGGGGTCCCGCAACTCGAACCGGGACCACCCTCCCCGGCCCTTGTAAGGGCCCTTGCGGCAATAAATGCCTTTGTTGGGTGTCCCGCAGCTCGAACTGTGATAACTGGCGGCTCTTAAAAGCCCTTGGGCGGCATCTTCGGTCTTCCATCTGGTGACACCAGCTCCGCTGAGGCCACCGACCCGAGAAGTACCCCTGCTCCGGCGCCGGTGGCCTCAACGAGGCCGATGTTACCAGCGTCTTGATCTGACGCGCCGTCTTCAGGCTAGTGAAGGGCCTGGACTCCGTGTACACAAAACTATTGATAAACTGACTTGAAATTACATAGAAGCATAAAATACTTCAAAGTCCTGTCAAAGTGCTTCCTTGTAAGTATTGGAGGTCCGGGTGCTTAAGCCCCGAACCCTTCACTTAGTAACCTCTTTCAGTGGATTACTCCCTGCCCATCCGGCAATTTTCCGGTACACAAACACATTTAGGCAAATAGCAGAGAATGAACAGAAAAGGACTCCCCATTCCCCCTCGGTGGTCCAGGTGCAAACGTGCCCCGAACCCTTCGCTAAAGGTTCCTGGATTAATCTGAGAAAATAGAAGTAAATGTGCACTCCTTGAAAAATCTCATGGACGCTTACAGGTACTAACAACTTACTTTTATTGAATCTTAGCACAGAAACATGCAGAAACAATGGTTGTAGCTGTATTAGTCCAGTAGCATATACTAAGGGGTGAGTACTGTAGGATAAGGTGATACCTTTTTATTATGAACTAACAGTTCATTTTTACAGACAAGCTTTCGAGGGAGAATGAAGTGTATCTCTCGAAAGCTTGTCTGTAAAAATGAACTGTTAGTCGATAATAAAAAGGTATCACCTTATCCTACAGTACTCATCTCCTAGTGCACAGAAACATGGTGAGATTAACTAAACAAAGATGCCTTTGTTTAGTTTATCTCACCATATTTCTGTGCTAAGATTTAATAAAAGTAAGTTGTTAGAACCTGTAAGCGTCCATGAGATTTTTCAAGGAGTACACGTTTGTTTCTATTTTCTCAGATTGATCCTGGGCTCTGTGTGCTGCCCGACTTCAACAACACAGATGAGTCCACTTTAGTGACACAACAACAGCGTAATGTATGGCTATAACAACTCAGAGAGCTGCAGACACAAAAACAAAACCAGCTTCTATAACATAGGGAACAAGACATTTCCCTTAAGGTCTGTAACACATTACAATTTGCTCCTGAAAGGTTTCAAATATAAACCTTGAAAAGACTATCAGGTAGATTTAATAAAAGTTCTTATCGTTTACAATGGTGCTAATTTTGCCACAACCAATCAGATCTTATTTAACATTTGTAAGCTAACATCTGATTGGTTGGGGCAAAATTATCACCAGTTTTTAAACGATAAGAACTTTTATGAATACCCTGTTTGTTGCTATTGGTGATATGAATCACATTTATATACAAATATAAACCCAAACCCTGGAAAGACTAAAATACTATTGGTGATATGAAACACATTTATATACAAATATAAACCGTGGAAAACTATCAGGGAGATGCAATAAAAGTTTTTATCGTTAAAAATGGTGCTTATTTTGCCCCAACCAATCAGATGTTAGCTTTCAAATGTTAAATAAGATCTAATTGGTTGGGGCAAAATTAGCACCATTTTAAAACGATAAGAACTTTTATTGAATAATCCTGTATGTTGCTATTAGTGATATGAACCACATTTGCGGTTATTGTCATGCTAAGAAATTTAAAGCAGATCCTCCTGGAATGTGCTGTAACGATGAAAAAGCACCCAAGACATCATGACCAAGCCCCCAAAGGCAAGGCCATGCCACCACATGCATCAAAATGTCATGGCCATGCCCACGCCCCCAAACACCTCCAAATTTGACACCCATGCCTCAAAACATCATTCCCACACCCCCAAATGGCATGGCCAAGCCTATGCTTTCAAACAGCATTGCCATGCCCCCAAACATTGCAACCACAACACCAAATGTCACATTCATGCCTCCTGGACACCGCAACATCACAGACACGCCCCATCCACCTACTCAAACCTGGACAGTTGGGGGGGTATGGATATAAATGTGTTTCATATCACCAATAGTATTTTAGTCTTTCCAGGGTTTGGGTTTATATTTGTATATAAATGTTATCATATCACCAATAGCAACAAACAGGGTTATTCAATAAAAGTTCTTATCGTTTAAAATGTGCTAATTTTGCCCCAACCATCAATGTTAGCTTACAAATGTTAAATAAGATCTGATGTGGTTGTGGCAAAATTAGCACCATGTAAACGATAAGAACTTTTATTAATCTACCTGATAGTCTTTTCAAGGTTTAATTTGAAACCTTTCAGGAGCATTGTAATGTGTTACAGACCTTAAGGGAAATGTCTTGTTCCCTATGTTATAGAAGCGGGTTTGTTTTTGTGCTGCAGCTCTCTGAGTTGTTAAAGCCATACATTACGCTGGTTGTTGTGTCACTAAAGTGGACTCATCTGTGTTGTTGAAGTCGGGCCACACAGAGCCCAGGACAATCTGAGAAAATAGAAACAAACGTGTACTCCTTGAAAAATCTCATGGACGCTTACACGGTTCTAACAACTTACTTTTATAAATCTTAGCACAGAAATATGGTGAGATAACTAAACAAAGGCATCTTTGTTAGTTAATCTCACCATGTTTCTGTGCACTAGGAGATGAGTACTGTAGGATAAGGTGATACCTTTTTTATTCGACTAACAGTTCATTTTTACAGACAAGCTTCGGAGATACACTTCATTCTCCCTCGAAAGCTTGTCTGTAAAAATGAACTGTTAGTTCATAATAAAAAGGTATCACCTTTCCTACAAACTCACCCCTTAGTATATGCTACTGGACTAATACACTACAACCATTGTTTCTGCATGTTTCTGTGCTAAGATTCAATAAAAGTAAGTTGTTAGTACCTGTAAGCGTCCATGAGATTTTTCAAGGAGTGCACATTTACTTCTATTTTTCAATTAATCCAGGAACCTTTAGCGAAGGGTTCAGGGCAACGTTTGCACTGGACCACCGAGGGGGAATGGGGAGTCCTTTTCTGTTCATTCTCTGCTATTTGCCTAAATGTGTTTTGTACCGGAAAATTGCCGGATGGGCAGGGAGTAATCCACTGAAAGGGTTACTAAGTGGAGGTTTCGGGGCTTAAGCACCCGGCCCTCCAATCCTTACAAGGAAGCACTTTGACAGACTTTGATGAGTATTTTTATGCTTCTATGTAATTTCAAGTCAGTTTATCAATAGTTTTGTGGTACAACGGAGTCCAAGCCCTTCATCTGAGTTGGATGAGGGCTCACCGCTGCAAGTGACGTGTTGTGTTGTTCAAACTGGACTTCACGGCATTGGCCCTTTCATAAGGCGTCGCAGTTATGTGGATGCATTCAGGGGTGTGGGCTGTGAGGTGAGTGCATACATACCTACATACAAGATTTCTACTTTATATACTAGATATTAGGGATGGACTAGAACTCTAACATGAACCTGAGTTTTCTGGACTCGCGGGACTATTTTTAAAAAACATGCCAGGCAGGCTCACTGCGACCAACAGTGAGCCCGCTGGCACTGCCGGGCTCAGTGGAGCCAATGTTGTTAGTCGCTTATTTCTTCTGCCATCTACTGTGATTACTTCTGAGCTCCGCGGAGGTTTGCAGAAAACCCTAATCCGTTTCTGATTGGTCAGTTTTCAATAGCTTGGTTGAGCCCCTCCTGGACTCCGTGTACACAAAAATATTGATAAAATGACTTGAAATTACATAGAAGCATAAAATACTTCAAAGTCCTGTCAAAGTGCTTCCTTGTAAGTATTGGAGGTCCGGGTGCTTAAGCCCCGAACCCTTCACTTAGTAACCTCTTTCAGTGGATTACTCCCTGCCCATCGGCAATTTTCCGGTACACAAACACATTTAGGCAAATAGCAGAGAATGAACAGAAAAGGACTCCCCATTCCCCCTCGGTGGTCCAGGTGCAAACGTTGCCCTGAAACCTTCGCTAAAGGTTCCTGGATTAATCTGAAAAAATAGAAGTAAATGTGCACTCCTTGAAAAATCTCATGGACGCTTACAGGTACTAACAACTTACTTTTATTGAATCTTAGCACAGAAACATGCAGAAACAATGGTTGTAGCTGTATTAGTCCAGTAGCATATACTAAGGGGTGAGTATGTAGGATAAGGTGATACCTTTTTTATTATGAACTACAGTTCATTTTACAGACAAGCTTTCGAGGGAGAATGAAGTGTATCTCTCGAAAGCTTGTCTGTAAAAATGAACTGTTAGTCGATAATAAAAAAGGTATCACCTTATCCTACAGTACTCATCTCCTAGTGCACAGAAACATGGTGAGATTAAATAAACAAAGATGCCTTTGTTTAGTTTATCTCACCATATTTCTGTGCTAAGATTTAATAAAAGTAAGTTGTTAGAACCTGTAAGCGTCCATGAGATTTTTCAAGGAGTACACGTTTGTTTCTATTTTCTCAGATTGGTCCTGGGCTCTGTGTGCTGCCCGACTTTAACAACACAGATGAGTCCACTTTAGTGACACAACAACAGCGTAATGTATGGCTATAACAACTCAGAGAGCTGCAGACACAAAAACAAAACCAGCTTCTATAACATAGGGAACAAGACATTTCCCTTAAGGTCTGTAACACATTACAATTTGCTCCTGAAAGGTTTCAAATATAAACCTTGAAAAGACTATCAGGTAGATTTAATAAAAGTTCTTATCGTTTACAATGGTGCTAATTTTGCCACAACCAATCAGATCTTATTTAACATTTGTAAGCTAACATCTGATTGGTTGGGGCAAAATTAGCACCATTTTAAACGATAAGAACTTTTATTGAATAACCCTGTTTGTTGCTATTGGTGATATGAATCACATTTAGATACAAATATAAACCCAAACCCTGGAAGACTAAAATACTATTGGTGATATGAAAACACATTATATACAAATATAAACCGTGGAAAACTATCAGGGAGATGCAATAAAAGTTCTTATCGTTAAAAATGGTGCTTATTTTGCCCCAACCAATCAGATGTTAGCTTTCAAATGTTAAATAAGATCTAATTGGTTGGGGCAAAATTAGCACCATTTTAAAACGATAAGAACTTTTATTGAATAATCCTGTATGTTGCTATTAGTGATATGAACCACATTTGCGGTTATTGTCATGCTAAGAAATTTAAAGCAGATCCTCCTGGAATGTGCTGTAATGATGAAAAAGCACCCAAGACATCATGACCAAGCCCCCAAAGGCAAGGCCATGCCACCACATGCATCAAAATGTCATGGCCATGCCCACACCCCCAAACACCTCCAAATTTGACACCCATGCCTCAAAACATCATTCCCACCCCCCCAAATGGCATGGCCAAGCCTATGCTTTCAAACAGCATTGCCATGCCCCCAAACATTGCAACCACAACACCAAATGTCACATTCATGCCTCCTGGACACCGCAACATCACAGGCACGCCCCATCCACCTACTCAAACCTGGACAGTTGGGGGGGTATGGACTACATGGGAATTACCTGGACTTAAGCACCAGCCGCACACTACCTGCATGTCACACACACAGACAGTTAACAAAGACATCATGGCACTTTCAATTCTGATTAGAAACTAACTTAATTGATTGGGATCCAATAGTCCATATAAAGTAGTCCTTGAGCAAGGATAAAGTTTACTGCTATAATGCTAACTAATGTGCAAAAAATAGAGCACACTTAATAAAAACACACAGACAGCGCAACAGAATGAAGCCCGGCTTTAACAACACAAAGAGCCCGCACATCACATGCTTCAGAGACACAAGAATAGCGTAACGCCCATCAGTCACTCAATTGCTGCGGGATTCAGTTGCAATACATTTTGTTTTTCCTCAAGGCCAATTACATGTAGCATGTTAAGGAGTAGGTGCACCACAAAATTTATATATTTACGCTCCAAGTGGAAAAACCGATAATGTTGTATTAAGTTTTGCTATAAATATATGTGCTATATGTCCCTCAAGCAATGTCACCTCCTCAACTATTAAATACATGATGTACACGACCAATTGTGCACTTCTTTCCACCGTCTCTTTCATCTAAGCCAAACACCTGCACTTAAAAAAATACTATACCCACAAGTGTACACGGGCAACGCCGGGTACAACTGCTAGTATATATATATTTACACTTTACAGCACTCCACCGTATATGGATAATAGTGCTTAGCCTCTGGGAATCTGTCTGTCCTCTTCCCCACACAAATTGTATAAAATTCAAATGGGCAGCAATCAAAATTCTGCAATAATTTTCTTTATTGAATTTTCATCATCACAATATTGTATCATGCTATGACATAAAATGCATTTTTGGAGCCCCTGCTCCCTTCATCAGGCTCAAACAAAGACATAGACATTTACTTTAATCACATCTTAAAAAGCCTTGATCAGGAAATGTCATCCACACATATTAACTCAATGCTCTTTATATAAGGTATATATATATAAGGTTGGTGCACAGTGGAAATTGTGTGTATGTTTTGCTATGTGTGGATACAGTGGATATAGCATCTTTACACAAGTATATTTTAAACTGTTACTCAGACACTCACCAGCATCCAAGGTAACCAAATAGGTTTATCCTTCAGGTCTGAGAATAGACCCAGGCAATCCTGCCACACTGTGTGGTTCAAACTAAACTTGCTGTGTTCATACTTAGTACTTAGTATTCATCACGGCAAGTTCCACATTTATAGCTGCATATGTTACAACTTTGGAGCACAGGACAGTGATTAGCTTTATAGATGAAGGTGAGGTGGGGTTAAAGGTGCTAAACGCTCCCTACTGAGTATAAAATGAAATAAGGCCTTCTTATAACAGACGGTACCTCACAGCCTCATGTTATAGCATTGTAAGAAAAGATAGTAATCGCCTTTTTTCACTTTTCTTTCAGATAGTCGTCTGCCTAATCGATTGAATCTGAATTCAACTAAGGTAATGCTATTGTTAAATATAGTTGGCAGACATAGCCATATAATTACATGGGATTTCGCACGGTACTTCTTTCTTTAATTTTTGGCCTACAGGTAGACCTTTTAATAGGTAGTACTGAATACAAGTTTGTTTTCATTTTCAGGATTGGACTCTAAAATGGACATTGTAAATATTTAAGTCTATGTTTACAGAGATTTTTCGAGATGGAACTTTTTCCAATGGACTTTTGGTCAATATAAATGAGGTGTTGTTTGAAGGATATGGGGTTAAATTTGTTTGCATCTCCCCTCACAAGGGATTGTTGGGTGTTTTCATGATGTAATTTCCTGCTCCTTTAATATGTGGTGTTAACACTGTATTTTCACACTTGAGAAAGTACTCTGCCCGACAAGTTGTGTGTTTAATAAATACTCCAGCAATTTCAATTTGAGTTGCGTGAAGTCCTTTAGGGTATCTCAACCTTATACTATACTTTTATAATATCATTATAAAAACATTGCCCTAATAATCTAACATATAAACACATATTTCTCACTGACCTTTCACATGTTTGAAAACTACAACTCCCAGCATTCTTTGTTTACATTAAGTTTCTCCTTTATGACCATTTATCTAATGAATGTATACAGATGCAATACAGCCTAATGAAATAGAGCACGGGTGGTTAACTTTTCACATGTTTAAAAACTACAACTCCCAGCATTCTCTGGCTGCACAGTATGCCGGAAAATTTTATTTTCATACATCTTAGAATAAAGCCATTTTTAATGCTTTAGTGATTCCTACACAAGGGCTTGAAAATGCAAGTGATCTATCTGCCCTTCCCTTACATCCATAGCTATTACACTATTGCCCTGGGGAAGGATTATTTATGTCACTTCAGGCAGTAGGAGTTATGAACCTTACCAAACTTGCCCTCCCTTTCCTATTGCATCTACCTGCCAGCTAAAATACAGAGGGTCTAAGTGTAATAAACCTGAGGTCTGAGAATAGACCCAGAAAATCTTGCCACAATGTGCAGTTCAAACTAAACAGCACCATTGGGTGACCTGTGACTCTAAACGGGATCCAGATTAACATGCTGTGTTTATACTTATTAGTAATTACCACAGCAAGTTCCAGAACTACAGTTGCTATGGGGTTAGAACTTCAGAGCACAGGACACTGATTAGCTTTATAGCTGAAGGTGAGGTAGGGGTTAAAGTAGCTAAAAGCTCCCCACAGAGTATAAAATGAAATAGAGTCTTCTAATAACAGAAGGTACCTCACAGCCTCATATTATTATAATAGCATTGCCTATTAATAATATAACATATAAACAAATATTTGTCATTCCCAGGTTACCTAGAGAAATGGGCAGTAACTTGCAAATATTATCCTTTATATATCGTATATACTCGAGTATAAACCAAATTTTTTTACCTTTAAAATAATCTTGAAAGTCTCCCCTCTGTTTATACTTAGGTCTGTGCTGATCTGGATGCTGCTGGACAAAATCAAATAGCCCTGGGAAAACAAAGCTGTACCCTGTAACACAGAGAATCCTCTTGATTTCAGTGGGTTAGGCAATTGTTGCCCTGCTGTTTATTGGACTTTCTATGGGGCTGTGTATGGGACTTTCTATGGGGCTGTTTATCAGACTTTCTATGGGACTGTCTGTGGAACTATCTATGAGGCTGTGTATTGGACTTTCTATGGGGCTGTGTATTGGACTTTCTATAGGGCTGTGTATGGGATTTTCTATGGGGCTGTGTATTGGACTTTCTATGGGGCTGTTTATTGGACTTACTATGGGGCTGTTTATTGGACTTTCTAAAGGGCTGTTTATTGGACTTTCTGTGGGGCTGTGTATGGGACTTTCTATGGGGCTGTGTATGGGGATTTCTATGGGGCTGTGTATTGGACTTTCTATGGGGCTGTGTATGGGACTTTCTATGGGGCTGTGTATTGGACTTTCTATGGGGCTGTGTATTGGGCTTTCTATGGGGCTGTGTATGGGGCTTTCTATGGGGCTGTGTATGGGACTTTCTATGGGGCTGTGTATTGGACTTTCTATGGGGCTGTGTATTAGACTTTCTATGGGGCTGTTTATTAGACTTTCTATGGGACTGTCTGTGGAACTATCTATGAGGCTGTGTATTGGACTTTCTATGGGGCTGTGTATTGGACTTTCTATGGAGCTGTGTATTGGACTTTCTATGGGGCTGTGTATTGGGCTTTCTATGGGGCTGTGTATGGGACTTTCTATGGGGCTGTGTATGGGACTGTCTCTGAGGCTGTGTATTGGACTTTCTATGGGGATCTGTTTGTGACCTTCTATAGGACTGTCTGTGGAACTATATATGGGGCTGCCTCAGTTTATACTCGAGTCAAGCAGTTTTCTTAGTTTTTATACGGTTTATACTCGAGTATATACGGTACTCTTTCATACAGATCTAATTGAAAAACTTGCTTCAGAGCACTTTTTTTTTTTAAACTTGTTTTTATTGAAAGATATACATAAAGCAATGTATAATTTTGTCATACATAAATTGTACATCATTTGTATTCAATAAACAATGAAAATTATTTGTTTGTTGTTTCTATTACATTGCATATATAGTTCAACAACGATTAACCATGGGAAATTAGGTCACACAGTGGAGGATTTATTAACACCAGTAATTTAAAGATTAAATGATTCAATGGGTTTTAGCTGATCGATTTATATATCAGGCACCTTTACTGCCACATATAACTATATTAGCTCTTTTTGTTGGGCTGTTGTCTAGCTCCAAGTTAGGTTATATTTATTCACATAATTACCAGGGTTTTGCACATATATTGTTCAAAGTTTATTGCAGGATTCACTCATAGGGGAATACACTTCTCCTATATATAACAGATTGTATGTTATGCTATTTGCTATATATCAGGTACGTTGCCTATAAAGTCGTACCATGGTTTCCATATTTTGGCAAAGGTTTTTTCATTTCCCCTGTGTTTATATATTAATTTAATAAATGGGGTTGCCTGGGCGACCATTTCTTTCCATGCCCGAAGTTTGGGGTCTCTGACCGACATCCATTCCAGAACTACTGTGCGTCTGGCATAAAACAGCAATTCTTGAAGGAGTGTTAGTTGCGCTCTGGACCAGTGATCTACTTCGGGCAGACCAAGAAGGCACAGCTTAGGTTCCAGAGGAACTGGCTCGTGTATAATCTTAGACACAGTTTGTACAATAATAACCCAAAAACATGACACAAAGGGACAAAGCCAGATTAGATGCCAAAAATCAGCTTGTGCCGTATGGCATTTCGGGCACTCAGAGGATCTACCTGGGGACATGTGAGAGAGACGGCGGGGAGTCAAATACGTCTGATGTATTATATTAAACTGTATCAGTTTATTGTTGGCTGCTTTTGAGGCTTTAATATGTGATTCTGCAAAATCCTCCCACTCCTCCATAGTGAGGGATGGGATATACCTTGTCCATTTGTTTAGTATATTCGGTGCATATTATGCACTTCTGGATTTGATCAAATACAGGTATATTTGAGAGGTCGCTCGTCTCTCTCCATGTGTTGCAAAATGTTTGATTATAGGATGTGAGTATATATTGATTATCAGTGACCCAAATTCAGCAATAAAACAGTAACGTAATTGAATGTACCTAAATAGAAATGAGCTCGGGACATTATATTGTTGTTGCAATTCGGAGAAAGTGAAGAATGTACCTTGTTTTGTTATATGTGCTATGGACACGACTCCAAGATCCTCCCATATCCGAGCAGCTGCAAATGCAAATAGCTTGGGATATTTTCTATTATGCCAGAGTGGGGATTCACTGCACACTCCCTCCAGTTTTAACATACGGTTTGTTTCTTTCCAAGTTTTGTGTTGCTGGGCATGTAACGGAGTACCCCCTCCAATTATATCATATACAGGGGATTCTAGGAAGGCAAGTGGGGATTGAAGTAAGTATGTATGTAACAAACACTCTGAATCATATAGCCCTGGCGGGGGGGGGTCCTGTGGATCTGGAGGGGGCAGTAGAATCCATTGCTGGAAATATTTCAGTTGACTAGCTATGTAGTATATATAAAAGTCCGGTAAGGCCAATCCGGCCATATATTTTGGGCATTGTAGAATCTTGGTTTTCACCCTTGTTCTACCCGGGGACCATAAGAAGGTAATCAAGATACTCTGAAGTCTCCTGAAGAATGAGGTGGGAATAGGGACCATACTGTGTTGGAGTGCGTATAATAGTTTAGGCAACAGAATAATTTTAATTAAATTTATTTTCCCTAGTAGGTTTATTGGAAGTTGTTTCCATACACTGGTTTTGGATCTAACCAATTCAAGGAGTGTAAGAATGTTATTTTGCAAAAACTGTGTGGGGGATTTGGTGACCTGGATACCTAAATATGTAAATTCTGTCTTGACCGGAATGAGAGCGGCGTTATGTGGGGGAATATTTAGTGGGTTGTCCAAAGGGAATATACAGGATTTCTCCCAGTTTATATATAGCCCAGAAAAGGAGCTAAATGTGGAAATAGTATTGTATGTATTAGTTAAACTGTCATGGGGGTCAGCCAGATATATTATAACGCCGTCCGCATATAGACTCATTAATGAAGTATGTGCTCCTAGTGAAAGTCCTTTTATATTGGGGTTGTTCCTGAGTTGGATTGCTAGTGGTTCAATTGCCAAGGCAAATAAATAAGGTGATAGTGGGCATCCTTGTCTAGTACCCCTGTACAAATCAAAGAGTGGAGAACACATACCATTTGCCTTTACCGCCGCCTTAGGGTGTGAGTATAATAGCTTGACCCATTCTATGTATATGGGTCCAAGTCCAAATCTGTCCAGACAGGCCCACAGATATGGCCACTCCACCGAGTCGAAGGCCTTTTGGGCGTCTAGGGTAAGCATGTGTCTTGATCCGGTGTTGTCATGATCGACTTGGCAATGTATTAGTGTTTTTCTTATATTGATGGAGGTGGACCTGCCTGGCATAAAACCTGTCTGGTCCGGATATATAATTTGGGTTATAACTTTTTGGAGTCTCAAAGCGAGAATTTTGGCTAGTAATTTATAATCGATATTTAGTAAGGATATGGGGCGGTAGGAGCTGCAGTTAGTGGGGTCTTTGTTAGGTTTTGGTAGTAATGTTATATGGGCCTCGTACATAGAGGGTGGAAGAGATCCACTATTGTGTGAGTTTTTCAGGGTTTCTAGTAATTGGGGGAGAATTTGATTGCTGTACCTCTTATATATTTCAACGGGGATTCCATCTGGTCCAGGGGATTTGCCTGGTTTCATAGAGTTCAGGGCCTCCGTTATTTCTTCTAGGAATATTTCGGTTTCCAGGTGGGAAGCTTCAGAATGTGTGAGTTTAGGGAAAGTAATAGAGGATAGATAGTGTATCATTTGTTGTGGAGTGGTCCTAAGCTGCGACCTGTACTGTGACTGATAAAACCCGGAGAATGTCTGGAGAATTTCAGTTGGTTTATTGGTTGTACCCAAATGCGTGTCCTTTATTTCTAGAATGGTGTTTTGGTCTGATGGTCCGTGTGCAATTCTGGCTAGGAGTTTGGCTGATTGATTGCCGTGTTCAAAATAAGTCTGTTTTAAAAGGAAGTTCTTTCTGTTTGTTTTCTCAAATAACATATCATTATATTTGGATTGCATCAGAGTCCATGTGGAGTTATTTTGTGTGGAGGGATCATTTACATATTGTGTTTCTGCTGCCATTAAGTCAGTTTCTAGCTTTTGTTCACTTGGGCATAATTGTGTTTTATTTATTTGAGTTGAATTTAGGGGTCCCTCCAGGACTGCTTTAAATGCATCCACTGGATGTTTGTGGGGACATCGGGTGGTAGGGAGAAATACGCGTCTATACATTCTGGGATTGGATCAGGGTCAGAAAAACTCTGTAGCCAGTAGGGGTTAATTTTCATTGTCTGACACCTGGTAGCTGTTAGAACTGTGTAGGGAGCAGAGTAATGGGGAATGATCTGATATCCGCCGAGTCAGATGGCATATCTTTTTATTATTTGGTATGTTGGTTTGTTAATGAAAAGATTCTAGGCGCGACATTGTGTTATGGCTCGCGGAATGGCATGTAAATTCCTTTAAATGGGGGTTTTTGGTTCTCAGGCGTCAGGAGTAATAATTCTTGAGTAAGTTTGCTAAGTGGAGTAGTGGGATTAGTTACTGAGGGGAAGCGTCATACTGGGATTCATGGGTCGGTTGAAATCACCCATGCATCAGTTGGCCTGGGGGTATTTTAAGAAGAATGTTATTGCTTTCCTGAGTGGCTGCAATGAGGCAGGGGGGGGATCATAGACACCAATTAGAAACACATAATGGAATTAATATCTAGTGCTACACAAACATACGTCCCTCTTTTATCAGATAACACTTCATGGATTTTATATCGCATGTTTTTGGCGATCAGAATGGAGACTCCCCTAGAGTAGGAGGAATACATACTTCAATGTGTCTGGCAGGAGGTGTGTCTCCTGTAGGCAGACTATATTGGCCTTTGTGGAGCGGATGTATGAGAAAACCGACAATCTTTTCTTTGGGTCACCCAGGCCCTGCACATTCCAAGATAAAATATTTATTTGGTTTGTCATTCTAAGTACAGTTCATAAGCATATGTTATACACATATTATCTGGCATAATTTCAAGCCATGTAGGAGGATAGCCTGGTATTATAGGTGTTATCAATATGCGGGGGGTGCCCGGATTAATAACCATTCCAGAGTAATTATCTTTTACTAGGGTTGTTTTCTTTCTGTCGGCCTGGGGGTACCTGCGTGAACTGGTAAGAGAATTATATAGTGGTAGTATGACCAACATACACAATCAACATTGGAGAGTGTGCACTGTAGGGGGATAGGGGTACAACACCTTGTTATTAGGTAGGGTATCCAACTTAATGCACATCTGGGGCTGAGGGACATGCATTTTAGGATAACTGGGGTAAAACAAACCACCATTAGGTGGGCACATTGAGGGGGTGCACAGGAAGTGCAGTTTCTGCGGAACTTCACATTAAGCAAACAGTAGAAAAAAAACATTATCAACATTATAAACAGTTTGCAAACAGTACTAAACATTAAGGGGGTTCCCTATATAAGGTGCCCCCGCACCAGTATTTCTTAACCCAGTATGAAGTAACAGTTTGTATGTTGGGAAACAGGTTGAGGTGAACCGGAGTGTTTGGGTTCAGTTCTTAGGCTAGTATTCATTTTTACTGACTTTTACATAAGGGCTGGTTAGCCGTCTAGGCAGGACAGGGGTTGCTGTTCAATTAACAAGAGTTTAGGCAGAAATATTGAACTTGTTAAGTAGCAGTTATTTTGTGAACTTATCTGGAGTTTAGCCAGTCCATGGCTGTTTGTGCATCTTCGAAAAATTTAAGACCACCATTGGTTTCTACACGGAGTTTTGCAGGGTACATCATGCTGTATTTGAGGCCCACTTGTTGCATCCGTTTCTTGACCTCTAGAAATGTATATCGTCGCTTTTGCAGCTCCAGTGAGAAATCTGGAAAGATTTTGATTGTGGTATTCTCAAATAGTAGATCTCCACTGGATCTTGATAGTTTGAGTATCAGGTCTCGATCTCTTGCATTCATTAGTTTAGCTATAAGTGGCCTAGCACGGCCTCCTGGGATTGGGGCCCTGTCTGGTATGCGGTGTGCTCTTTCGATCAGGAAACTTGGGGACAAACCATGTTTGTCAAATTGTGTTTTGAGCCATCCCTCCAGGAATTGTATGGGTTCTTGTCCCTCCGATCTTTCAGGAAATCCTATAAAGCGTAAATTTTGCCTGCGTGACCTATTCTCAAGGTCATCTAACTTTTGGCGCGTGGAGGTGTGCTCTTGCTGTAACTGGGCTATGGAGGGTCTTCCAGTGTAGAGATCCTTCCCTCAGCTTCCCCCATTCTGCCTCTGAGTTTTTGCATATCTTGTCTCAGCAGAGACAGGTCTGACTTCACCTCTTCTAGCAGGGTAGTAAGGGATTTTTTGGTGTCCTGAATAGCTCTCAGGACCTCCTGTTGTTCTGTCTGTTCTGTGCCTGACTGGGCTTCTGGAGGCTCTGTGCTTATGTTGGGTCTATACATTGCTTCCAGGGGTGGATTACCTGCTTCCACGTTGCCTGGGTTTGTGCTGTGCTGTTGGGAGTTTCCCGGATAGGTTGCGGCCTCCTCCGCCTGTGCGCGCCAAGCAAATTGGCTGTGCTTGGTCGCGGCTGCTGCTGCTTTCTGTGCCTTCGATTTCAGCATCGGTGAGGTCTAGGAGCCAGGTAGGGTGATTTGTTGTGGGTTTTTTGTTTGTAATGGCCAGGTATTAGCCCCGGATTGGTCTTAGGTGTGGGAGCACTCTCTCCACACTTCCTACTCCATGCGGTGTTAGCTCCGCCCCTTCAGAGCACTTTTTAATAACTGATAACTGCTTTTTATTTCAGTATTAAATCCTTGGTATACTTGTCTGGCTTTACCACTAAGCAAAAGGCTAAGGACTTGCAAGCGAGCACCTTCATCACAACCATTAATAGTGGCTGCTTATTCAAATTGTTCTAGCCAATCAGTCCACTCCCTAGTTACTCCATCAAATGGATCAGGTTTAAAAATTGGTTTGGCAGTTGTGCCTGGTAGAGTCTATTTGGGGCATTTCATCTGCAGGTACAAAGACAGAAGGATTTAAATCAATACTATTAGTAGCAGCCTCCATAGCTAAATACAGAGAACAAATATAAAGAGAAAACAGGGAGAATAAATGGTATTACCAGCTCTGCTGCCACCAATTTTTACCAGATCGCTGCATTATGGAATGATTATGAGTAGCATGTCACACGGTGTGTTACTCTGGTGGTCTGGCACAAACCAGACAGTTGCACTTACTTTCTTCATACAATATAAACCAGTTTTAATTACATTTAACAGTAAGTATTGCAATAATTGAATAATAATGGTGCACCACTTTGAATATTGACCACACCTGTATATTGTGTGTCCTTGTAAGTTTCTGTACACTTATCTGTTGCCAAGTTTGTATCAATATCACTCCAAACAGATCAGTCCCATCAGGAGCACACACCACACACACACTTCTATCTACTTTCACTTTCTCTCATTCTAGCATAGAGAGCAGGGATGTCCTGTCTTTTATTACTTATGCATGCTGGAGGTGGTATAGATAAGGAGCCTTGGTGTATGTGTCCATTACAATACACATCACATCCTGTGTAGAATACAGAAAGTTTTTTTTGGATTGGCTATGACTGCCACATGTTTTACAAACAGCACATCATTGGATGTTATACTGACATTACCACTTCCTTTCAGTATCCACATGAAGACCCCTTAGAAGTCACAGGGGTGTGGTTTAACCTCCCATTTTGACTATCCCATATTAAAATAGGAATCTCAGCTCTGTAAGTAATTTTATGTATTTTGTAGTTTTTTTGTACCTAATATAAGTCAGTGTTATACTTAATATACATTAATTGATGGTCATTTAAATGGTAGTAGTGAGATAGTACACACATACATATACACCTTTCCTATATGTAATATCATATACCCCCCACCACATTGGTAGCTCCTAAAAACTCAATGCAATCTCCTATGAAGATATAAATATATTTATATAAAATAAAGTATATTTATTTTTTTATATATATTTCTGCATTAACAAAAATAAAATGCAGAATTGTGCTATTCTTACAACGGGTAAATCACATTGTTAGAATCCTCATTATTCTGACCCTGAAAGTGTTAGAGGAAAACAAATTACCGTAAATGCATTTTTAATAGCCTTATAATATATTTCATCATTAGTGCTCCACTGAGTAAAATATCCTATGAGCTAGAATAACAGGTAGTTATTTAATGAAATAGTTTTAATAGTTCTCATCCTTGTAGATGGCACAGCCAATTTATTTATGATTACTAATTTACTTTTTTAGCTGTTTAGGATTCAAATCCCAAAGCTGTATGATTCTAAACAATTTTTATATTAGATATAGCTTTAACCATTCAATGGATTTTTGTTGGTTTATGTACCTTTATGCACACATAATACTGAACATTTTGCAAAAGGTCTACGAAAGGTTAAAAACTACTGTAATTTAATCAAATGCAGTACAAATTATTCTAATATATATCTATATTAATTTTTTGTCTAAGTTAGTCCCCCTTTATGAGAAGATCTGTAGAATAACAGCAGAAAAATGTATGTTGATTCTTTAAAATAATTGAAATTAACCCAGTCAAATTGTAATTTACCTGAAATTGTATGATATTGCAGGTGTTTTTTGTCATCAGCTGCAAAGGACCATCTGATATAGGGAAAAAAACAGCAACAGTGATCAGAATTAAAGGGTATATACACTGTAAATACAATTTAGTATTACTAGATAGCTTAGGCTTTAAATGTAAAGTTAATTTTTTTTGTTCTAGGACCCTCCTACCTTTAGTCCTTGAAAGTTTCTGTCTTCCTCCTTCCTCCCATTTTCAGCTCTGCCCCCACGGGATTGGCCAAATCCCTTTGCCAAGGAAAAAGTGTTCCCATACGCAGAACGCATGCCTGACGTCACTGTCATTGAGCTCGACAGAAGGTGGAAGACAGAACCTTTCAATGAGTAAAGGTAAGGTATAGGAGGCTCCTAGAACAAAAAAAACACATTACATTTAAAGCCTAAGCTATTTAGTAATACGAAGTTTATTTACAGTGTACATACCCATTAAGGATGAACAAAAGTCACAAGTTCAATTTACCATGGGTTAGCAAACATCATGGTAAATTCACCAACATGCCAGCAAACAAAGGCCAAGTTAAAAGTATCCGTTTAAGCCCCAACAATTTACAGACAATTAGGGCATTGCACTACCAGCTGGTAACAGGGGGTGGTGTTTTCTAACTAAGCAATGCTGTATGTCTTTTTGCGGCGGCAGCATGAATACTGTATGTCAAAACACACGTACAAATGATTATCACATATGATTATTACATCAGAGGTGCCATAGTACCTAGGAGCCCCAATATCAGCTCTTGTTGCATCGTCCAAATTAACCTTGAGGTATATAATTTTTCTCCCTTGGCTGCCTATTTAAAGAGCATGTCCACCCCCCAACTACTGGCCCAACTGTCCTGTAGTGCTTGTCCAAAGTCCAGGAAACTGAAGGGTAGGAACTGTCTTCCTGATCAAAAGGTTTCTACCTCTGATCTGTCCTCTGAGAGGACAGTGGTATGCGCTGTGGAGCCCTTTCCCCCCCTCCCTCCCACCATCAGGATCCATCCTTCTTCAGATTTCTGTATCAATAAATAAGGATAGGCCTTATAGACCCCTTTAGCAGCACTCCCTTCCCTTGTGACCCAATATAGTATATATAATAATCAGTCTCACAACTTTCATACAATATAAAGTTATTTTTATGGTGGACCTGCCCTTTAAAACCTTTTGCCTTGATTAACATCCTGTGACGGGAACTGTTCCTGAAGTGTTTTGAGACATCTGATTGGTGGTTCATATGATTTTGAGTTAATAAGATGGCTGAAGAGGATACTCCTTGAATCACCAATCAACTTGCTAGATAGGCTTCATGGGGATTATGGGCTACATTAGGATTTACTTTCCAGCAGCAGCCACGGTAGGTGAAAAGAAGGGTAGAGAACTTTTTGAAATGTATTTGTGCACAGGGATGGCTTATCACTAATCAGAATATATTTAAAGTAACTGTACACTGAAAATACAAATTTGTCTCATTTTAATCTATAAATGAATACATGTAAGCAGCACTTACTTTTAGGTGTTTGTGTTGCAATCAGATCATAATGCGAAAAAGCTTTTCCTCCCCATAACCCCTATACATAATGTTTCTCTAGTAAGTTGCATTTAGTATATGTAAGTGATAGATTTTGTAACTTAGGTTTCCATGTTGTTGCCAGTACAAGTCACAGCCTATGTAGTCTTCATAGAGCCATGCCCTATGACCCCATATTCATTGTCTCTATGCACAGTGTTTATTATACAGATGTCTCCACACTAATATGGAAGTCCCTGATAAGACTTTGAAAGCTACCTGTTAACCTGCAGTTTATTTTCCAGTCAGCATGTATTACTGACAGCCTGGAACAATACAAAATAGTCAGCTGGTTTTACTGACATTTTATCTAATTCTGTTCCTAGCAAAAGATAAAGCTTCTGAATGTACCTAAGTTCTTTGCATTTGCTATGGTGGCTTACCCACTAAAGTGCTTTCCTTTATGTTCCTAGCAAAGGATAAAGATTCTACATGTAGTAGTGCTCTACCTAGTAAGCTTGGTGGGTTAGAGGTAAAAGCTCTGCAACATGAGGTTGCAGGTTCAATTCCCCAGACTTTAACAGCCACGGCAGAGATATTGCAGAGACACAGCTTGTATGTTTATAAATGTGCTCTATCTATTGGGACAATATTGGCTGGAGACTTTAGTTCCCCTTTTAATTGAAGGCATTTTTTTAAATTTGTTTTTTAAAGGATAACTAAAGTTTGAGAATGACCACTCCTAAATTAATACTTCTCCCAAATGACTGAGATTTTTACTGAGCTGTGGGACGTTACTGAAGTTATATCTTCACTCTGAAGTTTGCTGCCCCCTTCTTTCTTCTTTAAGTTAATGTCTTTAAGTTAAGCTGACATTATGGACAGTGGCTGACTTCTGCTTCCTGAAACACCTCCACTAAACAAGAAATCCATAAAGACCTTGCACAGATTTAGAGGAGTTGGGAACCTTTGCAGAAGATGAAATATGAAACTCTGCGTTCAGAAAGTCCTACAGCTGGGTAAGTATTGTGGTCTTGGGGTTTGCATGTCTTTTAATTCAAGTGTTTATACTCCAAGATTGCCTGATCATAATGATATTTACATAATCCTTAAGTGCCAGAGGTTTTATTTTAAATTTGGTGGAAAAGCCATATAGAACATATTAATGGAATCTAAAGGTTTAAAGGCTATACGGTAAATGCTATGATTTAAATTAAAAAAAGAATATAGTCCATTAGCATTTATTTTATTTTACCACTTACAATCTTGCTATTTGATTCAAAATTGCCAGTCATTTTAATCTTGCTATGAATTTTTGCAAGTCTAGAAATAAAATTTCAGAAACAATATGAATGGTCCAAATGAATTGGTTAGTCTGTAAATTAGACTCTAGGTCTTCACTGTTTATTTCCTACTTTGAAATGAAATGAAAAATACAGAGCAAGTCTGGCAGAGGTATTTCACACAACAACCGAAACTTAAATGTGTGTCTTTTTCAAATGTCGGACTCAATTTATAGTCTTTTCTCATCATGTGGAATTTTAGGCTAGCGCAGACAAGACAGTTGATTCCCATTTCAGATATGCCTTCACAAGGACACCTCTTAACTTCCCTTATAACTGCTTTCAGAGGGCAAATGAGAATTCTAACTTTATTTCCCATTAGAACTTGTAAGTTTGTTCTTGGGAAAATCTGCTGCGGGCATGAATTTAAATGAAAGATGTCATTGATAAAGTTAGACATTCAATTGCTTTTTTTCCGGAGCATTTGGGTTGCTAAGACCATATGATATTCCAAGATCCCATAAATTCTAATTAGGACTTATATGTTTAAGGCATATTTATTTAATGCAAAACTGGAAATGTGCCCTTAAACACTATGAAAATGCCACTCCATTTCTGAATTCTTTCATTTATCTCAATGGGAAAAATAGTTTTTTTGGAAAATTTTATCCAATTCAGATACTTCTATACTTTGCCAGGAAATACTATTACAAATGAGAAAGTTTTGCAAAAAGTCTTGTCTTGTCTTTAGTTGCACCATGAAAATGCAAGTCGCAGGAGGTTTTAAAATGTAAGATATTATATTTTAGGTATACAAAGAAGGAAAAAATTCCCATTGCAAGTTTACCTTTAAAATAAATTAAACATTATTTTTAATTATAATGAGGTTTTAGTACCATACATTGGCCCAAATATGTAAGTTCAGGTGTCACTTCAAGGTCCAACACTTAACGCAAGTCTTTCTCTGCCTATTAGCATTCAAAGTATGTAGTGCATTAAAAATCAAGTCCCCCAGCAATGTAACTGAGTAATATGACAATATTTCACAGAAATAGTGTGGTCATGTCGAACCATAGCACTCCAGATGTTTTGGATACTACAACTAGTAGTAGTAGCCAATCCTAGCCAATCTAAGAGTTGTAGTTTCTAAATATCTGGAGTGCTTATGTTCGACATCACTGCTCTAGTGAGACAGTAAGGAGCTTTTTAAACCCTAGCCAATTAACTTACACCTGTGAGTTCCTACTCTATCTATTAGTTTAGCTTGATACTGTAAGTTAAAAGGCATGTCCCCACCTCTAAAACAAAAAAAATGGTCAGTTACCTGCCGACAATTCCAACCAATTTATTAATCACATTATTAGATGTACTGCTAACTAAATATTCAGTGGTAATTACTGCACCCATCCTGGCAGAGCAACCCAGCTTTATGCATTCAAGGCTACATATAGTCAAGGCTGTAACTGCTGACATCACAACCAACACTTGAGTATTCTTTTCCCTGTTGAGCAGGGGGATGAGGCAGCAACCTCTAACAGAAAGGCAGAGAGAGCAGGGGCAATACTTATTAAATATCTTTATCTTTATTAAATATCTTTATAGAAATGCATGTAATAAAGTGCTAAAATAGCAGTTAAAGTTAGGTGCAAATAAATGCAAAGTGTATAATCTTTTGTTTTAAGGGTGGACATGCCCTTTAATTGTAAGTGCAACATGAATGGCTTATAAAGGAAAGAAGTAAACACAGTCAGAAGTTTCATCTTATATTATGGAATGTATGTATTTTGCACAATGGCATGTTGACATTTTTAAAGACTTTGAATGCTATAAAGGGGTCCCAAGGCTAGTATGGCAGAACATTAGCACACTAACAGCTACTCATATTTGCATTGATTGCGTGCAATTACTTCTCTGATGTATTATGCAAATAGTAGCTTCTGGTGCATTGTGATCCTTAGTCTGAAGCTGCCTTTAAAAAGCGCTACAAATGCTGCCACTATCAGAGTAGTAGCACTAGCTGCATGGGTTTATTTTGTGCTACCTGTTCAGCTGTATCTTCAATACATTTTTATTGATTTTATAATGACAACATATTTTACAGTCTCATTTGAACATATAATTCAAAAATAATAGTTTTTAAATGAAACAAGGTGACAACAGCCGTCTTATCTTGATATTAATTCTGGTTCTTGAACAAAATTAGGTGGTGTTTGTACATAAGACCAGTATGTATTTTCGACTTAACCTCAGTTTGGTAAGTAATCTTAGTATCTTATAGTTTTTGGGAGGTTTTAAGTTTTCATATCTGGGATAATACGGGGAGAATTGTGGAGTACTTGCTGGAGGTCCAGAGTAGCCATGTCTTGTGGAATAGATGTATGGAGTCCTGTATAACATGAAATATTCTTTCATTAATCATAATGATATCGATTCGGTTGATCACTTTTTTCATGTCTAAGGCATTTTGTCTCCATTGGGCCCCCACAGGGATTTTTGCTGCTAACATAATGTATTGAGCTAGACGATTATGTTGTTTGTTCAAGATCTCTATATCCTGTCCCAGAAAAGCTATTAGTGGTGAGGGAGGGATCTGGAGGAAAAGGACTTCAGATAGAATGTCAAAGACTTTGTTCCAGTAGTTTTGTGCTCCTGGGCATGTCCACCATATATGGTAAAATGTGCCATGGAAGTTGCATCCCCTGAAACAAATCGGATTTATTGTGGGGAAGAATTTTGCTAATAGAGCTGGGACTCTATAAGTTCTGAATAGTACTGAATAATACTACCTTTATCTAGTTGTTCCCCTATGTCGGCTTCCCATGCTGATTGAAATTTGTCTTTTTGTTTCTTGGGTATTTGGGTCAACCACATTGTTGTCGTCCCTGCCAAGTAGTTATGTTTGGAGGTAGTGTAGTATTTGTGTGAACTAAAATTGTCCTCTAGGTGGGACTGGGTGTTTATTTTTTATAATGGATAGGTCTGAGTTTAAAGGGTATGTCCAGCAAAAAAGTAAGTATGTTTCTAAATGATTTACTGAAGAACAGGAGGTAAATGCACTCTCTCTTACCTCCCGTTCTTCAATAAATCTTCCAGGAGAGGAGGAGACACTTACCCGCGGACCCCCTCCAGTGGCAGGGATTTCAGCACTGGAGCAGGTCAGTGGGTAAGTGTCTATTCGGGGACATTTGTTGGCTTAAATACACTTCATCATATGGGATTGTAGTGGTGTCATGCTATGTTTGGGTAACCATAACGGTAGGCATCTGAATAGATATAGAAGGCAGGGGAGTAGGTTCATTTTTATGGTAGTCCTATCTAAAATATAGTGAGTTTTTGCCATTTTTCTAAGTCTCTCTATGTAGCGTTTTATATGTTGGAGTAATATTGGCTTGATAAAGATCTTCTATTTTAGGGGTGATATAGACCAGGTATTTGAATCCCCTGTCTTTCCATTGTAGCTTAAAATTTAGGGTGATTAATTTTTTGTGTTTCATCTATTTGTATGCCCATTATTTCTGTTTTGGTTTGGTTTATATTGAGACCTGATGCTTCTGCTATAGTTGGCAGTTCTTTAAATAAGTTAGGAAGTGCTATCATGGGGGGCTATATAGCGAGCGCTATATCGTCTGCGAAAAGACTCAGTTTGAATTCCTGTTTTGTTATCTGTACTCCGGGAATTGATTGGTTTGTTCTTATAGTTTGAGCAATTGGCTTCATTGATAGTATAAATAATATGGGTGAGAGTGGGCACCCCAGTCTTGTCCCCCTTGCTATAGGTATCGGTTTCCAGGAGTCCGTTAGACATTTAAAGTGTAACTGTGGTCTCCAATTCTTCCAAACTAGTAAGGATTATATAGTACCTTCAAGATAAAACCTAAATCACATCTCTAGATAAAATTCCTGAGAAGTTATTTCTGGGAAGGTTCAGCAATATTACTTCCTGCTTGAACACTTCCTGTTTTCAGCCACGTGACCAGCTTATAGTCATGTGACCAGCCTCTGTCAGCATTAATAGGCTCCCGATCTCAACTGTCAATTTTCCCCCCAGGTTCTTTCTGATTTCCCCAGCATTAACAGGGTTATTCAATAAAAGTTCTTACTATTTAAAATGGTGCTAATTTTGCCCCAACCAATCAGATGTTGTTTAACATTTGAAAACTAACGTCTGATTGGTTTGGGCAAAATTAGCACCATTTTAAACGATAAGAACTTTTATTGAATCTCCCTGCAAGTCTTAACTGAGCATGCTTCTCCCCCAGGGCAGAGGGGCTAGCAGAGGTAAGGTGATGTCACTCAACTTACTGGAAGCAGGATGTTTGAACATTCACCTAAATATCATTTCTTACAGGGTGAAGCCAAAGATGTGAATTTAGGCTCATTATAAAGAAAATACTGCAGGCTTTCATTTAAGCCTAACTTGTTTGGAGACCACAGTTGCCCTTTAAGGAAGGCTATAGGGTGAGAGTAGTATTCCTCCAGTATGGACTTTTCTTTTAATGTACAAGTAATAGCTATTTATTGCTTCTAGTAGCTGGTCAAGTCCAGAATGGATTCCAAGCAATACCGCAGCATGTGTTTAACTGAACACTGGCCGTTTTGAGTGCATATTAAATTTATCATAGAAAAACCCCTCTGAAAGAATAGCATTTAAAACATAGATCTATTCCCCAAAGGGCAGGGTTTTACAAAAATGTTGCTTGTTTTTCATTATCCTTCACTATACAATCCAGATTGATGCCAATCACAGCTGGAATCAAAAGTTATTTTAGAATGTAGAAATAAAATGTTAGACAGTGTAAAGCAAATTTATAACACACAAGACAATTATCAATGTTTTTTGTGATACTCTCAGATTGATTACCAGACACATAATAAAATGTAGTTTTTGTTATATGTACAGTGTGTGTTCCCCAGACCATTTTCCCATTTTTATTTATACTTTTAATTTAATTGAAAATTTCACATGTTTAAACACCCATTGACTTCTATAGGTCAGTTTTCGGATTTTCAAAACTTTGCATTTTTTTTTGAGGGGTACAATGTAAATTTTAGTTTGCTAACAGATCAAATATATATCGGGCGCAGTTTGAAGACATCACAGGATGTATGCTCACATCAAAGTCACTGGGGCAGGGCTGCGTTATTCTTTGACTAAATTAGTTTTGGAGAATTGGAAATCTTGAGGGGGCAAAGCTAAAAATAGGATTTCTGTGGGGGAGAAAGGCCAGAAACATTCTAACACAAAGGTACGGTCTAGAAGGGTTGTTGGGGAGAAAAAATACACCACATTTATATTTAAAGGCATAAATATCCAGTAAGATATATTTGTTATTACAGTTTACTTACCCTTTAAGTTATAGGCATGTAAAGTGACAGTCAGTCAAAATATGCAGGCTATTGGCTCCTTTCCGTATACATGTTCATATGTTTACAGTATGTATTGATATTAAATAAAATGTTACCAGCTTAAATACCTGCTTTTTCTGTTAAGCTATCTTTCTCTAATTGCATTTAATATTCAGGCTAGATACCAGCTTATTGTGTTCTACAGTATTTGTCTGCAGGAATACTGCAAACAGTCTTTCAGGTTATCATTAACCTGAAGAGTCTATTAAACACCTACAGTTTAAAAGGCCAATTTATACCTATTGCACCCTAGGGTAATTAAGATGAGAAAGTTCCTACTTAATTTATCTCCATTATTCACTCTGCATAATACTTGGCCAGCTATGGTTAATGAAAAATAGACCCTAATGATCTAGTTAATGATCTAGTGTTAGGCTGAGATTTTAGACCAGGGATGTCAAAACTACGGCCCAACAGATTTTTGCAAACTTCAACTTCCAGCATTGCCTCTCAGCAGTATTCTGGGAGTTGTAGTGTTCAAGCATCTGGAGGTCAGCAAGCTTAACATCCCCCCTCAACAATTATTTAATCAAGATTTGTATTTCCAAGGTATTTTATGTTGTATGGATATATATATGTATATATTTCCCCCCCCTTTTACCGAGTTAAAGAACATAAATAACTGACACCTGTAATGCTTCCTTTTTCTTTTACATTTTTAATGCTATTTAGTTGTGTGTTAAGCTATGTTGTGTGATGGTGCCAAAGCTTTTAATTCAAAGAGTGTACAAAACTGGGAAGTTCCGTCCATTTCCCAGCTGTCCTTCCAATAAATTCCTGTTATTTGTACAGAATGCTTGGCTGTATTACATGTTGTTTATGCCTTTCACGCTGTTTTCTCTCTGCTGTAATAAGATTTTTTTTCCTGCATATAAATGCTTGTTACTGTATTTTTTCAAATTATAAGCACATGATTAGTAAAAAGGGGACCATGTAAAATCCAATTTTGGTGGCCGTATTTCATCAAAATGTATAAGAAATAATGTGGAGTTGTACACAGTTTTTCTTTGCAAATAAAAGCTTATATTGTCACCATATGACAGACGTTTCAGAACGCTTGGTTCCTTTTTCAAGTCAAAAGCATATGTAAATCACAATGATACAATCATAGTATTTAAAGGGTAAAACAGGAAATGACATCTCCTACAATGTTACATCATATCCTGAAAAAACAAGCAAAAATGGCTCCCATGTGGTACCCCGTGGTGTGTATATGCAAGAACCAAAGTTCCAAGACCGCACAATGGCACACTGCTGTTGGCTCCTTGGCCAGACAAATAAGGTAGGTGCAATCCTCTCAGCCCCCTACTTCCGGGCTTACACATCCAAGCAAGGAAAAAGGTAGAGGGCACACTACTAGGGTGAATGTTCTTTATAGTGCAAAAAACAACAAACAACGTTTGGGACTCAAGGCCCCTTCCTACCTGAGGAAGGGGCCTTGAGTCCCGAAACGTTGTTTGTTGTTTTTTGCACTAATAAAGAAGCATTCACCCTAGTAGTGTGCTCCTCTACCTTTCCTTGTCTTGTCTATGAAAGAGAACCCATGGTGCACATCAAACCACATGTGCAGCATGGTAATCACGTACACAGACTATGGGGCCACGTGCAGGCCAGAATACAGGACAATCCAGACAGGGACAGACTATATAAAAGATAGAAGGCAACCATATATAGAGATAGAAGAATGAAAAATAAAGCAAAAACAGCTAGAAACATAATATATTATGGAATAACAAGCAATCCATATATGTGTACACCTATATCACTATCCCTATATAAACAGGTACAGATCATAATCATGATTTAACCCATGTAGATAAAGCGATTTAACTCACCTAATCCACCAGGTTTTACGTTTTCTAAGCTTAAGCTACCTATCCTGTAGATCTTCGCCTATAACCTCCTCAAGTACCATAAATCTGAGATCCTCAGCTGTATGTCCCACTTCATTGAAGTGTCTAGGGACAGGTAGTATATTTTGTTTAGTCTTAATGGACGATTTATGTTGTGAAATTCTAGATTTCACATTTTGAGTAGTTTCCCTAATGTGAACTAAACCACATTGGCAAATTAAGGAATACATTACAGACATTGAGTCACAAGTGTAAAGGCCACTAAGTTTAAATACTTCTTGATTTTGGGGATTAATAAACACAGGGCCTTTAATTACAGAGCTGCATTGGACACAATTATGACACGGAACCATACCCATACGGGCACTTTTTAGCCAGGTATTCTTTTTAAGAGGCGCCTGAGTGCTTGTCGATGTCACAATTGATCCAATGGTTTTGCCTCTTTTATATGACATAAGGGGTGGTTCCCTAAATTCTTTAACCCCTGGATATAATTCTGTTAAAATGTGCCAGTATTTGTTAATACATTTCGCTATTTTATTGCTGTTATGATTAAATTTGGATACAAAAACAAGCCTGTTATGTCTCCTTTAAAAATGAATTTTTTAATTCTTACCTCCCAATATTATTTTGTTGAGGAGCGCCAGCACATACAGTTCTCCTCTTCCAGGTTATTGTCCTGGGCTTTCCTCTATTAAAGATAGTGCTGAAGCACTGAGTAAGCCTGGTAGAACCAGTTTTCTTTGTGCTGGAGCTCCTTACAAAAAAGGAGGTAGGAATTACAAATCCTGCCCCAGGTACATTTCATTTTAACTGAATTTTTCCTTTAATATGTGATCTTTAAAAGCAGATCAATTGCATTTCATGTGAAAATGTCTCTTTATTTTGTATGGGTGTGTGTGTTAGTATTTCATATGTTATCAATTTCCAGTCCAATAATTTATTCAGATTTCAAAGAGATCAGAGATTTACCAGCCAATGATCAAATCTGCTGGTTAAGATTGCTTATCCACATTTCTCTGCATTTCTATGGTTTTCCTTTACCAATCATTATATTGATCAGTAAGTTGGTTGGTTGGGAGCTGGGATAAGGATGGGAACATGCTGCGCATACCAGGCCTAAGCCTATGTACACACATTGGATAAAAATAGTTTGCATATAAAAACTCTTGAATAAATTGTCCCATATTTGTCCAGACAGGATAATCGGCATAACACCTGAACATTGATCCTTACCTAGAACATTGTGCATCCACCCTTTAAAACAAATAACTGTTCAATTGTCAGTTACCTGCCCCCAATCTCAAATGATGTATTTTGCACTTTATTACCTGCATTACTAACAAGATAATTAAGCATAATTATGGTCCCTATTCAGGCAGAGTAAGCTGGCCCCTCCCTCCATGCAGTCAATCAAGGCTGTGACAACTGACATCACAGTCAACGATTGGCTGCTCTTTCACCTGCTCCCTCGCTACACATGCTCAAAACAAAAAGCTCATTGAGCAGGGGAAGAAAGGAATTATTATCATTAAATATCTGGTTACAAATGCATGTAAAAACTTGTAAAAATAGAATTTGTTTGCTGCAGACAGATAAATGACAAGTGGGCAATTTTTAGATTAATGCCCTTTAAGAATACGCATGAATAAAATGTAGCATCAAGCTCTGTTCTATGTTTGTGATTAAATAATTGGACTTTTGCTGATAGTTATAGTGCAGCTGTGATACAATCCAAAGTGCGTAGATGATGTGAGGGGGCACAGACTTCTCCAAATAATTATCAAATATGTGTAGATAGCTTAGGTTTAAGTTGGGTACACACTGTTAAAATCTGTCAAAGATAATTGCAAGATTCTGTCTGTCATCTTTGACAGATTGGAGTACAATAAAGTATAGGGATAACGTTTGTGATTGCCATACTCGCCTACGATCACCTCCAACTCACTATACGTCAGTACAGGGAGCCGACCCTGAACAAGGGATTTTTTGAAACGAACATTCCCGATGCGTAACATTCGTTGGTGTCAGAAACAATAGTTTCGGCTGTACACACTTTACCATTAAAAGGGCTTAACCCGTCTGTACCGAAGGGATTGGCCCTTTATCAGGAATGTGTGTGCCCAGCTTTAAATTGGATGTCTAAGAGGTACGAAGGAGGTATAAATAAGGAGGTACCCAATGCTATTTTATGATATACAGTAAATAATGTTTTAGGACCAAGGGATAGTGATTGGACAGGGAATCCAGTGGAGACTATGGCAGAGCATTGAGGGTTTCTAGGACAAGGGATGCCAAATTGACAGCTTGCAAAAGAAAATGAAAACTAAACTAGAAGAAAGATCTAATTTTCTGCAATGCCAATTGTGGATGCAGGAGTTTCATCAGAAATAAAAATAATATGCCTTATAGCAAGCAAATTATGTTCTAGCAAGGAAGATTGTATTCTTTTGTGCAAAACTTTAATGTTATGATAACATAATGTTAAAGGGGAAAACAGATTGTAGTGGAGCTGGTATAAAAATGAGTTGGAGAAATGGCATTTCAAATTGCATCAATTTTAATTAATATTTAATGCATAAATGGAGCTTACTGTAAGGCCGTGCCTTACTATAAACAACAATCTAGACTTTTTTATGCATATATTCATTGTATATATAGTGATATTCCTGTGGCAATTAATAATTTCTCAGGGAGATGCACTATCACAACCTGCAAATAGTGTGGTTTGGGGTGCCATGTACAAATTTTTTTGCTTGTGTTTTGTAGTGCATTTGTATGCAATGAGTTTAAAGGAGAACTTTATGCCAATAAAAAGAGCACATTCACAAACAAACTGTAAGCTGCATCTCACCTCTCCCTTTGCTGTGGCTGCTGGGTATTATGAAAATAACCTTTGGGTACTAGGGTCAGCTCCCATAATTCACCTAAACTGGGAACACCCAGCTAAGTGTACACAGTACACTTCACAGGAAGCTGCAGCCTTGCTTGCTGAAAGCTGACAGCCAATCATGTTACAGCTCAGTGATCATCCCTCCCTCTGACACAGAATTCAGTGCAGTGTAAATGCATTACAAATTCTCCTATCCTTAACAATGATAAATTCCTTTGCTTTTTATACAAAAAAGAAAAGTAATCTTTGCAGTTTTTTTCTTTGCTAGCATGGATGTAAGGAACAGAATATTAACATTTCAGTAAAAATTAAAAGTAAGTATGGGAAATCTAACCTGCAACCTCCTATACTGTGTCTTTCTAAAAAAGAAAAGTTTCTACCTCTATCCCACAAGAGGTACTAGGCAGGATACTAGTACATGTAGAATCTCTATCTTTTGCTAGAAATATAATAGAAACAAAAAAGGTGAGCCTGGGGGATTGAACCTGTGTCCCAAACCTAGCACTTTAGCAGCACGCCACCACTGCAGATGCAATCAATACAAGTAAAAGTAAATGTCAGTAAAATCAATTGACTTTTTTGTAAGGCTATCAGCAATTCACGCTGGTTGGTAAATAAAAAAAAACCCCAGAGCTCCTATATTTAAAGTTTGTACATATGCCAAAACTTTTTTTAGAAACATGATGGAAACAAACTAACAGAAAAAAGCAATAAACTCAGCCAGTAGACTATTTTGTATTGTTCCATAAGTAAGCTAGGAGATTTGAACTTGGCATTTACTTGATGCGCCACCAGCAACTGAACAATGAATACAGGTACATTTAAAACTTTCTTTCAATAGCAACAGAAGTCTGGGGTCAGTGGGTGTGGCTCTTTAAAGCCAACATGGGCTATGTGTTGTACTGGCAACAACATGGAAACCTTCTTTGTTACAAAATCTATTACTTGCATGTACTAAATACAACTAGAGAAGAGCATTTAAGGTATAGATGTTCTGGGGAGAAAAGCTTTCACTTTAGGATTAAAAAATGTTAAATTTAGTTCTCTTTTAAGTGAGATTTAGTCTTTAAGTGGCAAAAAAAATATGCTGTTCTATGCAAATGTATGAGGTTTTTTTTCTTGTGAAGGTCCTCATTCATTCAGGTCATGGTATATCTGTTGTATTCAGTTAGATCAACTGACCTTAAAGTTTAGTTATTGAAGATGTTTCGCTAGTCATCCGACTGGCTTTCTCAATTCAGAATGACTTGTACAAGAATCTGTTGGCAATATAAGTACCCTGGAAAGTCCCACTTAGCATATGACAGCCAGTTGTTAGGGACCTTCTGAATATAAGCTGTGGATGCATTGATGTTCTGTAGACCACATTTACAAGGGAAGAGGTAACAACACACTGGACTTCTTGGACTGCTTGGTAGAAGCCAGGGAGAATGGTAAATTGGAATTAGAGGTTTACAGAAAACCAACCCATACAGATCATACAGATACCCTTTAGATCACAAGCTGGGTGTCATCAGAAACCCTGCAACACAGAGCAAGGAACATTCCCACTAGCGCAGAGGCGAAGGTTAAGGAAAATAGACATCTCATAGGAGCCCTTAAAACTTTTGGATATCTGGATTGGTACCTTTGTCAAAAGAAGTAGAAGGAAAGAAAAGAACACGAATACCAATAGTGAAGGGGAAAGCAAGACAGGAGAAAGAACATGGGCATCCCATATGTATCAGGGGTCTCCGAGAAATTAAGAAGAATTTTCAAAAAACACCATATCCCTGTCTGCTTTAAAGCAAACAACACACTGAGGCAGATATTGGTACATTCGAAATACCCAATACCGAAACACAAGAAAAGCAACATCATATACACAGTGCAGTGAGTGCTTTGAATTGTATGTGGGGGAGACCAAACAGTAACTGCACCAATGTAAGGTCCAGCACAGAATAGCCAATTCCTCAGGTTAGGACTCAGCCGTGTACCTGCATCTTAAGGAAAAAGGACATAACTTTGATGATTGTAATGTCAACATCTTGGCAAGGAACATGACTGGTTCAGGAGAGCGGTCAAGGAGGCCATTTATGTGAAAATAAAAAAAACCAAGCCTGAATAAAAGTAAGGTGGGGGGGTTGACACCACTTTACTGCCTTGGACAATGCTATTTTGACACCTTACCCTGGGCAGGTTTGATAACACCCCTAAGTCTCAATGCATCCACATCTTGCATTCAGGAGCCCCATAACACCAGGCTGTCATATGCTAATTGGGACTTTCCAGGGTACTTAATTGCCAACAGTTTCTTGTACAAGTCATTCTGAATTGATAAAGCCAGTTGGATGAATAGGAAAAAGTCTTCTAGTTTTATATCCCTTCCCCATAGACTTTCATTAAGTGTGTTATTGAACAAACCACACAGAAATGCATTTAAAACCACATAGAATTGCAGTAGTTTGAACGCTATTATGGCAATCCTATACAATAATTAAATTCCTTGCATTTTTATAAACATGTAGTATACAAACTGCACAAAAACGCAAAAAACACTTCTAGTTTTAATGAAGCCTAAATGTGCTAGTGATGCACTAAAGCGGGATATATTTAAAGGCAGATGACAGGTCTTAAAGGGCAGTTGACCCTTGATAAAAGACATTATTCCAAGAACAAGCCTCCTGAAGTCTGATGCTTTCTGGACTGACCAATTGGAATATAGGCTCCATTCACAGCATGTCTTCCCATTGATCAAATGCTAGGTTTTGGTGGGGTTGGGGCCAAAGCCAACTTTAACAAGCTGATTCTACGGACCCTACAATAACAAAAGGGTAACTTGGAAATTTAAATGCTTTATGAGGCAAACATAAATTATTGCATCAAAATCATGGGGAAAGAAGATGATTTTTCAGTGCATAACCAGAATGTAAGGTTAATTGTGCATAGTTTCAGAAAAGGTCAACTAAATTAATAAGGGTAATAGAGGGTTTGACTATGCAGACAAATTAGACATGTAAGGGTTTTTTTACACTGGAGAAGCGGATGTATTGTTTACCACAGTAAAACTGTGGAACTGTCTTCCAGCAGATGTGGTAATGGCAAGTTCATTGAATGGCTTCAATAGTGGGCTGGATATGTTTCTAAAATTTTAAAATTACTGGTATTAATACATTTAATTCTTTTTGATCCAGGGATCCCTTCTGATAGCCATTTTAAGTCGGGGAGAAATTTCTTTCCCCTTTTCAGGTGGTTTTTTTTTTGTGCTCATGGATAGGTTAAAAGGCTGGACTAGATGGACATATGTTTTTATTTAACCTACAGTACCAATCCCTCCCTAGCCCAAATTATAGTCTATAGAATTTTGTAAAACAGTGAGTAGAGCTATACACCCTATTCTCACAGTAGATTGGGAGCTCACAAACAAAACTCTGATTACCTAATTGTATTTTCTTTAATACTTATCTTCGTGCTGCTGTCTTGCTTAACTTACTCCTTCAATCCTGACGCCTGACCAATAGGAAAACACATAGTATATGAATTGTGTGTTCCTTTTGGTGGTCCAGCCCCACTCCGAATGAGAGGTGGATCACGGTGGTGACACAGAGAAAAGTACTTTAAAAAATCATTCAGATTATACAGGCTAAACCTAGGGGAGAGGACTTAGCAGTCTTGGTCCTTACTCTAGGTTTTTTCATTGAGAGGGAGTGGGTGGGAAACTGGGTTGTTGTACTAATCCAAATGTATTGTTATTAGCCAAATCACATCAACAGTTTACAGTAATTGTGTCCTTGTAGTGCTTCCATTTGAAGACTTTGCCTGTTTTAAAAGCAGAATGTTAATCATAAGCAGCCCTCTATACCCTGAATGGATTAATCCCTATAATTGCAAGGATTTTCAATTTAACACATCTAACATTAGTCACCATATAATACTGACGCAAGTAGATCCTTTGTGCATTTCTAGATGCATTTTGCTTTACATTGTCTTGGCAGTTTTCCATTTCTACAACAATTGATTCCAGGGGAGAACACACATGACTCACAGTGCAAGAATAGTACATTATCACTGAGCTCTTATGGTTGTAAGTTTCTTAACAAGAAAAACAAGTGTTTGGGAAATCAGATTTAAAAATACCTTTTAAAAATATTTTATAAATATATATAGGATTAGTTATTTAATGTGGAATTATGCTGTTTGCATTGTACTTATACACAGCATAGGCTAGTTGCTTGGAATGCTAAGATATAGATTTATCCAAAGGATAAAACTTGCAGTTTAACATTATGGGGCAAAATGAATTTAACATTATTGCTCAGTAGAGCAGTAAAAAGTTAACATCTGTTGAGGCAAATTAACAGCTCAGGCAAATTTTGTTCCTCTTATTTAATAAGCCTAATAGTACTATTTGTATTTATACTCTTTAAGTCCTCTAGGCTTTAACAATTCTTCATTCTTCCACTTTGTACCAATTTAAAGCTGTTAATTCATAAGGCTCAGTTGGCTTTGATTTACACATTCAACCAACCGTTGTGAATGTCCAGCCACTGGGAGATGCCCATAAATTACTGCCAGATGTGCATGATTAAATACACTGCATGATTGGCTGCACCATATCTAAATTTATCAGTTGCAATATTACACAGAATTCTATCTACCATTGTTTACAGTCTAAATTATTATTAAAGTATATCGGGTGCCTAACCTTCCCCAGGCACTAGTGTCACCCCGGGCACTGACCATGGTGTTTGAGTAGCCCTGAACTATCCAGACTCAGCCTGACTCACGCAGGCCTTCCCTAGCCTTATCTAACAGTATGGTTGGGCGCCTATGCAGTATACAATGTATTGCTACAAATTTAAATAGTTTGCTATATTTTATTTTAAGTTTTCTAATGTATTAGTATCACCACTCATGCACTCCAATGGGAATGCTTTTATTTTGAGATTTCTGCTGTGCAGAATGAGTAATGGAGGACAAGAAAAATTAGAGACAAGTTAATTAGTTTTAAGAATTTTTGTTAGGTAAGTATTTATAGGACAACTTTACTTACATGATGCACCCTGCGTCGTCAACTGAAAAAACGGTCTGAAAGCAACATTAAGCAATGCTGTTTCGTTTACCATGACGGCTACGTGGATATCCCTTAACACACAATGTAGATACTACACGTGTAGCAGCTTTAAAACTTTTATCAATATTTAAATTGCTCAAGAGGCTATGCATGTAAATTTATACAATATATCTAGAGTATCTAGAAGGGCACTGGTCATAAATTACTTCACATAGGAGAAAGAAGAGTTACTAATGTAGAAGGGTGCTCCATTCACTGAATATATAGATCAAAACAAAGAAGGAAAAATAAGAGTGAATAAAAAACTGGGAACACCTCCAAATATGTATAACAATACAATATCTCCTTTATTACAAGAAATGGAAGTAACAATTACTGTCAAATATATTTGACATATATTGTTACTCCCATTTTTTGTAATAAAGGAGATATTTATTGTTATACATATTTGGAGGTGTGGTCTGTTTTATTCACTCTTATTTTTCCTTCTTTGTTTTCATGTAAATTTAGACATGACTGGTTGGAATGATATGTGGCCTATCTAGTTAAAAATATTATTAAAAAGAAGCCCTTATAACAGTATCCACACACCTGGTGTGTAAATGCCTATAATGTAGAGAGCGTTGTAGTATATTAGTTGGGTGTTTGGTAGAAAAAATATTGTATTTACTTGTATGTATATTATATATATTTCTCTATTTATTAGACACCCTTTTTATACAAAACAGAATCTCTTGACTGTTGATGTACTGTGGCATTCTTTGCTACAATTAAACCTGTTATCTGCTGGCCATATTCTACAAACTTACCAATTGTTCTGTGACGATCGGAATACCACCTAGCCTGTTTATTTTGCAATACTTATATATATATATATATTACAATAATTCTGTTTTTTGCACCAACCGCATGGGCTTCACATATCTTATTTGTAATATAGAAATACAAAAAGGCCTATTTAGGACTTTTTAGGGTTCGTTCACACTAGATCAGTTTCTGTCCGTTTCCGTACTGCCACATGCATTTATGTCCGGAAACGGACACGTTTTGATTAAAAATATAGGAAAAACGGACCGAGACGGACAAAAAACATAGTTTTCTAGTTTTTACTGTTTTACTGTTTCTAGTGTGAACGTAGCCTTTAAAGTTATAAAGTCCTACAAAAGCTAATTGGGGATTGCAGTGCTATCGCTATATTACCTCCTGAATGCAGTTGTACTGAAGATCGCTAAATTCCACCTTGACAAAAGATGAGCTGATCTGAAATGTCATACACTGCTTGTGATATAATCCGTTTGTTATGTGGTATGATGTAACAATTAACAGTACCTAATAACGTGCAGAGATGGGGATGGTATGTTTTTAGTAACTTAATGGAAATAAAACACAGAAGTAGCCTTGACTGTAGTAAGTATATTAATTTTATTTAGTAGCAAATGGTTTCCTGTTTTTGTAAAATTTAACAGGTGAATGAACAACACTATGCCTAATTCTGTATTGCTGACTGCTTGGCATGCACTGGGGAACAGATTGAAAAAAGACAAATTCTAAATTTTCATATTGTGCTTCTTTTTAGCATTGTTTTCACAAATGAACTTTATTTGTTGTCTTAATATTTGTTGAATAAAGACATACCTGTATGTTCATCTGGTCCAAAAGCATGAAGGTAGGTAGGTCCTTCCTGACTCCAAATGACTATTGGAAAGGATCCCTGGATAAACAAAAACTGACAGGGTTGTTCAATAAAAGCTCTTATTGTTTAAAATTGTGCTAATTTTGCCCCAACCAATCAGATGTTAGCTTTCAAATGTTAAACAAGATCTGATTGGTTGGGGAAAAATAAGGAACATTTTAAATGATAAGAACTTTTATTGAATCTCCCTGCAAATGTATTAATACCAGTAATTTTCAATATTTTATTTTTAGAAACTTATCCAGCCCACTTTAAAAGCTGTTTAATGAACTTGCCATTACCTCATCTGCTGGAAGACAGTTCCACAGTTTCACCGTTCTCACTAAGAGGCAGCCAATTACAGACATGGCTGCCGGCAGTGCAGAACACCGCGGGTACGAAGCAATGTAAGTACATTCCTGATGATTGTAAACCCCTCAGAGGACAGGGAAGGTGCAGAAACCTTTTTAAACACATGCAGGCTTCTGCTCTTCAGTTTTTGGGACTTTGGCTAGACCCTGCAGGGCAACCATATCAAGCAGAGGAGTAAGGTACACTACACAATTAGTAGAATTTTCAAGAGACACACCGTATACATTTCTGTTTTAAACACAGCAACACACAGAAGCAGCCACTGGTGCATCCACAGTGCAGACCCAATAATAAAATGCAACATCATATACTCAGTGCAATGCAGTGAAGAGTGCTCTGATTTGTGTGGGGGAGGCAAAACAGCAGCTTCACCAATTCACAGAAGACTCTGCTATGTACCTGTATCTTAAGGAAAAAGGACATATTTGAAGATTGTCAACATCTTGGCGAAAAAAAATGACTGGTTCTGAAGAGGCGTCAAGGAGGACACCAATTGTCTGCCATTTACAGTGCCAAACACATCTGGCATTTTTTTCAGTAATAGATGTTAAATAGTTAGTAATAGTTTTAAACTCACCCAGGCAAATTTTCTCTGTTTTTTTTAATAGGGTAAAACACCACAGCTAACTTTCAGTCAAGCTTATTCTTAGCATATGTACTGTATATACTTGAGTATAAACCGAGTTTTTCAGGCTGTAAAACCAGCCTGAAAACTTGGACTCGGTTTATACTCGAGTCACTAAGTTGAAGGTACCTGTAAGCGTCCTCTCCATTCCGGCAGCAGTGTCCTCTCCATTCCGGCAGCCGCATGATCATTCCATGTACTGGCGTCGGCCGACGTCACTGCCCAGCGCCAATTAGTGATGTCAGCCGGCGCGCCACTACATGGAATGATCGTGCGGCTGCTAGAATAGAGAGGACGCTGCTGCTGGAATGTGTCCTTAGCTGTGGTTGTGGGCATTTTTGGTTTGGAGCTGTTTATGGTTTCCCAGCTGTGCGAGGACAGTCACTACCATAAGAAATGGAACATGGGCTCCGTCCTGCTCTTAATTTCCTTCCTCTTGTCGTCTGCTGGGACCCTGGTGTACGTCCTTCTCCTCAAAGACTTTGTGGCCCTCGGGTCCTTCACCCTCCTCTTCTGGTGCCAGTTTCTGGCTGTTTTCCTTTTCTTTCTGAATGGGATCAGTGGCCTTTATTTCAGCGCCTGACAATGGGAGTGATCAGTAGGAGACAGATCTGGGATTTGGTCTTGGAGACCCTGGATCGACTTTGTCCTAATAGCTGCTTGGCATTGGGTATGAAGAAGGAAATACATGGTGCTATTGACGTGCTGCCGGAATGGAGGGACCTTACCTTCAATGCCAGCACACAGTCCCAGGAAGCCCTTGGATTTAGGAGAGCCCACAGCTCCTGGATGAAGGGGAGCCCACAGGTACAAACTGAACTGGGTGGGAGGGTAGGGTGGCATTCAAGATGTTTGGAAATTACAAACTCCCAGCATGCTTTATTAGCTGGGAGTTGTAGTTTCCAAACATCTTGAATGCCAAGTTTCTACCCTCGGTTTATACTCGAGTCAACAACTTTTATTAGATTTTTTAGGTGAAATTGGGTACCTCGGTTTATACTCGGGTCGGTTTATACTCGAATTACACATAATGCATTATTTTGAAAAAAAATTGCAGAAAAAATACTTTTCTTGACATCCTAGATACCTTTCAAAAGAGGTGAACATTATTTGGGGACAAGTAGCACTAATATCCCTAAAAAATTATTTCCAACGTGGCTAATTTTCAATATAGCGCATTTTTAGCATAGCTGATTTTCATTATTCTTTATTTTGAGCATGGCTAATTTTCAACCCAGTTATAATAAGGTAGCATACCACGTGTAAGCAATAGTCAAGCTAAAGGAACATATTAAGTAATACAAAGTCATCAGAAAAGTCACAAAATACCATTATTTTGATAATGTTTTGTGAAAAAAATGACTTTCACACATTATATACACCTTGCTAATGTATTTGAAATGAGGTGAAAAAATATTTTCAGCATGGTTAATGTTCAGTAAAGCTAATTTTCAGCATGGTTATTTCTCAGCCTAGTTAGATTAGTAAGGTAACTCATAATGTCTGAGCATTAATCATGATAATGGGACAAATCAGGTACCAAAATACCTAATACCAGATCAGAGAAGATCAGAGAAGTCTTGCATTATTTTGAAAATTTAGGTGAAAAACTTGCGTTTCCCCAATTTTTATGTTTTGCTAATGGTACAAAAAAAAAAAAGACTTTCCCCCAAGTTATGAATTACTTGTTGACTTTGCAACATGTTTATTCCATAAATGTGCAGGAAAATAACAGTTTTGATTTTGTACATAAATTTTTTTGGGGCAAGAATTGTCACTTATTTATTTAAAAAATAAATTATATAAAAATTTGCAACAAAATTAATTTTCGCTTTATAAATATGCTGCCTGTACACATTTTATTGTGCTCTCAATGGGGATTCCAGGTGTGTTCATTATGCAATTTGAATATGTGAGGTCTGTTTCCCAATCTTTTCTTTATTTTTAAATTGTTTATAATTATTAATTATAATAATATTAATTATTAATAATTATTATGAATTTAGAAATAAAATAGAAGCACTCAACAGGGTGGAAGAGAGGAAGCCGTAATGGATTAAAAACAGGGGGTTGAAGGAAAAGCAGATGGAATCAACAATGTAAGAAGGAGCAGAATTGATTAAGTACCATTCTATGCATTATTACAAATGTGTATGTGGTGCTGGATGTGGAAAAATTAGCACTTTCTCACAAGCCAATAAGTTAACAAAATATGAATTTTTATGTGTCCACATTTTTTTAAAAATATGGCAACCCTATCCACACATTGTTTTTTTTTGTTGTGATAACTAAAATCTGAATGTAAAGTTTAACAAGCATTTGGTATTAACTTTCTGTATATATAACGAAAATATATGCCCTGGATTTTAATTATGTCTGCAAATAAAACTCATCAATCAGAAACTTGGTTTTGATAATTTCTGATAAAATAAATGCAACTCACATTCTTTCATATTTGCTATGCAAGAAGGCAACTTTTCTAAAGCTCATGGCTAGTGCTATTTTTATTTGATCAGCATGAAAAAGCTATTAACCTTACAATGATGGGTCAGTAAAACAGATGGATAGGCTTTCACTAATTTGATTGTAGCTCAGCAGAGAGTGTATATTTCATGAATTTCTAATATCCATTTAGTGTAAATCCTTCCTGTTTTACTTCATGGTTCACATCAATGAATGGGTCAAGAAAAAAAATAAGTGTTTTAATTCATTATTATAAGAGTTTTCCATTCAACGTGACTTTGATTTATTAATTTGAATATATCAAGAAGAAGAGAGAGGCCTAAAGAGTTGTCTGATATTTTTTTCACATTCAATAAAATATTAAAAACAGATTATTTATTTGTACATTTTTACAATAGTTCTATTCCCACAATTTAATAAAAACTAGAATGGGTGGCAGATATGGGAAGTACAAAGGTGTTGGCATAATAGATTTATTGATGTTGACGTCAACAATTATTACAAGAGTATGCTAATAAGGATGGAAAAGTGATAGATATGTGAGAGATAAGAGATGGTAAATCTCTGGGAAAATAAGTACGGGTAAAAAAATCTAAAAAATAATATAGCTGAAAAATTAGGGGTAAAGTAAATGAGGTAACGCTGGCTCTGGTCTATAGTTGGTGCTCTGGTTTTGCACTCTGCTTATGTGATAAAAAAAGGGGCTCTCATGGAAGCATGGAAATTACCCAGAAGTTTATTATTATATGAGCTATGTTAAATAAATGGCTGAAATGTAATTGTAAAAATGGCTTGTTATTTTTAACAGTATTCTTTTTTTGCTCTTCACAGTTTGATATGCAAAGAATAACATTAGAAGAACTTAAGCACATTTTGTATCATGCATTTCGGGATCACCTAACAATGAAGGACATTGAAAACATTATTATCAACGAAGAGGAAAGTTTAAATGAAAACTCGGGCAACTGTCAAACAGAATTTGAAGGAGGTATGAATGCTTTAAAGCCTATGGGTCTAGATATTTGTCTTAAATATAGTATGCAGTAGTCATGGGACATTGTTTTTGTATTCTCATAGCAACTCCCTAAACACCTAGTTTATGAGCCATTGGGACATTATAATAAAAATAAAGAATCCTTTAAAATGTTGGTCTGACCAGGTCTGTATTTCTTGGTGCATTGACTACCGTGTTACCTTGGATTTTTTCATCACTGTTATACTGTATTTATATGTTGGTTGATCAATTTCATTCTAACAAGTGCCTGTCATCCCTTCCGGCATATAATAAGAGGTGAACTGTCTGGCAGCTAAGCTGTTTTCCTTATGTAATTCATTAGGGTAATAAATTAGATGTTCTTGGTGTTTTATAGGCTCTAAATGTTTTTATTGATACTGATATTTAATGGTTCTGTATGTTATACAGTCTCTTAACTATAGCATGCTTCTAGAGCATATTTTTCCATTTTCAAAATATTTTAAACTCCGTAAGCAAATGAAACAAACAAAAAAAAGTAAGTGATACACCCTTACGTATTTTTTGTTTAGTTTCATACACTGTAAAATAACCATACAGACAACCAAAAGAGACAATGACATGTAAAATGTGCTTAATAATTTTCCTAATAATAACTTAGTAATAACGATTAATTGCCACCAACCTTAAATCTGCTTCCCCCCCTTTCTCTGACCTTCCTTTCCCTTATTTTTTAACTCTGGGTTTTACTTTTTCAAGTAAATTCCTCTGTCACTGCTTAGTTACTGGAGTCCCAACCTAGCATTGCACCAAAAACATGTGTGTCTGGTCAGAAGTTACAGTTAAAAAAAGGGATGCATTTTAATCAGAAGTTTCTAAGCTGTAATACATTTTTTGTATTGGATAGATCCCAGACTGGGATGGAGGCAGAGTTTGGACAATAGATTTGTCCTTTTGAATCAACCAGATCACACCATTATTTAGGAATAGCATTCAAAAAAATGTAAGTTCAGTTGATCTAACAGAATACCATAAATATAAGTAAACAGCTCCTATCCTTTCTTTAAAAATGTCTAATCTGAGTCTATATAATACACTACCATTTCATCCCTTAAAAACATTGCAAGCATGGTTGGATCATGCAATGCTGTACCAAAAATCCCAGAACCAGTAACAAGTTCCTGATTAATGGGTTGCTATGTAAATGAGCTACAGTAAAGCAGACCATTCACTAAATACACTAACCTTCCAACCTTCTCATGACATCTGAAGAACCACCTGGTCAGTTTTTTTTTGTTATTGATTCACGATTGCACAATATATGGGCCAGGTGAAAACATCTTGGTAATGTCGGAAGGTGATAATCGCTAGGTGGCAGAAACCCCCCACTACTTACCTAACCAACTCCCACATTGCATCGCAGAATCATGGTCATGTTAGTAGCAGGGTCTAGCGATATAACATCACCCAATAAGATTTGGTTGTTTTTTTTAAAAAGAAAAAACTATTTAGGCCTATAGTACTTTAATGTCTTTTCATTTAAAATCTAAATACATTATGCCATCCATTATCATCTATACATAACATTTTTGCTAACTCTGCTAAAATGCAGAGTATTGGGTTTGCATGCTTGAATTGCAGGGAGATATTCCAAAACTGCTATAAACTGTGGTAAAGTCACTTGTAAGTCAGTTAATAATTGAATTTGCTACAAAATAGAAAAAGAAATTCTGTGAATATTTGATTTGTCTAAAATGAAAATTGTTAACTGTAAAACTGATTCATGAACCAGATTTGCAAGACTTCTAAGAATCTGTAAATCGGTAAATAATGAATTGCTGCCAATTGATATGGGATGGCATTTTTTTAATTAATAGCTGTTCTTTGGTATTAATTCATGGCACCTAATTGATTCATTTGTCAAAGTGCACAAATTAGTCTGTTTCAGTGAACTACAAGCTGATTCAGATTTCCCTCTGACTGAATTAGTTCCAATTTCTTTATTTTAATTTTATCATCAGTGACTTGTCTCTGTTCTTGAGTAGGATATTAATGCAATCTTACAAATCTTAAGCCTCCTCACTGTTTAGCTTTTACCCAGTAAGGTCTTCACTGGTGTCCTACTCATGTACCAGCTGCAACATATTCACCTATACGCGGGTTTATGGTTGCATCCTTGGAAATCTGTGCCAAGCATTAGTATACTGTATAATCTTTGCCAAGATATAAAGCCTGATACTGCTAACAAGGTTTAATTCTATCTAAGGCCATGCTTCTACACACAACGTACATACAATACAAATACTACAAGTTGAAAAAATTCTGCAGAGTCCCCCTAAGTTGTAAGCAGCAGAAATGTCTATTATTACACTGTTTATTGACGTGCCAGAAAACATAACAAATACATTACACAGCATATTCCTAAATCCACTTTCCTTCAATGGTATATGACTTCCCAGCCATATACTCATATCTTCCTCCAATGCTGCTTTCTTTTCACTTTAACTCACCCCACAAAGAATATTTATCATCTACCATCTCACTGGTGTAGGTATTATATAGCGCTAGATAATCTGTCTAGTCGCATACTCGCATTACCGTACATTATATTGTACAGATGTTGGCTGCTTCCTATTATTTATGCATGTCCGCTTCGGCTTACCCACGGAGGGATGTGTCCTGGTGCGCACCGCAAGAACAGTGATCAACTGCTACATGCTGCCAGTGCTTTGCTGCTTTCTCTTCAGTGATGTAATGCAAAGGGAATAAGGGTGGTAAATATCTGCTGCTTTTTACCTGTGTCTTTGTGTCAGCCAGCTGCCAGCCATTTACCATTGCCACTTTGCTAATAATACTTGCAGATTTTCACTAGTTTCTTTGTGCTAGCTGCCAAGCATTTACCACAACTAATTTGCCAACCATTTCACCAATGTCTGTATCATAATTAGAGATGTCCGAAGTTCGCAAAATCCGGTCCGCTCGAGGATCCGCAAATTTTCGGAAAAATTCGAAAATTCAGAAATCCGCGAGCGGACCCATTAAAATGAAAAATACCCTCGAAGTTACGAGATTTTTCGTATTTTCGAAAATTTTCGAAATTACGGGTTTTTGCGTATTTTCGAAATTGTTTGAAAATACGAGAAAACTAGTAATCCTCGTAATTTCGAAAATACATATTTATGGAAATAAGAGAAATCCTTGTATTTTCGAAAATTTTCAAAATTACGTGTTTTCCCGTATTTTCGAAAATTTTCGAAATTACGTTAAAACTCGTAATCTGAAATTTTCGAAAATACGAAAAATTCGCGAATCAGGAAGTTCGGAAGGCGGAAAATCCGGAAAAATTTGTCGTTCACGAACGGGATAAATCCATGGTGGATCTGGGTTCAGATCCGCGAACCGGCCATCCCTAATCATAATAGGTGAGGCGGGCTGCTGGTATACGTATGGGTTTCATCCACCATCCAGGGGATATTACTATCGCCCCCTGTATATCTATAGTCCAAACATAGAGGATATGGTGAAACCAGACTAAAGCACAGGCTGTGCTGTGAAAAACCGTGTTTTTCTCACAGATATCCAAACGACATAGTTTCGAGCGACATGCGCCCTTATCAAGTTAGGGTGCATGTCTCGAAACATGTCGTGTGGATATCTGTGAGAATAAACACGAGTTTTCACGCACACTTATACTCTGTGCTTTAGTCTGGTTTCTCCATATCCTCTATGTTTGGACCAATGTCTGTATGCCAAGTTGGCATACAGACATTAGTAAAATGGTTGGCAGATTGGCAATTTTAAATTGTTGGCCTTGGTTGGCAATGCCAAGCATTTACCACTGCCAATTTGCCAGTCATTTTACCAGTGTTTTTGTTCTAACCATTTTGCTAGTTGCAGTTTGGAAGTATTTTACTTATGCCTGTGTGCCAGAGATTTTACCGGTGTTGGTGTGTCAAGTATTTTTCCAGTGTCTGTGTGCCAGTTTTCTAACCGATTTATCAGTTTCTGTGTGCTTAGCATTTTACCAGTGGTTTGTGTACTAAGCATTTTTACCTATGTCTCTGTGCCAAGCATTTAACCAGTTTCTATGTGGCAAGCATTAACCAGTGTCAGTTTGTCGGTAATTTCAAATGTGTACAGTTTGAGGATCTAAGTTTAGAAATACTGTTGGAATCTGATTGAATAGTTCCGCTATGTGTATGGGTAAAGTACCGCATATACTTGAGTATAAGTCAATCCGAGTATAAGACGAGGTACCTTTTTTTACCTGAAAAATGTATAAAAACTGATTGACTCGAGTATAAGCCGAGGGTAGAAATTATGACCACTATTGCCTTCTGATTCTGTATTGTTTTGTGGCTTAAGTTGCCCTTTAGATGAACAGCAGAATTCCCATACATGAATCCCATACAGTAATAGCCAAATAGCCAGTACCAGTAACCTCCAATTCCTTGGCATTTCAGAAGTTTGGAAACTACAACTCCCAGCATGCTATGTGGAGTGGCAAGGTTCAGTAATCTTTTAATTAAGCTTACCATAATTTACAATTCTCCTGACCCCCATATAGTAAATGACTCTCTGACCCCAATAGTTAAAAATGTCACCTGAGAGTTGTAGTTTCAAGCTGTCATTTGCACTGAACAAGCAGCTGTTTTTTGCCCCAAACTGAGGAGACCCATCAGATTTACAGCATCCAGATGAGCAGTGACCGAGTGAGTCCAGCAGCCAGACTACAGGAAGCAGGAAGTGTAAAGGCAGATCAGCTCCTGTAACTTTCTATGCAGGTTAACACAGCGCCACCTACTGGTTACTCTACTGGTTACTATCCACAATTGCAGAATTTGGATCTAAATTAGGACTTGACCAGAGTATAAGTCAAGGTTAAGTTTTCAGGCTTAACTTTAAAGCCTAAAAAATTCAACTTATACTTGAGTATATACGGTATGCTTGTGTGTTTTAAAATTAGTGCCTCAAAAAAACCGTTAAAGATTAATTTGTATGTTTTTTATGGGAATGTTTATTTGGTTTGCGGAGGGGTTGGGGGGGTCCATGTCAAAATTTTGCATCAGGGCCCATAGATCTGTAGCTACGCCACGGTACCATCTCCTTCTTAACATTGCATCCGCATTTCTATTTCATTCAGCTTTATTTAATTTTGATCCGCCTTTTCTCCTCCAATTTCTTTTAACATTTTACCCACATCCTAACCCTGCTCCCTCCCTACCCCCACATACACACACACTTACTGTTTTTCGTGCTTGGCTCCCTCTTCTTAATACATCATATTCTTTTTCGCCCTATTCAAAACTGCTCCCTCTTCTTTTTCCTCTATCACCAATCATTTTATTTTTTCTGCTCCACAAATGGGAATCAAAATGCCCCTATCTAGTCACTGTTTTGCTTGATTTTAATAAGAAAGAACATTTAGATGTTCTGAAAGATACAGGAATGTGCTGCTATATAGTTTGTGTACCCAGGAAATATCAGAACTGTATTTATCAAGGATAATTATTGGTAAATTTCACACTGCAGCTGAAAATAATGTACCGTTGCAATTGAATATTATCTGCAATGACGATGTAATGCTTGTAACATAAATTTACATCTGTGTCCTTAAAATCTTAAAATCTATCCTCTGCAGCTATTGCACCTAGTGTGAAAACCCTTTAATATGGTGTAGCTAACCCCTGCCCTCCCCCAAACGCCGCATTAGTTCTTTAAAAAAAGAAGCCGAATCATACTTACAGGCCTTCTCCCCTGCGGCGTATCCATTGTTGGCAGACGCTTCTGTGATTGGCTGCCTCTCCGCAATCACAGATGCGGCTGCTGGTCCGGCCCCTGTTTGCGACTTCCTCCAAACAGGGAGCCGGGCGGTGACGCCAGAGGAGTGAAAGGCTGTAATTATGATTAACTAATGCAGCAGTTGGTTGTGGGCAGGGGTTAGCTACACATATTAAAAGTTAATGTTTTAGGGTGGAGATGTCCTTTAACTATAATGTACAATTGATTGTTGTAGTTTTAAATTAATCTATGCTTTTCCAATATTTTGTGGATAGTACTGCTCTCAATGAATGGTAATGGGTTAAACTGATCAGGCTGGCTTGAAAAAAAATAAGAAAAAGATAAAGACCTCATAGAATTTAGTATTAGCTGTTCAAATGAGTATATCATATGAGTGTGAAATCTCCAATTTCCATAGACATAATGCAAAATAAAATCATATTTCCTACTGTTATTTTACTTAAATTTTCTTCGCTTGCATTTTACGACATTTAATTCAGTATTTTATTCTACTAGTTTAATTTCACAGTGAACCAAAATTTAAAAAATAATGGAAAAGTAAATATTTTCTACTGGTTTATGGACCATGACTACATTAGTACAGGTGGTGGTCGCAGTTATTGATGGGTCTGAAAATTCTGTGTGCAGGCCCTTTGCAGCTCATGTAGCTTGTTCCATTAGACCCCATTTCTTCTAGTCAACATTACAAGTAATATAGAATGACTAGCAATGGATAAAAAAATAAAATAGTGGTAAAATTGAATAAAACTTATTTAAATTTATCTTAAATGTCTTAAATTTCTGTCCAAGCTATGGGAGTGTACAACTATGTCACAAGCCGATTATATGGTTTTAGTATAGATTTTTCTGTGAGGTCTTAAAGGCATTTATCCAGCACTGATAATGCAGCTACTTTAATTCATTTATCATATCCTTAATAGGAACCATTTTTTGAGCACTGAAATATTTTAGAGATTGAAGGAAGGAGATAAGTTTTAGATTAGTAAATCCCCAACATCTTATCATACTATCTTCCACCGAGAAATGCATTCTTTTTGCCTGGTGTCAGTTACTGTATATGATACACACTTCGCTACACACTGTAGGAATTCTAAAGAAAACATAAATAGCATTTTTGTGTTTGTCAAAATGGGCATAAAAGCTGATGAGAACATGTTTTTATAATAGCAAATTGCTAAATATATAACTAACATTTAATTGTTAATTTTTAGCACAGTGCATTGAACCTATTGATCTTTTAGGGGATCGCAATTATAAGGCATCGAGTATTGTGTAGACATGTTTTTTTTTTTGCTCTGACATCACAATGTAAGGGTTAATAACATACATTGTGTACATAAGGGAGTACATTTTTTGCAATGGACCTAAAGGGTATTTCTACCTTTAAAACAAATACATTTTTAATGAGATATTTAAGGATTACTATTGCCTCCTATCTGGAAGAGTAGAAAGCGTGCCCCTGTAACTCATAGGAAAGGCATCCGCTCTCTCTCTGCTTTCTGCTTCCTTAAAGGGCATGTCCACCCCCAATACTATAATCCCCCCAACTACTGGCCCCCACCATGTAGTGTAGTTTAATCCTTACCTCACATCCCGTCCATAGGGTTTCTCTGTAGACCCCCCCCCAAAGTCCCAAAACTAACAACCAGGAGGATAGCAGGGCTCTGCCTGCTATCTAGCCTCCGGTAGATATTTTCCATTCGTACTGCAGCCCTTCTCCCCCCTCCCTCTCCCTCCCTCTCTCCCGTTCTACTATCCCTCCCCCTAGCATTAACCCCCTTAATATGCTGCTCCCCCATGTCCCCCAGCCCCAACCGCATATTTTTTTTTTTCAAAAAGCTCCCCAAACTCTTATTACCTCTCCGCTTTCCTCCGCTGCACTGAATGACCGGCAGCGCGTCCGTGATTGGCTGCCGCTCAGCCAATCACAGACTCGACTGCCTGTCCCCCGCCCCTCTGCTTGCAATCTCGCAAGCAGAGGGCCGGCAGTGCGGCAGAGGAACGAGGGGAGGTAAGTAAGAGTTTGGGGAGCTTTCTGAAAAAAAAAATTATGCGGTTGGGGCTGGGGGACATGGGGGAGCAGCATATTAAAAATTATTTTTACTGGTGGACATACCCTTTAAAAACTATCACTGAGTTACGGAGGATTAATCCGGGTTTACCTGATTTACTGTTTTTTCTATTTATTTACTTTTAAAATTACAGCATTGCAATGTTACTGAAGACATAACTCCTTTTAAAGCTGTACACAGCCTTATGACAAAAAATTAAATAAGCATATAAACCTTATGTATTATAAGAAACTAGCAGTTGTACCCGGCATTGTCCATGTACACATGTGGGTAGAGTATTTTTTACGTGTAGGTGTATGTTTGGCTTAGATGGGAGAGACAGGTGGAAAAAGAAGTGCACAGTTGGTAATGTACGTCATGTATTTTATATAGAGTCAAGGAGGTGACATTGCTTGAGGGACGTATAGCACATATGTTTATAGCAAAACTTTATATATAACGTTATCAGTTTTTCCACTTGGAGCGTAAATATACAAATGTTGTGGTGAACCTACTGGTGAACATGCTACATGAAATTTGCAGTGGGGAAAACATGTTGATTGCAACTGAATATCGCAGCACTTGAGTGACTGATGGGCGTCAGTGTCTCTGAAGCATGTGACGTGCGGCTCTTTGTCTGTGTTGTTAAAGCCGGGCTACATTCTGTTGTGCTGTCTGAGCGTTGTGTGTTTTATTAAGCATGCTCTATTTTTTGCACATTAGTTAGCAGTATGTCACTTTGTTTGCACTTAAACATGTTATCCTTGCTCAAGGATCACTTTATATTGACTATTAGATCGCAATTAATAAAGTTACTTTCTGGTCCGAATTGAAAGTGCCATGATGTCTTTGTTTTTAGTTAGTTATAACTATCTGTGAAGTGTGTGTGACATGTGGGCAGTGTGTCTAGGTAACGCAGGTAATTCCCATGTAGTCCATACCCCCCAATCATCTGTTTGAGTAGTTAAATGGGGCATGTCAGCGATGTTGCGGTGGGTGGGGGCACGGCATTCTAGGGTGTGGATGATCTGGGGGCGTGTCTGTGATGTGTCTAGGAGGCTTGCACGTGACATTTGGTGGTCGCAATATTTAGGGGCCTGGCCACGCTGTTTCAAAGCATGGGCGTGGTCATGCCATTTAGGCTGATTCCCATGCAAGTTCCAGTGTCCCTCTGAGCACTGCGCTGATGCGCTACATTCAAACAGTACTGTTGTATTAACAGAGACTTACCGGGACTTCCAGTTGTAGCAATTCTTCACCCGGTCCGCTGTATGTCCCAAAATCTCTAAGTGTCCATCCGGCTGTTTGAGTGAGTTCGTTTTTCACTCTCCTACTTTCCTAGGTGCTAGTGCTGTCCAATATCTCACACTATCAGACATCTTGCACCAACGCGCGTTTCGTCACAAACGTGACTTTGTCAGGGCGTATCAGCTCCGGCATGGGTTTAAATGCATCTATCATTTAAAGGCAAAATGGCAACATTGTATCCAGTTTAAGGGAAAGCTCATTGTACCTTTCAATGCCATCTTATTGTTCCCACCACTAGATACAGTTACTGCTTATGCTCTTTATTACTGGATACATACTGTACAATAATATTATCATAGTGAATGCACATAACATTATGAGGGTCTCATTATTTTAACTCGTCATTGATCCTAACTTCTCATCTAATTGAGACGCAACATACCGAGCTGTACATTTTTCAAATAGTCAACATTAAAAAATCTTGCTGGGCAGCACTGTAGAGAGAGGAAGGAGAAGGTTGATATTACACTAGAAAGAAAAGGAGAAACAATAGCAAAGTTAACAATTCTAGACAGCTCCATAAGGAAGATGAGATGAAGAGAGGCATATTTTTCAGTTTTTCGTATAATCAAGGCCTATTTTTTAAAGGGAATGAGAGCATATCATACAGAATGTCATAGGAAACACGAAAAATCACATTCCTCATTTAGCCCCAAAGGCTTTAATGTTTCCAAATCATGAATCCATTTTAATTCTTTCTGTAATAAAGCTTTTTCAACATCTCCCCATCTTACTCAAATCAAAATCTGTTCTAAGGCACTGTATCTCATATAATTAATATTTCCTGAATGACACTCTAAGATATGTCTAGCTACACTGCTCCTTTTGGGCTCGTTTTTCCATACCACCCTGCAGTGTTCTTGTATGCGACAAGTAAGTGATGTTTGGGGGCATGGACAGGATGTTTGTGGATGTGGGCATGATTTTGGGATGTACCTGTAATGTTTGGGGGCATGGCCATGATGTATAGGGGCGGGTCTTAATGGTTTGGGGGGGGTAACTACAATATCTGGTAGCATGCTCATAATATTTGGGAGCATGTTTATGATGTTGGGGGCATGGCCGTTATCTTTGGGGGTGTGGCTTGATAGTTGGGGTATGAGCGTGACCGTGATTTTTGGTGTTGTGGCCATGACAACAATATCTGGGGGCGTGGTTACATTCCAGGAGGCTCAGCTTTAAATTTCTTAGCATGATAATAACCGCAAATAACCGCAAATGTGGTTCACATTTGTGATTCACATAGACATAGTCTTTCCAGGGTTAATATTTGAAACCTTCCTTGAGCAAATTGTAATTTCTTACAGACCTTAAGGGAAATGTCTCGTTCCCTCTGTTATAGAAGTCGTTGTTCTGTGTCTGCAGCTTTCTGAGTTGTGTAGCCGTATATTACACTGTTGTTGTGTCACTGAAGTGGACACTTTGTCTGTGTTGTTCAAGTCGGGCAGCGCACAGAGCCCAGGCCCTTCATCTGAGATGCTGAATTGGGGCAAATGAAAACTTTGAAGTAAGCAAAAAGATATAAAGTACATGAAAAATATGGAGTACATTACATATTGCTTAAGACTAGATTCAGACGAACGGCTGTGCACCGTTTGCGCAGCGTTCTTACCACCAGTTTATGAGCGTTGCCAGTAGGAAAATTTTTACTGGCTGTTTATTGTGCCACAAAAGACTATAAATCCTAAGGAGAGGACCATTTCTCTCAAATTTCTCTCAAAGGACAGGGATTCCTGGCTGAAGCGGGAGATAATAGTAGCATAATGAGAAACTTTTATTATAATATCATCAATATTGATGCAAGTCCACACTGTTTAGTTTGTACTTGCATCTTTCCAGGAGAGGACTCTCCCGGATGTCTTAGAAAGATTGAATACAAGAGAATTAAGTTTAAAGGGTATCTCCACCAAGAAAATATTTTTTTACTTTAGGGCACCCCAGCCCACCCCCAACCACCATGTTAATTTTTTAATACAAGCTCCAGAAATACATCGGTCGTTCCCCTGTCTTTCTGCTCCCGGCTCTCTGCTTCCCAGAAGTAGCAAAGAGAGCCGAGGGAACGATGGATCGCAAATCTATTTCTGGGGCTTGTTTTAAAAAATATACATGGCGGTTGGGGGTGGGCTGGGGTACCCTACACTACAGAAAATTATTTTTATAGGTAGGGGATGGAGCAGCCTGAAGGGATCCACAGGGTTGGAAGGAAAGGAAGGGGGGAGTTTTCCCCTGCAGATACCAGAGTCCTTAATGAGGACAAGGAAGAAGCAGGGACCGAACGACTCACAGACAGCTCCTACACTTCAATTTCTGGGTCTTTGAACAGGCACAGGAGGAGAACTATAAGGAGCAGAGGAGTAAGGTAAGGATTTTTTAACACTACAGTGGGGCAAGCACTAGGGTAAATTTTAGTTTTGGTGGTGGACATGCCCTTTAACACTTTTTTCACTCTTGATATATACTTATGTTTTTCCATTTTTTAATGGTCTAAAATGACATGCTTTTAAAATAATATAATTACATTTCGTTTATTGTAAATGTATACCTAATTTTTAACTTTTTTTGTATTTCAGTGCACTCACAGAAGCAAAACCGACAGACATGTGTACGGAAAAGCCTTATATGTGCATTTGCCATGGCATTTATAATAAGCGTAATGTTGATTGCAGCTAATCAGATTCTTCGGAGTGGTATGGAGTAAGCCTTTCACCACAACACTGTGAACCACAATAACCATGCATGCGCATGCTTAGGTGAACTTTTTCTCAATGAATATTTAAAGGGAACTCACTGCAAGGAGACTCGTTCTGCAAGCACTACACGGCCAGTTTACCGATATGACTTGTAGAACAATGAAACCTTCTTGGCAGGGACACAAAAGGGCTGTCTTAATGCTTTAATGGTTTTATTTCCTAATGCAATAATAAACAGGAGTTCTAAATTATATTTTCAAAGTATGTCAATGTTGCAATCTATATGCACAGAGAAAAAATACTGCTTTTAGAAGATTAATAAAGCTTATTCAATAAGAGGTGGTGTTAATTTTTCCAAACCAATCAGACAGTACCTGTTTACTGGTCTACTACAGTTAGAAAACATTTGATAACATCTGCTTGTGTTCTTCAATTAAGAACAGGCACACTCTTGCACCTCTGATTGAATGAGGCCCAATATTGTCATTGACTACAAATTTTCACTCTTTTATAGATAACTCAATCACTCACTAATGGCAACCAAGGGAAATCTGTGTGTTAATGGTTCATTGTCATTTTTTATATGCCTGTAAAAATCTGGTTGCACAATGCCATAAAACTGTTACAAATGGGCAGTATAATTTTTTGTTTCATTTTTTCTGTAGTAATTAGATGCTCCAGCAATACCAAGATGATTTGAAGTCCACTGATGAATTACCATTATATTGTGCATGTTAAGACTTAATTTAAAAAAATGCCATTATTTTTACTCCAGTATCTTTTTTAATCATAGTGATCATAAACCCTTCAAAATATGTTTACAAGATCACATAATATAAATGGCTAATTTCATTAGAAAAAGTCAAAGCAATAATACCAACTTTATTTGGTTTAACTATGATATGCATGTATAATATAATGCAGATATAAGGGTAAATTGTTGACATTAATGTGTCTATAATCTGGGAATCAATCAGAAATTGTTTGTCATCTCTTTTTAGAGCCAACTTGGGCATATCTTTTATTCTGTTTTATTTCAACTATAAATGAAAAAAAGGCCACCATTTTTATCTTGACAGTTCTGTGCATGACTTGGAGTAGAAATGAATCAATTTGTAACACAAGGGAAATAACACCAGACATGTAAAATTTTCTCAATTGCAATCAAATGAATCCAGTAATAAAATGTTCAATTTGCATATATTAATGGAACTAACTCACTTAATTTTTGTTAAAGTATAGTGAAATTTGTAGACTTTAAGATGCTTCTAAGATAAAGTGGACATTCCCTTTAATTGCCTTCAAGGTAGCGCTTATTAATATGACATTAAACATACAAATCAGTCTATTAAAAAATTGGGATTTAAAAATACACCCTTTTTTTTGTTTGACACATTAACTTTCATATTTATATTCATCTTATCTGCTTCACTCTTAACATAGCCATCTGCCATCTCTGCTTGAATCTTGATGCTTTTAATTACATGATTCATTGCTACTTTTTCTGTCCTGTGATCATTGCTCCTGTACTCGGCACTGCTCTGCTGTCAACTCTATTTTGCTGGTGTGCTTGCAATCTTGTGCCAAAAATACAAATTACTGAAATAAGCAAGATTCAAGTCAGCGTATAAGCTAAAGGATGTTGAACTACAAGTATAAAAAAATTATAAAATTCTGTCTTCATATTATAAAAAAAGTCTTCTTTGAAACTCTAGACCAGGGATACTTCTACTACCTCCACACGGAATATGCTGTGTGCTGGGGGTTAATTAAAGTAAAGTGGAACGGAAGACAAAAGAGACCCCCTTATAAGGTGCATAAGCAAAGTAAGTCACAGTGCAAGCGGCACACACAAAAGGGGAGATTAAAACACAACTCATATACATGGAGTCTGTAGGTGGAGTGCAAGTAAATACAGACAGGTCCCCCTGACGCGTTTCGCTCCTCTCAGGAGCTTAGTCATAGGCCATTTTCAATTATCTTGTGGGCCGCAAGTTTGTTATCCCTGCTCTAGATCAACAAAATACATAATATATATATTTTTAAATAAGTCACAATTTACTTTGGCCGTCTTGATTGATTTTTATTGGATATTGTGCTTTATTTACATAGCAATTAGTGTAAATGTAATTATAATTAATTTGGCTTAAAAGAGCCAAATTCCTGTCCTTTCTATTCATTTGTTCTGATGCTTTTTTGGACTACATCTCCTCCCACAGTTATTGAGCTAGAGACATGAAATTCGACACAGACATGCGGGACAGATTTCCAAACTCACATCATATGCAGTCACTCACGTTAATTAAGCTTTGTGCAGCCTTTCAAGCCAAATTCAAAGTTTATAAATGAAACTAACACTTTTTACCAAGAATCATCTGGACTTTTTTTTTTAAAAGAACTAATTATTTTACAAACACTGAGCTTTTGTGTTTAAATATACAGTATGAAGCCTGAATTATGTTTAATTAAAAGCAAACATAAAATAGGCATAATTAACTCTAAAGGATATATTTTCTAAACCGGCTATTTATTTTTATGCAAGTGGTTTCAGTCTTTAAACCTTTATAAGGAAAGTCTCTAAAAATTCCATTAAAGGGTATTTTGTTGAGCAACAACAGTTTTAACTGAACCATGATTTCTACTGTTTAGTGTTAGTTTGTTCTTTCTTTATTAAATGGGAAAGATATAAGGCATCTAAAAATAATTTAAAAACAATAGTGATATCAATAACATTTCATTGTTTATTCATACTGTTCTCCTGGGGTATGTTAGAAAGGAGGGGATATGTTTGGGGTACATATGTCCCTTGTTGGTATTTTTTGTTATATAGTTTTTGTATGTTTCCTTTTTTTTTTTTTTTTCTTTACAAAACATGTATTTTTGATAGGCTTGCCATATTATCATTCTGATCTGCATTTTGAAAACACATTGCTGCACGCAGCCCAGTGTCAGAGCCAACAATATATTATGGCTATGAATAGGCCATGATCTTTTTGAGGACTGTGATGGTCTATGTGATAATATATGATGGGACAGAGGGTATTATTGAGATACCCAGTGGAGGGGGTCTGGGGCATACAGCTAGTTAGCTGCCTAGGGGCCTTTTTTAACAAGTGTGTAAAATATAAAACAAAACAGAATAGCAAGATGAATACTGTGTTATAACCTGCAATTCATTGCTCCATACTATGCTTGCTCCCTGCTCTGGATTCAGGTGTAGTTTTGCAACACTCTTTGTTCACAGCCCTGTTACATGTTTACTTCATATAAATGCACATGCCTGAAGGTGTTTTGTGCTTGTCTGTTGAATGTTAAGGTGCTTTAATGCAGCTAAGGGCTGTTGATGTAGTTGTGTGCATATTGTGGACAAGTTGTTCAGGTTGGGAGCAAATTTAATTTGTAGCGCAAGGTACACATCTAAAACACTAATGGGCAAAGTGGTGAGAAGTGCATGAGATATACAAACATATCAAACATAATAAAAATCCAATCTTATCTCTGCACAGACCTCCAAAGAACTTCTCTGGGTCCTGCCTAAGCTTCTTATACAGACCAATAAATACAGAGAAACGGAACCCAGCAGGGCTGGATTTACCATTAGGCACAGTAGGTACACGCGTCTAGGGGCACCTGTCAATCTCCTCCTACCAATCCAACCCCTTTATAGTCTATTTTCTTCCCCAAAAAAGAAGAAATGGGTGTGGTTTAGGGGTGTGGTCTGTGTTTAAGGGTGGGGCTAAGGGTGCCAGGCTCCTTGAGCCTAGAGGCTCCTGGGGTGTAAATCCGGCCTTGGAACCCAGGTAATACTTGGAGCCCAAAACCCTCAATGCACTTCCGCTGCATAAAACAAGCCCAATTATCTTAGCAGTGAGATGCATAACCTCATAATAATAAACCAGAGAGGGGGATGGACACCCAGCACAAAGAATAAAAATATATATAACCTTTATTGAAGCATAATAAAAAGCATACAGCTATAACCCCCCTAAAAGCTAAGGCCGAAACCCCCTGCACAGTGGTTCCCAGTTAATCTCATAGGAGGCCAAACCAAACAACAATATTACACAGTGAAAAGTGCAAAATCACACATAATAGACACGTATTTGCTAGATAAAATTTATGAAAACCAAGTCTCTCTCCATGATGCCAAATCACTGCAGTAGGCAATATAGTATATGATAACAGGTATCAAAATGTTTAACCATTAATGATGCTGAGCTAGTAGATAATGCCAGTTGCTATATAGCATATATATCAATCACGAAAAAGCAGGGGAATGGTTAAACCTCCCCCCGATAGGGTAACAACAGTACAGTAGCAGTAGGTAAATATAGGTATATTATGTCTCCTTAAGATAATGGGTGTTCTTTTATATCTGTTGTATTCAATTAGATCAACTGGACTTGAAGTTTAGTTCTTGAAGACGTTTCGCTAGTCACCCGACTGGTTTCTTTATTTTCACATAAATGGCCTCTTTGACACCTCTCTTGAACCAGTCACGTTCCTTTGCCAATATGTTGTTAACATTACAATTTTCAAAGGTATGTCCTTTATCCTTAAGATGCAGGTACACGGCTGAGTCCTGACCCGAGGAATTGGCTCTTCTGTGCTGGGCCATACGTTGATGCAGTTACTGTTTGGTCTCCCCCACATACAAATCAGAGTATTTTTCACTGCACTGCATATATGATGTCGCTTTTCTTGTGTTTCGGTATTGGGTCTTTCGGATATACCAATTGCTGCCTCAGTGTGTTGTTTGGTTTATAGCAGACAGGTATACGGTGTTTATTGAAAATTCTTAATTTCTCGGAGACCCCTGCTACATATGGGATGACCATGTTCTTCCTCCTGTCTTGCTTTTCCCCTTCACTGTTGGTATTCGTGTTCTTTTGTTTCCTTCTATTTCCTTTGACAAAGGCCCATTCTGGATATCCACAATTTTAAGGGCTCCTCTGAGATGTTTAATTTCTTTAACCTTCGCCTCTGTGCTAGTGGGGATGTCCTCTGCTCTGTGTTGCAGGGTTCTGATGACACCCAGTTTGTGATCTGTCTGCCAGGTACAATGCTGTTTTGACACCTTACCCTTTGCATTCCTATAACACCTCTTAGCCACTATGTGATCACGCCCTTAACACCTGGCTGTGATATGCTAATTGGGATTTTCCAGGGTACATAATTGCGACAGATTCTTGTACAAGTCATTCTGAATTGAGAAAGCCAGTCGGATGACTAGCGAAACATCTTCAAGAACTAAACTTCAAGTCCAGTTGATCTCATTGAATACAACAGATATACCATGACCTGGATGAATGAGAACCTTCACAAGCGGTGTTCTTTTACATTTGTGTATTAAAATAACACTAATGATTGTTTTAAATTTGTATCGTAAATGTATGTAATTTTACAACAGCTTTATAAAATTGGCCCTTAAAATATAATATATTCCTGTTCCCACACCTATTGCACATATCCTACATGGCAGGCCTGCACACACAGGACAAAATTAAATGCTCACAAAAATCATGTACTGTGATATGCAGCACATAAAATTAAATTTTGTGTCTGCACAGAGTATGTAAATTGGTCAACATAGACAATAACAAATTAAAAGGAGCATTTATTATAATATGTATAACTACCGTAAATGTATGTGTGCTTCAAGTATATTTTAGATTTTTGTAGCCTGTATAGGATATTTCTTCTTTTAGGAAGAAAAGAAAAGGCAAATGTTTTTATTTACTTTTGTAAGGAGCAGGCAGGGTGCTTACTGCTAATGGAAAGTCATGTAGAAAGAACTACAGGAGATCTAGCACTGGCAAACTGTATCAATTTGCAAAGAAAAAAAATAAGAGCTTTAATTTAATCGCTAAGCTACTGCATTCTGGCTGCTCAGTACTAATCTTTTAAGATTTGCCTCAGTTTCATTCCTAACAATTTATAGACTTTTATATGCCCATGGGATCTATGTATCAGTTGAGCTTGCCGAGCTTTTTTCCTTTTGACTTTTTAATACTAAAATAACATCAAGTGGGGGTTGTAAGTGAAGGTCACTCTATATAGAAAAAGATGGTTATCTTTTTCTTTTTGATATTAATTCTATAGGATGACATGGTTGACATGGCAACTAAACTGCATTATTTACTATATACAGTATATTTTGCCTTAAATATATACAGTAAATATTCTGAATATTAATGAACCTGTATTTTGCAGCCATTTAGAGAACGGGAGAAATCTGGGCCTTCTGTAACACAGTAGTACCATAGGCATTCAGCAATACTGTTACATATCACTAAGCAAAAGGACCTTACAATAATTCTCTTCTAAATCTTCATTAAAGGGTCACTATACTTACTCTCACTCACATTATCTGAAACTACAATTTGAGAGAAGTCAAACTGTTCCGAAAATAGATTAATGTGCTATGGAAGTTTTGCTTTCTCATTTAAAAAGAACATGTTTTCCCACCTTGTTTTTTGCAATTGCACAAGGCTCTTTTATGCTTTTTTTCATTTACAAATTTACAACCATTTGCATGAAAATATATTTAACCCTCTAACTGAATAGGCATCCCGTTTGATTGGATCTCAAAAAAGGTCATCATATTCATAAAAAGATATCTGTATCTGTGTTGTTTAGTGCAACTTCATTATTGGGAACAACTTGATATGAACGTCTGAAAAATGTTGTAGAAACAATAACTTTACCCCTAGGGGTGTTTTAAAGAGCAGGGAAAGTAAAATCAGTGGGCAGTGACCAGGAAACATACATAATCAATAGAACTGTAAATGACATACAAAAATGTTTGCCCAGAGGGAGATTTAAGATAATTAAAAGACCGGCATCAGGAAAATGCATTCAAAGACTTAGCATTAGGAAATGGAATATTTTTTCTCTGTAACAGTGGGTTTGTATGGATTGTGATGGGTATAATAGTAATTTTATTTAATGCCTGTTTACACCTGGGGTACTGTCATTATTTGAGACATAAAAACCTTCCATAATTGTTATATTTTGTAATCTAGCAAGTTCTTCTTGCACAAGAACATTTTTGTCACATTCCAAGTGATAATAAGACATCAACTTAGGTCCTTCATGAGAATGTCAAAATAATGTACACACCCTTTTTGCTTTTTTAGGTGAGGCACCCATAATTCATGATGCTAATTCTTTTGTGTGGCATTGTCATTACTGGGTACCTTCCCCAATTCCCAAGATCTCAGCCATTCTCTGTCCTTGGTAGAAAATGGTCTAAAGTTATGTCTGCAAAATTAAAGTAGAATTGTGGTGGTGTCCATACACTGTATTCCTGAGTTCAAAGCCAGCATTGGACACATCTGCAAGGAGTTTTTATGTTCCCCCTGTGCTTGCGTGCTTTTTCCCCACAATCCTAAAGACATAAATAAATATAAGGGTATTTGTCTGGGTGTTGGGCTAGAGAGTTGTTGGGTTAGGGTATGTGTTCATTCGTCTAGATGTTGGGTTAGGGTATATGTTTTTATGGCTGAGAATTTGCATGATTTCATTAGATGGGATGTTGTGTAATACAATTTTTTTGTATTGTTGTTTTTCCTGTAGAGTGGTTTGTCGTCCTTTTGTGTTGTGGTCGGGAAATAAGTTTTATAGAATATATTGGGAGATAAGTAAAATGGGGAGTCTGTAGTTAGCATGGATTCTGGTCTTTATATTTTAGGTACGCAGTGATTGAGCCCCTTTCTGGATTGTCTGGTGTTTAGTACATTTTTGGCTTTATAAGCCATATGGCTTTAGGGTTTTTTCCTGTCCTTGTTTTTGTCTCTCTATGTATTCTAAGTATTTGTGTGCTGCAGTCTCAGTGTTTAATGTGATGTCCCATACTTAAAGGGTAACTATAGTCTAGTAGCAAACTTTGACTATTATTTAAAACAGTAGTTTTACCTCACAACCCGACACGGGTACAGTCTAAGCCAATCACTGAGCAGCTGCCAGTCCGTCCTTGTCTGCTGCTTCCTTGATTGGGAAAAGCAGCAGAAGTAGAGTGCTGAAATAAAAGTTTACATTCGGAAATTGGGTAAATAAACCTAGCGAGGTCTAGGTAATTAGTACAAGGGCAATAGACAATTTTTTTTTGCCACATAAAAATGTGTGCATGGAGCAGCAGCATTCGGGAGGGAGAAGGGGAATCCCACTGCACATGCCAGAAACCTCTAAGAGGAACAGATAGTCAGAAACGATTTACACCAGAAAAATGTTCCTACTCTTCAGATTCCTGGACTCTTATTGGGACCATGCAGGAGAACCATATACAGCAGAAATAAGTTGTAATTTAACACTACACAGTGGGCTCAGCATTGGGTCAATTTTCAGTTGGGTTGGGGAAGACATGCCCTTCACGAAATTTCACTACAAAAGAAATGAAGATTTTTAATGTAAAGCTAAAAAGATTTGTTTTGCTTGTGTGTCTGTAGACTGGATCTTTTTTAAAGCTTTTTACACCTAAGCATAAAGAAACTGGCTAGATCTTTTCAAGGTGTATCGCACATCCTGTGCATCTATTCGTCAATGGTAATTCTATATTTGCTTCTTGATGTATTATAAGGGATAATGTATCCCCTACAGGATACGTGCTGTGTTATACTCAGGTCCCACTCATGTATAATATGGGATACTGTATACCCTATTATAAAATCTAAGTATTTTCACAAGTCATATTCAGAAGTTAATAAAATTATATGGACTTTGAGGTTCAGTAAGGAATTAGACTTATACATACAATACACTATTGCAAATAACACTGTTATTTTTAATTTGAAAACAGTGTTTGAATTACTGTATTAAGATCAGACATTATTTATTAAAAATACCCCAGCCCAAACCAACACATTTACACCCCTGTGGCCTGTCCTTGCCTTTCTATAGCTGCAGGCAGGACCCTTCCAAACTAAAGGTGGGTATACACAGCAATAAAAAAAGATTACACAGAGATCAACTGGTTGCATGTCCCAGCTGTACAGTAACTTAAATTAAGCAATTCATTATGGTAGCAGGGAAGGTTACGAATGTCTCTTTGCAGATGGTTATGAAAGCCCCATAGTCCTTAGGAACAGCTTAAAATATGATATTTTGAAAATTCACACACAAATGAAAATGGAAGAGAACTGTCCAAACCCAAAGGGTATCACAAATTAAATGCAGTAAACAAAATCTCATTCGGTAAGCAAAATTCAACACTTCAACTTTATAAAAAAGATGTATAAAAATTTATAAAAGATATAAATAAAAAATATTCAATGTTTCTGGACAATGCCAGCATCTGGATTTTCTAAGCAAGTAAATTTCTTATTGACTAACTAAATGGTGTTTGTAGCATTTTTACCACATAGAAAATTCCATTCATTCATTCTTCTTTTTTTCTGACTTGAGCTGTCCTACATGTAAGTTCATGTGTTTGATGTTGTCTGTCTTCTGTGCTGTTCCTGTAAGTTTGCTATTAAAAAAACATTAAAAAATATACAGAGCATAACATATTTTACTTTAATGATTCTAAATATTCATTCAAACCCAAATAGATGGGTCAGCACTGAATGATAGAAAAACTATTTTTTGCTAATAACGATAAATCAGCATCAATCATGCAAATAAGAATTTATACCTGCACTGTAGCAATGATCACTTTAAAGTTATCAGACTTAAGTTCCTGTCAAGTAATCTTGAGACTCCGTAAAACAAAATATGCTCTAGATATTTATGGTCACACTAGTATATATCTTGATAAGGCACATTTTAGAATTCATGTTTTAGTAAAATCCAGAGTGTGCACACTTAAGCTGGCCTTCCTTTTAAGCAACAAAACAGTGTGCTGTACATGCAAATCTGCCAAATTTATCAGCCAACATTCTGACATTTACATATCTTATTTAATTGTCATAATTTAAAAAAAAATTAACAAGAATTGAACTGATATGCTAGAAATTATATACTAAGCATTACATTGTGGAGCCTGAAAACTCTGAAAGGGCATGTCCACCAAAACTAAAAATTGTCCCACTTTACAGTCTCTGTGTGTCATCCAGTATCTGCCTCCTCCTTGTTATTTCCTGCATACGCAGGAGAGCTCTCCCTCCCTCCTTTCCCCCTCTGGACCCTAAATGCTAGGATTTTAGCTTTAAAATGTTCCCAGAAATAGACTTAACCACATTTGTTTCCTCGGCTCATCTTAGGCACAGGTCGAGGGAGCAAAGGTGGGGAAGTCTATCTCTGGGAATTTTTTAAAGTAAAAATCTTAGCGTTTAGAGTTGGAGGGGGGTCCCCTACACTACAGGAAATGTTAAATTTGGATGTGGAGATACACTTTAAGCCAGAGACACACAATAGTATATGCAATATGCTATGTTCTAAAGGACAATGAGGCACATGCATAAAAATTATGAAAGCTACAGGCCCTCTTTATAAAATGTTTCATATTGCTCTCATAGTCACCATACTCTTTTTAATTAGTAGTAATTCTATGTCTCTGGGGATGAGATGGTTTCTAAGAGATTTTTATAAAGCCATTAGAAAAGTTAAATATTAAGAGCAATAATTTTGTGACAAACTTCTGCAAAGCACAAACATTTAAATCAATGGAAATTTCTAAAGCACAAGCTCAATAGAAATGTCAACACATTTGAGGACTTTACTGGTTCTAATTGCTGTATGAGAGTTAACAAAGTTGGAAGGATTAACTCCAGAATCAAAACATTGCTATGCTAACCATGGCATAATTTATCAGAAGAATCTGTACAATATGTTAAACTTTTACATTACCCACATACATTAACTTACTTTGTAAACATGTATTAGGCACCTGAGCATGTAAGTCTAATACAGGACTTGAAACAAGTAAAGATGAGTTTTCAAAATAGATAGTAAACAAATCAGTCTAAGGTGCTCCTTATCGTAACCACAAACTGTCCTAGTTTTCCCAGGATAGACCTGTCTGAAGGACCTGTCCCTTCCAAGTCTTTCCCCCCTTGACATTCTGGGTGTTTGAAAAAGGTGATCCAAGGGCATGGTTAGACATAGCCAAGGGACAGGGATTCAATGGGCCTCAGCCATACTTTCCCCAATTTTGGGAGGTAAATCTGTGCATTTTTTGGGGGGGCGGTGGATTTTTAAATTATTAGAAGTAGGATGAAATCAGGGTCAGACTCACAACCAGTTCAAAAGTCCCAAATGAACTCCTTTTTTTTGGATAAATTTAATTGGAACTTTCAGATTGTTTAATTCCCATTGACTTCTATGGGTCCATTTTCTAATTTTTACATTTTATGGAAATTCCATTTTCGAAAACAGAACTCGCATGTTTCAAGCATTTCTGTATGGAAGAGAGAAAATGTATAAACATAGTACAAGGCAGAACCTATAATAAAGTATGTAAAATCTATAAAGAAGAACCAATTTTCCGTAGCAACGCTACTTATATACAATAGAGTTGTCTTACAATATATTATGCAGTCAACTGCAAGACACCCCAGATATTATTATTGTGGATTTATATAGCGCCCACATCTTCCGTGGCGCTTTACAATTACATGTATACATTCACATCAGGCCCTCCCCCAAAGAGCTTATATTCTAAGCACATTTATTTGCCACATACAACCTATCAGTATGTCTTTATGATTGCCGGGGAAAACCCACATAAGCATGGGGAGAACATACAAACACCTTGCAGATGTGTCAAAGGGTGCATTCGAACTTCAGCGCTGCAAGGCATCAGTGCTAACCACTGAGCCACCGTGCTGGTATATACCATATATATATGGTATATTGCTAGATCCTTTGCCATGCAATGCACAGTACCCAATTTGTTTTCCAGTGTAAAATTATTGATGATTGGCCGATGCCACACAGTTCTATTACAGTCTTTCAGTACATTGCTACAGTAATCTATGTATCACTGTGAATATATGCCGTGACTTTGATTTTCAGAATATTTTCATATTCCTTTGTTAAATTACATAATCTAAACAAGCATTAATGCTATTTTTTATTAAAGTTAATTTTACATCGTATTTTTAGAATCCATAATGATTGGATCTCAATGGACATCAGTGCCTTTTAGCATTGACCAAAATAATTAATCTCTTTATAAAATGTTAACTTTTGAAAATGGGGCAGAGTTACTGGAATCTGTTAGTTTTAGTTAATGTGGAGTTGTTGCAGAAATATTTTGTCATTACTCTGCATTGATTATTTCTTTTGTAACTAAGCAGAAAAGCCTGCTGGAATGAGAAAGAAGAAGAAAAAATGTTAGTAAAAAATCAATGCAAATTTATTTGATCCTTCTACGTTTGATATTTATAATACATTGTTAACTCTACAAAAAGCCCAGTTTTTCTTTTGTATCATTTTGAAAGAAAACCATAAACAAAGAATTATAGCACTTAATTAGTCCTTAGCAATGATCACCTATCTAAAAATAACAAAAGTGCACTATAGGTATACCTTTCAAAAATACCAAATAAGCCATTTCACATGACAAGCCTCTTTGAAGACAGTAGGTTTACATTTAAAATGCCAGAATTTATTTGCAGTAGGGACTGAAATGTATGGTTCCAAATGATGTCTTATTAAAGGCGAATTATACTCATGCAGTAACTGGCAGATTTTAGCTCACTACCTCTCTTATTAACATGTTATTTAGTGTCAATAAGTGTAATTGGCATTACTCATTACTGTATGAGTACAATTCTTCTTTAACGCAGAAATGTTATTCTCCTGGACAACTACACATTTTTATAAAGATTCCCATAGGAACATATTTTTTATTAAATATTTTTTACTGTATTTAAACCAAATTTGATTGTGTCCACTATACCTGTTTAGTAAGTGAGATGAGAATCAAATACCATACCAGACTGCAGAACATGTCAGTCACCCAAACTGGAATGTTCACTTTCCAAACTTATTGCAGTGCATCTAGGCAGGAGGCAGAGTACTCATACCTACCTTCCAAAATATTAAACTATGCAGGCAGCCGGTTTATTTAACAAATGCCTTTAGAAGTAAAGATGTCCTTTTAAACACCAAAAAATGTAACCAAAACTGTATGTTTATAGTTTTTATCTTCTTAATAAATATACTTGTTCATTTCTTGTAACTTTGTTCTCTTTTATTGTTAGCTATTATTATTTACTGATTAATTTCTGAAAAATAGTAGTTCAATAAATAACAAGATTAAATGCCAACACTAACATTTTTTTCTGGCCAGGTAATATCTGTTAATAAATGCAGTATGGGTACCTTGTAAAAGTCCATGTTTTTAGGCAATTGCCCCACAAACTCAATCAAAGATGTAGAAAGAAAAGACACATATTGTAAAAGTTTGCAAGATGCTTCTATTCTTTTGTTTATTTACTACAGAGGGACAACTTTTAATACAAATAGGATTTTAGTTGTTTGCAGAGTAATGATAGTTCTTACAGTCCTTGAATTGGAATTGTCTGAAATAAATCTACTTAAAATGAATGTTGAAACAAGGAATGCATTATTTATTGCGTACTATAGAGAGCATAATAAAGCAGCAGAAATCTGTGCCCTCAAGGAATTCCATTTACTCTATATGGTCCTTTTGCAATTACTTTTTGAAGTATATTTATTGCAAAAAAAAATTGGAGGAGGGGCCCTATTTCAGAGAAATAAAGCTTCTTATGGTATAAAAAATTCTTTTGATTTGTTTTATCATTTTCAAGGTTGTAAGCACACCTCTTATTAGAAATAATAGTACCCATCAAGGCAACGATAGTGAACGCAAGACATCGGGATATTCTGATATTGTATGATCGTCAGATCATGTGCAGGCAATTGGCCAACCATTGTGCGAAAATTTTCCTATCGGGCCAGTTGGGAATTTTTTTTTTGACATAGTATCCACGTATCGTATGATAACATCATTGTGTCTATGATCACCATTAGGCTGGGGTTTTCTGTTGTCTCCTGTAAATTATTTTGTTTGTATGTTTTGTTATGTATTATTTGTCCACTTTTTCATAATTTTGTAATTTTAAAAATCCATTTTTATGCGGGCACTTTAATTATTTGAACTGCACATTCATTTATTACAGTACAATCTTTTGGGTGTTTCAATCTTTTGGTTTTTTTTTACATTTTTATTAAGAAGGCTGTATGAGTTTCTTTAATATGGAACTTTTGTGCTTGTAGATTATGTGGTTAACTAGGATACAAGAATAACTAGAAAGAGAAAATTTTAATTTATCAAAGCTCTATTAATGTGAATGTGTGTGCTGTGAGTTTTTTTAAAACCTGCTCTTGTGCCCAGGCCATGAAAACAGGTAATCAGCACTGGATTAGAATTGCTCACACGAATACAATCAAGAGACAGGTAATCAGCACCGATTAGGTTTGCTCAGAGGTGAATCCAATCAAGAGGCAGCTAATCAACACTGTGAGGTTTACTCACAGCTGATTCTAGAGGCAGATGTCGACTGTGCCTGCGACACATGCCTATTAAAGTTTGTAAATTTGCCAATAACTCGGAAAAAAAATTTCAAGGGTTTCTTAGCTAGATAATAGCACTTCTACTATGTATTTTTGTTTTAAAACTGTGGGAGGAGGTACATTGCAAACAAGCTAAAGAATAAAAGCAAAGAAGAAATAGAAAGAACAGCAGTTTGGCTCTTTCAAGCCATATTAGTTACATCTTCCATGCAGGAAATCAATTACATAAAATAAAACCCCCAAAATGCAAAGGGGTTTAGAAAAGCAATGCAAAAATGAATATTAAAGCATCAAATAAATTCTTAAGCCTTTAGCAGTACTAAATTAGTAAATAAAACTTACATATGAATCTCTAATCGTAAGCAGCTTGTGTTGTTAGAGAAATCAGCCCTATTGCTTCACCTTTGTACTAGAGCAAATGTGGGCATGTGCTCTATTAGTATTTACTAAGACTAACCCAATTAAAATGCATTGGATAACTGCAGGACAGAGGAGGCTAAAAGGGTTTATTTTCTGTAATAAAACAAAAGCTGTTCTAGTGAAATGTTAAAAGCTTTATTTATTTCTCCTTTAAAACAAACATTTTTTGATTAGAATAGTTTTATACTGACTCTTAATGTGATGTGATAAATATGTAAAGGTATGTTAAAATATTTGTGTCAATGGCCTCACAGCAAACATGCAGGGCAATTAACCTAGATAAGTATAGTGATGTATTAATGCGATTGCAGCTCTTTGTAGAGTAATTCATTTTAGAGTAGTCTTAAACTTTTGCCTAACTTTGCCCTCAGTATATCAGCACAAACAGGTAAGTGTGACTTTAAAAGTAATAGCAGCTTGTGGTGTATAATTATAAAACAAAAGTTTAAGTTCTATAATTCCATTAGAGATGGCCAAACTTTATGACGTTTTCAAATTTGGACCCATTAAAGTCAATGGGAGAGTGATAGTTTGAAAAGTCTGGGTGATTTACAGATAAACTAAAAATGGTAACTTACTGTAAATGGCTGTGGCACCTGGAAAATGGCCTGGGGAACAAAAAAACACTTCTTAAACACGAGCAGGCAATTGTCGGGTTTTGCGCAAGCTACATTCGAGGGTTATGGCCAATTTGAGGGTTACCGAGCAATATTTTTGAGGGTTAGTGAAAATAGATCTATAAATTCGAGGATTACCGAAATCGAACCATACTTTCGAGGATTATCGAAAACAAACAATACTTCCGAGGGTTAGCAAACGATACTTTCGAGGGTTATTGAAAACGATCCATAAATTCAAGGGCTAACGAAAACGAAGGATACTTTTAAGGGTTACCGAAAACTAACTATACATTCGAGGGTTAGCAAACGGTGCCGTAAATTCGATAATTTCGATAATCGAAAATACAGCCACAAACCCGAAAAACAAACTAGTTTGAATGGTTCGAGTTCATCCCATTTCATAAAGTTTGGATCGGTTTTGTGTCCATCTCTAAATTCCATTTACTATTGCTTTTTATGTAAAGGCTGAAATAAAAGGATAAAAAATATCCTGTATTATGCGAATAGTGGTGTCCTTCCCATCCAGTGGCGTAACAATAAGGCCCACAGGGCCCATGATGGTGGGGGGGCCCGAGGGATAAAAGGGCCCACGTTCTCCTTTCCAAATGCTCCATGATCAGGGGGCTTGCAGTTACACAGCTGTTCCCATCCATTTAGGAGCCCTCTCAAATGTTCAATTGGGCTACTGCTTGTAGAAAGAAAAGAAAAATATGACATTTTTAAACATCGAATAAACTTTTTAAGATATTAACCCAGGTCTTTTGTAGAAGTTTAAACTATAGCAAACTATGAATGTGTTAGAGGAATGCAGCACAATTATAGAAATGTTTAATATATATTGTATATAAAGCAAGGAATAAGAGTGTATTAGTGTACTCTCTCCACACATATCAATCTTCCTTCCTTGGTTGCCTATAGAGTGTACATAACTCATACAGGCTTTGTAATGCAGAACCCTAATGGACACGTTTTGTATAGCTATCGAAGGAGCTCAGAGTGTTTCACAAATGTTCATTATGAAAAGGAATTTATACTAATGCCATTGTGCTATAGAGCATGGCTATTACAAATAGTAATACTCTAAGTTTGTTTATGCTAAGGTTTCTTTTTCTAATTTCATTTTAACGTATTGTCTAAAATCTGCTTCTATGTTGTTCAATTTTGTGGTTTCGGTAAAATGAAAAGTCGGCTGTTTTTTCTGACTTTGATGTGAAAACTTTCATTATTTTGAGTACTGTGAAATGGATTCACTAAAAGATTTAATTTTGCAACTCATTCATTTTGGTATTTATTTTACTAACCCAAAATTTAGCTAACTCAATTAAAATTTTTTTTTACTAGCATTGTTAACCATCATATATCCTGAGACCCTGGACACAAGTAAGGGTGGGCTGAACTGGACTAGGGATTAGAATTCAGTGTTAGATTGTAGATAATGTAAGGTAAGTCCAGGTGTGAAGACCTAGCAGTTTTTGTCCTCACCTTGGGGTACTTTTATAAAGATGGGGTTGTTTTAAACAGTATAGTTTGCCCTTAAAATATAGGTGATGTAACTGGGTCCAGTGTAAAGCAAATGATTATTCCACTAATAAATAGATGCTCTTATGTTAAGGACTTGATATGGTTGGGTTCTTTTATCCAGTTGCTCTCTTTTTAAAAATCTATCAATTGTAAAAGCCATTGACCAATGACATGAACAGAACTTTAACATTGCTAATGTTATGTTTTACTATTATGGGTAAGTGAAAGTGCTTTGATTTGAATAATTAAGAACTCCTGTTTTAACAAACTACTAGAAATGTGACTCATAATGTACATGATGTTAATTACCATTTCATTATTCCATCTGTAAATCTTTGTTTTCCAATTAAGATTGCTGCTTCCAACGAACGGATATAACTAACTAGATTGCCAGCAGCACAAGAGTGTACCCCTCTCCTACTAAATCTCTCTGAGCCTTATTTCCCTTATAGCCATGAATGACCTCCTGGAAGCTACAAATAACTGCTGAGGATGTCAATAGACAAGGTTTAGTAAGTGCCTTTTTGGCATACTGTGTATACACTGACAATATGGCACATAGTAAATCTTGCTCATAAAGTGGCTCTTATGGGTAAAGAAACTTTATGTAATATAAAAATATATATATATAGTAATATGTAAATAGTAATGCTAACATACTTGGCATGCAACATATTTAACAAATAATATATTTAAAATATGTCCGAATATAAAGGAAAGATGACTGCCATATATACTAGGAATTTACTATAACCAAACAATATGTAAATACAGAATATGTATAAAATAATTTTTGTCATTATTTCTGAAATAGAATAAAGATTTTTCTTTTGACATTGTGGTTTTTGTGTACATTTTTGGGATTTATTTCATTTTACAGCAAAACTTCCCACCCTCAACCACTATTAAATTGTTAAAAAAAGAAGCAGAACTCTACTTAAAGCTCCTCGCTCCTGCAGCAGGCAATTGAATTTGGACTAGAATTAAACATTAAACATCAACTGGTTCCCTAGAATTGGTAGCATCTTACTTGATGCTAATTACTATTGATGTTTCGTACTTAATGCTACTTAATATTAACATAATGGATGGTCATCTGACCATTTAAAGGACAATTATACTTACCTCAGCCCCGTTTTTCTTCTACTCTGTGTTAATTGTACCCAGGGTGAGGACCTAAAGCCTAGGTCCTCATCCCTTGGTTTTGCCTGTTTAATCAGAACAAATCTGTAAAACTTTGTGTAGCCACCTCACTCCTTCCTGTTCAGTTCTATGGCCTGACCAATAGAAAGGCATGCTGTGCAAGAAGCCCGTCTTCCTATTGGTGGTCCGGCCCAGCAGGCACATGAAACAAAGTTTTAAAGCTTTGTTCTGATTATGCAGTCAAAACCAAGGGGTGAGGACCTAGGGCCCTATTTATTAAACTTAGCAATACCACGTCTTTATAATCACAATCGTATTTGCACGATCGCCTAAACAATACCATTGCAGTTGTTTACTACTGAATGGTCATAAATGTCCTGCCAAAATAAGTTAGCAAATATACCCCCTAGCACTTTAGGTTCTCACCATGGGTTTTTTTTTAATTGGGAGGGGATGGGTGAGAAGACCCTATTGTTGACCTTTAAGGTTAGAACCAGGAGTAGGTTAGTAGGGAGCATGCTGGAAAAAATGTGCAACTTTTTTTACTAATTGAGAAAAAATAAAACTTTGTATGCATAACAAGAAATTGTGAAGAACAGTTGCATAAAATTGTGGAACTAAATGAGGTTAAGCTAAAAAGTAAGTGTGGGTTGTAAGTTCTCAAGGATTCAGACCACCTGACAAAACACCATTCCAATACATTGTACACAAACTACATACTGTATTTCCACACTTGTGTCCCCTAATCATAATGGTCATCCAGCATGAACGGTACAGCAGAATCACTTATTCCAGTATTTTTACTGTCAATGGAAACAGTTCTGATTTTCCCAATTAACAGTTAGTTCTTTCCAGCCAAATAGTTTATCAGTAAATCAATCTTTATTCTGTTTTTTTTTTTACCCTTAGCTTACAACAAAACAATCCCAGAATAGATGTGAAAGCTCTTCACAATCTGTTCTCTTAGTGCTGGCTATAAAATATAAATCTACTTCATTTATTGAAGGAACTCATCAGCAAATAATGTGCAGTCCATTTGTTTAATTTCCTAACAATTAACAACTATAGCATTTACTAAGTCTATATTATAATGTGTTAAGAATAATAATGTGCATATGTTCTTTTTATAGTGCAAAATTTAGGACCCTACAGTATAGGTTTGTAGTGATAATCATGCAGACCTGTCAGATTATAATAACTGAATGACTGATCATCAGGTGACCTACAGTTCTTGTACTTATGGGAGATCATCTGTTCAACTGGAAGTGACATGATTCAGGAGTTTTGTAATCAGAAGAAATATGAGCAGCAACGTCTGTAGCAAATTGCTTATAAGTTAGTCATATATCTACAATGCAAAAGACTAGATTGTTGAGGGTCAACTTTATGGAAACCACAAGCTATCAACAAAAGTATGCTTGTGAAGGTTCTCATTCACCCAGGTCATTGTATAGCTGTTGTATTCAGTTAGATCAACTGGACTTAAAATTTAGTTTTTAAAGATGTTTTGCATGTCATTAGACTGGCTTTCTCAATACAGAATGGCATGTAGAAAAATCTGTTGGCAATTAAGTACCCTGGCACGTTTCAATCAGCATATAACAGTAAGGTGTTAGGGACCTACTGAATGAAAGGGTGTTGATTGTATTGTGGCTATGAAGTCTATTCCAAACTGCCCAGGGTAGGAGTCAAAACAGCATTGTACATGGCAGACAAATGCTTTATTTCCATGGGAAAAAGGAGTATGTCGTCCTGCCTTTGTTTACTATGAAGTTGGGAAAGCTTGTGCAGTGATTGACAGCTCTGCCTTCTTCGTCTTTAACATAGGCCAATATTTATAATGGCACGGTATTGCTATTTTGCGATATCGTACCTTTAAAAGGGCACGTCCACACTTTAAAATTTGCCCCACTGCAGAGCCCACTGTGTAGTGCTTAAAAAATCCTTACCTTACTCCTCTGCTACAAATTGTTGTCCTGCAGTGTCTAGTCAAAATCGGGAGTAGGAACCTTTCTGTGTGTGAAAAGGTTTCTGCCTCTGCCCTCTCCTCTTGGAGGATACTAGCATGGGCAGGGAAGTCCTTTTCCCCCTCCTTCCCATCCTCCAGATCCCTTGTATCTTCACTTAATTTTTTATAAATTAATTATTTTCTGTAGTATAGTCACCCTCCTCCTAACCCTAACAGTTCCCGGAAGTAACATTAGAGGCCGTGGCCATGGGAATGAAGGCTGGTAAGTAAGTTTCCTGGTGCTTTTTTACAATTTAAAACATGCATTTAGGGTTGGGAGGGGGGTGCCGACACTACAGAAAATAATTTATTTTCAGGTGGACGTACCCTTTAACACTCATTATTTTTATTGAACTTTCAGATACTGCGTGTTTACAAGTTCCACACCTAGGCCCATAGGCACCTACATTAAAGATGAGAGGTCTGTCAGGAGAGGCTGTCAGCTTTGGGTGCTATATTTTATAGCTCACTCCCGCATTACATGTAACAATGGGAGGTAGGAGTACTCTCTTTCTTACTTTCCAAAGAAATAGAGAATTTAATAAAATCAAGTGGCAAAAATCAGATTAATGGGGCATATTTCTAAACGGTATTGGGCATATTTTAACTTTACATCCACAACTATAAACTACTGCTGCAGTCTTCCAAGACTGTAGAAGTATTAATGTGTGATACCACGCTGTATCATTATTTTGCTCCGCAGTCGTTATTGTATGGATGTCTTTGTAAAATACTGTTCATTATTGGTATTCTGCAAGGTCGGCAAATTTGCCTTTGTAAATATGCCACGTTATTGATATGTACCAATATTGTAAATAACATTGCATGAATAGTAATATTTAATTAAGAATATCAATCCTTAAATAATGCTTATAGGCCGAATCTACAAACCCATGGTATCAGAAAGGTCCAATTCTGTGGGTCTATACCAATCATTAAAGAGTCACTATACTCACTCAAACAACTTTACATTATCTGAAACTACAATTTAAGAGAAGTAAAATGTGGTACATATTTATCTTTGCTTGCTTTACCATTAAATTATTGATGTTTAGTGAGTGCTCCTAATTGCCCCCATCCTCCCTTACTCAATGCCTTCTTGTAGTGACTGCAACACTTATAAGCTCTGTACAGCCTCACCATAGACCCTGCTCTGCTTACACATATCCCTCCCCCCTGCCTTCATTTCTTTGCTGACTCTTCTCCCTAGTGGTAAGCACTATCCTCCCTACTTCCTTGTGGGAACCACTATCCTACTTACTCCCTTGTGGGAACCACTATCTTTCTGTTCCTTGTTCTTATTATGTTTTGACCTCATAGATTCACTCTCCTTCACTCATTCCTTTACTCCAGTCCTGTAATGTATGCTTTTATGACCTTTATTATAATTGTAATTATACTACCTCATATGTATGACAAGATGTATTACAACACCCACTGCTGTGCCTTTATAGGCAGTTGTGCCATAATAAACAGACAATTCTAGGATACCACATTCTCTTGTGTGTGTGTGTCTCTTCATTGGAGTTGTCTCAGGATATATCCAGAGAAGACATCAGTGACCTTCTTAGCAATACCCTAGGGTCAGCCACCTTTCAGCAGGCAGCCAAAGATCCTAGTAAGAGGTCAGGGATGGGGAACATATTATAATTTCTTCTTCTGGAGTGACATGTATTTATTGTAAATGCTGTGATTTCAAATTATGATTTCTCAGAATCTTGCTGTAGCTAAAGGTATAATTTTTGAAAAAATGGATTTTTGAGGAAATGGCTATAAAGTTTGTACATCTGGTTGTTGGTTTAAGGACGACTGTGAAATTGAATGGGCAATAAATGTGCCATATACGTAACGGCTATTGCAATATTGCAAAATGAAGGATACCACAGTAAACTACCAATAATTATTGAGTGTCCAATGGTGTAAAAGTATTGCAAATCTGTAAGTATTTTACAACTCATATTTTTTAAGAATATTTTTTAGTTCTGGGGGACAGTGGTAAACGTCTGACGCGTTTCAGAACGCATCAGACGTTTACCACTGTCCCCCAGAACTAAGCTCTAACAATAAGCTTTTTTAACATGCTGATTAATAAAGGAATGTTTTTATGAAGAACCGGAGTGGTGAGTTGCTTGCAGGATTAATTGGGCGCTTTCGCAGTGCAGCAGTGTTTCTTCCTTTCCTAGTGAACTTTGTATGTGCGGGGTAGAGGCACCCTGAGACTGCGAGCACGTAAATTGGCTGGATCGTGATACGAGCAGAGGGTTCAGTGAGGACGGGAGCTGCCATTGCTACCTTTCTAGGAGTAAGTATGCCCTTCAAAGTTTTGAAAAGGTAAGATTACCTTCACAGAAATAAAATCTCCTTAAATCAATATTTATTAGTCTACACCCAAATTCTTATTCTCAGATTGACGGTTCAGTATATTTTAATTTTTGGTTCCTAGAGGACATTTCCTAAAGCACTGTAGGCAAAATAAATTATCACCCTCATTTTTGGGGCAAAAAACATGCTCATATTAGTGAAATACATTACAGAAATTCATAGAAGCATCGACACCTGTCAGGGTTTAACTGCTGCTCAAGGCTAATATCATAAATGCCTACTGTTGCCCTTTAGCATTTTTTTTCGGATACTGCTTAATTACCCTTTTTGCTTTTCATACTGTAAATGCTTTTGTAGGTTTGAATTATCAGAGAAAAGCAGCAATACCTTGAGCAAGGAGGCAAAATCCCTTTTTTTAATACATTCAGTCTGTTCCTTTCTTTCACAATAAGACTGCATTAGTGAGCAAGCAGAAAATGATGTTACACGCGGTGAGGCTAATCAGTGTGTTTTGGCACAGAATAGCTATCAACTGATTGCAACTTGACAAGCCTGATTAAATATAATACAAGATATTTGCATATGCAGAAAGAGATGTGAAATGAATATTAAATACCATTTAATTCACATTTCCACTGATGTCTTTGGCAGGATGAAAAAATTGTATGATGTGGCATGTCAGTCATCCGACCAAGTCAGTCATCTGCTGCCAAGTTCTAATTCCTATACAGAGAATATTAACAAGCGTGGTATGAGCTGGAGAATGAAAAGGGAAACATTGGTCAATTTTTAAAACCTTTCTGATACAAGTTTTTTTTTTTTTATAAATTCCATAAATGTTCTATTACAAAAACTAAAGGATAAAAAGGAAAATAAGGTCAACACAAGAGATTAAAAAAGAGACAATACATTGATACTACAGCATCTATATCGTTTAACATTTTAGACCAGTGGCACTTCATCGTTGGCTTGCATCACTGGGACAGTGTTAAGCGATAGGCAAATGGGAAGGAAAGGAATCAGGGAGGGGGTGGATTAAATATACGGTAGCAACAGTATCATTGTATCAATAATAATAGAGGTTAGTGTCACACTTAAGATGTTTTTTATTGAGCTGCGTCCACATACAATACCCATACTATCTAATGTTTCAGGAACTGATCTTCCTTTGATACAAATTAGCTGTCAGTTTGGCCATAACATAATATTGGACTGTATTTATAATACATAATTAATTTAGCTTGAAGAGTTCTTTCTATTTATTCTTCTTCCGTTTTATTCTTTCACTTTTTTGAACTGTATCTCCCCCCACAGTTTTTGAACTAGAGACATTAAATTCGGTACAGACGTACAGGGCTTATAAGAGAAGTGTCCTATTACCTAGCTAAGGAATCCGCAGAAGCGCTACATTATCTGCAAATTTCAGGACAATTTTTCCCATAGACTATTATGGTAACAATCCTCAAATGTGGATATTTCGAGGTTTAAGATCAAAACAGTTTGTTTCATGTTCATAAACACAAATGTTGATACCTCCAACCCACCACACAGACACAGGTGCACCCACCTACTGACCTACCTTTTCATTCCCATGGAAGCCATACTTAAAGGGTAACTATAGTTAAAAAATCAATCATCAAAAAAGTTATATAGTCATACATGCAAAAACACATACCCCAACCTCCCCTTCCATTCCTGTGGCAGCCATACTTAAAGGGTAACTAAAGAAAAAAACACATTTTGACCAATCGTCAAAAAGGTTTGTTTATTTAAACCCCCAGCCTGACACAGGTACACATACCTAATGACCTACCCTTCCATTTCTGTTGCAGCCATACTTAGAGTGTAACTATAGTCAAAACATTTTTTTGACCAATCATCAAAAAATAAAACATAACAATATAAAGGTGCCATTTAAAGGGCCAGACTCCTTGTCTGCATTATGGAGGAGTTTGTGAAGCAGTTGGCCTTGGCGACTGTGCAGTTGCAGTAGAGCACGGTAACTCAGCAGGCAAGCATGATAACACAGCAGCAAGCCACAGACGCACTGCAAGAAGCCACAGAGGCACAGTCCAAAATGCTGGTTGAGGCAGTGCAACAGCTAGCACAGGGGAAAGAGGCAGCAGGAGTTGCCCCTAGCAATCAAGCCATGATGAGAGCCAGCCACTATCTGCAAAAACTGACACCCACCGATGATGTGGAAGCCTTTCTGAAAACGTTTGAAAGGACAGCAGAACGGGAAGGATGGCCGAAAGACAAATGGGCTGGTCTCCTTGCCCCATTCCTGGCTGGGGAACCCCAGAAGGCCTATTATGACCCCTTTCCCCTGCAGACGCCCTTAACTATGATCGTCTGAAGGCAGAGATCCTGGCCCGGCTAGGTGTGGCCACAGCAGTCCGGGCACAGCGGGTGTACAGTTGGAGGTACCATATGGATCATCCGGCGAGGTCGCAAATGCATGATCTCATCCAACTGGCAACAAAGTGGTTGCAACCAGAGGTACTCACCGGTCCACAGATGGTGGAATGATTTGTGCTAGACCGGTTTTTACGGGCCTTGCCAGTGGAGCTATAGCGGTGGGTCAGTTATGCAGACTCCAAAACGGCAGAGCAGTTGGTGGAGATGGTGGAGAGATACACCACAGTTGAGAGTCTGTTTTCCCCAGAGCGCCGGGCAGTCTCAACGGCATCCCGTGTTGCAAGGTTTCATTCTGTGGGAAAGAGTACTTCACAGACCCCCAGAACCAGCACCAACAGTAATAGCGAGGTATCGCCAACAACAACTTCGGGAGTACCACCGGCTACCACGGCACCTCGAAAGGGAGGCACTGTGCAGTGCTGGCGATGTTCTGCATGGGGTCATATCAGAGCTCAGTGTCCACTACAGGAGGAGCCCATGCAGTGTGATATGCTACGGAGAGTTTCCTTCTTTGCCCAGGAAGTGTGCCTGGCAGAGTGCCAAGAAAGTTTTGTGTGCACCGTTCATGTGAATCGGGTACCTGCTAAAGCCTTGCTGGACTCGGGGCAGTATGGTAACTATGGTGAATGCCGAACTGATTGGCGGAATTGATACAGTAATAAAACCACTCAAGGCCGTTTGCATCCATGGAGATACAAAAACATATCCTGTAGTGCCTGTGTCAATTGCAACTGACTGTGGAATAGTTGACCACACCGTTGTGGTGGTAAGAAACCTGATGTGTCAGGTGATATTGGGACGAGACTTTCCATTGTTTTGGGAACTTTGGGAGAGTGTAAAAGGGAAATGGTTGAATTTAACTCCTATTCCCTCATCGGCAGAAACTGATGTACAAAGTCCGATTGAAGTAGACCCTGAGAATGTGTTGTTACCAAACTGTGAAAATGTGACTGACCATCCATGTCAGGACCCTGAGCTGAGGAGGATTCCCTATTACAGGTCATGCTGGGAGAGGATGATGAGGAATCTTCTCCCCATGCTGTGATCCCCGACCTGGATGTGTCAAAAGGTACCTTTATTATGGCACAGATTTGGGATCTAACATTATCCCATGCTAAAGAACAGGTATCTGTGGTGAATGGGGTACCCCAGGAACCTAGGCCTCAGGAGAGATTCCCTTATTTTTCAGTTAATAGGGATCTGTTGTATCGGGTTGCTAAGGTCCTGGGACGAGGTGGTGGAGCAGTTGTTAGTACCTCAATCATTCTGGAGGATGGTTCTGAATTTGGCACATAATGAGGCCTTGGGGGGTCACCTGGGGGCCGAGAAAATGGAGGCGCGGATAACGGACAGGTTTTATTGGCCTGGGCTAAAGGGCGAAGTAAATAATTATTGTGCTTCCTGCCCAACCTGTCAGTTAACTGCGCCAGTATCCCATTTTCAAAGTCCTTTGGTACCCTTACCAATAATAGAGGTACCATTCGAGCGCATTGCTATGGACATAGTGGGACCATTAGTAAAATCTGCCAGGGGACACCAATATATCCTGGTAATACTCGATTATGCCACTCGCTACCCGGAAGCCTTTCCTTTGAGAAAACCTACGTCCAAAGCCATAGCCCAAGAATTGTTTAATATGTTTACTCGGACAGGTTTTCCCAGGGAAATACTCACGGACCAAGGAACTCCATTTATGTCCAAAGTTATGGCTGATGTGTGTAAGCTGTTCCAGATTAAGCAGTTGAGAACATCTGTCTATCACCCCCAGATGGATGGGCTGGTTGAACGGTTTAATAAAACGCTAAAAATGATGCTTAAAAAAGTAGTTCAAAGGGATGGAAGAGATTGGGATTGTTTACTGCCGGCTGTGATGTTTGTTATTCGGTACCCCAGGCCTCCACAGGATTTTCTCCGTTCGAACTGGTGTATGGGCGCAGAACTCGAGGGTTGCTTGACTTGGTAAAAGAAACCTGGGAAAGTGAGTCCAGTCCCCATAAAAGTGTGGTGGAACATGTTTCCCAGTTGCAAGAACGCATTGCCAAGGTAATGCCCCTCGTCAAGGAACACTTACTGGCAGCCCAGGAAGCACAAAGTCGAGTGTACAACCGGTCAGCAAAAATTAGACGGTTTCAGGTGGGAGACAGAGTGGCAGTATTGATCCCTACCGTAGAGAGTAAATTCTTGGCCCGGTGGCAAGGTCCCGTCGAGATTATTGAATGAGTGGGGGAAGTAAACTATAAGGTCCATCAGCCTGGTAGACGAAAACCCTATCAAATTTATTATATAAATTTGTTGAAGCCCTGGAAAAAGAGAGAGATTGCTCCAGTTATGGTGGGTGTGAGTATTATACCACAAGTTAGCATTGAGGATGTTAAAATAGCCCCCACTCTTCTAAGTCACAGGTCCAACAGGTAAAGGAGTTTCTCCAGAGAAACAAAGGAATATTTTCTGATTTGCCTGGGCTCACTGGTATGATTGAACACAACATTATTACTGAGCCCAAGGCTAAAGTGTTTGTCAAACCCTATCGAATTCCAGAGGCCCGCAGAATGGCCGTTTCAGAGGAGGTAAAACGAATGTTGGAATTGGGCTTTATTGAAGATTCGCAGAGTGAATGGTCGAGCTTGGTACCCAAGCCCAACGGAACTCTGCGATTCTGTAATGACTTCCGAAAGTTAAATGAAATTTCTAAATTTGACGGATATCCCATACCAGGAGTGGATGAGCTGATTGAAAGATTAGGTCCTGCTCGCTACATCACCACCTTAGATCTGACCAAAGGGTATTGGCAAATACCCTTGGCCAAAGATGCTCGAGAGAAAACGGCATTCTCTACACCAGAAGGTCACTTTCAGTATAAGAGAATGTCGTTTGGACTACAGACTGCCCCTGCCACATTTCAAAGGGTCATGGACAGTTTGTTGCGTCCACACCAGAGATATGCGTCCGTCTATTTGGACGACATTGTGATTTTTAGTGCAGACTGGGAATCCCATCTTCCAAAGGTCCAAGTAGTCCTGGATGCACTGAGGAGAGAGGGTTTCACAGTTAACCCTGAGAAATGTGCCCTGGGTATGGAGGAAGCGAAATACTTGGGGTACATTGTCGGAAGAGGGTTGGTGAAACCCCAAATCTATAAAATTGAGGCAATCCAGAAATGGCCCCGTCCCCTCAGTAAGAAGCAGGTTTGGGCTTTCCTGGGAATAGTGGGGTACTACAGACGATTTATTCCCAATTTCTCTACTTTGGCAGCTCCCTTAACTGACTTGACAAAAGGACGCAAGTCAGTGATGATACACTGGACTGCAGAAGCAGAGAAAGCTTTTGTGGAGCTAAAGTCCGCATTGGTAGCTGGTATCCCCAGATTTCACTCGAGAATTCGTGGTTCAGACGGATGCCTCAGATGTTGGGTTGGGGGCAGTACTGTCCCAAATAATTGACGGAGAAGAACATCCTATAGTTTTTCTCAGTCGGAAGCTGACGGCTGCTGAGAAAAACTATGCGGTGGTGGAGAGGGAGTGCCTGGCCATGAAATGGGCTCTGGACTCCTTGCGATATTATTTGTTGGGCAGGAATTTCAGGCTGATTTCTGACCATGCTCCCCTAACCTGGATGAAAAGGAACAAAGGTACGAATGCCAGAGTGTCCAGGTGGTTTCTCTCTCTCCAAGAGTTCAACTATGTGGTGGAACACAGGCCTGGTAAAATGCACCAGAATGCTGATGGCCTTTCCAGAGTTCACTGCTTGCTGGTTCAGAGTGCCTCCACCTCCTCGAGGGTTGAGGCAGAGGGGGGGGGGATATGTAGGGGACATCACGGCTGGGTACTGGATGGGAGATATGTGTCTCCATTATTTGGTCTCTGGTCCCTTAAAGAGCTTCTTGTGTACCTGGGAAGGGATCCGGGTAGTGTTTGGCAGCAAGCTAGTTGCTGCCTTTGTTGTTTTTTTTTTAGGGCCGGACTCCTGGAATGGGAGGGAAGGAAGGGTGGGCCTTCCCATTCCACCCAGGTACACACCGGGGTTTTGGGGAAGCAGAGAGGAGCTCTGATAAAGATTTGCATATCAGAAGCAGCTGCGGCAGAATCTAGAGAGATGTGGTGTAGGAAGGGTGTGTGCCGCTGATTTCCTGCACTGTGAGAGAAAAAGAAACACTACACAATGAACGGCTGATTTGTTAGTTTGCCTACGAAGTAGGACTGTGCTGATTAAGCTGGACTTTATTTATGTTAAAGGATTCCAAAGCTAATGTAAGCCTTTTCATTTACTTATTCCTTTATGCTGGAACAAAGTTGTTTAAGTTACCTCTGCAAATAAAAAGGACTGTAGTTTTAAAAAACTGAGTCCCAAGAAGTAGTTATTACCTTTAGAAGATGACATAACCAATTTGCATATAGCAGTTGGCCATATTTATAAAGGGGCTGTATTTATATTTTGCAATCCTATCACGGGTGTAGATTTACGATCGTGAATGGAATACTACAATCGCCTATACAATACCATTGTGTAATTTTGCTACCGCATGGTATTGTACGAACATTTACGGCACATTTACGGCAACGATCAAACTTTTATTGGAAGTTTCCAATTCTGCGGGTTAATAAATCTGGCCTGATGTGTGCTGTGGTCTCCCTGTACAGAACTTATGATATTAACTCCCATGTTTCTGTTTTTCATATATAATAGATGGCACAGAATCAGAAATCTAAAAAAAAATAACAATTTCATTAATATCCTTACTGTTGCTAATATAATTTTGCTACTAATATTTTGCTGCTGTAACCTGTAGCCCATTTCCTCTTGTGATAAACATCTTGTTTTGTACTTTACTGGTCCTTAATGCCAAAAAGAGACATTTCAGTGAACTACTGTAATGTTTTATTATAACATATTAAACAATGGACCACTGCTATATGCCCTAATCACAAAGTGGAGCACAAATTCTCAAATGCTTCTCAGGGAACATTTGCTTTGCATATACAGTGTTATACTGTACATGCTCCAGATATGTCATTACATAACACATATTTTTAAGATGTAAATTTGACCTCGTATTCTACATACTGTATCAAGCTATGAGGGATAAAACCTAATTCTATAAATAACATACTGTATGTACCACACCATTCTCCTTAAAATAATTTCCAGCAGATATTTCATAAGTGATCAGAGTCTGTTGTATTTGTTGTAAAAATAAATAAATACATAGAAACACTGGTCAATACTGTTTATAAAAAAAATCTGTATTTTTTTATGTTTTTGCTTTGGGAAACCTGTGGGCTTAAAAATTTTGGGGGAAAAAATCTAATATATCGATAGTTAATAAATAACGGATTGTACTTTTTGCAATTTTTAAAAAAAACTAAAATTTGATTTTATTTACCAATATGGTGGGACTAACGGGGTTTTGCGGTGTATGCCTAGATACAGAGATAGATATAGAGTCTCAGTGGAAAAGGAGCACCCTTGAAAGTATGCAAATGCACTGGATAATGTATCCACAGTAGCTGAGAGGAATAAAGTCAGCTCAGATTGAGACTTGCAGTTCTGCCTGCCTGCCTGAATTATTTGATGAGATACATTCACACTCAGAGTTTTTTCTACCACAAGATTGGTTTCTATTTTTATTATGCTTTTGCCTCGTCAGTATATTCTTGCTATTCTTTTCTAGAAATTTAATCCAGGAAATGTTTGTGAAATTTGTTTTTCTTGTTTGGAGGGGAGGGTCATGAATTAGGGAGATAAACTGATTTTTGAGTCAGTGGCGCTGGAGGGTGGAAGTCTTTATGGGGGGGGGGGAAGCTGTGGTGGTGTTGCAGGTTCCAATGAGGAATTAGTGAATTATAATAGTGTCCCTTGTCACTACGTGTATCTGTGCTGTACAGACTGCTGTCTACAGCATCTCAGGCTGCATTCCTCTCTGACTTTCAAACTCGGGGAACATTGACAACTCCCCCCTCTCCTGACCCCCTCTTTTCCTACACTTAACAAACTTGCCTATAGATCATATAAAATTAGTAATGATATAATAAGAAATATAATTTCTTTTATTACACAGATTATCAAAAATCTTAAGATTAAAGGGTAAATATAAAGCCTGGAAAACACATGTGTTTACACAAGTATGATAGCCCTGGTTTGAAGAAGCAAATATATATATATGTATAAGAAAGAACTGTTCATTAAGGAAATCTTTAAAGTTATCTTAAACCACATGACTAAAGGGCAAGCAGAAGTAATTCAAAAGTTACATTTCACATAGCTCTTTATAGTTATAGTTACAAGTATTACAATTTATCTCTAAGATAAGGAATAAAAGGTAAGTAACGATAAAGTGCATATGCATTAAATACGATGCTACACATATATAAATAAAATGATTAAGTGAGGATTAAGGTAAGGTAATTTTTGTAAATACGAGTATTTTTCGAAAATATGAGGATTCTTCGAAAATACGGACCTGAAAATGTGGGTTGCTCCGTCCAAAAATTTGGAATTTACGAGGATTTCTCGTATTTTCCCGTATTTTCGAAAATACGAGAAATCCTCGTAATTTAGAAAATTTTCAAAAACACGGTTCGGAAGGCGGAAAACCGGAAAATCCGCGATATCCGCCGTTCACGAACGAGGTAAATCTGCCGCGGATCCGGGTTTGGATCCGACAACTGGGCCATCACTAGTGAGGACATATTGTTTACTACAGATCATACACGTAATTAAATGCACAACACTCTGTATCACAATTAACATAGTCCACAATTTTATATTCACTTCCTGTGACACTCGGTCTAAATTAATCTCTGATCTCTATTCTCCTACAAGTTTTGCAGATATTCTTTCCACATCTTTAGTTACCCCTTTGGGTTAACCATGTTCTTTCCCATTGTTTCTTCTGTCATTCCAACATTACAGTAACTAGGAGACAGTCTACTGCTTAAACTCCTGCCTCTTCTTAGAAAGCTGGGGCTGTAATAAGAACATGTGTTCCTTTTTTTTCTATTCCCTTTCCACCCCCTACGATCATTTTTTCTGCCTGGCTTCCTCCTCCATGGTAATGTGGCTCCTAGGACTGCCCCCACGAAATGTGGCTTGCCATTCCAAACAAGGTGGTCCAAGAATCTAGATGCAGCGTGTCCGCACGCTTCTGGTGATGTAAGTGCACGTGTGTCACCGCGCATGCGCCCGGCGCTGTACACGCACGCATGATGATGATGTCACCACGACCTTCATTTAATTTTATGAAGCCCGTGGACACCCTTCTCGATTTAGGCAAATGGCGGAAAATCGGCATGACCGGTGAATCACGTGTTCAGACTTTTATCCTTCTCAGTTAGTACCCTATTGAATAGTAAGATTCGACCCATCTGTCAAGTTTATCTTTAAACAATCTTACTGGATTACCCTCAAGTGTAGAGATATCCCCAAGTTGTCGGTTATCCTCTGTCATATACATTTCGGGGGTTCATTAATACGACTGCCCCCCCATATCAGCCATTTTATGACTATTTTTGTGTTATTTTCTAACAAATGGAGAGCCAACCTCTCTTGGAAGTACACACTTTTGATTAGACAACTGAACCCTGAGTTCGTGCACATGTACGACATTAGCTCATTTGTCTTCAAGAGCCATATTTATAAAGGCACAGTATTGCTTTTTAGCGATACAAGCCTCTAATGTACTTTAAACCTATCATTAATTTCTGATCGGTTTAGCAATCGTTCATTTATGATTGTTATTGCAAACTAATGATAACGAACATAAATTACCTATACCGATCGTAAATCTACGATCCCTATAGAATACCATTGCGGTAGTTAAGTATTGCATGGTATACTACAAACGAACGTTTGCAGCTGTAGCTGTACATTAACTATAACGCTAAATTGCGATACCGCGTGTTTACAAATAGGGACCCAATTATCACTTATATGCATATGATGCACCAATCTGACTCCTGACATCTAATCACATGTCTTCAACTGCCTCCTCGATGTAGCAAGCAATTGAATCTTTCTAAAACTGAACTAATCATTTTCCCACCTAAACTTGATCTCATCTCATGTCTATTTCTGTTGATAATATAACCAATTATCCTATCCAATTATCAAGCTGCCTAGGGCTAATTATTGACTACTCTCTCTCCTTTTCTAACCATATTAAGTACCTTATGTTGCAAAAACCTACCACTTTTTTCTTCGCAGGATCCTTCCTCTCATCCTATCAAGCCTGGACTATTGTAACCCACTACTCCCTGATCTTCCTGCTTCACACCTCTCTCCCCTTCAGTTAATAAGTATTGTTTTACTCGCTAGTAAATATTGTTTTAAATCTCTGCTGTACTAGACAACAACCTGGCTCCACATTCACCACGTATTATATACAAAATCCTTCTCCTAATATTTAAATGCCTTCGCTCTGCTGCACCTCCTTATATTTACCACCCACAACCTTCGATCATCACAGAACCATCTCCTGTACAGACCCCCCCACTAATACTGCTTCCTCTTGACTTATTTCTTTTTCTTGTGGCTCCCATCCTCTGGAATTCTATTCCTCTTTCTATATGTCAAGAAACCTCAGTTAGCAGGTTTAAATCTAGCCTTACATTCTACCTATTTGGTAACCAGCACAGTATATGATGGTTTTATTTGCATTGTAAGTCCCACTACTGCACTTTTCCCCCTTCCTTTTATATGTATGTTAATCTATCCAGGGCCTTTTCTAGCTATCTTAGTGCCCTAGGTGCACTCCCACGCCACGTGCCCCCCCCCCCCCCAAAAAAAAAAACTTGGCTAGCCAAGCTGCAGCTGGATTTCCACACTCAGTTCCTTCTGACAATGTCACTGCAGCTATCATTGCTGCTGTGGATGTTTCTTCATAGTGGGACTGCTTAAATAGTTGGTAAGATGCGCATGCTGTACCAGGTGTGTTGGGCGTGTATACATATGTTTGTGTGTATGCAGTGTCACTGTCCCCCAATGAAATACTAATTGAAGGACAGGATAGTGGATGCGCAGTATGTGGCACTAGGGTTCTCACCAGAAATTGTTTTACAGATGGGTGGCATGAAAAAGTAGCCAGGTAGGGCAGAACAGGGAAATTTTGTGAGATCTGATATGTTTAACTCTTTCAGTGCCAACAGTATTGTCATTAACCCTTCAGTGCCAGCAGACTTCCCCATAGTATTGCCATTAACACTTTCAATGCCAGCAGAATATTACCATTAACCCTTCAGTGCCAACATACTTTCCTATTAATACTTTCAGTGGCAGCCCTTTCCCAGAGTATTTCCATTAACATTTTTAATGCTAGCAAAGTGTTACCTTTAACCCTTTTAGCTACCAGCATTGACATGATATACAGTATGTATCTGCTTTCCATGTCCGGGCATGGGGAGAAGACGTCACGTTAACAACATCACCGAAGGGGCGGGGCAGTGCTATGGGTGGGATGTGGCATGTGACTTAAATTACATCACAGAAGAGGCGTGATTAGGGGTGTGGCAGCCGAAAATAGGCATTTCACAGGCGAAGACTGCAGATTCGAGAGATTCTGCTACTACCGAGAGGAGTGGAATACCTGCCTGTCTCCTCCATTGAATTATTCACTCCTCACCTACTCTAAGTTCTAATTGGAGAGTTGGGTGGAAGGAAGAAAGAGGCAGTGATAGGGATCTCAATGCTGCTAGTCACAGAGGCCACTGTTAAAAAGTCTGCAGCAGCTTTTTCCTGGCATTTTAGAACTGCTCTCCTATTAGCTGCGCTCATCCTCCCCCTCCTTCCTTCACCATGTTCATTTGCAAAATTTGTTGCTAAGTAGAGAATGGGGAGTTCAGGATTTGTACTAAATACAATGTTACAAATTACAGCAGAACAAGGAGAGCAGTCCTAAAAGTAAAAGCTGACAGGGAGATGCTAGGGAGAAGGATAGGCTCCCTGCTTCCAACACTGGGTACCCTAGCTCTTTGCCTATGTGGCCTATGCTTAAAAATGGCCCTGCTCCTATCTCTAGATTGTAAGCTCTAAACAGTTTTGACTTTCCTATGATTTTATATATATATATATATATATCTATATATATACTAGCAAAAGTGTGCCCGTTGGTGCGCAGTGGGAAATATGTGGGTGTATGTTTTGCTATATGTGGATACAGATGATATAAAATCTTTATACACACTACTATAAAATTTAGGGATTTTTACAAAAAAAATAAAAAAAATATAGGCAAGATGTTAAAAATAAAAGAAATCCTATGAAATCTTGGTTCTATTACTGTCACATCCCCTAAATGAATATTTTACACAATATACAGAGGCAGAATGGAACCTATTGGGTGTACCCCAATAGGTATTAGAGAGGACATATATACACACATCTTTTGGATTGCACTGGAAGTGCAGCCTAACATCTAAATAAGACAGACATTATCCATCTTATATTTGTTATATAACACTACACATTTTTCTGTTTGTTTATTGATTTGTTTTGATAAATCTATACAGGAAGATATCCAGGGTTTTGAGAGATGGGCGAAACTGCTAAAATCCATTCCACCTGTGGACCTGGAAAATGGTCTGGGAAAAACGTACATACATCCAGAAGTGTAAAAAAAATATTTTTCCTCACGCTCGAACTGTTTTTCGACATTACACATTCTATTTTCGAGGGTCACCGAAATTTTAGAAAATTTTAAGTTTAAAGGAATTTCGAAAATGTTGTAAAATGATACAGTAACTTACTGTAAATGGCTCTGGTTGGTTACAATCAGATTCTTTCAGAAAGAATCTAATTGTCTTTTCTCCAAACTTCCCCAAACCATTTTCCAGGTCCCAAAACTATTTACAGTAAGTTAATGTATTATTTTTTACAAAATTTTCAAAAATTCCTTTAAATTTTCTTCGAATTTTCGAACGCACCTCGAAAAAATCTGCAAAGCGGAATTCCCGCAAAATCCATGAATCACAGAAATCCGCCGCGGAACTGGGTTCAGATCCGTGATCAGGTCCATCTCTATTCTTGACATATTTATTGTAACATTGTATAGAGTGTTATAGTTCAGTAGAAACACCACAGTGAAATACAACTGTTGTGCAGAGCTTGAATCAATCTTCCCCCTTAAATTTCCAACCAATAATAGATCAATAGGAGATCCCAAGGGCTCAAACATGCAAGTAATCCATCTTCCCTTCCCTTACATCCATAGCAATTACACTATTGGAATATGAAAGGATTATATAGATCACTTTAGACAGTAGGAGTCATGAACCTTACTAAACTTGCCCTCCCTGACCTATTCCTGCTACCTACCAGCTAGAATGCAGGGGGTCTAAGTTGAATATACTTGCAGGTCTAAGAATAGACCCAGGCAATCCTGTCACAATGTGCAGTTCAAACTAAACAGCACCATTGGACAACCTGAGATCCTACACAGGATCCAGATTAACATGCTAAATTCATACTTATTAGTATTTACTAATAACTCCCCACAGAGTCTAAAATTAAATAGAGCCTTCTTATAACAGAAAATACCTCACAGCTTCATATTTTTATAATAGCATTACCCTAATAATCTAACATATAAACACATATTTCTCCCTCCCAGCTACATGCAAAATATCTTCCTTTATATCTTCTTTCCTACATAGTTTTTTTTTTAATTGGCTAAGACCGTCACATGTTTTACAAACAACACATCATTGGATGTTATTCCGACATTACCACATCCATTCAGTATCCACATGGAAACACAGGGGTGTGGTTTAACCTCCCATTTTGACTTTCCCATAGTAAAATCTCCGCTCTATAAGTGTATAATATAAGTCAGTGCTATACTTTATATAATATTTTTGATGTTCATTTAAATAGTTAGGGTGAGATAGTATACACATACACCTTTTCTATATGCAATATCCTATACCTCCCACCTCATTGGTAGCTCCAGAAAACTCATTGCAATCTCCTATGAAGATATATGTCATATATGTGTCTTGCTAAAAAGAAGGCGCTCTACAACTATACCACAGGGGCTAATAGGTGGGATATCAGTACATGTAGAATCTTTATCTTTTGCTAGGAAAATAATAGAAACAAAAAAATAAGCCTTGGGAATTAGACCTGTGTCCCAATGGTCTGTTAGTTTCCAAAACCAGCACTTTAGCAGTGAGACATCACTGCACATGCAGTGTTCTATTACTACAGGAAGGCTGGTTGGTAAATAAAAAGTAGAGTTGCTATTTATAAAGTTTGTTCATATACAGATACTATTTTTTGGAAACATGATGGAAACAAACAAACAAAGCAATAAACTCAGGCAGTTGATTATTTTGTATTGTTTCATAAGTAAACCATGGGATTTGAACATGTGAATTCTTGGGCTTTTTAAATCTTACCTGGGCTGTGAATTGTACTGGCAACAACAAAGTAGCCAGTACAGAATCTATTAATTACATGTTCTATTAATTACATGCACTAAATGCAAATTCTATAGAAAAATCTTACTGTTCCGTATAGGTGTTCTGGTGAAAAAAAACTTTCACGTTAAGATTAAAAAAAGTTTAGTTCCCCTTTAAATGCATACCCTCCAATATATATTTTTTAATAGGGGCATAATTAATAACCCTCATTATTGGAAACTTCCAATACCAGGGTTTAGCGTAAAAGTACACCTGCTGTTGTTCATTAAGGGACGCGGACATACATTTGCAACCATGCAGCCCTACAATACCAGGTGGTACTACCACAATGGTATTGAAAAGGCGATCGTATAGGTCCTCATCACTGTTTTATATACTGTTTTATATACTTTTGTGAAAACTTACTACTTACTACTTACAAAGTTCTAACAAGACTGGCAGGGTCTAATGTTACTATGCCCTTCACAGGCTTCCTTCCCAGGACACAGGAGCAGACTAGGTCATCAGGCTACCAGTTTAATCATTCTGGGGAGTTTGTAGCACTGGATAACATCAGCCCTCCATCTCTGTGGCTTCTTTAAAGTCATATTTTATGTAAATGTAGTAAACTGCTGAAAATGTTCATAATCTTTAAAATTCCATTAAAACAATGAAATATGTTTCATTCACATATAGGAATGCTGGAACATAATCATTTCAAAGTAGCCTTAGGAAAAAGAACTCCGTGTTCCAGTCCTCTGAGCCTTAATTAATGGACACATTTACGGTTCTATGATAGTGTGCCAAGTTTTTTTTATAAAGTAGTAATATTTGGTTAGTGGTGAATCTTTTGTTTCTTTTTAAATTTGTATTTACTAAAAATTAGGGTTTCCATGATTTTCATCCGTTGCCCATGTAGGCAGAAGTGGCTGCTTGCTGCTTTCGCCTCATGGAATGATTGCCTCTGTGTTGGCAGTGCAAGGGTTAATGCTGTATAAAATGTTAGATGGAGTGGAAGCTGATTTTCATATTTACCTTAAGTCGCTCGTAATTGGTCTGGCCAGTAAAAGAGCCTTTTGCAGGATGTCTGGAGGGTTAAATAAGGCAGACCTGGGGGGAGATCTGTGCAGCCTGTTGTGGAGTATCAGCACAAAACTCCCCACCTTCCATGTAAATGTAATGAATTGATATGTTTATTGTTAAACAGTGGAGGTGGGAGGCGGGGTTAGGGGCGTTCCCAGGGCATGGCCTCGGAAAGTGGGCGTGACTTGGGAGGAGACTCAAGTCTCCTCTGAAGTCCGGGAGTCTGGGGTGGTCTCGCGGGAGTGCGGGAGACCACCCCAGAATGAGGGAGACTCCCGGACGATCCGGAAGGGGTGGGATACCTGCATGGTTGAGACAATTTAATATATTTATAAGCACAAGGTTAAATTGTTAAACACTGAATAAAATAATAAACTGCAGTCTTACCTCCATCAAAAATATTGGTGTGTTGTGGGTTTATTGTTTTGTGTGTTGTGTTATTATACACATTTTACAAGGTTTGTAAGGTCTGGGGTCATACCAATCCCATGATACTTATATAATAAAATATATATGAAAATATATTAAGGGAAGGGATACATTTAAGAATTACTATGTAAAATTATGTGAAATAAGTTTTTTACTAAAATGTCAACAATTTAAATGTTAATAGTGTTTTGAGTTAGTCCTGCCTTGGTAGAGATTAACATTTGTAGCCTCATTAAGCAGAGGAACAGGAAAAGCAGTTAATAAAACAGTAGATAAAATTTAGCTCAGCCTCTAATATTAATATTGACCTGGGCATAGAGCGACCAGCAATGAATTAATTTCTCCCCTTGCTGGACCTCATACTTATAAGAAGGTAAATGATCTATTATTCATGTTGTTAAACTGCCATCCAGGAAGTTATTTTCCCTTTGTCTGCTTTTTCCAGTGAGTGTTGTCGATGAATCTAAAATCAGTGAAGACTTAAAAGCATCAAAATATATTTAAAATTAAAATTTCACAAAGTGTACAAAGGACAAACGTGTCTCATTTTATTCAGAAACATTCAGCTTTTAGTTTGTTTTGGGTGGTGTTGCATGTCTCTCAATTAATATGGGTCTGTATATTCATACAAATTAAAAGAAAGTAAAACTAAAAGAGAAATTATTGGAAAGGAGCAACAGAGGAAAATTTCAATGTAAATGCTAACCAATGGGTACAGTCTAGGCTGCCAGACCATACCATGCAGTAAACACTAAGGAACATATTAAGAAATGCATGGTATCATTAAATAACAATTCTCAAATCCTGTCAAAGATTCAATAAAAGTTCTTATCATTACAAATGGTGTTAATTTTGCCCCACCCAATCAGATCTTATTTAACATTTAAAAGCTAACATCTGATTGGTTGGGGCAAAATTAACACCATTTGTAATGATAAGAACTTTTATTGAATCTTTGACAGGATTTGAGACTTTTATTAACTTTTTTATTGAATCAATGTTATATTTTACGATTATTTTATAAAACACTAATGCTGCCTTTATAAACGTTCCCTTATAAAAAGCCAAACTTTGAATTTCAAAGTAAATATTTATGTTAATAATAAAATGCAAAAGTACTCTTATTTACACAACTGCATAGTTAATCTTGTGTAGAAGTTTACTTATTATTTTTTATTATTTTTTTATTTCACCCACTCAGATTTACAAAGGAAAATCTAAGGGTTACCACCATTAAAATAATGTAAAGATACCTTAGAGTTTATGAAAAAAAGAGACAGGAAACACAAATCACAATTTGCAGGCATGCATTAACATGTATTTCATTTTAAATGATGTGATCCTCCCTGACAAGTCTTAAAACTGAACCATTCCTCCATTGACCAAACACTGATTAGAATTTCAATAAGAGTTTTTAAAGGTCTCCAAATAATTTTGCCCATAAATATTGTAGCTCATTGAAGCAGGATTTACACATTGATAGAAATTAGACTGGTAACACCGATCTGAAAATGAATAGTAGAGTGGTTAATAGAACATTAAAATGTAATCAGTAAAGGATTTTCAGCCTTGGTGTTTGTACTATATAAATGATGGCCATTTTTACCCAAAGACTGAAACTCACACATTGGTTCCAATTAGTTTTACACACACTGTTTTCCGATTATTTCCACTTTGAATTGATATATAAATTTAGCTAATACAGACAGGCAGCTTGTAACATATTTTTTTATATTATATCCTGACCTTAACTATCACAGTGTGCAACAAAAATGACTTTTTAAAATGAATGTGAAGCTACAAAAGGAAAGATCATAAATCATCTCTCACTCTAGTTTTCAGTAAAACATAATAGCCTACTCTACTGTGCAATTGTCCAGATAATATTATCTCTGCGTTGGGGTAGGAGATCTCTATCAATGTCACTGCAATGCACTAAAAATGTGCACACTTAAAATGGTGACACAGGACATAAAATGATTCATATTTTTTTTAAGAGGTTCCCTTTTAACAATTATAGCTTAAAGGGCATGTAAACCCAAAAAACTAGAATTCCTCCTACCACAAGCCCCACTCTGTAGTAAATAAAAATCCTTACCTCACATCCCAGCTCCATATGGTTCTCCTGTAGCCCCCCCCCCCCCCAAAGTCCCAAAAACTGCCCACCAGGAGGATAGGAGAGTCCATATAGGACTCTGCCCCCTATCTCCCTTCCAGGAGAAGTTTGGCATGCGCACTGCAGCCATTCTCCCCCTCCCTGTCCCTCCCTACCCTCCCGTTTTGGACTCCCACACCCTAGCTACAAACCCATTTTATATAGTGTTGGGCTTAAGGCCCTATTTATAAAACCCCGATATCGTTATCGGAAAAATAACGATCGTTATCGTAAAATAGCGATCGTTATCGTAAAATAACGATCACTATTTTCCGATAACGATCGGTATTTTCTGATAACGATCGGTATTTTCCAGTAACGATCGGTAGTTTCCAATATCACAAAATAACGATCGTTATCGGAAAATACCAATCGTTATCGGAAAACACCGAACGTTATTTTATGATAACGATCACTATTTTACGATAACGATCGTTATTTTTTTCGATAACGATATTGAGGTTTTATAAATAGGGCCCTTAGTCCCCCATCCCCAACCGCTATATTTTTAATGTAAGAAACTTCCCCAATCTTTACTTACCTTCACTCCGCCTTTCAGATCTACCAGCAGCCGCGTCCGTGATTGGCTGCCTCGCAGCCAATCACAAACGCAGCTGATGGTCCCGCCCCTCTGCTTGCATTTTAGCGCAAGCAGAGGGCCGGGCAGTGCAGTGGAGGAAAGAGGTAAGGTAAGTAATGTTTGGGGAAGTTTCTTACATTAAAAATATAGCAGTTGGGGCTGGGGGACTACACTATATAAAAAATTTAAAAGAAGGGTGGACATACCCTTTAAGAAAATCAATTTCTCGATTGATCTTGCAACTGGACTATATTGCATAACTGTGTTACTCTGGGCCACAATGCGTAGCATATTATGGTATTCTTTAACATATTTGTCCCTTCTTGTGCCCTTTTCTTTGGTAGCTAGGGGCTAGGCACCACTACTCAGTGCACAGAGGTGCGTATAAATCGCGTAACAAAGCGGAATCGCAATGACCATCGATTAGTGCACGCTTCCGTGCACTTGTGGTACATTTCCTTTTTTATGTTTCCCTATCGTAGTGAATGCGATGCACAGAGAAAATGGTGATTGAATGAGCTGTGAAAATAGCCCAAGGTGCAGTGCAAGGGAGTGGGCATAGTGGGGCTTCACACATTGAGCATGGCGCAATACTAAATCTCTGGGAAAAAGCCTAATGGGGCCTAGCGTTAAAGGAACCACAGGCTGAATTATATAGGTTATATATATTGTAGCCGACCATATTATATTGGTGTGCAAGGCACAGAAATTCTAAAAACATCAATAATAATGTGATGGCAAAAGGCAGAATGGACTTTTAGTCCTGTAATGTGATGTATAATCTATCTTTACCTTTAGTATGATAGAATCTTTTTATTTTGCTTTTCCCATTTCTTTGTGGCATACAGTAATTCTGATTATATTTAGTTCAGTATATTATTGAACTCTAATGACACAAAAACAGATCCCCCCCCCCGTATATTACCATTTTCAGTGAAAAATGAAAGGCCCCATGCAGGGCGTTTGCAATGCAAAATGGTCCAGCAGGTAAACACTCTGTGCTATCAATAGCTCTATGCTGCATTCCTATTGCTTCTATTAAAAGAAATCAGCACATTGTGATTTCCTAAAGAAGTTTTCAGTGTGAAATTCAAATGTAAAAAGGTCAGGTTTTTAAAAAAAAACAAAAAACGTATTAAACCAATTGTGATTTAGAACAAAGAGTACATACTGTGCTGTCACTCAATCAGTCAAGAACAGGAAACAATGTGATTTAAAGGAGATTGAAAATATAATAAACTCAGGTAATTTTACATGTAATTAGAACCTTGGGCTAAATTTATTAACCCGCAGTATTGGGAAGTTGCAGTACTGCGAATTATCATAAAAGTATGCCCGTGGTTGTACATTTATAATTATTAGTATTATTAAAATCGCAATTGTACGATCACAATTTTATTTTTATAATCAGTGTCGTGAAATTACAGATCGCCTTTTTAAATATGGCCCCTTATCTGCTAGATTTTTTTTATTTTTGAAACCTAACATCTGGAAAAATGTTCGCATTTACCATGGTCTTTCGCTGCTCATGATGTACATAATCCCTATTAAAGTTTCCTGGCTGGTAGCAAATAACGATTTGTCTTGATCTGAGGTGTCACCAGGTGCAGAGGATCTTGGGAAAAAAGAGGAGGTGCAGCAAATACACTGATAGCTGATAGGGAACTGATAGCATTTCTTAGGTTAAAATATTAAATATAAAGCAGTGGTGTAGAAAAAAAATGGAACAAGCATGTTATGGATCATGTTCCAGATAAGGAAGGGTATAGCACTCTTTTTTGTGTGTCACACACTACCTGTCAAGTTTGGATGGGGATGTATATACAGTACAATGTATGGTTAAGAAGAAACAATATGGGTGGAGGGCAGAAACAATATGGGTGGAGCTACGTTTGGGAAGCTAGAAGATGGGTAAATTAATTGTTGGTGTATGTTATAAGTCCCCAAATGCCAGTGAGGAGGTGGAAATTCATCTCCATATGCAGATGGGGAAGGCTGCAGGTACGGGGCATGTTCTGGTTATGGTGGATTTCAATTGCTTTAGCAAAGATTCATAGATTGGAGTAAGGGGACTGCCGGCCCCTCAAAAGATGTAAAGTTCTTAAAATTTTTAAATAAGCATTTTCTTTCACGGTTTGTAGAAGCTCCTGCTAGAAATTATGCATTGAGGGATTTGGTAATATCTAAAAACCCTGAGCTCATTTTGGAGTAATGGGAAGCTTAGGGAACAGTGACCATGATATAGTGTCATTTAATATAGGTTGCAATGGGTTAACTATAACTTTTAACTTTAAGAAAGATAATTTTATGCTGTAAAAGGAATCACTCCTGCTCGTTGACTGGGTTGATATGTTCTTGAGCTAGGTACACACAATACGATCCTTCCTCCTGACCAACCATTTGAGGCTTCCGACCGGTTGGCCAGGAAGGAAGGACTGTCTGTCATGGCAAAAGCAGCCGCATCCCACGGTTAGGCACGACCTTTGTGATTTTCTGACCCGTCCGATCATTCGTTCGTCTGATTCAGAAGAAGGTGTGCTCAATACAATAATTCGGCCCGACCGAACAAAACACTGAAATGACGGTCGGTTGGGCCTAATTATTGTATCATGTGTACCTAGCTTTAGTAAAGGATACTGAACAAAAGTGGACTGCTTTTAAATAGGAATTAAACAATTAATTTTTTTTTTTAATGAATACCTTTAGGGAACAAGTGTAAAAAATGAGGTCCACTCCTGCATGACTTAATGCTCAGGTAAAAAGGGAAATGGAAAGAACAAGGCTTTTAAAATTTTTAAATCAGAGGAAACAGAACAGGCTTACAGGAAGTAATAAGGAGTACAACCTGTGAAAAGGTTTCATGCCTCCGGGAGGTAGTGTGACATATATAAGGGGAAACCTTTCCCCCGCTCCCTCCCACCTTCCAGATCCCTCCCTGGATGCCCCTCCACCTTGCATTAAAAGTTTTTTCTGTTCCACCCCCAACCGCCATTTTAGATTACTAAAAAAACAGCACAAACATACTTCCCTTTGCTCCCACAGTGCTCTGCATTGCCGGCTGCCCTTTCAGCCAAGGGACGGAAGAAAACAGACATGGGAGCGAAGGGCTGTAATTATGATTGTGCTGTTTTTTTTAGTAATCTAACATGGCGGTTGGAGGTGGGCAGTAGTGCCCTACAATATTGTATATATATAAAACCTTTTTTAGGGTGGAGATCCTCTGGTTCATTGTTCACCAATAGGTCATATTAGGGGACTAGTGGACATCCTTTCAGATTAGAAGAAAAGTCTGAATGGTTGAATGGTCTTCCAGCAGATGTAGTAATGGCAAGTTCATTGAATAGCTTTAAAAGTGGGCTAGATACGTTTCTAAAATTAAAAAATATTGAGAATTACTGGTACAGTATTAATACATATACTGCAGCTCTGGTTGAACCTTGGATACTTTCTGATTGCAATTTGTCAGGAAGGAATCTCGCCCTCTTTCTTTTAAGCTGTTTTTTTTGCCTTCCTCTGGATCAACTGTTAGGTAGGGTTAAAGAAGAGGGTATAAAGTCTGGACTATATGGACATATACCTCAATTACTATAGGCCCTATTTGTAAACACGCAGTATTTCAATTTAGCATTATTGATAATGTATGGTGTACATTCAGTTGTAGTAAACTACCGCAATGGTATTCTATGGCGGATCGGATGGCGTTATATTAGATTTACGATCAGTATCAGTAATTTAGGAGCGTTAATGATAATGATCTTAAATTAACGATTACTGAACTTATTGGAAATTTACTTCTGATTTAACATTAAACCGTTAATGCTTAAAAGCAATACCACGCCTTTACAAATAGGGCTTGTGGTGTAAGCCATATTTTCTCATTGTTGATCTGTTTTTGTCAAGTATAAATGTTGTTTATGGAAACCCCAGCAGCGCTGGTATTTCTTAGCAGTACATTTGAAGCTATTTCATGCTTTCTTGCTTATTTCCCTCTAAATTACAATCTGCTTTGCATTGCAGGCTTCATGTGCTTAATAAAGTGACTGCTTAGTTTACAATGTCAATTCAGTGACCATTGATTAGAGGTTTCATGTAATAAATGAAACACAAACCATTGTAATCACAGATGCACAATAAATGCAATGCAATCAGCAGCACGGAAGCAGCAAAATCTGTCATTAGAAATCTGATGCCAGCTCCAGTCAAACAGATTTTTATTCTTGTGTTGGACTTCAACTGTACTGTATGTAATTACTGCATGCTATTTATTATCTACTTCTTTTAAGCTACTTAACACTAACAGTTTTTCTGAGAGGTTCCAGATATTTGCCTGCTAGCAAAATGCTACATGTAGTGTCTTGCTAGTAGCGATCGTCAGGGGACACAAGGGAAACATACAACAGCGACCTGCTGTCTGTGTGAAAGTAACATTACTATTACAAAATAAGGCCATCAGTACAAACTAATTAAAGACATGTAGATGTGCTCCAGTGTAGGCTGTGTGGGCACTTATAATGAATAGACTATCAGGGAGATTCAATAAAAGGTCTCATCGTTTAAAATGGTGCTAATTTAGCCCCAACCAATCAGATCTTATTTAACATTTGAAAGCTAACATCTGATTGGTTGGGGCAAAATTAGCACCATTTTAAACGATAAGAACTTTTATTGAATATCCCTGTATGTTACTACCAGATACAGATTTGATTTACAACCAATGTATTGAATAAATATAAAAAAATATCACCTGTAGCGTCTAGGTAACTGCCAAAGACTGCAAAAGGAATATTACTAGCACCAGAAGTAAGAAACGCCATTTAGATTGGTCTATTTTCAAACTGTATATACACATATTACACCTGTCTACACCCAAAAGATGATGTATGATGTGATTCTCATCTTTTTCTTTGTTGTAACAACATATAGTTGCCGGAAAGGACACCGTAGAACATACGGTATATGCCGTAACCAGTGTCACAGACAAAATGGCTAAATATAATAGTCAGGGAAAAAACTGTAAACCTGTGATTTATAAATTGCCAGATAAAAAGACATTACCAGCCAAATCAAATCAAACCAAACTACCATATTAAAGTTATTATGTCAAATATTTTTTTAAATTAAATCCAATGCAATACGGAAATTTCCAATATCGGCGATAAGACAAAGGAAAATGTCTCTCTAAATATTACAAGGTAATATTTTAATAATATATAAGTGGTCAGTTGCAACTATCCAATATTAAATATATCTTCTTACAGGTGCCTCCAGGCCACACAGTTCCTTTGTACTGCGTCTGTATTTCACACATAAATTGAGTAAATTCCCGGGCACACTGTATTACAATCAAGTTGCTTTTATTTTCAACGTTTCAATGCCACACAGGACGTCTTCATCAGGACGAACATAAAGTGCAAGTGCATGTGCATACTCTTATACAACCAAATCATGTGATGTGCTACACCCCCTTAAATATAAAAATACATTATCGTAATCAACGTATGTGGTTTTTTTTTTTTTACCTGGAAAGGATTATTGTCCTAAAAGTAAAGCAGCCTAAGAGACTAATATCGATTTTAGCACTCTTTGCTGTCCGCTTCAAATTCCATTTGTTCCTTTCATCCACATGCCTGTGTAGTGCAGTTCAGTTTTCTCCCATTACTAACTAGATATTCTATTACGGAACAAAAATGTAATTTTTTGTAAAATGTCCATCTGGCTAAACTTAAAATAAAGTTTGTAAATCATTTCAATATTTTTGGTGACAAATTTTCCATTAGGCTAGGTTTTAGACAAAGAACGTCCCAATTGATACAAAACATTAGAAGCAAATTTTCTATTAAAACTTGTTGGCAGTGTGCTTCAAACATGAGGCGACCATACAACTAAAACTACAATTTAAAAGAAGCAATGTTCACCTTAACACACACATTAAGCCTTTATGGCTGAACCATTGATAATACTTATTCATATCCCAGTGGCTCTTGATGCAAATTCTTCAATAAAAATGATTGTTAATGTTATCTCAGTTTCTTTAATTAAAACCTTGACTGAAGAGTCCCTAGGCCTGATAACTTGACTGCAATATAAAAAGAGTGCAAACTAATGAATACATTTTAATTAAATGTTAATCCTTCCAGCTTCTAATGTAAGGGTGTAGACAATAACTTAATCAGGGTGACTACATCGTAATGGCCTAAAAGAACATACAAATTTATGCTTTCATTTTTATAAAACAAATGTATCTTATTCGTTTGTCCATTTTTATGGAAATAGAGTGCATATCAAATGTAAAATGTTACATTGTCACACAGTCTCTCACAGACTGCATTCCATCTGCGTACCCTTTAATATTACCCCTGTAATAGTTACACTTATAGAAGCAACATAGTAACATAGTATAGAGCTTCAGAGTAAGGATAATGAAGTGAACCCGATCGTAGCACAGATCTGTGCAGTGCAGTTTTCAGTAGTGCACATATTTGAAGGGAAACCTTTACTATCTGAAGGTCAATGAAGCCTTAAAAACAAGTCAACCTGTCTCCAAATTTGTGTTAATACCACAATCAAGCACTGACACACTGACTGGCTAGAATAAGAGCTAGCATTAGATCTGACTTAAATCCAGTGGGTGGAGACTCCTTACTTTATGATGATGTTAGACTTAAAATAAATGATAGCATTTACAATACAAATGACAGGAAAACAAACAAGGTAAACTAGAAAGGGAAAGTTTAAGTATAAATATTGAATTTGGCTTGAAGGGTTGCATTTTGGAAGGGAATATGTGTGTTTGCTACAGATTTTAAAACTCAATAATGGGAATGATGAGTTTGTAGTGAACACTTGTTTGGGACAAAAAAAACTTGGGGGCGGGACCTAAAGAAGGAAAGACTGGAGGTAGGGCTTAACCAAATGGGGGAAAGACCCAAAGGGGAACAAGACCAAAGGTGGGACAGGACCAGAGGGGGGGAAGACTGAAATGGGGCTAAGACCATTATTTGGAAAGTCATAAGGTGTAACATGACTGAAGGAGGGGTAGGACCAAAGGGGGGGCAGAACCATGTGGAGGGAAGACCGGCAGGATATCAGGACAAAAGGATGGAAAAGAAATGCTGGAAAAAGGGAAAGGATGTGAGTTGGGGAGACATAGATTGGGGCAGGACTTACATACAGAAAGAACCAGATTGGGGACGGGACCTAAAGAAGGAAAGACAGGAGGTAGGGCCAAACCAAATGGGGGAAAGACCCAAAGGGGAGCAAGACCAAAGTGGGGACAGGACCAGTGGGGGGGAAGGCCAAAATGGAGCTAAGACCATTAATTGGGAAGTCATAAGGTGTAACATGACTGAAGGAGAGGTAGAAACAAAGAGGGGGCAGAACCATGTGGAGGGAAGACCGGCAGGGTATCAGGATGAAAGGATGGAAAAGAAACGCTGGAAAAAGGGAAAGGACGTGAGTTGGGGAGACATAGTTTGGGATTAAGGGTGGCTGGGTTGGAGGTAGGGCAGGACTAAAGAGGACCTGGACTGGAGGTGGGGCAGACCTGAAGGCATACAGGAGTAAAGGGAGGCAAGACAGGAGGAGGGCTAGAATAGAGGGAGGGCAAGACCACAGAGAAGCATGCCCAGAGGGAGACAGAAAAAAGAGTTATATTTCATCCTCTAGCTTCTAAGTGCCCTATTGGTTGGCAGCCATGGTTGCAGGACCAGATGGGCAGCAGGCTGAAAGGTGGACAGGACCAGAGGGAACAGGCCCGTAGGGTGGCAGTACTAGAGGGGGCAGACCTGAAGGTCACCAGGAGCAGAGTAGAGGCAAAACAAGTTAGGAGCAAGACCATATAGTATAAGCCTTTAGCTCCAGTTAATCCAGGGTATAATCCGATCGCCAATTGGGGTCAGGAAGGAATTTTTTCCCCTCTGAAGCATATTGTCTTTAGGGGGGGGGTTCGCCTTCCTCTGGATTAACTGTTAAATAGGTAGAAGTTGAAATAAATAAAATTAATTCATTTTAAAACTATTTGGTGTCTGCCTTTTTCTATTTCTCCTCTCAACTTTGCCTTTGGCCTTTACACTTATTGTCTGGGTCACTTGTGTTTTAATTTCCGCTTTTTTTATAGAAATGCAAACTACAGAAAACATAATGCAAAATGCATGCAAATGCATTTTTGAAATAAGGATAACCCTAGCACTAATGTTGTGCTTAACCCTGGAACTGGGCTGCAAAGGGGTTAGGCTACTCAGCAGTTACAAGCCATTCCATTAAGCTGGATACGCACCATACAATATTCGCCCAATCAACTGACATTCAGTTTTTCGCTTGGTCAGGGTGAATGATTGTATAAGTTATTTTTGCGGCCGTGACTGGAAATAGGCTGCATATCAAATGTGTAAAATCTTGAAAACATTTCTGACTTTTCCAATTGTTCAATTTGTCAAGAATCCCCTAAAGATTGCGTTAAACCTGCCGCAGTCTCTCACAGATTACTTCCATCTGCATACCCTTTAATATAACCCCTTATAGTTACACTTATACAACATAGTACAGGGCTGGTATGGGGAGTGATTGAAGTGAACCTGACTTAAGGGCAGGTCCACCCCCAAAAACTATAATCCCCCCCACTACTGGCCCCATTGTGTAGTGTAGTTTAATCCTTACCTCATCCCAGCTCCATCGGGTTCTCCTGTAGTCCCCCCCCCAAATTCCCAAAAACTGCCCACCAGGAGGATAGCAAGTCCATATAGGACTCTGCCTCCTACCTGGCTCCGGAGGAGTTGTCATGCGTACTGCCGCCCTTCCCCCTCCCTCTCCCTCCGATTAGGATCCCTCCCTAGTGTAAATCCATTTTGCTATAATAATCCCTGTCCCCCCAGCCCCAACCGCTATGTTTATTTTATTAGAAAGTGCCCCAAACATTACTTACCTCCCCTCTTTCCTCCGCCGCACTGAATGACCTGCAGCCGCGTCCGTGATTGGCTGCCGCTCAGCCAATCACAGACGCGACTGCCGGTCCCGCCCCTCTGCTTGCATTTTCTCGCAACAGAGGGCCGGCAGCACGGCGGAATAAGAGGGAGGTAAGTAAAGTTTGGGGAACTTTCTAATAAAATAATATAGCGGTTGGGGCTGAGGGGACAGGGGGAATGTTATAGCAAAAATTTATTTCAGGGTGGACATACCCTTTAACACAGCTCTGTATAATGCAGTTTTCAATAGTGCACATATTTGAAGGGAAACAATTACTATCTGAAGGTGATGAAACTCCAAAACAGGTCAACCCGGCTCCAAAAAGCAGCCGCATATGACAGCTGATCGCCAATTGATTGTGGATATATGTCGGACTCAGCTGCTTTTGCCGCAACCAACAGTCCTTCCTTCTGGACAACCGACGAAAGCCTTCAAGGTTGGTCAGGAGGAAGGATTGGAACATGTGTACCCAGTTTTATAGTTCCTCGAGGCATTGTATTGATGAATATGTTTGAGAAACGCTCACTTTATATACTGCCATGTTTGAATAAAGTTCAGCAAATTTCCAAGCTGTATCATCTCCCATGATGTCCTTTCTGGGATTTTGGCAGCAATGTGTTCTTATCTGAGGCTTACGACAGACTAAGATTAACACACTTTGTTGGTAAAAGAGAATACACCTTATATCTATCTACTAGCTTCAAAGTTTTAATTTTTCAAGCCAAATTACTGTTCTTTCTATTTCTTCTTCTTCTTCCGTTCTATTCTTCAACTTTTTTGGACCGTATCTCCTCCCACAGTTTTTGAGCTATGAAATTCGGTACAGACGTGCGGGGCATATAGGAAGTGTGCTATCTTCTGGCTAAGGAATCCACGGAGCGTTACGGCGTTATCTGCGAATTTCCGGACATTTTTTCCATAGACTATATTGTAAAAATCCTCAAATGTGGATTCAAAACTGTTTTTTCATGGTCATAAATACAAATGGTGATACCCCCACCCCCCCACACAACCCAGGTACACCCCCTACTGAACTACCTTTCCATTCCCATGGAAGCCATAATTAAGGGTAACTAAATTCAAAAAAACTTATTTAAATTTATCCTCAATAAAAGATAGTTTTATGGTTATAAACACAAAAAAGACATACCCACTCAACCAACCCGGTACACACACCTACTAATCTACTTATCCATTACTGTGGCAGCCTACTTAAAGGGTAACTAAAGTCAAAAAAATTTTTTGACCAATCATCAAAAAGATACAGAGAGATTCAATAAAAGTTCTTATCATTGAAAATGGTGCTAATTTTGCCCTCACCAATCAGATGTTAGCTTTCTGATTGATTGGATCAACATTAGCACCACTTTGGGCGTGGTACACACAAATGTTTTTTTGTCCCAAACAAGTTGTTCACTACAAACTCATCATTTCCATTATTGAGTTTAAAATCTCAGCAAACACACATATTCCCTTCCAAAATGCAGCCCTTTAGCCAAATTCAAAGTTTATACTTAAACTTTCCCTTTCTAGTTATAATTTGGATTTCTACCCATGTACAAAAATAATTCCCATTTCATTATAATTTGGATTTCCACCCTCCCATGTACAATAAATAGTACAGAAATGTAAGGTTTTGGGCCCAGGCACACTCCTTGGCAATTTACCTATTTATTAGAAGGTGCTATCTCAGTTATAGCCCTCTAACCGCAGGCCAATATCTATAGCACAAGCATACAGAGATGCACACTTTAGTAGGAGCCAGAATGCAGATTCATGCCCAAGGAGTGGAAGTAATCCTTGACAACACAAGATGCTATATGGAAGAATAGAATGCTTTAATACAATAGAGTTTTTTCCAATAATATGATGTTGCTTTTTAATTACATATATTACGTTTGTATATATTTCCCCTCTATATTCTCTATATATGGTTGGGATATGGCAGGGTTGCTGTCCTATATGCAGTGACCTGACGTCATCAGGTACCTTCCTTGTCCTTCCCATGCTGAATAGCTCTGCAGGCGTGTGATGTGTTTTTAATGTTTATCTGGAGTAAAGATCGATTTTAAGTTTTAGATGTGTGCAACCCACTCCTAATACTTGTGTTATTTGTATTAAAAAGGTAACAATTCTCCAATTTAATGGTCAAGTAAACAAAGGCAAGTTGAGAGAGAAATAGAAAAAGGCAGACACCAAATAGTTTTAATGAATTAATTTTATTTATTTCAACTTCTACCTATTTAACAGTTAATCCAAGGAAGGCGAACCCCCCCCTAAAGACAATATGCTTCAGAGGGGAAAAAATTCCTTCCTGACCCCAATTGGCGATCGGATTATACCCTGGATTAACTGGAGCTAAAGGCTTATACTATATGGTCTTGCTCCTAACTGTTTTTGCCTCTACTCTGCTCCGGTGACCTTCAGGTCTGCCCCCTCTAGTACTGCCACCCTACGGGCCTGTTCCCTCTGGTCCTGTCCACCTTTCAGCCTGCTGCCCATCTGGTCCTGCAACCTGGCTGCCAACCAATAGGCACTTAGAAGCTAGAGGATGAAATATAACTCTTTTTTCTGTCTCCCTCTGGGCATGCTTCTCTGTGGTCTTGCCCTCCCTCTATTCTAGCCCTCCTCCTGTCTTGCCTCCCTTTACTCCTGTATGCCTTCAGGTCTGCCCCACCTCCAGTCCAGGTCCTCTTTAGTCCTGCCCTACCTCCAACCCAGCCACCCTTAATCCCAAACTATGTCTCCCCAACTCACGTCCTTTCCCTTTTTCCAGCGTTTCTTTTCCATCCTTTCATCCTGATACCCTGCCGGTCTTCCCTCCACATGGTTCTGCCCCCTCTTTGTTTCTACCTCTCCTTCAGTCATGTTACACCTTATGACTTCCCAATTAATGGTCTTAGCTCCATTTGGCCTTCCCCCCATGGTCCTGTCCCCACTTTGGTCTTGCTCCCCTTTGGGTCTTTCCCCCATTTGGTTTGGCCCTACCTCCTGTCTTCCTTCTTTAGGTCCCCCCAATCTGGTTCTTTCTGTATGTAAGTCCTGCCCCAATCTATGTCTCCCCAACTCACATCCTTTCCCTTTTCCAGCATTTCTTTTCCATCCTTTTGTCCTGATATCCTGCCGGTCTTCCCTCCACATGGTTCTGCCCCCCCTTTGGTCCTACCCCTCCTTCAGTCATGTTACACCTTATGACTTTCCAAAAATGGTCTTAGCCCCATTTCAGTCTTCCCCCCCTCTGGTCCTGTCCCACCTTTGGTCTTGTTCCCCTTTGGGTCTTTCCCCCATTTGGTTAACCCTACCTCCAGTCTTTCCTTCTTAGGTCCCGCCCCCAAGTTTTTTTGTCCCAAACAGTGTTCACTACAAACTCATCATTCCCATTTGAGTTTTAAAATCTGTAGCAACACACATATTCCCTTCCAAAATGCAACCCTTCAAGCCAAATTCAATATTTATACTTAAACTTTCCCTTTCTAGTTTACCTTGTTTGTTTTCCTGTCTTTGTATTGTAAATGCTATCATTTATTAAGTCTAAACTCATCATAAAGTAGGAGTCTCCACCCACTGGATTTAAGTCAGATCTAATGCTAGCTCTTATTCTAGCCAGTCAGTGTGTCATGCTTGATTGTGGTATTAACACAAATTTGGAGACAGGTTGACTTTTTTTTAAGGCTTCATTGACTTCAGATAGTAAAGGTTTCCCTTCAAATATGTGCACTACTGAACTGCACTGCACAGATCTGTGCTACGATCGGGTTCACTTCATTATCCTTACTCTGAAGCTCTATACTATGTTACTATGTTGCTTCTATAAAGTGTAACTATTACAGGGTAATATTAAAGGGTACGCAGATGGAATGCAGTCTGTGAGAGACTGTGTGACAATGTAACATTTTACATTTGATATGCACTCTATTTCCATAAAAATGGACAAACGAATAGATAATTTGTTTTATAAAATGAAAGCATAAATTTGTATGTTTTTTAGGCCATTACGATGTAGTCACCCTGATTAAGTTATTTGTCTACACCCTTACATTAGAAGCTGGAAGGATTAACATTTAATTAAAATGTATTCATTAGTTTGCACTCTTTTTATATTGCAGTCAAGTTATCAGCCTAGGACTCTTCAGTCAGTTTTAATTAAAGAAACTGAGATAACATTAACAATCATTTTTATTGAAGAATTTGCATCAAGAGCCACTGGTATGAATAAGTATTATCAATGGTTCAGCCATAAAGGCTTAATGTGTGTGTTAGGTGAACATTGCTTCTTTTAAATTGTAGTTTTAGTTGTATGGTCGCCTCATGTTTGAAGCACACTGCCAACAAGTTTTAATAGAAAATTTGCTTCTAATGTTTTGTATCAATTGGGACGTTCTTTGTCTAAAACCTAGCCTAATGGAAAATTTGTCACCAAAAATATTGAAATGATTTACAACTTTATTTTAAGTTTAGCCAGATGGACATTTTCCAAAAAATTACTTTTTGTTCCGTATAGAAATCTAGTTAGTAATGAGAAAACTGAACTGCCTACACAGGCATGTGGATGAAAGGAACAAATGGAATTTGAAGCGGACACAAAGATGCTAAAATCGATATTAGTCTCTTAGGCTGCTTTACTTTTAGGACAATAATCCTTTCCAGGTAAAAAAAAAAAACCACTACGTTGATTACGATAATGTATTTTTATATTTAAGGGGTGTAGCACTCACATGATTTGGTTGTATAAAGTATGCACATGCACTTGCACTTTATGTCGTCCTGATGAAGACTGTCTGTGTGGCATTGAAACGTTGAAAATAAAAGCAACTTGATTGTAATACATGTGCCCGGAATTTACTCAATTTATGTGTGAAATACAGACCAGTACAAGGAACTGTGTGGCCTGGAGGCACCTGTAAGAGATATATTTAATATTGGATAGTTGCAACTGACCACTTATATATTATTAAAATATTACCTTGTAATATTTAGAGAACATTTTCCTTTGTCTTATCGCCGATATTGGAAATTCCGTATTGCATTGGATTTAATTTAAAAAAATATTTGACATATCACTTTAATATGGTAGTTTGTTTGATTTGATTTGGCTGGTAATGTCTTTTTATCTGGCAATTTTAAATCACAGGTTTCCAGTTTTTCCCTGACTATTATATTTAGCCATTTTGTCTGTGACACTGGTTACGGCATATACCGTATGTTCTACGGTGTCCTTTCCGCAACTATATGTTGTTACAACAAAGAAAAGATGAGAATCACATCATACATCATCTTTTGGGTGTAGACAGGTGTAATATGTGTATATACAGTTTGAAATAGACCAATCTAAATGGCGTTTCTTACTTCTGGTGCTAGTAATATTCCTTTTGCAGTCTTTGGCAGTTCCCTGACCTACAGGTGATATTTTTTTATATTTATTCAATACATTGGTTGTAAATCAAATCTGTATCTGGTAGTAACATACAGGGATTTCAATAAAAGTTCTTATCATTTAAAATGGTGCTAATTTTGCCCCAACCAATCAGATGTTAGCTTCAAATGTTAAATAAGATCTGATTGTTGGGGCTAAATTAGCACCATTTTAAACGATGAGACCTTTTATTGAATCTCCCTGTAGTCTATTCATTATAAGTGCCCACACAGCCTACATGGAGCACATCTACATGTCTTTAATTAGTTTGTACTGATGGCCTTATTTTGTAAAGTAATGTTACTTTCACACAGACAGCAGTCGCTGTTGTATGTTTCCCCTTGGTCCCCTGACGATCGCTACTAGCAAGACACTACATGTAGCATTTTGCTAGCAGGCAAATTCTGGAACCTCTCAGAAAAACTGTTAGTGTTAAGTAGCTTAAAAGAAGTATATAATAAATAGCATGCAGTAATCTACAGTACAGTTGAAGTCCAACACAAGAATAAAAATCTGTTTTGACTGGAGCTGGCATCAGATTTCTAATGACAGATTTTGCTGCTTCCGTGCTGCTGATTGCATTGCATTATTGTGCATCTGTGATTACAATGGTTTGTGTTTCATTTATTACATGAAACCTCTAATCATGGTCACGAATTGACATTGTAAACTAACAGTCACTTTATTAAGCCACTGAAGCCTGCAATGCAAAGCAGATTGTAATTTAGAGGGAATAAGCAAGAAAGCATGAAATAGCTTCAAATGTACTGCTAAGAAATACCAGCGCTGCTGGGGTTTCCATAAACAACATTTATACTTGACAAAACAGATCACAATGAGAAAATATGGCTTACACCACAAGCCCTATTTGTAAAGGCGTGGTATTGCTTTTAAGCATTAACGGTTTAATGTTAATCAGTAAAATTTCCAATAAGTTCAGTAATCGTTATTTAAGATCATATCATTAACGCTCCTAAATTACTGATACTGATCGTAAATCTATATAACGCCATCCGATCCGCCATAGAATACCATTGCGGTAGTTTACTACAACTGAATGTACACCATACATTATCAATAATGCTAAATTGAAATACTGCGTGTTTACAAATAGGGCCTATAGTAATTAGGTAATTGTCCATATAGTCCAGACTTTATACCCCTCTCTTAACCCTACCTAACAGTTGATCCGAGGAAGCAAAAAAACAGCTTAAAAGAAAGAGGCGAGATTCCTTCCTGACAAATTGCAATCAGAAAGTATCCAAGGTTCACCCAGAGCTGCAGTATATGTATAATACTGTACCAGTAATTCCAATATTTTTTAATTTTAGAAACGTATCTAGCCCACTTTTAAAGCTATTCAATGAACTTGCCATTACTACATCTGCTGGAAGACCATTCAACCATTCAGACTTTTCTTCTATCTGAAAGGATGTCCACTAGTCCCCTAATTGACCTATTGGTGAACATGAACCAGAGGATCTCCACCCTAAAAAAGGTTTTATATATACAATATTGTAGGGCCTACTGCCCACCTCCAACCGCCATGTTAGATTACTAAAAAAAACAGCCACAATCATAATTACAGCCCTTCGCTCCCATGTCTGTTTTCTTCCGTCCCTTGGCTGAAAGGGCAGCCGGCAATGCAGAGCACTGTGGGAGCAAAGGGAAGTATGTTTGTGCTGTTTTTTAGTAATCTAAAATGGCGTTTGGGGTGGAACAGAAAAAACTTTTAATGCAAGGTGGAGGGCATCCAGGAGGGATCTGGAAGGTGGGGAGGAGCGGGGAAAGGTTTCCCCTTATTATGTCACACACCTCCCGGAGGCATGAAACCTTTCACAGGTTGTACTCTTATTACTTCCTGTAAGCCTGTTCTGTTTCCTCTGATTTAAAAATTTTAAAAGCCTTGTTCTTTCCATTTCCCTTTTACCTGAGCATTAAGTCATGCGAGTGGACCTCATTTTTTACACTTGTTCCCTAAAGGTATTCATTAAAAAAAAAAATTAATTGTTTAATTCCTATTAAAAGCAGTCCACTTTTGTTCAGTATCCTTTACTAAAGCTAGGTACAATGATACAATAATTAGGCCCAACCGACCGTCATTCAGTGTTTTGTTCGGTCGGGCCGAATTATTGTATTGGCACACCTTCTTCTGAATCAGACGAACGAATGATCGACGGGTCAGAAAATCACAAAGGTCGTGCCTAACCGTGGGATGCGGCTGCTTTTGCCATGACAGACAGTCCTTCCTTCCTGGCCAACCGGTCGGAAGCCTCAAATGGTTGGTCAGGAGAAGGATCGTATTGTGTGTACCTAGCTCAAGAACATATCAACCCAGTCAACGAGCAGAGTGATTCCTTTTACAGCATAAAATTATCTTTCTTAAAGTTAAAAGTTATAGTTAACCCATTGCAACCTATATTAAATGACACTATAATCATGGTCACTGTTCCCTAAGCTTCCCATTACTCCAAAATGAGCTCAGTTTCATTATAATTTGGATTTCTACCCCATGTACAATAAATAGTTCCTATTTCATTATAATTTGGATTTCTACCCCATGTACAATAAATAGTTCCCATTTCATTATCATTTGGATTTCTACCCCATGTACAATAAATAGTTCCCGTTTCATTATCATTTGGATTTCTACCCCATGTACAATAAATAGTTCCCGTTTCATTATAATTTGGATTTCCACCCCATGTACAATAAATAGTTCCCGTTGCATTATCATTTGGATTTCCACCCTCTCATCTACAATAAATAGTTCCCATTTCATTATAATTTGGATTTACAACCCCCATGTACAATAAATAGTTCCCATTTTTTTATTATTTGGATTTACACACTCCCATGTACAATAAATAGTACAGAAATGTAAGGTTTTGGGCCCAGGCACACTCCTTGGCGAGAAGGTGCTATCTCAGTTATAGCCCTCTAGCGCAGGGGCAATAACAATAGCACAAGCATACAGAGATGCACACTTTAGGATAGGAGCCAGTATGCCAATTCATGCCCAAGATGCTATATGGAAGAATAGAATGCTTTAATACAATAGAGTTTTTTTCCAATAAAATGATGTTGCTTTTTAATTACATATATTACGTTTGTATATATATATCCCCCTCCTTCATATTCTCTATATATGGTATGGGATATGGCAGGGTTGCTGTCCTCATATGCAGTGACCTGACGTCAGGCACTTTCCTTGTCCTTCCCATGCTAAATAGCTCTGCAGGCGTGTGATGTGTTTTTAATGTTTATCTGAAATAAAGATCGATTTTAATGTTTATGATGTGTGCAGCCCACTCCTAATACTTGTGTTAGTTGTATTAAAAAGGTAACAATTCTCCATATTTAATGGTCAAGTAAACAAAGGAAAAGTTAAGAGGAGAAATAGAAAAAGGCAGACACCAAATAGTTTTAAAATTAACTAATTTTATTTATTTCTACTTCTACCTATTTAACAGATAATCCAGGAAGAAACCCCCCCCTAAAGACAATATGGTTCAGAGGGGGGAAAAATTCCTTCCTGACCCCAATTGGCGATCGGATTATACCCTGGATTAACTGGAGCTAAAGGCTTTCTGTACATAAGTCCTGCCCCAATCTATGTCTCCCCAACTCACATCCTTTCCCTTTTTCCAGCGTTTCTTTTCCATCCTTTCGTCCTGATACCCTGCCGGTCTTCCGTCCACATGGTTCTGCCCCCCTTTGGTCCTACCCCTCCTTCAGTCATGTCACACTTTAGGACTTCCCCCCTCTGGTGCTGTCCCCCCTTTGGTTCTCCGCTACCTCCAGCCCTTTTTTTTCTTCTTCCCTCTTTCTTCCTTTTCTCTTCTGCTTTTTCTCCCTCCTCCCTTCTACTTCAATCCATTCATCCTGTTTACCAGGTTGTCTTCCCTCGTTATTGGCCTGCCGCCACTTTGGTCCTGCCCCCCCTTCAGTCCTGTCCTCCCACAGGTCTTGCCCCCCTTCAGGCCTTTCCCCTCTCAGGTCCTGCCCTCCCTCTGGGTTTTCTTCCTTTTTGTCTTGCCCCCCCATTGGTTTCTTCTGGACTTGTTCCTTCTCTATCTCAAGTCTCTTTTTTTGTGGACTTCTTCCTTCTTCCCTTTGTCCTGCTCCATCTCAAATCTCTTACGTTGCCTTTGTTTACTTGACCATTAAATATGGAGAATTGTTACCTTTTTAATACAAATAACACAAGTATTAGGAGTGGGTTGCACACATCTAAAATTAAAATCGATCTTTACTCCAGATAAACATTAAAAACACATCACACGCCTGCAGAGCTATTCAGCATGGGAAGGACAAGGAAGGTACCTGATGACGTCAGGTCACTGCATATTAGGACAGCAACCCTGCCATATCCCAAACCATATATAGAGAATATAGAGGGGAAATATATACAAACGTAATATATGTAATTAAAAAGCAACATCATATTATTGGAAAAAACTCTATTGTATTAAAGCATTCTATTCTTCCATATAGCATCTTGTGTTGTCAAGGATTACTTCCACTCCTTGGGCATTGAATCTGCATTCTGGCTCCTACTAAAGTGTGCATCTCTGTATGCTTGTGCTATAGATATTGGCCCTGCGGTTAGAGGGCTATAACTGAGATAGCACCTTCTAATAAATAGGTAAATTGCCAAGGAGTGTGCCTGGGCCCAAAACCTTACATTTCTGTACTATTTATTGTACATGGGAGGGTGGAAATCCAAATTATAATGAAATGGGAATTATTTTTGTACATGGGTAGAAATCCAAATTATAACTAGAAAGGGAAAGTTTAAGTATAAACTTTGAATTGGCTTAAAGGGCTGCATTTTGGAAGGGAATATGTGTGTTTGCTGAGATTTTAAAACTCAATAATGGAAATGATGAGTTTGTAGTGAACAACTTGTTTGGGACAAAAAAACATTTGTGTGTACCACGCCCAAAGTGGTGCTAATGTTGATCCAATCAATCAGAAAGCTAACATCTGATTGGTGAGGGCAAAATTAGCACCATTTTCAATGATAAGAACTTTTATTGAATCTCTCTGTATCTTTTTGATGATTGGTCAAAAAATTTTTTTGACTTTAGTTACCCTTTAAGTAGGCTGCCACAGTAATGGATAAGTAGATTAGTAGGTGTGTGTACCGGGTTGGTTGAGTGGGTATGTCTTTTTTGTGTTATAACCATAAAACTATCTTTTATTGAGGATAAATTTAAATAAGTTTTTTTGAATTTAGTTACCCTTAATTATGGCTTCCATGGGAATGGAAAGGTAGTTCAGTAGGTGGGTGTACCTGGGTTGTGTGGGGGGGTGGGGGTATCACCATTTGTATTTATGACCATGAAAAAACAGTTTTGAAATCCACATTTGAGGATTTTTACAATATAGTCTATGGAAAAAATGTCCGGAAATTCGCAGATAACGCCGTAACGCTCCGTGGATTCCTTAGCCAGAAGATAGCACACTTCCTATATGCCCCGCACGTCTGTACCGAATTTCATAGCTCAAAAACTGTGGGAGGAGATACGGTCCAAAAAAGTGGAAGAATAAAACGGAAGAAGAAGAAGAAATGAAAGAACAGTAATTTGGCTTGAAAAATTAAAACTTTGAAGCTAGTAGATAGATATAAGGTGTATTCTCTTTTACCAACAAAGTGTGTTAATCTTAGTCTGTCGTAAGCCTCAGATAAGAACACATTGCTGCCAAAATCCCAGAAAGGACATCATGGGAGATGATACAGCTTGGAAATTTGCTGAACTTTATTCAAACATGGCAGTATATAAAGTGAGCGTTTCTCAAACATATTCATCAAATACAATGCCTCGAGGAACTATAAAACTGGGTACACATGTTCCAATCCTTCCTCCTGACCAACCATTGAAGGCTTTCGTCCGGTTGTCCAGAAGGAAGGACTGTTGGTTGCGGCAAAAGCAGCTGAGTCCGACATATATCCACAATCAATTGTGCGATCAGCTGTCATATGCGGCTGCTTTTTGGAGCCGGGTTGACCTGTTTTGGAGTCTTCATTCACCTTCAGATAGTAATTGTTTCCCTTCAAATATGTGCACTATTGAAAACTGCATTATACAGAGCTGTGTTAAAGGGTATGTCCACCCCTGAAATAAATTTTTGCTATAACATTCCCCCTGTCCCCTCAGCCCCAACCGCTATATTTATTTTATTAGAAAGTTCCCCAAACTTTACTTACCTCCCCTCTTTATTCCGCCGTGCTGCCGGCCCTCTGTTTGCGAGAAAATGCAAGCAGAGGGGCGGGACCGGCAGTCGCGTCTGTGATTGGCTGAGCGGCAGCCAATCACGGACGCGGCTGCAGGTCATTCAGTGCGGCGGAGGAAAGAGGGGAGGTAAGTAATGTTTGGGGCACTTTCTAATAAAATAAACATAGCGGTTGGGGCTGGGGGGACAGGGATTATTATAGCAAAATGGATTTACACTAGGGAGGGATCCTAATCGGAGGGAGAGGGAGGGGGAAGGGCGGCAGTACGCATGACAACTCCTCCGGAGCCAGGTAGGAGGCAGAGTCCTTATGGACTTGCTATCCTCCTGGTGGGCAGTTTTTGGGAATTGGGGGGGGGACTACAGGAGAACCCGATGGAGCTGGGATGAGGTAAGGATTAAACTACACTACACAATGGGGCCAGTAGTGGGGGGGATTATAGTTTTGGGGGTGGACCTGCCCTTTAAGATCAGGTTCACTTCAATATCCTCCCCATACAGCCCTGTACTATGTTGTTTGTATAAGTGTAACTATTAAGGGGTTATATTAAAGGGTATGCAGATGGAATGTAATCTGTGAGAGACTGCGGCAGGTTTAACGCAATCTTTAGGGGATTCTTGACAAATTGAACAATATGGAAAAGTCAGAAATGTTTTCAAGATTTTACACATTTGATATGCAGCCTATTTCCAGTCACGGCCGCAAAAATAACTTATACAATCATTCACCCTGACCAAGCGAAAAACTGAAATGTCAGTTGATTGGGCCGAATTATTGTATGGTGCGTATCCAGCTTAATGGAATGGCTTGTAACTGCTGAGCTAGCCTAACCCCTTTGCAGCCCAGTTCCAGGGTTAAGCACAACATTAGTGCTAGGGTTATCCTTATTTCAAAAAATGCATTTGCATGCATTTTGCATTATGTTTTCTGTATGTTTGCATTTCTATTAAAAAAAGCGGAATTAAAACACAAGTGACCCAGACAATAAATTGTATGCCCAAGCTTTTTAAAATTAAAATAGGAAAAGCAATGACGTGACAGGGAAGCAAAGTGTTTAGGGTGCCTAGGTTCTCACAAATAAAAATAGAATAAAGTCTAATTCCACCTGATATCTCATACTACTTAAAACAATGGTACATTTTACTTTAAAGTCATGTTAACATGTTAAATTCTATAACAAGACACTATAACCTAGTATTGCCCTATAAAGAGCATTAAATATCACTACTACTAAATAACACTACTAATTTCTAAATAATAATACCTAAATAGGAAGGAAATGATACCACTACTTAATAAAAAGTGCCCTATCTAAATCAGAGTACCTCTCCTAATAAAAACGATACCACCCCTTAATGATTGTTAAAATGATTGTTAATTTACGATCGCTATTGTAAACTACAATAGTGATCGTAAGTGTACGATAACTATCGTACAGTAGATCTACGATAACCATAGAAAACTATTGCGGTATTTAATAACGTATGGTATTATAGATTGAACATTTGTTAAATGTATGATCGGACTGCTGTTGTGCATTAGCGAAAATGTGGGGTATCGCTTACTTAACATAATTATGGCCCCATGTCATTAAATAATGATACCTAAATAATGCTCCTAAATTGTGATTCTTAAACTAGAAAGGGAAAGCTTAAGTATAAACTTTAAATGGCTTGAAAGACTGCATTGGAAGGGAATTTGTGTGTTTGTGCTGCAGATTTTAAAACTCAATAATGTCAATGAAGAGGACATTGTTGTTTTTTACTTACCCTTTAAATATGTACATGTATTAAAGGTAGGTCAGTTGGTGGTCAGGTTGGGGGATAAAATACTAACTTTTTTGATGATGGTCAAAATGAGTTTTTTTACTTTAGTACCCTTTAAGTATGGCTGCCACAGTAATGGATAAGTAGATTAGTAGGTGTGTGTACCTGGGGCTGGTTGAGGGGATATGTCTTTTAGTTTTATAACCATAAAACTATCTTTTATTGAGGATAAATCTAAATAGTTTTTTTTACTTTAGTTACCCTTTAAATATGGCTTCCATGGGAATGGAAAGGTAGGTCAGTAGGTGGGTGTACCTGGGTCTGTGTGGGGGTTGGGGGTATCACCATTTGTATTTATGACCATGAAAAAAACAGTTTTTAAATATCCACATTTGAGGATTGTTCCATTATAGTCTATGGAGAAAATGTCCAGAAATTCGCCGATAAGGCCTTAACCGTTCTGCGGATTCCTTAGCTAGAAGATAGCACATTCTCCTATATGCCCACACGTCTGTACTGAATTTCATGTCTCTAGCTCAAAAACTGTGGGAGGAGATACGGTCAAAAAAGTGGAAGAATAAAACGGAAGAAGAAAAAAAGAAAGAAATAGAAATAACAGTAATTGGCTTTTTCAAGCAAAATATTAGAATAACAATCTATATATATATATATATTATATATATATATATATATCAGAAACCTTTGGAACCGTGAATAGCGTAAAAGCACGCCGTGCCATACATGTACAACATGAAGCAGTACAATACTATGTGGTACATACAAAACCTAGAATTCTAGTGCACAAACAATTCTATTGCATATGTGCTACCTCCATAAGGTTGCTACTACAAACAGCCTGAAACCTGGATAAATAAAAGCAATTAGTTCAATAAGTTGTCCAAATTATTTTAAGCCCAGTCACCACGTCAAGGTTGCTCTTCTTTACGGGTCCTAACCTACTGGTACTTGCCTTTGGCTACATGAGCTGACAGCTCTCCTGTTAGCCTGTATGCTTAAAGCTGACTTTCTAGTTTAGTACTTTGCTCATGACCTAACTCTGGGTAGAGTACAATTTCCCAGAAGGCTTGGTCAACCCTTCAATGTAAACACACAATAATAAAAATTGGGCTGTTCTGTACTAGTTTACCACAATGGTATTTTTATAAGGGATTGTACAATGTATGATTGCGATCATAATTTTTTGATTGTGGTCTAAAAAATACCGACTGTTAAAGGTGCGATAACGACTATTGTGATACTGCACCTTTATAAATATGCACCAAGGATTTTACAAGGAGAGATATTTAAGGATACCCTTGCTTTATAAATATGCCAATAACGTGCTGTTATCTTCTACCTAGTAGTCACTAGACTAGCTGTCCACTCTTTCAGGTTTGGATTGGGTAAGGTGAAAGATAAATTGCTTTGGCCTAATTTTATAAAGGCACCGCTAATGCTTTTTAGACACTGTAGTAATTTACTGATAACACGCAGTATAGCTAATGTGTGATTTATAAATATGACCCTTTGTGCTCAATTTAATTGCTGCCCAACACTAAAAAGTTTACTAGCCTAATATTAGGTAGTAACTACCTATATAAACACGTCCAGATACCTTTGGCTTAATGAATGCAGATGCTAAATCAAACCTGAACAGTAATGATATAATATAGTTCATCGGTACCTGTATCAATCTGCTAAATTGTGTGTTGTACAAGTATTGCACTCTGTATTGTAGCTAAATGTGACAGCTTTCCCATGATTGCTGCAGCCTGTCGTGGTGGGTGAATGTGGACCGTAACTGCAGAGGAAGAAGTGCTAAAAGTATGGTAACCTACATTAGCGTGTCTTTATTAAAGGGTATGTCCAGCAAAAAGTAAGTATGTTTCTAAATTATTTACTGAAACAGGAGGTAAATGCACAATCTCTTACCTCCCGTTCTTCAGTAAATCATTCAGGAGAGGAGGAGACACTTACCCCCAGACCTGCTTCAGCGACAAATCCCGGGTCCGCGGGTAGTGTCTCCTCCTCTCCTGGAAGATTTACTGAAGGACGGGAGGTAAGAGATTGTGCATTTACCTCCTGTTCTTCAGTAAATCATTTAGAAACATACTTACCATATATACTCGAGGTTTTTAGGCTATAAAAATAGCTTAAAAATTTTACCTCGACTTATACTCGGGTCACTTACCTGACTGTCCTGCTTCCGCATCCACTCTTCTGCTGCTGATGTCAATATTCGGCGCCGGTCTTGCTTCCCGGTGCTGAGTAGTGAGTCAGGTGCCAGGAGACAGTGTGTGCGGAGCGATGCACGGAGTCTGTCCTCTCTTCCTCGGATTGTAAGTCCTTTTTCCTCCGGATTGAAGGTCCTCTGTCCACAAGTCTTCTCTCACAAGGCAAGTCCTCTCTATGCAGATCTTGGGGGTATGCAGGGCTTGCCACTGCAGATGTTGGAACTGCAACAGTTGTAGTTTCCAAACATTGTAGTGGCAATGAATTGGGGGGTTACTGTGTGGGATGGAACTTTTACTGGTGTAAATTTAAAGGGCAACTAATACTTAAAACAATACAGAATCAGGATGTATCTATTGATAAATATTGCTTCTGATTCTGTATTGTTTTGAGGCTTTAGTTGCCCTTTAAATGGACAGCAGAATTCCATACAGTAGTCCCATACAGTAATAGCCAAATCCAGTATGGCTACTACTGTATGGGAATTCTGCTGTCTATTTAAAGGGCAACTAAAGCCTCAAAACTATATAGAATCAGAATGAGTGTCACAATTTCTACCCTCGACTTATACACGAGGCATATATTTGACTAATTTTAAGGTAAAATAGGTCTCGACTTATACTCGGATCGACTTATATTCGAGTATATACTGTACTTTTTTGCTGGACATACCCTTTAATAGCAGTAGGGAAAACTATGGACCAAGATATTTAGCTCATTATCTATCTCCCAAGACCGTACCCATGATAATGCTAGGATCTAAGTGTTTTTACCGTTACCTGTCCACTGTAGAAGACATGGAATGATTGGACATTTGGTACCAAAATAATTTTACATATTCACATTCATCAGCTGGTTCTTGTAGGGAAAGTGGAGTGTGATAGGAAATTTCTGTCATCACCCCTTTGCAGAGGAGAGTTTATTATTCTTAATATTGTTCTCTTGGGGTTTGACAGCTGCTTTTTTTCCATCACAGCATTTATGATTCATGGAAAATGTATGTCAGTTGCTTCATCAGTTCTTATAAAGAATTAGCCAAAAATATCATCAAACTTAAAAATCGAATTACAGCCAAAATTTACGTGATTGAACATGCCAGCATAGCATAACCACTAAATATGCTAAGTGTACAAAAATAATAAAAACGACAAAAAATCGGATCTACAATAATAAAATTAGAAAGAAATATTTTTTTATTTTTTTAATATGTTAGTATGCATACCCTCTATATACAATAGCTGTCTACACTTTTCCACAGTAAAAGGACAACTCCTTATAATAACATCTTTTAGAAAGCCCCCGTTTAAAATGTGTTGCGATAACCTACATTGTCCTCTGGAATCATTAGTATGGCTATGCTCCTGAATATTTGTCGAAACTGAAGTTGTTTCAACAGCTATATTTTTTCTTTGCCTTCAACAATTAAGTGAGTGGTAGAGGCAGCTAGAGGATAAGCATTTAGTCATTCCCTGTGATGTCAACTGTCATATCCATGATTGTTAGTTGCTTACTGGAAGAACAGGGAAGCAGAAAGAGGGGTAACAGGACATTGTGTAGCATTCCCTGTCACAAGAAAGCTGATAGTTACACAGATGTCATCTTTCTTCCAGCCATCAGCAGTCAGTCAATGTGACAGTGACATCATGGCCAAGGACTGACTAAGTGTTCTAATGCATTTTTCCAGCCCTGTTTGCCTCCTCTGTGAGTATTATGGCTTCATTGACAGTAATGTAAGAAACTATAATGATCTTGGTTTTGGGAGTAAGTATAGGTTTCTATCTGTGGGTGGGTATGCCAGGAGTCAAATGGGGCACTGCAACGAGGGCCGTTATCGGTCCCCATTGCAATCACACCGGTGATGTAACAGTATATACCAGGGGTGCCCAACCTGAGCCATGCTGGTGACTACTGCTCCCCTATGCAGTGAACAGAGCGCAGGGGTAACCCCAGCATGCTACCACCCCAACACACTACCACCATTGCCCCATTCAAATGTTGGTCACACAGGCCCCAAAAAATCATGGGTGGGCTGTGGGTTGGACATCACTGGTAATACAAATATTATCTGATGCACACTTTAACCATTGCAGGACTTTATGGTATCTCATTTGAAATTGTTCTTAACTTTTTTCACTGATTGAAAACAGACAGTAATCTGTTCTTCAATTAAAGTGAAAAGGGTAGGTACAATTTTTAAAGGGCATATCCAGCCATGAAATTTTAGATATAGGTTCAGCATGCCTCCCCCCGAAACCTACTTAAGCTTTATTAATTTTTCAGAAAGATGCCCCTGAGACTACCAGACCCAGTCCCTCGCCACTCTGCTGTGCTACTACTCACTGCTTCCTGGTCATGGCTGTCATTCAAAGGCACAATGGTGACATCAAGCATAATTAACTTACAGCTGTGACCAGAAAGCGCCTTACTGCTGCTGCTTGTGCTCAAAACGAGCTTGCAACAGCAGCAGGAGGCGGCACATAGGGCGTTGAGGGCCAGGTTTGGTAAGTCTCTCAGGGGCATTTTTGTAAAAAATTAATAAAGCAGAAAAGTAGGTGGGGGGGGTGAAGTGCTGTACTATATCTAAAATTTTATTCATGGCTGGACATGCCCTTTAAGTGGAGATACCCTTTAAAAAGTCCTGCAATGGTTAGCCGCTATCTGTTTATCTTTGTTGGGAGAATCACCCCCATAAAGTTGATCAATACAACACACAATAGTGGAGAAATCAACAAAATATCTAATCTCCTAAGAGACATGCTAATAGGCTGTGATTTGCAATTATATATCTCCACATTTCACTTTTTGAAGGAAATTGTTTTCTATTAATGGATATGTTAATGTACCCGCCATTTAAACATAGATTGGTTAAATTAAGTAACAGTTGCACGCAGTTCTTTTGCATCCCTGCTTTATTTTTGTATGCAGAGATGAAATATCCAGTACAGATTCTTGTAAATAAAAATAAATAATTCATGCTCCCACACCGATCTATTAACTTGGCAGTCAAGCTATACATCATGATTCATTTGTTCCTTTATCATCATGTGGAGAGAGTTTCAATGTCAAATAAAGAAATAATAGATGAACGTGGGCAGCGAATATGAAACATTTCAAACATTTCTTTTGCCCAGTGCAGACACACTAACACGTGGTAAATATACTTAAGATGTAAATGAACATTTACGTAGGTCTTTAATACATTTAACATAATAGGTACATATCATTTTGTATTCCTGACTGTATGCTGTTCAAGATAAAGAAATCTTGAAAGTCTAAGAGTATTTATTATGTGTGCATCATTGGTTGCCCCTGTGACACCTTGGTATACTCTAAGGTAATACTGCATTTATAAAATATACTGGTTGGGGAGAGGTACAGTAAATTACATGGTATTGTATAAATTGGGGTAAAACTCACAATACCAGATGTAGGGCCATATTTATAAACTTGAGGTCGATACCACAGGTTATACAATCACTAAGGACACTGCTGTAAAGTAGACTTTACGGCCAACAATACCAGTAGTATTAAATGGACGATACCGTGGTCTAACAATAACTGTGCGTTATTTGTATTTTGCACCACTGTACAACTGGGTGTAATAGGATACCATAATAAAATCCAATTTTATCCTTTGTAATGGTCACAAAATACCACAGTTACTAGTATTTTCCTCAGTACTATCTCTCAGTACTACTGGATTCAATGACATTCGGCACAAAAAAATATAATAAATTAAATTTGATAAATGGTGACACAAAGGGGCCATAAATACAAAATCCCAGCAAAATCTTTGCAGTCTTTTCCCCTGATTTGCAACAATTTTTATGTACAGTATATGGCTAAAAAAGAAATCGGTTGCATGTATGTTTGTAGCATTGTTCCATTTGGTTTTAATGACAGAAATCTATAAAGCTCAGTGTAGGCAGATGAAATGTTCAGCCTTCCAGTATAGAAAGCAAATTTACCCGCAGGTGTCATAGTTCAGGTTTTGCAAAAAATTCTATCACAGCAGATCTATAAAAATGACCTAGTTCCAATCTGCCAGTGCTACTGTGGCAAACTGGCAATATCAGCTACACATATACCAGCGGTCAAACCAGAGGACATTTTTTTTAGACTTGAAATCTATTTGATACTGGGTATAGGTATCTGTAAATGCTTCCTATAAACTGCACACATTTCCAAACATTAAGCACCACCTTGTGGTAAATTATTGTTATAGCGCTGTTTTAAAGAGTATGTTAGAACTCTTTTACTGCAGTATATAGATTTTCAAAATGTGTAGGTAAAATGTGTGAAAATAGCCTAGAATAAAAGATCCTGGTTATGAAAATATTTACAAATGTTAATTATTAATTAGCAAACCCCTTATTCTTAAAAAGAATAATCAAACCCCAGCACACAACTCCCTCTGCATTGGCAAAACATTAGCTTTTTGGTTATTTATGCAATATATATCCTTCAACAACACCTACTGCTAGCCCTTCCATTTCATTAGCAGACATACTAAAGTGTAGTAATCTAGTCAAAAAACTAATTTTGAAAATCAGCAAAAAAATTTAGTTTTATGATCATACATGCAAATATATACCATTTAACGCACACTTAGTGACCTACCCTTCAATTTCCATGGCAGCCATACTTAAAGGGTAACTATAGTAAAAAAAAAAATCTTGATCAATCATCAAAAAAAGTTAGTTTTATGGTCATACATGCATATATTTATATATGGCAAATTTCTTTTAGGCTCAATCATCAAATATCTGTGTATTCAGTTAGATCAACTGGATTTTAGTTGTTTAGTTCTTGAAGTAATTTCGCTTGTCATCCGACTGGCTTTCTCAATTCAGAATGACAAGAATCTGTGGCAATTATGTACCCTGTAAAGTCCCAATTAGCATTCACAGCCAGGTGTTAATGACATTATGAATGCAAGGTGTGATTGCATATTGGCTAAGAGGTGTTATAGGAACGTCCAGAGTAAGGCGTCAAAACTGCATTGTACATGGCAGACAGTTGGTGTCGAACCAGTTTCACCAAATTGTTGCAAACCTTTACATGGAGGAAGTGGAAACACAGGCGCTTAATACATTTAAGGGCATATCACCCAGTCACGGTTCAGATACGTGGATGACACCGGGTTAAAATCTGCCAGAAGGAAGTACAGGCCTTCACAGAACACATCAATGCTGTAGACCAGACCATCAAATTTACAAGGGAAGAGGTACAAAACAAACCACTGGCTTTTGGACTGCTTGGTCAGGAAGAATGGTAAACTGGAAATAGCGGTTTACAGAAAAACCAACCCCACAGACCAGTATTAGGGATGGCCGGTTGCGGATCCGAACCTGGATCCGCTCGCGGATTTATCCCGTTGGGAACGGCGGATTTTCTGGATTTTCCGGATTTTCCGCTTCCGAACTTCCGATTCGCGGATTTTGCGTATTTTCGAAAATTTTCGAAAATACGGAAAAACAGTATCTTCGAAAATTTTCGAAAATACAAGGATATCTCTTAATTCCATACATAGTATTTCAAGCTTTTTAAAATTAAAATAGGAAAAGCAATGACGTGACAGGGAAGCAAAGTGTTTAGGGTGCCTAGGTTCTCACAAATAAAAATAGAATAAAGTCTAATTCCACCTGATATCTCATACTACTTAAAACAATGGTACATTTTTACTTTAAAGTCATGTTAACATGTTAAATTCTATACCAAGACACTATAACCTAGTATTGCCCTATAAAGAGCATTAAATATCACTACTACTAAATAACACTACTAATTTCTAAATAATAATACCTAAATAGGAAGGAAATGATACCACTACTTAAATAAAAGTGTCCCTATCTAAATCAGAGTACCTCTCCTTAAATAAAACGATACCACCCCTTTAATGATTGTTAAAATGATTGTTAATTTACGATCGCTATTGTAAATCTACAATAGTGATCGTAAGTGTACGATAACTATCGTACAGTAGATCTACGATAACCCATAGAAAACTATTGCGGTATTTTAATAACGTATGGTATTCTATGATTGAACATTTGTTAAATGTATGATCGCGGACTGCTGTTGTGCATTAGCGAAAATGTGGGGTATCGCTTACTTAACATAATTATGGCCCCATGTCATTAAATAATGATACCTAAATAATGCTCCTTAAATTGTGATTCTTAAACTAGAAAGGGAAAGCTTAAGTATAAACTTTAAATTTGGCTTGAAAGACTGCATTTTGGAAGGGAATTTGTGTGTTTGTGCTGCAGATTTTAAAACTCAATAATGTCAATGAAGAGGACATTGTTGTTTTTTACTTACCCTTTAAATATGTCACATGTATTAAAGGTAGGTCAGTTGGTGGTCAGGTTGGGGGATAAAATACTAACTTTTTTGATGATTGGTCAAAATGAGTTTTTTTTACTTTAGTTACCCTTTAAGTATGGCTGCCACAGTAATGGATAAGTAGATTAGTAGGTGTGTGTACCTGGGTCTGGTTGAGGGGATATGTCTTTTATGTGTTTATAACCATAAAACTATCTTTTATTGAGGATAAATCTAAATTAGTTTTTTTTACTTTAGTTACCCTTTAAATATGGCTTCCATGGGAATGGAAAGGTAGGTCAGTAGGTGGGTGTACCTGGGTCTGTGTGGGGGGTTGGGGGTATCACCATTTGTATTTATGACCATGAAAAAAACAGTTTTTAAATATCCACATTTGAGGATTGTTACCATTATAGTCTATGGGAGAAAATGTCCAGAAATTCGCCGATAAGGCCTTAACGCTTCTGCGGATTCCTTAGCTAGAAGATAGCACACTTCTCCTATATGCCCCACACGTCTGTACTGAATTTCATGTCTCTAGCTCAAAAACTGTGGGAGGAGATACGGTCCAAAAAAGTGGAAGAATAAAACGGAAGAAGAAAAAGAAGAAGAAATAGAAATAACAGTAATTTGGCTTTTTCAAGCCAAATTAATTAGAATAACAATTCTTATATATATATATATATATATATATATAATATATATCAGAAACCTTTGGAACCGTGAAATAGCGTAAAAGCACCGCCGTGCCATACATGTACACACATGAAGCAGTACAATACTATGTGGTACATGCAAAACCTAGAATTCTAGTGCACAAACAATTCTAATTGCATATTGGCTACCTCCATAAGGTTGCTACTACAAACAGCCTGCTAAACCTTGGATAAATAAAAGCAATTAGTTCAATAAGTTGTCCAAATTATTTTAAGCCCAGTCACCACGTCAAGGTTGCTTTCTTTAACTGGGTCCTAACCTACTGGTACTTGCCTTTTGGCTACATGAGCTGACAGCTTCTCCTGTTTAGCCTGTATGCTTAAAGCTGACTTTCTAGTTTAGTACTTTGCTCATGACCTAACTCTGGGTAGAGTACAATTTCCCAGAAGGCTTGGTCAACCCTTCAATGTAACACACAATATATAAAAAATTGGGCTGTTCTGTACTAGTTTACCACAATGGTATTTTATAAGGGATTGTACAATGTATGATTGCGATCATAATTTTTTGATTGTGGTCTAAAAAATACCGACTGTTAAAGGTGCGATACCGATATTGTGATACTGCACCTTTATAAATATGCACCAAGGATTTTACAAGGAGAGATATTTAAGGATACCCTTGCTTTATAAATATGCCAATACACGTGCTGTTATCTTCTACCTAGTAGTCACTAGACTAGCTGTCCACTCTTTCAGGTTTGGATTGGGTAAGGTGAAAGATAAATTGCTTTGGCCTATATTTATAAAGGCACGCTAATGCTTTTTAGACACTGTAGTAATTTACTGATAACACGCAGTATAGCTAATGTGTGATTTATAAATATGACCCTTTGTGCTCAATTTAATTGCTGCCCAACACTAAAAAGCTTTACTAGCCTAATATTAGGTAGTAACTACCTATATAAACACGTCCAGATACCTTTGGCTTAATGAAATGCAGATGCTAAATCAAACCTGAACAGTATATGATATAATATAGTTCATCGGTACCTGTATCAATCTGCTAAATTGTGTGTTGTACAAGTATTGCACTCTTGTATTGTAGCTAAATGTGACAGCTTTCCCATGATTGCTGCAGCCTGTCTGTGGTGGGTGAATGTGGACAGATAACTGCAGAGGAAGAAGTGCTAAAAGTATGGTAACCTACATTAGCGTGTCTTTATTAAAGGGTATGTCCAGCAAAAAAGTAAGTATGTTTCTAAATTATTTACTGAAGAACAGGAGGTAAATGCACAATCTCTTACCTCCCGTTCTTCAGTAAATCATTCAGGAGAGGAGGAGACACTTACCCCCAGACCTGCTTCAGCGACAAAATCCCCGGGTCCGCGGGTAAGTGTCTCCTCCTCTCCTGGAAGATTTACTGAAGGACGGGAGGTAAGAGATTGTGCATTTACCTCCTGTTCTTCAGTAAATCATTTAGAAACATACTTACCATATATACTCGAGGTTTTTAGGCTATAAAAATAGCTTAAAAATTTTACCTCGACTTATACTCGGGTCACTTACCTGACTGTCCTGCTTCCGCATCCACTCTTCTGCCTGCTGATGTCAATATTCGGCGCCGGTCTTGCTTCCCGGTGCTGAGTAGTGACGTCAGGTGCCAGGAGACAGTGTGTGCGGAGCGATGCAGCCGGATTGTCTGTCCTCTCTTCCTCCGGATTGTAAGTCCTCTCTTCCTCCGGATTGAAGGTCCTCTGTCCACAAGTCTTCTCTCCACAAGGCAAGTCCTCTCCTATGCAGATCTTTGGGGGTATGCAGTGCTTGCCACTGCAGATGTTTGGAAACTGCAACAGTTGTAGTTTCCAAACATCTGTAGTGGCAATGAATTGGGGGGTTACTGTGTGGGATGGAACTTTTACTGTGTAAATTTAAAGGGCAACTAATACTTTAAAACAATACAGAATCAGGATGGTATCTATTGATAAATATTGCCTTCTGATTCTGTATTGTTTTGAGGCTTTAGTTGCCCTTTAAATGGACAGCAGAATTCCCATACAGTAGTCCCATACAGTAATAGCCAAATCCAGTATGGCTACTACTGTATGGGAATTCTGCTGTCTATTTAAAGGGCAACTAAAGCCTCAAAACTATATAGAATCAGAATGCAGTTGTCACAATTTCTACCCTCGACTTATACACGAGTCAATCATATTTGACTAATTTTTAAGGTAAAATAGGTACCTCGACTTATACTCGGATCGACTTATATTCGAGTATATACTGTACTTTTTTGCTGGACATACCCTTTAATAGCAGTAGGGAAAACTATGGACCAAGATATTTTAGCTCATTATCTATCTCCCAAGACCGTACCCTATGATAATGCTAGGATCTAAGTGTTTTACCGTTACCTGTCCTACTGTAGAAGACATGGAATGATTGGACATTTGGTACCAAAATAATTTTACATATTCACATTCATCAGCTGGTTCTTGTAGGGAAAGTGGAGTGTGATAGTAAATTTCTGTTCATCACCCCTTTGCAGAGGAGAGTTTATTATCTTTAATATTGTTCTCTTGGGGTTTGACAGCTGCTTTTTTTCCATCACAGCATTTATGATTCATGGAAAATGTATGTCAGTTGCTTCATCAGTTCTCTTATAAAGAATTAGCCAAAAATATCATCAAACTTAAAAATCGAATTACAGCCAAAATTTACGTGCATTGAACATGCCCAGCATAGCATAACCACTGAAATATGCTAAGTGTACAAAATAATTAAACAGACACAAAAAATCGGATCTTACAATAATAAAATTAGAAAGAAATATTTTTTTTATTTTTTTAATATGTTAGTATGCATCACCTCTATATACAATAGCTGTCTACACTTTTCCACAGTAAAAGGACAACTCCTTATAATAACATCTTTTAGAAAGCCCCCGTTTAAAATGTGTTGCGATAACCTACATTGTCCTCTGGAATCATTAGCTTATGCCTGCTATGCTCCTGAATTATTTGTCGAAACTGAAGTGTGTTTCAACAGCTATATTTTTTCTTTGCCTTCAACAATTAAGTGAGCTGGTAGAGGCAGCTAGAGGATAAGCATTTAGTCATTCCCTGTGATGTCAACTGTCATATCCATGATTGTTAGTTGCTTACTGGAAGAACAGGGAAGCAGAAAGAGGGGTAACAGGACATTGTGTAGCATTCCCTGTCACAAGAAAGCTGATACGTTACACAGATGTCATCTTTCTTCCAGCCATCAGCAGTCAGTCAATGTGACAGTGACATCATGGCCAAGGACTGACTAAGTGTTCTAATGCATTTTTCCAGCCCTGTTTGCCTCCTCTGTGAGTATTATGGCTTCATTGACATGTAATGTAAGAAACTATAATGATCTTGGTTTTGGAAGTAAGTATAGGCTTTCTATCTGTGGGTGGGTATGCCAGGAGTCAAATGGGGCACTGCACCGAGGGCCGTTATCGGCTCCCCATTGCAATCACACCGGTGATGTAACAGTATATACCAGGGGTGCCCAACCTGAGCCATGCTGGGTGACTACTGCTCCCCTATGCAGTGACCAGAGCGCAGGTGTAACCCCAGCATGCTACCACCCCAACACACTACCACCATTGCCCCATTCAAATGTTGGTCCACACAGGCCCCAAAAAATCATGGGTGGGCTGTGGGTTGGACATCACTGGTATATACAAATATTATCCTGATGCACACTTTAACCATTGCAGGACTTTAAATGGTATCTCATTTGAAATTGTTCTTAACTTTTTTCACTTTGATTGAAAAACAGACAGTAATCTGTTCTTCAATTAAAGTGAAAAGGGTAGGTACAATTTTTAAAGGGCATATCCAGCCATGAAATTTTAGATATAGGTTCAGCATGCCCTCCCCCCTCCGAAACCTACTTAAGCTTTATTAATTTTTCAGAAAGATGCCCCTGAGACTTACCAGACCCAGTCCCTCGCCACTCTGCTGTGCTACTACTCACTGCTTCCTGGTCATGGCTGTCATTCAAAGGCACAATGGTGACATCAAGCATAATTAACTTACAGCTGTGACCAGAAAGCGCCTTACTGCTGCTGCTTGTGCTCAAAACGAGCTTGCAACAGCAGCAGGAGGCGGCACATAGGGCGTTGAGGGACCAGGTTTGGTAAGTCTCTTCAGGGGCATTTTTGTAAAAAATTAATAAAGCAGAAAAAGTAGGTGGGGGGGTGAAGTGCTGTACTTATATCTAAAATTTTATTTCATGGCTGGACATGCCCTTTAAGTGGAGATACCCTTTAAAAAGTCCTGCAATGGTTAGCCGCTATCTGTTTATCTTTGTTGGGAGAATCACCCCCATAAAGTTGATCAATACAACACACAATAGTGGAGAAATCAACAAATATTCTAATCTCCTAAGAGACATGCTAATAGGCTGTGATTTGCAATTATATATCTCCACATTTCACTTTTTTGAAGGAATATGTTTTCTATTAATGTTATATGTTAATGTACCCGCCATTTAAACAATAGATTTGGTTAAATTAAGTAACAGTTGCACGCAGTTCTTTTGCATCCCTGCTTTTTATTTTTGTATGCAGAGATGAAATATCCAGTACAGATTCTTGTAAAATAAAAATAAATAATTCATGCTCCCACCGATCTATTACTTGGCAGTCAAGCTATACATCATGATTCATTTGTTCCTTTATCATCATGTGGAGAGAGTTCTCAATGTACAAATAAAGAAATAATAGATGAACGTGGGCAGCGAATAAGAAACATTTCAAACATTTCTTTTGCCCAGTGCAGACACACTAACACGTTCGGTAAATATACTTAAGATGTAAATGAACATTTTACGTAGGTCTTTAATACATTTAACATAATAGGTACATTATCATTTTTGTATTTCCTGACTGTATGCTGTTCAAGATAAAGAAATCTTGCAAGTCTAAGAGTATTTATTATGTGTGCATCATTGGTTGCCCCTGTGACACCTTGGTATACTCTAAGGTAAATACTGCATTTATAAAATATACTGTTTGGGGGAGAGGTACAGTAATATTACATGGTATTGTATAAATTGGGGTAAAACTCACAATACCAGATGTAGGGCCATATTTATAAACTTGAGGTCCGATACCACAGGTTTATACAATCACTAAGGACACTGCTGTAAAGTATGACTTTACGGCCAAACAATACCAGTAGTATTAAATGGACGATACCGTGTGCTAACAATATACTGTGCGTTATTTGTATTTTGCACCACTGTACAACTGCGGTGTAATAGGATACCATAATAAAATACCAATTTTATCCTTTGTAATGGTCACAAAATACCACAGTTACTAGTATTTTCCTCAGTACTATCTCTCAGTACTACTGGATTCTCAATAGACATTCGGCACAAAAAATATAATAAATTAAATTTGATAAATGGTGACACAAGGGGCAATAAATACAAAATCCCAGCAAAATCTTTGCAGTCTTTTCCCCCTGATTTGCAACAATTTTTATGTACAGTATATGGCTAAAAAAGAAATCGGTTGCATGTATGTTTGTAGCATTGTTCCATTTGGTTTTAATGACAGAAATCTATAAAGCTCAGTGTACGGCAGATGAAATGTTCAAGCCTTCCAGTATAGAAAGCAAATTTACCCGCAGGTGTCATAGTTCAGGTTTTGCAAAAATTCTATCACAAGCAGATCTATAAAAATGACCTAGTTCCAATCTGCCAGTGCTACTGTGGCAAACTGGCAATATCAGCTACACATATACCAGCGGTCAAACCAGAGGACATTTTTTTTTAGACTTGAAATCTATTTGATACTGGGTATAGTTATCTGTAAATGCTTCCTATAAACTGCACACATTTCCAAACATTTAAGCACCACCTTGTGGTAAATTATTGTTATAGCGCTGTTTAAAGAGTATGTTAGAACTCTTTTACTGCAGTATATAGATTTTCAAAATGTGTAGGTAAAATGTGTGAAAATAGCCTAGAATAAAAGATCCTGGTTATGAAAATATTTACAAATGTTTAATTATTAATTAGCAAACCCCTTATTCTTAAAAAGAATAATCAAACCCCCAGCACACAACTCCCTCTGCATTGTGCAAAACATTAGCTTTTTGGTTATTTATGCAAATATATATCCTTCAACACACACCTACTGCTATGCCCTTCCATTTCATTAGCAGACATACTTAAAGTGTAGTAACTTTAGTCAAAAAACTAATTTTGAAAATCAGCAAAAAAATTTAGTTTTATGATCATACATGCAAATATATACCATTTAACGCACACTTAGTGACCTACCCTTCAATTTCCATGGCAGCCATACTTAAAGGGTAACTATAGTAAAAAAAAAAATCTTGATCAATCATCAAAAAAAGTTAGTTTTATGGTCATACATGCATATATTTATATATGGCAAATTTCTTTTAGGCTCAATCATCAAATATCTGTTGTATTCAGTTAGATCAACTGGATTTTAGTTTAGTTTAGTTCTTGAAGTAATTTCGCTTGTCATCCGACTGGCTTTCTCAATTCAGAATGACAAGAATCTGTTGGCAATTATGTACCCTGTAAAGTCCCAATTAGCATATCACAGCCAGGTGTTAATGACATTATGAATGCAAGGTGTGATTGCATATTGGCTAAGAGGTGTTATAGGAACGTCCAGAGTAAGGCGTCAAAACTGCATTGTACATGGCAGACAGTTGGTGTCGAACCAGTTTCACCAATTGTTGCAAACCTTTACATGGAGGAAGTGGAAACACAGGCGCTTAATACATTTAAGGGCATATCACCCAGTCACTGGTTCAGATACGTGGATGACACCTGGGTTAAAATCTGCCAGAAGGAAGTACAGGCCTTCACAGAACACATCAATGCTGTAGACCAGACCATCAAATTTACAAGGGAAGAGGTACAAAACAACACACTGGCTTTCTTGGACTGCTTGGTCAGGGAGAATGGTAAACTGGAAATAGCGGTTTACAGAAAACCAACCCACACAGACCAGTATTAGGGATGGCCGGTTCGCGGATCCGAACCTGGATCCGCTGCGGATTTATCCCGTTCGGGAACGGCGGATTTTTCTGGATTTTCCGGATTTTCCGCCTTCCGAACTTCCGATTCGCGGATTTTGCGTATTTTCGAAAATTTTCGAAAATACGGGAAAACACGTATCTTCGAAAATTTTCGAAAATACAAGGATATCTCTTAATTCCATACATATGTATTTTCGAAAATTTTCGAAAAATACATATTTTCGAAAATCCGTGAAAACTCGTATTTTCGAAAATTTTCGAAAATACGAAAAATCTCGTTATTTCGAGGGTATTTTTAATTTTAACGGGTCCGCTCGCGGATTTTCGAATATTCAAATTTTTTCGAAAATTCGCGGATCCTCGAGCGGACTGGATTTTGCGAAGTTCGGACATCTCTAATCAGTATTTGATGTTTGACTCCCACCACCCTTTAGATCACAAGCTGGCTGTCATCAGAACGCAAAGGCTGAAGAAATGAAACATCTCAGAGGAGCCCTTAAAACTTGTGGATATCCAGACTGGGCCTTTGTCAAAAGAAGTAGAAGGAAAGAAAAGAACACAAATACCAACAGTGAAGGGGAAAAGCAAGACAGGAGAAAGAACATGGGGCCCTATTTATAAAAGATCGATATCGTTATTGAAAAAATAACAATCGTTCTCCAATAATGATCTGTATTTTCCAATAACGATCGGTATTTTACGATATCGTAAAATACCGATCATTATCGGAAAATTCCTTGGGTCAGGACTCAGCCGTGTACCTGCATCTTAAGGAAAAAGGACATACCTTTAAAGATTATAATGTCAACATCATTTCAAAGGAACAGGACTGGTTCAAGAGAGGTGTCAAGGAGGCCATTTATTTATTGCAGTTTTGATGCCTTACCCTGGGCGTTCCTATAACACCTCTTAGCCACAATGCAATCACGCCTTGCATTCATAATGTCATTAACACCTGGCTGTGATATGCTAATTGGGACTTTCCAGGGTACATAATTGCCACAGATTTTTGTGCAAGTCATTCTGAATTGAGAAAGCCAGTCGGATGGCTAACGAAACGTCTTCAAGAACTAAACTTAAATTCAGTTGATCTAACTGAATACAACAGATATTACCATGACCTGGATGAATGAGAACCTCCACAAGCATCAATCATAAAAAAAAGTTTTACAGTCATAAACACAAAAACATACCCCTTACACCACAAACACTGGTACAAAAACCTATTAATACACCACAACATCCCCCCTTTTTGTTTCAATGGCAGCCATACACACAATAATAAAAATGCATGTGTTTAATTAGAACGGATTATGAAATTTAAATGCCCTCTTTCATTGCCATAGCAAGAATATTGAGTTTTAAAACCTGCAACACAGGCACACATAGAGTAACAGCTTCCAAAATGCAGCCTTTCAAGCAAAATTCAAAGTTTATACTTAAACTTTCATTTCTAGTTTTCATTGTAGTCATCATGGATCGTACCATCTTAGGAAATCCATTTTATAATATATATTTGGAGTAAAATTAGAAGTCTGGGGTTAGCAATGATTCTGGTCTGTTTTCTTTATATTTTAGGTACGCAGCGATTGGGTCCCTTTCTGGATTGTCTGGATTTTCGTACATTCTTGGCTTTATAAGCCTTATGACTTTAGGGTTTTCTCCTCCTTGTTTTTGTCTGTCTCTCTATGTATTCAAAGTAATTGTGTCCTGGAATGTCAGTATGTAATGTCATGTCTGTCCCCCCATTGTATGTCATATAGTTCTTTTGTTCTAAGTGCATGGTATGTGAAAGAATGTTGAATTTAGTAGTGTTGTTGGGTCAGTGATAGTCTTCCTGATGTGTATAGAGTGCTAATGTCGTCTTATGTCAGGGGTTGTGCTTTATTTGATTTACCTTTTCCTTGTTTTGCCTGTTGGCCAACATGCATATTCCCTGGTAAAATTTACAGATAGCTTTCGGGAGCCCGCTAGTTGTGGTAGTCGGAAATTTCCATTGTCAAGGAAATCAAAAGCACTTAGCACAATTCTCGGGCGTTTGCATATGAAAATGAAATTGTGTTAGCACTGACGCCTTGCAACACTATTGTATTGAGTTCGAAGCAAGCCTTAGACGCATCTGCAAGGAATTTATATGTTCTCCCCAAGCTTGCTTGGGTTTCCCCTACAATCATAAAGACATATAAATAAATAGATGGGTGTTCGTCTAGGTCAGGGGTGTCAAACTCAATCGCATAAGGGGCCAAAAATCAAAAAGTCAGGCTAAGTAATGGGCCAAATTTCTAAAAAAATATACTTAGCAGTTGTATGATTGTGCCTAATGCTGGGTCTCGGGAGGGAAAGGGTGTGAAGCACACTGTTTTGGACTGGGACCTCTGCCTATGGCATGATCGTGAGCTAACCTTACTCTTCTGGCGTAGTAATGAAATAGCCAACTCCAATGGAAGACCTTTTGTCACACCTACCTCACCTGAGTCCCCTCCCCAGTGCCGGGCTAGATAAACGATCAGTTGTTACAGCGGGGACTACATCCAAGCCTTGCAACCCTGCTATCCATTTGTGCAAGTTTTTAAACAGCTGGTCTCAGCTATCTTTTGTGCAGAATCAGCTGTTGAAAAAGATGTTTAAAAGCTGATCGTGGCACTACTTGGGAATGCACAAATGGATAGATATGTAGTAAGTCTTGGATACAGTACAGTAACCAGAGACCACAAACAACTGCCAGAGGGGCCAGATTTTGCCCGCAGGCCTTGCGTTTGATACTTGTGCTCTAGGTATTGGGTTAGGGGGATGTTGGGCTAGAGCGTTGTTGGGTTAGGGTATGTGTTTGTCTGTGTGGTTGTAGGGTGTATAAGTTTTTATTGCTGGAAATTTGCATGATTTCATTAGGGGGATGTTGTGTAATACAATTTTTGTATTGTTGTTTTTCCTGTAGAGTCGTTTGTCATTCTTTTGTGGTAGGGCAGCTGTCCTTTTCATTGCAGTCATCATGGATTGTATTTTATTTGGATTCTGGTCTGTTTTCTTTATATTTTAGGTATGCAGTAATAGGGTCCCTTTCTGGATTGTCTGATGTTTTGTACATTCTTGGCTTTACAAGCCTTATCTGTGGAACCAAATGAGAAAAAGACACTCCAATCCAGGAAGGGGGAGAGAGGAAAAAGAAGATGCCAGCTCGGGTGCGCAACACACGGTCCCGACAAGTAAAGAGCAGGCCACACTTCCGGGTCTCTTCAAGAAACTGTAATATGTCATCACCTATTGGCAAACATTTTGCAACTTGTGGCGCCTCGAACTTGAAATCCCTAATTGTAAAAGTTATTGAGAAGGTATCTTCCAGTGGCGTAGCTAGAAATCACAGGGCCCCATACCAAGATTATAGATGAGGCCCCTCAACCCACACACACAAAAAAACCCAGTTCCGTGAAGTTCAACCCAACCTGGGCAGGTTTTTGAAAGGGCATGTCCACCTTCCTAAGAATTTTTTTATGTCAAATAACCCTGATAGATAGCCTACTTAAACCCCCCGATCCCTCGCTGGTGTGGACACCCCTCCTCTGATGCTGTTGCGAGCTGATTGGTTACTAGCATGCACAGTAGCAGAGAGTTTTGTTCTGTAACAGACGTCAGCAATTAGTCGTAATGTCACTATCATGGATGAAGAAAGGAGACGCGTTTTTGTAAGTAGAATACCTGAGCCTGGCCCCTCTTTTGAAAGGTTTAAAGGATAAGTACACTCTAAAATCAAATTAAATGTAATGGAAGCTGCAGCTTTAACTAATCATCTCCCCCCCTTTTTTCCCCCTGACCCATCCTGAGCCTACCTGTGATGATCTAAAGTTCCTGACACTTGGATCCTCATTGTAGTATGTTTAGCTCCACCCCCCGAGACTTCCTGGCTCTCCTTCTTGTGTAAGTCCCAGAAAGCACAGTCCGTTTGCGCCATGTGTGCCTGCGTATGTGACGTCACGGGATTTGACGTCAGCATGTGCACGGACGCCTGCGCGCATGATGTCTTTGTGGCGCATGTGCGCAGTCGACTGTGCACACGGTCACGTCGCATGGGCCGTGCTTTCTGGAACTTACACAAGAAGGAGAGCCAGGAAGTCTTGGGGGGCGGAGCTAAACACACTACAATGAGGATACAAGATTTCAGGAACTTTAGATCATCACAGGTAGGCTCAGGAGGGCTCAGAGAAAAAAAAGGGGGGTAGATGATTAGTTAAAGCTGCAGCTTCCATTACATTTAAATTGATTTTAGAGTGAACTTATCCTTTAAGTAAAATGAAAAGGGCGTTTGTGGGACTGAACTACATGAGGTAGAATTTTATTAGAAGGGTGGATATGTCTGCAGGTTCCCCCTTGGCTCCGGCCCCCATAGCAATCACTATGGTTGCTATATTGATCCCTACACCCCTGGTATCTTCCCCTTTGAGGGGGGAAACTTTCTCAAACTTATAGGAAAATGGGAAGTCCTATGGCTATTTCTGCTGCAAACCAGACTCCCACATGGTCATATGACATCATCTATGACTAAGGGGGCAGTTCACAAAACGTGTCAGATGATGCCTGCTTGATTGCCATAATTTTAGACATGTTTAATGCTCAATAAAGTTGCTTGAAGAGACCCAGAAGTGCGGCCTGCTCTTTTCTTTATAAGCCTTATGGCTTTAGGGTTTTCCCGTCCTTGCTTGCAATACTGTGGGTTATCGTTAATTTATGACCGCGGTGGTATATTTACCACTAAAAGACATTAATTGTGTTAATTCTATGGTATTCTGTGGGCATCCACAGTCCTTTGCATTGAGCACGCATGTGCTCACAATGCAAGGAGTGTGGATGCGTCGTGGACTGTCAGCGAGAAGCCATGTTTTGCAAGTTTTACTGAAGAACGTAGGTAAGACATAGCTCATTTATCTTCCATTCCTCAGATAAACAGAAAAAAGAAAGTTTACAAATTGGTGGACATATCCTTTAATAAATGCAAATATAAACACATCCTACACACTTTTACTCATCTACCCTTCCTTTTCGGTAGCAGCCATGTTTAAAGGGTAATAATTTTTTTTTTGCGCAATCATTAAAAAAGTTTCAGGGTTATTCAATAAATGTTCTTATTGTTTAAAATAGTGCTAATTTTGCCCCAACCACTCAGATCTTATTTAAAATTTGAAAGCTAACATCTGATTGGTTGGGGCAAAATTAGCAACATTTTAAACGATATGGACATTTATTGAATAACCCTGTGTTTTTACACCATTCCCCCAACATGACAGGAGGCGTAAACATTTTTGGACACAGCCAGGCTCCTGCTCTTCACTTTTGGGACTTTACAGAGACATTGCAGGGCAGCCATTTGGAGCAGTGATGTAAGGTAAGAATTTTTTAGTACTACACAGTGGGGCCAGTAGTGGGTTAAATTATAGTTTTAGGGGTGGACATGCCCTTAAAATATCACCTGTTAAAGTTGCGGTATTGCGAAATTGCTGTACTACGCCTTTATAAATATGTGCCAGTATCTGTATTTTACAACTGTACTGGTTTTTAAGGAAACATAAAGCATGGCACAAAATTCGTATACCGTATGCTATTACCCATTGTTGCCCAGTGCATTTTTCATTGATACCAGTGCTGATATTTTACACAGCAGACACAACAGGTGCAATACCGAGCTGTGTTTGATTATGATGTAATAGGTAAGGACTTGTGGTTTTAGTAATGACCAATACCACGAGTTTATAAATATGTCCCTATTACACTTGGAAAGCAGTGGCATAACTACCGCCCCTGCCTCTGCGTGAGGGCCCGGAAGGTGAGAAGGCCGATATCATCCCCTTGAAACCTCCGTGATTAGCAGTTTTTAAACAGCTGATAGCATGCATGTTTCCTTCATACAAGTGATGAACTGTTTAAAAACAGCTTGTTGTGGCCTCTGGAAAGGGGAGGGGGTTGGGTGGCCTCCAATCTCGCAGGGGGGCCAAGGTCCCTGTAATTACGCCCCTGTTAAAAAAGCCTTTCTGTTAAAGGGTGTAACCGAAGAGTGAAATGCTGGGCCCATGTTGTTTATGTGCCACCTAATTTCACCTCAAATTATGTCTGTTGAAAGATACAAACTAAGGCTAATTTCACAGGTATGGCTTTTAGCCCATTTTTTTACCAGTTCAAAATGTTTTGTCGCTTGGGAAAAACTATGGGGGAGATTCAATATGGCCCAAATCCATCTAAAACCCATGTTAACCCGAAGAAATTTCGGGTTAACGTGGGTTTTAGATGGATTCCAAATGTTTTGGAAATAGCACTGTGCTATCAATCCAAAACCCCCACCGGTAAGTTTTGCGCTACTTCGTTTATGTCAGGTATTGTATCGCAGGATCGGGCTAAGGTAAGTAACGCGGCGAAAGGAATTGAATCTTCCCTTATATGTAAGATTCACTCAGAGCCGCTATCGCTCTGGATTAATCTCCTGTGGCCGTGCTTGGATCCCAAAAGGGGTTTACCAAAGCATGATTGCGGCAAAATGTAGCGCATATGCAATATTGATTTGCAGGCGCTGATTGCGCAGGCGTCTTTTGGGAAACCCATGTAGCAGGCGCTAAGATGGCATTAAAAGCCACTCTAACCAATAGTGCTACTTTAAAACTTGCTGGGGGACCGCTTAAAAAGTCATGTCTGCATGCTATCTGTGTAAAAGTAGGCCAACCTTGCATATGACAATTGACTTGGGTAGTGGGGTTGAATTATAAATGAAAGCAGTTGCTATTTATATATAAATAGCTATTAGAAATGTTCTATAAAGCAATTTTAGTATTTATCAAAGTTCTCTGAGGTAGTTTTCCGATTTCACTCTATTACACCACAGACTGATTACACTCTAAAAGGTTTATATCTTTTACCTTGCTGCTGCATCTTAGTAATTTATAGCCATTCTATTTCCAATCACATACCGAGTAAGAACAGAAAATTCATTTCTCTGAGTGCCACTAGATTGTAGATTGAATGCTGCTTCATTTTAACAATAATCACTTTTTGGGGTCATAGGTGTTCATGGAATCAGTTACAGAAGTTAATGTAAGTTTATATTTCTTTCTACCCAGCACTTGATAATAAAATATATTTTTGTTCCAATAGTCATTAGGTAATAATTTCCCCTTTAATTGTTAAAATGAGTTATGAATGAATCTGCTTGTGTAATTAGTACAGCTGAATTAATTGCAATTAAGCTGTAAAGTCCTTTCTATAAGTTGATAAATAGCAAACCCCTGATTCTTTAAAGTATCGCAAATCTACTGCCATGCAATGGCCCCCCCACACCCCCAGCCGTGCTGGTGTTATCCTTTGGTTAGTATTAAGATTTCTTCCCATTCTCTCCAGCACCACCTAATGGTCACTACGTGCGTCTGGTGTCCGTAGTGTAAGTATGTAAGATATCATCATTATTGGTAATTTATGGCCAGACATAAATTTCCAACTGTGGCTGCACAATACCACCGGAGTCATTAATGACAGCAGCAGTATTCACTTCACATTCACAAACTTCACATTGGTGATTTGTGCTACTGATTCCGTATTTATAAAATGGGAGATTTTCCCCTTGGTGCCTGGCCCTGCAATAATGTTGTCAAACTGCAGTGGGTCTACTGTTACTGAATGGTGCTGTGCCTATGATGCTGTTCCTACAAAGTATATCCCCATCCCCGCTTTCCCTTGTACGAAGCATACTCTGAGGGAGAGAAGCCAATGGGGTGTGGGATCTGTCCTTCCAGTTCTAGTTTCATTGTAGTCATCATGGATCGTACCATCTTAGGAAATCCATTTTATAATATATATTTGGAGTAAAATAGAAGTCTGGGGTTAGCAATGATTCTGGTCTGTTTCTTTATATTTTAGGTACGCAGCGATTGGGTCCCTTTCTGGATTGTCTGGATTTTCGTACATTCTGGCTTTATAGCCTTAGACTTTAGGGTTTTCTCCTCCTTGTTTTTGTCTGTCTCTCTATGTATTCAAAGTAATTGTGTCCTGGAATGTCAGTATGTAATGTCATGTCTGTCCCCCCATTGTATGTCATTAGTTCTTTGTTCTAAGTGCATGGTATGTGAAAGAATGTTGAATTAGTAGTGTTGTTTGGGTCAGTGATAGTCTTCCTGATGTTATAGAGTGCTAATGTCGTCTTATGTCAGGGGTTGTGCTTTATTGATTTACCTTTTCCTTGTTTTGCCTGTTGGCCAACATGCAATATTCCTGTAAAATTTACAGATAGCTTTCGGGAGCCCACTAGTTGTGGTAGTCGGAAATTTCCATTGTCAAGGAATCAAAAGCACTTAGCACAATTCTCGGGCGTTTGCAATGAAAATGAATTGTGTTAGCACTGACGCCTTGCAACACTATTGTATTGAGTTCGAAGCAAGCCTTAGACGCATCTGCAAGAATTTATATGTTCTCCCAAGCTTGCTTGGGTTTCCCCTACAACATAAAGACATATAAATAAATAGATGGGTGTTCGTCTAGGTCAGGGGTGTCAACTCATCGCATAAGGGGCCAAAAATCAAAAAGTCAGGCTAAGTAATGGGCCAAATTTCTAAAAAAATATACTTAGCAGTTGTATGATTGTGCCTAATGCTGGGTCTCGGGAGGGAAAGGGTGTGAAGCACACTGTTTTGGACTGGGACCTCTGCCTATGGCATGATCGTGAGCTAACCTTACTCTTCTGGCGGAGTAAGAAATAGCCAACTCCAATGGAAGACCTTTTGTCACACCTACCTCACCTGAGTCCCCTCCCCAGTGCCGGGCTAGATAAACGATCAGTTGTTACAGCGGGGACTACATCCAAGCCTTGCAACCCTGCTATCCATTTGTGCAAGTTTTTAAACAGCTGGTCTCAGCTATCTTTTGTGCAGAATAGCTGTTGAAAAAGATGTTTAAAAGCTGATCGTGGCACTACTTGGGAATGCACAAATGGATAGATATGTAGTAAGTCTTGGATACAGTACAGTAACCAGAGACCACAAACAACTGCCAGAGGGGCCAGATTTTGCCCGCAGGCCTTGCGTTTGATACTTGTGCTCTAGGTATTGGGTTAGGGGGAGTTGGGCTAGAGCGTGTTGGGTTAGGGTATGTGTTTGTCTGTGTGGTTGTAGGGTGTATAAGTTTTTATTGCTGGAAATTTGCATGATTTCATTAGGGGGATGTTGTGTAATACAATTTTGTATTGTTGTTTTTCCTGTGAGTCGTTTGTCATTCTTTTGTGGTAGGGCAGCTGTCCTTTTCATTGCAGTCATCATGGATTGTATTTTATTTGGATTCTGGTCTGTTTTCTTTATATTTTAGGTATGCAGTAATAGGGTCCCTTTCGGATTGTCTGATGTTTTGTACATTCTTGGCTTTACAAGCCTTATCTGTGGAACCAAATGAGAAAAAGACACTCCAATCAGGAAGGGGGAGAGAGGAAAAGAAGATGCCAGCTCGGGTGCGCAACACACGGTCCCGACAAGTAAAGAGCAGGCCACACTTCCGGGTCTCTTCAAGAACTGTAATATGTCATCACCTATTGGCAAACATTTTGCAACTTGTGGCGCCTCGAACTTGAAATCCCTAATTGTAAAAGTTATTGAGAAGGTATCTTCCAGTGGCGTAGCTAGAAATCACAGGGCCCCATACCAAGATTATAGATGAGGCCCCTCAACCCACACACACAAAAAAACCCAGTTCCGTGAAGTTCAACCCAACCTGGGCAGGTTTTGAAAGGGCATGTCCACCTTCCTAAGAATTTTTTTATGTCAAATAACCCTGATAGATAGCCTACTTAAACCCCCGATCCCTCGCTGGTGTGGACACCCCTCCTCGATGCTGTTGCGAGCTGATTGGTTACTAGCATGCACAGTAGCAGAGAGTTTTGTTCTGTAACAGACGTCAGCAATTAGTCGTAATGTCACTATCATGGATGAAGAAAGGAGACGCGTTTTTGTAAGTAGAATACCTGAGCCTGGCCCCTCTTTTGAAAGGTTTAAAGGATAAGTACACTCTAAAATCAAATTAAATGTAATGAAGCTGCAGCTTTAACTAATCATCTCCCCCCCTTTTTTCCCCTGACCCATCCTGAGCCTACCTGTGATGATCTAAGTTCCTGACACTTGGATCCTCATTGTAGTATGTTTAGCTCCACCCCCCGAGACTTCCTGGCTCTCCTTCTTGTGTAAGTCCCAGAAAGCACAGTCCGTTTGCGCCATGTGTGCCTGCGTATGTGACGTCACGGGATTTGACGTCAGCATGTGCACGGACGCCTGCGCGCATGATGTCTTTGTGGCGCATGTGCGAGTCGACTGTGCACACGGTCACGTCGCATGGGCCGTGCTTTCTGGAACTTACACAAGAAGGAGAGCCAGGAAGTTTGGGGGGCGGAGCTAAACACACTACAATGGGATACAAGATTTCAGAACTTTAGATCATCACAGGTAGGCTCAGGAGGGCTCAGAGAAAAAAAAGGGGGGTAGATGATTAGTTAAAGCTGCAGCTTCCATTACATTTAAATTGATTTTAGAGTGAACTTATCCTTTAAGTAAAATGAAAAGGGCGTTTGTGGGACTGAACTACATGAGGTAGAATTTTATTAGAAGGGTGGATATGTCTGCAGGTTCCCCCTTGGCTCCGGCCCCCATAGCATCACTATGGTTGCTATATTGATCCCTACACCCCTGGTATCTTCCCCTTTGAGGGGGGAAACTTTCTCAAACTTATAGGAAAATGGGAAGTCCTATGGCTATTTCTGCTGCAAACCAGACTCCCACATGGTCATATGACATCATCTAGACTAAGGGGGCAGTTCACAAAACGTGTCAGATGATGCCTGCTTGATTGCCATAATTTTAGACATGTTAATGCTCAATAAAGTTGCTTGAAGAGACCCAGAAGTGCGGCCTGCTCTTTTCTTTATAAGCCTATGGCTTTAGGGTTTTCCCGTCCTTGCTTGCAATACTGTGGGTTATCGTTAATTTATGACCGCGGTGGTATATTTTACCACTAAAAGACATTATTGTGTTAATTCTATGGTATTCTGTGGGCATCCACAGTCCTTTGCATTGAGCACGCAGTGCTCACAATGCAAGGAGTGTGGATGCGTCGTGGACTGTCAGCGAGAAGCCATGTTTTGCAAGTTTTACTGAAGAACGTAGGTAAGACATAGCTCATTATCTTCCATTCCTCAGATAAAGAAAAAAGAAAGTTTAAAATTGGTGGACATATCCTTTAATAAATGCAAATAAAACACATCCTACACACTTTACTCATCTACCCTTCCTTTTCGGTAGCAGCCATGTTTAAAGGGTAATAATTTTTTTTGCGCAATCATTAAAAAAGTTTCAGGGTTATTCAATAAATGTTCTTTATTGTTTAAAATAGTGCTAATTTGCCCAACCACTCAGATCTTATTTAAAATTTGAAAGCTAACATCTGATTGGTTGGGGCAAAATTAGCAACATTTTAAACGATATGGACATTTATTGAATAACCCTGTGTTTTTACACCATTCCCCCAACATGACAGGAGGCGTAAACATTTTTGGACACAGCCAGGCTCCTGCTCTTCACTTTTGGGACTTTACAGAGCATTGCAGGGCAGCATTTGGAGCAGTGATGTAAGGTAAGAATTTTTTAGTACTACACAGTGGGGCCAGTAGTGGGTTAAATTATAGTTTTAGGGGTGGACATGCCCTTAAAAATCACCTGTTAAAGTTGCGGTATTGCGAAATTGCTGTACTACGCCTTTATAAATATGTGCCAGTATGTATTTTACAACTGTACTGGTTTTTAAGAAACAAAAGCATGGCACAAAATTCGTATACCGTATGCTATTACCCATTGTTGCCCAGTGCATTTTTCATTGAACCAGTGCTGATATTTTACACAGCAGACACAACAGGTGCAATACCGAGCTGTGTTTGATTATGAGTAATAGGTAAGGACTTGTGGTTTTAGTAATGACCAATACCACGAGTTATAAATATGTCCCTATTACACTTGGAAAGCAGTGGCAAAAACTACCGCCCCTGCCTCTGCGTGAGGGCCCGGAAGGTGAGAAGGCCGATATCATCCCCTTGAAACCTCCGTGATTAGCAGTTTTTAAACAGCTGATAGCATGCATGTTTCCTTCATACAAGTGATGAACTGTTTAAAAACAGCTTGTTGTGGCCTCTGGAAAGGGGAGGGGGTTGGGTGGCCTCCAATCTCGCAGGGGGGCCAGGTCCCGTAATTACGCCCCTGTTAAAAAAGCCTTTCTGTTAAAGGGTGTAACCGAAGAGTGAAATGCTGGGCCCCATGTTGTTTATGTGCCACCTAATTTCACCTCAAATTATGTCTGTTGAAAGATACAAACTAAGGCTAATTTCACAGGTATGGCTTTTAGCCCATTTTTTTACCAGTTCAAAATGTTTTGTCGCTTGGGAAAAACTATGGGGGAGATTCAATATGGCCCAAATCCATCTAAAACCCATGTTAACCCGAAGAAATTTCGGGTTAACGTGGGTTTTAGATGGATTCCAATGTTTTGGAAATAGCACTGTGCTATCAATCCAAAACCCCCACCGGTAAGTTTTGCGCTACTCGTTATGTTCAGGTATTGTATCGCAGGATCGGGCTAAGGTAAGTAACGCGGCGAAAGGAATTGAATCTTCCCTTATATGTAAGATTCACTCAGAGCCGCTATCGCTCTGGATTAATCTCCTGTGGCCGTGCTTGGATCCCAAAAGGGGTTTACCAAAGCAGATTGCGGCAAATGTAGCGCATATGCAATATTGATTTGCAGGCGCTGATTGCGCAGGCGTCTTTTGGGAAACCCATGTAGCAGGCGCTAAGATGGCATTAAAAGCCACTCTAACCATAGTGCTACTTAAAACTTGCTGGGGGACCGCTTAAAAGTCATGTCTGCATGCTATCTGTGTAAAAGTAGGCCAACCTTGCAATGACAATTGACTTGGGTAGTGGGGTTGAATTATAAATGAAAGCAGTTGCTATTTATATATAAATAGCTATTAGAAATGTTCTATAAAGCAATTTTAGTATTTATCAAAGTTTCTGAGGTAGTTTTCCGATTTCACTCTATTCACCACAGACTGATTACACTCTAAAAGGTTTATATCTTTTACCTTGCTGCTGCATCTTAGTAATTTATAGCCATTCTATTTCCAATCACATACGAGTAAGAACAGAAAATTCATTTCTCTGAGTGCCACTAGATTGTAGATTGAATGCTGCTTCATTTTAACAATAATCACTTTTGGGGTCATAGGTGTTCATGGAATCAGTTACAGAAGTTAATGTAAGTTTATATTCTTTCTACCCAGCACTTGATAAAAAATATTTTTTGTTCCAATAGTCATTAGGTAATAATTTCCCCTTTAATTGTTAAAATGAGTTATGAATGAATCTGCTGTGTAATTAGTACAGCTGAATTAATTGCAATTAAGCTGTAAAGTCCTTCTTTAAGTTGATAAATAGCAAACCCCTGATTCTTTAAAGTATCGCAAATCTACTGCCATGCAATGGCCCCCCCACACCCCCAGCCGTGCTGGTGTTATCCTTTGGTTAGTATTAAGATTTCTTCCCATTCTCTCCAGCACCACCTAATGGTCACTACGTGCGTCTGGTGTCCGTAGTGTAAGTATGTAAGATATCTCATTATTGGTAATTTATGGCCAGACTAAATTTCCAACTGTGGCTGCACAATACCACGGAGTCATTAATGACAGCAGCAGTATTCACTTCACATTCACAAACTTCACATTGGTGATTTGTGCTACTGATTCCGTATTTTAAAATGGGAGATTTTCCCCTTGGTGCCTGGCCCTGCAATAATGTTGTCAAACTGCAGTGGGTCTACTGTTACTGAATGGTGCTGTGCGATGAAGTGTAACCCCTTCCCTGATTTCCCTTGTACGAAGCATACTCTGAGGGAGAGAAGCCAATGGGGTGTGGGGTCTGTCCAGTGGGGCCAAGCCTGCCTGCTCCGCAATAATGTTGTCAAACTGCAGTGGGTCTACTGCTACTCAATGATGCTGTTCCTACAAAGTATATCCCCATCCCCGTTTTCCCTGTTATGAAGCATACTCTGAGGGAGAGAAGCCAATGGGTGTGGGATCTGTCCAGTGGGGTCAAGCCTGCCTGGGTCCGCAATATGTTGTCAAACTGCGCAGGGGTCTACTGTTACTCAATGGTGTTGTTCCTACGAAATGTAACCCCTTCCCCTCTTTCCCTTGTACGAAGCATACTCTGAGGGAGAGAAGCCAAGGGTGTGGGGTCTGTCCAGTGGGGCCAAGCCTGCCTGGCTCCACAATAATGTTGTCAAACTGCAGGGTCTACTGTTACTCAATGGTGTTGTTCCTACGAAATGTAACCCCTTCCCCGCTTTCCCTTGTACGAAGCATACTCTGAGGGAGAGAAGCCAATGGGTGTGGGGTCTGTCCAGTGGGGCCAAGCCTGCCTGGCTCCACAATAATGTTGTCAAACTGCAGTGGGTCTACTGTTACTCAATGTGTGTTGTTCCTACGAAATGTAACCCTTCCCCGCTTTCCCTTGCACGAAGCATACTCTGAGAGAGAGAAGCCAATGGGTTGTAGGGTGTCCAGTGGGGCCAAGCCTGCCTGGCTCCGCAACAATGTTGTCAAACTGCAGTGGGTCTACTGTTACTCAATGGTGCTGTTCCTTTAAAGTGTAACCCCTTCCCCGCTTTCCCTTGCACAAAGCATACTCTGAGGGAGAGAAGCCAATGGGGTGTGGGGTCTGTCCAGTGGGGCCAGCCTGCCTGGCTCTGCAGTAATATTGTCAAACTGCAGTGGGTCTACTGTTACTCATTGGTGCTGTTCCTACGAAGTGTAACCCCTTTCCCTGCTTTCCCTTGCACGAAGCATACTCTGAGGGAGAGAAGCCAATGGGGTGTGGGGTCTGTCCAGTGAGGCCAAGCCTGCCTGGCTCTGCAGTAATATTGTCAAACTGCAGTGGGTCTACTGTTACTGAATGGTGCTGTGCCTATGAAGTGTAACCCCTTCCCTGATTTCCCTTGTACGAAGCATACTCTGAGGGAGAGAAGCAATGGGGGTGGGGTCTGTCCAGTGGGGCCAAGCCTGCCTGGCTCCGCAATAATGTTGTCAAACTGCAGTGGGTCTACTGCTACTCAATGATGCTGTTCCTACAAAGTATATCCCTCCCCGCTTTCCCTTGAC